>JALBWW010000002.1:7807500-10307500 GCA_023212625.1 Styphnolobium japonicum | reverse complement strand
AATACTGTTGTATTTATATTTTTGTTGTATTTTTTTTGTCAAATTCTTACTGCATTTAACATATTATTACTTGAAAAATATATCATTCCGATTCAAGTTCTGTTTTTACCAATTACTTCCCTTAAAATATATTTTCATTCTTGTAATCTTACCCTCTTTAAAATTAAAGTAAATTAGTGAGGTATTTTATCAAATTTAAAGTATATATATATATATAAATTAAATTTATTTAATATACACTGTTGTATTTGTATTTTAATTTTTTTTCATATTTATGTATCGTATTGTATCAAATACTCGTATTAGTTTCTGTGCATCACAATTTCATGTGAATTACAGAATATGATTGTCCATAGGGTTTGAATGCGGAAATGATAAAGTGAGGATTTATACTAGTTCTCTGCCTGGATGCTCAGAAGTTATATACAGGGATTGAATTAAAATCTAAATTAGGTGGTGGCAAACAGATGCGATGCAGGTATAGTTCCATAATACTTATTCTTCCTAGAGTAAAAAACTACTTAGATTTAGCAGTGTGCTTCCTCTCTTGAAACTGTTGGCTTGGCCTTTATGTCGATGATTGCCTTCTCCAGTTGCATCGCCAATGGCCAAAATAGAATTCAGAATAGAGAAAATGGCTAGGAAAGGTTCACGTCCAATAGTAATAAGTCTACATGGCAACGGCAGAACCATAAATCAAAAGGTGAATATAGAATCTGCTGGCAAATGACGTTCCCAGATTTCTGATTCAGCAGTTGTTTCCCCCAACCACAAAAACAGATAAGAAAAGGGGCATAAAGGAAAAAAAGTTGTGACGAAAAAGTAGAACCACAAAGAAACACAATTTGTGTCATTGACTTAGAAAGTCACTTATGATGATTGCTGTTAAAGGTTTCTTCTCTGAGATGTTTGTGTTAATAAATTTCAATTAGAGTTATCTATAATGCATTACCCATTTACCTGTATTACAGCTTGAAATTTGCTTTGCAAAAAGGCCGAAAGAAATATGGAAAAGACAAATTCAACCGGTAAATTGAACCAAATAAGGTATCACCAAGAAACTTGGTGTAATTTCTGCTCTAAACAAATTCAGAAGTATAATATATGACAATACTTCCACAAATTCTTTTCATGTATCGTAGTTGGGCCATCACTTCTTTCAATTTGAATTCTGAACCATGTTATTATCTAACTTTTGTCATTAGTCATTATTTTTATCCTGCAGAATGCAGATGTCCAGATTTTCAAAATATTCCATTTGCTAGCATACAGTTGGTTTGTTCTTCCAACATATACCTTTATAATTCCATCAATATGTAAAACAGTGCTCCCACTATCCATTTCTTGTTTCAGACATTAGATGCCTGTTGAAGATCAACGCAAGCAAGCTGGATACGTTCTGCACCAACGCTTCAAGACTAAGTATAGCTAAATCATATCAGTTCTCCTTTCAAATGAAATTGGAAAGGAAAAAGTGAAAGGCAACAACATAAAATCACAAAAAGTGGAAATATAATAACCAAATTAGTTAGTAATATAATATTACCTTGAGCTGCTTCCTTTCGATTGGCGAATATATTTATGGACATTGCAATAGTCGAAATCTTGCTGGGCTCTCTAGTTAAAGAGAGTAATGAAATGCAGAGATATTAACACCAATAATTTGCAGTGGTTAGATGAATAATTAATTAATTCTATAAATTCCGTGTGTAGGTTTGATTACAGAATTTTGTCCAACTCCAATATTATTGTTTATGCACCCCTGCAATATGAGGTCGTCACTTACAGCCAGAAAGTTGGGATTGTCTGCCTCCTGCAGGGCTTGAATTTTAGCAACCTAGTAGTCCACCACACCCTGCTGCAGAAATGGAAATGCTAATTGGACAATAAAGCAACCTAGAGAAATAGCAATATTAGATTAACTGAATACAATGTCAGATAAGTGGCAATACTATAATAATTCTAAGTATGTTTGTTTAACATTCCTTCTCGACCCAAACGTGCTAAAAGGAGAAATAATTTCCTTTAACAAAACTTTCTTAAAGAACGTGCACATTTGTGATGAACAAAATCTGAAACAAACACAAGCTATGTTGTTGAAGTTATAGAAATCTGAGATATGAATCAAAATTAATATCTTGAACGAGATTGAGAGTATTACTCTATTCCCCCCCACACCAAACATAATTATGAGATATGAATCAAAATTTAATTAGCTAAACAAAGCTGGGCTCCGGTTTTATCTTGGGCCAGGCCAGTATATGAATCAAAAGCGTAATTAGAAATCGTGTTGTCTTGGCCCAAAAAGCTTTTGAAACATGTAACCTCAATGTTTTAAAGTGGATCAGATCCTTTCCTACACAGGTGTAATAGGCTGCACGTTTGTGGTGTAGTGTGTATAGATTGTTAATCGTAGTTATGAGATAATCACATTTTATTAGGTTTAAAATTACTTTGATATGTAGGGGTTTTGGATGAAGTTACTTTTATATTTTTAGTATTACAAAAAAAAAAAATTGGGGGAGGGGGCTGCTTGTCTAACTTTTTTAATGATAAGACATTATTAAATGATAGTGTAATTAAAATCAAATCCTTAAATTTAAGCTCAAAAGAAAAAATTTCTCTACACACAGACGTTTTACCTTCTTTTACTTATAATATAAAAAAAGAAGTTGTTATAATATATGAGTATAATATTCATAATGAGTTGTCAAATATTTATAATTAATTTAACAATAATTAAAAGTTTGAAAAATTTATAGATACCCCCAAATAAAACATTGCTTAAATAATTTTTTTTTTTAAAAGACACAACGTTTCATAAAGTTGATAACTTGAAATGATTAATATTAAATGACATTGAATAAAAGAAATATCTGAGAATACGTAAGAATTTCCTTATAAAAATTTATTAAATATAATTAAAAATTAATAAATAATTAATAACAATACCCAACAAAACAAAATGGATACGGAAATAATCCCACAAAGATACACGCATTTGTTGGCTTGGGCCACCCTTTGCAGCAGTATTATATTATTTCGTGTTTTTACTGTACAAACATTATTCGGAAGAGGGTTTAATTTTGATTTATTATCAGTATAAATTTTTTTTACATTTTCATTTAATCATGTATTGTCAAAAGAGTTTGACTATTATAATAACTATCTTAAAAGTCTAATATTTTTAATGATGTGTCAATATATGATTCAATAACAGTATACATTAATAATAAATTAAAATTAAACCCTAAAAAAAAAATATGGTTACAAGGATGGTTGTTTTAATTTTTGTAAACAGATGGACACGAGATGTTAATTATTAAAAAAAAAATAAAATAGTTTTGGGTTGGATTGGGCACAAATGCTTAATTAACGTATGAATGTTCTGTCAAAAAAAAATTAACGTATGAATGTCAAGTTAAAGCGTGGTGGAGGAAGGAGAGGACAGAGGAGCCGACTTTTGCAATGCGGCAAATCGCCAAGGTGGGCAAATGGCAGAAACGTGGCAAGCGAAGATACAGGGGCGCTTATTATCAAAGTGTCCCCCTTGTGAGCTGGCTTGACACGTGGCACTCATATACAATCTGTGGCCTTCTTCTTCTGCTAAGTGCTAAGTGCTAAGTGCTAACCAGTAATAGTACCCCCTCTCCCTCGCTTCATTTCTTTCTCTCTTTCTCTCTCTCTCTCTGTTCGGTTCCCACTCCCTCTTACCGTTCCCTCAGCACTGTAACAATTTTCTTGTTCTCTCTCTCTCTCTCTCTTGTTTGTGGCATCATGGAATCAGAGAAGCGCTGTGCGTCGAGCTCTTCGTCTTCGTGTGCGTGGTGGGAGGAGAGGGCGGATCGGCTCGTGAAGACGGAGATTGAGGCGGCGGAGACGCTCGCTGACTTGGCGCTGTTGGCGGCGATGCGCGAGAGTGCCTCTGACTCCGGCGAGAAATGGTGCAAGAAAGGCAAACGAGGAAGGAGGCGATTCACGCGCGAGTCACCGATTCCTGACTCGGTGCCGAACGCGCACGACTCGGTTTCTGGATGTCCGGATCTCTCTCACTCTGGGCCTGGGGTCAGTTAAACTAAACTATATATTCTGCTCCGCTTTTGTTTTTCACCGTCACCATCCTCTTTTATTTTATTATTATTTAATTGAATATCATAATTTCAGACAAAACTGTGATGGTCCATATTATACAGATACGAGAAGTAGTTATACTATTGAATTGAATTATATATGTATTTATATAAATACAATTAACCAATTACGAATAACTAACAGTATATTTATTTTTATACAGGTGAAGTGAGTCAGATAAGTATTTCCACATATGACAGCTGATGATTTAGATTAGTTTTCCACAATTATCAAAACCGTAACCAAAATAATGATTCTTCTACAGTTCTGAACGAACTTCGTAGAGGCCGTTGAGACTCGTTGATCATTTGGGTTGCATTTTCTTATCCTTATTCGGAAAGAAAGAAAGAAAAAAGTCCCAAATTTTGTGCGGTATCTCTTTTCTTAAGTGGATTCATGTTTCGTTAAAACTCATGCCATGGGCGCAATAATAATTTTATCATAATGCTAGTACCTATGAATAAAACCAGCTAAAAACATGTCTAAAATTTGTTAGTTGAATTTATTTCCTTTTTTTTTTTTTGAATCTGGGAATATTCAGGATATTCAGTCTGTGACGTTGTTAATGGAACATCCAGGCCTGAGCATATTTTCTTCATGTCCTTTTATTATTGATTAACATCCATGTCCCTGCATCTTCTGGAGAAAAATATCAACTTCCCTGAACATGGTTATTGTTTGTTTGTTTTTTTCTTGGTGTAAAAATGGTTTTAACCAATTAACTCAAGCGCACATCTAATAATTAAGAGAGTATCACCAAGTTGTACCATTTTATGCAGGAATTTAGAAATAGTTTAATTTATGGCAGGACCAAGCTGTTGCAGGTCAGCAGCTAGATGAAAAATTATCTACAACTAAATCTGTAGAAACAAAAAGGATTCAGCAGGATGCCTGTTTAAGACACATGAAGGTGGAGCAGGATGCTGATTTACCAAAGACTAGCAGTGCGTGCACGACAAGTTACTCTTTGGTTCGCTGCAGCAAGTCAAGGCGTAATTTAACTGAGGTATTAGAAAGCTTGAAATTCCTTCTTCTGTAATTTCTGGCCATTATTGATACTTGTAATCCACTGGGCTTTCTGTTCAGGAAGAAAAAGAAGCGCGGAGGATACGCAGGGTATTGGCAAATAGAGAGTCAGCTAGGCAGACAATTCGCCGTAGGCAGGTATTTACTTATGGACTGCTCAACATCTAAACCAAACACACAACCCATGCTTAGTGTATTTTGTAAAACTACCAGTCTTGACTTTTTGTTTTGCATTTGGCAACATGGTTTGTTTGTCTATCAACCTATATTGTCTGTGCTTTTTAATCATCACTTCCACTTTAGGGATGATCTTCAGATTGACTGATTTATTATTCATCCCCTCCCTGGCACAGTTGTTAATTGGACATTGCTTATTCACACTGTACCTACTAATTGGATGATTATCTAAACTGTTCTCGTGGCAAATGAATGTATCCATGATTCCAGAACTGCACATCTCATGACATCTATTTTAGCATCCTTCAAACTTGTAGAACAGCCCCAGTCCCTATGGGCACTAACCGTGGGTCTTTTTATAAGCTCTCACTTCTCACAAGACAGAAACTTTAGAATTCAAATTTCATGAAGTATCCATGTTGGTAATGACCCAAAATGTGTGTGGTTATGTGACCTCAAGCTAATGTGGTTAAGCATGTACTTTTTCATAGTGCATGATGACAGTAACAAGTCCTACTTTGATTGTATTTAGAGTCAGGCAGCAAGCACAGAAATTTAATTTTGCATCATTGTCCTTCATGTCCCAAAATACAGAAGTTAACAAATCTGAAGCCTTGATATGGAACTGTTCCCACCATGACCCAAGTGCGAGTAATGCATGTATTTCTGTGTGCAGCAGTTTGATTGTCTATTATTTAAATAAATAAATAAATAATGTTTATCATAATTGATAGCCCCACTGGCTATAGATTATACTCTTGCTTTTCTTTACTAATTAAAGTAAATCACATATTATGTGAAGAAGATATTAAATCTATCTTTTTTATTAGCAAGATCTTTGAAGCAAAACTTTCAGATAAGAAGTTCCATTTCTAGATTATTCAGTTTAAAGAAATATTTTTGCAGGACCAAAATACTCTCAATCTTCAGTGTAATGTATATGTAAAGGTCATTGCAGACTTCATTCCCATATTACTTACGTAAACGAGTAAATCTGAAATAAACCTGGTCCTTAAATACTTCTGAACTTTTATAAAATAAAAAAATACCTTATATTCTTTTCAACTGTCTAATTGTTCTGGCTGATTTGTTTCTCATTGAAATATTGAGCAGTTCTTTTTTTTTTTTTTTTCCTTTTTAAAAATATTTCAGGCTCTCTGTGAGGAGTTAACCAGAAAAGCTGCCAATTTAGTGCTGGAGAATGAAAACCTAAAGTGGGTATGGTACTATCCCCTAGTCGTTATCTTATTATTAAGCCACCATTTATGTCTTCCTTTCCCACTTCCCTCCTTTTTATTCTGTTGTGCTTATTTGGATGAGGCATCTATTTATAAGATATTATTGTTTCTCAATTTATTTTTCCTCTTTGATGTTTATCTGACATTCACTCTATCACATTTTTTGACATTTCTCGTGAAAAGGAGAAGGAGTTGGCTTTGAAAGAGTATCAGTCTTTGGAGACTACAAATAGGCACTTAAAGGCGCAAGTAAGATGTTTGGCTATGGTAGCAATCTTTAAGCACATTATAACTCTTCTTGTTTGCAAAATAAGTATAGAAAAAATACAGGAAAACTGACATTTGCTTCCATTTGCAGATAGCCAAGTCAATAAATACTGAAGTGGAGAAAACTCCTGTTGAGCAGGAGTCATCTGTGGCTGAGGTAACAACTTTGTCTGGTAATGGTCCATGGTTCCTTTATAACCATTTTCCAGCTACACAGTTATTTTGGCCATCCATCATTCAGTCTTCTAATCCAGTTCAATTACAACATACACCATTTAATTCCATTGCCATTCCGTCAAATGTTTCTGTGCCATGTTCTTCTGAGTCTGACTCGTGTTACAAGCAAAATAACCATATAAATGACAATCGAACCCAAAATCCATTATACATGTTTCGATGTCCTTGGTTATTATCTCTTCCAGAGTTTGGAAATGGACAACCACCACCTTCCATTGGCCTAAAAGATAAACAAGATGAACTTCCTCTAGGTAAACAATGTAGTACTAGTTCATCTTTGAATACAGTGGTAAATGTGGATTATCAAGCAGCTCTACCTATCAAACTTAAAACAGAAGCTTCTGACTTGACAAAAGCCAGACCTATTAGTGACCCTGGTCATGCCACTCCTACATTTCCTTTGGATGGAGGTGAGCAGAAAACAGGATGTCACTTTATAGAAAAGTTCCGTGGACCTTCACTTGGTTGTAATGGTCATGCTTCTGCTGTCAAGCAAGAATTCAAGCTTCAATTACATTCTGCTCCCAACACCGAGGTATCTTCAACAGCTTCTCATATTGCAACTTCTTCGCTGAAAAAGAAACAAGAACAGGTGATATGCCCAGGTAAAAATCTAGTGGCTGCGGCAGAGGCAAGAAAGAGGAGAAAGGAACTTACAAAGCTAAAAGGCATCCATAACCGCCAATCCCGGATGCACTGTTGACTTCTCAATCCACTTGGTTAAAAGTTCAAAAGGGTGCAGAAGTACATCCATTACCAGCTTCTGCACTTGCTTATCGCTTCATGGAAAAGAAATTGGAAATTGAGGAGATTACAGCTTAACTATATCCATTGAAGGCCATTGAAGCAAAGTCCAAGTCATGTATAGCACTCTGACTGTGTTAAAGGTTGAGTTTTTCTCCACTCATCTTGCTTGCTTCGTTTTTATTTACTTCCTGTTATTGGGATCTTTTTTTCTTCCGAGGGAGTTGGTTTCATAAAGTGGTGAAGCTGACCAGAAATTTTGTTGACCAAATTTATTATTGGTAGTTATTATGATTATACTTTGAGGATATTCCTGGGTCTCTAACTTTCAACAATGTTTCTGAGCAGTTAATCCCAAAAAAATTTGTGCACAATATGTGATAGAAGGACGGAGAGGAGGGAAATTTAAACCTTGTATGTTTTATATCCTTATTTGAGATCCTCTTTCAGCGGCAAGTAGAGATTGTTAATAATGTTGAGCTCGAAATGCTGTTAGCCAGGTTTTTTTGTGCACACACGCACAAGGGTTTTTATACGTGTATGGATTCTATTACATTTCATAGCCTGAATATCTGCAGGCTGTTTATTATATCACAAACCCCCCCCCCCCCCCCGGCCCCCGCGGCCAAAAAAAAAAAGTTGGTAAACACTTCGTAAGGCTTCTACCTAAATCTCTACTCATTTCAGCTCCCACACTGGTCTAATAGGGTAGGTTAATTTTTTTCAAGAACTAGTAATATTGATGAGAAAATAGTTGTAAAATCTATTTGATATTATAATATATCTCTTATTGGAAGGCATCTTTTTCATTAACCAGCATAAAGATATATAGAAGTAGTAATTAATTATAAAAGTTATTTAAAATTAATCGTCCTTATTGATTTTATGATTCAATTATAAATTAAATTTGAAATCAAAGAAACAATTTGCAAAAAATCAATGGATAGTGGTTTATCGTATGGAAATCAAATTCTTGGTAGAATTACTTATTTTAAAATGCTAAGCAATGATCTCTTATTGTCAACTATCTCTTCCTTAATAAGTGGTGGCTTCTGTGACGTGCTAGCTCTTCTATCAGCTTGATAGCCCGATCTGTTTATAAACTTTACAGCGCTGCCGTTTACGTTGTGGCAGTCCATTTTAGGGTGACTCTGTTTCATTCACGAATTTAGCAGTGTTTGTGAGAATGCACGTGAGCGTTTATGGCTTGAGACAATGCGTGATCCTACAACTTAGTTACAGTGTAGAGTAATTTGTTATAAAGAAAGGTTGGAGGAAGACTAAATCATGGTAATGCACGAGTTAATGTTGGTCATTAACATTGAATGAATTGATCATCCAGTAGCCAAATTTCTTTTCTTTAAGCTAAGGCAAATAATTAACTTAAATGTACACAAAATGAAAATGAAATATTGAAACTCTGATCATAATTTCTAAGCTGTGAAATGTGTCCGCTACAGGCTTCCGTTCAAGACATTGGCTTAAAGACAAGTATAGGACTTCTGACAGTGTGTTTAGAGTCATTCCATTCAAGTGATGCAGATAATATCTGTGTCTCCTTCGGCATTGGAGGCCCCTTTAGGACAACCTTGAACGACAGGTCTTGGTGCAACCGACTAAACTGCAATGTATCTGGGATAACCTCAACGGAAAGACCCTTAGGTGCTATGACTTTAGCCTTGTACGTTGAAATTCCATATCCTACATTAGTCACAGTCCGATGAAAGATTGCAGAAATTCTAGAATTGGCAGTCATGAGCTGGATATGCATGGTAGGGTAGTTGATTCCATCAGTGCCCGGTGAAGGCCTAATGCTGGCGCAATTGAAACTTTTGCTGCCAATTAATATACCAATGCTAGTGCTGTTGTAACCTTGCTTACAAAGGAAGGCAATATAGGAATTCATTCTAATGTCGTAAAGTAGGCCAGGATGCACTGCTCTTACTGGGTTAATCTGTCCTGATCCAGATGCCAGCTCCGCGAGATTGTCTTGGATTCTCATGGGAGTGGCTGAATCGTAGAGACGAAAATGTTAGATTAAAAAATGAAAAATTTCTGGTGCATCATTCTAATTTCTAATGATTGTAAAATAAAAAGATTGCTCTTATAATCAGCACTTGACTATAGAGGAGGAATTTGCATTAAGGTGGGGTTCTCAGTTCTCACCGGTGGTCATGAGAGCAGATTTAATTGCAGCAGGACTCCAGTCAGGGTGAAAGGATTTGACATAGGCAGCAGCTGCAGTGGCATGTGGGCAGGCCATAGATGTTCCTGATATTATATTAAAAACATTGTAACGGGTGTCTTCAGGGTACCCTGTTAGTGATGCCAGTTTGGAATAAGCAGCTAGTATGTCCAGTCCCGGAGCAGCCAAGTCAGGCTTCGCAGAGAATATAGAAATTTAGAAGGCAAGCCAAGGGGAACAGAAGGGAGCAAGAAAAAGAGAGAGAGAGAGATAGGGATCACCTTGAGGATGTTGCGGGTGATAAGTTGAGGACCTCTCGATGAGAAAGAAGCAACATATGGCGCAGGGGTTTTTGTACTTGTTGTCTTGTGTATAACTGCTTGAGCATTCCTGAGTTTAAATTTATCCAGAGGTTTCTTCAGGTTAATTGATTTGAAAAAGGGCATGATCTAAATGATAGTGAAAAAACGTACTTGGTGGAATTGATGTAGATATCAATGGTTTTGCCTACAGTATTGGCATCAACAAAGGCCCCTGGAATAATTGTGGTGTAGGAGGCGTCGATTTTCTCTTCAAGGGCTATGATGGTCCCTGCTCCCCCTAATTCTTGGATGGTCAAGTCCTGGCTGCCCATACCCCCAAGGCAGTACACTATCCTGCCCGTCACCTTGTCCTTGCTTAGCGTCCCATAATCACAAGCACTGCATCATAATATATTTTTGCTTCAAACTGATCATAATCTTTAGACAAATACACAAATTTTCTGATCCCCTCAGGGTTCAGTAAGAATAACAATACCTGGCACTGCCATAGCCATCTCCACTAAGGTTGGCAGCAAGGGCTCCATTAATCAATGAGTACATCTTTTTCTCCGGGGAAAAGGTATTAATAGATAGTCCCTACCAATCAAACAACCAAATAAGCTATTTGTAAAATTGTAAGGAGTTGTTTGGTATACAATCATTTTTTGTTTCAATCTCCTTACCGAAGAAAACTTACATAGAGAGATGATGAAATGAATACTACTTACCGTAGCGTTCTTGCCATCACCGAATGCTACCACTGTCGTGAACTGCCTATCCACGGCGGAAGCTGCCACCGTCAAAATCCAGGGAGCCACGTTCTCAACTGTCGTAGAGTAAGGACCGTTGTTTCCAGCTGAGCAAGAAGTGAGAACCCCTCTCCTCATAGCGTGAAATGCTCCAATGGCTATTGGGTCACTGAAAAAGTCCCTGGATGGCCCTCCTATGGACACCGATATGAAGTTGACACCATCGGCTATGGCCTCGTCAAACCCAGCCAGCATGTCCATGTCGCTGCACCCAATACTCCAGCAAACTTTGTACATGGCAATGCGGGCAGATGGGACGCCACCACGTGCGGTGCCTTTGCCAATGCCATAAAGACTTGCACCTTCCACCGGCACTCCGGCGGCGGTGGATGCCGTGTGAGTGCCGTGGCCCTGGTCGTCCACCGGACTAGGATTGTCAATGGAGGGACCGCTTTGGTCGAGATTGAAGTATTTTGCTCCGATCACCTTGCTGCGCATGATAGGATGGAATCAACCTTGTATAAATACCCCATGCAAAAATCTATCAAGCTATGTTTCTTCTTGTCTTTTTTAGGGAAGTGATTCATGCACATCATCTCTCGTTTACATCAACATTTTGCATAGAGATTAGTTCTTCGGAAAGATGTTCGTGAATCTTTTGTATAGGAATTAGATCACTCTCAACTCAGCATACAAATGTGATGTAAAATATCATGATATGCAAGTATCATAAATTCTTCTTTTTTGTTGACCGTGTCATGAATGTTTTTTTATTGTTTGGGTACTGAGTCATGAATGGTTTTGTGGCCTGGTGCTTATATACATGGTGATTAACTATCATAACATTCATCCTGTAATTTAAAAATTAGATATAAGAATTTTATATAAGTAGTACGTATTTCTCTTTCTTGGTTATTCATCAGAAAAATTATAGATTTTGTGATGATTGGAATAATCAGTGGATAGATTGAAGAATACTTGTTGCAGCCTGTGAAGTTGGCTCCCGTAACACATTTTCCCTTCCATCTGCGTGGGGGAGGTCCATACCCCTTGTCGTTGAAACTCGGGCAATCAACCCAAATTCCTGTTTAGAAAGTTAACGAAAATATGAACATCAAATAAATGAAGAATTTATTATCCATTTTTACTTTCTATTATTATTAAAGTAATATTTTCTTTATACCTGTATCTAATATACCGACAATGATATGGCTCTCTATGTTGGAGTGTCTCTTCACTTTTAGGGGCATTCCCAGAAAATCCCATGACCTTGTTGTGTGTAGTTTGCGGTGTGTATTTGGAAACACAGATACCACATTGTCCTCCTCTGCATAAAATTAAAATACATGAAGAATATATGAAAAAGTGAGTATCAAAGAGAAGTTGTGTCTTGCGATCATTTTACTGTCAAAAACCTCCTTTCCCCCTAGTAACATGTAGGAGTACCTAGCAGTTTCTCTGCTTCATGTGGCAAAAGTCGTGCAACGAATCCGTTGAAGCTCTTTCCATAGCTGTGTATTTTAGACTCTCTGGCTAACTGTTCGCTGTAGGAAAAATAAAGAAGAAATGTTGATTAATTATAATAAACTATGCAGGTCATGCATTTCTATTTGAGAATTGAGATTATTACTCTCCAATCGCAGCCGCCAGCAAGTTGTGGTGGTGGTCTTCCACTGCATAGGTTCTTGCCACTGGTAATTCTCCCATGTATACAATGTACGACTGCTTTTTAATCACAAATTTCATATCAATTAAGAAATGGAGAACAAGAAGAGGCATAAATTAATCTTATAGCAAGAATCTTCTTCACTGGGAGTAGTGACCAGTCATTCAAAATGCTCCCATAAGGTAAGTTGGGTAACTGAAACTCCCCAACTAGGTGTACCTTTCTTTCATGTTGATTTGATCCTTGGATCAGTATGGGCAAACAATAGAGACAGAAGACAAGTAGTGGTAGTAGCATATTCTGTAACATCTTAATTGCATTGCTCATTCTCTAACAGACACCGTCTTTGCGTAAAAGAAAAATAATGTTTAAAGCTATAAATAGATAGAGAGAAAGAGCTTCTTGACTGATAATTTGTTCTTGCATATATACTGCAACGGCAATGGGCGCGCGCAGATTATGCAGGAATGTGAAAAGGATGACATTTTGACTGAAGAGCAAAACGGCAGCGGAACACAGTCCACACGACTCAGTATTTGGTGCCTTGGATTTTGGATCTTTTAGCCAAGTCACGACCATTACCAACAAGCTTCAGTCAATCTATTAGTGTACAGTTCATTACCAGTGAATCAAGCAATAGACTTGTTCACAAATAATAATATTTTAACATATGTTGTATAGATACGGATACGAGTATCAGATACGATATGATATGTAAATATGATAATTCTTTTTTAAAAAAAGATATAGGTACGTTAATATATATTAAATAAAATATATTTATATTTATATAAGTAAAAAATATTAATAATGTTGTAACCTCTGTTGAAAAAATAATATAAAGATATTAATTTTTTAATAAAAAAATACTTTAAAAGTTAAAATGCATAACCAATATCTTGTAACTCCTTAAATTTTTAAATTTTAATTTTTCATTTCAAATAATATTATATTTTATTGAAAGATATTTGGCCCGAGCATCACAGCAACTTTCTTCTTTCTCTCCCCTTGCATCTCTGTTTATCTTTCCCATCCCCATACCCTGTTTCTTTTTTTTTTTTTTTTTTTATCCTAGCTCTTCCCCCTCTCACTGTGATTTTTATCCCTCCTCACCTCCTCACCAAAAAAATAAAGACAGTCGTATAATACACGTATCTATATTGAATATGCATACAATATGGATACGGTGCAAAAAATGACGTATCAGTGCATCACAGATTCCAACCCTATGATCTGCAGAGTGCAGTGGCTTAGGACTTTTCTTAGTTGGGCCACCGTGGTTTAACCCAAGCCTAACTTTGGATCCAGACTAAATTAGTTACCAGTAAAAACGCGAGTAATTTTGAATCGACTTGATTAACCCGCGAATTAAACAAGTCAACCCGCAAGGCACGCGGGCTGTCAGCATAATTTTTTTTTTAAGTTTCAATTTGTTTGTACAAAAAATAATTTTAATTTAAAATTTTAAAAGTTAATTAAACACTTTTTTCTCAAGCAAAAATACAAAATGCACGTACTGTACAGGCTAGTAATGACACAAATCACACACAAATACATTCGTCAAATCTCATAAGTTTATGTTATTTATTTCTTTGAATTTTCCCTTAATCCTTTAGATTTGATGAAAGTATAAAATATTATATCTATGTAATGTAATATTTGATTTGAAATTATTAAACTTAAATTTATTCAAAATTTACAAGTAAAAAAAAATTATGAGCCAACCCATTTAAGCTCGCGAGTTAATGTGAGACAAATTGGGTAGACTAATTTACAACCCGTTTAAATGCATACAATTTTATTTCGCTCCATTTAACCAACAGCTCATCGCAACCCACCTCGTTTAACAACCCCATCAAAATCGCATGAAAAAAAATGTCATAGTTGCACATATTTATGTTCCCTTATAAGTTATTAAGTAAATATTCTTAAGCTGTAATATATATATATATATATATATATATATATATATATATATATATAAGGAACATATCTAGTGAGAGGAGTGATTTATTATGATAGTGAGAGGAACAAATCTTGACCATTGAATCATTTATGTATGGTCAAGATTAAAACATAAAGTCATGTGACCTTTAAGTAACATCTAATCTTGATCATACATGAATGATCCAATAGTCAAGATTTGCTCCTCGCACTCTCACAATAAACCACTATTTCTCACTAGATATGTCCTATATATATATATATATATATATATATATATAGGGGACATATCTAGTGAGAGGAGTAATTTATTATGATAGTGAGAGGAACAAATCTTGACCATTGAATCATTTATGTATGGTCAAGATTAAAACATAAAGTCATGTGACCTTTAAGTAACATCTAATCTTGATCATACATGAATGATCCAATGGTCAAGATTTGCTCCTCGCACTCTCACAATAAGCCACTATTTCTCACTAGATATGTCCCCTATATATATATATATATGGAACATATCTAGTGAGAGGAGTAATTTATTATGATAGTGAGAGGAACAAATCTTGACCATTGAATCATTTATATATGGTCAAGATTAAAACATAAAGTCATATGACCTTTAAGTAACATCTAATCTTGATCATACATGAATGATCTAATGGTCAAGATTTGCTCCTCGCACTCTCACAATAAACCACTATTTCTCACTAGATATGTCCTCTATATATATATATATATATTGTTTAACCACCTTAATTAGTCTTTTGGGTTGAGTGGCGTCCCATGATATTTTCACAGGTTAGGCCTTTGGGCATTTATAGGACTAATTCATGGTCGGCAGCTTAAAATACAAGAGTTTTTGTTGCCTCATAACTAAAACGACTCTCACTAAAATTCAAACTTGCTTCTTATCTCATGAGAGCGAGTCTGCTTACCAACTTTACTAACTCTTAGTTGGTTAAGCTATAATATTTTTAAATAAGTTAAGTTATACTATTTGTATTTAAACGAGTAATAATGACATTTTGAGAAAATTTAAAATTAGATTTCAAAGTGAAAAGTCTCTTTTATGGATGGGTTATTGGTACTCCTATGTGCCTATTCACGCTCCCTCTTAATTACATATAACTTGATTGCGTAAAGTATTATTCATTTACTTGTCAGTTTAATAAGTGAAACCTTTTTTTTTCTTTGGTTTAAACCATAAGTATTCTCATATTCCTTGAATATAAGACTAATTATGTTCGGACTTGAAAGTGTGATAATTATAAAATTTTTCAACAATAGCAATTATAGAAATCAAACATTTGGCCCGACATTTGGGATTAAAGTTACTTATCATTCTAACCAACCGATTATTGGTATTAAAAAAATCAAACCCTTTATTGATTATACTTAACTGTTTACACATTTAAATATTATTTATTTATTTATTTTAATAATTAAATTTTTTTATCAGTAAAAAATACATAAGACTAATCATAATATTATCATTAAAAAAATAAAAAAGAGAGAAAATTATTTTTTTTCCTCTTCTCCTTTAGATTTTTTCCACGTCCATTGTTTTTATTTTTAGTTTATTTGAGAAAATACTCTTATCACAAAGCAGTAAGTAGAAAACAACATATAAGTTCAAAAACACCCAAAAAGTTCATAAATTTAAATATTTCAAATATTGCATTATGACTAAGTTGATGTTTGAATAATAATTAGTTTCACACTCAAATAGTATAGAGATAACTCATGGTGATAACCAAGTAAAGTAGACATTTATTGGCATTTTGTCACTCACATAAGCAAACAAGCAAAATTCATGGGGTAGAAACTTTACTTGAAAATAAAAAACACCATGAAATTCAAACATACCCAAACAAACTTTATTTATATTCATAAAAAATATTTCTAAAATAAACCAATAAATAAAATACTCAAAATTAATTGTTTAATACTTAAAGTATAAGTAGTAAAAAATGTAATTTATTAAAGAGGTAAGCTAATAAAGGGCATTTTAGATAATCAAAATTATAAGTAATTAAAAGAGAGTGTGGATACTGGATACACAAATGAGAGTATCAATAATCCTACATTTCTTTTATATATAATAGTATAAATATGCAGGGAGAAAAAAATAGCATACTGGCAAGACCATGCTTCATAAACTTGTCAAAATGGGTCAGTCCAACAAAATAATAGAATTGTTAAAATAAAAGCAAATAAAAATATATTTTATATTTCATTAAAAATTGGACATTATTAAAATTAAAATTTCTAGAAAACTCATTACACAATTTTGTTATAAAAAAAATTAAAGAAGACAAAATACTTCCAAGGGTTAAAACCCAGGGCCCACATATCCCAACTTACATGAAAATATTAGTACAAAATTATAAATTAAAAAGTAAATATGATAGAACTCACCACTACTATAAAATTTTGTCGATTGACCGGATCTCGATCACACGGTACTATTGAATAAATTGTCGTTTATTTTCTTTTAAAATTAAAAACAAAAACAAAAGAAAGAAAGTTGCCTATTCCTCACACTTTCAGGTGGCATTTCTCCTATTTGGAAGCCCGAAAAGGTTAATCCACCGCTCCATCAAGTTCCCAGCACACTTTAAAATCATACCATCGCTATGATTGAATTCATGCTGATAAAAATATATTTTATTTCCAAAAAAAAAAATGTGGGGAGAACTTTGACTATTCATTACATTTATAATGTGTCCTCAGCACGAATAATGCGATTTTGTTTATATTCCCTTGAAAAATTCAAGGCCATTAACTCGTTCCCTCTGGTGTCAAAAAAAAAAACTCGTTCCCTCTTTCAAGGTCAAAACATTTTCATCCACTTTTTTTTTCTACCCACGTGTCCACTTAAGCCTGTCTCCTGAAATGTGATATCATAATGCACAACGTACAGCATAGGATTCGTTTTAGAATATTAATATTTTCTTGAGCATCATAATATCGATCCGCGCAGAGACATGAACAATCTAAGGTGGCATGGAGAGGTTACCAAAATCACATTATTATAGTAAAATAAATCAACTCGCTTAACATTTTCTTAGAGTGAAGATCAAATTATATGTACTCATAAAAAATTTTAAGTGACAAATAATTATTAAGTTACGTGAGGCCGGAGGTATATATATATATTGTCTAATAAATCACTTTCTATTCTTGTCAAAATTATGAAGATGACCTTAAATCCAAATACTTATTTCTTCATCGTCATCCACCACAACAATTAGAAATGCACAAATAGTATTAGCACTTATTTAATTACACCAAAGTATTCAAGAGAAACAAGGGAAATCATATTATATATATATATATATATATACTTTTTTTTATAGAACGCGTCCTTCTAAAGAATTAGGGCTTAGCATCGCATTGACGTAATACAAGTTAAACACGCATATATTGTAATGTGGCTTTCCTTAGGGGGGGGGGGGGAATTGGTGTATCGAAAAAATAGTCATAACATGCATTAGTTAAAAAAAGTTACAATTTAATATTAATTATCTATATATTTTAAAGCAAGTAACTTTGACTGTTACTAGCAAGTGCAAACATGTATATATATATAAAATATATATACAATTTTCATTAAAAAAAAGTTACAATATTTGTAAAATTTTTAAATAATATTCTAATTAAAATTTTAATATATAATTTTCCGTAATAAACCCTTAGCTTTTTCATACATACTTTTTTTTTCCCGATATTACAGAAATCTGACTTATATATATATATATATATATATATATATATATATATATATATATTTGAGTGAGTAAAATTAAACTTTGAACACAATTAAGTATATCAACTAAACTAAAGTACAAGTAACTTGAGATAAGAATTATTAATTTAAATTGAGAGATTATAAAAAATTGCTCACCTTGAAACAATAATGTCAAAGGGTGCTTACATGAGTACATAAAGAAAATAATAATCGGGGGCGGTCATGTGGGATGAAACACACACACACACACACACATATATATATATATATATTGTTGACTAAAAATATCTCTACACATTTTAACTTGAGAGACTAATTCTTTTCAGATCAAAAAATATTATGATAAAATCTTTCTAATAATAATAACTCTCATAATTTAAAATTTTAACTTTTTTTTATAAATTACTTATCACTTTGACCAATCATGGATGAAATATTTAAATGGAGGCGCAGCCCTCGTGAAAGTGTGAAGCAAGGTAGGGGCATATGCTCTTGTGAGTTCCTCCAATCTTGCTTGGGGACTCAAGTGAGTTTCCATTTTGAGAATAAAGCAAAACAAACTAATTAACATAAATAGTAAATAGAAAACAAGTACACCCGCGCACGAGAACATCACGGTGATCACAATCTTGATATGTACTTTGTACATCTGTTATGGGTGTGTGCATGATTCTGAATCTGTCCCCCCGGTGGTCGTAGTTGTAACTTTAGGCATTCCAAGTCCAACTACCCGCTGATACTAGCCCTCCCACTTTTCTCTCTTTTTTTTCTTGAATTGGACCGTTTACATATGGGTAGAAAATTAATGTTAATAACTGCATGTACAATATATTTATAAATAAGGTAGAGTTTTGTTAATACTAGTTAGAACTTAATAATGGTGTGACACAAGTGGTAGATACTTTGGTCTCTTAAGCATGTGGTTAAGGGTTTGATTCCTAACTTATGTGTATGAAAAAATATTTGTTGGGAGAGGTCAACCCCTTAAATAGATCTCAGTACTTCAAGGAATTAGTTCCTGCAATCGTATGCAGGGGATATCTTAGAAAACAAAAACAAATCTTTTTGGAAAAAAAGATATAGTTGTAAGTATCTCTCCTTGTAGTGTAATTCTCAGGTAGATATGGTTTATTATAGACACACAATTCAATATTAAACATGTATAACGTCACTTTTTAGAGATAAATGTATTTATAACATGATCTACACAACCTTACACATGTTTAATATTAAATAAAGTGCTTATGATAAATCATGTCTACTTAAGATTTTTTCATCTTTGTAATCCTCCCTCCCCTTCTCAGCTATATTAAATTGAATCAATAAGAATAATGATTGACTTTTATTAGTTAGCTAGTAATAAAGCAGTTTAATTAGAATTTAATCTAAAAAATCAAGTCTTTAAACAGATTTAATACAATTTGAGTTAAGACCTTGAACAATAAATTAGACACAGTTGTTATTTGTTTTTTTTGTTTTTACAGTCACAGTTGTTATTTGTTAAAACTATCTTAACGTACAATGAAAAAAAATAAACTATTCTTTTGTGTCCTTTTAATTTGTCTAATGGTCTGTTTGGTTCAAAGGAGGGAAGGGGAGAAATTTTAATGAAGGGGAGGGGAGGGGAGAGGAAGAGAGGAAAGGGAGTTTAATTTTGTATATATTTGGTTAGAAGAGGAGATGGAAGGAATTTTAATGGAGGGAAAATATAAATTTACCTTTTTACACAATTATAACATTTAATGTAACATTTAATTTAGGGATATTTTAGTCTATTTTTTAATATATATTCTCTTCCCTCTAAATCTTCCCACTTTTGGAGGGGAGTTAAAATTGGCTTATCAGGGATTTTGTTTCCCTCCCCTCTCCTCTAAAAAATTGAACCAAACACATAAAATTTAAAATAATCTCTCCTCTCTCCTCCATTTCCCTCCAATCAAACACTATGTAAGAAAATAGTTGTCAATTCACTGTCTAGATTTGTGGGCATGGACAACCAATATGAAAATGCAAAATCCATCCTTTCAAATTCCAATACAATCATAAATTTGCAGTGCATATTAGATTATGAATGATAAATGCGCTATATGTCTGATTTCTATTTTTTTTCATAGATCAAATAATTAAATGTATAAAATTTTAAATAAAATTGTAGATTTAAATTGTGGCAATAAATTATTTATGCATGTAATTTTTTTCTCACATCGGACACTTAATGCAAATATATCGAACTTTAATTAGTTGCAACTTTTGTGGCGCAGTAAACTACTGTCGAATCCACAAAGCAATATCCACATGCACAGTCAAAAAAGAACAGCTACAGATAACTAGCTAAACATTACTTTTGTACTCCAATAGAAATCCCACCCCACACCAAGACATTCTAGTTCTAGTGGTGCGAGGCCCTGTCCCTGCACCTGTACGCCATTAATTACATCCCAGTCATTTTCCTCATCAATCTAATGAACCCCACATCCAATTATAGCATGGTGCACAAAAAAATGGCGTCTCTTTCCTTTCCCGACACTCATTATATATGGAGCTATATCTTCTATATTTTGCAAGATCTTATATATGCTTTGAACAATCTCATCTAAGGACCATATATATTAAAATCTTACTACTAGGTAGGTGGGTATATTCATACTTCATATCAATGATGACAAGGGCTACGGCGAGGGGGTTCAGTTCCTCGTTCACGTACCTTTGCGGGAAGGCCGCAGCTAAAAGTGGCAGTGAGGCCGGGAGAGAACCGTGGGGTGTGATGACGCGGTGCCACCAATTGGACGTGGAACCGTCGAATCAATGAAAGTGCCACACTTTTGAGCTCCACCACAGCCATTTCTTTGCCTAAACACACCCTCAGCCCTGCTTGAAAAACCGGGTATTTAAATGGATTTTCCGGGTAAAACACTCCACCTTTCAACCACCTCTCGGGCTTGAACTCTAAACAATCTGGACCCCATATTTCCTCCAACCGACCCATGGCGTATGGATGGTAAGTAACCCTAGTTCCACTCTTTACTGATGTTCCATCAGGTAACACATCGTCTTCTAAACAGAACTTGGAATCGAATTGAATTGGGGGATACAGTCTCATACTCTCATATACTGCTGCTTGTAAATAGTGCAGTTGCTGCATCTGTTCGAAGCTTGTGAGCTCCTTGTCTGATCCAATTACCTGCTCTGCTTCTAGCCGAATCGCTGACTCCACTTCTGGGTGTTTTTCCAGCAGCCAGAAGAAGCTGGTGAGGGCCGAAGCCACAGTGTCACGGCCAGCTAATAGGAAGCTTATAACGATGTCTCTCAAGTATGTGTCATCATTCACGGTACTCATGAACCTGGACAGCAAGTCTTTGTGAGCAGAAAACCCCATTTTGCGTCTTTGCCTAATGACCTCATTGGCTAAGATATTGATCATTCTAATAGCTTCTTGTAGCCTCTTCTCGCTACCTAGGTTGAGCAACCTCTTGATCTTCCAAATGAGAGGGGACACCGCCATGGCTCTCTCGGCAGACAATTGGGATGCCAAGTCAAAGAAAACAGCAAACTCTGACATGGGCAAAGACTGCTCCAGACACATAGGGTCCAACCCGAAGGAGAATCTACAAATACTATCGAACGAGAATCTCCTAAAAACATCCTGCAAATCCAAGACATCATCTTGCTTTGACAACAGAAGAGGGACAAGTCGATGATGGATTTCATCGTTGACAATCTCAGAAGCAAAGGACCTTATGGAGTACTTGTTGAGCTCCAAGCTTGCCATCTTCTTCTGAAACATCCACAATTCACCGTCCACGTTGAAAATACCTCGACCCAGAAAGTCACCCAAGATCATGGAAAAGGTTCTCCCTTTTGGGTAATTCTTGAATCTTGTCTTCAGCATGTACTTAACGTTGTCGGGGTTCGCGGTGATCGTGTTTCCAAGCACGTGTATATGGATGGTTTTACTGGGCGAATTTCGGAGAAGATGAGCATACCAATCACAAAGATTATCGAAATCTTTCGACCAGCTAGAAGTGAGATAAGCCTGGCAAGTTTCACAGCTACAGAAGATATTCATTCTGGGTAAGCAAGGTGAGAGAGATGAAAAAGTGGTGAGAATCACGATGACGATGATGGTGAGTGAAAAAATCAGAGAGCCAAAGGAGACATCAGTGAAGAACTGCATCAGCGAGCAGATAGCTAAAGGTTCAAGTTCCATTGATGGATAAAGATAAATTAAACAGAGGATAGTGAAAGAAGGGTATACAAGGAGAGGAAAGAGATAAAATTAGAGGGAGACAAGAAGGACTATAATTGAATGTAATGGTTATATATACATGATTGGGTAAATTGTATACAGCACTTATTATATATAAATATAATTAAACATATATATATATATATATATATCACTTTCTAACGATGAAAAGTAAATGAGCCAATCATCACTTTTGAATTTTACATAAATTGTCAAGAATAAAAATTTCATAAAATTATATAATTATTTAAAAAAATTATATAACTTCATATTTTAATTTTAATTATATATATATAATTCAATAATTAAGAATTATTATTGTTAATGGATATACCGACAATATATATATATATATATTTGATGTATGTGTATACATATAATATATATACTCCTGCTAAGTTCATTGGTAGAATACTCCTGTAAAATAAAATGATTGAATGCAGAAACAAAGTTAAACTAAGGGCACAAAGAAACGCGCTTGCTAAAAAACAAAGTTAGCAGAGGCATGTACTTGCTGCATCACCCATGATGTAGTTTTGTACTGTAGGTACATTAACTCACGTGTTCTATTTTGAGGTCACCAACCCAAGTTTTCTGAGGGTTTTTTATTTTATTTTTGGCTGATTACCTCTTCTCGAGTCGATACAGTACAAAACTACCGCACGATCATAGCAATAAATAAAAGGCTCGGTTATATGACGTGCAAGTATTTCCCCGCATTAAACGTATCTCATTTAGTGTTACAACTATCACTTGCCTGGTTTATCTTTCTATACTTTTATTTTTTACTCCAGTGATATTCTTAAAATAAATTATAAAAGAAAGAGTAAACATATATTTTAATTTCCTAAAGATTTGAATGTTATTAGTTTAATTCTCAAATAATTTTTCATATTAAATTTGTTATTTTGAATGATTAATTTAATGTCAAAAAATAATATTAAATGATTAATTTAATGTAAAAAATTGACATTAAAAAATTATTTTCATATATTTATTATTAGAAGATCTAACTATAATAATTGTATCTTTAAAAGATTAAAATAAATATTTAATCTAAAAAAAATTAACTTATTTTGAGCTTCAATTTATGAGTTTGGCCGCAGCACGCATGTCTCCTGTGGATGTGTTCTTCATGCTCCACGAATTTTGAGGGTTTTTGTAAGATTATTGTTAGAGATATAAAAACAACTTAAGTTTTTAAGATAGTTAGTCTTGACCTATTAGAGTTTCTATACAAAATATTTAGGAATTTGATCTTTATTGTTTTCATTATTCTATATAAAGTTAAATATCAACACAAAGGTATTGTGAGTCTGTGCATTGTCTATGTTTTAAGTCTAAAAAACTCATATGAGGAGACATACATATATATTAAAAATATAAAATTAATTTTGAATCTTCACCGAAGAATTTAAGCTTTTAAGCGAATTAATTTTTGACAATTATGTTGGAACTTGAGTGAGAATCCAACAAGAGGAACTTGAGATAGTTTTAAACTAGAGAAGCATTCAACGTAATTCAGTGAAAGAAGTTGTGTGTGATCTTATTTTTCGGCAATCTCCTGCTCCTCTTCTTCATGATGGTTAATTTGACAAATTTATTCTTTCAATGAGAATGGGCAAACTGTGAAAAAGATTAAATTAGCTTCTTGTTTGTGCCTTAGAGAACTAAAACATGTCTCAAAATATATGCAAGGAAAATAAAAATCACTAAGCCCCCTTAATTGTTGTGAATGACGTTTTATTCAGTTACTAACGAAATTTCTAGCTATCTTAACCGGGGATCGAGTGGGATTCTCTATAGAAGAAAGTGATATAATAAGCAAATTGAAATAAAATAAGTAATTATATGTGATAAATGTTATGTACATGAATCTGATTGCCTGTCCAATTTCTGTTGGTACTTGCTTCCAATTCTCGCCATTAGCATCTTGCTATATATGGATATGGACCTGCAAGACAACACACACACAGAGCTATATATATATATATATATATATATATATATATATATATATATATATATATATATATATATATATGTAAACACACACATATGTAACATAACTTTGTCAGGTTTAAAAGAATCTTTATATATAAACCAAGAAGAGCTTTCAATTAATCTCAAAATTCTAAATTTTTTTAATGATATTATAAATCATAATTTCAATTATATTTTTCTTGTGCTTACCCAATCTATAATATTAATAATTAATTAATTAATAATAATCATGAAAATCAATTAATTATGTTAGATCGTCGATGCAAGGCATAAGCTTCACAATCGAAAATAACAACTGTAATTTGACAGACAAGTCAATTAAAAATATTAGACAAGCATATTATGTCAATATATAAAACGACATACAATGAATATCATAAGAGAAATACTGTTTAGACGATTTTTTTTAACATACGGGTTTTTTGGTCTCTTAGATATCTCTTGCGTAGAGGACATATTTTTTTTTTCATACATACTATTTTAAAAATTAAATTCAAAAGATATAATGATTAAAGAGTCCTAACCCTTCCTAGTGGGCCCATGCTTGTTGGTTAACAAACGATTTATATGAGTTTTGAAATATAAAAATACGACATGTGAATAGCAGCCAGATAGGCTATATTGCTGATCATTGTATTCCATTTTATAACTACATATCTAGACAAAGTTTTACAGCACTTACGTTCAAAATTGATAATATAAATGGAGTATATGGATCGATAAAGTCAAACTACATCAATAATCTGTACATAGTTCATGAAGAAAGAAATATGAGTAATAAGTACATTGCTCATATAACAATGTGAAGCTATTTTAAATATTACATGATAAAGCAATGTGTAAACTGTAAACTATTAATAGTAAGATTAGAAATTCTTGTCATTGACAAGCTCATTGTGTCAACTTATCTACTAATAAATTTGCTTAATCACTAAAGGACACAAATAAAATAAAACAAAACAAAACAAAGTTTCAACCCAATCATAATTATACACAAGGAAAAATAACTCAAAAAGGGAATTGTTAAGTTATGGTACTTTGATATGTTTGATATTCAGAGTGAATTGTCAATTATTTATTAACTTTAATTTTATAATAAATATTTAAAAATTTATTAAATATGAATAATAACTAAAAAATATTCGTGTTGGATACCGATAAAAAAAAAGAGTATTGAAATAATCTTAATATGCACCCACCTTAAGAATTTATTGCATCGCTACCCTTTTTTTTTTGGTGAGATTTGCACCGCCACCTTAATAGTTGATTCAAAACCAATTAAGTATCACACCATGGAAAATCCTACTGGTCAATGCCGTAAGCATACTATTGGTCCATAAATGCATCAGCAACACATAAATTAACGATCCTAATTAATTCTACCTGATTCAAAATAAATTAGTTAATAAACATATGTAGCAACTTAAGGTAGACTTGCACTAGCCATGAGGTGTAATTTGATTTGAAAACTGAGCCATATGTGAGTGAATTTTATTTCCAATATGAGAGTTTAAATTTATCTAAAAACACATTGTGTCAATGACAAAATTAATGTTCGTTCAAATATTTTTTCACATCGAAAAAGTATGTGAAAACCTCTTAGTCTTATAAAAAAGAGAGAAGTTAGATTTGCACTACTTAACTTTGAAGAATTGCCTCAAATTTAGGACTGTGAAAACAGGTTGAACCCATTAGGTTAAAACGTTTACTTACATAAATTATGTGAGTTGAGTCTTTATTTTAATGACTTGTATAAACATGACCATTTTTTGATAATCCTGTTTAACTCGCAGGCCACTTGCTTATTTTTTATTTTATATATTTATTATTAATTTGTAACTTAATATAATTTAATAATTATTTAGTAAACTTTGAGAGTTGTTTTATGACTTATTTTATTATTAATTTGTGACTTATTTGTTAAACTTTAAGATTTATATATTGACTAATGAATTTTAATTACTCAATTTTATTTTATTTTAAAAAATTATTAAATTAACTAGTTTAAGCCCACAAATTAATTAATGTGAGAAGAGTGTGACTAGTTACATTTGATTTAAATGTAGGTAATTTTAACCTAACTAATTTAACTTACTAGCCCTGCGCAAGTCGAACTTAAACGTCATTTACTAGCCCTCCTCAAATTATCCCTTCCTGCACTAAAATATATAAGGAGAAAGACATTTTAATGACACTTGGGAGAAAAATATTTTATTTTGGTTTATAAATTAAATTAATTAAATATTAAATTAATTTAACTAATAAATTACTTATAATCCACCAATCAAAATATTTTTTCTCTTTAAAATTGAACTTATTCTCCTAAAAATAAGGTCTGTTTATATTAATCTTTTTAAGAGAAAAATATTTTTTTAAAATAAAAAAGTATTTTATGTGTAATAAAAAAATACATAAAATATTTTTAAAAAAATTTAAATTTTTAAATTTTTTTATAAAATATTTTTATTATTTAAAAATAAGTTCTTTTTCACTTAAAAAAAATTAATACAAATGGGATATACTCTTACATAATCATCTGAATCTTGAAAACACCGCACACGATAACTTTTTCCTTATTCACAATCGAAGGAGCATTTACATTTTGTTTTTCGCTCTGCACATGGGCCCACATGAGTCCCATGGGTAGGTTTGCAATTAGTCACTAGCTTATTCACTTGGTAATTGACTAACTTAGTGTAATTTTGAAAATTATTTATTAATTTTGAAATTATTTTTTAAAATAGGACACATTCTGTCACGTTATTTTTGGTGTAGTGCTAAAATTATCATGTATTAATGGTACTTGAATTTAAATCTCTATTAATTCAAAATAAAAATTAAAAAAAGGGTCATTTTTGTAAAAATCACTATTATACATCGCTACGTGTCATCACCTTCATTAAATTGATTAGCACAAGTGATTCACTTTTAAAAGAAAACAAATTTTTTAAAAAAAGTCACTTTCATAAAAACTGTGACTAAACGCTGTCATATACATTAAGTTTTAGCGCAAGTGTTACATAAACACAAAAGAAAATTAACGTGATAAAAGTTATTCTATTTGAAGAAATAGTTTCAAAATTAATAAATAATTTTTAAAGCTACATCAAATTGGTGAATTACCCCTCATTCCTTACAAAAACTCGTAGACCGTATTTAGTTGGATGGAATGAAAGAAAAGTGAATAGAAATGGGTCGTTTCCATTCCCATATTTAGTTGACTGATCGGAATAGGAATAAGTATTTTCAAGAGTAAGGACAGTCCTGCACTTATAAGAATAGGTATTAGATCACAAAGTGATAGAATTCTTATTCTATCTTATTAAATTATACGTATAAAAAATAACCCAACTCATCCGAACTACTTGTTTAACTTAATTTTTTTTAAGTCAAATCATTTTTTTAGGCTTAAATAAACTGGCCTTGACTGACTTGGACTTGGCCGACTCAAACGTTTAATTAGCTAGAATTAGGCCAAATTGAATCTGTTTAATTTTAAAAAATCAAAAAATATTTTTTATTTTATTCTTATCAATTAATTATATCATATCAAATATAAAAATACAATGGAGTCATCTGGTTTGATTCTAGTTCTATTCATATCAAATAAAACATAACAATGAACATTTCATTCTATTTCTGTTTCACTCTCATTACTATTTTTATTTTTATTCTCTCAAAATTATTTCATTTAACCAAACATGACTAAGAATAGGGGTGTTCATTGGTTTGGGTTGATCCGATCAACCTGATAAACCAACTCAAACCAATTAAGAAAAATCGGTTCGGTTCGGGTCATCAGGTTTAATCAGTTTCAATTCAGTCAAAACTGATCATGATTGGTTCAGTTCAAGAATTTTGTATTTTATAACCCGATAATCTGATGAAATGACCTGAAGAGTAATAGAAATTTAGATATTATTTTCTAGTTATTTAGCTTTTCATTTATTTAAAAGCTTAAGATACAATAATATATCTTTAATTTTTATTTTCAAGTCTCAATCATTTAATTATTTACATATATATATATATATATATATATAACATTCTTTATGAAGCAGAATATATTTAATGTCATACATGTATATTACAAATGAAGCTTATGATAATTTTGAGACGTTGAAATATTTATTCCCAAACTTAATTTTACTTTTATCTTAATACTTGTACTATATTGAAAGACTTGTATGCTTAAAATTTATATGTAATTGTCTAATTGAGTTTAAAGTATTTAACAATAGTAGGTTTGTAATTTTTCTATGTGAAAAAAATGATCGAATAACCCGATGATCTGAACCAAACCAACCTAATCTTAATCGGGTTGGTTTGGTTCAAATTGCTCAAAATTTTTTTTATGAATCAATCCAAACCAACCCGATCAATTAATCAATTTGAATTTTTTTTCTCTTAAAATCCGATCCAACCCAACCCATAGAACTCAAGAAGTTAATTCTCCAAAGTTTTATAGTCAACCTTCAATATATTGGAAAATAGGACTTATTCCTAAATAATCAGATGGAAAGAACAATGAAAAGATATTTTTATTTTTAGATTCGTTTTGACTAACTTCAGATAGCGGTTTAGGATAGTCTTCGCAACTGGATTGTCATTGACTAATTGAGATACAGTACAAGTTATAAATTCTATTTCTCATGTACTACTACTACTAGAAGTTAGATGATTTACACAACATCCATTTTATATATTTTAGTAAATATTTGAGATCTCTCTCTCTCTCTCTCTCTCTCTCTCTCTCTCTCTCTATATATATATATATATCATTAACAAAAAAATAATTTTTTTTAAAAAGGAATAAAAATTACTTTGTACTTATCAGTTATAGCAAAATTATAACAATTAATGAATAAAAATAGAATATATTTTATTTCATAAATTTAGTTACTTTTATAAAAAAATTATATTCTGTCAAATAATAGTAAATACTCAGTTGTTAAAATTTTCATATTCTCATATATTGAGCATAACTTAAAAAGTTGGAATGTGAAGGTCCTGGAGGAATACAAAAGGTTTGAGCGTGGTACCACATCAGTTTCAACTCTTTGTGAGGTGAGATCAAGTTGTTGTAAATCAAGGGTATCTTCCAATTGACAATCAAAGACTAATTTCTTTTAAGATAGAGAGATCATCAAAGTAAGTATAACTTCTCCCAACAAAGTTTTTTTCCATATACATTGCCTAATTTGAACTCAAAACAACATAATTAAGAAGCCCAACTATCTATTAACTGTACCAAACCTTGTTGATTCTCAAAGTGAGTGGAAGGCTGTTATTAATGTTAAGAGCTTTAACATGGGTCAAAACTTTGAAGGTTTGATTTTTTTATTATTATTATTATATAAGAGGTGCAAGTACTTTAGAAGAGGGAAAAGTAACCTAATGGTGTATCAAACCTCCAACATTAATACATATATCATATTCAAGTTTTAAAGACTTGAGTTTTAAACTCTTTAATGTAGGTTTTTTTTTTTTTTTGGGTAAGAGATTGGTTCCCATAATCAGTTAAAAATCATATTTGAATCCAAGCATTGATCAAAGGAGATGATTAATAAATAGTGAACCAGCCTATTTCTATTATTTTGCATATGATTTATAAAATGTTTACTTTAGTCATCGCATCAAGGATACTTCAGTAAATCAAAATTCATAACTTGTCCCATGAAGGCAAATCAGGCAAGCAATCACAAGTAAATTCATTTTTCTCTTTTGCTTTTAACTGTTGCTGCATATAATTGCGGATCATAATATCTCGTCCCATGCAGGCAAATCAATGATGCTATTCCTTATTCCTTGCGGCATATATGGTGCTGGTGCACATGGTATGCGATTTGGTCTGGTCCTCCATCGTCGCTCTCTTTCAAGAAGAAAAGCTTTCAAATCAAATGGGTAAAGCAAAAGCAAAGTGTGAAAGTGAACGCGATTCACGATCTCAATGGGTTGGACAGGACCCATATATGCACCAAATTATTGAGGTGGTGGTCTGCTGAGTACAAACAACATTTGGTTTGACGTCAAATATCGATGTGCCATGCAAGTGCCAGCCAGATTGGTAGTGGCATGATGGGTCATGTCATCGTCCATACCCATCTTCTTGGCCCCAGCAGTTCAATTAGCTCGATCCATTGTCTGCTAGCCAGTTTCGATCTCTCAACTCTCAAGTTGTTGTGGATCGTGCCTCTGCTGGGAGTTGAGTGCGTCATTGCCAAGTGTGAGGTGTGTTGGGACTTAAATGACATACCCACGTCTCAAAAGATAGAGATCGATGAATCTCATCCATAAGATGTAAGTATTTATCTAATCCAATAAAGGATATAGATGCTTAAAAAGGAAAGCGCACGTGTGAAAAACATAATATGTTAATTCATTTTTTTTGGTACAATAATAATATATATACTTATATTGCTTAAATTTTTTATTTTTTCGTTTTTGTCATTTCTCACTCTTAATTTGGTAAAAAAAAAAAGAATAATAATAAAAAACTTAAAAAACCTATGATGCACCATAAGGAGAAAAAACGAAAGGCAGACAGTGAAGGGAATGGACGCCATTTTATCGTAATTAATTTTTCCCTTATCTGTTCCGAATGGCCTCATTTTGTTTTACATAGATATGTCTTTGTATGATTGAATGGTTGAAATATACACGTGAAAAACGCCAGTCAAATATCCACCACGCATTGAAGAGGTTTTTACGTGGACTTGGTTCACGGTGAACTGTGCCGTTTAGATTTCATGAGCATTGGAATCTTTACATGACGTTTTAGATTTTTAGTTAGTACGGATAAAATATGAATCCCACAATTTAGGCTAGAATGAAAGGAACTAAAAGTTGAAGTTTAAAAAAATTCATATACTTTATTTTTTTAATTAATAAAATAATATATAATAATTTATTTATTAATTTTATATTTAAATTATTGATAAAAAAGTAATCACATAATTATAAGTGTTAATTTTTTTTTATTAATTTCACCTTAAATTATTAATATTTATTTCTAAAATTATCTTTAAACTTTTTTTTTGACTCATTAACTCTAATCACCATTTGAGAATTTTAAAAATTATTCAAACGGTGGTGTGAAGTTAATAAATGTCCAAAAAAAGAGGCACAAAAATAATTTGAAAAATAAATATTAATAATTTAAGATGAGAGTAGTAAAAAAATCAACATATGACTACTTTTCTGTCAGTAATTTAAATAAAATGTTAACAGACGAGTTATTATATATTATTTTATTAATTTAAGAAGTTATACTGGTGAGTTTAAAAGTATAAATGAATTTTCTAAACTTGACTCATAGTTGAAAAGAGTTCTTTACATTAATTTTAGCCTACAATTTATGTAATAATTTCATGCGCATCCCATATCCATGACAGAAGCTACGCATGTATGTAGATCAATCCTGAGATTTTTGAGAGATGGACCCTCAAGTTTTGGGATTCAAATTTTTTACTCATTGTCTCTTTACGTCTTTAATTTTGTTCTTTTAATAAAATATAATCAGTTAAATAAAAAAAATATTGTGAACCAAAAAAGAAACATAATTTAAAATAGAAGTACCAGATTTGAGTCCCAAAATTTCACTTTCACAATAGCTACTCACTCCACTACCTCCCTCCTGGTAGGCTACTAATGTCGCCTGATATTTCTTTTAGTGGCTGCCAATTGCCAAATGCGCTGTGGCAGTGATCTTCCAATTATATAGCAAGGGAATGTAACACGGCGGTGTTCATTCTTGAAAGACATACACTCCCTCACTACTCCACTACTTCTCAATTATTATAAGATTAGGGGGATTATTTCAGTATTCATTTTTTTTTAGGGTATTGATATTCAGGATAAGTTATTTAACATTTATTAGTTGTTAGTTATATTTAATAAACTTTCTTACATTTATTGTGAAATCAACAGTCAATAAATGATTAACAATTCACTTTTGATACTAAACTCATCAGAGTATCATAGCAACTCCCTTAAAAGGCAGAAACAATCAGATTATATTGGGTCCCATTACATTACATGAAACATATTTAAATTGTTTGATTCACCTATTTTAAATATCTTCAATTTGGCAATCAGGGTCGGATGAATTGGTAGAATCGAATTACCTTGGATAAAGTGATTGTTTAACTTTTAATGATAAATTTTTATTGGTAAATTATTAGTATGTAACATTGTAAGTTCTTGTGAAGACTTATGACATGTTCTAACTTTTAAATGAGATAACATCTCTTTTTTTAATTTTTTTATTATAAAAAAATCAATTTATTTAAAAAAAATTATCAACTCTTATTTTACTGTACAGAATAAATTTAAGTTATTTAATCTGCCTATCTTGAATAGACACCGTCTATTCAAAAAATTGATCATGGTGTTTTGCCTAGATTGATTAATGGCCATAAATAAAAGAAAGCGACGGAAATATAGATACCCTTTTGACAAAGAAAATAGGACAAAAATACGATATATATACTGCCATGTAAGAGTTTTTCAAAGGCACCACTCCGGAAAGTTCAGTAAAACAATGAGTGAAGTATACATGCATTGCATTAGTTCAAAATAAAACAAGTTCTTGACTCTTTTTTTTTGTTGGTGTTATTTTATTGATAAGTTATCTGTAAATATTATTATATATGCATATGCTGAGATTTGTGACTTATGCTATATTCTAACTTTGAAATTAAACAACTTCCTACATCATAAACTTTCTTGTACAAAAAAAAAAAAAGAGAAAGGAGATTTGTTTATTGTCTCTACCGTCTTACTACTAAAGTGGAACCTTATTATTCTCATCAAATATGGAAACTTCTACAACCCCACGTGATCGATCTGAGCTCAATTTCAAATGGCAGCCCTATATAAGTACAGCGCATAGACATTTGATAATGATTTGCTTTGAGATAATATACTTAGGTTGCCTCCGACTCACGTATCAGTTTATGAGTTTAATTTTGATTTATTGTAAATATAATTTTTTTTTACATTATCATTAAATTATGTATTGCCACATTATTAAATTAAAGAGTTTAATTATCATATTAATTACTTAAAAAGTCTAACTTTTTAATAATGTGTTAAAATATCATTGAATAATAATGTAAAAAAACTTTATACTAATAGTGTATCAAAATTAAATCTTTTATTTATTTATTTATTCTTTAGATTACTTAGCCAGCATATCATCATACATGCATGTCGACCAATTTCGATGGTAGCTATATATAGCAGGATACGTCAAGTATCTCCTAGTGGTACCAGGAATGAATATTTTAAATGATGCAATATTATACAATCGAGTCTTCTACCTAAAAGCTATTAATTAATTTTCTCACCATTCTTATCGAGCGAATAATTATATAATTAAGCACGTGGTTATTTCAAGGTTTAGAGTACCCTAAACTTTTGCAACCCCCCTCCCCCAAAAAAAAAGAAAAAAAGAAAACCCTAATGAAGGATAGTCTAAACGCCTCCTACATTTTTGGGGGACATGGTGGAAACCAATTAAAATTTGATAAAAAAAAACCTTGTATCTTTGAACCTATGGATCGATTGGTCAGTCATACTCCTATATAACCATTATAGGGTTATTATCTTCCTCCAAAATTTTTTATAGACTTTAGCAATGAATCGTTATAATGAGTTTGGTTGGTTATCTTAATATAAAATCTTATAGAAATAAGTTTGTAAGTCCTTTTACTTATATGATCATCACTTATTTCTAGCTCACTCATATACCACGTTGGAGGAGGATTTGGCAGCAACTCATATAGTCAACTATGAGAGTTAATTTATATATCCAAAATCATGAATAACAAATAAAATTTTAACAAAATAAAAAATAAAAAATAAAAACTAGCTAGACAGATCCCAACCGACAGCTGGTCTTAGTCTGGGACTCTGGGCTTATATGTAGGCAGGGTTTTATACTGAACTTTATACTTACTACGTACTGATACATGTCCAATTTAAACCAGACTGTTAAAAGTATAAATGACACAAAATTGAAGACTTTCAGCCAAGACAACAATTAATGAAAGGAATGTGTTATAAAGTAAAAGACTGGCAAAGAATTCTTTTGCGGAGAATATATTGCTTGCTAGAATTGAAGTTGTCGGAGAGCACTTGTGGTTCGCAACTTCTTGTACACAGCATTCCATCCTGCCTGCGTGGGGTGTGCGATATCCCAAAAGAAAGCTGACTTGGGATCATCACAAACATTATACTTCTTCAATTTGTTTGCGTCTACGTCCCCACACAAATATTCACTGCTTACCCGAAGGCAACATGGCTTCAACGGGTTCTGAATATTATGCGTCCATGGGTGGTTTCAGTACTGACATGAAACTGGCATAAAGGTCAAGCATAACAAAGGTGGAATGGTCCTTCGTTTCTTGATTCAATTTGGCGACAGATTGGTTTAAGAGGGTGTTATGAAGAGTAACGAAGGTATTAAAGGTATCATTGCATTGTTGGAATGAGGATGGGACTGTGAACAGATGAAGGCAGCCGAGGGGCCCTAGACCAGTCACGGCTATTTTCTTCACTCCCAACCCATGGATGCGTATCATATTGTTAGTAATCTGATTATCCACTGAGGTAATATAGGACGGTAAACCCTAATGCATTCAATGAAAAATAGAGAAATTTGCGTAAGATCAAAGCATGATATAATTATGTTCATATGCAGCAACATTATCCTTGAGCTGCAAACCATAATTTTCTCTTCACACCCTCATGACGAGGGCTTCCTCTAGTGCTTTTCTTTTGGACTAAATTGTTAAACAGTGGACAAACATTTATCATAGGGCCTCTACCTAGCTAACCCACACCGTAAGAAATAATTTTAGCACAGAAAAGAGGTGTGGACTGCGGAGAATATTTGAGTTTGTACAGTCAATTGAAGTTTATATGAATCTAGTGTAAACATACCTATATAAACGGGCAAGTGGTGTTGCTATCAGAATAACATAACTTGACCCACCAACAAGCACATAATAATAAAGGTATGACAGGCTCATTTAAATTTTATTTTTATATCGGCTTAATTTATAACCTCAAACCTTTATATACATACACTGATATATATATATATATATATATATATTGAAAAGTATTGTAAAAAATTATAAAATAATTTGTGATAAGGCCTTGAAAGATATACATAACTACATCCATGAATAGGTTGCTATATGTGAGTAATCATATCATACACTGTATATTTAAATAATATTTTATTCTCATTTTGTGTTGATTATTTGTGAATATAATTTTCGTTGAGATAAAGAAATTTGATTCCGCTTGAACAAAAGCTCTTGCCTTCAATAATAGTAAAATATTATTTGAGGACCTAAACTTTTTATGATAAATTAATTAAGAGATCGAACTTTCATTATTATCAATTAAGAGCTTAAATTTACACCAACTAGTTAATAATTAAAGACCTCAACTTTCTTTAAAAATATTTTTATTAATAAAAATTATTAAAAAGATAAAAATATCTAACTGGATATTGAATAATAGAGATATTTCCCTCATTGTAGCCATTTGTGACCAAGTGACGACCACCGTAATCATTTCCAGAGACGGAGAGGAGGGCCGCTGAGTAGCTGAGGTCTGTGGTTGAGTACACATTATCTTTGATGAGCTGCTGCAAGAATGCATGTATTAATTTCCACCAATTAATCATCATTTTTACATTAGAATCCTAAACGCGTAATACAGTTTTTGTTTACCACAACGGGTATGCAATATAATTCTATCTTTTGTACTCTGCTTATTAGCCTATCTATATATAATCTGCTAGATGTTTTCCATTCATAATTATTTGGTTGAACAAAATAGGGGAATGCTATGTGGCATCCATGTAAAATTATGGGTTTCGGAATGCTGATGTGGACAAATAAAATAATAACATATGGATTAAGTGAATTTAAGGTGGAATTTTATGAACTCAGTTGTACAACAACCAACAAGAACCTATCTCAACATTTCACCTCATCTTCCCTGTCATTGCTCCTACAACTTGTACTGTCATTGCAAAATTTAATATTATAAAAAAAATGTAAGAGAAGAATGGTGGGCATTATAAAGTTGGAATCCTTATGGAAAATGAAACGAAGGAACACAAGAAAAATTGAAAAAGAATGGTAAATGTAGAGGGAAAAGGAAATGGTGGGCATTATAAAGTTGGAAGCCTTCATCACTCATCATGATTTCCAGCACCACGTAAGTGTTACACATAAGGAAGTCTCACATTGGTGGGTTTACTTCTTGATGCTCCTCATTGAGCTTATAAAAGGAGCTTAAGGGGAAGGGTTATAATCATCCCAAAATCTTCTCTTCCTCTTTTGTATATTTTCTTGTATTCTTTGTGAGGTTGTTCTCTCCTAGTATTTAGAGAGAGGTGTTGTAATTTCTTCTTATAGTGAAATTTTTCTAGTCTTGCCCCGTGGTTTTTTCCCTTATTCGTTGAGGGTTTTCCACGTTAAATATTGTGTGTTCAGTTCCTCTTTTCTCATCTCTTATTTTAGTTGTGAGACAATATTCCGTCACTCTGGTACCTAAGAGTGGTATCAGAGCCCTTGGTTCGTGGTCCGCTGCAGTAAGCTGGGAAAGTGTCGATTCTTAGTATGCTCTGTGGTTGCAGTATTATCTGATCTTCCACATCAGAAAAGAATTATTCTTGTTGCTGAAAATAAAGTGTGGTAGCGTGAAAGTGTTTAGGAAAGTTCTGGCTAGGAAAGACTTGATATTTAAGTGTGTCTATTAGTGACCCACCTCTCTTTCCTGGGAACTTACCTGGTGCACTATTTACGGACTACGTCCTTTGTTCGATAATGCACTATTCGATTTATGCGATACTATTCACGAATCACGATTACTATTCATACGTGTGGTTATATGCTTTTGCAGTGATTGTTAACGTATTCTGGATTTGTTCTAGTGTAAGGAATACGTACAATATTGTTCACATATACGGTACTATTCACGGTGAAATAGTATAATTCGGTTCAGTTCGTGTACAACCATGATAGCAAAATTCGAGATAGAGAAGTTCAATGTGAGTAATTTCTTCCTGTGGAAATTGAAGATAAGGGCAGTTTTAATGAAGGATAATTGTCTAGAAGCAATTGAAGGTAGACCCACAGATATGACTAATGAAAAGTGGAAAGAGAAGGATGACAATGTTGTTGCCAACTTGCACCTAGCAATGGCGGATTCAGTTTTGTCAAGTGTTGCAGAGAAGAAGACTGCAAAGGAGATTTGGGATGTTCTTAACAAATTGTACGAGGTGACGTCACTTCACACCAGAATATTCTTGAAGAGGAAACTCTACACTCTTCGAATGAGTGAATCTACGTCGATAACGGATCACATCAACACTCTAAATACGCTATTTGCTCAACTCACAGCATCAGATTTCAAAATAGCAGAAAATGAACGTGCGGAACTTCTACTTCCGAGTTTATCAGATTCGTATGATCAACTCATCATCAACATCACAAATAACAATGTTGGTGACTCTCTTCACTTTGATGATGTTACCGGTGCTATTCTTGAAGAAGAATCCAGACGCAAGAATAAGGAGGAAAGGTCAGAAAGTTCAAAGCAAGCAGAGGCTTTGACGATGATGAGAGGTAGATCAACGGAACGTGGCTCCAGTGGGAGCCAAAATCATGGTAGATCAAAATCTCGAAGAATGAAGAACCTTAAATGCTACAATTGTGGCATGAGAGGGCATTCAAAGAAGGAGTGTTGGCATAATAAGAAGAGTTGAAAAAAGAATTCTGAAACATCAACCTCCCAAGGTTGTGTTGCAAGTACCTCAGATTATGGAGAAATCTTGTATAGTGAAGCAGCGACCAGTTCTAAAGGCGGAAAGAAACTCAATGATGTCTGGATAATGGATTCAGGCGCAACATGGCACATGACTCCACATCGAGATTGGTTTTGCACTTATGAACCTATTTCGGAAGGATCTGTGTTCATGAGAAATGATCATGCCTTAGAAATTGCTGGAGTCGGTACTGTTAGATTAAAAATGCATGATGATTACTCCAGAAATATCCCTAGGAGGAGCAAAGTATTTGGTGTCATTAATTGATGATTACTCCAGGAGATTATGGGTGTACCCAATCAAGAAGAAGTCAGAAGTGTTTCCAGTATTTAAGGAGTTCAAAGCACAAGTAGAGCTTGAAATTGGGAAAAGAATCAAGTGCTTGAGGACAGATAATGGAGGAGAATATGTAAATGACAATTTTCTGGCATTCTGTAAACAATAGGGTATTACGAGACAATTCACGGTTGCACATACGCCTCAGCAGAATAGTGTAGCAGAGCGGATGAATAGAACTCTCCTAGAAAGAACAAGAGTCATGCTGAGAACAGCGAGATTGGCCAAATCTTTTTGGGCAGAAGCAATCAAAACCGCCTGTTATGTGATAAATCGATCACCATCAATGGCGATTGGTTTGAAAACACCTATGGAGATGTTGAACAGAAAGCCAGCTGATTATTCTTCTCTACATGTATTCGGATGTCCTGTGTACGTGATGTACAACTCCCAAGACAGAACAAAGTTAGATCCAAAATCCAGGAAATGTATATTCTTGGGTTATGTTGACGGTGTTAAGGGGTATCGCTTGTGAGATCCCACTGCTCGCAAGCTTGTTGTCAGCAGAGATGTAGTTTTTGCAGAAAATGAACTGCAAAGTAAGCAGATAAATGACAACACTTTAAAAGAAACTGCTGCAGTGCAGATGGAGATAAATTCTCAAGAAGATGATTCTTCTCTACATGTATTCGGATGTCCTGTGTACGTGATGTACAACTCCCAAGAAAGAACAAAGTTAGATCCAAAATCCAGGAAATATATATTCTTGGGTTATGCTGACGATGTTAAAGGGTATTGCTTGTGAGATCCCACTGCCCGCAAGCTTGTTGTCAGCAGAGATGTAGTTTTTGCAGAAAATGAACTGCAAAGTAAGCAGATAAATGACAACACTTCAAAAGAAACTGCTACAGTGCAGATGGAGATAAATTCTCGAGAAGATGATTCTTCTCTACATGTATTCGGATGTCCTGTGTACGTGATGTACAACTCCCAAGAAAGAACAAAGTTAGATCCAAAATCCAGGAAATATATATTCTTGGGTTATGCTGACGGTGTTAAGGGGTATCGCTTGTGAGATCCCACTGCCCGCAAGCTTGTTGTTAGCAGAGATGTAGTTTTTGCAGAAAATGAACTGCAAAGTAAGCAGATAAATGACAACACTTCAAAAGAAACTGCTACAGTGCAGATGGAGATAAATTCTCGAGAAGATGATTCTTCTGAAGCAGAACCAAAGCATGAGGAACAAGAAGCAAATGAGGTCAATGGTGAAGAAGTTCGACAATCATCACGCCAAATCAGAATACCATCATGGCACTCAGACATGTTATGGCAAGCTATGATGCATACTGTCTCCTAACTGAAGAAGGTGAACCGTCAACCTTTCAAGAGGCTTTGAGCAGTTCAGATGCTTCTCTATGGATGATAGCAATGCAGCAAGAAATGGAAGCCTTACATAGAAACAAAACATGGGAACTTGTTGAACTTCCAAAGGGTCGGAAAGCCATCGGGAACAAATGGGTATTCAAGATCAAACGAGATGGCAATGATCAAGTGGAACGGTACCGTGCTAGATTGGTGGTAAAAGGATATGCTCAGAAAGAATGCATTGATTTCAATGAGATATTTTCTCCAGTGGTTCGACTTACTACTATTAGAGTAGTGTTAGCGATGTGTGCTGCATTTGATTTACATCTTGAGCAGCTAGATGTAAAGATGGCTTTCCTTCATGGAGAGCTTAAAGAAGAAATTTATATGCTCCAACCAGAAGGTTTTGAAGAACAAGGAAAAGAAAACTTGGTTTGCAGGTTGACCAAATCTCTGTACGGTCTAAAGCGGGCGCCCAGATGTTGGTACAAGAGATTTGATTCCTTCATAATTAGCCTTGAATACCACAGACTGAGTTCAGACCATTGTACGTACTACAAGAGGTTTGATGATAATGATTTCATTATTTTGCTGTTGTATGTGGATGACATGTTGGTGGTAGGCCCTAACAAAGATCGAATCCAAGAATTGAAGGCACAGTTGGCTAGGTGATAAGAGGTTGTCGAGGTCTATCAAATAAAATAACCGGTTCACAAACTAATTTGTAGTATAGAGAATGAACCGAATCGTCTCTCAAGGATCCAAAAACAAAGATTTAATTAGATCAAGATAATTAGAAAATGGGGAGTTTTGTTGTTGATTAACAAGATTAATAAAAGTAGGAGATTCAAAGTTGTAAACAAATCTAAAGAAACAACCAATCCAAGGAAATTTACCGATCTTGAGTTTAACTCATCATTGATCACAAGGAATTCACTTAATTGCTAACCATGTTCTTGGCCTTAAATCACATCAAGAAGCCCTAACATGATCCAAGAATTCTTTACTAGATAAGCATCTAGGATTTGATTAACCAAGGTTAGATAAAGTAAGCACCATCCAACATAGATTAACTTAAGATCTAGAATTTAACCAAGCTAAACAATCTATCAAAAAGCTTTAATATATTGTTTAATCTTTATGATCCTCTTTGAATACATGATAATAAAGCTATTACCACATCAACATCTAAATCAAATTAAGCAATTTAATCTAGATAAAAATCAAAAGAGGAAGAAGAGAAACTTGAATAACAATTAAGCAATATGAACAAGCAAAACAAGATCTCCAAATTAAACAACAAGATGGCTAATCCCTTGGATTGATTATGAGAGCCTAGCCTTCCATGGATGGGAAGGAAGAACTCAGAATTTAAAGAACAAAAACGAAATTGCAAAGAGAATGGAGAAGAAGAGAAAGAAAACTCTCACAAATACTTAAACTTTCTTGAAACTTACTTCCAAATTGAATGCCTTTAATACAAAGAGGTTGGGTCTATTTATACTAATCCTAGAAGCCAATTTGTACATGTACATAATCTGAATACAAGCTATAAGAATATGAAAATTGTCAAAAATGGAAGCTTGATGCATGGTTGGTGGGTTGGTGTATGGTTAGTGGCTTTTAGTCAACAACTCTTATCCGACTTCTGGCTTCAAATTCATCACCTAGACGGTGCATTTTGGCTTGGATGTCTTCATCAAAGTTGTAGCCAGTTATCTCCTTGAAAATCTCCAATTTGAATCATGTCATTTGGACTTTTAGAACTCCAGAAATGCCAAAAACACTGCACCTACCTCAAGTTAGGTTGGAAGAACGTGTTTCCAAATTCAGACCAACTTGTAGCTTCAGAAGCATGCCTAAAACGACATCTATTGACAAAATGGTCTTCAGTGAAGTTGGAGATATAGGTCTTATCTTTCAAATGACCAAGTTTCAGCCCAAGAAGAGGCCTATAACCCACTATATAGTCCAATATGTGCATGCTGCCCAGATGGTTCCGTGACAGCAAACTCACTCTGTATTGCAAGGCTATTTTGGGCCCTTAAAAGTCCGATCCAGCTCTTGAGTTCTTCATGAAACTTGTAGATCCTTGTCTTAGCTTTCCAAAGACACCAAGATCACCTCAATTGGATCACCGAGTCCCAAGTTATGGCCTAACCAAGGAAGAAAGGTCAAAATGCATCAAAATCCGAAAATTATCCAATATTTACATTAAAACCCAATGAAGCCCAACAACATTAAACTCATCTAAAATACTAATATTGGGCACAATAAACATCTAATGAAGCCTAATACAAAGCTAACATAAGTGTCTCAAATTGATTGATCACTAGGGAATTCGATATGAAGGACTTGAGACCTGCAAACAAGATTTTAGTGATGCAAATTAACCGAGACAGAAAAGATAGGAAGATTTGGCTTTCTTAGAAGAATTATCTAAGGAAGGTCTTGCGACGCTTCAACATGCAAGACTGTAAGCCAATATCTACCTCACTTCCTGTCAATTGTAAATTATCCTCAGGTATGAGTTCTAGCAGTGAAGCGGAGAGGATGAAAATGTCTCGAGTACCGTATGCATCAGCAGTGGGAAGCTTTATGTATGCTATGATATGTACAAGACCAGACATTACACAAGCAGTGGGAGTGGTCAGTCGGTTTATGGCAGATCTTGGTAGAGAGCATTGGAATGTTGTTAAGAGGATCCTTAGATACATTAAAGGAACCTCAGATGTTGCATTATGTTTTGGAAGATCAGAATTTGTTGTCAGGGGTTATGTTGATTCAGATTTTGCAGGTGATCTTGATAAAAGAAAATCTACTATTGGCTATGTGTTTACACTTGCGACGCTTCAACATGCAAGACTGTAAGCCAATATCTACCTCACTTCCTGTCAATTGTAAATTATCCTCAGGTATGAGTTCTAGCAGTGAAGCGGAGAGGATGAAAATGTCTCGAGTACCGTATGCATCAGCAGTGGGAAGCCTTATGTATGCTATGATATGTACAAGACCAGACATTACACAAGCAGTGGGAGTGGTCAGTCGGTTTATGGCAGATCTTGGTAGAGAGCATTGGAATGTTGTTAAGAGGATCCTTAGATACATTAAAGGAACCTCAGATGTTGCATTATGTTTTGGAAGATCAGAATTTGTTGTCAGGGGTTATGTTGATTCAGATTTTGCAGGTGATCTTGATAAAAGAAAATCTACTATTGGCTATGTGTTTACACTTGCGACGCTTCAACATGCAAGACTGTAAGCCAATATCTACCTCACTTCCTGTCAATTGTAAATTATCCTCAGGTATGAGTTCTAGCAGTGAAGCGGAGAGGATGAAAATGTCTCGAAATCTAGTATGCATCAGCAGTGGGAAGCCTTATGTATGCTATGATATGTACAAGACCAGACATTACACAAGCAGTGGGAGTGGTCAGTCGGTTTATGGCAGATCTTGGTAAAGAGCATTGGAATGTTGTTAAGAGGATCCTTAGATACATTAAAGGAACCTCAGATGTTGCATTATGTTTTGGAAGATCAGAATTTGTTGTCAGGGGTTATGTTGATTCAGATTTTGCAGGTGATCTTGATAAAAGAAAATCTACTGTTGGCTATGTGTTTACACTTGCAGGAGGCGCAGTAAGCTGGTTATTTAAGTTATAGACTGTTGTAGCTTTGTCTACTACAAGTGAGTACATGGCAGCTACCCAAGCTTGCAAGGAAGCTGTATGGATACAAAGGTTAATGGAGGAACTCGGGCACAAGCAGGAGAGAACTACTGTGTATTGTGACAGTCAGAGTGCCTTGTACATTGCAAGGAATCCAGCCTTTCATTCCAAGACAAAGCACATAAGTATCCAGTATCACTTCGTTCGAGAAGTAGTAGAGGAAGGAAGTGTGGATATGTAGAAGATTCACACCAAAGACAACCTAGCAGATGTGATGACAAAGCCGATCAATGCTGACAAATTTATTTGGTGTCGATCCTCTTATGGTCTATCAGAAACGTAAGCAACATGGAATGACAAGACAGAAAGAATGGTGTGAAGATATGCTTGACTCAATCAAATCTTCAAGTGGGAGAATTGTTAGACATAAGGAAGTCCCACATTAGTGGGTTTACTTCTTAATGCTCCTCATGGAGCTTATAAAATGAGCTTAAGGGGAAAGGTTATAATCATCCCAAAATCTTCTCTTCCTCTCTTGTATATTTTCTTGTATTCTGTGTGAGGTTGTTCTCTCCTAATATTTAGAGAGAGGTATTGTAATTCTTCCTATAGTGAAATTTTTCTAGTCTTGCCCCGTGATTTTTTCCCTTATTCGTTGAGGGTTTTTCACGTTAAATATTGTGTGTTCAGTTCCTCTTTTCTCATCTCTTATTTTAATTGTGAGACACTATTCCGTCACTCTGGTACCTAACAGTAAGCTGGCATTTTATAGTGCAGAGCAACCTATCGGATTGGATCTGGTCCCTCTTGAACTTCATTCTTGTCTAGCAAAAAGTTTCAGGTTTGAGGTTAGGGTGGAATACACCGTGGGAATGACAATACTCACATCGGAGATATTCCTGTTGATGATTTTTAACAACAACATTGTGGACAGTGCCTGAGAGCACCCATGCTCCATTTTCTCTCCCATTTTCTTTGCGACAAATTTTTTCTTTCCTTCGTATTTTCTCATCACCCTCATTTTCCTCTTCTCATTTTTTCTTGTTTCAAACAAAGGCTTAAAACAAGAACACTTTACATGTCATTTCATTATTCCAAATAATTAATTTTTATTTATCCATGTAAGTACGGATTCTAAAACCAAAAGTTGTGGTCGAGTTCCATAAAAATGCCCAACAAAATATAATAATTCATAAACATATGCAAATGAATGAAATGTCTTCGAAACATCATGGCAGTGGGTAATAAATGAAACTTAGAAGGGCGTGCAGACAAAGGAACATCTAAAATTATTTTTAAATTTGATAACGGGTGCCTCCTTAGTCTAATTAGTTAAAAAATTAAAATTAAAATATTAAATATAAAAATAGAGTATTTTAAATTTTAACGGGTGCTCCTTAGTCTAATTAGTTAAAAAAATAAATTAAAATATTAAATATAAAAATAGAGTTTTTAAAATTTTAAAATACATTTAATATTTTTTTATTTAATAATTAAGAGACTTTATTAAGAAATATTAAATACTTCTTAAATTATGCACTCAATTATTTTTGTAATTCAAAATTTAAAATTTCTTTTAATGTGGTATCCAAATTTATAAGAATAATTTTATATTTTTTAATAAATTTGTCTAAAAATGTTTTTAATTACTAAAAAAGTAAGTAAAATGCTTCTTAATTTTTTAAAATATTAAGTATTTCAATTTTTTATTTTAAATAATTAAAAAGATGGTAGGAGAACAGAATATAACATTAGTCAGTTAACAAACAACAACGTCAAGAAGCGCTGAAAACAATATAAATATTAATGAAGAATAAAAACAAAAAAGTGCAAGAGCTTATTGTCTCCGTGTTACGAGAGAAAGTAAAGATATGTACAGGTAATATTTAAGTCCATGCAGAAAACAAAGGAAAAATACGGATATATATGATGGGTAGTTGTTATAATATTTTAATGAGTATAATATTTAGAGTGATTTGTTAATTATTTATTAATTGTAAGTCTCATAATAAATATTTAAATATTTATTAAATATAAAAAATAATTAATGAATGATAGATAATTTATCATGAATACAAATATTTTAAAAAAAAGATAAGTAACGAAGTAATTCATCATGAAATTATAAGTTATATCTTGCCATCTACACAAAGTTGACATTTACCATTATGTTTAAGTATAACTATACAAGTGTTTACCTTGATATTAATTATTTCAGCCGGTATCACATAAGTTTTTTCCTTGAAGACCATCAAATATGAAACCGCTCGTTCAATTCTATTTTAGAGTAATGTTATTTATACACATTATTTTTTCACTTTTTTTTACATTTTATTGCGTTATTAAATTTATTGAAATAATTATTAATTATTTTATAAAAGTTATCATTTAAACAAGGCATATATGAGCAAAAATTTTTATTGAATTTGAATGATAACTTTTGTACAATAATTAATAATAATTTTAAGGTTAAATTACTCTCTTGGTCCATATATTTTTTGAAAAAATTCAAATTGGTCATTATAGTTTAAAATTTGTAAATGAATTCCTACAGTTTAAATATTTTTTTAATTAAGTCCTTAAATTCACTTATCATTAGAGTGATATAAGGACTCGATTATTTTATTATTTTTTAATTATAAGAATTCATTTGTAAATTTTAAACTATGATCAATTTAAATTTTTTTAAAAAGTATTGGGACTATCAGAATAATTTAACTTAATTTTAACAATATTTGATAATATAATAGTTTAAAGATAGTAAAAAAATAAAATGTACAAGTACTATTTTTTATGGAATTATGATAGAGTGATTAGTGCGTAGAATTATGCATAGAAGTAGTGAGTACAAAAATTGTGTTAAGGAACAATTTTTTCAAACACCAAGCACAGCAATAGAGAGTGGAAATGAAAGCTAGATATATATACTATGTAGGTACATGAGGATTACTCTGGTATTTATTTTTTTTAGGGTACTAGTATTAAAGGTGAGTTGTCTACTATTTATTAGTTGTTATTTATATTTAATAAACTTTTAAGCATTTATTGTGAATCTAACAGTTAATAAATGATTGACAATTCACTTTGGGTACCAAACCCATCAAGGTACCATAGCAACCCCCGTAGTTACATTCCAATATAATCTGTGAGTAATCGGCCGTCGGACGCTCAACCAGCAGGTTTACCAGGAAATGTCATTCCATAGGGGTGTTCCCAGGCACTAGATAGCCCTTTCCAGGTATTTCTAATGTCAGCGTACGAGTCCCCGAAAACAACAGTTTTGTGGGACGAAAATTATTAGGAAAATTACTTTAAAAACTAGGTTGGTAGAAAAATATTTTCATTTGTTTTGTGAAAAGATTTAATTAAATATTTAATTAATTTAATTAATAATTTACATACAATGAATTAATAATTTATCCTTTTTTTAATACTTGATATGTAATTAACTACATGTAAATTATTGATTAAATTAATTTAATATTTAATTAATTCTTTTCACAAACTAAATAAAAATACTTTTTCCTAAACTAACTAAATGAGTCATTCTCTTAAAATTATTAAGTTGGGGACGTTCTTCATGCTGCAGACGAGCTTTAGCTTGCAGCCCTCCTATTAAATAATAATAATAATAATTAATATATTAAAATAATACTCATAAAATAAATAAAGTTTCATTCATAAAATCTGTAAATAAAGATAATGTGAGCCGAAGACCAAAAGAATGGGTCTTATATAGGCTTTGTTTACTATCACGAAAGAAAAGAAAAATAAATAAATATAATAGAAAATAAAAAAAATGAAGAAGTGGAAAAATTATTACTCTCATTATTTAGTATTATCTAATGGAATAAAAATATATGCTTCTAATCTTTTATTTGGTTTCATGACTTTTTTTAAGGAAAAAAAAAAAGAGAAAATGTATGTAAATAAGTGTAAAATTACTTTATTATTTTTTATCTAATAAAATGAATAAAGTTGATAAAATAGATAAAATGATAATTTAGTTTTTTTCCCCTCTCAATTCTTCTAAAAAATGAAGAAAAGAATAATGTAAGATCCATAAAAAGGAAAAAAAAGATAAATCTCTTTTATTTCACTCTTAAGTTGATACAAAATAAGAAAAGAGGAATTCATTTCTTCTCTTTCTACCCATTTTGTGATATCAACCACAGCATTAGGCTCAGCTAGGAAGAGTCGATACCTGAGAGAAGTAGAGTTAGAAGAAGACAAAGGAGAGAAAACAGGTGCTTGTTTGACACCATGATGAGTACTAGTTAGCTAGAAACAGTTAGGGAAAAGCTTTTGAGTTCGAAGCCCTATATATATCAAAATACCATGATGAGTACTAGTTATCTTAATTATCATACTCATCAAAATATCATTACAACTTCCCCGTAAAAATAGAGAGAATGGGAAGATTTTTGGGATGGTTGGAAAGTTGATAACGGGAGTTATTGCAATTGATTCATTGACAAATAAGCATCTACTTTGGGATTATGACAGTACATGTGGGGAGAAATTTTTACACATTTCTAACGTATTATTCTTATTAATAAACAAGTGACACGTGAATTATATATGAGAAGAGCACATGTGAGTATGGCCAAATAAATACCATATGTCACTTGTTTATTAAACAAAAGTAATACTCTAAAAATGTGTACAAATTTCTCTCCAGTGGGTGACATCCCCTGCTTCAATCATTATTATACCACTTCCAAGCAGTCAACGGATAGCCTTTAATCGGTCTAATTGACTGAGTTATTCTTTACAACATTTATTAGAGGGAGTTGTTATGGTACTCTGATGAGTTTGATATTTAAATAAATTGTCAATTATTTATTGAATGTTGATTTCATCATAAATGTTAAAAATATTATTAAATATAAATAACAACTAATAAATATTAGATAACTCACTTTAAATACCAATATCTTAAATAAAAATATAAATACTGAAATAACCCCTTTATTAAAAGATAAATGATCCATTGCCTCTTGTGGGATGGTAACAGTAATTAATTACAATAAGTCATTCTATTTTTTTGTTGATGTTGGTAATACAATAAGAGCATGTTTGGTTTTGTTTATTTTTTGGGAATAATTATTTTTTTCAATTAAAAGTTGTTTTATTTAAAATTTATCTTGTTTGTTTAAAGTGTGTTAAATTGATTATAAGTTAAGATTATTTTTTCATAACTAAAAACAACTTTTTTTAAAATGCTGTTATTTTAAGCTTTTAATTATTTGATTTCAGATTATTTCAAAAATTTTAAGAGAAAATTACGTATTTGTCCGCAACCAAATAATTTTTTCAATCATTTCATATATCTTTTGGTAATTTAATACATAAAAGCGATTTTTTTTATCAATCCAAACAAAACTCTATATTATAAAATCGATTATAAATTAACATATCAAAACATAAATTTATTTTCTTATGATCGATTTTCTTAAAAATAGATTATACACATAATCGATTTTTAACATAATCTTTTTTTCACAACTAATTCAAACACACACTAAGCCACTCTTTATTAAACATAATGAACACTTAAAAATCCCATTTTTCTACATTTTTGAATGCAACTCTTTTATATTCTTTAATAAGTTATTAAATATTGATTATATTTAATGAAATCTTAAACATTTTAATACTATTGTTTAACTGCGGGAAATTGATTGTTTGAAGTTTGAAGTGACGCTGAGTGTACCAGAAAAAAAAAAACATTGGTTCTGAGTGTGTCGATGGGTGGTTAAGCACCAACATGAAACTGTCGTAAAGGTGAAGAACAACAAAGGTGGAATGATCCTTGGTTTCTTTTGAACATGTTCTCAGCTTGTTTTTATTATAACATGAAAATTTAAGAAGAAGGGAGATTATCCCATTCTAAAATCAAGATATATCGCAAGTTTTAATAATTGCTTATGATAATCTGTACAGATGACCTATTATAAAATACCACCAATAAAAATTATAAAATACCACTAATAAAAATTAGACATAAAATCTTTAAGTTAACACAGTTTGATTTTATCAGTTAAATCAATCTTCTCATTTGCACTCATAGCTTGATTTAAGATGTTATGGAGAATTGCTAAGTTGTCAAAGGAGAAAAAATTATGTACTCTACAATCAAAATTTTATATGTAGCACATAAATTGAGTCTGTCATAATTTTTTTATAACATTTTATAATAAAATTTAAATAATTATTTATGCTAAAATGTAAAAAACTCCCTTCAACTATGAGTTAAGTTTAAAAAATCTCTATGTGCTTTCAAACTCACCAACTCGACTCCCTAAATTAACAAAATAGTGTATAATAACCATTCTCTTAACCTATTATTTAAATAATTGATAAAAAAGTAGTCATGTGCTATTTTTTTTACTAATCTAACTTTAAATCATTAATATTTATCCATCAAATCATCTCTATGATTCTTTTTTAGACACTCATTAACCCCACACCATCGTTTGAGCAGTTCTTGTAAATCTCAAACGGCGGTGTAAGGTTAATGAGTGCTCAGAAAAAAAAAGCCTAGAGATTATTTCAAGAACAAATATTGATGATTTAAGGTGAGATTAGTGAAAAAAATCAACATGTATAGTCACGTAACTACTTTTTCGTCAATGATTTAAATAAAATATTTACAGAGGTATTATTATACACTGTTTTGTTAGTTTAGATAATCGAATTGGTGAGTTTAAAAATACATGGAGTTTTCTAAACTTGACCCATAATTAGAAGAAATTTCTTACATTTTAGCCTTAAATATATTACTCTTATAATACATAAAAATTTCTGATTAAGGATACCATTGCAATTTTGGAATGCAGCCCAGGGGCTCTAGGCCAGTAGCAGCAATTTTCTTCACTCCCAATCCATGGATATACATTAGATTTCATTTCTGGTCGTATGATTAACCATTCTTGAATTCAAAGTTTATTTCTTTGTCTTCTTAATTAAATAATGATAATTAAAAAAGTTTAATTGGCAATAATTTCTCTTAATTATTAATTTTTTTATTAAGTTATCATCATTTAATTAAAATAAAAAAAAAGAGACAAAAAATAACACAGGAAATTTGATTCCACAACCGATGCAACAAATGACAGAAACCCCTAATTAATGCATTCGATGACAAAGAGAAAGACTTGAGTAAGAAATGACTAGCCAAGCTTAATTGACATTTCATTGGGACTATGATGAAGAGCTAGTGTATGTGCCGTTCAGCTCCTTAAATAGGAGATCCCATTAATATAGAGAACGGTTAATTATTATATTTCGTTTTATGACCGGTAGTGGTTGAGGGGAGGGTTCCTGGAACATTCTTAATTTGAACACTCTCACCAAGCTAAAAATGTGCATTGTGTTTTTTTGGGGTACAAGATTGCATTATGTTACTATGGGTTCAGCATGTTTATTTTTGTGACACTTAAATAATAGAATTTTGAAACTTTATTTTTAAAGAAAACTTCTTAAAAAATAGAAATTATTTTAAAAAAATCTTTTCAAATTGAACACGCTCTTCATATTGCTTTTCTTTTATTTTCGTCAATTCATTTTTCTCTTTTTTTATTATATTTTTTTCATTTCTCTTTTTTTTCCTAGGACAAACTAGCGAAGAAAACATCAGAGGATCTACCTAACCCAACAACTAACGGGGCGTTTGGTTCATAGATTGATTTTTCATTCTTGGGAATTTTTACATGGGAATGTTGGATTCCTATGTTTGATACAAGTTTTGAAAAAACATTCTTATCCAAAAATGATTCTCGAGAATGATTTTTAACCAACATTCTCACACTTTCATTCTCATGGGAGGAGGTGGGTTTGCAATATTCTCATGGCATGGGAATATTTTTATTATGTGAAATGTTTAAAATATCTATCATTTTATCGTCATGTCATTAACCAAAAATTGTCACGTCATTGTCGGTGACCACCATCGGCCATCACCAACCACCGTCCGTGGCGGCCAATTACCTGAATCCGGCAACCCCCATCACTGCCTCGAGTTGATGGTGGCCAACATCTTCGGCCATTGTGCCGGTCACCGAAATCTGACTATCCCTGTCGCAGTTGGCGACTTCGACCATCGCGCTAGTCACTGAAATCTAGCCATCGTAAGCCAATGACAGTAGCTGACAATGACCGATGACTTTAGCCACCACACCGGTCACCGGAGGTCAACGACTTTAGCCACCACCCTGGTTACGGGAATCTAGGCACCTTTACCACCGCCAGAGGTTAACAGTTGCAGGCGACTTCGGCTGCTATCGTTGACGATTAGAATCATTTGCAGGAAAGTTTTTATTTAACCAAATGTAGTAATCATCATTTCTGGGAATGTCATTCTTAGAAATATCATTCATGGGCATGTTATTCCTAGGAATGTTTTTTTAAACCTTAAACCAAACGCCCTCTAAGTGATAAGGACCTAAAATTTAGATGATATAGTATTAACTTTTTTAGGAGAAAAAATACTTTTTTGAAATAATAAAAGTATTTTTTTAGAAGCTAAAGTATTCAAGCTTTTAAAAAAAGTACTTCATGTGTAACAAAAAAACACATAAAGTATTTTTTTAAAAAACTTAAATTATTTAACTTTTTAAAAAAGTATTTTTATTACTTCAAAAAAATACTTCTACTCCTAAAAAAATTAATACAAACGAGCCCATAATAATGAAGGCATGATGCAACTTTATATGATATAATTTACTCTTGAAATTGTATTTAGGACATTTTTTTGGGTACAAAATCTAGGACATTTATTGTAATAATTTGAACTGAGCTTCAGTGGCTATCAAATTATTGCAAGAACAAGCGTCGTGCTTGGTGCGAGTCAATGACTCGATCTCTCCAAAAACAAGGCAGGAGACCGCAATGGATTGGTAAGGAGCCTTTGCCCACGTAGTAACAGATACCGGTAGAAATATGTTTCCTAATAAAAACATACGACATAACTTACTTTTAGTTTTATTTATTTATTAAATAAATCAAGCTTAGATTTTATAAAAAAAATTATTTAATTAAATTGACAAAAGCCTTTAAAAATGACTCTTTAACTTAAGATGTTAACCTATTTATTTATTATATATATATATAATTAAAAATTTATAATACTTATATAATTTAATAATTTATATATTAATATCATTTACTTAATTTATATGTAATATAATAATTTTGTTAAATGTTATGTATATTTGAAAACTTATAAATTTTAAGCATATTAACTTATTTAAAGACTTTTATACAATATTAACTTTTAAAAATGTTTTCAGGTCAAGTAAAGCCATACTATTATGTTTTAACAAAAAAGTCAAGTTAGACTAAATTTTTGTATTTTAACAAAAAAGGCTAGGCCAGACAAAAAACATACAAACATATAATAAATAATATGTTAGGCTAAAGTTAAAATTTTACTAAATATGTTAGACTTATTTAAGGTAAAACTTAACCTAACATAGCTAACATATTCTCACCATAAATAGCAAAAGTCAAGCTCAGAAAACAAAGAGGGGCATTTCTATGGAACCCGGCCACAACTTTGGGTTTCAGAACCCATGCCTACATGAAGAAGTAAAAACTAACCATTTGGAATAATAGAGATGACATGTAAAGTGTTCTTCTTTAAGCCTTTGTTTGAAACAAGAGAAAAGAAGAGAAAAATAAGGGTGAAGAGAAAACAGGAAGGAGAGAAAAAATTTGTTGCAAAGAAAATGGGAGAGAAAACGGAGCTTTGGTGCTCTCTAGCATTGTCCACAATGTTGTCGTTAAAAATTATCACCAAGAATATCTTTGCTGCAAGTGCCGTCATTCCCACGGTGTGTTCCAGTGTAACCTCAAACCTGAAAGCTTTTTGCTAAATAAGAATGGAGTTCAAGAGAGACCAGATCTAATCCGATAGGTTGCTCTGTAGTGTAGAATGCCAGCTTACGTGGTGCTGGAGATCCTGATAAGTGATGAAGGCTTCCAACTTTATAACACCACCATTTCCTTTCCCCTTTACATTTACCATTCTTTTTCAGTTTTTCTTGTGTTCCTTCGTTTCATTTTCCAAAAGGCTTCCAACTTTTTTTTTTTTTGTGGTAACAGGCTTCCAACTTTATAATGGCCACTATTCTTCTCTTTCAATTTTTTTTATAATATGAAATTTTGCAAAAACAGTAGAAGTTGTAGGAGCAATGGTAGGGAAGATGAGGAGGGATGTTGAGACAAGACAGTTCATAAAATTTCATCTTAAATTCACTTAATCCATATGTTATTATTTTATTTGTCCACATCAGCATGGGTTTTGAAACCCATAATTTTACATGGGTACCATAACATTCCCCAAACAAAGATAAGATTTGATAAGTGAAGTGAACACCATGATAGCATTGTACAATCAATCAATTAATCTTCACAATATTAATGCTAATAATCAAGATCTGTGACTTTGGCACTGTCTTTTTCAGTTGTTTTAGCCTTTTAAGTTCCTTCAAGGCAGCTCAGGGGGTGATGATGTTGTAGCCAAATAAAAGAGCAGAGATCTTTCTGCTCAGTGTAGTTATTAAAGTTTTTTATGATTAGGGTAGACAACTCTTTTCAGGATTTTTGCAGCCACTGATCAAAAAGATAGTCAAGATTTAGTGAGAATAATGATACCTTTATTTACATAAATGTGAATGAAAGGTTGTTTGTAATTAATATAATTATACGCATTGAAAGTATAATGGGCGAAATTGTTAGAACAAAGCTATCATAGATAGGTTATTGCCAGGAATACTACGTCTCTTTGTTGAGCTGTTTTGATAAATATTTGTAATTAAAAATATTATAGACAAATTTAACGTGGTTTAGGTCAATATGCATATATCTATAGATAAAAATATATCAAATACATTATGAATAATGTTGTAATACAACTTTTAAATGGAAAAATTACAAATTCTTATTCATTATAACTTTTGAACGAGAAAGTTGCAAACCCTCACCCCTACTATTGATAAACGGATCGAAAAGCTACAAACCATCTCCACTATTACTAATTTAAATTTTACAACGAGTAAACACCCTCTCTCATTATAATATCACTCATAATTTCTTCTCTTTCATTATCATAATTCAAATAATTCACCAATACAAATATTTATAATTAACAAGAATTTGCTTTATCCCACACTATTATTAAATAAAGAATAAAGATTTTACTCATAATTTTCTATCACATTTTATATCTCTCACATATCTTAATATTAATTACAACTGAAAAATGAAAAATCATCAATAAAATAAGAAATTAATTAATGATAATTATCAAAACAAAAATCTGAGTCAGACCTAACAATATCTACCTTATCAAATTTGGATAAAAACAAAACAGTTCTGTTACGTATGTCTAAGATTTTAAATTGCGTTTCACAATGCGGTAGACACTCGTACCCACTTGGGTTGTTTGACTTCAATATTAACTACTTCAATGCTTAATTATACGTACTAGTACTATATCACAAGTACTATATAAAACGGAACAAGTGGCTTTATCTAATGGAGTTCAAGTTCAAAAACTTAAGTGATGCCAACTGAAATAATTACGAGGTAGAAACTTGTATAGTTAAACATCATTGGTAAATGCCAACTTTGTGTAGATAGTAGTACATACCTCTTATAACGACGCTGTACCTACATATCAGTATTTTGCCTTTATTTTTTTTAGTAAAAATAAAAGGTTAGGACTTAGGAAGTAGAAAGATTGTTGTACGATCAAGACAAGCATAACGCAATTAGTGAATATCTATTAATGAGAAATTATCAACAGAAATCGAAGCCAATCCCTTTCTTTTCTCTTGAACTTTATTATGCACTCAGCAGTGAAAACAAACTCCTTTTTGTTTGATCAAACAAAGATGGGAAGCATCGCACTGGTTTAGAAGCTTCGTACAATCTGATACAGGGATAATCATAAAATATAGCTAGAGAACACATCAAATATATATATGGAAACTAAAATAGTCTAATAGTCTCACCGAGGTATTTCAATCTCATGTAACCATACCCATGGCATGCTGGAATTAATGATATACAGGACAATCAACTATTAAAAATAACAGCAGGAAATATCAATCACTAGAACCTGAAATCATAAATTAACCCACCAAATTTGGACTTGATGAGCACATTGTAACTTTCATTCCAGGGAATTAAAACAATCCGGCAACAACTTAAAATGAGTAAGCAACGTGAGGGGAAAATAAAGAGGAAATGAAATTGAGGGAGCGGTAAAAGGGATTTTGAAATTTCAAACTCTAGCGAAGAGATTTTGACAGGAAGAGAGAGAGAGTGGGAAGACAAACTAACAGAGAGTGTGTTTATAGTTTCGGTTAGACACTCTAAAATTAGGTTTGCACTTAGACATTGCCTCGGATAAAGATAAACATGATTCTAACTATGAAAGTACGAACACTTCAAAATAATTGTCATTGTCAGTGTTACTGCTATGTCAGTGTCGAATACTTCTTTGATATCTTTGAATACTCTTATCCTATATCTTTTAATTTTTTATTTTTATTTTTTGAATTTTCGTATCAATAGAGGTGAAATATTACAATAATTAGATAAATGATAATATTTTATTTTATCTACAATGACTAACGTTGACTTTTAAAACATTAATTTTTTATTTTAATTTAGAATTTGTGTTTTTATGTATTCTTACATTAATTTTAAACGTTGTATCTACCCATGTCGTATTTTATAATTTTTAAAATTTCCTATTTCACCATGTCTGTGTCGTCTTGTATTTGTGTCTCGTGTCGTATCTATGCTTCTTTGATTCTAACACTCTAAATATAAAAGTAATATTTTGTTATTTTTGTAATGAAAAGCATGATTCTAACACTTTAAATGTAAAATTAATATTTTGTTAGTTTTATAATGAAAGAAAAATTATTTACGTATATTAATAAAAATATCTTTATAATTTGATATTATATTATTATTTTAATAAAATTTAAATAAATATAACTTAATAATTTTTAAAAAATATTATTATAATTATACTCTAAGTGATTTTATTTTATAATACCCAAACAAATTTATCTTTTTAAAAAAATATTTTACTATTAATTTATTTAAAATTAATTTTTTAACATCAATTTACTAACATATTAATAAGCCGTTTGCTTAAAGCAGGTCATAAGGAGCAACCTGAAATAGACATTTTGGAATTTATATAATATTTCCCATGTAAAAGAAAGATTGACATATGTCTAGATAAATATTCTGATTTTCAAAAGTAACAAGATTTTGAAATAAAGCTAAAATTCTCTGAAGAAAATGAGAATTTTGTTATTTTTATTACGCTTGAGAAAGTCTACGGAGTTCACCATGAGATCTGTTAACGAATTCAAGAGCAGCATAGCCGGCAGCCACTCCTCCCCCAGTAGTCACATACACAAACGCCTTTCCCATTTTGGCTTCCTTCCATTCTCAAGTCTCAAGGCTCAATTTTTGGGAGGAAACTTCCACCAATTAATTTTGAAGATCATCCACTCTTGTGCTTGAAGGTGCACGAGATGACGGTGGATGCGCAGTTGCACCATCCACGTGGGCCATGCTAAAATATTTGTAAGTGAGACCAGCATCAGTGGGTGAAGCACATCAAGATGTGCCACGCGGTGGTCAACATCAACTCTAGCGGTGGATGGGGGATGCTAACGGCTATGCACTGCAGCAATGCAAACGTACCACCAAAAAAAACAAAATTTAGGTCGTTTAAAACCGCGGCTAAACGACTTAAATATCGTTGCTCCTAGGCCTCCTTTTCCCACTCCTCACGGCTGACCATTCTTACGGTGCCTTGGCCAAATGGCCAGCTAGAGCATTCTTTATCTTCGCTTAAGTAACTCTTGAGATCCGAATTCATCATACTGTCATGGCAGTACAGGTACCAATTAGACCTCAACCTACCAATTAAGAAGTTGCACAAAAAGGTGCACAAAAAGGTTCACAATATGCAGGTTCGTTACGTCAGACAATTAGAAATGTCCACATTCATCATTTAATTTTGATAACTCAAGTTTCCATAAAAACCTTCATCACATTCGTTCATTTTATAGAGCAATGTCAAAATCCAGTCTACTCTTGCTGTAGGAAACAATTAGTAAACTTCAGTAAATTTCTGAAAACAAGCTTGTGTGATACCTGAGAAAAGTATCCTTCAAACGCAGTCCCATGTAAGAGCGTCAAGTCAATACCATAATAGTTTTGCTGCTGCCAAGAGAGTTTGGAGGGTTTGAACAATAACGACCGACGAGTTAAAGAAAAAAAAGAGTATATCTAGAGAAAGATGGGGAAAATAACAGTAAAAAAAAAACAGGGAAATTTTCGCTTGACAATTATCAGTAAAAGAATGTTAGACCATGATACAATTCTAAAACATAACTACAAAACCAACAGCTAACAGCATGGATTCCTTTTCACTGGGCACCGGAATGCTCAGTAAACTTATTTTTATCACTGTTTGAGCTTTCAAAGGGATTTCTAGGATTATGGTGTGTTGACAATTCAGTGCTTTGAACAGTCCCATGGAGAAATAAAGAGGATTCAGAATCAGAATCAGAAAAGAAATCACATTCTCCATCATGGGAAATATTGCGGTCTATACCCTGACTAGCTGCTTTTTTTGCTTCGGTTGAGATGCGAGATGTTTTATTGACTCTCCTGAAAAAATCCATTCCTTCTCTAACCGTAGTCTGCAATCCTTTTTGTTCCATGTCTTCAGCATGCAATAATAACAATCCTTTCACTTTCTGTTCCTGTAGCTGCTCAATTGCTATTTTAGAAGACTCCCTTTGACACAGAGCTTTATGCTTTTTCAGTAATTTTCTTATTTTAGTAAGCTGTTCAGCGTAGTGCGGGACATCCATGGTATGTGCCATAATAGTAACCTGGAATTACAAATTAGACACAGTAAAAGTAAATGGCATGGATAACTTGTTATCTACACAAAATTCTTTTTACGAAGAGCCACAAAGCACTGCTATTTGACACAATCTTTTGCACCAATTCGTCCACCGAGTTTTACATTTCAGTTTGCTAGTTAGAGAAAGAAGGAATCAGTTGTAATTTCAAGTTGTGGGCCATCCACATAGACCAATTTTAAGTGCTTATTATAAAGCTAGACCAATTTCTAATAAACAGATTATTAGTTGGACTAAGGATTTGGCTAAGTTTTGGTTGTATTATCAACTTTTCGACATGGTTGATTAGTGGTGTTCAGGATAAGTATGAACATCAAGACTATTAAAAATTTAAAACCAAAAGTAATTTTAAGATTTGGACAACTGCAAGAACATAAGATGCAGCATGACTTTGAGAAAACATTTCATATTTTCACTCCCAGACCTGCAACAAGCATATATACAAGGGACAGGGTCTTCATTGCATATAAGTCTTATAAGGGAAAGACAGTCTTCATGACAAGCAAACATTCCAGAAGGATGCTTATTACTTAACAAGATGAAATCCCCTTCAGTTATCGTGACAGGATATATGCACGAAAGATACAATACAATTTTGTCACCATAGGAAATATCAAAAGAAGAAACTTATTCCATAATATTTGAAATCACGTTACCATATCATATGAGTCATAGAAAACTTGTCACAGAATTAGCTTAAAGTGCAGGAAAGCATTACTTTAGATATATTTAAGAAGAAACCAAGTGCAAAATAATAAGGAAAGAAACATACCACTTCATATGAGTCATAGCAAAGTTTTGTCACAGAATCAGCTTGTTTGTCATGACTTGATCTCATCATCCAACTTGGTCTCATTAACAAGATCAAAAACAGTGTGAAGAAGTGAGCAGGAGGTGGACACAACAAGTTTGTCTGCATACCGTTTAGAAAATAGATATATCATCAAGTAGCTATATTAACTGCAGAAGTCTCCTAAAATTTCCTATGAAATGCACGTTTAACAAATACCTTTGCCCACAATGCCCTCAAGAGTCTGTAATGTACTGAGAGAAACAGCAAGATCATTAGCCCAAATGTTCCTTCAATCAACCACTCCTGCAAAGGTATTTTCCACTGGGAAATCCACCCTTGATCAAATCAATAGTCATAGTTCCACGGACTAAATCAAATCTGTATGCCGTGTCGCCATTCAGAGATGTGAGGGTCTTGTATGCCTCAGCAGGGATGTCAGCAAAGTAGGTCTCAATAAGAACATTCAAACCAGATAAAGTAGATGCAAGTTCTGAGTATGCTTCAGTAAATGCTAGCAACTTGTCAGAGTCAAGGTCTAAGACAAGGGTGGGTTCATCAAATTGAATCCATGAAGCACCAGCTGCCTTAAGATCAGCCACAACTTCCCTGAGTTTACAGTTATAAGCAAGTTAGAGAAAATAATAATAACATGAATACAATCATTCAGAGAAAATAATAATAGCCGTACACATGTTAAAATTCTTACTTGTAGACAGCAAGGACTTTTGGGATGAGAGAGAGAGAGAGAAGAGAAAAGGATTTCTCAACACCCTTGGCAGGTTTAGAGAGCAACAAGTATGATACAGGGCCAACGAGGACAGGAACAGTATCTACTCCAAGCTGCAAGATAAATACAAGCCTTTTGTCCTTCTTTTAAATTTTAGGAATGTGTTTTCATTAGTATAAAATGATACTTTAATGTAAACTTCATTGTACCATTTAATATTAAGACTTTCATAGTATAATTAAGACTAGGAAGTAACATGCTGTTTTGGTTTTCATGTTATTCTCTTTGAGCATTCTGTTGAATATATATAACTCTCTCCCTCTGTCTCTCTCTGTGTGTGTTTGCATTGTATTATTGTATATTAGTATACATAAATTTTAAAATTTTCTACAAGAATGTTCTTGTGTGCTTCTCTAAATAATTATTTAAACTTTTTATTTAATTTAGAAATTGTTTATCAATATTCTGTTAGAATATCTCAGAATATCTTTATGGTATTTTAGCATATCTTTAGAAGATCTTTATAATATATTGTGAAATCAATTAGTCATCTAATTGAAGAAGCAACCTTAGGAGTTATTTCCTAATTTCATTATGTTTCTTGATTTGTTTCCTTTTCTAATTAGGGTTGGGATTCTTATTGTCTTAGTGGGCGTAGGCTTGTACCAATAGTACTATACTAGTACTTGCCCTAATTATTAGTATAAATAGGGGTTAGTGCTTTGTATTTTACTACAACATCAAATCAATCCAATCTTATATTATTCATTAGTATTTCTTCTCTCTTTTACTCCTTCTCTACCTAAAACCAAATAATTTCAGCATGGTATTAGAGCCATGGTATCCTCCTTGAGGAGATTATCTCCTTTTGCTGTGCTGAGTTCATAGAACTCGTTTGTAAAACCCCTTCCTCTGATTTCTTCATTTTTGTTTCTAAGTCAAACTCAGTTCTATCTGTTTTGTGGTGTTTTCTTTGATGCGATGATAGTAGGGTGGTTTCTGGGTTGCAGTTGCTGCAAGCGTGGAGTGGCAGGTTGTGAAGAATTCCTCTGTTTTTTCGGTGATGTTGTGTAGAACTTACCTCCCTTCTTTGAGGTGACTGATGATAATTCCAACAACCTTTGTAATGGACTGCTGGTGGTAATTCTGACCTATCAGTACAAGTGGCAGGTTCTGAGTCAACTGATGTTGGGTCTTGCATTTGTCACATGTTTTGCTCGTGACATGGTTTACTTTATAGTTTTGGACAACATATGTGGGCTGCCATTCAGTCTATATTTCTAGTGACCCAGAGGCGGTCATTGGGAGATTTTAGCCAGTCAGAGCTATTTGGAGCCAGTGACTGAAGCTCTGACAATCCTTGTTTTTGGTCTAATCTTTTTTTTTTAAAGTCGTATCTATTTTGGAGTTGATCGGTAGAGTGACTGATGGATTTTTTGTGTTATCTAGTGGGAGGACCAACAGTCTGTGACTGTGAGTGCAGATTTTGGCGAGCCCTGTTTCAGGGGGAGATAGAGATTCTACTTGTTGGTTAGGGGGAGTAAAGGCTAATTGTTTATTGTTCAGTTGTGATTATCTGATTGTGAGTGGTATCATCATCTATGACCTAGTTCCATCATTATTTCGTTGTCGAGTTCCCTAAAATCTAGAACTCCTCTCTGACTATGTCTCTATCTCGTATCTCTCTTAATTCTCATTGGCTATGCATCAATTCCGGCTTCACTTCCCGTCAATGAATCATATCGGCGATGACTTTTCTATCCATTGACGATCATACCAGTGGTGACTTTTCTTTCCAACAACGAATTTATTAGTGATAATTTCTCCTATCTCACATATGAGTCAACGGTATTAATTGTTGAACTATATGTATCCCCACCACACCCAATTCAATATCATTACAAATTTACAATGTCCTACACTAGTGCTGGTATTTTTCAAGTGATTATGTAGATAATAATATTATTATAATAGCTGTAACAATAAAGCCATATGTCTAAAGGTATGGTAGGGACTCATCCAATTCTAAAGACCCTTGAGATTGCTCCATTCTAAATCTTGATAGGTTGCTCGATGTTTCTTATCTTCTTGACTCCTGAAATGCCCTTGAATTACAACAGAGCACCAAAAAATAAGGTGGCCACTCAATATCAAAAGTGAAACAGTCAATTAGCGAATGGGCAATAATAAAGCCACCATTCTTGAAAGAGATTAAATCGAGCAAAGCAATTACCTTAGCTATGTACGTAGCGAAGCTCAAATCAACCAATTTCTACAACTGCAATTGCAAATTAGGGCATACGAGACAGAGAGCTTATGAGAATTTTGGAGAAAGCAGCGAGGTGGCTAAGCTTTACTAACAAAGACGAATGCGAGCAGATTGAGAGTGAGAGCGAGAGCGAATCGCATGATTTTGCTGTTGACGATGAGAGCGAATTGGATGTCGAGTGGTTCAGATTCTTCTCAAATGTGGAGGAGGAGTTATTTGACAATGTGAAAACCTTAACTGTGAAGAAAAGAAGCTGTCTTTGCTTGGCAAGGGAAGTGGAGGGTGAATCGAGAGGGAAGAGAGAAAGAATATAAATGCCACAGAGAAAAAAAAATATTGGCTGCAATTTATTTTAACCGCCCATAAAAAATTACAATAAAGAAGTGTTTTTTTAGCAATAATTTAACTTAGAAAAATTTATACTTTCTTTTATAATTATATATTTAAAAGTAGTTTATATTTATATTTTTTAAATAATATTTATTTTGATAAAATTAATTTTTAGATAAAAAAAATATTCATTCTTTTATTTAATTTCTTTTAACTAAAATTAAATTTATAAAATTAAATTCATTTTAATCAAATTTGTAAAATATAATTCACACACAAAATAAGCATATAACAATAACTCAATTGGAATCATAAAGGCATGAAATGACGAAAAAAAAACCAAGATTAAAAAAGAAAAAAAATGAGGAGAGCGACACATGGACCGACTGTATAGAACATTGTTTTATTATGTAGTTATAGATTGTTATTATAAACGCACATGCAATGATTTATTTTTATTATATAATAAGATGTTTGAAGTACTTCAAAGTTGAAGGGAGGAGTAATCAAACCCACACACACACATATATATATATATATATTAAGGCTGGTGTTATATGAGTTATCAATTTATTGGTGCAAAAATCATCATTTGAAATTAAGTTTGTCTGGAAAAAAAATACGTTTTGGCATTAAATAATAATTATAATCAAAACACAGATTCAATAACTTACAGATTTTCCCGACAAAAAAGAACATTCTATTTGCACATTGCACCCACACTACCGAAAGCAGTTGGAATAATTACAAACAAAACGCAATTTGAGGAACAATTAACAAATGAAAAGACGGTGTATATAAAACACAAACAAAAAGAACAGGTCACGCTTAGCTGACAACTAGCTAGCAATAGCACGCACTTCCTCTGAGCTAGTATTGAAGCTGTTGAAGAGCATTCATGATTCGCAACTTGTTATACACGGCGTGCCATCCTGCCTGCGTGGGGTGCACCAGATCCCAAAAGAAAGCGGATTTCGGATCATCACAGACCTTATATTTCTTCACCTTGTTTTCGTCTACACTCCCACAAGAATACTCACTGCTTACCCCAGCGCAGCATGGCATGAACTGGTTTTGAATATTATGGGTGGATGGGTGGTTCAGCACTGACATGAAACTGTCGTAAAGGTTAAGAATTACGAAGGCTGAATGATCCTTGGTTTGTTGGTTCAATCTGGTCACAGCTTGGCTCAAGAGGTTGTTATGGAGAAGTACGAGGTCGTTAGAGGTGCTATTGCAATGCTGGAATGAGGATGCTGCTGTGGTCTCAGGAAGGCAGCCAAGGGGTTGTAGACCACCCACAACAATTTTCTTCACACCCAACCCTTTGATGCGAATCAGATCGGTCGTGGTCTGATTCACCACTGAGGCGATGAAAGATGGGAAACCCTACGGACATATTCAACCACAAATAGAAAAACTTCAAGATCCAAGCATCATTATGAGTCTTGATCATCAAAATTCTTCATTGTTTTTGCTAATATAATAATAGAGCATAAGAAATATAGAAAATATGAGAAAAACAAATACCTTGCCTATCACATGGGTTTCAGTCAAAATCAAAGATCTAAGTCTGACCTTCTCCGCGATCATATGAAATATATAAAACTAAATTGCTAAGTTATTTATATGTTGGTTGATGATCATGATCCGTTGCGTAAGTTAATGGCCCCTGATCTTGACAAGCCCATAGACCATTTGAATGGAACCCAATGTGCATATTAAATTACCATGGCCCTTGTTCAATAGCATTTTGTTTATTCCTTTGGGCTATTATTAACAACTTAACAACCATTCATTTGTCCATTTCCTTCAGACAGTGGACAAGTATCTACCTAACCCACCTATGCCCAAAATTAAGCTTAAAAAGATAATAGTAATGAAAACGTGAGGACACATCGGGCCTTCAGTTAGATTATAAAATACTGAATTTAAATTAATTTTTTCTGATGATTTTTGCTGATTATTTGTGAATGAATAAGAATAAGCATAATTAAGTTTTTACTCTTTTAATTTTAGGCTGAATTTATTTTTGTTTTTAAATTTTTTTAATTAACTCTTCTTTAATTATTTATATTCATTATAATTCCTATAAACAATTATCATCTAAATTAGTCTGTAAAGTTCTTGTGTAACTAACAAAAAATTATGTGTCAAGTCTAACTTAAAAAATTTAAGTCTCACTTGTCTAGTTAATTATAACAAATATTTAAGTAGATGTTATGTGTAAAGCACTTCATAATCTAATTAGGACCTAATAATTGTCAATGAAGGCTCATATTTATCTAGTTAACCCAAAACAATCAAATATTAGCTACACAAGCACTTATAATCTAATTTGGACGGCAGATGAGACACAACATTGAACATAAATAATAAATTAAGACTTCATTAAAAAAAATTGAAAAATAAAATAAAATAACGTCTAAAATGAACACGGTGTTAAGAATATAGGAACTCAAAACTTAATTAAACCAATAATATGTTAATATTCTTTTTCAAAACAAGAAACAAAAATCTCTGAAGTGAAGAGCAAATGAAAGAAGTCCTTAACTAGAAAGTTTTATAGATAAGTGAAATTAATTTACCTGAGCAGATCCATTTGTGGCCAAGTAATGACTGTAGTCATTCCCAGCCACAGAGACGAGGGCCACTGAGTTGCTGAGGTCTGAGGCGGTGTACACTTTGGCTTTGATGATCTGCTGCAAAAGATCGATCTGGGTTGTCATGTTTGGGGCTGGAGTGGAGGTGTCAAAGACACCTGTACCACCAAAGGCAAAGTTCATCCCGTATTTCAGATGTTGCGGCATCAGTTTCCTCAATCTGTAGGGGACTGGCGATTTCACTCCCAAATACTTAGCTGCATCACATGTAGATGTACTTTTATTAATTAGTTATTACATGACGAAGTAGCAAGACGTAAAAAGTTATTAATTTGAAATATAATTCTGGGGATTATGTAATTAGCAACTAATCTGTGAGGTGTTTATCTTAATTGGGTGAACCAAATAGCTAAGATTCATAATTAAACAAATAAAAGAAATACAAGGGACTGATTTATTTATTTTTTGGTGGAAATCAAGGGATTGATTTAATTTTGTAACATTGCTCTAACTAATTAATTACTATTTCAGCACCATTCGTTAAAAAACTTTAATTTAGATTTGTGTTTGTAATTAACTGGTAAAGGTTCACAATGCTTTTACCTTTACTTTTACTGACAACCCAGCAGAGGTCCAGATCAGAACCACTGGTGATAAAAGTTGGGGATAAGAAAAATAAGGATATCCCAAAGCCAAAGCTGCTTTGATTGTAGAAACAAGCAAGTTAAATTATATGCTAAACGATAATTAATTCAATGTTAATGGCATGGCATTAATTAACAATACGTTAATCCATTCTGGCATACTTAGTCCGACTAAAACCTACGGTAAAGTGCAATTTCTTTGTTTCAAAGTTCATGGCGCGCAGTATAGGTAAGAGACAGAGAGGAAATGGTAATAGGAAAAACACAAGCACTAGAGAGGGGCGCTGAATGTTAAAGGCTTAAAGCAATGATAACAAATAGCAATAATGGAGACAAAAGTGTCTGCGTCCAAAGCTTGGTGTCACGCGAGAAAGTAAAGAATGTGCTAGTGCTACTAATAATTCGATGTGATAAAAAAGAGAGATAAAATGCAGATCGAACGTGATACGTAAATAAAAACAGAGTAAAAAAGAAAGAAATAAAGGCGACACAAGCACAATAATGCAGCATTTTACTGGCAAAAGAGAGAACCGCATAAGGTCAGAATAGATGGACAATTAGCACAAGAAAGGAAAAGGGGCGAGCCAGATGGAAATGAACCCCACCATGACAATTTCTATAATCGATGATAGTGTAGTTTTGCAGTATAATATATATTTAATGGTGAAAACTTAGAAAAAGTAGGATTGTATGTTGTTTGCGAATTAAAATATCACACGTATATTATTTTTTGAATTTGTGTTACATTTTTTTTTAATAATAATGTATAAAAAATAATATACATATGATATTTTAATTAAATACCATCACTAAGAAAACTTTATCTAAATTTTTTCTATATTTAATATGTGATATTAATTGAACAAAAGCAGGCCCAAAGCCCAATCACAACTTTTTCTTGAGAAAGAAAGGTAAAGATAAAATAAACCATAAAAGTAAGTGCTTGCAGTGTTCCAGTTGCAGAGCAGTAGAGAAAGAGAGAGTAAAGGGTAACGCAGGCAGGCACATACCAATGTAGTCGGTGAAGACTCTGCCGTCGGAAAATCGACCGGCGGGCTTGCCGGGAAATGTTATGCCATATGGGTCTTTCCAAGAATTAGATAGACTTTTCCTGATGTTGCCTGTGTCAGCATATGAGTCCCCAAAAACGAACAATTTTGTTGGGCGATAATTAAGCTGGTCACGTTGAAGGCGAGCCTCTGCTTGCGTCCCCCTTTGTCCTATAATAATGAATAACAAGACCCATAAGTTGAAGTTGGAGTTTCTCATCAATCAGTTAAGAAAGATCAATAAGAACAAGAGGACCAAAAAATAGAGTTTTTTTTAGGTAGAGTGGGCATGAGCATATTTATATTTATATTTATACCTGAGAGAAGTAGAATTAGGAAAAGAGAGAGGAGGGGAAGGAGTTGCTTGTGTGAGCCCATCATGAACAGCTATGGAGCTAGTGTGAGTGTTTTCAAGTGAAGTTAAAAGGAAAAGCAAAATAAAGTTAAGAGCCTAGTTTTGAGGGAAGGGATGGCCAGAGCAGAGGTGGAGAGAGGAAGAGGGAGTTGCTGACTTGCTACTTGCTAGAGAGAGCGAGAGGGAAGTGAACACATATGGGCTTTTATAGTGAAATGAGATGAGAACGAAATGGCCTCGACTCGGCGATTGTGACATCACCCCGCGTTACTCATTGTTACCACTTGACCAAAAAATTAAACCATGGTGATAGCGTGTTAAACGGTGCTTAGACCAATATCATCTGAAAAGTTGATTCGTCCCGTTAGTATCCAAATTGAATGGTATTGGTAATTTTACGCTATAAAACATTATTCATCTCTAATCATCTCTAACGATGGCACAAAAATTGAGTACCACGTAACTTGGCCACAAAATTGGAGGTTTGTGTTTTTTTGTGTGTAGAAGAGAAGGAAAAGAAAAATTAACTCCTAAAAAAAAAAACCTTCTATTATCAATTAGAAGTGGGAACTTCAAATTGGAAGCAAGATCGGACCAAAGAACAGAAAAAGAAAAGAATCGGAGGTTTATTCACCTCCAGTTGCTACAAAATATCAACTAAAACAACGTCATGAGAAGTAGTGAGCTTTCAAATTAAAATGGTATCACCTGGCATGTGCCTGAATATTTTTTTTTTCTACATAGAGTATATAGAGACCGTATTATTTTTTAGATATTATATATTGAGTAGATATTATATTTAATTTGCACGTTAAACTAATACTAACATTTGATTTGATAAATTCTATTTGGTAGAAGTTAAATCTAAAATTGTTAAACTAACTAATTTTTTTATTAATTTAATATATAATATTTTATACATTATTACACTAATGGTTCTTTTATAGAGAATTTTCACTTTATTTAACTAATTTGTAAATGTATTTTTCTTATTCTTATATGCACATAGTATTGGAGTATGGTGTGTGAATGCCAGCACAAAAGACAGGGTGTTGAAATCAATGAAATGTGTATGTGAATTGACGATATTGCATTTTGCAATTAAAAATTACTCCATTAATGAGATCGTAAATAATAATGGGTCCATGCTTTTTTTGGGGCGAACATTAAGAAAATTAATGGATCCAACCATCTAATTGAGAGTTTTGAGTTGGATTATTATTTTTCCTAATATGCTCCTAGGCACGTATGACTGTGTACTTTTACTTTTTGACAAATGGAATTTCCAGTCAACTTAAATTATATTGAAATGGTCTATGTATACTATTATGATTATGAAGAAAAAGGTTTGATTTACTACAACTAGAAGGCCGGTGGTGACTTAGGCTAATGTGAAAATAGTCATACAGAACATAATTCTGAAGTATAAATAAATTTTTAAGCATGGCTGCTTCTTCATCCAAATCCGATCACATGGCTGGAATTGATTTGGATTTTTTGGTCGTGGTCTTTGGGGGAACAACAGATGTTGTTGTGTGTTTTTCTTTTAAAAATCAGGTGGGTATCACATTTTTTTTTAGGAGTGCTATGCTATATTAGCACGAATCTTTTCTACAAATTTCATGACAACAGAAGCATTACCGTTTCTCCACTAAAATCTAACATATATAGATATATATAAGAAATATCAATATCTACAAGCCAACTCATTCGTAGAACAATTCGTGAGTTTTGTTTTGTGTGAATCATCATTTTTCTTTTTTAAAGTAGATTTAAATCCCAGATAAGTTGGAAGAGTATATAACATTTTATATTAAATTTAAATCATTAATCTATTTGTATCTAAAAATCTATTTGTATCTAAATTTAAGTAGTCATTTTTTTTGTCAAACTTAAACATACTATACTAATAATTTATTAATCATTTGAAGATGGATTTAATTTTTATCTACTTTTAATGTAAAGTTTATTTATATTGTCATTTAATTATATGTTGACACATAATTAAATAGTTATACTTTTTAGATAGTGATTGTGATAGTTAAACTCTTTTAATAATTTAGCAACACATAATTAGATGACAGTGTAAAATTTTTTTATACTGACAGTAAATAAAAATTAAACTCTTTAAAGATAAATATATATATAAAAATTAAAATGTGAATGTCAATAAAGATTAAATCACTTAGTCGGATATTTTGCTTATGCTAACATTAACTTATGTTCAAATCTAAATTTCTTTACTAGTAAGCCATTCGTAAATTTCACTAAATTTTTTTGTAAAAATTAATGATATGTGACCTTAAATTAAAATAAGTCCCCTACAACTTTTTTTTTTCTAAAAGAAAAAAAAAAAAGTGTACCTATCCGAGCGTAACGCCTGTGCTGATGCTTAAGCAAATGTGGGAGCCCAACGTGCACATTTTCTCCAATTACAACTAACACAGGGATAAAACCAAACACACTCGATCACACGTTTTACAAACCTAACCTGGCACTTTTAAATAATAATAATAAGAAAAAAAAAACCTGGAAGCTATACAATGCTTGTATGATATTTTGTTTGTTATTGTGATTAGGCAATATGTAAACCAGCTCACACTTCAAATAATTTATTTTCCTAATAAATATAACATACTTTGATATATGCAATCGGCACCCACAATATATAATATAAGCAAATCAAAATTTAATATCATCCACGCGTATTTTCAAGTGAGATGGAAATCCAAACACATGATCTTTTTTATTGGTTAATAGTGCACTACTTTCAATTGAGTTAACGTTTGAAGAAGTAAGTATTAAATAATTTTTAGAATTTTAAGATATTAAATATTTTTATCTTTTTATTTAGTATATTTTATTTTAAATAATTAAAAAATGTTTAAAAATATGTAAAGAGAATATAATATTACTATAATTATTAAAATACGAATCCACCAACTATGTTGGCTTGTTTGGGGGTAATTTTTTGTTTAATAATGATTCTTGCACATCATTTTTATACCACTTTTATACTTGGTTAACGATAAGTAAATATTTAGTTAATACAGTATATCGTTTGGTTAATGAATTTTGATAACCAATTACTTATAAGTTAGTAATCTATTAACCAAACGATATATTTTATTAACCAATAGTTTTGTCATCATTAACCAAGTTCGTGAATAATTGATTATTAAAATTCATTAACCAAATGATATACTGTATTAACTAAAAATTTACTCATTGTTAATCAAGTATAAAAATAATGTTAAAAAAATAATGTGTACATATTATTACTTTTTTTTGTTTGTTTTTTTGTTTTTTTGCAATTGTTTATGGGTAAAGATCATGTGGTTTTTTTTCATACAAAACAATAATCACGTGCCTTTTTTTTTCTTTTTAAAGTTTGGGTTAGGTGAACATCACATATGAAAAAAGTAAAAATTAAGAATTTCAAAGTCAAAACAAGTCAATTATCTTTAAAAAAAATAATAGTTAACATATTGATGAGATGAATATGTAATATGTGATTAGATGTATTGAGTTCAGATGTTAATGTTTTTTAATTTTCAGCAAGATGCAAGGAATTTCAGTTCGAATTCTTTAGTCCCACTGTGATCGAGTCATATTTGTTTCAAAGAAAAATATTCTTCCATAAACTAAATCATTCAGTAGAATTAAAGTGTTATTTAATGAATTGTGTAAAAGTATATAAGAAGTGTGTGAATGTATATTTTAAGAGACTCACTTTTTTTATAATATTTTAAAAGACTTATTTAAGTGCAGGTCTAAATTAAATAATCCATTACTCAGGACTCATATTTCATAAGTCATAAGTTTAATACTAGTGTGGATTAAACCATAAATTGGGTCACAATTTTTTCAAAATTAATAATTATATATTTTAAAGTTTATTTTGTAATTTTAAAATTTAATTAGTTTTTAATATATATTTTATAATTTATTTTATCTAATATATGTATAAATTATTGTAATTAGTGAAAATAAATTTATTTTATTTAGTTTTAATGATTTTTACTTTTTTTGAATTTTTTCTAAAAAAACTATGGCCCGCAAGTTGGCCTGTCTGACCCATTAATCTACATAGAACAATCTGTTTTATTATTTTATAGTACTTTCGCCGAAGGCCAAAGACTGTTGATGGACTTTACCAAGTACCAACACATAGGGTTCAGTCTATGACTCTATACAGTTCTGCAAAGTACAAATTTTAGATGCAGTTCTATGAAGTGTTATATTAGGTCATGCAGTAGAAGTCTCTTATATATTTCTCATTTCTTCCACGATACTTTGAAATGGCCTCTTATCATTCCCTCGTTACCCGTTAGTTGAGGAGTCGATCTAACCATTTTGACTTGTCTCCATATCTGATCATTTTTTGGATTTCATATTCGAATCATAATGATGGAAGCGGGTTTTAGTTTTTTGGGTGAAAGAAGAGTGTATATTTTGCTTTGACGCAAGCCTCCCTTCTACTGTGTCCTTACTGAAATCTGAAACTATATTTAATTTTCGTTCAACAGTTTAATTTCATCTCTATGCGACCCAAAATTTTAAAGGACCAGAAACTCCAATATCTTGTTCTAATTTGCTATTTTCCTTTAGATGCAAAACAAATTTATCCCTTTTAGCAAAACCCTCCACCGCCTTGAACCATCTCGAATCCCTCAACATCAGACATGGCTCCAACTAGAAGATAAGTCTAACAAAACCCTATAGAATGTGTAGCGAGATACCCGTTTTAACGAAGAGCATGCAATTCTATTTTTAGCATTGCTATTTTACAAGAATAACTTTTTATGAAAATAAATAGGAGATTTATCCGATATCCTCTTTTTTTGTGAGGGTATCGGTATTTCTTTATAAGTAATGATTAATATTTGATTATGTGTCTCATTATATTTAAAATAAATATTATATTTATATTTTAATATTTATATTTTAATCAATTAAGACATGTGGTTAAATGTTAGCCACTAATTATCATAAGTACCAATATTCTTATAAAAATAAAAAATACGGAAAGAATTCCCAAATTAATATAAAAGAGGAATGTATACAGAATGCATATGAAGTGAAAAAAGTAACTGTGTTTTAAAAATAACTGCACGCACTGATTAAGGAGTCTTCGTCTGCCACATCATAGTTGTACTCTTTCACGAAAAAGTTGGGATATTTGACATTTTCCTTCTATTTTTATATTTTAGGCAAACCCAAAAACAAAAAACAGATTAAAAATGGCTAGATCATGCTTTATTTCTCACCAATAGAGTCAATTATAAACTTGGTCTACATAGCCCAGGCCAAAATGTCTATAGGGCCAAAAAGTCCTCCTCTCAAATGGGCTGTCCATAGCCCAATTAAACATGGTGCTGGGGATAGGAAAGGAGAAAACTCCTTAGGTATTGTTCTTAAGGAGGAGTTTGAATGGGAAGGAAAGAAAAATATAATTTTTTATTTTAAATTTTTATTATCTTTATTTGATATTTTTTTTAAATGAGTGGAATAAAATGAGAGACTATCATATAATCTTTTAATGATGTCTTTTTCATTTTTATAAATATCTTATAATTCTCTCAATTTATAAATGAAATATTATCTCTTCTTTCATTTCTCCTCCAAACTCCTTCAATCCAAACATGCATTTAAGAAATTATCTTTCACAAACTTCTATGTTACTGTATAAGAATCTGATCAGGAGGCATTCAAATTTTATTTTAACTTCATTGTGTGTTAGATTTTGTAAATTTAATTTTAGATGAACTTGATTTTACAAACTTGATTTTAGCCAAAAGTGAGTTTGAGTGAAGTGATTTATGTTTTAAAATTTTTATTTGAAAATTGATTTTGTTAAAATGAATGTTATTTAGATAATACTGATAAAAATTATTTTTTGATGTGTAATTACAAAAAAAATGATTTATTTTGAGTTAGATTATTAATAAAATGATGTTTAAAAGATTGATTATAAATAAATTGATGGCAAAAAAAATTATTTTAAAAATTAAGTTTGTTTGAGGTATTGTAAAATAAAATTATTTTGAGTATAACTATAATAATATTTTTTTAAAAACTATTAGGTTATATTCATTTAAATATTATTAAAATAATGATATAATATCAAATCATAAGAGTATTTTTGTCAATACACACAAAAACGAGTTTTCTTTCACCTCAAAAGTAACAAAATATTACTTTCACGTTTGCACTCAAACGAGATTCTTGTCTAATAGTTGCCAAATATGTTGGCACCATGTTCGAGGTAAATTTTGTCTCCAAAAGTGATTCTAGGGTAGCCAAACATTATTCCAAACACACCCTAAGACCTAAGTTGACATGGAAAAGCGTCCATCATCTCTAAGGAGGAGGTTGTCCAAGTGCTTGCCAAATAAAAAATAAATTCACTTTGAAGTAGGGAGAAATTATGGATTTTGTAAATAATGTAACATGCCTATTTCATAAAACTACAAAACCCAATTTAGTAATCAAATAAAAAACCCTTATGAAAAAAGAAAAAAAAAGAAATTTTTTTGAATGAGTTAGCTAGTAAAAGAGGTGAGTTTACATGTTGACCTGCAAGACAAAAGTGGAAGAAGTCAAAGAAATTGGGAATTTGGAATGAAAGAAATGATATAATAAAAAATTGTGTGATGATGTATGTAGGCTACCCTGACTGTAACCCATTTTGTTCATGGGCGCTTTGTGATGGGGCCAAATAGCCCATGTTGAAACCAAATTCTTATAAAAAGGTTTAAGTACTAAATTCTTAAAAGCTATAGCTTTCCCTGTTAAGTTTTGAGGATAACAAAAATATTTATTTAGTTTGAACAAGTAAGTGTTTCGACAATAGTATTAACAAATCGCTACTTGTATTGCAGTGCCCATTCTCATTTCTATGCTTAAAGATAACTCTTCGTGGCGTCCAATATGCTATAACTCTTTCAGGGTCCAATAAATGTATTATATACTTTTACTATTGGTGCGTCCCAATACTTGTATGCATATACTGTTACTTTTTATTAGTTCGCCCAATACAATCGTCGCTAAAGCTCTGACTCAACTCACTCTTTCAAAGTTCAAGCTCAAGCTCGTCCAAGTGAAATTTCAAAAATGAAGAACTCGTTCCTCATTAAATGCTAGAAAAGAACTCCTCCGACTTCCTACTGATGTAAGAAGTCAACTAAGCCACTTTTTGCCGACATTGTCTAACAACTACAAAGATCCGCAAATAAGAAATCGTCTGCATCTTAGACAAATCGGGGACTTTGTTTTCATTGATTGGAAATCTCAGAGAATAAAAGTCACCGTCAGAAGAAGTTCAGCACTTTTCCAGTAGATACATTTAATGCTACTCAGAACGATAATAAATGTTTCCGTTGGACGATCTAGCCCATGAAGTCTACTCAATTTGTTCTTACTTATAAAGAGAAGAAGCATCACTTGAAAAAAGAGAGAGATCTTTGTCGAAGCATCCTACAAAGTCTAAAAAGCTTTATTTCTTCTTGGATTTCCATATACGTGTAAAAAGAAAAAGCCTTGAGATTTCTATTGTCTATTCTCATTTGTCAGTGAGTTTCAAACTCAAGCTCTCATCTACTTTCACTTATTCTCTTAAGCATTGTAAGCCTGAAGAGGCTGTGAGTAAAAGAATACTTGTGAGATTGAACCTGAAGAGGTTGAAAATACTTGTTACCTGAAGAGGTGCATAATACTTGTAATCGCGAAAAAGATTAGTTAGAAAATCCTTCTGGTTGAAGGGACTGGACGTAGCTCTTGGTTGATAAGAGTGAACCAAGATAACTCTCATGTGTAAGCTTCTCTTCTCTTCTAGTGTGCTTTATTATATTCACTAACCTCTGGGGTTTACTATTGTGTTTATTAACAAAGATCTTTTATTTGGTTTTAGAACGTGTTAACCGTTTTATTAAAAGTCTTTTCAAAATCCTTAGAGTCCAATAGGACTAAGCGGTGTTGGTTCTAAGCTCTTTGCTTGTCAAACTTTATCCTTCGTTGTGTTCTATTTTCTGTTAAAAAGGAAAATCTTTTATTAATTATCAAAAAAAGGGTTAAGAAACACAATTCAACCCCCCTTCTTGTGTTTCACTTGGTTATTTCAGCCCACTTATTGAATGAGTTATTAAGTAGGCCCGCTCACATGTAGTTGATGAGCTGATCCATGTTACTCATATACCCTTATTTTTTATTAAATAAATACTTAAATTGATTCCCCCAAAGATACATTGGATATCAGTTTAATCCTCTAAAGATTTTGGATATCATTTTAGTCCTTAAATTAAAAGATTGAAGTGGACATCAATTTGGTCTTTCCGCCAATGTCCATCATGACACTGTCTAAATTCGTCTGACTTAGCACATTAACTTCCTAGCTAGCATTCATTCGTCCTATGTGGATCTCATATCACCTTCTTCACACACACACACTCTTCCAACCCCTCTCCCTCATTTTTTTTCTTAAATGAATCAAACCCCACAAATTGAATAAACCCCAAACAAGAACAAGACAATTTGATTGCTTCTTATTGGATCTAATATAAGAGGAATAATCAATCAAGCATCTTTTGAGAGAAATCTCAAGGTGTGTGGGTTAACCTTGCCAACATCGGATTGTCTTAGTCCAATGTCCTGAGGGTAAGAATCAAATCATTCAATGCTCAGTACCAATCCAAGGTGTGTAGCGCTCTATTTTTTTCATATTAAAGATGTGCCCTTGGGAGGAGACTCACATTCTTCTTCTGAGATGGGATGACGAGAATATGCTTCGTATATGTTTTCAAGAAGAAGAAAAGTCGGTGTTAGTAAGGAGCAAATTAAAGGGATGAAAGAGGCAAAGCAAGAGGTCTAGGTATTTGCTGCCTGATTACCTGCTTAAAGGCTAGATGTGACGAATATGCTTTGTTGAATTAGAAAATGAACTTATATATATAGAGAGGTTTCAAGGAAGCTGTGAATAAGTCATCGGTTCTTCTTTCCCCAAAGGGAGAGATCAGTGGAGGAAGAAGAAGCTTTCACAGAATCAGTCGCTTTTAGCATTTAAAGGAGTTATTTTCAAGCTTTCTCGTCTCCTAGGCATATGGGATGAAAGATTCAATGTAATATGGTATGATCAACAAAACCTTTAATTAAAGCATTGATGCTAAACATGTCAGACTTTACGTTTTCCTTCATTTTCTCAAACAACTGAGCAACTTCATTTCACAACTTTTGGGCTTTAGAGTTCTTGAATTAAGGATTTCAGGTGATGAAATTCATCTCACCACACACATGTTATCCACCTCAAGACCAATTGGCACATAGGAGTGCCATATGTATAGTTAACGTACCACATCAGACGAGTTGTAACAACATGAAGACAGACGTTGATCGAAGGACCAAATTAATGTCTACTTTGTTCTTTTATGGACTAAATTAATATTTCAAAATTTTTAAGGACCAAACTGATATTATTTGTATATTTGAGAAATTAATTTGAGTATTTACTCTTTCTTATTTCATAATAGATTCAATACATAACTAAATTCTAAATGTTATCCTGAAAAATTCAGGATAAGGGACACTTCCATAAGTTATGAGAGCTAAATTAATCATTTTTTTAAAATCAAACTCTGATTTTTAATTTGCTTTCTAACTTGAATTATTTCTTTATTCTATCATTTTTTATGTCTTGTTGAAAAGATCCAACAGCCCCCCCCAAATTACAGAACCCGTGCACCACACTTCTCACTTTCGCAAAGTAGAGGTGTTAAAATGAGTTGAGCTCATGGGCCGGCCCGAATAGTCCGATAAAAAACGTGAGTTGGGCTAAGAAAATCTCAGCCCGAACCAACTTTGGGCCGGCCTAACCTAGCCTGAAAATATGTCGACCTGCAATGGGCCGGGCTAGTCCGCTGGCCCAACTATGTGAAATATTATTATTTTTATTATATATTTAATTTTGTTATTTTTTTATTCATATAACTAGTTTTATTTGGATTTAAAAAAATGAATCAAATTTATTGAGTACATCTAAGTCTTTTTTTTCTTTACTTGAAATATGATGTTAATTTGTATTAGTTCCTTGAATTGATTAATTTATGGTTCAAGAAGCAATGCTTCATAGATATATCCTAAATAATTTATGTCAAAAACAATATAATAAATTTTCATTGTTTATGTTGATGACACTTAATATAATCTATTATACTTGTATCTAATTTGCGTATATATTTTTGTGAGCTTTGATTAATGTAGAAGTTTAATTTATTAACAACTTATTATTATAGATACAAAAAAGTAAAAAAAGACAAAAAAAAATTTCAACTTAAGGGTCGGCCAACCCAACCCGCAACCCAGATGGGCTGACTATTTATTAATCCGCACCTATTATTAACTGACCCAATCTAATCCAAAATAAACTTAACCTGATGCGGGCCAACCCATTAAACCGACCTGACCCGAATTGACACAGTGAAAATAAAAGAAATAACAGTTTGACGGAGGCAAGCCTACATTGAAATGATAACAGTTTGACGGAGGCAAGCCTACATTGAAATGGGCTATACAGGAAGTACACATGTTTGCTTTTATTAAAGAACCTGGTGGTAAATATGTATAGAATTGCATGTAAGTTTTGTCCTGCAAAAATGGTTTACATTAGTCCTTGTGCGCTAGTGGAAGTAAAACAGGGTTTACGATCAATGGTTAAAATAGGAAAAAAGAAATTGATCCTAAGTTAGCAGTCATGGACTCATGGCCCAAAAATAATACTATATTACTCAACTGTGACATCGAGGTTCGCCCCATCCTTTTTTTGGTACATCCCCATCCTTTTAAGTACTAACAATTTAGACGGGCACGGGATAAAAATAAATAACAATGACCAGAGCCCATCTCAGGCCGGTCTTAGGGAGAAACCTCCTTTGAATAAATTCACTCGAGTCTGTTATACCTATACCCAATATAAATATCACTCTTTAATTTTGAGATAATATATAGTTTTTTTTGTAAGTGATGTAAAAGACTAAAAAAAAAGTCATACGCAACTGGAGAGGGTTAACTCAAGTTACATAAGTTTTTTTTAGAAATACAGATATGCATGCCCTCACAGCACATATTAAACGTTACACCACAAAGAAAATGCTAAATTAAGGCAGAACGACTTTTATGTATTATGATTCCATATTTTCAGTCTTAAACAAATGCGAAATTTACATGGAATTTCTTACCGTAAATGGTACACAGTTGAGAGGCTTTTTCTGTTAACAAAGAACCTCTCTTGTAATCATTTTCAACGAGAGGCGCCTCTGGTTGAAAAACCAACTCTCAAAATATATATCCAGCCCAGAAAAATTGAAACTTCTATCGATTCGTGAAAGGGTTAATCTTGATAACCAGCCCAGGGAAAACATCGTCCGGGTCGTGGATATGTGGATTCTCTTCAACAATATAAGGATCCCCACATTTTTCACTGATGGTTTGCAGAGTCTCTCCCTCACGAACCACGTATATCTCATCACACGCCTTGTTGAAATTCCTCTGCAGCATCTGAACCGTGAACTCACTTGTACATGACTCGCAGCAGCTAAAGACCAGCATTAGCACTAGAAACAGAGCACAGTACCATGATATCCTCTCTGCCATTGCTGTTGAAGAACACCCACAAGCCATGGCTAACTTGTACAACAATTTATTCTCCCTGAATTTGCTTGTTTGTTGCTGTCAGCTTCTTGAAGATGAAGGTTTTGCTTGAGGGTATATTTTTCTTTTGAAAAAAAATCCTCTCACCATGATAATGGCACATCCTTGGTCTTATTGGAATTATATATACATATTTAAGATTAAATAAGAGAGGAGGTTCCTCTCGCTGGTTGTTGGAGTGTGTATAGTTCTATGGGGGAGTTGACATGGCTCCTTCAATGAAGTAGGTAACTGCCAAGTGTTAAACTAAAAATGGGGAAGAGTTGGCTTACGTGCTTTATTAAATGGGACTAGTCCTTGTGACTTAGCTTCTTTAAGGGCCAAGCTTTTCCTTATCCTTTTCTTTAAGGGCCAAGCTTTTCCTTATCCTTTTCTTTAAGGGCCAAGCTTTTCCTTATCCTTTGTAGTGAGTTTCTTTCAAGTTTACTTGTACTGCCTCTGTTCCTTTGGCAGACTACTTAATACTCATTCATGATACATGGAGGAAGCAAAAAGGTTGAGGTGCCTCTTTGATTTAGCAGAATCTCGAATATTAAGAGCACTCTTGAGTGTGTAACTGTAACAAAAGGTTGAAGCAGAGCATCTAACACTCGCAGGGCTTTGATGACATAATTAATATTAGGTTGAGCATGTACAAATTACAACCATCCACTTGTCCTTCAAACATAATACAAAAATCATTCAAGAACCAGATAACACCTACAGTTCTCAACCATAATTGTACCTAAGTTGACTTGAGAGATAGAACAGTCCTAAAAGCAATGAATTATACAATTATACCTACTCCAGAACGACATGTGGACGACATACTATAATTATTTCAAGTAGAAAGTTTCAAATGATCTCCAAGACACGAAGTTATTAGTTATGGTGCTCTTATTTATGAAAGGGCATCTATTCCTCTAGTAGATAATTATAAACACCATGGATTGGAAGTTGATGTTAGAGCAAATTGAGTTTTCATTTATATAACCTATCACTTAATAATTAAGGGCTACCTTACGTCTAATTTATTAACTTTTGGTTTCTGTTCATTTTAAATATTGCATTCTAATCTTGTCATGATTTGCTAAGTTGTGGGTAGTTTGGTTTGCCGCGCTCACTTCATAGTCTTAGTTTAAAATTTGAGTTGCAAGGTAGTCGCTTTCAAAGATTGCTGTCTTCTGTAAGTATCCATTAAATAAATACTAACTGAGAATCTTATGCATAATAAGAATAAGCTTAAGATTTCAATGTGCAAATGACTGTGACATGAAATCTACCTGAAGAAAGAGTAAACAAACAAAGGGGCTATATTAGTTTAAGTAAAGTAGTCAAATCTTAAATAATTACAATAAGCATGGGAAGGATTTGCACGGGAGAAGGTGACGATTATGCAATACCAACGCAGAATCAATTTTTGCAAGACTGAAACAAACATTATGAGGGTCTAATAGAAAGGCTCACGTAGCCATTGTTGGTCATTGACAGTAAAAGACACTTGTGAGGTTATGCTACTTGGAGACCACATCTTAAAATTTGCGAAAGATCAATTAGTACTCCAAATTATGATTAGGGATGCCTACGGGATGAATTGTTTTCTTGGAAACCAAAATGGAAGGTAGTTAAGGTACACCGCTTGATAATGCGTCTAGAGCAATCCCACAGCATTTTTCTGGAATTGACAATGGCGTGATGGGGCTTTGGGAGCATAGATGTACCACCACGCCAGAGAGTTACAAATGAAATTTCAACTCAAACTTTGAGCGAGGTGAACTACCCAACGTTTGCAAGCCTATGAGTTATAAATTGTAATGTTAAAAGTGTGGTGACAAATTGTAAAGAATTTGGAAACTCTTATCCACTTTATCCTCTGTAGTGAGAGAACGCAGATTTAGGACAAAAGTCACAGTTATTTAAATTTTGTGATAACCATCTCTTCCATGAGAATCATTCTAACCTCAATATCATAAATCTTGCGTAGGTTGAACTAAAACATGATTACTAGGAAAAGAAAATATATTTCATTAGAACATAGTCAAGTTAAATTGAAAAAGATTAAAACATATGAATCTTTGATCTAAATCCTCCACACTGCAAAGATTTGGGTGTGAATACTCACTCTAGAATATTTCTATATGAGACTCATGACGTGACCAAACAATACGGCGCAAAATAAGAAGAATGGGGAGTACTTGGGTTTTAGAGAACCTTGGGGTAACCTCATGTTCTATACTCTAGTAGCCAAGGTATAACTTGATGAACGAGATACAGAGTCTTTTGCACTGCATTTGCATCTGTTTAAAGTAAACAATTCCACTTTTCTTGTTATGAGGATATCCTTACCGTACCAAAAAAAAAAAAAAACTCTTCTTCTCCCCATAACAGTTGTAGACAACCAGTCTATTCAAAAATCATATACAAGATGGAGATAAAGGCAAGGATTTAAATTCCCTACCCAAGTATAAAATAGTTAAATATAAGAATTATGAAAATTTAATATCCTCATATTTAGTATAATATTTGAAAATTACTTAAAATTCTTAAGAATGTATTAATATTTGACAGCATATAAAATTCCTGGAGTAATACCAATAAATTCATATTTAGTTTCCCCAAGTAACACACAAGATAAAACCTTATTTAGACTGTATCTAGATATCCAATTTGACACGTATGTCGAATTCTCATGTTGAAACCCATGGAATGTTCAAGACTAGGGGATTTTAGATACCCATACATTTTATATTCTCATATTTGAATATGATCTTAGTGTACTAAAAATAGATATCCAATGCCTCAAATTTTTTTAGTATATCTTACATAACCCATATCAAAATGACGGAATAGCCAAACACCTCCCAACTCGATTTCACGCCCTTCCATCCGAATTGAGAGTTGTGGAATTATGAATTTTCTTGCCAAACAAGCGCAAAGAAGTCTTTACTTAAGAAGTTCAAACCGAAATTGTTGTATAAAACCAGAGTGAGAAGCCGCATACAAGTTCCGAAGTAGGAAAAATAAAAAGAATGCTTGCTTACTTCTTTAAATAAAAAGTTACGAAAATCAAACAGAAATCATTTCATGTAAAGAAAATTTCTTTATACATGAACTTTTAGATTAATTGGAGCAAGATTTCATCGGCTTCAAGGATGAGAACCATTGAAAACCCTTGATTCCCTAAGTTCTGGTTGACAGAGTGAAATAAATAAAATGACCTTACATATAATTTTTGCAATTAAGAGGCTACCCAGATATCACTTTCCAAAGCTTTGACATCCGTCAGAAGGGTAGTACAAATGCCTATCCTTCAGGGTTTCATCAACAGCTCCCTAATATAATTAAGAACTCCTTTGACATTCACCGTCCAAGCAATTGAAACAGGAGAATAACCCGTCCATGGGTTGCTTGTATTCCATCTGTATGAAATGAACTCAATTATATTGAGCATAAAATTATGAGCACAAAAAATAAAGTGAATAAGTATATCAGTTTCAAATTGGGACATACTTTTTTAATCCTTGGTCCATAAGTGTATGCCCAACACAGATGCCTTGTGTCTCTACCCTCACCACCCCCTTCTTGTATGTAAAAAGATCTGGACGCACAACTGCCACAAAACTGACAGGGTCGTGGAGGAAAATGCCTGAAAGCAGAAATCAAATCATCATTTCCATGCCAACTTTAATAAGTTAACTGAAGATCTAACCTTAACAGCATAACTTGAGACATCAAAGTAGAATGTGAAATTACCATAGACACCATCGGATTTTACATGCCAATCCCTATAGAATTTGCACATGTCACTCAAGAGAGGAGCATACTTTCCTCTGGATTCCTTCAATTCAAGGAGATCAGCATCTGAAACCAAAAGACAATGTTCACTTTCCAGTGCCTGAACTAGAATCATACCAAATAGCTAAAAATTGCCCATAAATTGGAGCAAAGTGGGAGTTACAACCCCACCTGTGAATTTGACTTGGGTTGTAATATTTATGCCAACAGCAACAATGTTTGCTCCAGAGGTAAACACAGTATCTGCTGCTTCTGGGTCTCCATAGATCTACAAGTTGAAGAATAAAGTCATTAGGACTAGGACTGATAAGATATGAAATCTGATCATTGAGATTAACCACAATTGAGATCCATTTATTTCTTGGATAACAACTTCCTATAAAATAATTTCCGTGTGATCTATCATATGGTGTAAAGTGAATGGATAGTCTGTAGTCTCCAAGAAATTACTACCACTACTGGCTGTCCACCACCTACGACCAATATACAGATTCAACCTCCAGCAGTCAATTGCCAAGTGCCAGTTGCAAGCTGTTTTACTTTATGTGTAGACCAAATAATGAAAAATTAGGAAATGTATAATTTCAGGAAACATTTTACAAAGAAATGGAGGCTTAGTTTTAAACCGAGAAATTACTGTTATACATAATTGCATTAGTTTATAGCTAAGAGAGGAGCCGAAAAGTCTTTATGAAAGAAAGACAAAATATTTGTTAGGTCATCTTGGAGAATTTCAGAGGCGAAAATAGAAAAGGAAATAGGGAACATCAACAAAATATATATAATTTCTGTTACCATCAAGCAAGCCAAGGAGCTTAATATTAGATTTGTAAATTTTCTGCTGCATATTTTTTTCAAACATATATGACTAACAAAATATCAATGGAAAAGCCCAAAGCAAATTAGTATTTAGCTTTTTCTTATTGCAGGAAACATAATAAAAAGGAATGCACCACTTACATTTGCTTCTGCAGCAGGATTCACATTCCCCAAGGCAAAGAACGAACCACCAAGTATAACTATTCTATTCACCTTGCTTGCAAAAGAAGAATCTCTTTTGATTGCCTAATAACGAAAGTTACACTATCAGATCCACAAAAGTATGCAATAATAAATTTTGAAGTTATGAAGGTCAGGACCATAAAGTACAAGAAAGCAATGTATCACTTACTAAAGCTAAGTTTGTTAGTGGTCCAAGTGCTAGCACAGATACTTCACCAGGATATTCAGAGACCTTCTCGACTAAAAACTCACTGGCACTCTTCTCAATTTTCTTAGCTTTAGGTGGAGGTAGGAATATGTTCCCCAATCCATCAGAACCATGAACAAAATCAGCAACACGAGGCCTTCCACCCTTTTGCAGAATACAAGTTTATTAATACTAGAAAGATAGAGTAAAAACAAAGGGAAAACAAAAAGAAAAACGCAGGGGTTGAGGCAGGGGAAAAATACGTCATGCATTCTGCAGAGGCATGTGGAAAGATGAGACAAGGAAATGGTACAAAGCAGTGAAATCACACATTCAAATACAACTGAATTTGATTGAATTACACTGGACAAGCTCAAACCCACATATTAAATAGTTACCTTTAATGGTTCAGGGCTTCCCTCTGCAACAGGAACATTTTGACAGCCTGCGATCTCACACTATCCTTTTGCATATTAAAAACACAATCATGAACATATTCCAAAAACATGAAAGACATGGAACTTTTGGAACATAAAGTCACCGCCAAAAGTGATGGGAATTTTGAAAATAAACACATACCAAAAGCAATGCATTGCGTGTAGCATCTTCAGTGGTAACATTACCAAAAATGGATGTCATACCCAGGACCTCCACCTCTGGAGTTTGAAATGCCATCAAGATTGCCATGCTATCATCTGCAGATTCACAAAAATTCCAATCCTATTTTACTCATGCAACCGGCATTTACAGTATAACGCTTCATAAGACTCGTTCGAAAATAGACAAATCAACTACAACTCTTTTTCAACCACATAAACCGACCGATACACATGAACCTCCAGATATGAGAGTAAGGAATTTCAAAGATTGATTTTTATCTGACAGCATGATAATTATCTCTACGATAATCTAAATTATTTCCAAATCAAACCAACTGCACCTGAATTTCATGATGGGCTATGCCTATATATTTTTACCAGCAGGTATCATGTTTTTCTGAGTTCTTCTAATTGTTAGCCAAGGAAAATTGAGATTTACATTGAAGAAGGGGAAAGAAAAAATAATAATTGAAGACATAGGTGCAAAATACTCTCCAAGAAATATACGAAATCCAACAAAAACATTTATGATAGAGTTTTAGGAAAATCAAATAATTAAAGACACGAGTTGAACTCACCGATCCCAGGGTCGGTATCGATAATGAGCTTCTCGGGCTTTGCGGAATCAGTGCCGTTGATTCCACCGCTGTTATCGATGACAGTGGCCATGATCGGAATTGAATCGGATCAGAGGTAGGGGTTCAGAGATTTGCGAAGTAAAAAGTGAAGAAGAAGAAGAAGAAGAAGAAGAAGAAGAAGAAAATGAAAATCCTTGAAGATGTGTATGTATGTGTGTGTATGTGTGTACGTGAAAGCGCATACACACATACACAGGCAGAAGTATGGAGGGAATATGCAGAGAGAAGCTTGAGGATGAAGACGATGCAGAGATGGCGATATAATATATAATGGTTGGTGTGGTTGGGTGCACGAGGTTTTCTCCTCTTTCTAATTTTGACAAATCAACCGAAGACACGTAGCGCATACGCATCTCTGATTCTCTATTGCATTTTGGATTTTGGATATCCCGTCTATTCGCAATTGCATCACGCGTCGGAGGCATCGATTAGCAAAGCTGAAAGTCATAAACAAATCTCTCTCTTTTATTCTCATTCGCCGTCTTTACAATTATTAAAAATAAAATAAAATTGATTCAATTAATTTAAGAATAAATGTTCATTTTAGTTATTGAAAGATATACATCACATTGTATTAATTTTTTATTTATAAATATATTTAATTAAATTTTTTAAAATATATGTAATATTAAATTATTTTTTTAATATTATATTTTATCATTAAACTAATCTTTAAAATGACATTATATTATTTTTTAAATGACGAAATTAATGATATTAGTTATTATTAAAAGATTAATTTGATGTAACTGATAAATAAAAGACTTATTTAATAACAATTAATGATTGGTTGAGCTGATAAACAAACTCGCCCCCACATGATAGGATACAAGTTCAAATTCTAGCGGGGGTTGCTCTGATTAGGAGACAACAAAAACTCTATTGCTCTAAACTGCTTACCATATATTAGTCTCACAGCAAGCTTAAAAGCCTTAAGCGGTGGGGGCAATGTGAGGCGTCATTTATAGAGCTGGGTAACAGGCCAACCCGGCCCGGCCCGTCACGGGTTTCCCTTTATGCAGGCTGGACCGGGTTGGCCCATTCTAATGATGGGTTAAAAAAATTTCAACTCGGGCCCGGCCCGCCAAAGCCCGCGGGTTAGCGGGCCAACCCACAAACCTTTTTTTTATTTTTAATAATTTAAATTTGAAAAAGTGTGTATATAAGTGTAATATGAGGTCATTAGTTGAGTTTTTTGAACTATTTTTTGAAGATTTTTTATGTTTTTACTTAGGCATAAATATTAGATAAGTTAAACACTTATGTTGAGCTACTAATTGAGAGTATTTTTGTGAAATAGAATTATTTTTTTTGTTAAAAAAAATAGAAAAGGGTCGCGGGCCAACCCGGTCCAACCCGCAGGTTAAACGGACCGGGTCTTACCGATCCAGGATATTCGCGGGTTGGATATTAGACTAGTCATAACCCTTTAAGAAAGCGGGTTAAATGGGCCAACCCGTGAGCCTCAACCCGTTTATCCAGTTCTAGTCATTTAGGCCAAATGGCTAATTAGAGTAATTGACAAAAAAAAATCAATTTAATGTCTCATATATCTTTAAATCTTTAAATGATAAAAATAAGTATTTATTTTTAATTTAATTTGAAAAAAATTAATTTCTATGTTAAAAATCATATAACATAATTTAATATTAATTTTCAAAATCATATAACATAATTTAATAATTTCCACTTCAGTAGTTGAATAGTGTATCTAAAATTTAACTATGCAGGATGCTTCACTTTTTTCTTTACTTGATGTCCATTTAATTAATAAGGTAATTAATATTAAGATTTGACAGACAAAGAAACAATGACACAACTTATAAAACAAAAAACAAAAAAGAAGGTGATGGGGATCAGAGTTAAAGACAAGCACACAGGTCACACAACTAGTTTATTGTAAAAATATATATAATTAAATTAATTTATAAATTAATATTCATAGTTAAAACACATTAAAGATTAATTAAATTTTTTTAATTGTTTTTCTTTGTTACCCTTACCTATTCAGAGTAGGTAAAATGTCTAAATTAATACAAATAAAATCGTTAATTTAAATAATCAATACTAAAAGAAAATAAAATTCACCCAAACCTACAATATTTGAGTTAGTTTTTATAGACTAAATGCACACAATTAAAATCATAAGAATGATAAAATTAAATTAATTCATATTTTATAACTTTTAAAATAAAAAATTTCATTTATCAATCATATCAATTTTCAAATTTTGTGATTCAAACAAATTCATAATAGTTGCTCTCTATAATTTTTCCTAATTTTGGAAAAGATACGTTTTATTAAAAAAGTTAAATTTTAATGATCCAATCATCCAATAAGATAAAAAACAGGAAGTGGGATTTATGATTTTTTCATTACTCAAAAATTATAACAGCAAATACAAGTTTACCAAAAAATATTTTAAGGTTAAATTATACACTATATTATATTTAAATGTATATTTTTAAATGTTTTTAAAATATTTTTAATTTTCATTTAAGTAAAAAATTCGCACGAAACTATTTAGTCATTAGTATAAATTAATTGGCATATTATAAAAATATTCATCACGCCAGTAAATTATTTAATCGTGTTATATATCACATTAAGTGCTTATTTGTTTTCTGTCCAAAAAAAAAAAGTGCCTATTTGTTTCACCGGTGGGGAAACACAAATGCGCATTTTGAACAAACATCAAGTCAAATGCATGTTTGCGTTTTCTTGAAGCTAAAACAAATGGGCTTTAAAATTTTAAAGACTTGATAATTTCATGCGATTTAGACTTAATTAAAATTATTTCAACATTTTAACTGAAATAATTAATGTTTTATGAACTGGTTTGAAAGCATGTATTTTTTCAGAAATTCAAAGTATAATTTAACTTATTCTTAAACTTTTAATTCATAAAATATTTATATTTTTAAATTTAATTAAGTTATTTTGAAAATAATTAAATTATTTTGAAAATAATTAAATTATTTATACTTGAAATGAAATGAAATAAACAATTCAAAGAACAACAAAATAAAGCGACAGTCTTTTACTTTGTTCTTTTTTAAAAAAATAAAATAAAATTTCTCCCTGTTCCCAGCTAAGGATGACATGGAGGATAAGAATTACAGCCAATGTGGGAGCCCTGCAGTGTTATAAAATTGAAAAAATAATTTCTCTAACGGAACGGCGCTGTGAAGGCTTGAACTTGAAAGATGATTCTCCATTTTTATGTGAAGTTTCAGTCTTTTTCACTATTTAGGAGAAAATTGGAACACCATTTCTCTCATTCATGCGCCTCTCGAAAAGTTACGTAGAATTTATATATAATACATTCAAATCAAATAAAACAGTTAAAAGTAATGATTTTTAAAATAATTTATAATATTTTTCTATATATATTTCTTCCAAGAGTTACATATTATTAAATTTAAAAAATATATATTAAACTTGAAGTTGTGACCTATGGTCACAATTTAAATGAAAAAATAAAATAAAATACTTTTTCTTAAGTCGTGGCTTATGACCACAATTTGCATAAACATAAATTATGGTTCATGTTCACAACTTATTCAAAGTTATGATAAATTTTACACCATCTTAAAAATTAATCTGAGAGGTGCAACAATGAAAGAATTTTTGTTGTAAAAAAGCCGAAGTTTCAACTTTCAAGCCAATGGAGAGGGCAAGTCCATGTTGAAATTATATGTAAGAAAAAATCACTATGATAGGGTGCGATGTCCATTCTTGTCCACACCATGGTCCATGTGCGATCTGATAAGTCACTGATGTAAATTTTTATAATAAAATAAGTAAGTTATTTATTATAGATATTCTATTTTTAAAAATTGACACATGCACAAATGCAAAACAGCTAGCTGCCCATTTCTAAGCGAGGGCCTTCCTCTATATATGCTCGGATGCTTCCTGCAAATGTTTAAAATATAAAAATTTAAAAATAAAATAAATGCATCCAATGGCACAAACTAGAAAGATTCTATAAAGTTAACATTCCATTTTATGTGTGCAAAAAGTCTATTCAAAGGATATTTGGTTATTGGAATATTTGTACAAAAGGTAATTTGCAAAGAAGAAAAGCCTTGTTACATAAGATTCTACCTTTTATAACGATTTGTCAGTGTTTCCTTTCTAATGGTATTCAAATTGGTCATGAGAAACAAGGGAAAATGACAAATATCTACATATATAATACTTTTGAAATGTGCGGCCATTATGAAATACGGCTGGACATAGTAGCGACTCCTTTAAAAACGTTAATGATCTAATGTAACTCCTGTAATTAAAGCAAATCGTTACATACAACAGATGGCAGAGAAGAATCAACTATTTCAACTTCTGAAAGAATATGTTTAACTTGATAATGGATCATCTTGTTGGCTTGTAAGGAATTCCATTGGGTTGTTTGCTTTTATTTCTTATGAAAGATTGAGGGGACTGGTCCCTACAATGTTTATCTCATGATTTGAGTCATAAAAAATGAAAACCATATTGTTAAAAAAATAATTCATTTAGATGAAGGTTGACTCAATTAGTAAGGTTGAACATCATATTTTCCATTAGTAGATCATCTATAACTACGACTATAAGTCATCAGTGATACTCGTAGTATGCATTACCTTGGAATAAGACAACATCCCTCTTCTTAATCTTTTTACCAAAAAAAAAAAACTTTAATTTTTCTATAAATTTTTATTTTCTAACAAAACAAAATTAACCATTATGGTTAACAGTAACATCTTACAAAGAGAAGCCAACATATTCTTGCTCATCCTTGCAGAAATGACCTCATACTAAATAATTTGTTACATAGGTATTCTGAATGGGCACCTTGGGTGTGCTTCTAAAAACGTTAGGTTTTATTAGTCAACTAATCTCACAAGTAGCAAAAAGTAGGTAATAGGATTATATGTATTGTGAACTCTTCTGATTGTTAGTTCTTGTACAGAAAAAGAAAACACAGACGCTTACAAGGGGAAAAAAAACTCGTAGAGGAAGATTATTTTGTTCCTTCAACTGAAAATTATTTGGCCAAACTATTAGCGGACGTTTGAAGCACATGCAGCATGTCTTCAAAAGAGAGCACATGAATCTTGCGTCCATCTGCGTATATCAATCACCAAAAGGCAACGCCTAACTGTCTTAACTATCGTAACTACATTCAGCGATCAGCTGCATGTGCATGCACATGACATATTTCCCTTATCTTCACTCTGCTTATTCTTTTCCTCATTAAAGCAAGCAACAAGTAATTAAACTAGTAGCTCAAGACCAACAAATTAATTAACGCATGCAAATGAAGAGACAAGATTCCCCCAAATTTTGAACAAAGACAGCGAAGCAAAATATTATAATGTGCGAATAAAGTCATGTTTATTAAATGCAAACATAAAAAATTACGGAAGTTAAGATTACTGTCATCATTCTACCAAAAAAAAGTACTGTCATAAAGCTTATAATATGGATTTCCTAAGTTCCTAGCATGGTTTGCTTAACTCCTTGCAAAACTAGAATAAGGCCATATCGTTGACGTGATTTATGGCCAAGGGGTGATCAAAGACTTAATATATGCTCATTTGTGTTTCTGTAACTTCTAATCTAATACAAGACACAAGACTTTTAAGCATTAAGCACTACTTTGGCACGCCACCGGGCTAACTGGGGGGCCCTCCACTTGAACAAAAAACCAGTTATCACAAACAAAATTGGTTGAGAACCTACCTTACAAGAAAAGTAATTGCTTATATGTTTGAGTCACTATCTGTGTCAAAATTTGAAAGTCAATTATATTACAAAGCACGTTGAAATTAGAAAGTTGAGAAGATGAACCAATATGACTTCCTTGCGATTTCCTTTAATATTTCCTATATCCAAAAAAATTTGAAGCCGCAGGGCAGAAGCCAATGACAGTAGACAACATTAAAACTTGATTGAAGACAATTCATATGAATCCTGATTCCCCTTATCATCTTTTCTGCAATGCTTCAAAATTCAGAGTTCAGACCATTGCTCAAGTGCTGCTACACGAAATGCTGTCAAGCAGCAACATAGTCTATCAAAGAATGTAAGTTGATGTTAATGTGTAGGCGAAAGTTACAATACATTTGGTTTTAGATACGATGCATATATCACATGACCATCATCTCAAACTTGTTCACACTCACAACTTGCCTTCAAACTCTTTTTATGCCACCTTTTCCTCATAAACACACCCTGCAAAAACCCAGATAATCCTAAGATCACTGGAGACTAGCACAAAAATTTTGCAAATCAAGTTCCGCGCCAAATGCAAACTAACCCTGTACATGAGAAGAGGATGGAAGCAAATAGATAAAGAAATGCTGAGAAGTTTTATAACTTGAAGTATTGCACTCCTAACAACCCTGGATTAGGTTGAACATCTGATTGGAAAAGCTAGGCTTCAACTCGAAGATTTGAGGTCAAGAACCAGCATTTCCAAACTATCTCTCCCAGGGTCTTACAGTCAAGGCCTTTGCAACTTGCATTTAGAGCTCTTGCATACAATAGGGCATGTTTTATTTTAATTTTTTAATTTTTTAAAGTGTTGGAGCATCGCTACCTTAACATATATTTGGATGGAAGGAGTTTAGGAGATTAGTTTTTTATTTTAAAATTAAAAGAATTATAAAATATTTATAAAAATAAAAAAAAATTATTAAAAAGTTACATGATATATCTCTCATTTTCTTCATCTTATTATAACAAACATTAAATCAGAAATTTTTTTACCTATAATAAAAAAATATTCATATTTTTTTTCCTATTTCAATTACTTCTTCCAAACATATCCTAAATTTTTTTCATTGAATCTCGCTAGCTAACCCGAAATTACTTTCGGGCTAAAATTGGGCTAGCCCGATTACTTGGGCCAATTCGTCCAACCCACCAAAATGCTGCCCAAAAGAGTAAGAAAACGGAGGGGGCAGGCTATAGTGGTGAGCTGGAACACCGATTGCCACGCCGGTGCACCAGAAATAGAAGAGGCAGAAGAAGCTGGAGGAGCTGAAGAGGTACTTGGTGTGTGGCTCAATGGAGGGGGTACTTGGTTTGTAAGTCCCCGAATCGAACTAATTGTGAAGAATGGAAATTTTCATTTTACGTAAAAAAATAAATAAATAGTAAATTGAACATTTTTAGGTTGCAGATGGGGAGAAACAAACAAGAAGCAAATATCACAAAAAGATAAAAAGCACATGAGGTTTGCAACGACAAAACTCCCAACAAGACTCACGATGAAAAAATGCAACCTAGAATTTCAGCAAAAGGAGATGGACGAACTAATCCACTAGAGTAAAATAAGTTGTGTCACAGAAAAATAATTTTATATTTCTGTATGAACTATAAGTATCTTGAGACATGGACAATAGTCGAATTACAGACAAATATCTTGTAAAATAGTATTATACATACAAATTTCACGTAATTCCAACAGAAGTACAGCTTGAAAAGGAGTGAGTGTCCAACCATCAATTGACTGGGCAATAATTTTATATGCAGAGAAGATTGGAAGATAAACCATAGCAAAATTGTGAACTTACTATATCTGCAGACCATTTGACAGATTCCAGACTCTTCAATTCTATAAAAGATCTGTAAGATCATGGAATGAAGGAACCTTTTGAAATTTTCAGGACAGAAACACAAGTTATATTTGCATTAGATTTCCTTGAAAGTCCAAATTAGAATATATGGAAGATGTATGTATATACAAACTTCATTGGCAAGTTACAAAAACCATATACCAGCCTATATGAAGGAACAAGAAGGATACACTTCAACAATGCTCACTAAGAATCCATAAACACCAAGCATGGAAACTACTTCATCACGATCTTTATTCTTAACACAAAATTCCTGCATTTTGTAGGTAGGCAACTAAATAAGTCCGCAGAAGTTAGAAAATGTAATTAGCAATGGTGTAATTGTCAAATTCAACTTCTGAGATATTGGACTCCAAATCAATATTTCTGCAGACAATCCAACCGAAATTGTAATCTTAATATTTGGTCATCTATAGCTACCCACCCCTTATACTGCAACATAAAACTTTAATGGCTTCTATGAAAATGAGATTAAAATAGTATCGATGATTTACATACCTCACCAACACTGCTTATTCCAAAGAAAAGTGTCCCTGCAATCACAAGTACACCACCCAAGATAGGTCTTGAGCCACCTGAAAGATTATGGTTTGGACTCAATAATTATTGCCTGGAAAACTCTATTTCGTTATAACTACCGAGAAACCGTAAGGTTTATCTCCAAATAGCATTAAGAAACTACACCTCCACCACCAACCCCCGTGTCAGAAAGTAGCACAAAACAGAGGCCCAGCACGCTGAGGGCTGCACCACTTAACTGCCAAAGGGAATATCGAGTGCCAAGGAAGACCCATGTGAGTATAATGGCCAAGGTATTGTCCAACAGTCGAGTAATGTTACACTAGTAATGGACGAATACTGATATGCTTTGTTAACTGCACATAAAGCCAAAAAGGGCCGGGAAAAAGAAGTCAAAATCCAACTGAAATCCACATATGAACTACCCTTTCACAGCATTAACTGCATAGAAAGTAAAGATATTAAACCCGTATTTTCTTTTCTTTACAAAGAGACAAGAAATTCAAATGATACTTTTGGGATTAGGCCCAGTGAAACGTACATAATTTGCAATGATATGCCACAATTGCTTCCTCATTTGCTCAAATTATTTTCTCCGGTAAATATCAGATATTTCCAAAGTGTCTCTTATAATTTCATTGTCCCTGTGTGTTGTTCTTATTACAGTGCTCTGCTTCCCATAAATTTCAAATAAACAAAACTCTAAAATCTGTAGTGCACACAGCCCGAATTTCAATTTTGTCAATAGTACAAATGCATTCAACAATTAAAGGATTTAAATAAATAAATGAGAATGATTGAGACTTGAGAGATAGGCCACCACTACTTACCAAGATAATTCCCCTGAACATCAGCAAAACCTAATAGTAAATACCAATACCAAGAAACCTGCACAGCCCAGGAAGATACATGCATTATTTAAGAATCTCCAAATTCAAATTCACTTTCAGAAGGGGAAAAAAAGTTATTTTATTGATTGATCGAGTCAGCAATGAAATAAAGATCTATTATCTGTGTATATAGATACTAGAGGTTTGTACCAACATCACCCAGAGACACAAACATCAGTTTTCAAAAACATAACGAAGATAAAAACCGAGAAAAGAAAAACGATAAATGGATGAATTAAGAATACCCAGTTGGGCTAGGATAGAAGAAGTGAGGCTCATGATGGCGAGGGAGAAAGAAACAAGTTGGCCCAGCATGAGTAGGCCAAGGACTGTTAAAGTTGCATTGCTTCTCCACCACCTTGTCATGGCATTGGCAGGCCAATCTTTTCTCTTTTTTAAGAAAGAGAATCACCCAACATGGAAACTAACTTAGTATAGAACAAATTAAGAGGTATTATGTTCGAGTCTCTTACTAATTTATTACTAACAATTTGGTCCCTGAAAATAGTTTGTATTTGTAATTTAATCCCTAAATTTATTTTTACATATAAATTAGTCTTTAAAATTTTAAAACACATAATAACTTAGTCTTTTTATTAAACGGTAACACGTAATATGGCGTGCTAAGTGCTTACGTATACCGTTAAATGCCACATGAAAGGTTACTCCACGTGCATAACCCTTCCAACGACGTCGTTTATGTGAAAAATATGAAACCTGACACCCTCAGCATATCACTCAGATCTCCTAACTAACAAAATAAACATTGCCCCTAACTTATTACCCCTCAGTTCACCAACCGACCAATCCTCTTAATAGTTTTCCCATCAACTCAACTGACCGAGTTTACCCTTAATCGATCGGTTATTCCAAATCACTACGTTTTTCCATCCTCACCAACTAAACCAATTACTTTTGACCGATTAGACCCTTATCCCATTTGGAACAACAACTTATCGATCGTCCCTAACCGATCCGACCACCATTCCCATTGATCTTGACAATTACCAATCAAACATGATCGATCAGACCATCCATTTTCTCTTGATCAGCCTACCCAAACGATATTACCACTGGCCTACCACCACCTATTTAATATGTGGCATTTAATAATACATGTAAACACTTAACATGCCACATCATATATTACTGTTTTATTTGGGAAGGAAAGATAACAGAAGGACGAACTTGTTATGTGTTTTAAAATTTTAAGGACTAACTTATATGTAAAATAAATTCAGGGACTAAATTGCGAATGTAAGCTATTTTTAAAGACCAAATTACTAGTTTACTCTTTAGATATTTTCTTGACTTGTTTGAAGGGTGGTTGGGGTGGGCAGGACAGAGACAGAAGACCCCATTTCCTTTCCCCTCTTGGCGTTGGCAGATGGGAGATTTCTTCTTAGAATTCAATTATTTGTAATATTTAATATTAGGTAATTGCATATAATACCCTTAAATTTCGAGTCATATGTAGATTAAACTTTAAGGCAATGTTATTAAAATGGGCTCGGATTAGTCGGTTCGATCGATGAATTAGTGAACCGATCACTTAATCAATCTGAGTCGATTATTAGATCGGTTATGTATACGAATTAGTGAAAATCGGTTTGATTCGGCCGATTTTGACCAAAAATTGATGACCTAGCTAGTTGAACCAATGAATTAACCGGGTCATAAAATTTAAATTAATAATAATAATAAAATAAAAAAAACTCTTAACTTTAGAAAGTCATAACTTTTGACTTGTTTGTCCAATTTGGACTAATTATATATTTATTTCATATAACTTTTCGAAATCTATGTCACGTTATCCTAATTTTTCAAAAAGAAAACCTAATTTCTAAATTATGAGCATTTTAATGAAAATATTATGATTTTTTTTAATGAATTAAGGGTTAAATTCTTTTTCTCCCATTTTCTTAATGTTCTCATTTCTCTTAAAATAAGGATACTTTAGCTGTTTACAATTATCAATGTCATCATATGTAGTGTGTATGTGTGTGTATATATATATATATAAAATTTTATGCGGTTCGACCAGTAATCCACTGATTAAACTGACCAATTGACTCAGTATTCTAATCGAATCGACTACCGGTTCAAATTTAATAACTATGCTTTAAGGTTTAAAAGAAGAGTTTAATTTTAATCCACCATCATTGTAAAGTTTCTTCACACTGTCATCCAACCATCCATTGTCAAATCATTAAAAGAGTTTAACTATCACAACACTATTCATAAAGTCTAATTTTTTTTTAATAATGTGTCAACACATAATTAAATGACAGTATGTAAAAAAATTAATCTTTACAAATGATCCCTTAACTTTCATGTTTCGTGCATAAAACTTCTTTTATCAAGCATACTATTATAAGGTGACATCTTTTTAACTGAAAAACTAATTATCGCTGTGAGCAACTCATCATTTTACCTTTAGAGTTTAATTTTGATTCACTGTCAGTGTAAAGTTTCTTTACATTGTCATCCAATCATGTGTTGCCAAATCATTAAAAGAGTTTGACTATCACAACAATCAGTTAAAAAGTTTAACTCTTTTAATGATATGTCAGCACATAATTGAATGATAATGCAAAAAAACTTTACACTGACAGTGGATTGAAATTAAATTGTTACATGGATTCATTTAATCAATAACCAAAACAGAATGCGTATAGTTATGGACAACCAGTGCCTGCATCACTTGAATATTACTCCTTCAAGTTTATTTAAAGTGGAGTCTTGATATAAGATACAAAAATTATGAAATATAAAATTAATTTTTAATTATAATTTTTCATTAAATTATTCTTGTTTATTTTTTAATAGTTAATTATTTTACTTAGGAGATTTTAAAATATAAAATATAGCTTAAAAATTAAAAATTAATATTTTATTAATATATGAAAACATCACTTATAATAAACTTTTTTTTTTCAAAACAACACTTTAAATCAATTAACAACAATAAATTTCCAATTCCATACATTACAATTCCATGAATACAATAATTAGAATTGGGTAACGGGCTAATCCAACACGGCCCGTTATGAGCTTCTCTTATGAGGCATGATCTGATTGACTCGTTTTAATAACGAGTTGAGAATATGACTAACTTAGGTCCTACTTGCCTAAGCTTACAAATTAGCGAGTTAGCCTGCTAATTTATTTTAAAATTTTAATAATTTAAATAAAAAATATGTGTATATAAGTATAATATGAGGTTATTAATTAAGTTTTTTAATTAATTTTTGAATATTTTTTAAACTTTTAATTAAACATAAAAATTGATAAGTTAAATAAACTATTAATTGAGAATATTTTAATAAAAGAAGATAATTTTAAAAAAATAATAGGTCACGGGCTAACCCACAGTCCAATTCAGTTTAAATTGCTTAATTTGTAGATAAAACAAACCGAGTCTTACCAATTCAAAATAATTACAAATTACATATTAAATTAATCTTAATCTTTTAATTTTTAAAAAAAAAAGATTAAACGACCCGACCCGCTTTACCCGTTTCCCTACCTGAAAAGCCCTCTCACTTTAGTTTCTCTCTCATTCTCACCAAGCCTTAATTTTTTCTCTTTACCATTCTCCCTCGGTCCCTCCTCCCAAGTCGGCAAGCCCTCTTCCTATTCCTATCATAGGGCGGGCCCCACCAACCTCCCACTCCCAACTTGGTGCCACGCCTTGTCACCAAACACGCTTCCACCATCACTGCTCTCTCTCTCTCTCATATTTTGATTTATCAACTAAAAAGACTCAAGCAAAAAAGAATTAAAATTCTCTAAACCATAAATTTCCATGGCCTTCTCGTCCATTGGATAAGAAATAAGAATTAAATTATTAATATGCTGAACTTCCACAGCCGCTGCCTTCTTCACCACCACTGCCGTCACAGCAGCCAGCGTGTCACTTTTTCTCTCTCATATTAATTTTAAATGATTTATTAATTAATAAATACATTCATAATAATGCATATTTTTCTCCTCTCAATAACTGTTTATTATATTAATTAATAAATAATATTTTATTTATGAAGACGAGTTGAATATGATTTTGTGATTTGTCCCGTTGCGGCGTTTCTTCCTCTTACTCTCTCACATCCTTTCCGACTCTGTTAATCCTTCCCCGTTAAGATTCTTTCCCCTTTCATTCCCATTCCTATCTCCTCTTCCTTCTCCCTCTCTTTCCCAAATCCACTACCACACCTTCTTCTTATCAATCAGGTACTATTTTCTTCCCTTTTTGTCCCAATACTCTTTATTATTCTTGCTCTTTTTTTCAAAACAAAAATATTGTTGCAGAAACAAAAATTCGCCTATTTTCGAGTCTCGTATGTTCGATTTGCAATCTGTATTTTTGCCTATTTTCGACTTCCCAATCTGACTTTTCCAATTATTCCTTCTTTGAATTTTCTTGGAATCCAAACGCTTCAAATATTCATCCTGACGTTTTTCTTTGTTCTATAAATCCCGGCAGGTTAAGAGTTCTTTCATTTTCTTTTCGTTGATCGAAGAAAGAAAATCTGCAACCACAGATCCACATATGGCGGAAGAGCACCGATGCGAGGCTCCAGAAGGCCATCGCCTCTGCGCCAACAACTGCGGCTTCTTCGGCAGCCCAGCCACCATGAATCTCTGCTCCAAATGCTACAGAGACGTCCGTTTAAAGGAGCAAGAACAAGCCAAGACCAAATCCACCATCGAAACCGCTCTCTCCTCCGCTTCTTCTCTGCCGCCATCCCCCTTGCCGCCGGCCGTCCAAATCCTCGCTCCGCCGCCGGTGTTGACGTTGCTGGAGATCGCAGCAGTTACATCGGGATCCGTAGCCGCCGGTCCGAACATAAAGGCGGCGCAGGCGAACCGGTGCGGGACGTGCCGGAAGCGGGTCGGGTTGACCGGGTTCAAGTGCAGGTGCGGTACCACGTTTTGCGGGGCCCATAGGTATCCAGAGAAGCACGGGTGTGGCTTCGATTTCAAGGCGGTGGGGCGAGAGGAAATAGCTCGAGCAAACCCCGTGATCAAAGCTGAGAAGCTGGAAAAGATTTAATCTGCACCGTTGGATGAAGAGATTTGGATGAGTTGATCAGGACCGTCCATCGTGGACTCTTTGATGCGAAGCTTGATGAGATGTATAAAAAAATCTATCTATTAAGATGACTTTGGCTTTCTCTCTCTCTCGTTCGTCTAGAAGCTAGAAAGTAGAAAGGTTGAATAAGTCAAATTTATGTGGCTTTCCTTTGTGGAAAAAAAATATAATAAGGCTCTTCTTCTGTTGGAATGGAATTGAAATTTTTAGGTCCACGCCACCCAACCCACGTTCAGATTGAGGGGTGGTTGAAATGTGACGCACTGGAGTTTAATATTTGTCCCTGGCAATTCTAGTGGGGTGGAGCGTTTCTAGTGCTTTCTGTTATGAGTGTGAAAGTGAAGTTAACATCTCTCTGGTACCCTGTCGTTCTCATTTTTGGCGTTGTCACTTGTCTCTAGAATTATGTTGAGAAATGGCCAACGAGTGAGTTATAGTATGCAAACGAATAAGTCAAAATTTACACCTGGAATATTAGTGGAAGCATATAATTTCAAATTTTATAGTGAAAAACTATGGGCACTTCACTTAATATATGTTAAATAACATAAGTTCAATTGTGTTATCATAGTCTCTAGCGGCAAAGAGTTCTCGCGTTACAAATATAAGCGCGAAAATTAATTAATACAACTAATATTTATAACTTGTTTATTGTCACAAGTTCAATTGTCCTCCTAAATTCGAGTTCAACAAAATGTCTTTCCTTTGGTTTTTCTCAAATAAAAATTAGAAAGTAAAAACCAAGTGATCTATACTATTAGAAGTTTAACATATATCCATGAGCACCAGAAATTGCGTTTCAGTCTGCGTGCACGAGCGGCTTAATTACTTGGACATGCTGCTACTTTCTTTTTCCTTTTTGGGTCTCTGGAGATGTTGCTAGCTGCATATCCCAAGTTACCAACAGAATCATTAGCGGTTTGTCTATTCATTCCCGTCCTGTCATTTGGTGTTTATAGGACAGAACTATGGACCAAAAGGACGGAAGTGGTGTTCTCGGTGGCAACTGGTAAGCCAGCCTAAAAAGTATGTAGAAGGCATCATTTCAACGGAGAATCTCAATGGATTGTTGTGCAAGTAACATCATTCGTAATAGAAAGTCAGACTCATTTTGAGACCTTGGGTTTTGAACATATTAAAAAAAAATTTTAACTCAAATTAATCATGTCTGCAATCTTACAATCTCGCCGTATAATCATGTCTCCCAAACGTTGCGAGGGTTTTCCACACATAAAGGAGCCATTTGCTGGATGAAGTAAATGTCCTTATTAGTTCCATACCCCTTGAAACGTAGTTTGTATGCAGTGTTTATCCCGCAAAGATTTCCCAGGCTGTTAAAAAAGGCTATCAAATAACTTTCAGTATAATAAGATTAAGATAAAGTTATACATTCTCATAGCACAGAAAAAGAAATAAATAAACTATTAACACGTGCTCAAGAAAAGAAGAAAGGCAAAAAAAAAAAAGAGTAGATAGTTTACAGGAAACATATTTTTCACTCCTCGTCCTAGCTGAAGATACTAGCTAATGCAAATTACGACGAACTAATTAGTTTGTCTTCTCTTTGGTGGGAATAAATACTGCTCCAAGTTGAAGTTTTAGAGCTCTTCACGTGCAACCTGTTGGTCTGGTGTCACCCAGCATGCTTTCGAGCTGCTTAAACTCTCTATCCAAACACCATCAGAAACAAATGCATCAGTGTCATTGTTGCGGTGCCATGACCAGTGTGCATGTGTTTCGTTTAGTATTCGCAACCTTCCATGACCAAAGCTTGGCTCCCGATACAATGAGAGAGGGCTTGGAGGGTTCTTAAACCTATTCCCAACAATTTAGATTCAGAAATATATGAAGGCCCCAAGAAAAAATAAATAAACGAAGCAAAACAAACTAAAATTTATCATTAACATTGAACAAAAAGTTAGTGAAGAGTATCTCACTTTAATGCAAGTCCCTCGCGGTTTCCTCCATCCCCAATTGTCACATACATCGGACCGCACGAATCAGCCTTCTCGTCGTAAATTCGAGTCTGCAATGAATCCAAATGGTTAAAAAAATTCTATATATCCACCAATAGAATATGTTAAAGTGAAATGATTAAAATAAAATTCGTAACCAAAAAGTGACATGACATACGAAGCGTTCATATGCATGAACATGCCCAGCAAAAACTAAATCAACACGGGCCTTATAAAGCAACTCTTCCATGGCTTGTCTCATGCTTTCACCTTCACCTTGATGTGCTTCATTAGTATTATACCAAGGTGCATGCAACAACGCAATCACCCAGGGCGTCCTCTTCCTATCAATCATGGCCAGGTCAGATTGAAGCCACTTGTGTTGTTTTGAATCGGAATCAAAATCAGTGTAGGAACCCAACATGATGATGTGGGTGCCTGCAACCTCGAATGAGTAGTAGAGATTTGAGGTGGAGCCACTCTCCTGGAAGGGCATGGGCCAGCGAGCATTGTAGGCCTTGAAGCCCTGCGGGTAAATAATGGGGACAGTCTCAATCTCGTGGTTGCCTTCAGTGACCATCCATGGCCTGCGGCTAGCGTATGGCTCCACCAAACGGCCGAAGGAGTCCCACAGCGGTTGCTGGGTATCGGCATAAGATAGATCTCCCGGTAACAAAAATACGTCGTAGTCTCTGTTGTTAACGTGTTTCAAGGTTGATGCTGTCCATTCAGTTTGCCCCAAGTCCCCTACACAGCATATATACATACATATATTTAATCTATTGAGCAATGGTAGCAGAATTTTCATATATACTTACAAAGTGATCTGTACTAATGTGATTTAAAGATAAATATAATGATGTAAAAAAAATATCAATTTTTTTATTTTTCTAAATTTCTCTGTGTAATTAGGATTTTCATAATCTATCTATTGGCATGGTGAGTAGTTCTGGGCGTATGGCGATCAGAAACCAAATTCAACTATAAACAGGCTAATTCAACTATATGGGCTTTTCTAGGTATGGGTCTAACTGTCTAGGCTAGCACAAGCTTTATGTTAGATGCATCTTCAAGCTCCTCTCACTTCAGCCCAAAACTATTTTTCTGGGTTTATTGACATTGAACTGAGAGCCCTATGAACAAATACTGTAGCTGAGCCCTACCCCACCACATCCCCAGAATTAAAGAAGATCATAGCCAAAACAAAAGAAAAAGAAAAGATGGAAAATATGTGCTGGATGGAGATGAGAATGGAGATCAAAATTTCTACTCGGTCAAGGATAGGGATTAATTTTCTGGCCAAGAATAGGAATGAGTATTTAGGTACCCAACCCAAATTTGGCTGGATGTCATCCCTATCTTTAATGTATAATTGTAAAAATAGGGAAAATTTCAGTAAATTGAAAATCCAAAAGAGAAAAGAAGATCGATGCTCCTCCTAGGCTCGTAGCCAACCCTTTCATGTGTTCCCAGAAAAAATATATGTATACAATTGGTCCACACAATTAAGTAGCACGCCCTTTCCATTTTTTCCCATGCACAGCCCACTTAACCTACTTACTTTTGTTGACTCCTAAACATATAGGGTAATGATGCTAGACGCTCGAGTCTTTTAACCTTTAGGTGAAGAAAAACTTTTTCAGATGTGTATTTATATTCATTCAAAAATAATAATTAACAGTTTTGCTCGAGCTTATGATAGCACAACCCAAACATATATAGAATCCCTTTACCTATAGTTTTTAGAAAGAGAGTTTTTATGGTACTATGATGAGTTTGGTATTCAAAGTGAGTTGTCAATCATTTATTAATTGTTGGTTTCACAATAAATGTTAAAAAGTCTATTAAATATAAATAACAATTAATGAATGTTAGACAATTCACTCTGGTTATCGATACTCTGAAAAAAAAAAGATGAGTACCAGAGTAATGCCCCTCTAAAAATCATTGGACTCATCAAAAGTTTTGCTCCTTGTAATAAATATTCATATTAATTTTTGAACTATGAAATTTACTTATAAATATGTATAAAGTTGTATAAATTTTTATTATTAATTTATACAATTTAATAATTTTATAGTTTTATACACTTACAAAACACATTTTTATAAGAATATAATATTTTAAAAATTACTCCATCCCAGTTATCAAGCTTCAAATTACTGCCTGGGTCAAGTTTCAAATTAAGCGCAATGATTGTGGAGGCATATCATGGTTCGAGAGTTAATGAAAACGATGGTTGAGGTAAGTTTGCCACATGCCTAACGAGTGGTGTACACTTTACAACCTTTAATCCTTATGATCTTGTCCCGTGCCACGGCCACCTTTGCGTTGGTTTGAAGCACTCATCAACTCCCTCTAACTAGTCTAACTAATTTAAGCATTAAAGTCAGGTAAAAAGGGGCATAACACCAAAAAGAACAAACAAATCGTGAAGCAAAAGAAATCACAACTTACCAACGATCACAAATTCAATGGGCAACTTGGGTGGAGGTGTCTTGAAGGAAAACTCAGGGCCCGACCCTCCGCACCTGTAGAAGTAAGTGGTGCTTGGCTGCAGAGGCCCAATTACCGCGTGGTGGATCTTGCCTGAGCTGTACAAGAAATATTGGTACGAGGTATGCTCCCCCGTTGCTTTTGCGCTATATTCCCCTGCCTTTGTTCCATACTCCACCACAGTTCCTGCGTGCTTGTCGTCGGTTATCCATGACACTCTCATCTTGTCTTTCCCCACCAGTGAAATGTGCACCTGTATATAATATATATGAATCTCAAATACATAAAATGGATGTTTTAATTGTTGGAACACGTGCAATAAAAGAATAAATTGATGCATATTGAAATAGATGAACTGATTTATAGTGAACCTGTTGAGGATCGGAATCGGAGCGTTGGTGGGGAGTGACGATGAGTTGACGAGCAGGCTGACGAATAAAATCATTCTCCTGAGATAGTACTAGCAGGGGCTGTGGGGACAACAGGAAGCTTAGGGTGTGCAGGAGGAGAGGGAACACAACAAGAGACTTGCTACATTTCCCCATCATCGTTTTGTTGTTTTGGCTTGGACTTGTTAATTGCTTCAATTTGTAGCTGCGAGTGAAGGGTACCTTTGTGAATATGGAGGACGAATTATATAAAGGGGTTGCAGAAAGAAAAAATGAGATGGAATACATTTAAAATAACAATTTTTTTAATTGAATTTAGGGGAGGGTACTGCGGGGTTTTGCAAACTTGCAATGGCTTCGAGTAAGATTTGTGTGAAAATTAGTTGGATTATCTTTAGAGCAACGGCCACACGGAAGCCTCTATCCTTCTTGGTTTGGCTCTCTCGGCTTTGTCAATTTTGGGCTTTCTTTCACGCATGCCAAGTTGCCAACAACGTTGATATTCTCTTGAATATTCTCTTCATTATGTCAACCTTCCCAGAAGCTCTTCTCTTTGTCAATTAATTCAAATAAGACAAACTGATTATGGAATCATGTTTACACATAAAAATAATATCTAACATTGTAAAAATATTAAACAATATTTATTAAATTAAATTATACTTTATATTAAAAAAATAGCTATTATTATTTATTTATTATATTTAATGTTTTTTATTGTAAAAAACGTAGACAAGCTTTTTAATCATATATCATAATGAATAATATCACAAAATAAAAAATTAATATTACTTAATTACCATTTTTTCTGTTTATAATGTCTTATTACGATAACAATTGTTATAAAAAGAAACTTATAATTAAGCTTTATATATCATAAAATGATTAAGTTATACTATTGATATATAAAACTTTGTTATGATAATGTTTAGTGAGTATATGATTAAATTTTGATATAGTTTTTCTAAGGTGAAAAGAACTCATATATAAAAAAAATTAAGAATTTATAACAACGAGTAAGAGGGCTGAGAGAAAATATAGAAAAAGTTTTTTGTAAAAATTAAATAAAAGATGAAAGAGATAATAGAGTTAGAGCGCTGGTGATTGCACCAAAAACAAAAATGAAAAAGAGTTAGAGTGGTGACTCACCCCATTTCCCAGCGTCCACAAGTGTACGGCTAGAAATGAATTGGAGATTCTATTGATACAAAAATCTTAGATATAAACACGTCAATTTTACTTTTTCCTTAACACCATTAATGAGCACTAAGCATTTCAGATTATGGTAACTTTCAGGCTGAAAATTGAAGAGAGAGAGAGAGAGAGAGAGAGAGAGAAGGGGGGTGGGGGGGAGTAGCAGTGGTAGAGCAGGTGTTTATATGTAATGTAGAGAATAATAATTTAGTGTGGCTTTGTAATAGAGTTTTTTTATTTTAATTTATAGATTAAATTAATTAAATATTAAATTAATTTAAATAATAATTTATTTACAGTTAATTATAAGTATTAAAATAAAAATAAATTATTTGTAAATTGTATATAAACTTATTTATTAATTTATTTTAATAACTGAATCAAAATAAAATATCTTTTATTCAAGATTGACTAATAAGGGTATTTTGGTTTTGATTATTTTTTTAGAATAATCGTTTTTCTTTAATTAAATTTTGTTTTATTTAAAATTTATCTAATTTGTTTAAAGTAAGTAAAATTGATTATAAGTTAAGATTATTTTCTCATTTTTTATTAACTAAAAACATCTTTTTTTAGAAGAGGAGGTGAGACACTGTTGACGTAACTACTTTCATAGGTAGGTTTCCTACTCCTGCGTAATCAGAGGGGAGCATGAGTTACTATTCTGATCTTCTGTCATGTAAAACTGTTCCCACCATGTTATCCATGGGTGGGTCGAATTGAACATAAGTCGGCCTAAACTTGAGAGAACAATACCGAATTGTTGCTTATTTGTTAATTTGTTAATTATTGTATTTAAGACATGTTAATTTTATTTTAATTTTGTGGGTAAACATATTATAAAACAAAGACATTTGGAGTTTCGTAGTTAGTTAGCAAGTGTATATAGTTTTAATGAAAAAGATTATGGTATTCAAATAAAAAAGAAAACAAGTGTATAAAAATATGTAATTGTACCTTTGCAAAAAAAAAATTTATACATAAATTTGTAAAAAAATAATATAACTCTACATAAATTTAAAAATAAATTTAATACAAAATTAGTTAATCTATAATATATATTTTATAATATTACCCTAATAATATACTTTATACCATCCATATTTTAGAAAGCATAGAGAGAGAGAGAGAGGTTTCTTTCATACCTTTATTTTTTGTGAAGATATTAGTACTCTTTCATAATTAATGGTCAGTATTTAACTATGTGTCTCATTTACTTGAAACATAATTATTTTATTTATATTTTGATATTTATATTTCAATCAAATGAAATATGTGGCTAAATAATAGCCAATAATTACTAAAGGTATTAGTACCTTTATAAAAATAAAAGGTACTTAATTAGTAAAATTATCTTTAGAAGTAATTAATGATACTATTAATTATCAAATTTAATATTACATTAATTATTATACTATTAACTATCAATTTAATGAATAAATAATAGATTTTTTTGTTAACAATAATTCGATTTCATTATTAATAAAATTATAAAATAAGTAAAAGAGAATGAAAATTATATAAGCTTTTTATTTCATAAAAAAAAGTTACTTAGCAAGTTAATATAACTCAAAGTGACTTTTTTTTACACAACATACATGTAAGTATTGCATTGTGTATATAAAGTATAAACTTACATCGGGAGTGAACCTAAATATTATCATAAATAAAATAAAATTGAATCTTATAAATATTAAATTTTGAATATGAGTCTCTTTATTACACTTTATATGAAGTATGTTTAAATTAATTTATTTTTTATTTTTAGAAAAATTCAATTAAAATTTTTTCTTGAAATATTTTAATTATAAGTTTATTTTTATAAATAAAACAATCTAATTCATAATTATAAATAAGAAATTTCTGAATTGCATGAAATTTATTTTGTTGAATAACTACGAATGAGAGTAGTTTAGAAAGTAGATAAGTAATGCGTGTTGTTTCATTTTTTTAAATTGTTTTGTTTTTTACTCTTATCCTATATTGTCACGTGAGTTCGTAGTGTGATTTGTGATAATCCTTTCGTGGTAAATAGCATTACTTTTATAAATATAAAATTTAAAAAAAATTTAGAAAACATGGATAAGACAACTAATTCCAATGTATAATTGGGGAAGGAGGAAATAAGCTATCGGTTTTAATAAATAAATGGTAATAAAGAATAAGTCAAGAAATTCTCTGTTTGATAGTGACATATATTAATATAATTGTTATAAAATTCAATTTAATAAAGAAATTAAAAGGCTAGAACAAAGCCACGGTGAAGAGTAGGGGTGGATATGAATTAAGTTGGGTTAAGTTTGAATTTTTTTTTTCTGAACCGCTCATATATGGGTTGAGTTGAGTTTAACCCGTGGGTTGAACTTGAACCTAAAAGAAAAAATTTAACATGCTAAAATAAAAATTGAAATTAGATCTAAATAATATAAGTTTTCAAATGACATAACAAAAAACATAAATTTCAAATTACATATAACTCTAGGATTATAATTACAATCAACACAAATAAACAACAAATACACATGTAACGCAATTAATCAATGACACTATAATCAACGTCTCATCTCCTCTTGGATTTTCTGTAAGTCAATAATGTCATAACATTAACTACAATTAACACAATTGTCAAAATAAAGAAAAATTGAAACCAACAATAAAATAATAAGTGAAAAAGAACTATAATCCTAATTAGTTAAATGGAAAACATCTAAAATGATCAATTATTACGATTTAGGACTTTATATCTAGCAGCAGACATATCTAACATATAAAGAAATCATGAAGCATTAACAAGCATTAATGATTAAACTATTAGTAATTGACTTAACAAATTAAGCAAATTTTATATAATACATTATTTACTTCAATATTTTCAATTCCATATATTTGAGCTTGTAAATCAATGTGTTTATAAAAAATTCTTAATTAATTATGAGTACAAATCAATGTCTCAACTGTAGTGGGTTGCAAAGAATTACGAAAATGATCTATAACTCGTCTTCTAATACTAAATGTAGTGTAATTTTAATTTACAAATTCTAAAGAAATTAATTATCTAAAAAATTATAAACTTATATAAGATTCTTAAAGTCCCAATAAAAAGTGATCATACATCTTAAAATATTATATAAAAAAACTTTAGTAGGTTGGATTAAGTTTTATGGGTTTAAAAAGTCTTAACTTACTACTCGACCCATACCTTGTGAGTTTGACTATTTTAAACTCAACCTAACCTACAAATTCAATCTAACTCATTAACTACGAGTTGAATTGAATAAAAATATGTGAGTTCATGAATCTAGCTGACCCTATTAAGCAGGAAAATTTATCCAATTCTGCAATATACTATGTAGATGATTGGTGATAGGTTCTTTCACTCCGTTGACCCGTGAGCTATAAAATTTCTATTAAAATAAGTGAAAATATATAATAACAAAATCTGTATATTTAAATATTAAGTGGATAAATTGATATAACTTTCTAGTCGTATTGAAAAGACTCTTCGCTCGTTCTCTCGCAAATGTTGGATCTTATTTCTTTGTTTGGAAGTAAAATATAGACTAATGTAGTATGATTGAGTATGAGTAATCAAAAATACAAATGAGTTTTTTAAACAACAGAAATAGAAGAAAAAAGACAAAGACAAAAATAAAAATAAAATTCTATCTAACAAAAGTAATGCCCACTAATTTAATAAGAGATTTTCTTAGAACAATATTTAATATTTGCATCAACGATGAGTAATACAATTTAAAACTTGACATGGAAATCATTATCTCAATCTTTTCATTTCCTTATCTTTTTTACGTTGATGATGATAATCTAAAAGTAAACACCTATTTGGCAATCGAGCATGTAAGTTGCCTAATGCTTTAAGAATTCATTCAAAGGAGAGGTGGATATATGAGTGAGTCTAACCTACTCTGTTAGAGGTATATTTTATACGAGTTGGCCCGTTTTACCAAATAATTAAGAATATGACTAATTTAAACTTGGTCCTTCTAAGCTCGTAGGTTAGCGGACTAGTTCATTAACCCTCTTTTTAATTTTTAATAATTAAATAAATAAAATATGTGTAAATAAGTGTAGTATGAGACTATTTGTTGAGCTTTTTAACTACTTTTTAAAGATTTTTGAAACTTTTAGCTGGGTATAAGATTAAATAAATTAAACACTTATGTTGAGCTACTAATTAAGAGTATCTTTATAAATGAGAGCTATTTTTTTGGAAAAAAAATCAGGTCACAGGCTAACCGGCAAACTATTCTAACCTAACGTGGGTTAAATGGATCGAACTTTACCGATTTGGATATTCACAATTTACGTATTTTGGATGGTCCTAACCTTTTAAGTTAACAGGTTAAATAGGTCGGCCCTCAAACCTTAACCTATTTACCCAACTCTAATATTGACAACTTGTAATTAACTAATTAAGTACTCATTAAGAGTAAAACTTGTTTATGGAAAGCATTAATCATGCGTTTGGAATTTATAAAGTTTTAAAACCTATGATCATTTTTTTTTTGTGCAACCTGAGATCGTTTTTATTGTTGTTTAGAATCAATTTTGACAAATATAATTAGTAATTTGCTTCTTTAAGAGTAGTAGCTTAAATATCACAAAGTCTTTTTAGAGACTATTTAGGTCCGGTTTAGATAAATAACTTATATAAGTACTTATTAGAATAAAATTTATTTAATAAATTTTACTATCATAAGTGTTGCCTAAAATAAACTCAATAGTGTTTAGATAAACACTTTGAGAAGTGCTTTTTACAAACCCTTTGGAATAAATATCGAACATTTGAGGAATATGCTATGAATTGTATTCCCTTTAGGTTAATTTCATCAAAAATTATTATAAAAACAACTAATACCTAAGGTATTTTTAGCTTTCACAAAAGTTTATTTTCATAAGCTTAAATTTTTAGCTTATGAAAATAAGAGTTTCATAAGCTGTTTTAATAAGCTTATCCAAATAAAATAAAAATACTTTATAAGTGCTTATTGTAGTAGATAAGACCAAATGAGTTGTATATAAACCTATTCAAACGGGACCTTAATCTTAAGATAAAATCTTCCAAATCGCTTTGTTTCCACTTTTAACCTACTATATTCTTCAATCTACATCTCATAACCACCTTTGTAACTTAAAAAAATCAGTAATTTGCTTTGAATTCCCTGAAACAATATTTGCTTCAATGAGCATGTTATTGGCGGGTATAAAATTATATAGCAATTTAAATTTCAATTAAAATGATTTAATTTTCCCTATTCTATCAAAAGAAAACATTTGTTTCTTGGATTTTTTTGGGAGGATTTAGAGAATATAAATAACCAGGGATAGAGGCCAGGCACAAAAGAAAAGTAGATTACAACTAGATGGGACATGGAAATCCCTTGAACATTAGCAAGGAAGAGGAACAAAGCTATCCCTGAAGTCCCTCAAGATTCACGGATTGCATAACCTAATAATTATGATTGCATTAATTATTCGAGAATAAGTCAGTTTGATTAGCAAATTTTTTGAAGTGAGTGTAAAAGCCTCAAATTAAATCTTGTCTTTACTACGGTGGTTTTGGTAAACAAATTTGAACTAACGATTGAAGGTGTATGCAATGTCAAGGTCGGGTTTGAACTCACGGGTACGCATTTGTGAAGGAGGAACAACCTAATATACCCTAAACAATGACAAAAAATAATAATAAAAGTAATGTCTTTTCTTGAAAGAGAGAATGATTTGAGAAGAGAAAAAGTTAGCTCTCACCATAGAAGGGCCCAATATGGGTTTTTGTTTCTGTTTTATCCTTGTTTTTTGTGGGTTTATATGTTTGCTTTGTTGGTGTATATCACAGTTCCAATTAATGAAATTCATTAGTTTTTAGCAAGTTCATTATGCGTAGTCTTTGGCTTTGTGATAATTGTGTCTAACTAACATTTTAAACTTGGTTTAAGTGTTAAAAACTTACAATAAAATAGCAGGTTCCCTAATTTTGCACTAATGGTATGTCGCTTAAGACAATTGTAATCTTAACTAATTATTAGACGAGATTGATAAGTTGATTCGATTGTCCTAACACTTATTCAATTAACACAATTTCTACTCACTCAATCTAAAAAGATTAACTAGGGTTATTAACCCAAAAAAAAAAAAACACAATTTCCACTCAACAAACCCAAATAATAACTAATAATAATGATAATAATTTTCTTCAATTACATGCATTTGCTACAAGTTAGCTATTTCACCTTAAAAACATTGTCGTGCCTTATAAAGATTTGTGTTACTCATTGCACTGTCTACATAACTATGTAAATATATACTAACATGGTGTGACACAAGTGGTAGATATTTGAACTTCTTAAGCATGTGATTAGGGGTTCAATTCCTAACTTATGTATATAGAAAAACATCTGTTGAGAGAGGTCAACTCCTTAAATGGATATCCGTATCTCGAGGGATTAGTCCCTACAGTCGCATACGAAAATACCTTAAGAAACCAAAAAAAAACTACATAAGTATAATAAAATACGTTTCCAACTAAACTTTTGGTCGTGTGATAAACCATATTAAAGCAAGCAAGCAAGTAAATTCAAAATTGTGCATGTATAAATTTGTCATCTTTTGGGATAAAGTGTTGGGCTCAAAGAATGATTCTTAGTGTTAAAAATTTCAAGGTGACAAGTGAACACCAAAAAAGATCTAATAGAGCTAAATTCTCAAACTCACGTAGCACATTCTCAAACTCATGCAGCATGGAACTAAATATTGCAAAATAAACAGGAAAAGAACACCAAATTTTAACATGAAAAATTCTTCAATACTAAGGGAAAATTTTTGAAAAATATTCCACTATATCCTCTTCACACTCTCACACAAGGGTATAAAATAAAGAGTTTTTCAGTAAGACCTCTTCTATTCAAATACTACAATTAAATGTGATTACAATATCAAGGAATAATAGAGATGATCCCAAAAATTCTCTTGGTGCATTTCTCCACACTCTCCACACTTGGAATTTACTCACTCTATTTTTCCCTCTCGTTTTCAAAGGCCTTGCTAGTCTGCCTGCTGAAGCTCTTTGCTCTTAGGGCTATATTTCTGCTTCTTATAGAATAAATGAAATCTACCTCTATTAGGCTAGGCTTGAAGACCAATTGCTTTTTCAATTTTTCTTTCATTTATGGCTAGACCCCACATAAAGGACAGTTAGACAGACGTGTGGAATATTTTCAAATTTATATTTTGAAAACTACTTAAAAAATTACATAGGTTTATTTTTTAAATTCCGTTGATTATTAATTAAAGGATAAAATATATTGTACCTCCTTAAACGTTATCTCATATGTATTTTACACATTGAGATTTAAAAATTTGCAATTTATCCCTACAAGTTTTGTTGATGGAGCTTAACACGCATTCCCTTCAAATATTACTCAAATAATTAACGTGTCATTTCTCATCTGTTTGTTGACAATAACAAATTTTTTACTTTGGTTAATAATTGCCTTCAACTTAATCGCTCGTACATTGATGATGTAACTCTGCATATTCTCAATTGCAATTCATTTAACAACGTGTGATGGGTAGGGATTCTAATTAAGTTTCATTGATAAAATATGCATGAGGTAATTAAAGTAGAAGGGAATAACATGTATTGTAGCCTTAATTAAATGATACGTGTGACGCACGGCAAACTGAGTGGTTTCCATATAGTAATGTATACACATGATTGAGACTTTCTTGGCCAAGAGTGTTGACTGTAGTAAATCCTACATGAACAAAAATAAGAGCATATATTTCCGCATAAAAACCCACATGCAGATGCATGCTTCTCCTAACCTGATCCAAGACGGGTTTCTGTGGTAAAAGAAATAAGAAACGAAGTCGCGTAACCTTCAAACAATTTCAAAGCATGGTAGATTGTCCTCCACGCCTCATCCAAACAACTATGTGTACGTAATTGCACGTAAGTTCAAATATTACTAGACGTTTTGCGGCAAATCCTAAAGTAAAATGTAAAATCTTGGTTTTCCAAAAGAGTTTGAGAATGACATAGCTGTAGGGAATGAGCTAGTTAGCAACATATATAGCATAAATCAAAGCTAGTGCTTTATAACATTAGAGGGTTCTGGGCTACTATCTTCCTAGCAGTTTCCGTAATGAGTCTCCCAAAGCTAGTGCTTATATATGTTATCACGATTTACTTAAATATCACACAAAGTTTCAAACATATTTGCCCCGTAATAATCATCAGAGAAGGAGATGACTATTCCAGCTAGCATCGCCCCCAATTTCAGCTTCTTAGGTGAGTGAGCGATCGAGTTGCATCACCAACCAATCATAAGCTTTACAAGAGACAGATGAGAGCCCCCACTTTGAAACACGATATCATGTTGACTATCTAGCGACTTGCTCATTTTTTCCCTCTATACCCAAGAAACTATTATCCATTATATATAACAGTATGCTCAAATTTTTATAGATGGATTTTCGTTCCTCCTATCACTGCATAAACATTTTCGAATTTTCTAATTATAGAAGATTGAAGAAAAAAAACTGAAAATTTCAACATTTAAAAAATAATAATCTAGTAGTTGTTTCAGAATTGGAAGCCAAGCCGGTTAACAATGACGCATTGACCACGTTTGTACCGCTATGTAACCTCTTTGAGAAAGTAGAAAACATCACTTTCTGTTACATTATTTTATCTCTTTATTTATTTTGTTTTACACGAGGACATGTACAAAGATGAAAGCGTCTGGTTATAGATAACTTGTTTAGTGTGTATTTAAGATATGTTAGACCTTAAACAACACCTAATGAATTTCTTTCCTCCTATCACTGCATAAACATTTTCGAATTTTCTAATTATAGAAGATTGAAGAAAAAAAACTGAAAAATTCAACATTTAAAAAACAATAATCTAGTAGTTGTTTCAAAATTGGAAGCCAAGCCGGTTAACAATGACGCATTGACCACATGTTTGGACCGCTATGTAACCTCTTTAAGAAGGTAGAAACATCACTTTCTGTTACATTATTTTATCTCTTTATTTATTTTGTTTTACACGCGGACATATACAAAGATGAAAGCGTCTGGTTATAGATAACTTGTTTAGTGTGTATTTAAGATATGTTAGACATTAAACAAGACCTAATGAATTTCATAAGTAAGCTTATTCATGTAGACAAGTAATTATCAGAATAACTTATGGGAGTATGCTTTTTGAAAACTAATACTTACCTAGTGAGAAAATTCATCGTGTCAACTTTGATGAGATAAACAAATCCGCAGGAGAAAAAAAAGCCATTGACAGTTTGACACTCAAATTAATGACTAACTTTTTATTGTTATTACAATTATCTATATTTATATGTATAAATATGGGTTGAAAAAATTTTTGTTACATAAAAAAATCAATATACTTATTATTAATTATTCTATTAATTTTAAATTATTAAGACTTTTTTGTTAGAAAATAGACTCATAAAATTTACTAATTATTATATTAAGTTTTTTTTAATTATTATATTGTCTTTTTTTTTTTGGAACTTATTTTTCGTTGGTTTTAACTTTTAACTATCGTTATTTTGCATAGAAGCGACGTCATTTTCATTAGCCCTTTTATATTTACACGATTTTGCTGCTCCTACATTCCACTTTCACTTGCTTTCCCTCTCTTAAATTAGTAGTGTGTTCGGCTGATTCCCTATCTTGGATGTAGATCACATTTAGGTGAATGAATCATAATAAATATCTCTTAGATTTTATCTCTTTTTTATTTCTTTATAATTTCAGTACTTTACTTATTTCTCATCTTACTTGTACTTACTGCTTTTATGTTAAATACTTTGAATTCCATCCATTTAAGTTCTGCATTCTATATGTATTTCAGGTTGTTTTTAATTTCATTTTTTATGCCTTATTCACCACTTGTCTGAAATTGCAATCGACTCATCTTGAGTCGTTAGATAGATCGATAAAAACAGTTTCTTTCTCCAAATTTATTATTTTTTACAATTCAATTGATGAGGTTTAGGCTCGTCAAAAATTTCAGTAACCCACAACTAGAAATAAATTCCTCTTATAGTCTAATAATCTGTAAACAGCTTAGCTGTCTTTCAAGCGATTTCTCATCCGAACCTTATCTAAAAACCAGGCATAATTTGATACAATTTTCAATAATTTATCCGAATTTCCAATCTAAATGGAAAAAAAAATCTTATTTTTGTTATTCGAATAGGAAAAACTTATAAAGTAAATAGAAGAAAATATTTATATATATATATTTTTTCCTTATGCACTTCCTCCTAGGAAGGAACTAATTAATTTCACCATTTTAGAGAGGGAAGGAGAACATGGAAAATTCTGAATTGATTCCCTCGATTACCCCTTTTATGATTGTTTACGTGTTTAGATTAGATGGGGGAAAATTAATGTAAAAAATTAATTATGTATATAATCAAATTTGAAAATTTGATTATAAGAAAATATGTTTATTTTTAGATTTTTTGGTACAAAATCTATGTTTAGATTTATGCTTTGTGTAATAAATTACCAAAATGGAATAAAAATTATTTAAAAGATCATTACTGAAGACAATTAATTTTGGAAGGCAAATAAAATATTTTCTCCCAATGGCTCGAAAATATAATCTTTCAGCAAGAGTTAAGATTTTCAAAATTGAATTTGATAAAAACAGTTGTACAACAATATTTTCCTATTTATTCAAACATGTGATCAATAAGAAAAAAAAAACTTTTTTTTTTATAAAAGTTATTTTAAAAAATAATTAAGAAAAATCAAACACATACTAAATTTATATCCCTTTCTCATATTAAAAGTTGCCTTAATTGCCATTTTCTCAAACAAGTACATTTCTCCATTAAATCAGTGGACTGCAGAATCATGATTCATGCACTCAACCTATGCAAGTCCTCGCTACTGGCTAGTTACAACTTGTATACTCGTCGTCCGGATCAAGGAAAAGTAGACCGTAGCCGCAATGCTAGCAGAAAGGCCAAATCACATCACTCTCATCGTGACTAAAATACTTTCTCCCAGAATGCTTCCTTGTAAGTTTTCGTTCATTGAATGATGCAAATTATTATTAATAAATCACTTAAGAAAGCATCTTGGTCAATTTGTTTCAGAATTTTATTATTTATTTATTTAGTTAGCTAGGAGCTAAAGAAATCAATTAAATCATTATCTTTACTCATTAGAATAAGTTTTATATCTTTATTTTTAAGGAAAGACTAATACTGTTTGTTTAAAATTTTTAACACAAATGAGATTTTTACTCTTTACGTCCGATTTCAATTTATTAAAATCTTAACAAATTAACATGTAATAATAGTGTAGACTATATGCCGAGAATCCCTTCATGCACAGGTGGAGTTCTTAGACACGTCCACGTTTGAGGCTTCGCATTAATTCGTGAAATCGATCGGTCCATTGTATGAAACTATGAAGTATGAATGCAATGCCAAGCATGGGTTTCACATTACTAGTTAACAGAACTATATTATATATATATATATATATATATAGGACGTGAAGTCCAACACCAAACACAAAGAAGTTCCTTGCCGGGGGAGGTGGAATATTCAGTGAAGTATAAATATATTGTTACTCTCATTCTGATCTGACACCTCTTTATCTTCTTCCTTCAACCTTCATTGTAGTTGTAGCTATCTACGAGTAGGAGAGCTGTTATAAATTAGCACTGAAATTGAAATGACGAGCGTGCCGATGCGAGTGCCAGGCCTCACTCTCTTGCTCTTGCTAATTATCGGATTCTTCGAATTCGGCACCGTCCATTGCTACAGTCGGCCACCGCCTCGTGAAACCATCTTCGTCCCACATTCCGATGGTGCTGCCGATTCACCACAACAGGTACAATTTTACAAATTACCTTTTGAGTTTGCATGGGAATATTTAATGCTTAAATTATATGATTTCAAATTTCAATTCAATAATATGATATATGCATGTATGGGCCAGTTTCCGATTTCTCATCATTATCATGAATATTTCTTGGCGTATCTGTTTGTGTCCAAGTTTTGCCTGCTCTATTCGGGTTAGTGGTTAGGTGGAGAAGCCAACGAGTTCGATTACCAAAATGAAAAGTGTTAGCTTAATTTGGTACACAAACCAATATGGTGAAATTGGGATTTGGGACTTTGGGAGTGGTGACTGGGATTGCTTGTGGTTGTGGGTGTGCCTCGCTCCACAAAATGTCTCGCAGTATCCTAAATGTTTCACAACACGACGGAGCTTCTAGGCGGCCCGCATCTATCAGTTCAGATCCTGCTTCAATCAAATATCTAACATATCTAAATATCTAATTTAGATATATATGCAATATCATTGATTATATTAATCATTTAATAATAATTAATACTATTAATTTTGTTTTTCAAATTTTAATTTAATATTATTTAAAGGATTAATTTAATTTATTTATAAATAAAAAATCAATATAATATTGTATATATTTTTTTAAAAATTAAAATAGACATTTACATATATATATATATATATATAATTGATATTTGCTATATGATGCATATGAAAAGACAAATTAATACCAAGTGATATTGGGTATGTGATTGGCGCCATAATATTAATGTAACATATTTTTTCCATTATTTTTATACATAAAAAGTAGCCGCTGTTATAGAGAATCCCACCGTTTCAGTTGACGAAATTTGGAGGGTTCTGTTTTTCTTTTGGTATTATCGAAGGGATCTGTTTTAAGTTATGTTTTTTTTTTAAATAAATAAATATTTGCATAACATTTTTTAATATGTTTTTCAATCTTTTTCATTTCCTTGTTCTTAATGTTTATTGGTTAGTATACTGTTCATATATTTTCTGGTAAGATATTTTATATATCATGTCGGAGGGCATAATTATACGAGACAATATTGTTGTATTAATATGAGGTTGTCAGGACGTCTAATATCATGGATAAGATCATAAGACTTGTAATATATTGCTCTCCAGATGATCTTAGAGGATTTTTTAAAAAAGGATCTATATTGTTAATATATAAATAAATTTCCCTTTATTTTTATTTTCTAAATAATTTTTTTAAAATTTAAAATTTAATAAAACACAATAATATTACTTGATTTATGTAATTAATCTCGTCTAATGAGATAATATTTCGTTATTGCCTAAGCCCAAATCGAGGTATTCTATTATCTGTTCGGTAAATATTTCGGGAATTAAAAAATACATGGTGCGCCATTTAGACTTTGAATTGGATTAAATACTAATAGAAAACAAATATTGAATGATGGTATGTGAATTTTAAATATTAAATTGAGCCAATTTTTATAGAGAAAGGTTTGAGAAGGTTGAGGACATTGGATGGGCCTTGCAGGTACATATATCCCAAGTGGGCCAAGACAAGATGAGAATATCGTGGATTACGGATAGACCAACTTCTGCAAAAGTTGAATATGGTCCATCTCCTGCAGCTAGCGGGTTCTCTGCCACTGGGAATACCTCTTCGTACCATTACTTAGTGTACCAGTCTGGTGAAATTCACGACGTTGTAATTGGTCCCCTCAACCCCAATACGGTCTACTACTACCGTTTGGGTGACTCACCCTCCGCCCAACCATACAATTTCAAGACTCCACCTTCTCAATTTCCGATCAAGTTTGCAGTTGCTGGTGAGTGCTCAAGAGCTAATTAAATTTTAGTAGTAGATTCATTTCGCATTTTTATTTTTGTGAAGTTGTTGTCTATTCTTAAAATAATACATTAAGTTAATCAGAATGTATCATATGTGATATAGAAATTGAATATGTGATTTTATATTAACTTTAAAGTGAAATATAAATCGCTGGATGTATTACACTTAAAAATATGTAAAAATGTCTCCATGTTTGATTTTTACCTCAAGCTAGTTTCTATGACAATAATGCCATTTGTGCGGAGAAATTCGGTGTATAATTGAGATGAACATGTTGTGGGTGAATCTCCTTTATATTTAAGTATTTTAAACTTGATAAATATACACGAAAAAAATCAGAAAATGAAACACATCACATGACACACTTTGAACCATTTTTTACATCCAGCATCTAAGAATTTCCAATTTGTGTGTACTTGGGTTATAACTTATAACTCGAACTCAGAGGGAGGAAACACCCATTTATTACCAAGTGGTAAGTGGATGACCACCAAACCAAGGGGCTGATGGCAAATTGTGTCTTTAATTATATGTATGCAGGAGATCTTGGACAGACAGACTGGACTAGGTCGACCTTGGAGCATATAGCTCAGTCAAACTATGATATGCTGATACTACCAGGGGACCTATCCTACGCAGACTTCAAGCAAACTCTATGGGACTCCTTTGGTCGTCTGGTTGAGCCATTAGCAAGCCAGCGTCCATGGATGGTTACCCAAGGCAACCATGAGGTCGAGAAGATTCCGATCATCCACAGAACGCCATTCACAGCTTACAATGCTAGGTGGCGAATGCCATTCGAAGAGAGTGGATCAGACTCTAACCTCTACTATTCTTTTGATGTGGCTGGTGTTCATGTTATCATGCTGGGCTCCTACGCAGACTTTGGCCCTGGTTCTTCACAGTACAAATGGCTTGAAGGGAACTTGCAGAATGTAGACAGGGGAAAGACTCCATGGGTAGTGGTGCTGATTCACGCCCCATGGTACAACTCCAACACCGCTCATCAGGGTGAGTCTGAATCCTCTGACATGAAGACAGCCATGGAAGATTTGCTCTATCGAGCTCGTGTTGATATTGTTTTTGCAGGGCATGTTCATGCCTATGAGCGCTTTGTGAGTATCTTTATTATTACTATTTATTGTTATGCGAATTCAATTTAAGATATTTCTATCCTGATTAATCTTACACTCCTCTCTTATTATGCCTTCTTTTCCACTCTGGCTCTGGCTGCTGTACTATTTTAAGTTTTTAACTTCTGCTGGTTACCTATCTGGCTGTTTTCTCAGACACGGGTTTATAAAGACAAAGGTGACAATTGTGGTCCGGTGCATATCACCATTGGGGATGGGGGTAACCGTGAAGGCCTCGCCTCCAAGTAATTAACATTTGAATTGTTTTTCTGAGCAATCTTACTTTTTAATACTCAGAACTTGATCAAGATTAAGTTGTATATAAGTCTTGCATAATAATTCATCACTCTAAATAATTCTCTGTGCCGACAGGTACGTAGACCCCAAGCCAGAGATATCAATATTCAGGGAAGCTAGCTTTGGACATGGGATATTAGAGGTGGTGAATGCAACGCATGCACTTTGGACTTGGCATAAGAATGATAACGACGAAGCGGTTGTTAGTGATTCTGTATGGTTCACAAGCCACTCCTCTGATCCCGCTTGTAAAGTCTAATAATACTCGAGAAAATAATGCTCCTAGCTAAACTGCATGCAACTGCAAAATGGTAGTTAAAGGCTTAAAGCCTTTAGTGTGTTATTTTCGTTTACTATTGTTGATCATTTTGAAGGAATAATATTATCGATATAAGGAAATCCTGTGGGTTTAATGACCAAAATTCAGAATAATCAGGCGTTAAACAAGTTAAATTAGTTAGTACGCATGTGACAAGCATGTAAACGTGATTGTTTGTGCATATTCTGCAGGTTTTTAAAATGAGTTTAAATTTGAACCGTGTAAATTTTTTTTACTATTAATAGGTTGACAAATTATTAAAAATGTTTAATTTCTTAAATAGTTGTTATAATAATTAAATTCATTTAAAAATTTCACAAAACATTATTATATTATACAGTAAATCTAAATTAAATCCTTTTAAAATTTGCCAAACTTTTTAAAAGGTTATTTCATTCTTTACTAAGTGTGAAGAAAAATACCTTTTTTTCCAACAAACATTTGTGTAACATACGGTCTGCTCTCGACGATAACGTCCAACTCATCTATATTTTTATTAATTATTAATAAAAAAATATTTAATTTCAATTTATTACAGGTTAAATTTTTTTAAAAAAAATATATCATCGCCCCCTTAAACTTTGACTAATTTACAAATAATTACCATGAATTATAAATTTTTTTAATTTAATTCATAAACTATAGCAATTATTGCAATAAATTTTTTCATCCACTCTCCGTTAAGTTGCTAACAAAAAGAAATTACATCCAAACTACTTAAAATTTATCAATTTGTAAACAGCCACCATAAATTATAATTTTTTTAAATTTAATCCCTAAACTATATCAATTATCACAATAAGTCCTTTCATCCATTCTTTATTAAGTTGCTAATGAAAGAGTGATGCGAAATGATCCTCACTCTTCACCTATCTCCAATCAACCATTTATATTTATTTTTATTCACAATTCTTATTTAATAATTATCTCTTTATACTTATTTAATAATTCTTCATAAATAAAAGAAATTATATTTAAAAAAATTAAATAAAAGAAAACTCATAATAGACAACGTAGTCAAATTAAGCATTTTCTTTTTTAATACTATTATAATTTTTAATTTAAAAAAATTAATTAATTAGGTAAAGAGAAAAATTATAAAATAAAATAAGCAGTTAGGATTAGAATAGATAGATGGTGTAGATTTTGTCATGTAAGCAAGTAGTTAATAAATGAAAATATAAAATTTTATTTTGATTTCTCATTATTTTTAAATTTCATTTCATATTAATTTTATAATCTGATCTCCTAATAATTAAAATTTACTTCAATTAGCTATCTTAATAAAAATTTACATTAAATACACATCATATCATATCTCTTTTAAACTTGGACCCATTTATAAATAGTCACCATAAATTATAAATTATTGTTATTATTTAAATTTATTAAAAATTATTAAATAAGTAAGAACAAAATAAAAAGAAATTAATATAAAAGGTTAGGATTTGGGAAATGATAAGGATCATGTTACCTTACTCTTCTATTAATAACTTAATAGAGAGTGAATGAAAAGACTTATTTATAATAATTGATATAATTTATGGATTAAATTAAAAAATTTTATAGTTTATGGTGATTGTTTGTAAATTGGTAAAGTTTAAGGAGTTTGGATACACTTTCTTTCTATTAAGAATTTAACAGGGGGTGAATGAAAAGACCTATTGTAATAATTAATATAGTTTATATATTAAATTAAAAGATTTTATAATTCATGATGATTATTTGTGAATGGGACAAAGTTTAAGAGATAATGAATGCATTTTTTTCAAAATTTTTACACTATTATTCAATTATGTATTGTCATATTATCAAAAAAGTTTGACTATGTTAACAATTACTTAAAAAATCACTCTTTCAATAATTTATAAATACATAATTGAGTAATAATATAAATAATTTTAAACTAAAAGTAAATTAAAATTAAAATTAAACACATTAAAAATTTTTTAACGTTGTAGTCATCAAATTGGTCTCCAACCATTCAGGTAATGCCAATCAAATAAAGAAGTGATAAAGAAAAGATATCAACCAATACGAATGACATAGTCACCAGGGGAACATCATAATGCATTCTAAATTCATATTCCTAAATGCAAACACTTCCAATCAAACACATAGAATTAAAGCAAAAGACGTCATTCATCAACAACCTTCACAAACCAAATTAGAAAATATATCCTAGAATAGACAAGGTTTGCCCTAGAAACAAGGTTAATTAAGACTGAATTTCACATTCAGTTCAAATGTCTATGGCCCTAACTTCATAAAAAAGAGGAATTCAAGCGAAATATTTCCTTGCCAACTCTAAACCGAGACTACTCTAGCAGTAACCAAAACAAAGTTTTCTATGCACCAAAAAAAAAAAAAAAAAGAAAACAGTTTTCTTCTTTCCTTTCTATTCTCGCCCAAGTTCAGTCTGATTTAGGCTATGATTATTTTATCTAAGAATGATGAATTAGATTCTACTAAATGAGGTTAACTCTCCCTTATATAGAAGTATTAGAAGAAGAGAGATAAAACACTATTGACATGATCATTTCTAAAGATAAATCTCCTATTTCAGCATAATCAGGAGAAAGTATGGGATTGTTACTCTGATCCTCTGTCATTCTAAACTGCTCCCCCACAATGTTGTTTAGGAGTAGGCCGGGCTGGTCATAAACCGGCCCAATCTCGGGGAATCAGCCCTGAACACTTTCCCTCTTCTATGTCTGCAGAATTCAATTCGAGAGCAATTACAAAGAACCACGACTTACAAGAATTAACCGAATAAACCTCAAATGAAGATAATATCACGACATCCATAAGCCACCACCAGATTTCAATTCCCAATCCAGAAAATTTAACAAATCCTGGACAATAGCTATTCTTGAAAGCACAGCAGTATGGCAGATTGAACTTAGTCCGTAACACTCGTACTCAAATGCAGGTTGGTCTCAAGCATCATATACTCATGAATAACAATTTATTAAATTAACTTGAGAAGTAATAGAGATCGAACAGAACTAGACATGGGAATCAAAGCACACACAAACATTCATGTGGCATAATCACACTACTCAGTTAACTTATCAGAATTAATGCATGGAAGGCAACAAAGTATAAAGTCCGAGGGCATTTTGCCTCAAAACCTTATGATTCAATTTCATGAAAAGAACAATATAGTCAAAGATCCAGAATGGATAATTATAAGGATTCGCAAAAGTTAACATCTCAGAACCCAAGTGAAGAATGGCTAGAGATGAAGAGGTTAGCTCCGGTCTGGCACTCAGTTCTCTGCTTAGAGCTTAGCCCAACGTCTGTGTGAGTCAAGAAGATCTACGATGGAAGGAGCGAAGAATCTCCGGTGGAAAAAGGTCTTAGCAGAAGAGAAGAGCAAAGAGAAAGGACTGAGAATCTCATCTCTCCTGGTAACCAAAAATCTTGAAAATATCATTTTTCTAAAGTTTTAATCATATATATATATATATATATATATATATATATATATATATATATAATGTTCTCTCCCATATTAACTAAACAAGAAAACACATGATATTTAAGTTATAAGGTTCTCACTTTTAATTGAGTATAAGGGTGACAATTTCAACCCACTCTAATTAGGGTACCTAATCCGTCTCAACCCGCATAGCGCGAGTTTAAAACCCACATCGCAATAGGAGCGGATCGGGACAAGTTTGAGTTTAAGGTCTACTTACACCTACCCTACCCGTACTTTAATTATTTCACAAAGAGTATATTTTATATTTGATGTAATTTGAGATTTTTTATACAATGAATAATTTTTTTAATAATTTATATTATATTATGTATTATATAGTATATGTTAGTAGGATGCGAATAAGATTCGAGTTTTATTATTTGTTTATGGGTATGGTGCGGATTTTCATTTACAAAACTCGCAAAACAGATAAGGTATAGTTAAAAATTCTTAGAAATGAGAATAAAACCCGCGCCCATTGCTAAGCCTAATTGAGTAATCTTTTGAAATGAGTTTTTCTTATAAATTTGAGTCTTAATAATTGACTTTTTAGTTAAGAACTTACTAACGTGAAATGGAAGACTCAAAAAGGAGTTATTTCTCTTTTAAAAGAATGGTTTTTAGTTTAAAGTAATTCTTAAATAGATACGGTTTATCATAAACACTTTATTTAAAAATTGACATATGTAAAATTATTTTTTAACTATAAGTATATTCATAATATGACTCACAAAATCTTATAAATATTTAATATAAAATAAAGTGTGTATAATAAATCATGCCTACTTAAAAAAATTTCTTAAAACAAAAACGTTCAACTGTAATACTTAAAAAATGATGTTGTCCTCCCAATAAAGTTAATCTCCTCGTAGGCTTAGAATATATATGAGGTTTGTCTGCAATTAGAATAACAACTCTTCTATTTGAATTTTGAAGGAATTGAAGTATCCGTGTAACACACATTCTTTTAACCTTATTTAGATGAGTAGAAAAATAGAAGCAAAGAAAATCCAGAAGAGAAAATAAGGAGATAAAATTATTTTGCCTTGTTTGAGTGTAGAAGTGAGAACAAAAGACGATGAAAATGTACGTACGTGGGTACTCACCTAATTTTCTCTCTCCACATTTGGGAAGAAAATAAAAGAAAAAACTTCTAGATTTATTAATTTATTATTTGCCCTCTCTTAAAATCAAATTTCATTTATGTTAACATTTGAATCAAGGGCACAATTATAATTTCACAATATGATATTAGTCTCATATTTAAAAGGTATAAGAATATTTTGTTATATTAAAAAAAAACAAATTTTTTCTTTATTTTCTTTTTCCTCATTTTAGTTTCATCCAAATAAAATAAAAAAAAAACATAATTTTTCTTATTTTCTTTCTTCTCTTCTTTTTCATTTTCCATTTTCTCTCCTAATCTGACTTAAGTGATAGATTTTTCTTTTTCTCTTTTTCTCATTTTCCCTCCTCATCCAAATCAAATGATAGGTTTTTTTTCCTTTCTTCAACTGCCTAATTAGAGAGTGACTCATGTTTATTCTTATCCTCTGTCCACTTCATTTCATTGTCTCTAACCAAAGTAGCCTTAATTTATTCCGCAACTGATATCTTTCTCTTGCCAATAGAATCACACGCTCACCCATGATGAGATGATATAACTATGGGATGAAATTTCAAAGCCTTCACGTGTGTTGATCCTTGATGCTCCACGAATCAGTTACTTTGCTTCTCACTGGGGTGATACAATGCAATCATATCCAACTCTCTCTCTCTTTCTCTTTTTATTTTTTCCTTGGTAAAAAATAAAGATGGGTCATTACCACTCTGCATAATTGTAATTATAGACAAGGTATATGATGATGGGTATTCATGAGTGCCAGTTATATCTGTGGCCACGAAAAAAACTCTTGAGCACTGTCATACACATTTATGAAGGAAAATGTAAACAACTCTAACCCCCATTAAATCATGAACGCCCAAATTTTCATTAAATTATTCAATGAGGGGTGACTCAATATTGCAGGGGAAAAGCAAAATGGTTATTTAAGAGGGGGTTGAATGGATTACTAGGGAAGAGAACCATTATTATTGGGGCTTTGTCATCATTGTTTGTTTCTGACGAGATTTATATACCCTTTTTATTAGATTCATTTTCGCATTTACGCCAATTTACTACCTATGTACTGTGCTTATGGCTTTGCTTGGGGAGATACTCTTTTGCCTCCCTATACTTTCTTTAACTGGACCATTATTACTATTTTTTATTATTATTATTATTATCTGAATTTGAATGGCATGTGGGTTATTGACCTAGCACATGTTGCGGTACTGAACATGTTTGAAATCTGATAGGATAGGAATTCATGAGGCTAGAACTTTGGTAGAGCGGAGCTTGCCTTAGCCGCAGCTATATGGTGGGTAAAATATATATGGGACAAACAGCTGGTGTGGTGACTCAATTTCCAGAAAGCCACACAAATTGAATAGAATACAAATTTTTTCCTAAGTCGTAGTTCCATCCAATTGGCCGAACTAAAAACTATGCAGAGCACGAGGAAGTGGTCTAGCTAAAATTATTGTTTTATGTTCCCTTTGGTGTAGAGAGAACATAGAAAATTTAGAACTCATCACTGATAATCGAAGTCGGAAATAATTTTTTGTACTTGGTAGTGGAGTCATCAATGTGGTAATGTATTATTATTCGTATAAGAAGAATATGAACAATGAAGGCAAGAAATAAAATTTAAATTGAAATTACAAATTTAAGTACTGATAACAATTTTTTGAAAATATAAATTATGAAATCTGATTGGCTTTTGAAAATAATGTGGTAGGAACTGAAAATAAAAATCTCTTTCCACCCTAATTTTTCGTCTAGTATTTCAGCAAAAATACTATTTATGGAACTTAATTCTCAAACAAACCTTTCTTTTTAGCAGTAAGGACAAAAGGGTAATTTCAGAAACAGCCAGCCCATGGATTGAATCCTCAAAATTAGACAACATAGATTGATGCAAGCAAAGTCCTAAACAGGGAGTGAAACGAACGAGCTCCACGAGGGGGCACCCATGAAACTGGTTGACAATTTCACTCATGAAGGAAATTAGACACATTCAAAACACCATCTGTCAACCATGATGTTTCACGTTATGCCACTCATAACTCATGAGGGGATTGGGGGCTGGCTGGCCCCGGCTCTCATCCAACCCTGTTCCTCCCCCAATTATTTCAAGTTCATCTCCTGAATTTGGCAAGAAAAGAAATGCTTTACTTATGATCCTAGCTTCCCTTATAATTATTACGATTATAATAACGTAAAACAAAATACCATCAATGGTTCAAAACGCTCATTAGCTCATAGTCACAGGATAAATGGTAAGAAAGATGGATCATTTGGAGAACCAGTGAATAGAAATCTCACTAGAAGTAAGACTAAGATTCGCAGAAGGAACTTGTACTAAAAGAAGCTTGCTTTAGTATAATTACAATGCATAACACTCTCCACATCTTTCTTTTTTGCCCTTTTTGTGGAACCCTTTTAATGATTCACATTTCATTTTTTTTTAAAAAAGCACTCTCCTAATCCTAACTTCCTATGCATAGAAAAAGAATATATGACCAATTATCGACAAGCCCTACAACTCAAGTAAGAGATTCTGGCATCGCACTTACATGAACAAAATTTGGTATCACTCAAATGTAAAAACTAAAAAGACAAATATAACTATGGGAAACAATTAAAAATACAAGTAGCTAGTGCCGTGGAGTGGAGACAAGTCCACAAACAAGAGTCGGTGTCTTCTCTTCTCAAGTCTCACTGCACAAAAACCGCCATTTTCATCAAAAGGAAGAATAACATTACGGCAATGAGAATGATTACTGCCAACACTGTCCAACACATGAAAATTGCAAACAGAAAGTGAAAATTATGGAGGCCTAAAAATAGAAGAATCGCAGCATAAATAAAACAAAGAGTAATTGATGATAGGGGGAGGGGGAGGGGGGGTAAGGAAGGGTGCTGAAATGCTGATGGTGGTTTCGGACCCAATCCAAACCATCATTGCGAATCTTGGGATGGCCTAGCCCACCATCATTTTAGAAACCCTAGAGGAAGCCCCATTATTGTCCCTCTTGAAGAGTCCAGCCACCTACCCATGCCACCCACTCCAGCTGTAATGTCAACAATGGTAGCATGGTAGGTGTGAGCTCAAAGTCATCAACCACCAAAGTTTGGTGGCCAAACTTTGACAATTTTCAGCAGCCCATATCCTATAAATAGACATCACTCATCTCTTGTAAATGCATTCAGTAGAAGTGTGGGTATCCAGAGAGAGTGAGAAAAGCCAGAGAGCTTGAGAGATTTTGAGAGTTTTTTGTATAGAGAATAATTCTCTTGTAAATTCTATTCAGAGAAATAGAGTGAGTTTTTCTCTCAATTCTTATTCATTTTCGTGTTTAAATGAGTTCTGGATACCCAACAAGTGGTATCAGAGCTTGAGTTGAGTGTTGGGAGGGTTTCTTGAAAGCACAAAGTCTCTACTCTTAAAATTCGAATTTTTCAAACACCTCCATTTGGTGTTTTGACCACTCCAACAGATTCCTGGTGTCAAGACGAGCACAACGGAATTTTCGGCAGGCCAAACGGACGCCGGACGAAGCTACACTCTCCGCACTCTCCGGGAACTCTGCCTGAGAGTGGGCGTCACTCTCCCCACTCTCCCCACTCTCCAAACCAAGGTTGAAGACGACCCAGTCAGCACCACGTCAGCGCCACATCAGCGCCACGCAGCATTAGTGAGTGCCACGTCAACAGCCACGTCAGCATCCAGTCTGAACTTTCAAAAATTACAGGTTGACCCCTATATTTTCTGAAATTATACTTTAGCCTCTGATCTTTCAGAAATTACAATTTGATCCTTCAAGTTCCTGAAATTATATTTTAGCCCCTGATCTTTCAGAAATTACAATTTGATCCCTAAAGTTTCTGAAATTATACTTTAGCCCCTGATCTTTTAGAAATTGCAAATTGACTCAAGAGAGTCAAATTTCCATTTTCAACCGTTCTGGAAGCAATAGTGTTTTTCTTTTGAAGGAATTCAACTTTGTTTTTGAACAAGTTAGTGTAAATGGAGGAATCTGCATCATCAGGAGCAATGCTAAAGCTCGCATTTACCAACTATACACTATGGAGACCTCGGATGGAAGATCTCCTTAGTTGTAAAGATTTGTACGATCCACTGGAATTAAAGGGTGTAAACCCTGATCCTACAAAGGCAGTGGAAGAAATCAAAGCGAGAAAAACTATTGGTCGGATCAAAAGTCGATGGATTGATCATAGTGTCTTCCACCATATTACAAAAGAGGCAGGCGCATATACCCTGCGGACAAGGCTGGAAGGTATGTATCGGAGCAAGACCGCTCGGAATAAAGCCTTAATAATGAGGCGATTAGTTAATGCAGTGAGTAGTGGAACTTGATTGCTGAGAGCACCTGAGTGAATTTGAGCTTGATAAACCAATTGTCGTCTGTAGAAATGGAGCTTGGGGATGAAACACAAGCGCTCTTACTTCTCAGTTCACTTCGACACTTGGGAGACGCTAGTAGTCTCTCTCGATGGTCGGCTCCAAATGGGAAACTTACCATGTCCTTGGTTAAAGATGCCTGTTCAACGAAGAGGCCGAGAAGAAAGGATATGAGCCGCGAACACCGATCTCATGTCTTTGTAACGGAAAATCGAGGAGACAACAAAGAAGTAGTCGAGGCCGGGGAGACAACGAAAATGGTCGAAGCAATGGAAGGGGAAGGAGCATGAGTAGAGGAAGATCCACGAGATGGAAGAAGGCCAACATCTGAAGTGCTACCTGCTTGTGGAATGGAAGGTCATTTAAAGAAAAGCCAATTGGGGCGAGCAAGGGCAAGGTAGTTCTCAACCAAAAGAATAATGATGGAGACACTTTTGTCACTATCCTGGAGAGATAGCTTTTGTTCCATCAATAATGAGACATGCCTACACGTCTCGAGAAGACTACGAGAATGGGTAGTAGAATCTGCATCATCCTACCACGTGACTCCCCACAAAGAGTTCTTCACAACATATAAAGATGGTGACTTTGGAGCAGTGAAGATGGGAAATTCCGGTTTCTACGAGATTCTTTGGAATAGGTGATGTTAAGATCCAAACAAATGTGGGAGCACAATCACCTTGAAGGATGTCGGACATGTGCCGGATCTTCGGTTGAATTTCTTGTCGGGAGTAGCTCTTGACAAAACGGGGCTATGGTCATCGGTTTTGCAATGGCGCATGGAAATTAACAAAGGGCACCATGGTAATCGCTCGAGGTCATATTTGTGGTACTTTATATAAAACTTATGTGAAGATATGTGCAGGGCAGGTCTCAACATAGTAGAAAAGAGGCTTCTCAAAATCTGTGGCACCGGAGGCTTGGTCACATGAGTGAAAAAGGTTTGTCTACCCTGGAGAAAAAGGAGCTTATTACTATTGCCAAGAATATTGCTCCGGATCCTTTGCAATCATTGTTTGTTTGGCAAACAACATAAAGTCTCTTCGGTTTCTCTTCAACGAGAAGATCGAGTTGCTCAATCTAGTACACTCTACGATGTTTGCGGTCCCTTGGAGAGGCGGAATCATTAGGCGGAAGCAGTGCTACTTCGACATTCATTGATGATGCTTCTCGAAAGGTGTGGGTGTACTTCATGAAAACAAAGGACCAGGTATTTAATTACTTCAAGTTATTTCATGTCATGGTAGAGGCATTAGCTGGAAAGAAGTTGAAGTGTCTCACGTCTCGATAATGGAGGCGAATACACTTCCAGGAGTTTGATGCCTATTGCGGGAGTCAAGGCATCCCAGGCATGAGAACGGTCCCACGCACCCCACAACATAATGGTGTGGCCGAGAGAATGAAGCCGGGACCATTATGGAAAGAGTCGAAGCATGCTTTCGGTATGGCTAAGTCTGCCAAAGCCATTACGGGGAGAAGCGATCGAGCCGCCGCTACCTAATCAGCAGAGATCACCATCGTCGGCCTGCATTGGATTTTGAAGTTCAGTATGGTGCAGTAAGCATCCTTCATATTCTCATCACAGAGTATTTGGTTGTCTAGCTTTTGCGCATGTATCCAAGGAGCTTAGACAAAGCTCGATGCAAGGACAACCACTTGTATCTTCATAGGCTATGGAGATGAGGAATTGGATACGAGGTTATGGGACCCAAAGGAGAAGAAGGTGATCGAGCGAGGGGCGTAGTGTTCCATGAAAATCGGACTATAAAAAGACATTGAAAAGCCCACAATGTCTCAAATTCCGAGATCCGATTACAGAAGATATTTCAAGTTCAACACCGGCCACGGGTTTGCCACGAGGTAACAATCTAGTGCACGAGGAAATACCGAGAAGCGAAGAGGAGGAAGAAGAAGAGGGTGTTGAACGGGGAGACACAACCTCATCCCACCGAAGATGTAGGACCATCACAAGGCGTGATGGTGAATCTCCTAATCCAGTTCAAAGATGCGAGCGAGGTCGGATTAGTCGAAAGATATCCAGAATCCAAAAGTACGGTTTGCTTGCGAAGATGGCGAACCGAGAAAATTTTCAGAAGCCATATCTCATAAGGATAAAGAGAAAAATGGTTGTTCGCATACGGGAGGAGATGGAATCAGCTGCGGAAAAATCATACTTATGAGATAATTAATCTTCCACAAGGAAAAAGGCCCTGAAAAACAAATGGGTATTCAAAATTTGAAGAAAGATGGCGTGGAAAAGTGGTGAAACACAAAGCTCGATTGGTAGTCAAAGGATTCCAGCAGAAAAAGGGAATTGACTTTGATGAGATTTTCTCACCCGTAGTAAAAATGACTTCAATAAGGGTTATTCTTGGCTTGGTAGCCAGTTTAAACCTAGAGCTTGAACAGATGGATGTCAAAACAGCATTTCTTCATGGAGATCTGAAAGAAGAAATCTACATGCAGCAGCCAGAAGGTTTCGAGGTCTCAGACAAGAACCTCGTTTGCAAGCTGAAAAAGAGCTTGTATGGTCTAAAGCAAGCACCAAGACAGTGGTACAAGAAGTTTGACTCGTGTATGGTGAGTCAAGGCTATAAGAAGAAGCTAGCTATGCGTTCGGTGTGTTTATACTCGGAGGTTTTGGATGGAAATTTCGTTGCTCTTACTATATGTAGATGATATATTGATTGTGGGACAAGATGCAACGAAAATTAAACATGAAGAAGGAACTCTCAAAGTCTTTTGACATGAAGGATCTAGGACCAAACTCAACGATTCTTGGAATGCATATAGTTCGGGAGACGGGAAGAAACGGGGTTATGGCTATCTCAAGAAGTATATTGAGCGAGTGATCAAAAGGTTTAATATGCACAATGCCAAACCGAGTAAGCATTCCATTAGCCAATCACTTCAAGTTGAGCAAGATTTCGTGCCCCTCATCCAAGAAGAGATAGAGAAGATGTCGGCAATACCTTATTCTTCAGGTTGGAAGCTTGATGTATGCAATGGTGTGTACAAGACCGGATATTGCTCGTGCGTGGAGTGCAGTAGTCGTTTTCTCTACAATCACGGAAAGGAGCATTGGGGCGATCAAGTGGATTCTCGAGGTATTTAAAAGGTACATCAAAAATATGTCTTTGTTCTGGGAGGTGATCCAATCACGGAAGGCTATACGAGATGCGGACATGGCGGGGAGATCTTGATGGTAGAAAATCTACTTCGAGGATTTCTCTACAGCACTTTGCGAGGGAGTCATTTCATGGCAATCAAGATTGCGAGAAGTGCGTTGCTCATCCACAACGAGCCAGTATATTGCGTGAGAGAAGGTAGGAAAGAAATGTTGTGGTTAAAAGTTTTCTCCAAGAACTTGGAATCAAGCAAAGGATTACAAGGTACATTGTGGCTTGATCAAAGTGCTATAGATTTGAGCAAGAATTCAATGTATCATTCTCGTACAAAGCACATTGATATCCCATTATCATTGGATACGAGATCATAGATAAAGAACTATTGAAATTAGTGAAGATCCACACAAAGAGAATCCGGTGACATGTTAACAAAGGCTGTTACCAAAGAAAAGCTAGAGCTATGCGAGACATATTTGGAATGCTTGTTAGATAACAATTGCTCCAAGAGTGGGCTGGAGGAGAATTGAAGAGTCCGACCACCTACCCGTACCACATGCCCAGCTCAGTTGTAATGTCAACAATGGTAGCATGGTAGGTGTGAGCTCAAAGTCATCAACCACCAAAGTTTGGTGGCCAAACTTTGACAATTTTCATTGACCCATATCCTATAAATAGACATCACTCATCTCTTGTAAATGCATTGATAGAAGTGTGGGTATCCGAGAGAGTGAGAAAAGCCAGAGAGCTTGAGAGATTTTGAGAGTTTTTTGTATAGAGAATAATTCTCTTGTAAATTCTATTCAGAGAAATAGAGTGAGTTTTTTCTCTCAATTCTTATTCATTTTCGTGTTTAAATGAGTTCTGGATACCCAACACCTCTCATGTCCATTATGCCTAATTTTATTCCCAGCATGCCCTTTGCTCCTGCACACAAGGAAAGGAAGGGGGAGAACTGAAGAAGAAGCAGAAACAAAAAGAAAAAGAAAAAAGATCCATAATCATTCACATGACGCCATAAGCATCATCATTGAACCGAAACATGAAATCTTTTAGGCTCCTAACCGGCCGCCTTCTATGCTTACACATGCATGATTGTTGTGTCAGAGAGAGGAGGGGCACGTCCCCCACCCATTTGCCTCTCTCCCTTTTCATCCTCTCTGCTCTTCCTCTCTGGCTTTTGCTCTATAAATTAACACTCACATTGTTCCCATTGTCCCTCACTTGCCTTGCCTTCCTAAACCCTCCACTTTTCACACTGCTACTCGCCTTCCAGAATCCAGTTTGCTTCGTCGACCACGGTTTTCAGCTAACTTCTTTGAAAAGGTGATCTTTTTCGAAAAGTTCGAGAGAGAAAGACAGAGGCCCCCACCTCCCCCTCTATCTCTCTCTCTGTTACGTTTTGTCTTGTTTTCCTCCTTACTTTCACAAAAGAAATATATAGACAGGGTATTGTAGTGTAGACTTGAGAGTTGAGACCCATTTGAGGCTATTGAAGTAGTATGTGGTTTTAACTTGTTTCCAGATATCTGAGGCCAAATCATCTTTAGTCTGTCCCTGGTTGGCTTCTTCTACCTTGTTCACATAGTTTTAGACTTTTATGTATCTTAGTTTTACTCCGCCTTATTTTGTGGAAGCAATGTTTGCCTTTCAAACCTTTTCTCAGTGGATTCTATAACATTTGTTTTTCCCTACTTTTTATTATTTTTTAATTTATATAAAAGAGCTCTCTGAATGATTTCTTTGTCTTTCTCTTGCTCTACGGTAACCTCCAATTCTTTATTATATAGGGGTTTTAAGTTTTTTTTTTTTTTTTGGTTACTTTTATTAACTTTTGGCTCTGTTGATATTAAAAATTCGAATAACTCTAATATGCTTATATGCGTGTAAGAGCAAGAACTCTGTTTATACATAGACATACAGAAACATACAGAAGATCTTCGTATGAAGCTTGTCACTTTTATGTTTGACCTTTATCCTTTTCTTCCCTCTTGGGACAGCCGAAAGAAACCATTTTATTTCTGCTTTCAAGTGAGTGCAGATTTGGACAACTGTTATTCCACCTCTGTATCTCCTTCTTTGGTTGTGTAGACAAACCCATATGCTCTATTTATTTGACAGGGTGGTCCAAAAGACTCAATTGTTCTGGCCTCCACCTGCTATGCTTTTCCCTGTTGTCGTTGGCTTCTTCGTTTAAGTGTCATAATTTTATCTACCAAAGCAATTCATAAAGCAACTCATTCGCAAGGAAGCTTGTATATAATTGTTTTTTCCCTTTTGGATTTCAATCAGTTATTAAGTTGGTTCTGTACCTTTCATGTTTTCTTAGTTTGTTTATAATGATGGCATTTCTTTCTTTTTTGTTCACTAGCTCTCTTCTTTTTTTCAATCATATTCATATCTTTGTGTTTTCCTCGATGAAGTGGCGATTTATAAATGTTTATTTATATATTGTTTGGGTTTAATTGCTGTATTATAGTTCTAGGGCCAGTTAATAAGATTATCTGAAGATCCTATTTGTTCTGATGCCATTTTTTTTCCTTTCCTTTTTTCTGGTTTCAGGACAGAGGCACTACGAACAGTTCTGGATATTGTTTCATAGTCATGGAAAGGATGAACTCAAAGCTGTATTTCCAGAACTGTCATATAATGCAAGAGAATGAGAGGCTAAGGAAGAAAGCTCAACTTCTTAATCAGGAGAATCAGGCACTGCTCTCTGAGCTCAAACAGAAGCTCTCCAAGGGTAATTCAAAAGGCAATGCTCCAAACAACATTCTTGACCTGAACCTTAGCTCAAGTTCCAGTCAAAATCCTTCCAGTTCCAGCAATTAATCTGCTTAGAGATAACGAGCATCATGAGTCCACTAGAAGACTTTTTTTTTTTTTTTTTTGGGTGTAAAACCAAAGTGAGCACAGTGGTAGTTGTAGTCTCTGTTCCATAGGACAATACTAGCATCCTCTATCGTGGTACTATTACTTCCATTTCCATGTTACATCATATCTTCTTTTTTTGGGGGGTTTAGATATGAATTTCTGAACTACATGGATGTATGATGTATCAGGCTATCTTCTAGACAGGAATATAAAGTTAACATGTTTAGCTCTCATTGCCTCTGCCTCTGTCTCAGTGTGTGATTATAAAAAAAAATATACTCAATATATAGAATTTGCTTATTCTGTTTAGAGTTGTGAAAATATTTATTGTACTCCTAAGATAAAAAGATGCAACTTCCTTCTTCTTTGAGAAATCCATTGGTTTGCCATTGAGCTTTAAGTTTCATGCTTGTGTTTTAAAATTAGCTAATCTAAATGCTAATGCTAAGCCTATTTGAGATACAGAAATGCGATGAGCTAAACCAAAACTCAAGGTAACTGGATTCCATAACATGTATGAACCTGCCCATGAAGCACCGCAAAGTGGGTCATCAGGACTGATGGAGTCATGTTTCTAGAGTGAGGGGCTATTCTCTAACTCTTTTGTTAGCATAACAAACAAATAACCTTTACTTGTGTTGTGCATTAGCCCCATGTTCCACAAAAGTTCAGGACAAAAAAAGTGGTTACACAATGAGTATTCAAAAGAGAAAAATAAATGCCATATTTTTATGAACAAAATTGAATATGAAGGATGACAGAGATAGCTTATCTTTCATATTTTCTTTGAATTTTGAAGAGAGGATCTAATCAGAAGTAACGTCACCAAAAGATTCATGAAAGTCAATGAAGGTTCATCATGTTTGGGAATGTGGGAAGCATAAAAGAAGACGTAACCCACAACAATATCAAACTCTGGGTCTTGTCATTGCCAAACTTGTCATTGCCAATGCCTTATGGCATATCTGTAAGGTCGATTGTCTTGAGTTCAAAAACGTTACTGTATGTCAAATTTTTTATCTTTTTTTTTGGGTGTAATTTTTATCTTCTTTTTTTCCTCCAAGTAACATGGCAACTTTACTTTTGAAGAGAAAAATATAAATTGTTTAAAAGAAAAGGAAACACAATTTTTATTTTTATTTTTTGTGTTTCTCTCTCAAAAAATGACATATTTTTAAGGAAAAAAACATTCAAATCCCATAAAGAATGTTTAATCAAAATCGAATACAATTAACATTTTTTCTTCCGGTAGCCCTGCAGATAATCTAACTGAAACGATCTACCAATGTAACCAGCTCATAATGTTAATTTTGACGTGGAATTGAGGACCGAGACATGATGACTGAAATCTCCTTAGAAGACCCCAAAGTCGGTAAGCAAAAAATATCATTCCTGACTCACTTAGTTAGGTTTTTCGATCATGTTAATTATGACTTAAGTTCAAATTTAGAATATATTTGTTAATAGACAATCTATAATTTTATTATAAATTCTCATTAAAGTTGATGATTTACTTTAACTTTGAACTAGAGTTGGACTTTCTTTTCATTTAAATTTTTTTATTCTCATTAAAGTTGATGATTTGCTTTAACTTTGAACTAGGACTTTCTTTTCATTTAAATTTTTTTAAACAAAAAAAAAATAATTTCATATTTAAGACAACAAATTATGAAAGTCACTGAAAATATATACATATATGAAAAATAATTAATAAATATATTTAATTTTAATTTATTAATAATGTAAATATTTTTATACTAATAATTTGTTATTCTTATTTAATAATTATTAAAAAAATATTTTAAATAAAATAATTATAGTAATAATCTGACACTTTTTTATTTATTGATAGTGACGATAATTACAAATAGTCATGTGGAGTACTGCAATGTATTATTACTCTGAAGGCAAAACCATACGGCTAAACCAAGAGAAGCCTCACAGGAGGGTCAACATGTCCCTACATTTACTACTACTCTTAGATTTAACTTTCGTGTTACAGAATGTCTGCAACCTGCAGATTCGGCCATCATAACCATATCTAAGACTCACTTCTGTGTGGAATTAGGGTGTGTTTGATATAGAAAACGAAAAATATAAAGCCATGGAGGAGAGTAAAAATGAAAGAGAAAATTATAGTGGGTAAAGATGATAAGAAATTAGAATAGAAAAGCATAGACCTAAAATGAATAGATATTCTTAAAAATTAATATATTGGTGTATTATACTAAATGAGACTTTCGTTTTTTTGTACGTATATTTAATTTTTATATCATATGTTACAATTTGATTGGTTGGCTATATTACACTATGCATATAAGAAATTCACCTAAGGAGCGAGGCTTGCTGTTATACTGTTTAACAAATGTTTGTCCACCTTGTAGAGTGTATGAAACACACCTGATACACGTGCTGAGGTCCTTTATTTTGATGAGGCATATTAGACACCTTGCTACATCACTTCTCAACTAGTCGGCAGATCTGACTAAAACACCAATTAAATGAAGCATTAAAAGTTTTCTGTTTATGCTTGAAAAAGTAGAAAGAGCTTTCAGTGGCTATCATCTTTCTAAATCAAAGATACAAAACCGAAATGGTAATTATTGATTAACAAACAGGTTGCTACTACAAAACAACATAATGCAACTCATAGAAGTCCACAAACCCATGCCATCTTTTCCTTTATATAATTATATCATGTGTCCATAAGAATGACATTGTTCTCTGGTGTCTCGTGAGTCATCCTTGTATAAATGCAACAGGTGAAATTTGTAATGCAGATATATGAATACGAAAAACAAAAATGATAATTTGTTATTGTCAATTTTAAAATTGGTTTACTTGATATGACAGTTTTGTTAGTTTAGTTTGTATAATATCTGTTGACTGATCTATAAAAATAATATTTTAATTAAAAAAGAAAAACATACAAACATTTTATTTTCTTTTAAAATAACTATTATTTAAAGAAGGATATTTAAAAAAATTAGTTATATAATAATGATATGTAAATAATATATTCAACATAAAAAAAAATTGTGTTGGTCTAAGTAAAATTGGTTTGATCACCTTAAGTATATTGTCTTAAGTTCGATTCTTAAAGTAATGTATATAAAGAAAGCGCAGTTAGGAGGAGTCTCTGCTTCGCGTACCTGTAAAATTAGTCTCTCATTTTTTTAGTGAAAGAATATCTTATTTTACACAATATAAATAACTAAATATAAAGAAAACGAGTATAATGCATACAAATAGCATGTTGCAATTCAAATTTACATCAATAAATAGAGTAGAAAATTACTCTTAAATCCATCTTTTTCTTATACTCAGAATGAGTTGTCAACCATTTATTAGTTGTTATTTATATTTAATAAACTTTTAAGCATTTGTTGCGAAACCAACAGCTAATAAATAATTGATAACTCACATTAAATACTAAACTTATCAGGGTACCATAATAACTCTGAATAGTATAATGCAAGGTTGGAGATATTAACACTCCTATTTGCCTATCAACACTCCCTCATAATTACTTTTAATTTTTATTTCCTTAATTACCCTTATTTCCTTTTAATAAATCAAACTTATATTTATTTAAAATTTTTATATCATTATTTATTTATACTAGTTAGTTCTAACTTTTTTTTAATATAATTTTTTTTACAATATGTCATGATAATATTTATTAAAATATTGCTTATATGATAATATCACTCTTCATAAAATCACAAATAAATTTAAGTCATAAATTATCTTTTAACAATCATGTATTTATTCGGTTAATAATCAATATTTATTAGTAAAATAATATTTTTATTTTAAATTTTATTTAATAATTGAATAAATATTATTTAAATGTTAACTAAAAGATCATATATTTATAAAAGATACCTACTTTTTATTATAACAATTTTTATTAATTTTTTTAAAATTCACACATCAAAGACTTTTTCATTATTACAAACAAAATATAATTTAAAACACTTTTTACACCATCAAGTCAAAAGTTTTCTTTAAGTATTTTAATATCTAAAGATATGTTGAAATTATCGACATTTAGAATTTTAACATATAGCATGATTTAGTTTCAGAAATTTTTATATGAATTTTAGGTTAATTTTTTTAACAAACTTGTATGTAATTAGGTTATTTCAAATATTATATAAAATAATTTTTCTTGATAAAAAATATTACTCCAAAAGTCAACATGATTATTTAAAATCAATTGATATTAAAATTAATTATTAAATCAATTATAGATAATTTTTTATCAATGAACATTTTGAAATAACCAAATGAAATATAAGAAGGTGGTTGAATTGTATTTCTTAACCCTTTTAAATGATTTTGAAAGTTTTTCTTCAAATGACAGTTTGAACAAGAAGAAGGTTACAAGATAACAAGCAATTGATGAATAAAAAGGCTTCTCAATCCTATTGGACTCTAAAAGGTTTGTAAGAAATTTTCTTTTGGACGCAGTTAAGAAGTTCTAAGATTTAACTTAAAAACCTTTATTAAAAAACACAATGACAAACTCCAGAGGTTAGTGAATAAATAAAACACACAAGTAGGGAAGATAAGCTTACATCAGAAATTTATCCTGGTTCACTCTCGCAAAACCGATAGCTACTTCCAGTCCCTTCAACCAGAAGGATTTTCCACTAACCTTTTACAAGATTACAAGTATTATTTACTTCTTCAGGTATACAAGTATTATCAATCTCTTCAGGTTCAAACATACCAGTATTCTTTTATACCCAACCTTTTCAGGCTTACACAACTGAATTGAATAAAAGAAGATGTCGAATATGCTTGAGTTTGAAACTCACTAGAGATAAGGATAGACAATAAATCTCAAGGCTTGAACTTTTTATCAGTATATGAATTCTTAGAAGAGATAAAGCTTTTTAATCTTTTTACACTTCTTGATCGTCACTTTCTACAAGCACTACTTATCCTCATAAAAGAGAGAGCAATTTCAGTAGTCTTCATATGCTTCGTCGTTCAACGGAAACATTTATTACTGTTCTGAAAAATATTAAATGCATAGACTGATATCGTGTTGAGCCTATTTTGAAATGTGACTTTGATTATCAAGGATTTCCAATCATGTGATAACTAAGTCCTGATTTGTCTGAGACCGCAGAAAGTTCCTTATTTGCTGGTCTTTATAGTTGTTAGTAGTGTTAGCAAAAGCGGTTCAGTTGACTTCTTCTGATGTCGTAATCTGTCATAATTCTTTTCTAGCATTTAATGAAAACCAGTTCTTCATATTTGAATTTTAACTTTGAACGAAAGCTTGAATCTGAACTTTGGTAAAGACACAATTTGGACGAACCAATAAAATAGTAATAGCATTTGTAAATTGGACGCATACAACGATTTAAACAGAAACAGAATGGACACATACTATGAACTAGTTTATTTTAATAAACGAGTTGTTCTTTTCAAACACATAGTATGAATTCGAAGTTATCGGTGAGTCGATGTTGCGAGAAAGATTTCAGTTTATTGAAACACACTGTTGAACACTTACTTGTTTAATCTCAATAAAATAATCATTTTGTTATTCTCAAAACTTAAAAGGAAAAATTACAGCTTTTTTGACTTTAGTGCTAAACCATTAAAAAACTTTGGTTCCAACACATTTCACAATTTATGTATTAAATTTTAACTTATAAATTTTTTCTAAATAAAGCTACAATATTTTCAAAATAAAATGTGGCTATAATTTTTTATTACGAAAAATCAAATACATAAATTATTATCTAATATGAGTTTTTAAAAAATATAACTTAAACTTTTATTTTTTTTATAATAACATAAATTATATTAAAATCATAATTTATTATTATATTTTTTTAGAAATATTTATATAATATGCTAAAGTGATTAAAGTCATAAAAAAAACCTCAAAGTCTCGTTTGACTGACAAAAATAAGCTTCAAATTAGAATTAAATCTCTTAATTTCAATTATCTTATTTGATGTATATATTAGAATTAGAATTATAATTTTAAGTCCAATTCCATGTAATTGAAAAATAACTAGTTTATATTACTTTTAATTCTTAGCTTAAACCTTAAAAAATATAATTTCAAGCATATGGATTTTTTTTTAAATATTAAAAATAAAAGTTAAAAACTATTCAACAACCTGCCACTAGCAACCATTATCATTGACATAGTTCGGTCATGTCGCTGCTGCCATGCTCCGGCAACGTCGCCTAAGGCGATCATTTCACAGTTGTCGTCGCATGTACAATGAGCAAATTGTTACGCTTCCTCCAATCACTAACGCTGACATCCTACAATCACATTTGCCACCGGCGTCTTTTGTCATTGTTGTCAATGTTGTCCTTTATTTTGATATCTATTACGACCGCTATAATCTAATAGCACAAACTCTATTGAATTTTTTATAATTTTAAATTATTTATTAATTTAAATTTATTTATTATATTTTTAAAAATTTATGATAAATTATTCAATTAATAAAATTTTAATTCAGTTAAAAATTTTAATTCTAATGTCTTAATTCTTTATTTATTTCAAACATAAAAATTAAGATTTTTGTCAATTCTAATTCAAAGATAAATAAAATTAAAAGCAAAATTTTAATTTGTAATTTAAATTTTTTCATTTAAATAGATCCTATAGCTAATAGTTAAATAAAAATGAGAGTTGACAACTTAAAAATGAGAATATTTATTTAAAAATAATTTAATAAAATAAACTTAAAAATATTTTTTAAAAAATATAAATAGGCAAATGAGTGTTCAATATCCTCACCATAATGCGAACATCAATCCAAAAGAAATTTAATTACATCAATTTAAATTAGTCAAACCTTTTATTAACAAGGATAGCCAAATATAGCGATTATAGAACCATCACCTGCGATCGCCGAACTCACACAAGAGTTCCTATAACGGTATTTAGCGATCAAAGAAACTCCAAAATTGGAGTTTCCTTCAACCTTCTCAAACCCTAATTTCACCCAAACCCCTCACAATTTGATGGCGAAAGAGTTCAAAATCCCGCCGGTGGCTTTTCCATCCGCCGCAAACCCAACCACCGGCGGGGCAAACCTCCAGCAGCGGATGGTACCTACGCCGCCGTTCGAACCGCCGAATTCCGGCATCCCCTTTATGTCATTCGACATAGGTTCTGCAGCCGCATCCACAATTTATACCGGCCCCGTCGTGGGCGGTGGCTCTGCTAACTTGGACGACGAGGAGCCTCTGCTGGACGAGCTTGGGATCCACCGAGACCAAATCTGGAACAAAACAAGATCGGTGCTGAATCCATTTCGGGTGAATCACACGGTGCACAAGGACTCGGACCTATCAGGCCCGATTCTTCTCTACGTGTCCTTTTGCCTCTTCCAGTTACTTGCTGGGAAAATCCAATTCGGTGTGATTCTGGGTTGGATCGTGGTCTCTTCTATCTTCTTATACGCGGTTTTTAACATGTTGGCGGGTCGAAACGGTAATTTGGACCTGCACACGTGCACCAGTGTGGTCGGATACTGTATGTTGCCGGTGGTGATGTTCTCCGCTCTGTCGCTGTTTTTGCCGCAAGGTGGGGCCCTCGGGCTTGTGATTGCTGCGGTTTTCGTCTTGTGGGCGACGAGGGCTTCAACGGGTCTCGTGGTCTCGCTTGCGGATGGTGGGGATGAACATCGCGGGTTGATAGCGTATGCGTGTTTCTTGATCTACACTCTGTTTTCGTTGCTTGTCATATTCTAGGGATGTGATTGGCGCTGAAATTTTGGATGGCAGTGCAGTGCATGTGTTTTTAGATTTAGTGGACGTTTTTCTTGCATTTTATACGTCGTGAATCATGATTTTTGTGTTATAGTTGGTCACATTGTGATTTAGAAAATGGAGATTGTGTGTGTGTGTGTGTGTGTTGTGAAAGTATATATATATATTTTTTTTTACTTACATTGTTGTTCTGTTTTTGAAAAATTATTTCGTTTAGATTTTCAGTAGATGTCCTAGCACTCATCCCACAAGGTCCAATTATGGTGTTTGTAATGTATGTATGGTGTCTGGGGCTAGTTAGAACTATATGATAAATTGAATCATGATGACCACACAAAATCTGGATCATTTGAGAAGTTATTAACTTAATTGCTAATTTGTGTACTATCTAAATTATACTTAGTTGAACAGTTCGAGCCCTTTAAGTTTTAGCAATTTGTATTAGGTAAGGGGATTTTCAACTCGAAAGTCTGTAACATGCCAAGCTTTATTTTGCTTACTAGAATTGAGAACTATTTAACTCTGGTATGTAAATTTTTTTTTCATAAGGGTGACAGGGTGTATAGTCATTTTGATCGATAGGTTTGATAAAATACATATACTGGTCAATTTACAATGCAAGGACTTGTCTGATTATTCGTTTTTCCCAAGAACACCTACCCGATGTAGGGACCCATGCTATGACATAGCATTTTGAGGATTTGACTGCTGCTAGATAGGCTACAAACGGGGTTGACTCCTCCAGAAACTCCTATATAAAGGGGAGCATGTAACTCGCACAGAGGTAGAGAAAATAGGAGAGAGACCCCCTGCTCTTCCTCAATACAAAGTGTTCTTCATTCATTTTCTAGTGGATTCTGTTTAAGAAAGTTAGTCTTTGTTCTTCATCATTTCTGTAAGGAAATCACCCTGGTTGTTCATCACTCGTCTTTGGTGTATAGTAACCCACAAAATTCCATCCTAAAACACACAATGTCGTACATATTTGGTTATGATGGATTATACTTGCCTAAGTAACATCTTGAAAAGCTATAGAGTGCTGTCTAAGTTTAAGGGGCTTCAAGTTTGGCCATGCTGTTTTGAGACTTGTATGGCCTAAAGTTTTTTCACTATCAAAGTCTTCCATGTGCAGATTGACCTTTGGGTATGAATTTTAAGTTCATTTGGCAGCCTGCTGAAACCTACTACCTGAATCTTATTCGTATTGGATTGTAATTACATAGCAAAATTAATAATGATATTTTTATCTTCGTGTAGAAATAATATCTTTTTATTAATTAATTTCTCTGAACAGAGAGGTATAGCTTAAATAGGAAAAGAAAGGGAACAGAATCCTTAATCATAGGAAACTAGAATCCCATAAAAACAGAAAAGAGAAAAAATAGGAAGGTTAATCCCATAACTTCAGGATTGACTAATCCTTTCCATAATCCTAGGATATTATCTTCCTAATTTATTTAGAATAATAAATCCTAACAATCCTAATTTATCTACACTTCGAAACTTGACAGGTTCAAGTGTCTACCTCTGATCTTTTTACTCTTTTTTCTTTCTTGGATAGAAGTGTAGATCTGATCTAAAATAAGGATTTGATGCTTTGAATTTAAATTGCTAAGGACATATAAGACCAACATTTAAAATCTGCGTATGGATTAAATGGTTATGAGAGCATTATTTTTCAGATGTAATTAATAATCAGATAAATTACTGAGTAGGATGATCTTTTTGCTGGTTCAATTGTAATTGAATTTAGTCATTACTCATTAGTGTACTCATTAGATATATAGATGACTTTACTAGAGTTTTTAGATAAACTATTGATTTGAAATTATGCCTCTGCTTTCTTATAAAATTGTTTTGTGGGATACCATATGCAAACAATCTATCAGAAAGCTAGGTGGAAGTATTGAATTTTTTATGCTGGTAAGCATGCAGCCTGTTTCCTCTCGTATCAGTGGAAAATTTTGCTTAGCTTAATGAAGCTTACTGTGGTTGAAGAAAAATTTGTTTCATTCATATAATTGTATTCATATCCTTTTTCCATTATGCTTGTCCTTGTCCATAGTGACATTCATCCAGACCTTCTACAACTCAAGATTTATGCCACCACCACTTGTACAGTTTTTCATCTGCTGCTTCATTTTTTGAGGGTGCCATTTGTTATCTGGGTGGGTGCCCATTCACATTGCTTGGCATCCTAAGGCTAAGGATGGTATACTTGAAAATCAAAGGTAGACAAGATTGCTGACAAATTAGATAACAACATTTATTGCACAAAGGAATCCTTTCCCGACTATATATTTTGAAAAAAACTTCTAATTTAGTTTAGTATCATATCCAATTAAGGGCTAGTGATAGAAGTGCTGCTGCCTATGAACCTTAGACATTGTGTGCACTACACGGCAACCCCCCCCCCCCCCTCTTTTTTTTTTTTTTTTCTCTTTTCCTCCTAATTTCATCTTTTGTGGTTATTCGTCCTTGAAACTCCTTAACTCTTAAGTTGACAATATAATATAGGAGTTTCTCTAGTACCTTTCTTTTTTGTGAGGGTACCGTTATTCTTTTACAATTAGTGGTTAATATTTGGCCATGTGTTCCACTTAGTTGAAACATAATTATTTTATTTATATTTCAACCAAGTGGGACACGAGGCTAAATATTAGTCACTAATTATTAGGAGTACCGGTAAGCTTATAAAAACAAAGGGTATCGAAGGAATCTCCTATAATATAAACCATTTTTTACGTGCTCTGTCATTGAATACGTTCTTATTGTCAGAAATAGCATTATACTATCAATTGTTGAATAGGTATAAAATGTTATATGAATTAAATACTATCAATATTGCTTTTGTTATCTGGTAATTATTACTGAGCAATGTTGTTACAGATAATAGTAGGCCATTATCAGCAGATATTGAAATAGAGTCAATTAGCTATATTAATGATAAGTAATAACTATGATATACAAGATTAAGTATACAATAACCATTAGTGCTGTAATTGTTGCCAATATCATTACAGGTTAGATATTTGTCATAGTATGGTAAAGTAAACTCTTGTAGCATTTAAGCCACTAGAGTGGGCTAGTGGTTAGGGTTTGGATAGTTTGCAAGAGGTCATAGGTTCAAGCCTTATTAAACTGCTTGGGGTAAAATGGGGTGCCACTTTTTACTTAGCAGCCAATGGCTTTTTCTTTTTTAATCTAATACAATTTCCAGGGAGGGGGGAAATATTGTTGCATATACAATGGCTTACATGCATGTTATATCATTGTATGTGTATTAATTGTATACCAAACTAATGTATCTGACACATTTAAAATACTAGTTTACTCCCAAGTTTGTTCAATGATTTCCTTATGCCAAATGTTTAAAGATCTTTCGGTTAGAAGGTTATCTGTGAACATGGATCAATTTGTTATCTGAATCTGTTAGAATTTTCTTTGCCAGTTACTTTTCCTTTCTCCTTGGAAACTTCTATTTTCGTTCTGGGGGCTTTTGACTTCTATGAAAATGATCAGTGAGGGGTGGGTATGTGCTGTCATATTATTTTGTTAGGCATTTAAAGCTCGTCTTCTGCTCACAATTGAAATATCTTAACTGGGAAGGAATTTCATTCTTGTTTATGGGGGAACCGTGCTTCCTTTGCAGAAATAGTTGAAAAATTCAATAAGGTATTGTTCTATCTTTCGTGCCCCCAGTTTTCCCACATTTTTTGGTCCAGGGGTCGGACCAATAGAGGTTCTTTTTTATTTGGACTTCTTTCCATTAAATAATTACTAGTCAGGGGAGGAAGCCGTCTTAAGGTTCTACTCTAGATTTAACTTGGTGTGTTTCAACTTTTATGCAATTCTCTTTACTCTTCTAATAAAATATGCGAATTATTTTTTAGGCTATGACAAGCTTGAAGGCGAGTTTAGTCACAAGTTTGTTGGTTGCTGTTACGGCCAAATGCAAATTACTTTGATTTTTTCATTGTTTAATTTTAGTATCTCTCAGTTTTGTCCTTTCTGAAAGAACTATAGCTATTGTTACTTTATTAGTGTTAGAATATCTCAGAATATCTTCAGGGTATTTTAGTATATCTTTAGAATATCTTAGCATATCTTTAGAAGATCTTTATAATATATTGTGAAATCAATTAGTCATTTAATTGAGGAAGCAATCTTAGGAGTTATTTCCTAATTTTATTATGTTTCCTGATTTGTTTCCTTTTTTAATTAGGGCTAGGAGTCTTATTATATTAGTGAGCTTAGGCTTGTACTTGTAATACTATACTAGTACTTGACCTAATTATTAGTATAAATAGAGGTTTGTGCTTTGTATTTTGCAACACATTAAATCAATCCAATCTCATATTATTCATTAGTATTTCTTCTCTCTTTAACTTATTCCCTACCTAAAACCATATAATTTCAACATGGTATCAGAGCCATGGTATCCTCCTTGAGGAGATCATCTCTTTCTGTTGTGTCGGGTTCATAGAACTCATGTTTGTTGTGTGGCAGATTATGAAGAATTTCTCTTTTCTTGATGACATTGTGCAGAACTTGCCTCCTTTTTTGAGGTGACTGATGGTTTTTCAGAAACCTTTGTAATGGTCTGCTAGTGGTGATTCCGGCCTGTTAGTGCAGGTGACAGGTTTGGGGTCAACTGGTGTTGGGTCTTGCATTTGTCGCAAGTTTTGCTACTTGTTGACGAATCATATCGGCTTCTCTTCTCGTCGAGGAATCATACCGACGTGACTTTTCTTCCCACTGACAAGTCATATCAATGGTAATTTATTTTATCTCACTGATGAGTCATACTGGTGATGAAGTTTCTATTGGCTGTGTGTCACTCCAGCCGTCTTATTGAATTATTTTTCTAGTCAAAATAGTCAACTCTTTTCGCTAGCCGTCCCGTCGTTCGGTCACCGTTCGGCCTGGAACGTCGGCCCTAGCTCCAGAAATTGTCGCCAGTCCACATCACCTCATTGGCACCTCCTCTGTCACTTTTGGGGGGTAGTCACCCAAGTCAGTCATCCACTCACTTCGCCCATACAATAGCCTCCACGTTCAAATCTTCCGTTGCAATGTCCAATGCAGGTTCTGGTAATCGTCCATAATGTTCTTACTGTAATCGCATGGGTCATACTAAAGACAAATGTTATTCTCTCATTGGATTCTCTGAGAAATCAGTCCATGTGTCATAGTCATAGCCTCCGGCTTTAGACAAACACAATGATAATTGGAATGATAATTAGAATGTCTTATCAGATGCTGAATTCAAGGAGTATCTACAGCTCAAAACAGTCCAACGAGGCCAATCTTCAGCCGCTGTAGCCCATACTGGACTGGAATACGGGACAGACGATTGGGACAAGATTTGAATCACATAGTCTTTATTATTTCCAGCTACTACCTTCGGTTACTTGCACCACTACTAAGTCCTCAGATCTCCTTCATCGTCGCCTTGATTATCCCAGTCTCAAGAAAATGGTCCCTCATTTGTCTCACTTACGGTCTCTAAAATGTGAGTCATGTCAGCTTGGTTATATCATATATTGTCTCTCCAAACGTCTTCAGCATCCTTGAGTTATCTTTTAAGCTATCATTTATGGAGCCCACAATTTTTGTTTTTTTGGGATTAGTTTCTTTTAGCATGTTTATTTGTAACAAGCTTAAAGCTTAGTAAACTTTAGCTTGAGGGAGAGTATTAGAATATCTCAGAATATTTTCAGGGTATTTTAGTATATCTTTATAATATCTTAGCATATCTTTAGAAGATCTTTATAATATATTGTGAAATCAATTAGTCATCTAATTGAGGGAGCAATCTTAGGAGTTATTTCCTAATTTCATTATGTTTCCTGATTTGTTTCTTTTTTTAATTAAGGCTAAGAGTCTTATTATATTAGTGAGCTTAGACTTGTACTAGTAATACTACACTAGTACTTGACTTAATTATTAGTATAAATGAAGGTTTGTGCTTTATATTTTATAACACATCAAATCAATCCAATCTCATATTATTCATTAGTATTTCTTCTCTCTTTAACTTATTCCTTACCTAAAATCATATAATTTCAACAATTAGCTTGTCGAGATGTTGGTAACTTATTTCAATGTTTTAAAAATTAGACCAGTAATTGAACTGAAAGAAGGAAAGGTTTAAGGTTTTAAGATTCAACCAGATGGAACTGAGATTTTATATTTACATGTATTAAAATATATTTCCACTAATATTGATGTTGTCTTATTTTGTTTATAATATAATTTAGATTTTTTACTTCAATACTGATCCACCCACCACTTTTTTATTTGACCACGACTTCTTTCATTCACCAATTCATTACCTTGTCCTCTGAAAATCTTATCCTTATCTATTCTTTGTCCCTTTGTTTTGGATAGTCCTCAGTACTCGGCATTCGGAATGAAAAATGCCAAACCTCCCCAACCCTCTGTCTTCCTTGTTCCGGCACCATTTGATTTCTGGGGTTTTTCAAGCTTCGTCAATGGTAATGACGATGGATCAAGCAGTTAAGGACTTCTCTTAAGTTTGAAATGAAATGCTTCCTTCATCTTTTTCTCTTTCTTTGTTTCTTCAACTATAAAATGAAATCACTGAGTTTATCTTTAATGGATGAATGGTTGCTCCCGGTGAAGCTTTGGTGACCGGTTCAATCGTGAAAATGGTGACTGGTTCAAGCAGCTCAGCCGGTTTAACACTGGTTGACCGATTTTGGCACCAGTTTTTAAACTTTCTATTTTGGAGGAGTGACCGGCTGGCCAAAGGACCGGTTCTGGTTTTCCCGGTCTGGGTTTAAAAACATTTAACTTTTTCTATTCTGGTGAGGTAGGTAGATGAGACTGGAGCCTATCTCAATATATTTTTTTGAAGAATTTTAGTTTTTTTTGTGAAAGATAATTAACCGTATGTAAATTATTAGTTAATGTAGTTTAATACTTGGTTAATTTTTTAAGCTGAATCAAAGAATAATTATTTCTTATAAGTTATACTATTAAGTCATTTTTCCTATATTTTTTGGTGATAGAGCCTTTCTCATTATATAATTAGTTATTCGGTCTTTGCTTATTGACTGTAATGCTTTTAATTATATTGTCTACAGGCCTTCGTCCGTGTAGGGAAGTTACAGTTTAGATTGATTTGGTTTTGAAGGAAAAAATTATTTGAACCAAATCCTTTTTTTTCATTGAAAACTAATTGGTTTGATTTTAATTTAAGAACTAAACCAATCACAATCAATTTAGTTAAGTTGGTTCTAATCAATTATTAACCAAATACTTTTTTTCATAAAAAAAAATTGTATACAATTTCACTTTTTTTATTTGTGATCTAATTAATAACAAATTAACTTAAAATTTCTAATAGAAACATTATTAAATAGATGTAAACAATAAATTGGCATAATTTTTTTTTCATAAAAACAACAAAATCTAATCATATGTAAATATAAAAAAAATGCATGTGCAATCGTAAGAGTTTGGTTTAGTTCATTTTTATTAATAAAAATCAAAAATTAAATTAAACCAATTGGTTTTTATAAAAATGAAGTCAAACAATTGAAATTAATCAATTTTGTATGGTTTTTCAGTTCGATTTATTTGATTTAAATCAGTTTAGTTCGGTTATGAATATCTTATTTATATGATTTGGAGATTTTAGATGTTCGGCTACATAGAATCAGACGAAAAATATTTGTATCACAAGTTGATGTTAGATTACCTGGTGGAATCCTGAACACAGAATTTGTATAAGTATTGATTCTTTGATTTTTGCTAGCAGTCCAATGTTTTCAAGAGAATGATATTTGATAATAGCTAATTGAGAGTATTCAAACAATTACTGGAATTGCCGTGTCTTCCTTAATAACTAAAATAGAAAGTCATTAGATGTTGCTCACTTAGATATATTTTTAACATTAGAGACAAGACAAATAGGCAAATCTCAGCAACACGCGTTGAAAATATTGTTACCCCCACATCCTGTTTGACCGTTGCAGATTTGTTGGAGCGTTCTACTTGCCAGTTGCCACCATCCACCTTAACATCCAAATTGCCTCGCTATATATTACATTCCCTGTGATAATCTACCACCACACAAACCATGACTTCTTCCAAGATTCCGCTGAACGCAGAGAGGTTCCCAAAGATTTAGGCAGGAATAGGATGAACATACTCGAGGAAAGTAAACTGCATCCCACCACCTCATTATTGGGAAAGTTACTACACTTCACCAGGAATGCACTTCTCGCCAATTGTTTGCTGCCGATATCTGATATCTGTAGCGCTGTTCCAGCTTGTAATGCAGTGTATCTTTGGCAGATTGGGGGTATATCTTAGGCTACCGTTCTTGGGGGCTCATGGACTACTAGATGAGAGAATGAAAGCACAACCCCATTTCAAGTTTCCGCATTAGTGGCTTGTAATATATCAAGTTGCTGTATGGTTCATGAAGTCGTCGGTCTCGATGCAAAACTATGATTTTCTGCAACTTTGCAACTAGGATCCCACCACCTTTCTTTGATTGTTTTCGCTTTATAATCTTCAAGTATTGTTTTGTGTGGGGATCTAGGGTGACAAACCAAGCCGAGTGTCAAGTGAGAGTTTAGGTAACATAGTTACATATATACGAGTTTAATTTTATTAAACTGTAAAAATTATTATCATCTAATCATATATTGACACTTTATTTAAAAAATTTAACTTAAGTAATTGTTATCATAATTAAATTTTTTTAATAATGTGATAATATATTATTAGATAATAATGTAAAACACTTATACATTGAAAGCAAAATTATATATATGTGTGTGCGTGTAAGTGTGCATGCGTGTGTTATATACTTACATCATTGAATAACTTTTTATAAAATGTAACTTACTAATTTAACTTTTAAATTATGTGATATTATTATTATGATCGTGCATAATCAATTTAACATAAATCAGATATTTATAAGTTTATAATTTAATAGTGAAAATTTACTTATATTTTAAATATATATTAATATGTTAAAATAAAAATAATTCAATAAAGTACTGACTAAATTTTAAATTGGGGGATAAAGAGGGAGAAATGATCTGTTTTTAATAAATATGTATTAAATTATATATATACTCTATATTTATATTATAAGGTTAGCAACATAAGGACTATATTGAAAATTTAATTCTAAAACTTATCCATTCCTTCTATTTTAATTTTAGGATATGGATCTTCTAAAGCTATAGGTGCACTTTAGAGAGTAAAGTGCATAATTGTAATCGTTAATGAGAAAATCAAGGGTTTAAGATTTTATAAAATATAGACACCTGCATAACAAATCATAAATATGTGGTAACTCACTCTCTTGATTTTTTATCAGCAGTTACAATTCTATATTTTATTTTCTAAAGTACACTTCTCACTTTCAAGAATCCAAATTCTTAATTTTAACTCCCAAACAAGGGAGAGTAACTTCCTCTCATTTTATTTTACTTAAATATCTAAACAATGAGAGGGAATCCTCATCTGTCCCTTCTCTTTCTTTCCCTTTCTACCCATTTCCCTCTCAAGGCATGTTTAAGGATGCTTAATTATTTGGAAAAATAGTTTTTTTTTTCATGATCAAAGTTGTTTTTATTTTGACATGTTTGAGTTGTTAGATTAAAAGCTTTGATTAATTTTTTACACTAAAAATAAATTTTTTCTAAGAGTTAAGATTTGAGCATGATAATTAGATGATTTTATATTATTTCAAAAGCTTTTAGAGAGAAATACTTATTTGTCCTCAACAAAATAAATTTTTCAATCATTTCATATATCTTTTGATAATTTAATACATAAAAATAATTATAAATTAACATATTTAAATTTAAATTAATTTTCTCATAATTAATTTTTTTAAATCAATTATATACATAATTAATTTTAATATAATTTTTTTCACAACTAATTTAAACACATAACATAAGTATATTCTCACCCACCACACACATATACACACACACACACACATATATATATATATATATATATATATTTACTTTTCCTTTTTACTACATTGAGTTATATAAATTATATCTTTCCTATGTTCCAAAAAAAAAGTACTTTTACTGAGCGAGGGCATCCTTTCGTATTACTAGTTTCTCCTCATCTTGGTCGGCTGCGCAGGTTTGATGCTCTTCCTAGTACTTCTAGTTCTCAGGTAAATGCGAAAAATCCTCTGAAATCATGCTGCCATGTTTCTTTCAATATGAAAAAGTGCATTACATCTTTTAAATTTTGACTTATTTATAAATAATTATTATAAGTTATATAAAAAATTTAAATTTAATTTATAAATTATATTAAATATTTTAATAGGTCATTTCATGTATTATTTGTTAAGTTATTAACGAAATAAAAATGTATTTTGACTTTTTAAAATTTGTCAATATATAAACAATCACCATCAACTATAAAATTTTATAATATTCACTTTTTGTTAAATTGCTAATAAAATAGTGATGTGACATGATTTTCACCTTTCATTTATTTCTAATAAATTATTCATATTTATTTTTATTTATAATTCTTATTTAATAATTATCTCTTTATATACCTATTTAATAAATCTTCATAACTTAAAGAAATTAATTTAAAAAATATTAAATAAAAGAAAACCCATAATAGACAGTGAGATTAGGGCTTTTTCTTTTTTTTAATAATATTATAATTTTTAAATTTCTAAAAATTATTTAACTAGGTAAAGAAAAAAATTATAAAATAAAATAAATAGTTAAGATTAAAATAAATTGACAATATAAAATTTGTAGCCTAAACAAGTAGTTAATAAGTGAAAATATAATTTTTTTAATTTTTCATTATTTTTAAATTTTATTTTATATTAATTTTATAATCTAATCTCCTAATAATTAAAATTTATTTTAATTTAATTATCTTAATTAAAATTTACATTAAATACACATCACATCATAAAAAAAAATACATTTAGGTCTCCTTCAAACTTAGATTCATTTGTAAATAGTCACCATGAACTATAAATTATTATTATTATTTAAATTTATGAAAAATTATGAAATAAGTAATAACCAAATAAAGAGAAATTAACATGAAAGATTAGGATTTGGAACAGAGGAATGATAAAGATCATGTCATGTTATTTTTCTATTAGCAACTTAATAGAGGGAGGATTAAATGACTAATTTGCAATAATTGATATAGTGTATGTTTGGATTATATTTTGCAAACATGAACTTGATTTTGCAAATTTGATTTTAGTCAGAAGTGAATTTGAGTGAAGTAATTTATGTTTGGAAACCTTAATCTGAAAATTAATTTTGTTATATGAATATTGTTTAGATAATGTTGATAAAAATCACTGTTAGATGTGTAATTACCAAAAAAGGTACAAGTTATTTTGAATTAGATTGTTAATAAATTGATATTAAAAAGATTGATTATAAATAAATTGATGACAAAAGAAATTCTTTTAAAAGTTAAGTTTGCTTTGAGTATTGTAAAATAAAATCACTTTGAGTATCACTATAATAATATTTAAGAAATTATTAAGCTATATTTATTTAAATATTATTAAAATAGTGATATAATATCAAATTATAAGGGTATTTCTATCAATGCATACTTAAACGAGTTTTTTTTCACTGCAAAAGTAATAAAATGTTATTTCTTCCTAAATTATGTTTGAGATAAAAATCTCGTTTACTTTTTAATTGAGATTTCTCCCAAACATGACAAAATATCTTAAAAACCTATTTGCAAGGTGCAAACGAGTTTGTCTACCCAAACATACATATAGTTTAAGGATTAAATTGAAAGATTCTATAATTTATAATGACTATTTTTAATTTAGTAAGGTTTAAGGAGTTTGGATACACTTTCCTTCCATTAACAATTTAACAAAAAATTGAAGGAAAGACCTAATGCAATAATTAATATAATTTATGAATTAAATTAAATTTTTTTTATAATTTAGTGCTATTATTTACAAATAAAACAAAGTTTAGGAAATGTGAATATTTGTTTTTATAATTTTATATCTCCAAATCAATTTAATAATTCTTTTAATTATTTGAAGATGTAATTATTAAATATTTTTTTGAATTTTAAGATATTAAATATTTTTATTTTTTAGTTAATATTTTATATGTTAAATAAAGAAGAAGATATTAAAAAAATGTGTTATGATAATATATCATTATTTCAATTCAACCCGTGACTTTTGTACTTTGTACTAAGAAAGTGCAAGCACATATCATTCTTTCCTCACTTTGACAAGTCCTACTGTACATATGACTGGGTAACTAATGGTTCACTTGTCAAACTGAACCAATATCCGACAAAACGAACTAAACCAAGTCAGTACTTGGTTCGCTTTGGTTCAACTGCAACAAGATTTTTTTTTTTAAAGGGCTAGCTTGGTTTAGTGTGATTATTTACACGAAAAAGAATCTTGAAAATGTAAGCCAATTTATGTATAGAGCAGAATATTAAGTTTGTTATAAAAAAAATGAAGCCTTTAACTTTGATCCTTTGGATTTCCAATTTCAATTTTTTCAATTAATTATACCCTAGTGTTTTTGTAACTGGGGAAACTAGATCCTTTCCATGCATGTACTTCCTTTTCAAATTATTAGCAAAAAGTGTCACATGAGCACTTTGTGAGTTGCTGTAGTCAGGGGTAGAGCTTTTGTTCACAGGGGAGAGTCAGGACTTCCCAAAATTTTTTAAAATCCTTAAAGATGTTGGAAAAAATATATTGACATTTGACCCTCAAATATCATGTAGAATGAAAGTGAGATAATAAAGAAAAATTATTTCAAATTTTTTAGTACATCAAAAGTGTGAGATGATTGAAAGTAAAGCAATCTATCTCACAAATTTGATAAAAAATTTAAAGAAAAATTATTTCAAATTTTTTAATACATCAAAAGTGTGAGATGATTGAAAGTAAAGCGATCTATCTCACAAATTTGATAAAAAAAAAATTTAAAGAAAAATTATTGACCACTTATAAAGTATGACAGTGAGTCATGGTGAATTTCCACCTTTTGCCAAGTAACATTAAGTAAAAATCAAAGCAGTACCAAAAAAACAAATTAAGGAGCTTTTTGGAAGGAGGGCAGAAAATACTATTTCTATATGGAGAGATGGGTGGCTCCCAAATCAAAATGAGTATGAGGTCTGCAGTCCATGGAAATTCTCAATGAGGATCCTAATAAGATGAGCTCCCTCGTTGACGGTGGGAATAGGAGTTGCAATCAGGACATTGTCAACATCATTTTTTGGCCTTCAGAAGCTTTATAAGTTTTGAAAATTTCCTCCATACATCATTTTGTGGGCTGATACTAGGCATGTAAATTATTCTATGATGTCAGCATACCACCTTGTTATCGAGCATTGTGCAAATATTAGGACTCACTCTTCCACGAGTGTTGCACATTATGGTGATGATTTTGACCAGTGGTTTTTTGTTCTTTTGAACTCTTGTCCGAACCATGTTTGTGAAGAAGTGGCAACAATTGCTCAGGCTTTGTGGTCTGCCAGAAATAGTACGTGCTTTGAAGGACGGGATTTGAGTTACTCATTTGCTTCAAAAAGCCTCATCTCACGCTCGCGAGATGGATTTTGAAAGCTGGCTCATGCAGGGGATTGTCACTTCATCAATACAAAAGCAAAGATGTTTGGTTGCAGTCGGTAAATACCTAAATTTGTCTGAATTATTTTTTAAAAAATTAATTTGTTTAGTAAATTTAAAAGTAAAAAAAAAATCTAAAGGGAAATAAAAAGAAAATTTGAGAAAATTTGAAAAAATGTATAATATGATCTTCCAAGTTTTTTTTTTTATCTGGTCTAATTCTCTCTAACTCATTTGCTTGGTCCAGAGCCACGGTCTAATTCTAAGATCCAAACCCATAACCCGTCTACCCAAAACCCATCATTCCCAACCTATGACTCTACTGGTTCCTCACCCCCACAAACAAACACAAGCATGGACACACATCATCTCACAGACCCTCTTTCTCGCCATTTCTCACTCTGTACTGACACACACAGACCCAACCACCTGTGACCCCCTGCCTCTGCAAACACACACGCACCCATGCCCTTTGCTAGAACACAACCATCCGACCAGACTAGTTCTGTACCCATGGCTATGCACACAACGCCCACCGGCTACGCACACAACACTGCTTCCCAACCCATGGCTACGCTTAGAGGGGACAAGCCTTCGGCTGGTTAGAGTTGGGGTTTTTCCCCTACTCTCACATCAAAGGATGCGACTCTTCCCAAAGGATGCCATTCGAGGGAGTTGGCACAAAACTCATCAGGTTTGATTTTTGGGGAGGGGGTTATAAATAGGAGCTTAGAGCTTTAAAGGGGAGTTGGAAAATTGGTGGTGATCTCAAGAGATTTTATTTTCTTTGTAAGTATTCTCTTTCGATTTCTCTTTGTTCTGAGAGTGAGAGAGAGGCCGCGGAGTAAGAACAATTATGGAGAAATTGGGGAATCAAGATCTGCAGGGGAAGAGACAAGGTTCGGTCTATGTAGTCCTTTGCTTTATTCATTGCTATTTTCAATTGAACTTGGAGATTAATATCAGATGATCTTGCTAATGAACTTATTTCTTTTGGTTGATGCTAATATTAATCTAATAGGAATCTTGACTTGTGCATTGTAGTTGGGAATAGTTGATTTTTGTGTTTTTTTTTTGCTTATGAATTGCTAGAGAGTCAGGTTCACAGAGGTATTAGTTTGAGTGCATTTTACTGGTTACGGAGGAAAATCAATCACTTGATTGTCCTTGTTGTTAAGACTATGTGATTGTATGGAGTTTAATTTTTGGATGTGTGATAATTACTAGAAAATTGCTCCAAGGGTTAATATGAAATATGAAAGCTATGAAAGTTTCGGTAGGGGTTTGTCATTGCTACTGTTTTTGGGTGAGTGGGTTCCAGTTTGATTGAATGGGTTTTGAGTTTGGACGTGTACTCATACGTGTGTACACTGCTACTAGGGTTGAGCCAATGTTCTTTTTCTAATCGATTGAGAGAAGATTACCTGTTTAGATTATAAATTGCTAGTTTGGTTTCTTGTTCCATGATGCCATAGCTGTTATTGAAGGTCCCACTGTTTATTCTTGGTCTTTATTCTCTCATGTTATTTTGCTTTGATTTGTATCATGTTTGGATAAGCTTTTTCTGTTTTCATGTTGGACCTGAAAAGCTTGGATCCTTGTTGGTTTTGCTAAGGTCAGAATTATAGATTAAGTTATACACTTGCGTTGAGTTTGCTCGTGCATTTTATCTTGACTCGTGGATGTGAGTTCCTTTTGATAAGGAGATAAGGTGGGGTGTTTAAAGGATGAAATTGGGGTTTGTTGGTAGGTGCATGCCTTCACTTGAGTTTCCTAGTTGGGTCTCATGCATCAATGGTATCCAATTCTCTGCATAACTTCTTTGATGTGGCAGCATCTGCATTTCCTTGCATAAAATGATCTACACAACTCCAAATTAGGATTTGTTTGTTGCATTAGAAAGCTAACACACCGAGCCCTTTAACTATGAAATTTCAGATTCTAAATCCTCATTGATCAATACCAGTTTTCATCTAAAGTCAGTAGTGTTCTGCATAATTTCTTGTTCTGGCAGCACCTGCATTTCTGTGCATAAAATGAGCTACACAACTCCAAATTAGGATTTGTTCATTGCATTAGAAATCTTATATACTGAGCCTTTAGCTGTGAAAATTTTAGATTTTTTCTTATTAGCCAATCAGTGCCAGTTTTAATCTAAAGTCAGTGTTGTTTTCTTCATAATCCAAGTGTCTGCATCATCTACATTTCTATGCATAAATTGGGTTGTACAACTCCAAATTAGGATCCGTTTGTTTATTTAGAAAGCTAAGATGTGAAGATTGCATGTGTAAAATTTTCAAATTTTTTTCATTTTCCAATTAATACTAGTTTTCATCTAAAGTTAGTAGTTTTTTTTTTTTGCATAATGGGTGTTTCTAGTAGCATATGTGTTTATCTACATAAATTGGGTTGTACAACTCCAAATTGGGATCCGCTTATTGCATTAGAAAGCTAAGATGTGAGGCTTGTATGTATAAAATTTTCAGATTTTTCCCATTTGCCAATCAATACCAATTTTCATCTAAAGTCAGTAATTTTCTGCATAATGGGTGTTTCTGACAGCATATGTGTTTCTCTACACAAATTGGACTGTATAACTCCAAATTGAGATCTGTTCGTTGCATTAGAAAGCTAAGATGTGAGGATTGCATGTGTAAATTTTCAGATTTTCCCATTTGCCAATCAACACCAGTTTTCGTCTAAAGTCAGTGCATTCTGCATAATTCCTTCATCTGGCAATATATGCTTTTCTCTACATAAACTGAGCTACACAACTCCCAATTTGTTGCATTAGAAAGTTAAGACACAGATCCTTTAACTGTAAAAATTACAGATTTTTTCCTTGTGTTGGCTGATACCAGTTTGCATTCAAAGTAGGTTCTGCTAGCTGCATAATTCTGTTCCTAGCAACATATGGTGTTTTGATTATAACATGTGTTATGTGGCTTAATGTATGCATCCTTTGTTACATTTGGAAGAAGATTAGATGAGGTTACTGTGTACTGAGGTTTCAGTCCAAGATTTATTGCAATTCAACACCATATTTCACCTATTTTCGGTTTTGTTCTGCATAATTTATATTTTGGACCACATTCACACTTTCATGCACATATTTGACCATATGCACCCAATTGGCATGCTGTTTGTTGCATGATGAATGCATGGTTTGTACTTGCATTGTGATTGATTGGATTGCTTAAGGTTTTGTTTGGTCATGATTAAGAGGAAATCTAATTGAAATTGTAAATGATGTGGTATTCACCTTAACAACATATAATTTTGGGTCTGTTTTTTAGGATATGGTTAATTCTTTAGTCTTATGGTGAAATGTTTATGTGCTTTGATGGTGTTGCTATGCACCAAGTGCTTGGTTTGTGATTTTTCTGATTTTTAAACCTATGGTATCACTTAACTTGTTTTATGAGTTTGGTTAATTTGGGACAGTTAACTGTTGGCTTAGGAAATGTTAATATTGCTGAAAGTTGGTCCATAGTGATTGTGGCAGTTTAGTAAGTGTGCTTTGGCTTGGGCTTTGGCCATGTTTGGAATTTTGGAATCCTTAAGGCATGATTGATGATTTAAGGTAATGGTGGCTGGGTTATGTTTTGCTTTACGATGGAGTTTGGTTCATATTAGGATAGGTTAGAATGGTTATGGTTTGATCATGACTGGATGATGTTTGTGTTAACCTATGTATTTCATGAAAAATGCTTGATATATGGAGAATTAAATTGCATGTGAATATGCTTAGATAATTGTTACCTTGACCCCATAACTTGATTTTGTGATGTTTAGTTATAAAGATTTAATTGTATGACTGATTCTTTAGAGAGTTAATTTGGATTATGCACATCTTTTATTTGGGATTACTGGTTGAATCTGTTACTCGATATAGGATTTTTGAGCAAGTTAGAATTTGAAAATTTACCTGTTCACTTGGCTAATACGCTAAAACTATAAATGTGATTTTGAATTGTGGACTGAGGTAGGTTTTAGAATTTTGAATCTGCATGTGTATTTTATTTTGCTAAGTTTTTGTTTCTCCTTATTGTCTTAGTCTCGCTCAGACAATATACACGTTTTGCTTGAACACATGTATTTCTTTGTTTTTTATCCCAAACATATGGGTATTGTAATTTCAGTACAAGGTTTTCTGCATTGTTGGATGAGCCCCCTTTCATTTTGAGTTTATGAAGTAGGGGAGACTATTTACATGCTGTGACTAATTCAATTGGCAGGGTGTCTGCAAATTATGTGGCTTTGGATTGTGCTTGATTTTCTGGCTATTTAGTTTGCTTGCGGGGCCTGTTTTGAAGCTGGAGTTTAAAAACACTATCGTTTGAGTTTTCAATAGGTTCATAGGATCTTAAGGTATGATCTGTTGCAATTTTTTTTAGGGTTGGTTTTAACTATTTGATGATAATTTAGATCAGAAATCCTTGTCTTTAATTGCTTTGGTCCCATACTGTGAATATAGGGATTTATTGCTGCTGCTTGATAACTAGATATGTTATTTGAAATACTGTTTTGTCACTATTGATTCCTAGATTATGTGAAATTTACTATTGCAATATGAAATATGTGGTCCTGTTCTGAGTTTCATGAGACTTTTGATGATATCTACCTGTATGTGTCTAGGTTTAATTACATTGCCAATCTATTTTCACTATGACACGTTAGGATGACTCAAATTTAACGTATCTATCATCTCGAAGTTAGTAACCCATGGTCACCGACCTGTAGGATTTGGTTGAAATAAAATGATTTTTGGGATTGGGTGTGATCCTGGTTTATTTACATAATTTGTTTAATCCCCTTGTTGATGCTCATGTTGGTGTACTTTAAATAGCAAATATTTGTGTGCAATAAAATGCTTGGGATTGTTGGATATCCATTAAAGATGTTTGTGTGCAAATATGTTTAAGTCAATTGTTATCCGAGAGATTAATCCTTTTAGGTTACACGATCCATATCATGATTTTAGACATGTTTGGTGCTTTAGCTTGTTTTCTTAACTTGCTTATATGTTGTTCCCGGTTAGTTGTTCATGAATCATTTGTCAATAAACCAATTCCAACTTGCCAGTATCTCTTTTGTCCTAGCTGTGAAAATGAGTTTCCTGTCAATTACCTAATCTATTTTAAAAGCATTTTGATGTTATCCCTTGCCTATGTGGATGCATTCTAAAGTAGTTAGTGTTGTCTTATGAGTTCCATTTACAGTTGCTTTCTTGTTGTAGTTTAATTCATGTAACACTAGTTTTTTTAAAAAAATTATTTATCTTCTCATTTTATTTCCATTTCTTTAAGCGATGTGTGTACTCTATAATGAAGAAACTGCGGTAGTTTTTTTTTTCCCCTTCCAAAATTCTTACAAATGAGTTCCAAATCGATGAGTTCAATAACTCGTTTTAAGCAAATAAAATCAACAAATCACGTTAGTTGTCTTTAGGGGTCAAGTATTCACTAGACAATTTTCTCGGAGTAGATTAACGGGTCTAGTATCGCCTTCCATCCAATTTAGGACACATTGACAAGTTTTTCTTTTTAATAAAATGATCCAATGTCATAATATTTACATTAGTTGTCTTCAGGGGTCAAGTACCCACTTGACAATCTCATTGGCGTGGATCAGCGGGCTTAGTACCACTGTTCATCCCAATTAGAACACATTACTAGAGGTTTTTCTAAATAAGTGGACCAATACTATGATATTCGCGTTAGTGTCTTCAGGGGTCAAGTACCTACTAGAAAATTTTCTCGGAGTGGATCAACGGGTCTAGTATCGTCTTCCATCCCATTTAGGACACATTGATATGAATTCTTTTTAAATGGCCCGATGCCAGCAACACTTGCGTTTAGTTGTCTTCAGGGGTCAAGTATCCACTAGGCAATTTTCTTGGAGTGGATCAGTAGGTCTAGTACCACCTTCCATCCTATTTAGGACACGTTAACAAAGTTTCTTTTTTCTAATTAAATCATTAAAATCAAATTAATTTATTCTTTTTTTATCAAACCAATTCTTTTTCTTTTTAAAGCAACATTTATCTTAACTAAGATCAATCAACCCATAACCAAATTTTTACAAAAGAACTATGTGGCTTTGAATTTCTCATTGCATCAGGGGATATGTAGGCACGCAAGTCAAACCTAACTTTAAATTTCTGCAATTTGGTTTACTCGTTGTCTGGAATAATTGTTTGTATTTATCTAATTTCTCTATTTGCTAAAAGGGGTAAAATAGACATAGTTTAAGTTATAAAGTTTGTACAATTAGCTTAAGGTAACCGTCTCTGAACGGATGTATCAGAGGTGCTGTGGGATTAAATTTTCATAATTTTTTGTGCATAATTGACTCCTGAACTTGGCCTAATTTTCGTTTGTTTTTATTTTAAATTCATTTCAAAATGGTTTTGCTAGTCATTTTCCCTACTCAATAAACGATTGATGGCGACTCCATTTTTTATGATTCCCTGTCACAATTTCTCCATGTCATGACACAGCCACTCAAAAGCTAGTAGAATTAGGATGAATTATAAATGTTGCTGTGCTAGCAGACTCTGGCTATGGAGCAATTGTGCGAGATGAAGAGAGTTGAATTTGGATGGCAATCACAAATATGGTTATCACAGAATAAAAGGTGAAGGTTGCTGAGGCTATACCATTTTGTCATGGTCTTCTTTTGGAAATAGCAATGTCGTTAATTTATATGACTTAATTGCCAAATTTGATAGTTTGCATGTGTATAATGCCCTCATGCCACCTTCGTGTGACTCTACTTACTTTTAGTACAATAATTTCAGATTGTAAGTAACTTGAGCATGAATTTAGGACCGTCCAATTTAGTCACGTGGGAAGGAATGTGAATAATGTAACTCATGCTCCTACATCGTTTGCCAAAACTTTGGGTGAGAAAGTTTGGCTTAAAGATGCTCCACAACAAGCTATTAATCTTGCTTTCAATGATGTAATGTCTTTGCATTTTGGTAATGAATTTTTTGTCTTTCTTCTAAAAAAGAAATCGAGACATGGAAATGAGGCATAAAAATTAGTCATTATTTTTTATCATTTTGTTTTACGTATTTAATAAGTTTAATTACTTGTGAACCAGACTAAATTAAACCAAATAATTATTGTCAGCTTGATCAAATTCATAAAATAACTTAATTTTTGAATGTTTTTGTACAAACTTACAAACTTAAAATTGAACTCAATTGCATGATGAATACTCCCTAATACAAATTTGCAATGAGTTAACTTTTCTTTTATATGATACAACGTGTTAAGTACTTTTTTTTTATGTGAATAATAAATACAATGAGTGAAATTTATCCTAATTTCATATATAACTTTTCTCACATAAAACAGTATAAAACTAAGCTAGGATCTTAATAAAATAACAAAGAGAGTAGAGTGGACAAGATGAGTGTTAGTTGTTCCAGTTTGCATTTTCCCCACATACATTTTTCTTCTAAGTGAGCATAAAATGATTCTTATCCATCTTAAGATGGCGTGGCTCTGTGCTCAAGTTGGTATACGTCATATGTTATTGTTTTTGTTATTGAGTTTAATTTTGATCTGTTGTCAGTGTAAAGTTTTTTTATATTGTTATCTAATCATGTATTGTCAAATCATTAAAAGAGTTTGACTATCACAACAACTGCTTAAAAATTCTAACACTTTTAGGCTTTGTTTGGATTATGAGAGAAATAGAGTATAAAGAAATAGGAAGAAGAGAAATAAAGTAGAAAATGAGTAGATTTTTAAGTTATTTGGATTAAGTGAATTATGAGAGAAATAGGAAAGAAAGAAAATTAAATTTTATTGTAAATATATATTTGCCCCTATTTATTTATTTATAAAACAACAAAAAGAAAGGTATATTAGTATAATTTCTACCTTTACCCATTTCTTCTCTATTTCTTCTCACTTTAGGAGAGAAATAAAAAAGTTGGGGGACTCACCATTTTTTTTCTTCTCTATTTCTCCTCTAACCAAACAAGAGAACTTCTCAATTTCTCTTATATTTCTCTCTTCTCTAATTCTCTCTTCTCCATTTCTCTCAAACCAAACAAAGGCTTAATGATATGTCAACACATGATTGAATGACAATATAACTTTTTTTACACTCACAATGAATTAAAATTAAATCATTTTGTTATTAGTGTACTTGGAATCTACTTTAGCAAACCTGGCGTAGATCATTAACAAGTTGTAAAATGAGTTATGAGACATCTACACGTTACCAAAAATTACATGCTCACGTATAAAAGGTTAGATCACATTGAGATGATAGGTTATTCGATCTGACTCTGATTATGGTGGTTGCCCTAGTGACCACATTAGGATATATCTTTATGTTTGTAGGTGAAGTTGTTTATTAAAGAAATGTCAAACAGATACTTACAGTTACTTCGACTAGAGAAGCAAAGTATGTGGCTTGTTATGAGGCCATCTACCTAAAAAAATATGATTGAGGAATTTGGTCTCAATTTTATATTGTAGAGAGCATTTATAACTATATATTATGATAACTTTGTTGTTGTAAGTTTTATGAAACTTCTTATTTTTTTAATATCAAAGCCAATGGTTTGACTGGCATGAATATTTTAGATAGTGGTTAAAGTTTAAGTGTTGTGTTGTGTTGGCTCTCAGTGGACTTGAGCTTTATTAGAAACCTTGTAAATACTCTTAAAGACTTTGGCTCAAAGAGGAGCTTACTGATATAAAGACTCACACTTGAAAGAAGAATGTTAGAAATTCAAATATGAATGAGAAAGTCTTACTTTGGTAAAAAATACATTAAGTAAAAATTATATAACTGAAAAGACTTATAAACTTAAGGCTTTAATATTTTAGGTTAAGATATAATATCATGCTTCTTTTATGATTGTCTATTTAGTTCATAAGATAAAGATCATCCAAACTGCCCTTTACCAAACACTGCCCCGAGCAGATGGAATCCATCAAGGGATCAACTTCTTGTTTTGGTTAAATCCATCGAAATCAGTATGAAGCCAAAGTGCTACTGCTAAGGGACAGATATGTATCTTTTTTCTTTCTTGTACAAGGCAGAGATGTATCTTGACCTCTTGTTCCATTTGGCCAACATGCGTGCTCCATTTGGCCAACATGCAGGTAGGATAGACCTTCAGTGTACCCGATAAAAAGCAAGACAAAAAGTTCAACTTTTTATGTAAGAGTTTAATTTTGATTTATTATTAATGTAAAAAAATTTTATATTATTATTTAATTATATATAATTAAATTATTAAAATAATTTTATTATCATAATAATTATTTAAAAAATTTAACTCTTTTAATGATGTATCAACACATAATTAAATGATAATGTAAAAAAACTTTATACTAAAAGTAAATTGAAATTAAATACTTTATGTAAACTTACACTCTTTTTACATATTTTTGTACAAGTTATTAAATAATATCTCAGTCTCTTTATATTTGTTTTAAATAATTTAAATTGTTTAGATGCCTCACATAATTTATATAAGTATTTTTTTTTAACTTTTTACCATCATTTTTTTTTATTTATAACGCGCACTGCACATGTCATTATGCCAAAAGTACATATGTTGTTTTCAGGATGAAACCAAGTGGACTTGAGATTTGTTAGGTGACAATTTATGGTACGGTTGTTAACAAAAAAATGTTTGAGACCTTTACCAAACAAATAGAATTTAGTGTTTTTTTTTTGGAGGGTGGAGGGAGGAGGGAGGAGGGGGGTAATGTACTTCAGATTTTATCTCTTGGCTAGACTGGATATAAAATTTAATTGGATTAAATTTGAGATAACCGATGGAACCCTCTAACATGAAGCCCCTATATATTTATCAAGCGAAAGTTGTTCATTGAAATGATTTAATATTTTCATCTTAAAAAAAAAAAACTACTGTTTCAAGTTAATTACATGTGTATTAGGGTTTCTATATTTGAAAAAAAAAATCAAAAATTAGTCATTCGACATGAACACAAATTGAGTGAAGGAAAAAAAAAAAGACAAGTCATCGCGACGTTTCCTAAAGTTGAAACTTAGTGGGAGTTGATTTTTTAAATTAAATTTTATGACATTTATTTACCAAAACTTTAAAATTGAGCGGGGTGTGGGGATTTGTGCATCTTTTGTTTTTTATATATTGGTTAATAGAATTTATTTCAGATTCCATAAAATATGTTGATCATAGTTGTTTTAAAAAAATATTGAGATTACATATTGAATTAATAGAAAATTCTTAAATATACATTATGTCCTATATAGTTTGCATGTGTACTAGATTAATATAAATTAATTAGTAGTTATTTGGGTATATTTATATTTAGATCCAATTAAGCATATTTAATGTTTTTAAAAAAATTGACTACATATTTCTTTTGTCCAATACACAAATTAAATATATAATATATTTATATTTATATGAGAATATCTCTTAATTAATTTTTTTACATAAAATTAATTAATTAGTTATATCAAATGTAAAATCTAAATTTATATATTGTCTCAAACAGTTTATAGAGTTTAATTTTGATTTACAGTAATCAGTGTTAAAATTTTTTATACTACCACTCAATTATACATTATCACTTTATTAAATAATGTGACTTTTGAGGTAGTTATTGTTAGAGTTAAATTTTTTTAATAATGTAACAATACAAAATTGAGTGATAATATAAACTTTTTTTTTACGATTACAATAATTAAAAATTAAATCCTAGCTTTATATTCACGATTGTATCTTCAACTAGCGATTATTAATCTATTTTACAATCATGCCTTAGATTTTGTGTTAGCCTGAATGCTTGAACTTCATTATTGGCAGTATTATACCATTATGTTCACTTAACGATTGCATACATACTCATGTGATACACTTCTTAATGGTAAGGATACATCATTTTTTTCATGTTCATCACTTAGATTAAGAGTGAAGATTGCATGTCCAATCTCATTATTACAATTCTGCGGTATCAGTTCCAGAAGATATGAATGTCAAATTGTCAATCTAAATCCCGTAAAGTTGAATGATAAAAACTTGGTTATAATTGTAGATGTAGACACCATTCCATTCCTAATGGGTTAATCCATAAAGTAAACTAAAAGCGGATGTCATAGATGATCAAGCCTCATGACTGAAGCACCTGAAAGATTTGGCATTTGAGTGGAGGAAAAAATAATCGACATGGACAGGGAATGCTTACAAGTTACTCATAAAGTCATATATAATCCTTGTGTTTGAAAAATATAGTTGAGATATGAAGAGAAAACATAGAAGACGCTCAGTGGCACCGGCAAAAAAGACTTCTAAATTTAGATTGGAGAAGTTTGGAAGGTAATGGACTATACGGATAATTGTTTATTTTTAAATTAATTAAATTATAAAATATTTATAAAAATAAATAAATAATGATTATAAAATTATATACATAATAATATTTTATTTTATTACTTTTATTTTAAAAAATAATAAGAATATTTATTAATAAATAAATAAAAATTTCTTCTAAATTGGGGCGAGTAGAGACGAGTTTTTGCCTACCCCTAACCTGCCCCGCATCTTTTAAAGAAATTTTCAATCCGTCCCTACTCGTCTCGCGAGTTTTGTAAATGAAAACTCGCATTCTACTGACAAAAAAAATAATAAAACTCGAACCTTATCGACATATACTATATAATACATAATATAATATAAATTATTAAAAAAATCACTTATTGCACAAAATTTTTTCAAACTACATCAAATATGAAATATACTCTTTATGAAATAATTAAACTACGAATAAGGTAAGAGCAGATAAACTTTAAGCTCAGACCCATCGGGTCTCACAACACACTTTAAACTTGTCTGGATAAGTTTAAAACCTATTTCGTACAAATTGGGACGAATTATGTACCCGCAACCTACTTCGTACAAATTGGGACGAATTATGTACCCGCAGGTGAGTTGAAATTGTGATTGTTACCAAACTTTTCGGTACAAATCGTAGTAAGGAAACAAGAAGTAAAGGCAAACCCTAAACTGATTAAAATAAACGACATGGTGTGCCACGCCACGTATTTCTACAAGAACACCTCATTTACCCACAAGGTAATTTATATACGAGAAAATACAGTACAACATCTGATGGAAAGTAAAACATAGTACAGTCAAAGAAGAAATGATTCTCTTTCTGCAAGTTATTTCAGCCACATGTGAGGATTTGAAGCACCGAAAATCTTCGTACTTCGCCGCATCAAAGGAAATTATAATCGCTTTATTCATTACTTTGCTTGCAATTGCACTAGCTCCAGCTAGCGCCTTCTTGCAGCCGTTTCCCTTTGTGCATTGAAGTAGACAGCAGCAACTGGGAGGCCAAGGTCATTCTCTGCTGCGAAATTCCGGGTGTTGAAGTGATCTCTTGAAGAAGGTGGAGTAACAGACTGCCTACGTTTTTGCTTGAACAGGACAAACACAAACCTGTGGATCCCTATGTTAGGCATTGGGATCTCATAGTTCACCGACTCTTTGCCTATATATACCCACCCAAAATAAAGGAAGAATGGATATTTGTCAGTCTCTCTCTCAGTAAGTCTCTATCCATATATATATATATACATTTTTCTGGTAGATCAATCAATAAATGAAACCTACCAAATGTGGCATCTGTTGTGCCTGGAATGTCTGTCACTATCCTGCAAACCGAAATAATTTGAACCAAATTTTACTGTTAGATACCTCTGAATGGATAGTTTACCTTATACTGTTCTGTGTACATGTTTACTGTTCAAGTCTTTTAATTTCCCTCTCAGATTGGTTTGTTTTTTAGGCCATGGTAGAGCATGCAATTTTACTGCTATATGTACCTTCTTCATGTGCTAAAGTATATTTATATGTGATATGTGCGTGTTTGTGTATCATTTCATGGATATGTAATAAATGGCTGTACAGTGTTACATCAGCAGTAATTAACCTAAGGTTAATCAAATAAAATAACTGGTTTCTAGCTATCATCTATTGAGTACCAGTGCAAGTGCTCTCTCAGATAAGGATCACTAGGGCCAGGAACATCCGGGTCTGTCATGACCTGCAATGAAAAAAGCAGACACTTAGCTAAATGATTCACGTTTTGTAAAGAGCATTCCAATAATAGAGGTATACAGTGTATGACTATAGAAAATAACAAAGAAACTAACAGCGCAAGTTTTTTTCTTTTTTTTCTTTCTTTCTTTTTCTTTAAAGAAAAAGGAATAAGAAGAGAGGACGAAAAAGAGATTAAGGGGTTTTTCAAATATATACCAGTGTAAAGAAGGACCTCATATCGCCTCCATAAATCTCAACCTTGGGCCTGGTGGTGACAGTGGAAGGGAAGAGCTCATGCCCATTGAAGACTTGCTTGTTGTTGTAACTCACAGTCATTTTTATGCTTGTGGTGAAAGGCTCAAGAACATCTCCTATGACTCTCCCAACAATTAGAGGTTCTGACGACACTCTTGCCATTATAATAGGAACAAGGAAGAAGAGAGAAAGGGTAAGTGGAAACTGAAGAATACAACTAGATGAGAATTCCTGCTGGGAAAGGGAGTATGAGCTCCATATTTATATTGTCTTAAAAGTAAATTTCACGATAGTGTTTTTTTTTTCTCTTTTAAAATATGTTGCAAGATATATTTAATTTAGATCTAGAGAAAAGATGAGTTCTAGGGAGGGGAATGGCCTATATAGGCTATAAGCCAAGTGCTCCCACCACTCCTAATATACTGTCTCTTCGGCTCATTTCAACAAGTGCCTCTGGGATGTTTCTGCCGAAATCATATTAGTTAGTCATGTTATGTGACAAATCTTTCCCCTTTTCCTCTCTCTCTTCCTCATGATCATACACACACAATGGGTCCCTTGGAATCGGTTCTTGATTGGCTGTACTCCTGATCAATGAATTTCTCGTCCAATAATAAACTCGATTTTTTTCCCAGCACAGGTCAGAAAAAGCATCATGTGTAATCCTGTACGTGGGTCATCTCTTTGCAAGTTGTCAAGTCTCTGCAATTATATTAAATTAAAAGCATAAAAGGCAAAAATTCTAGGAATGCTTTGCTTCTTGAACATCCACATTTACCATTCTCTTTAGCATATAAGGCAATAGTACGATGGACGTGGAGAAATTTTCGTTGAATCCCTTGCGTAGAGAATCTTCCTTAGTTACATGCACACAAAATGCATTTTGCTGTTTCTGGGCTTGTGATTCTCCTTTTTTTCCCACTGTTTTTTTTTTTTTTTTGTTGGAAGATTCTTGAGGAACATGGCATAATTAAAGGAACTCCACCATAAATGTTCAAGGCTATACATGCCTATGAATTTTTATTTTTATTTAATTTCAGGGTGAGGGAATGCTCTCCTCGACACCATCAATGTCAGTGAAAATTTACAGAATAAAACAAACCACCAAGGTTATACATGCCTATGACTATGAGGGTATGAGTGCCCAAGGTCATTTCAGAATAAAACAAACTCTGAGATTCAAAACTTGTTCCAAGATTGGACAAAGGGGAAGAAGGTGAAGCTTTTTTTTCTTATTTTATTTTTTATTTTTTTGGGTGGAATATAGAGCTTCTTTTTTTTCTTATTTTATTTTTTATTTTTTTGGGTGGAATATAGAGCTTCTTTTTTTTCTTATTTTATTTTTTATTTTTTTGGGTGGAATATAGAGCTTCTTTAACTAGAAGCTGTTGTGCCCTTCTTGTCCCCCCTAATAAAATTTTAGGGAGTGTTCGGTTTGTTTTTCATTTTTATTTTTAGTTGATATATTTTTATTATAATTATAAAAGTATCACATTATTTTTATTTTTATTATTTGCAAGTGTATTGTTGATGTGTTCTTCTCGTTCTGTTTTTATGTTTTTGTTGGGGAAAGGGGTTGACATGTGTGCACATGCGCATTCTTTGCTTAATGGATCACAAATTCTTGTTCCAGAAAAAAAAAGATCGCTAATTCTTAGTGGAATTTTTGCATATATAATTAATTAACACAGTCACTGGTTCTTATTCTATTTCTTTCTTTCTTTATTAGGATTTGAAAGTGGAATATGGACCTTTTATTGTATAAATAAATTGCACGTATCATTCACTATCGAAACTTAATACTAATTAAATTGAGAGTTATCTTATATGCTACATTACGTATATATGGGGAGACATGATTATAAAATTTGTTGGTCCTGGAAGCGTTAATTGCCTGTTTTGGTATATGTTGGAAATTTATATTTCCAATAATTATGTGGGCTCATATTTAATAACAATTATATTAGTTATTTATCATAAAGAGGCTTAAATTAGTGATCTAATTAAGTGAGCCCATTAGACTACAGAAGAAACTAATACGAGCTTAATGAATAGATGCAAGTATTTTCTCATTAGGGGATAATAGGAACCCTAATAGGTTTAACAAATCAGGAACGGTTATGGTTTCCAATATACCAAATCATAATACAATTTTCCTTCTTCCCATCTGGAAGAGAGACAAAAGTCCCATTGAGGAACTAAAGTGATTTGGTTGAGGAAGATCACAAACCACCCCGTTTGTTCGTGATTGATTGCTGCTAAGATTCTACAACAGTTGGTGATCAATAGCTATAGATCCAGGTATTTATGAAATCCTAGAATCCTTGATAATCTGACATGATGTAGATCCTAGGCTTTATAGTGTTTGGTTCTAGGATGTATGCATCTAGAATTTGTTTTAAAGAATCAAAGAATTAATTTCTAACAAGTGGTATAAGAGCGGTAATCATTGTTAGATTATTAGGATTTGTAGATTTTCTAGATGGTTAGGGAAATTGTGATCCTCCTTAAATGGTCATTTCCACCCAAATTTTATAACCCTAATTTGTGAAATTTGGGACCAGAGGTTTTCGCTGCATACGAAATCATCAGGATTTGCAATACATACACACACACACACACACACACACACACATATATATATATATTTGTGTGCTATTTTAAATTAATCGAAAAACATAAATATTGGTTGATTTTCTCTATTATATATGTTTTATGTATGAAAGGATACATGGTCTAGAATGCTTGAATCTGATTTGTGACATATTGATTTTGCAAGTTTCAATGCTCTTGATCGAAGAATGAATTGTTTTCAATATGTATGTGTGAAAGGCATGTGATGAAGCAATAGTGTCAGGCTTTTATTAGCCTTTAGAATGATTTTTAATAATTGACTTTGAAATCAAAAGTCATGGACGACTATTCATGGTGTCTTGTAAATTTCCTTTCTTTGAATGCAAAACTTTTGGATCCAGAAAAGATCATGACCAGGCCGTGTTGTGTAATACGGGCATGGCCTATGTTGATTAAATTTTTTTTAATTGATCTGGTATTTTTTTAATTGAGTTAATTGAAAAAACATGGTGCCAAAGTAACCACTATTGTGTAAATTAACTTAATTAAAATTACATAAATGTTTGCGTGAAATTATTTATGTGAACTGTGCTCGACCCAAAGGAAGACACAGTTCCAAATAATGACATGCCTACGATGGTAAATATGTGATGATTATAAATTTTTTATTTTTCATGTGAACAATAATTGGTCCAAAAAAAGGCTGTTGTTTGACAAAACTTATCATCAATATTTGATCATTGCATTGAGAGTACTACTTACAGTTAATTTCTTTATCAAAAGACTAAGAATTAATGTTGTGCTAGTTATCTTGTGATGGATTCTCAATTCTGGATAGTTGTTCATGTCTTATCTTTATTGATATGCTTATTTATGTGAATATGTTTGTTTATTTTGTTCTTTATCCAATTTCTGTTGTTAATCCTGTGAATATTTCTACTCAAATCAATACCATCCCAATGTTAAATGGGATGAATATCAAAGCCTGGAAAGAAGCCGCGGAGATAATTCTCGGCTGTATGGATTTAGATCTGGCATTTAGGATGGAGCGACCCACTCATACTCTTGAAAACCCTGATTAGATTAACATTGGGAAGTGGAATCACTCTAACCGAATGTGCTTGATGATCATGAAGCGCTCCATTCCAGAAGTGTTTCGGGGGCTCTATTGCTGAGAGTAAGAATGCCAAGAAGTTCCTTCAAGAAATTGAGCAATATTTTGCCAAAAATGAAAAGTCTGAGGCGAGTAACCTTTTGGCCAAACTCGTCTCGATGAAATATAAGGGAAAGGGAAACATAAGGGAGTACATTATGGAAATGTCTAATCTGGTATCAAAACCCAAGTCACTAAAGTTAGAGATGTCTAACGACTTGCTCATGCACTTGGTTTTGATCTCTCTTCCTCCACACTTTGGGCAATTCAAAGTGAGATATAAGCTCATTCAATGATCATTTGTCCTTTTGAGTGTTATAGCTCAAAGGGCTATATCGATAAAGTCTTAAATAGATTTGACATGAAAGATAGTAAACCAGGAGACACACCTGTTACTAAAAAAGACAAGTTTAGTCTAAAACAGTGCCCCAATAATGATCATGAAATAAAAGAAATGCAGAAGATTCCCTATGCATCAACGGTAAATGTATGCTCAAGTTTGTACTCGTCTTGACATAACATTTATAATGGGAGTTTTGGGAAGATATTTGATCAATCCTGGTATGCAACATTGGAAAAAGCGGCCAAACGTGTGATGCGTTATTTGAAAAGAACAACAGACTACGTGCTCACTTATTGAAGATCTGACAGTTTGGAGATCATCAGGTTCTTTGACCCCGATTTTGTGGGATGCCAAGATAACAGGTGCTCTACATTAGGCTACATCTATATGTTGGCAGAAGGAGCTATCTCATGGAAGTCAGCTAAACAGACACTTATAGCTTCTTCGACCATGGCAGCAGAGTTCATAACTTGTTATGAGTCGTCCAACCACGGGATATGACTACGAAACTTTGTCACTAGTTTGCGTGCGGTCAATGACATTGACATACCACTAAGGATTTATTGTGACAATAACTCGATAGTTCTTTACTCCAACAATAATAAGAGTTCAATGAAGTTGAAATTTATCGACATCAAGTTTCTAGTTGTTAAGGAAAGAGTTCAGGATAGACATATTTCTATAGAACATATAGGGACAAATTATATGCTAGCTTATCCATTAACTAAGGGTTTGACACCTAAAGTTTTTCATAAGCATACTGCTCATATGAGTGTTATTCGTGAGGATACCTTAGTTTAGTAGGAGTCTTTTTATGTTCTATGTTTTACTTTGGACATTGTTTATTTGATTGTATGCATAATAAAGTTGATGGTTTATGATTCTATTTTGAACTTGTTTATGCTTTGTATATGCAATAATCATATTGCATTTAAGGACTTTGGATTGATCTCACTAAAGACTAAAGAAGGATCAGTTGAAAATAGGCATGATTGAGATCACATTGCATGTAATTTCTATGTTACTCATCCATATTTGATCTATGCCATTGAATGCATTAATGTGGTGATCATTATGGTTTAGTAACATTTTGGTTGTGACAAAAAGTGGCGGTAGTTTCATTGTTAATACATGAGATGGATCAAATTGTTAAAGAAAGTCTAAAGATAAATAGCATTCGGACGCGCGCCTAAGGAATTTGTGATATACTTGTTTAAGGAATGATATGTAGTCCAAGTGGGAGATTGTTGGAAATTTTATTTCCAATAATTATGTGGACTCATATTTAATAACAATTATATTAGTTATTTATTATAAAGAGACTTAATATTAGTGATCTAATTAAGTAAGCCCATTAGACTACAGAAGAAACTAATATGAGCTTAATAAGTAGATGTCAGTGTTGGCCCATTAAGGGATAATGAGAAGCCTAATAGGTTTAACACATCAGTCCCATTGAGGAACTAAGGCGATTTGATTGAGGAAGATCACAAACCACCTTGTTTGTTCGTGATTGATTGCTGCAAAGATTCTGCAACATTTGATGATCAATAGCTATGGATCCAGGTATTTATGAAATCCTAAAATCTTTGATAATCTGGCATGACGTAGATCCTAGGTTTTATGGTGTTTTGTTCTAAGATGTATGCATATAGAATTTGTTTTAAAGAATCAAAGAATTAATTTCTAACAGTATATATATGTTTACACTTACTTTTCCAAATTTAGATAATGGAAACTTTTTTTCCTTCTAAAGTGTCCATTTTTTTTTAATGAAAATGCTAGGCTGCCCATGTTTATCCTTTAGCTCCTGTTTTTCTTGTTTAACTTAAGCAAAAGTGATTGATGACAATTAAATAGGGAATCTTTAGTCATTTTGGTGTGTATATATAGGGTGGGGACCCACTTACTCCAAAAATAAGTCTTGTCACACTTACTCCATTGAATAACATTTTATAAATTTTGAATTTCATCAATCTAACCAATGGATTTAAAGTTCTCATTAAGTAGATCAATTCTATAAAGTTTTATAGAATTTTAAAATGAATTGATACTTCATTTAACTACTTTATTTTAACATATAATATCCTTTTTAAAATATAAGTAAATGTCGGTTATAAGAATAGATACTTATACATGTTCAATTTATCTTAAATTTGGTATGCATGATCTTCATGATAATGTTACATGATTTAACGGTTAGATTGGAAAAAAATAATTATGATAAGTTATTCAACTGTGTAAGTCTACAAGACTTACTTCTAGAGTAATATATATATATATATATGTTTAATTTTGATCCACCGTTAGTGTAAAATATTTTTTACTGTCATCTAATCATGTATTATCAAATCATTAAAATGGTTTGATTATTACAACATTTACTTAGAAAGTCTAATTCTTTTAATAATATGCCCGTACATAATTAGATCATGATAGTATAAATTTTTTTTACAGTGGATTAAAATTAAATCTTATATATATATATATAGGGAGAGAGAGAGAGAGTTATTTTTTAAGTATATATATTTTTTGTATTGCAATATGTTGTCTAAATTAATTCATGTACAATGACTAATTTACTTTCTTAAACACTTGATTTAAGTCTAAATAATATTAAAAAAACGCTTGGTTAAATAAAATTTTTAAAAATATGAATTTCACAGATGTTAAATTAGATAAGTACTACATATCCTTGAATTATCATAAGAAAAAGGGTAGCCATTGTCAAGATTTTAGATGCAACTTCTTTATAAATTAAAAGAAAAAAAAAAATCAAAAGCCTCACTTCACGTGGCACCAAGTCTTTTTAGAGACCGCAATATCCTGATATAGAATTGGAAACTAAAATACAAAAACCTCCCCAGCATTGATGGCCACATTGTTGCCTGAAAATTAAACATGCAAGTGTAATATATAAAAGTAGAATAAATGCTGTGTAGGTTATTACAAAACCTCATAAAAATAGTATAGTTTATACTGTATAAAAAAATACTAAAGAAAAAAATTAGTTGTTCTCGTTAACACATTGTAATTTTTACTTATATGTTAAGGCGCGATTTGTATTTTAAATGAAAATATTCTCAAATTTGAATGAAATAAGAATAACATATCAAAGGATGGTTTAATATGACATCAATTAGTAAACACTATGGCTTCATTTATAATTTTAGAGATTTAGATGTATATTTAATGATGTGGATTTGATCTCTCTCATTTTTACTTTTTCCTTTATTTTTATAAAATTTGAAAGAATAGATTTCTATGTTTGTGAGATAAAAAATGAAGTACTTATTTACATAATTTTTTAAAGGCTAAATTATAAAGAACCTCATTTAACTTTGGCTATGGTGCAATTTACCGCCTTGGACTATAATATGTTACAGTCAACCTCCCTGACTTACAACATGTGCAATTTTGAGTCTTTTGGTAAACCCCCCATGCAAATCTTCTTCCTTACCATCATTTGCTTTCTAAAATCATGCATCAGAATGCTGTTGTGAATGTTGAGTATTTCAAAAGAATGAAGTCTCACATTGCTTGAAACTAAGACTTTGTGGCCCAGTTTTTTAGAAATAATTTTAATTAATATTTGAATTTTGAACCTTACCAGAAAATCGGGATTTGGGGGAAGATTTTTTAATTACATAAATGTAGCAGTTTTTGGCAATCATTAGATTTAATTACTCCCTAATTTCAGCCCACGGTTTTGGTAAGTTTTAATTTGATTTTATTAGATTTATGACATTTATGTATTAGGTTAATGACATTTATGTATTAGGGTTTTTTTCATGCTGATATATTATTCTCTTCTGCTGCCGCCTCCTCGGGTGTCGAAAAATCTCATCATCTCTTCTTCTTCTCCCCTTCTCTTTACGGGTTACAGGGTTTTTGGCCTTGCTGTTGTTTGAGACCTCGGTTCAGCCGGGAAGAGTCTCGTCAGATCCTGGAATTTCGCACTTGTTGCCGAAATATTCCTTAAGGACAGTGCATAGCACGCCTCAGACTATCACGTGGTTTACTTTGTTCATTGTTTCAGGTACTTTTAATTCAACAATCTTAAGGAATATAACTCAACCTGAAACAAACGCAACCCCAGTCAATGGACCTGATGCTGCCAAAACGCAAATTGCTCCACCTGTTGTTCCTTCTGTCACGTATGCCAAGCCGTTTCCCGATGTATCAAAGATCGAAATGTTCGGAGGACAGAACTTCAAACGTTGGCAAGAACGTGTCTTCTCAGTCCTCGACATGCATGGAGTGGCAGATGCTCTGACCGATCCAAAACCAGATTCCTCTGCTGGCACCAAAAAAATGGACGAATGGACTTACGCCAATAAGGTTTGTAGACATACCATTCTTACTACGTTATCTAACGAGCTGTTTGATGTCTACTGTTCGTACAAGGAAAGCAATAAAATATGGGAGTCCATGGTGCTTAAATACACTGCTGAGGATGCCGGGAGACAGAAATTCGTGATCTCAAACTTCTACAAATGGGAGATGACTGATGATAAGGATATAAAGACCCAAATCAACGAATATCACAAACTGCTTGAGAATCTCAAAGCTGAGAACATTACGCTCCAGGATGAGTTAGTTGCGGGTCTACTGATCGAGAAATTGCCAGATTCGTGGAAAGACACCCTATGAACTTTGGAAGGGTTATAAGCCAAATTTAAAATATTTGAAAGTGTGGGGGTGTTTAGCTAAAGATTGAGTAGATATACACATAGTCCAAATAATGATCACCGGGCAGCTTTGGCTAAACTGATGAAATATTTGAGAGGTACTATGAATTATGGTATTTGGTATAGTGGATTACCCGCTGTATTTGAAGGATACAGTGATGCTAACTGGATTTCAGATTCAGATGAGATTAAATCCACTAGCGGATATGTGTTTACTATTGGTGGTGGTGCTGTTACTTGAAAATCAAGTAAATAAACAATAATTGCAAAATCCACCATGGAGTCATTGTTCATAGCTTTGGAGCAAGCCTGTAATGAGGCTGAATGGTTGAAAAATTTCTTAGAGAATATTCTTTTGGGAATAAAACCAAATCCTTCTGTATCTGTTCATTGTGATAATAAAGCGGCAATAGCCATTGCAAGTAATAAAACCTTTAATGGTAAGAACAGACACATTAGGTTGAGATATGAGGTAATAAAGCAGCTGCTGAGAGATGGAATTGTGTCCATTGATTATGTGAAGTCAGAACTAAACTTGGCCGATCCTCTGACTAAACCTTTGGGAAGAAATTTAATAAGTGCCACATCGAGGGGAATGGGACTTAAGCCAATTTGATATTAACAATGATAGTAACCCAACCTTATGAGTGGAGATCCCATGAAAAGGTTCATATGGGTAATAACAAGTCATTTGTTAATTATGCTAACACTACATTCGTCCCTTCCTATGGTGTGAGAAATATGAGAAGTGTTAGACTGCATTTAATGTGAGGATAAACTTAATGTTTTTAATGTATTTCATAGCCCTTATGGGTGGTGTATAAAGTGCAATATACACTTGATGAAATCACCTATATGAGTGTGGAGTGGAGGCCGCTCCTATGAGACGATGGCATAGTTTCTAGAGCACTCATGAACACCAGGCACGCGCATGGCCGAAAAGCGCAAAACGGCGTTAACAGCAAGAGTAAAATGAGAGTGTGAATGTGATCAAATGAGATTCTAACTTATGTAAAAGGTGTTTTAGTTCATAGAAGTTTAACTTCACCAATAACATTATAAGTTAAAGTCTTATTTATCTAGATCTGGTTCATAGTCCAAAAGACACCAGATTCGATGCATTTACACACAATGTAACCCAGACTTGAGTTTTATTTATTTTAATAATGTTTAAATTCTTTTGAAATATGTGGGGGATTGTTGTGAATGTTGAGTATTTCAAAAGAATGAAGTCCCACATTGCTTGAAACTAAGACTTTGTGGCCCAGTTTTTTAGAAATAATTTTAATTAATATTTGAATTTTGAACCTTACCAGAAAATCGGGATTTGGGGGAAGATTTTTTAATTACATAAATGTAGCAGTTTTTGGCAATCATTAGATTTAATTACTCCCTAATTTCAGCCCACGGTTTTGGTAAGTTTTAATTTGATTTTATTAGATTTATGACATTTATGTATTAGGTTAATGGCATTTATGTATTAGGGTTTTTTTCATGCTGATATATTATTCTCTTCTGCTGCCGCCTCCTCGGGTGTCGAAAAATCTCATCATCTCTTCTTCTTCTCCTCTTCTCTTTACGGGTTACAGGGTTTTTGGCCTTGCTGTTGTTTGAGACCTCGGTTCAGCCGGGAAGAGTCTGCTGTATCCTGGGGGAATTTCGCACTTGTTGCCGAAATATTCCTTAAGGACAGTGCATAGCACGCCTCAGACTATCACGTGGTTTACTTTGTTCATTGTTTCAGGTACTTTTAATTCAACAAATGCAACATACAGAGATGATAGATTTAATGAGACCACAACCTACAAGTCATGCCATTAAGCCACTGTCTCTTCTCTTCAGCACAAAGAATGCAACTTTCCCATAATTATGTGCCAGGGCGAGACCCGCTCCATAAGCATTACATAAAGCCAAAGGTGGAGCAAAAATGTAAGCAACCATGACATAGTATCATTTTAGCTGATGAAACATGAGTGAAAACATAAATGCAATGCTTTAATCTCAACAAAGGATTGTACAGGGAGATCAAGGAAGGACCATTGGGCTGGATAAGGTGACCGAAAAACTGAAAGGTTTCTACTTGTTTAGGTATAAGAGCATTGACAGTGCCTAAAGGGTGTTGGAACTTGGAAGAGCCACACAGGAAATTTGAGGGTTATATTTTGCACGGTCATAAAGCAAACGATAGGGAAGAAGAGGAATTGGACGGAGGGTTGACAAAAGGTTCAAATTGTACTATATTGCAAGTTCCAGGAGGTAAATTGTAACATATCATAGTCAAAGAGGGTAAAATACGCCACATCCATAGTTGATGAAGTTCTTTATAATTTAGTCTATTTTAAAATATAATATATTTAATAATTTTTATTTTAAATTACAATCAATTAATAATAAGCCCATATAATTTATTAACCAATTCCATTAAATATGATTTTATATTAGTAGTAGAAAGATAAATTTGAGAGGAAGGCCTTATTTTTATTATTATTTTTGTGTTAATTTTTTAAAATATTTTTTTTGGGAGAAAAGTAAGCATGAGTTTTCCGGAAATAAATATGTTATATGCAATGTCATTGATTGACATTGAGTTAATGAGCTATTTGCCACTTGTCGTTATGTTATAGCCGATCATATGCCTTGGTAACGCACTCTTAACTGCAGTGCTAATAAGGGTGCAACACGAATTCATTTTGCAATTATTATCCTGACTTCTGAATCAGAATCTGTTATGTTTTCGTTATGGCGATGGATTTGGTAGCAATTCAATCATAGGCGTCACAGTCAAGTCACTCAACTGAGGCTCCTCTTTGATTATCTCGCTTTGAAACCTAAATGATTAGAATTTGGAACAATTCAAATTGAAAATTTATGCTGTATGCTTCAACTCTCCAAATGTTGTTGTATTATAGAAGCCTGCTATCTATGTGAGGGTTTATCATTTTTGCCAATACCTCTATGTTTGTGATTGAGCAGTATTTTGTGGGTATGAAGAAGGATTCTAGTTCCTTCAACAAGCAGAGTCCTAGTCTGCTAAATGCTTACTCTACCGGTGCTTGAAAGAAGAGAGAGCCCACTTATTAATAAAAAAGGTTCTGGATACAAAAAATGAAATGTCTTGGATGTTCAATAAGAAGCCAATTAATATGGACAAAAAAGAGGGGGGAGGGTGAAATGAAGGATGTGAATTGTGATACAGGCTATACACCGCTGCACCTGGCACATTCCCTTGCCATTCTCCTCGGCATATCTGATGTTATATTCCTTTTCTCATATCTGTATGGCATAATGCCAAAGGATTTTATGGGAGTTCTTCACCTTTTATTTCGTTTATTGTCAGTAAGAGACTTGAAGCTTGTTTGTTCCATATCTGTTGCAGAATAGGTTCATTATTTGTTTGATATTCTTATTCTTGAAATATGGACTGAAATAAATTACTTATCTTTTAAATGATATTTTTCTGATTTTTAATTTTAGCATCACAATCTCTCTGCAATGCTTCAAGACTCCAGCAGTCTTGTTTATTGGGGGGGGGGGGGGGTTATCAGGCTATTGAGCCTCCTTCACCCTAGATATGTGACTCTCCTGATGGACCGCGTGTAACATTACATAGAATCAAACTCAGAGATGGAAGGCATTTGACATATCTATGTCCATGGTTTCGTTAGAGATAAAAATCATTCTTCCTTCACTTAACACTTTAGACTTTTAGAAGAGTTGACCCTTAACAGTTTTGATTCTTCCAGGCATGATGTTGTTATTGCGAAAACCCTATTGCCGGTAATTATCTATTTTACATTTTGGTTTTGTTGCTATCATAGCATTCTTTTCTAATTGAATTTATTGTAGGGTCTTACAGGAAGTTGCTGAACACTTGAGGTCTACATTGTATCTTTTGATTTGAGTTGTTTATAGGAGGAAGCAATCCTGATCCAATAGAACAGTAATGACCCTGGCGATATAGAAGAGCTAGTTGATCAATTGGGCTTGGGGTCCAAATGCTACGTAATTGGTTTCTGCACGGATGAGCGGGTGATTTGGAGCTGCCTTAGGAACATACTTTACAGCTATGATTTGTTCAGCTTATTAGGTTATTTGTTATTCTGTAGACACAGAATGTATAAACTTTCGCTTATCTTTTGGCATGTTTCATCCACTTGCTTGCCTGTACATGTTATTGATGTGAGATAGAGTTATCAATCATTCTTTTTATCTATTCTTACAATAAGAAAACATTGTACTGTTGACAAGCTAGCAGGTGCAGTGCTCATAGTGCCAGTTGCCAACTAGTGGTGGTTTGGTCTCCCTCACCCTGCAAACATAACTAGTGAAGCCTATTACCAACGAAAAGACCAATCGACTCTTCCTGTTACTCACTCAAAGATGGTTTCCTAGCTTCTAGTGTTGCTCCTAGTCCAGATAGTCTCTCCCATCAAGATAAATAAATTCTGTCAAAGATGTCTGATACAAAGATTTATACAGTAAGTACAGATCCAGCCTTAGGTAGTTACAAGAATTGTGTTTTTGTCTTCTTTTTCTTTTTTTAAATTTCTGAATGCAATAGAGTGAAAGGAACTAGTTGAAAATCAGTGAGTGAGGTGAATTTATATATACAAAATTGATTTTGAAAATATGTTGGTAATCGTTTTGCCAAAGATCAGAACTGGCACCAACTGTACAAAGTCATTGTGTGGAATATATTATCTGGGGGTTTAAGCATAGCAAGTGTGCTTCTCTAACTGTTAAATTCCGCATGTGGTCTGCATCTGTTGAAGTCACTCATGAACAATTCTCACTGCTTCTTAATCTTAAATTTCTAAATTCTCTGAAATCATAGTCTGTCCTTTTATTTTTCAGGCAAAACTGCTCAAAACAATTTCAGTCATAAGTCTGGAATTGAATTGATAGGAGTATATAAATACTCGTTAATGCCTATTGCCAATATTCATCAGGACTAGATGCAACATTTAGAAACAAATTTCTGATATTTGGTTTTAAGAATGAGTTGAATAATTTAACTGTCTGATTGTCTGTTCTAACCTCCTTTTAATTAAATTTGAATAGAATTATGTAGGTTTTTTTTTTTAATCTTCAACTAAGTAGTATTGTCTTATATCTAACATTTCTTTTCTGCAGGACCATTGACATTGACAGAGAACTCTAGCATACAAACAGTTCTCTATTAGTCGTCACTTCAAAAATATTAAAAAGCTGGTTTTGAAAAATAGATAGGATCCATGAATATTTAACTGATAGTTAAGTTAGAGCTCGAGGTTACAAACGCTCGATTTTTCTGCGACAAAATCCTATTTTTTTCTAACTGACAGTGGAAGATATGAACGAAGTACCATTTTTTGGCGCGACAGGACAATGACCCATTGCTGATTGGTTGGATCTAACATTTGTTTACTACCACAGAGAAGTTGTCTAATAACTACAAGGCAGTCCAAATAACACATTGGGTTCTCAGAAATTCCTGATTTTGATTGAAGTTTTAAGGAAAACGATGTTTGACAGATTGTATCAAGCTACAGAGGTATACTTGAGTCAGTTGAGTGTTAAGTTTTTTTTCCAGGTGCAGTTTTATCAACGGTTCATATAAAATTTGAGAGGAAAGGTTTTATATATAGTTTTGCTATTCATCTAAGTGACTCCGCCTAATTTGATGACGTTAAACCAATGTTCTTAAAATTGAATTAGAAGTAAATTGTCGAGACTTTTGATTTAAATTTAATTATTTAAACAGATTAATTAAATTAAATAATGTCATAATAATAATTTATTAAATGTGAAAAATATTAATTTTTTTAAAAGAATTAATAGTCAATTGATTCAATTGAATTTTTATTGATTTTGACTGATTTAAAATAATCAGACTATAAATTCAATTATAAAATTAAATTATAATTATCTAAATATTCAATTCACAATTATATCAATTAAAGAATTTGATTTTAATAACATTCCATTAAAGACAAACGTAACTACCTCAGTATTAATCTTGTGTTATGTTCTGTCTTTTTTGGTAATTTTTGTATTGTTTCTCTCTCTTCTACTCTTTTTTTTTTTTTTTAATTAACTCTCTTTTCTCCTCTTTTGATAAATGCATATGAGCATTTGTCAAAATAGATTCAACTCATTTAACCTGAAATTTTTTTCGAGTCAATTATAATAATATATATCTGATTCAGGATTTAAGAATGAATTAATATATACTTTACTTATTCCCATTTTATTATAGTTAATAATTTCATTTTATGTTGATTTAATATATTACCAAAAATTTCATTTCATGCTACCGAGTTTCGAAGAAATTTAAATATTAGAACTTTAAGATGGAATATTTGGCTTGACTATTAAAATGTTAGAATGAAATCATAAACCTCTAAATTTTCAAATTAATGGTATCAAAGCTTCAAGAGAGAATTATAAAATAAAAAAGAGAAAGAAAAAGGAATAAGGTGTAATGATATTTATAACTAAAGACTAATAATCACGTAACATAATTACTCAAGTCAAACTTTATCACACACTATAATTATTTGTTCCCCACGTATGAATATTACCATAGCTTGGCATATGGTCATACGGGTGTTGTTTATAATTCTCCCTAGTTTCAAGTTTAAGTTTCAAATGGAGAAGCTACAAAACGAGGACGTTTTGGTGATGTTACCATGAAAATAATGAAATTACCATAACAACAAAGATTTCCACGCAATGACTGCGCAGACAGGTACTCGCTGAGATCTGTGTCTCTGTTTTTGAAGTTTGAAAGAGTCTTCACTCTCTTGCTCTTTGTTCCTAAGTTCGGAGAAATCCCTGAACTTGAAAACGAAACTGTTGATGATCTTGTTTGTCTGAGAAAGTGAGGGAAGAAAATGGCAAGCGGAGTGAACAGAAAAATTTCTGCAGCATCAGCCCGGGCTCATACCAGGAGGGCAAAGAAAAGCAGTTCAGTTCAGCTCCCTTCAGGTGTGTGGGTCTTTCACCCTTTTCCCTCTTTCATCTTTGATTTGTTCATCAAAGTTTCGTTTATATCGCTACTTGCGTTATAACTTATGAGTAATTTTCTGTTGCATCTCTGTTTGTTCAATAAGCATGTACATGGTAATTAATTTCGATTGCTATAGTTCTCGTCTTTTGCACTTCTATGAGATATACATATGTATATGAACTTCACCTCCACTCAGGTTCCTCTTTGCTTATCTGGCTTGAAAACCTAGATGATTAGAATTTAGAACCACTCAAATTGAAATTTGATGTTGCTTGCTTCATATGGCAATTAATGTAAATCAAATACGTAAAGAGTGATTCTTTGTTATTATTTTAAACCGAGTAAAATAATACCTCTGTTTTTGTTATTTGATCAGTATTTTGGGTATGCTAAGTGCTTAAAATCAGAAACAACCAATTTATTAATTATGTATAGTGTGTGTGTTTTTTTTGTGGATTTTTTTAAAGCCGATTAAAACGGTACCTCTGCTTGCGATTTGATTAGGTATTTTGTGTTTGTTTCATATCGGTTCTGTATACTTATGACTACTGAGTAAAGCCATGAAATATGTGTTCATGAAAAATATTTTTTAAAATAATTATAAAAAGGGAGAAGTTAACATTTCTGTACAAAGAAAAATTAATCCCACACCTTTTATTTAGTTTATTTAACATGCAAAAACAAAGTTAAATAAGGACACTTTGGAAACCTTTTTGACAAAAAACAGAGATAGAAAACTACCCAAGGTTTTCTTTATTAGTAGAGTTCTCTTTATTAGTAATATAGATAGATGCAGATTATTGCTTTGGATACATAAAATGAAATGTCTTGCATGTTTCAATTCATTAGTAAGGCTGGAATGCACTGCACCTGGCACATTCCTATTCATCTGTTGTTTATGAATTATGATATTCCTTTTCCCATGTCTGTATGGCATTATCCTAGGTGTTGATGGGAGTTCTTCACCTTTTCCTTTGTTTATACTAGTTTGTTAGTAAGAGAACTAGAGCTAGTCCTTTATGTGTTACAGAATAGGTTAATAATTAATTTGTATTGATATTCTTGTGCTTGAAGTATAGACTGCAAAAAGTTGTTTCTATTTGAAATGCTATTGTTCTTTTCTTTTTTAATTTAGCATTACATTCTCTCAGGAATGCTTCGAACAGCACTAGTAGTGTTGTTAATAGGGTTTCTAGCATGGGCTTATCAGGCTATTCAACCTCCTCCTCCCAAGATATGTGGCTCTCCTGATGGACCACCTATTACAGCACCGAGAATCAAACTAAGAGATGGAAGGCATTTGGCATACAAAGAGCATGGTGTTCCAAAAGATGCAGCCAAGTATAAAATCATCTTTGTCGTTGGTTTTGATTCTTGCAGGCATGATGCTGTTGTTGCCAAAACCCTATCACCTGTAATTATTTAGATTACTTTTTTTTTATTACTTTTGCTTTTATAGCATTCTGTCTTATCTTTGGACTTTGTACTATTTGGATTTATGGTGGGGTTTTCCAGGATGTTGCTGAGGACTTGGGGGTCTACATTTTATCTTTTGATAGACCTGGTTATGGGGAAAGCGATCCTGATCCAAATCAAACAGTAAAGAGCCTGGCCTTAGATATAGAAGAACTTGCTGATAAGTTGGGATTAGGGTCCAAATTCTACGTAGTTGGTTTCTCCCTGGGTGGACAGGTTATTTGGAGGTGCCTTAAGTACATACCTCACAGGTATGATTTATTCAGGTTAAATATAATTAATTCTGTTGACGAAATGAAAATATTTCCTTTTCTAAACTTTCTTTGATTTTTTGGCATGTTTACATCCAATTGCTTGCATTTATATTTTAGTGGTGTGAGTGATGCAGTATCTTCTTACCTCAGCACGTGTAATTATGCAGAGTGATGTTCTAGGCTGTGAACAGTACACGCGAGCAGCAACTTCGGTTGAACAGTACCGTGAACAGTAACTTCAGGTTTCCTGGGACATTAGGCTAGTCCGCTAGTGTAAGGAAAAAGGATTTAGAGCTGTGAAATTGGGTAGGGAATTGTGCCTGGTTAAGAGAACAAATCTAATTGGAAGTTGAATTTGCAGAGAATAGAGTAGAATAGAAGAAGAAAAAGGAACCTCTAGGGTTCTCAGGCATAACACCTAAGTGACACATCACACATCTTGACAGATAGGGTTTTATTGGAAATAAACTCTTCATTTTTCTATTTCAGAGCTGGATACATCATATATATATAGGACTAGTCAAGACTTGTAGCCCAAGTAGCTCAAGACTCAAGTTTATAACAAACCACTAATACATAAACTAAGCCCATACAAAATTAAAAGACCCAAAAATAAAATTACTAAATGACCCTGATAAATAAAAATAGGAAAATACTTCAGTTTAGGCAAGTTCAGCTATACCATCCTGTCAAACTATGATATTAGCATGAGTTTGATTTTCCCCTCTTCCATATGTATTTCCTAAATCATCCTGGCATCATATTTGCATCAGTGAGATAGAGTTGTCAATCACTCTTTTTATCTCTTTCTTACACTAATAAAAAATTTCAACACTGAAAGGCTGGCAGGTGCAGTGCTCTTGGCCCCAATTGTCAACTACTGGTGGCCTGGTCTTCCTGCAAACTTAACTAGTGAAGTCTATTACCAACAAAAACTACAAGACCAATGGACAGTTCGTGTTGCTCACTACATACCATGGCTAACTTACTGGTGGAACACTCAAAGATGGTTCCCGGCATCTAGTTTAATTGCTGAAAGTCCAGATCTTCTTTCCGTTCAAGACAAAGAACTTATGTTGAAGAGGTCTGATAGAAAGAATTATGTGGTACGTATCTAGCTGGTGGTTGCAAGAATTTTGTATTTTGTATTTTGTTTTTTGTTTTTTGTTTTTTGTTTTTCTGAATGCAATAGAGTGAAAGGCATGAGCTGATAATTTTTATTGGTTAAATTCATACAAATTGATTTTGATATTTGTTGGTGATTGTTATGCCTAAGATCAAAACTAGCAGCAATTGTACAAATTCAGTCTGTGGAATGTTCTCTAGGAGTTTAACGATCGCACATGTGTTTCTCTAACTGTTTAATGCTGCATGTGAATGTCTGCATCTGTTGAAGTCGGTCGCGAACAATTCTTACTAATTGTTACAACCGTGTAACAAGTTAAAATGTTTGTTTATACTCTAGTCCTTTGGTGCATTGCTCCTGTGAGTTCTTCATTCTCATTTTTCTTTTATCTTTTTCACAAATTACCTAAGCAGCTTATTTAAAAAAGTAATAGAGAACTGCTACTGTGACTTGGGGGGTTTGGCATAGCAAGTAAATCTATCTTCAGCGTTGTTGTCTTGTATTATATCAATTTTCTTTCCCCTTCTCTTGGATAAACTGTCTGATGTTTCTTGATTTTAAGAATCCTATGTAGTAAGAGTTGTATCCCAATTTATGATGGATCTCTAGGTAATAAATTCAAATTAGGGATGTGAAAATTCTAAATTTTTATGCATGTTGTATCCTTGTGAAGCAAGACGACTTGGTACTTGTGCACATTGTTTGACTGGATAATGCTTGGTTAGCTTGTCCTTTTGGTAATTGATTTTACGGATATCTGACAAATGCAAAAGCAACTTTTCACTTCTATAAACGCCCTTCTACGGAGGTGTTCTTTTAAATTTCATCCACTAATAAAGAAATAGTCTTGTGAGATTGGGTTCATTTGAGATGTGATTGATTTATTGAACCGTCTAATTTCTGACTAGCCTCGTTTTAAATGAGCTTGCATAGAATTATGTAGTTGTTTTATCTCCGACTAAATATTTTCTCTCATGATATCTAAATGTCTTGTTTCTGTTGGAATATTGATGAACTCTTTTACCTTTTCCAGCCCCTAAAACATCAATTTCTTACCTCAACAGAGATTTATTAAAAAAATTTATTTGGCTTCCATAGGCTCAGGTAAGACAGCAAGGAGAACATGAAACCATCCACCGTGACTTAATTATTGGATTTGGTAACTGGGAATTTAGTCCTTTGGATCTGGAAAACCCATTTCCAACTAATGAAGGTTCGGTTCATCTTTGGCAAGGAGATGATGATTTGATAGTTCCTGTTAAACTACAACGATACATTGCACAAAACCTTCCATGGATTCAGTATCATGAGCTTCAAGGTGCTGGTCACTTGTTCCCTCATGCTGACGGTATGAGTGATACTATCATTAAGTCACTTTTACGTGGGAAGTAGGCTTCTATATGTCACTGGCTATCTCAGGTCAGCCTCGGCATTTAATAATATCTGTTATGGAGACTTCAAACTCTGTTGATCAAAGTGACATGTATGATCGACTTTGAACCACATTCTAGTAGGTATATCAACTGTAGGGAGAATCCAGTTGCTACTTAATAATTAAATATGAACTTTGTGCTTTGTGTGAAAGATGATTTAACAGAAGCTGGAATATTTCTCTATAGCCACAGTGCCACACTGAGTTTCTCTCAAGCTATGACTGGATGTGAAATGTGAGCAGACTATCCTCTGGTAAATTTCTTTTTAGTAAGATGAATGTAATTGTCGTGATTGGTAATTAGGTATTATCTGCCTATATGCACTTCATCAAATAGATAATAGCTGATAACTGCTACATACATGGATGAGTTTGGTGGAGGATTGTTTATCTAGGTAAGGTTTGATTTTACTCTGCAACTTTTGTTGACTGAATAAAAATTTGATTGACTTTGAACTATTAATTATTTTTACTTCTTTATATGATTGATTTGATATCTTCTATTGCTGTTGTTGTTCTTCTGCATAATTCTTGTGTAAACAATACTTGTACTCTTTGGTAAACTAATCACGTTCCAGCCTATATCAAAATTTGTTTTGTCTTGGAGAACATTTTTATTTTTGGGTCCAATGGCCGAGGAGGCTTGAGTCTCTGTTCTCTAGAAGTTAAAACAAAGGCAAGTTATAGAAAGAAGGGATGTAACGGGGAGGCCTAATACTTCGATATATATATTTTGTTCTATATTTTTATTTTGAAGCTTAATCATGTCATGAGTGTTTCTGTTTTGGAAGTCATGTTACAATTAAGAATAAATGTTATATATATTTTAATTAAAGAAATATCTTTTAAATTTAAATAAATCTGATATCTATAATATAGTTAAAATATTAGTAACAGAAATCATTGTGCCAACAAAAAGCAAAAGAGATTCATGAATCACAACTACCAAGGTATAATTGTTCACCATAGAATAGTGTTCCTCTTCGTGGTTTGTGGTGGGATCAGATACCCTCACAATTAAGTCACAAGTTTGTGACGTGCGTTTACACTTATTTTGTTTTTGTTTTTGTTTTTTTAGAGTTAAACTTAAAAATGTAGTGACGGATACGTGTTGAGCACAAAACAGAGGCTGCACCTCAACTAGGTTGCAGAGGCGACACCTGTTCTAAACGTGGCGAGTGGTCCGATCGAGCTCGGGAACTTGGCCTCTGAATTTTGCTCTGTATATTGCGGCATTTGACAATTCTTTTGTTTTTTGTTTTTACTTTAATGCCTTGTTTTGTGGGGTGCCCTGCCCAGCCGGAATGGATCATATAGAGAAAGGTGGTCACTAATTTGCAGGGCTTTGTTCCTTATAGTAGCTCTTTGTGAGTTTGTGTTTGTTTCAAATTTGAACACACACTGTGTAGGTGTGGTCACTGCTCAGGTTCAACAGAAGCCTCTTCCTCTTCTCTCATCCTCAGTCCCATAAATATTAAACTCTAAAACTTGACACTGATACAAAAAGGAACTTGTTCCGGTTGATCAATAACTAGCATTTGAACTTGAGTTTTCAGGTATCTATTTCTATATGCTTTGTTGTATAATTATCCATGCATGTCGATCGTGTGGTTTCCACTTTGGTTCCATCGATCTCTTTGGTTGTTTGGTTGCCTTCACTTTGTTTAGTTAATATCTGCTGGGTTGGATGAGATAGATTTGACAAGGCACAGGGATGTTTGGTGCTCAGTATAAGTGTCAGCTTGCCAAAGCTGGTAGCTGATCGTTTTGGTTTGATTTCATGAGATTACTTTTTAGTGTTGTGAACGTTAGTGCTGGCATGAGGATTTGGATTTTGGACTTAAAAGAGTTTAGAGTGATGCCTTATTTTTATTTTATTTTTGTTGGGGGGGGGGGGGTAACATAATGCCTTTTTTGGTTATGATTAGAGTAGCCACTTAGTTATAAATTAGTTTTATGTTATCTCAACCTTCTTTCTTTCCTTTTTTAAAATGTTTTTATATTTATATGAATTCTGAACCACTAAGTAATTTTCAAATGGAAAATGTGATTTTTTAACATAGTGCTTTGTTATGTTTTTATATTTATACTTGGTTAACGATGAATAGATTATTAGTTAACGAAGTATATCGTTTAGTTAATGGGTTTGGTAGCTAATCACTTACAAGTTGGTAATTTATTAATCAAATAATATACTTCATTAATTAATAATTTATTCATCATTAACTAAATTTGTGAGTAATCAATGATAAAAATTCATTAAATATACTACATTAACTAAAAATACGTTCATTATTAATTAACTGTAAAATTGTCTAAAAGAATACCGTACACATATCATCCAAATTCGAAAGGTGGAAAGATTCTTTTCTTTTGACGTCAAACATCTAACTATCTACCCGCCAAATATTCCTCAATAGGAAATGTATACTTTTTCTTTAACGGATTAGACGTTTTCTTATCACCAAATTTTAAACTTCATTTTTTCAAGGCACGTGAATAAAGAGTAATATATAATTTTTTTCACATTATTTTTATACTTGGTTAATAATGAATAAATGTTTGGTTAATACAGTATATAATTTAGTTAATGAATTTTATTAACTTGTAAGTGATTGATTATCAAAACTCATTAATCAAATAATATATTGTATTAATAAAAAATTTACTCATAGTTAACCGTTAACTAAGTATAAAAATAATATAAAAAAGATAATGTGCAAGAATTATTATTGGTGAATAAAGAATAACCTTTTTCTAAAACAATCGGCTCAAGTCATGCTAAAACTGTAGGAATCTTAAAAAGGAAAATGACAATTTAGATTGTTTAATTTAATTATTGATAGTCACATTTTTATAATAAAATACTCTTCGAGCCAAACCTAAACCTAGCACTATCATGTTCTTCGTTGTCAAGACTTGATCTATATTTCTACCTCTTTATTTTTTCTGATTTATATGAGAATTATCTTTATATTTTTTGAATCTGAGACTAATATTTTTTAAAACAAAAAGCAATTTCGGTTATTGACTCTTTACATATTTTCTTGTCGTAGGATTTAAATATTTGAGGTCCTCTTAAAAGATTATAAGTTACTTACATTTCTACCTCAATATTTGATACAATATTATTCTGTAGCGAATAAAGCCAGTAGTTGCTTCCATCTTTATAGACAGATGGTGGCGCAGTTTCCAACTTTCAGTGCTGGTGCTGATAAAATACTGGATTTTGTACGTAAATCAAGAATCAAGATCAACATATATCTTGATCTTTATAGCTTTTGCTTATCTAAATATCTTTTGTTGGCTTTTTCTCTTGAGTTTTGACAAATAGCATGGATCTTTTTCACCTCACAGTTGCCAAATCGGGTGCTGAAAAAGAACAACCCAAGGTTGTTTGTTGGGTTTTGCCGTACAAAAGAAAATGGTGGTGCCGGAGGCTGAGACGAACTCCCAAGGCGAGGTGGAATCGCCGCTACAGTCCAACCAACAACCCTACAAGAACCATTCAATCTCATCGCTTGGAAGACAATCATCAATATACTCCCTCACACTCGACGAGTTCCAGCACACTCTATGCGAGAGCGGTAAGAATTTTGGGTCCATGAACATGGACGAGTTCCTCAGCAGCATCTGGAACGCCGAAGAGAACCACGCCATAAACTCCAACCACAACAACAACAACTCCAACTTGTCTCTAACCGAAGCTTCCGCAGATGAAGGGATAAGGAAGCAGCCAAGCCTTCCTCGGCAGGGCTCACTAACCATTCCTGCACCTCTGTGTACCAAAACAGTGGACGAGGTTTGGTCTGAGATACACAAAGAACAGCAATGCCAACAGCATCATCATCATCATCATCATAATCAGAGCAGCAACAACAATAACGGTGCCACTGCCAGCAATAATAACAATGTTCAGAACACCGAGTCTGCTCCTCGCCAGCCCACTTTTGGGGAGATGACTTTGGAGGATTTCTTGGTTAAAGCAGGGATAGTTCGGGAACCATGTGCAATGCCTGCACCAGCGTCCCACCAGCAGCAGCAGTACGGGCTGTACCCAAATAACAACTCAACAATGGTTCCCTCTTTTGTTGGTAGGCCTGTAATTGGGATTGCTGGTGGTAGTGGTGCAGGTGCAGGTGCTGGTGGGCTTGGTGGGGCGGGGAATGTGGTTGCGCAGCCTTACCAGGCGGTGACTCAGGGAGGTGGGGCATTTGGGGAGCCTTCTGGGTATGCTGGAAATGGTAAAAGGGATACTGGGTATCCACCACCACCGCCAGGGGTTTGCTTTGGAGGGAGGGTGGTGAATGGAGGGGGTGGGTATGGGGCGGCACCGACTATAGGAATGACTGCACCATTGAGCCCCGTTTCATCCGATGGGATAGGCACAAGTGAAAACTCTGCTGGTCAATTTGCGGTGGACATGGGTGTGTTAAGAGGAAGAAAGAGGATCGTAGATGGTCCGGTGGAAAAGGTGGTGGAGAGAAGGCAGAGGAGGATGATCAAGAACAGAGAGTCAGCTGCCAGATCTAGAGCTAGAAAACAGGTGCCTCATTTTATGAATGCAAATGCAATAGCTAGATGCGTTAATTTAGATATCTCATGAAACATCCCTGTTGTTTGTCTGGTTCTTAGAGATAAGTGTGCACTGCAGCTTGTGTAGTTTCAGTAGCTCCCATCAGTTCTTTTTCGTCAATCTTCCACTTGCTGCAGTTGCTGTCCCTCTCTCCCTGTCTTCCCCACCTCAACCTTTCCTCGTTGGCGTGCTTCTAAGTTCCAACCCACTTTATTTTTTTGGTTATAATTGCTAGAATGAAACATATCTCAGTATTGGAACGATTTACTGGGCATATAGTGATATATTCCAATAGATTGTAAAAGCATTAGAAATTTAGAGTATACACAAGCCATTGCACTAGGATGGTTTTCCTTATTGTTTTCCCCATGGAAACAATGACACTAGGATTGACTTTTCTTTTTCCAGAAATTAGAAGTAAATGGTTGACAGGTTGAACAGGTTGAACCCACTTGCAGGAATGCTATCGAAATCAGCTATATACTAACTAGCCACTAGGTCTTATCAAAATTGTGATTCTAATTAATACATGTGTATTGATTATTTTTTTCAAGTAGCTTAGTATGCAGAGTTCCTGCATTGTGTCTTTTTCACTTGGGAGAGTTCCTCCATAGAGTTGGTGATGATTTGGCGGAAGGATGAAATGGGAAAGTGGTTGAAAGGCTTTGCAAAGCAATTAGCTAGGGTCCGATTAGTAACCTAAACATTATCACATTTCATGATGCATGCAGCTAGATGTAATTGCTGAAGCAGATGATCATGGGGAGAAATGTGGCGAGGAAGTAGATCAAACATATACTGGTTTAGGTTAGTAGGGACTCACTTTTGAGAGCTTTTTAGAGTTGTCTTGTTCTTGGAGAACTCCCCCAGTGAATGCTGACTAAGGAATGGAATTACACTGGAGGGAAGACAAAATTTAAACTTTTAAAAAATATTTAGATTTTCTTGGAATCTCGTTGTAGATATATGACGAAATATTGTTATATGAGCTTCCTTTGCATAACCTTTTTCTTTCTTGCCTTGGCAGGCATACACAGTTGAATTAGAAGCAGAACTGAACCAATTAAGAGAAGAGAACGCCCAACTGAAACAGGCGCTGGTACTGCCAATTAGAAGAATGTTGAATTTTTTTTATTTTTTTGTACTTATGTGTTAGTAATTCAATTACTGACAAGGATCATGCTTTTATTCTTCAGGTCGAGGATGAGAGGAGAAGAAAGCAACAGGTAACTAATGATGATTTAATTACAATTCTTAGTTTGCAGTTCACATTAAGGGTAGAAAAGCTTTTATGTAGGATTGTCCTTTCAAATTCCATCACCATCATAACAACCCAATATGAGAACTATTTAATATTTATATGTAGTTTTGGCTATGCACAGACAGTATGCGAATTGCAGATATCGTATGCAACTTAATGTGGTTATTTTATTTCCCATGAGGATATTATATGCATAATTATGTTACAACAGAACTCTCACTTTCTTATATCTTCACTCATATTATGTACTCGTGATTAAAACGGAATATATATATATATATATATATATTGTCTTTTGACACCTTTCTTCAAAGCAAATAACTTAAAACCACATCCAAATTCTTATCTTCTGATCACCTGCTGCAGTGTTTTGAGGAAGTGAACGGAAGAGGTCAAACCAAAGCTCAGAAGGCAAAAGAGAAATTGATAGCTTTCAGAAGGAACCTAAGTTGTCCTTTGTGAAGAAAGTGCATGGTAACCTGCAGTGAAATCCTTGGATTTTAGTACGTAGAGGAGTTGATTAATTATGGTGCATCTTCTTGCGTGGTTAAACTGAGAAAAGTCCATGAAGCAAATCAAGAGGGAAGAAGAAAACGAAAGACTAGGGCCAAAACCAGCTAAAGAGAGAGAGAGAAACAAAAGGAGAGAGTTGTGAATTTAATTTGAGAGCCAAGCTACTGGAGTCCCCCAAGTTCGCGACCAATCAAGGATTGGATGACTCGTTTCGAATGATAACTAGTTACTCGACGGTATAGTATAGCTGTTTGTATTATTTATGGCATTCTCAATGTTGTAATTACCTTATTATAGATGTGTGTAGTGTTTCATTTCTGTTTACGCTGACCATTCCCTCGTTTCATTTCTAATATGATCATTAGCGGGCACTAATGCCAGCGATATATGCATATAAGTAATGGAAGAATTTTTTCTTAATTAATTGTGAGAATCAATCTAATTATAAAAAGAAGCAATCTGTGAATTTTCGAATGATAACGTATTGCTAGGTTCTTTCAATATGTACTAGTAGAATGAGTCTAAATTTTCAACCTACAGGCTACAGCTAAAACATATGCACGCTCCATAATCTTCTTCAAGAAGCTTAGATATAATATCACTTCGGAAAATGTTCATTAATACTTAGTTACTTACCTAGCACCTATGTACTGCAGGAATGTCTTGAGATAACACCGAATCAATAAGCTTGCAAGCAACTGCAAAAAAATTAACCCGTTAAACATTGAAATTAACAATTGAGAATGCAGTAATGAGGGTTCAGAAGATCCCATTTCTCTCGATCCTAAAAGCCCAATAAAATTAAACACAACACAACTCCAGAAACTCAAACACAACACAACCGGAAGTGGAGAGAGGGACCGGCAAAGATAGTTCGCCATCTTAAGGCATGGGGCCCACATAAAGCATTACTGAAGTAAAACATGTTATAATTGGGTTGGGTTACTTTTCTCTTTCTTTATATGATATTTTTTAATCATAAATCTCTATTTAAATAATTAAAAGAGAATAATATTTTACTTAAATAATTATCTATTAATCATAATTTTTAAATATTTAAAATTTTGTATAATTATTCATTAATTATAAAATTTTATGTTTTGAATAATAAAATTTATATTTTGAATAAAAAATGAAATTTGACCATATTTGATAGAATTTCTATCAATATTAGATGAGTGTAAATAAAATTATTTACCTCCAACAATAATGCATTCAATATTGATCCCTTTCGTCAATCCGCCATTAATAGTACTAATTTTTAAATTTGAGTTCATGTACTACCCTCTAATGTTGAGTCTGGATACATTGTCTACTGAACCAAAAGCCCCTTGATCACTTCCATTTTATTCATCATCATCATTTCCTATATCTCATAAATTATCACTTCGATCAATTTTTTTTTCAATTTACTCACACTTCTTTACATCATTTGATTTATCTATGAACTTATAAAAAAATCACATCAATATTATTTTTATACAAATCTACGAATACCATTAAAATGGACATATACCATTGTAACTTTTTGAAGTCACGGGAGTTGGAGCCTAGCATTTTTTTATACATAATTATAGTTCTTTTCTGATTGGTGTCTCATTTTTAACACCACCTTTTGGCTGGCTTAGTGCAACCAAAAAGGGAGACACACATGCGCATTTAGAAAGTGGCAACACCCACCTTCAGGTGCTGGCAAAAACAAAAGGAAGAGAGAGAGCACCAAATAGATAATACGATAGACCCAACCTCACTTCTCACCTGAAATGCTTCAGCAATTACTGAAATAGTGAACTCTATGATGTCTCAGGCACCAATCTTTGGCATAATTTCATATTTCAGGATCATAGTGACAGCAATTGATACTACTCGAAATGGATGCAGTTATACAGCTAATCAAAATAATAATCCAAAATTGTAGAGGCCCAGGTGTGCTTACTGAGGCTAATACATGAAAGGTCACATGTACCTTCAGAAAGCTGAAAAACCTTAACCCCACTATGAAGGATGCACTATCATACTCTGCAACTTTCTACATTAGCGTGTATCATAATGAGCTAAACAAGAAAAAGCATCCGTAATCTTCAGACATGTATATAAAGCAATACAGTGTGTGGTGTGTTTGGCAGGATGGAAAGAAGAATGAGTGAAATTGATAAATATATCGAAGCATTAGCTACGAGTACTTAATCAATTTCTGAGCATGCCTTGAGGGAGCACATTTATGCACCAAACAATAATGGCATTCTATTATGGATAAATTACTGAAAGAACAAGAACTTGTACATTTTTCATTACATCAGCATCCAACCTTTGATGAATGTAGTAAATGAGCTGATGGTTGAATAGGTTTCAAGTCGAGCATAAACTAAAATCAAGGTCCAATATATTTGTATCCGGCCTTCGATTTATTATTTTAGCGGGGATAAAAAATAGTTCAAATTAAACAACTTCAAGCCAAAAAAAACTAATCTTATAATGGCCTAAATTCCCACATGCTACCTTTCTTCTCGCAACTCTTTCCCTTTAATTAAAACAAAGGCGAGGGGAGTGCGACCACTTTAAGCTGCAGGAAAGGTGTAGTTATAGTGAAGGGAAGAAAGTATCCTGGACAAGCCTACATGTATCACTACCTAAAGCATAGTTCACCCAACTTGATTCATAATTCAGGGAAGTAAGAATGACGGAGCAAAAGCTGCAAAACCATCCTTCATTGCCAATAACAAAGATATGTCTTTGATCAAAACCTACGATTTGTAGCCCCTGAAAAGTATCACTTTGCTAATAAGATGTACGAACATTAGACAAGCTACAAACACCAGCACCAACGCATAGCAAAATTTGAAATGTCCCATTAGGATTTGAAGAGTCATGTCGTGTCACAAGTGTCTGATACACGGTTGACAATGGCATGAATCCTTTTTTTAAAGTGTCTGTAAAGAATAAACATTGCAAAACATGCACACTTCAAATTAATTATATACTGTCTGTATTCATAAGCACGTAAAGGATGGAAAAAATTTAGTCTTGACATTCTATAAAAAGACCAGGTATAATTCCAAGAGAGCTCCCAAATCCCCAAAAAAGAAAAAGAGGGGGGAGTGGGGGAACTTCAAATATACAGCGTAGAAACAGGCACAAGATCAATATTCATTGTAAAGTTTAATTCAAGTAAAATTTTAATTTTCTTCTACAACATATAAGCAACATGATTATTTTAACTTCTTTAATATGAAGAGGTTAATCATCTATGTCCCTCTAAGTATCCAGATTAGTTAAACAAACTCAGTTTCATGAATAAAGAACCATTTAATCATTTCATATGGTTAATAGCAGCTTTAGATGCATTACTAATTACTTAAAACTGAAACTGCCATGTTCAGGAAAAAAAGAATGTGGAGTAGGATTCAGATTATCCAGAAAGGGATCCAAAAGAACCTCAAATATGTGCAAAGCAGTAATTTTCAAGCACATAAAAGTTACCACATCTGGGATTAGTATAGTGAGGCAATAAGAAGCAACAGGAAAATCCATACACCCCCCTCCTCTCCTTCCCCAGAAAATAGCAAGCTATTAAAGGAAGGGGATGTGATGGTGGTATATTCAGATTTAAGATCCAAGGGTAGAACTAAAAGATATAGAAACCGGAATTCTCTCTTTTACACTAAGAATCTGTAACTTGACAATTGATCTTGTGCTTCACACTTGAGGAAATGGACATCAAGAAACTCATGGGATATGGAAGTACCTTCCTGCTGAATGATATTAAACCAAGACTTTGACAGACATGAATGAGTGCTGCAGAACTCATTACTCATATTCAAACTCAACCTTTACATGAATATACTTTCTTCCAAGTTGAAGAATGAATTCAGTAAATTTGGCAAAATTTTGACACTCTTCATGTGTTTTGACCTCTGAAACAAAACCATAAATGACCAATTTTCTCAAATTGGGACATCTTTCCAAAAGTCCAGCTACCCATACTGAGAAGAGATCACTGATTACAGTCCATCCAAGTTCTAACACCATCACATTCACCAGAAGAGACAAACCTTGCAAGCCATAATGAAGCACTCCATCTCTTAAATCATAACTCAAGGACAGGTGCGTCAATCGAGGAAAACAAACAGAAATTGTCTCTAAATCAACAACCTCATCCTCATCATCAAAAACAACACCCCATAGCCGAAGCCTATATAACTTTGATGCTTTTGAGATCATATGATAAAATTTTGGCCACATAATTGTGAAGTTACAGACATCTACAATCTCAAGGTTCTCTGTATTCTCACCAATATCAAGATGGATGACACTCACATCATCAATCTTCAACACTTTCAATGTTCCCTTGCCAATTAATTCAAAAACCTCAAAGGTACAATCTTTCAAATGTAGATTCTCAAGCAAATCCGCCTCTAATATAAATTTGTCCAAACCAAACGATTCAACAAAGAAACCCTTCAAAGAAGAGCTGCTAAGCTCCATGGAAGCCTGCGAATCTGACATGGCTATTTCTGGACTAACCAAAGAAAAGGTTTCAAGTTTTGGACAAGCAGAAAGTAAAAGGCTCAGATCCAATGCAGATATGCTAACAAAACTCAATGAAAGTGACTTCAAGCAAGGAAATTTCTGATAACTGGGCTCAACACCTGTAATCGAATTGCGAGCCAACGCCAGCACTTCCAGTCTTTGCCTGCCACATTTTTCAATGATATTGAAATTAGGAGTTGTCCTTACATTATAGCGTAACTGGCGCAAGGAATCCCTCGTATACATAAGCCAAGCAATGAGTGGGGCAGCAGAAAACTCGTGGACATCATCCGTGAAAATGGTTAAGCATTGCAGTGCTCTGGTTTGAAAGATGGTTTGAGTGATGAGTATTTCCAACCTACTAGAGGTTAATTCATGATAGATGGGCCAGTCACAAGAATTGAATGAAAGTGTGTGAAGGTGATTGCGCCAAGCTTCCCTCCATTTCCTGCAAGTTGCCGAGGCAATCACAACATCACGAGCAGACCCAAGATGGGATAGTATATTACCGATCACTTCAACAGGAAGCTGCTCCATAGCATACAACAAATCAACACAATCACAAATACTGAACCACAGCACAGCAGCAACGGTTTCCTGGACCCAATATGAATGAAAATACCCCAATTTATCAGAACCTGTCCAGTATGTCAAGATTTCATAAATTAAACTCAATGTGAATAATACGAATTGAGAAAAAAAAAAATAATCAGAACTTGAACATTGAAATTACAAGACAAGGGGATTCGATAAGGTAATAGAAAGTGATATGAGCGAATCAGTATTTGGGTGGATAAAAAAGAGTACAAATTTGCAAAAAAAAATAAAAATCCAGAGGACTTGAACTTAGCCTTGAATCGGCAAAAATAGGACAAATACAGAGTTATAGAGATGCATCGAATGGGAAAGATTAAAAGAAGGAGAGATTATAATTTAATTTCATAGAAGGGGGGCTCACTTGGAGAATGAAAGGATCATCTTCTTGTCCAAGTGAAATTGGAAACCGATCGCCAGAACAGCCAAAGCGAAACAGAGTGAGAGATTGATTCCACGAATATTTTAAAGAAGAAAAAAGGGGAATGAATACGAATACGAATACGAATAGTGGAAGAGCAGAGAGAGGGCCTACCTCCCTCTCTCGCCGGGGGAATTTTGATTTTGGTTTTGGTTGTGGGAAGGTAAAATGAGTGGCCTTTGCACGTGCCACCTCCAGACAAGTTAAGTGTTTGTTTGGATCATCTTTTTTTTAGCATGTTTATATGAGTTTTTTTAAAATAAGATGAAGCCCTAAAAAGAGTTTTAAAAGATTTTTTTTTAACTAGATTTTTAAATTTTTGAAAAAATATATTTTTTCAGATATAGAGAAGCATAGATAATTTTAAAAAAATATTTCTTATTCTTCATATTTTTAAATCTTCCTAATACCTTACAAAAATAATATCCTACTAATATTAAGAATAATGATGTGATGGATAATCACGAATAAAAAGGAAAAATGAAATAATTGAAATACTGAAATATTTTTAATAATATGCGTGAAAAAAATATAATATAATAATAGTTTCATAAGCATTTTAGGTAAAGATAAATTGAAAAATATGAAAAAAAAAATTAAAAAGAGATTAACATTCTTATACATGCATAAACAAGTAAAAAATAAATGTGACAGTTTAAGATTTATCTTTTAATTATAGGTTAAAGTTGTAAAAAATGATATTCGTCTTTTATATTCATCATTTTGAGTAATTTTACTATTAACAAATTATTTTTATATTTTTTCATTCTAATAACAATAAGATTAAAAAAATAAATTTTTGAATATTATATTTGAACATAAAATAATATTTACTTTTTTTCGAAAATATCTTTCTAAGAGAAATAATAAAAAAATTATTTTTAAAAAACTCATCCAAAACAACCTGACCTAAGCAGTCAACATTTGCACTCACTCCCAACTCGGCAGCGACCACCATGTAAAAACTTCCCTCTGTTCTTTTACAATCACATAAATCACAACTACTTTAATTTTGTGAATCTTACTATAAGGTATTGCTAAATTTAGGAAGCATTTAATATTTTTTATTAAATTATTTACTAAAAAAATATTAAATGTTTTTAAAATTTTTAAAATATTAAATAGTTTATTTTTATATTTAATATTTTTAATTTTAATTTCTTAATAAATATTAACAAAAAATTATATAAATTTATATTTATAAAAATAAAAGATAAAATAATAATAATTGATTTGACTTACACGTTACATTGGCAGTGGCACTTTGTGTACTGTCCCTGAAGTGCTGAAGACTCAGACTCCGTGCAACCTGCAATTGTCCGTTGGTTTGGTTTCGAATTTTGACAATGAGTCCGAAGCCACCCTGAAAATCCGTGAATAATTGTATTCAGACCCAGCAAGTTATTATTTGTAGACAGTTGTTACGGTACTTTAGATCCAGTATTGTGAGTTGATATTTATTTATTAATTGTTAATTTTATAATAAATATTTTAAAATTTATTAAATATAAATAAATAATTAATAAATATTTAACAACTTATTTTAAATAAATAAATATGAAAATAATCCTTAACATAATAAGTCGCCAAAGATCCAACAACAACACGGACCATGCTTATCATGGCAATTGGCAATGCTTGTTAGGTAAACAGAAGACAATTAGTGTTGTCCCTACTTAAACTTTTCAGAGTAAATAACTTTCATATTCATTGTGAATGCTCCTGAGAAAAGCCCTCCGTTGGTAAAAAAAAGGACGGCATTTTTGTTTGTTGGAAGTTATTATGATATTTTAATAAGTATGTAATTAAAATGAATTGTTTATTATTTATTAATAATTTATTTCATAAAAAATATTTATAATTTTATAAAATGTAAATAATAATTAATAAAAATTTAAAAATTCACTTTAAGTATAAATAAAAAAATAAATATAAGAGTAATTTCATGTTTCTTTAATATTGCTTTTAAAAAGCTAAAGAAGCCCGCATATATTTGCTTGATATAGCCAATGTGTAACTCTAGTATCATCACCCTTAAATCATTGATGAAACCACTTGCGCCGTCATTGAAAATTCTGACATCAGTAATTGTGTCAGTCGTATTATTCGTGTCATAAAATTACTTGTGCCATTCTCAACCAAAACACAAAAAAAAATAAAAAAACTTGCGCCATTATAGCTGGTATCATTACTTCAATTTAAAATACAGGAACTTGATGCCGCTTTGGTAGCCTAGCCCCCAGTGTCAGATTGTAAGCGATTAGGAGAAAGAGAGTAAGGTGGAAAGAAAATTTTAAAAGTAAATATTGTATTTTAAAAATATATACTTAGTTTAATTTTTTAATTATTTTTTACATTAAATTTTTTTTTTTTTGAGAATTAATTTGATGTTAAAAAATTAATATTTAAAAATTATTTTATTATAAAAAATTATTAAAAAATTAAATTAATGTCTCATATATTTTTAGAATACTAATTTAAATATTTACTCAAAATTTAAAAATTTAAAATTTTCTCTTATTTGAATGAAGAGAAAAATACGAAAGAAAAAAAGCTTCACAAACAAAAAATTCAAAATTTTCTCTTCATTTCATATTTCAAAATTTTCTGAGAGGCATGCACATCTCTCCTGCGAGCAGTACTAGACAACCTACGTATGTCATTCAACCTATCAAGAGAAGCCATGCTAGAATGAATAATTTAGTGAAAGTGTGATCTTCAAGTTGGCAAAAGAATTTTAAAAGAAAAATTTGTTCAGCACTGAATCCGCTGATTGTTCTAATAAACTAAGGGAAAAATATTTCAATGATATTCTTAACCTACAAACTATACAATTTCCATAATACAAAAAAAATTTAAATTAGAAATCAGAATCATCAGAACAAATGATATGATAGTACATTACATAAAAAAAATTGATATGATAGTACAAACTGTTGTCCTAAGCCTGATTAGAATCAGCTTCATAGAACACTGTAAACTGAAACCATGACCTAGTATCCTTTTGTTCTGAGCACCAAAAGCCTTCGTTTTCCTTGTTCTCGCAGGCAAAATTATAGAAACCCATTAGTTGTATGTACTCGTAGGTTCATCAAATAAATCATGAAAGAACGGTTTCATAAGTGTGGATCCACACCAAGTTGAATAGCTATTTCAATCATTTCATGGCTTAGCAGCTCCACTACTGCCTGTTGTCATGAAAGATTCACCACAACCACACTGGCCTTTAGAGTTCGGATTGACAAAAATAAACTCAGATCTGACAGGAGAAGCACAAAAAATATTAATTAAAAGACAAGCACTGAAAAGAAAGCAGCAGTTATTGAGTCACAAGTAAAGAAAAAAGCAGTTGAAGCAAGTAGCAGAATCAACCACAACATATAACTGTACAAAAATTTTCATGCCACATTTCATCAAAATTTTCCTTCAGTGATGCAGATATTTTACCCACGTAAAATTTGGGATCGGAAAATCATTGCCATACCCAAAACCAAGCATAACATGTAAGTAACAGACATCCATGCCGCATTTCATCAAAAGCTTCCTTTAGTAATGCATATACTCATCCTAACAAGATATCTGGGATTTGGAAAATCACTGACTAACCCCAAAATTACAAATTAATGCATGTTCAGGGTGGGGGAAGGGGTAAATAGTTTCTGTCACAAGCTAGTCAATGCCCAAATATGCCATTCCTAAATGGAAGCGTGAAGTTTGCCAGCACATTTGCACAACAGTTCTAGTTCACTAGAACTACAGACATACAGATGAATATAGACAAGCATGAACATAGAGGAGGTATTACCAGTGTGGAAAGGGAAGAGAGGTAGCAAAAATTACAGTATGATAACAGTGGCAACATTAAGGGGAAGAAGAAATTCATTAATGATTACAATAATAGTGTGTTTATCATTCTAAGTTGACCACAAAATCAGACATAGAAAATATGAATATTTTCCAATTTCAGACAACCCCAATGGAAATGTAAGCTAAGCAGAGAAACTTAGTGACAGGATGAATTCCTCCGTTCTAAAGCAACCAACAGGATAGGTATAATTTGTTAAGATTTACTAGGGCAGAAAATTAGTTACTTATTTTGGTCAACATGAAGCAGTTTTGAGACAAAATAATCTTAAGATGTCTGTTTCCCAATACATGCAATTGCATACGGATGTTTATAATTATAAAGACATGGCATCCTCGCCCCAACCCTAAAACATAATACAATAAACAAAAACAACAAAAGAAAAGAAAAATACAAAGGAAAAAAACATTTACCTGAGTTTGTCATCTACGAAATCCATCTTAGTTCCAATGACATGCATAAGGGCCTTCGGATCAATCAATATCTTAACGCCCTTATCCTCAACCAACTCATCAAATTTCCCTTTTTCATCTGTCAAAGCAGCAGGAAATCTAAGCTCAAAAAGTCATAATACATCCATCTCCAGCTCACCACAATTGAAAGGCATAATCAGTATAAGAAAAAAATAAATGGCCAGCAGGATTAAATTTTTCATAATTGTTGCTTAGCTATTAAGGTCCATTAATTGTTTTATTACTTGTGCTACTTCCACAATTTAAACTTTAAAGATGTTTTCCCCCGCTATAAGTTGAAAAAAATATTTGTGTATGTATTGCCCTTGACTTTGCCCCCACTACCCAAAATTTTCTGGGTCCGTCACCATTGTGTATTGCAGTTTTCCTTGCAATTTTACTTTCTCACTTCAATCCCCCAAAATTCTTAGCTTAAAGAAAACTTGTTGATCATTTTCAGTCTATTGCGTGTCAACACGACATGTAGAAGCAAAAATATCAAAAGAAATTTGGAAAAGGAACCACAGTGAATGCAACTTCTGACATGCAAACATTTACTAGATTGGATCCGTATACTGCAGTCTGCACCACAATACTATGTGCCTCTCCAAACAGGAGAAAGTGAAGAAGTCAAGAGATAAGCCTTCTAATCTTGGAGGACCAATGATCAGGTAGTCCACTCAAAAAGGCCTGAGAAAACCAATAACGATCCATTTGATGTTTGCCTCATAACTCTACCAGTATGATATGTTAAAAGTATATGGCTATTCAAAGAGACAGTGTGACCTTCAGAAAAACAAACATCCAACATTCCAACCTAACCAATTTAGCAACAAGAAAACCATACTCCAAATCACCAATTCACCAACACATGATCATTTTCCCATTTCATTGTAAATCGACAAGCTAAGAACCAAAATGAAATTCAGAAAATAAGCGTTCAAAAATGAATAAAAGGAAGAGCATGAGATGAAAGAGAGAGCAGATATCATCGTATTAGATGATTGGAAAGAGTGAGATTGACCTGCGTAATTAAGGAGGTAGGATAAGCCGTTACAACCGCGAGCCTTTACACCGAGCTTCAAGAACGGCCTCTGACGCTGCTGCAGCAAGTCGCGTATCCGCGAGGCTGCTGCGTCGGTTAAGCTAACTGCTTGACGTCGCGCCACCGTCCCCATCTTCTCCGCTGCGACGGCCATCGCCTTCGAAGCCATTGATTCCTTCGCTGATTACGAAATTGCCTTAAAACGAACCGTTCCTGTTGTCTGTGTTCTTCTATACCTGTTGGGATAATTTCGTCATTTTGTAACGGAGGGTGTCCCCGTCATTTCACTTGTTTCCCTTAGGTTCGTGGCCTCCACGCTGTGGCTGTTCCGGAAGAAACCTATTTGCTTATGTGGCCTAATCGGGACGGTCTGTGAGCCTAGCAAGGGTGATGTTATCAAAGCAAAACATGAATCTTCTGTCCGTGTAACCGTAAGGGCACGTTTGTTTGTGATTAATTTTTTGAAATAATCGTTTTTTTAATTAAAAATTGTTTTATTTAAAATTTATTTTATTTGTTTATAGTGTAAAAATTGATTATAATTTAATATTTTTTTATAAATAAAATTATCTTTTTTAAAAAAATTATTTTAAACTTTTAATTATTTAATTTTAGATTATTTTAAAAATTTTAAGAAAAAAATATTTATTTGTCCTAAATTAAATAATTTTTTTAATTATTTTTATATTTTTTTTTGATAATTTAATACATAAAATTAATTTTTTTATACAATCAAAATAAAATTTTTTATCTTAAAATTAATTATAAATTAACATAGTCAAACACAAATTAATTTTTTTATAATTAATTTTTCACATAAATTTTTTTTTTACAGTTAATACAAATACCCGTAACAACAAAACTAGCAGCTTATGCATGTTTGTTTTACAGTTTAAAAGAAGGCCAAAAAGGCTAACCGGTGTTTGCGAAAAGTAAGGAAAAAAAAAATTACTTCCTGTAGACGTTCATAGAAAAGTGCAAGACTCGTGTTTGTGGCAAGTGGAATCTAAAACAACTCCAGTCACTTCTGCTTTATCATATAGTTATTCCACTGATGAAAGTTGGCATCTACTAAAATTTGTTTCACGAGCTTACTACTACAACTCCTGCCATTTCTGGAATGATGGTATAAGTGAAAAAAACAACTTTAGAATTTTTTCATTTTTTACCTGTTTAATCATCAATAGTTAATTAGATCAGTGTAACTGTAAACAATTTACAAATATATAGTATCTCCAGACAAGAAAGTTAACAAAAATTACTTGGGCCCTCTATCTTTTAAGAGATTGCAAGATACTTATCTTTCCATCCATATATTATAGTCTCAGTTTGTGGCATAAAAGTAAATTTCACTTGTTTATTAAAAAAGACCATATCTAATGTTAGGAGAACCTGACTTAGGAAGCTTGTGAATTAGTCTTTTATGCATATTTTTCTGACAGGTTGGTTACTGAAAATCTAAAAGGTGATGATTAGTTTGTTAAATTTTTAAACAACTACATTCTTTTTCATCTGGCCACAACCAGAGCCGGCAAGTGTGGAATTGCAATTGAGGCCTCCTATATCCCATTAAGAAGGGTCAATCCCCTGAACTCCGGACCATCTCCCCCTTCACCTGTGAAGCCACCGTCTGTCTTTGACAATTACTATAGCTGTGCTCAGAGCACTACTTGCTGCTCATCTGCTGTGTTTACGAGTATGGAAACTCGAGTTTGAGCGAAGATGCTGCCATTTTGAGGCTGCCACCTGCTGTAAAGGCCACAACAGTTGTTGCCCGCATGATCGTCTCATTTGTAACATTTACGCAGGGACCTGTCTAATGGTATGGCCAAGACCAGATAATCTTTTATTTGCACGCATTACAAACTGGAATTGCACTATGTTTTTCTTTTTTAAACTTTTTGGCCTTTCTTCATCCGAATTTCTGTGCATTACAGAACAAGGACAACTTAATTGGAGTAAAGTCAATAAAGCGAACTATAGCTGTACTTCACTGGCCATTTGAAGATAAGAACAAGAAAAGTATTTCTTCAAATCTCTCACGAAATGGTAGAAGATCCTGTGAACAAAATTATTTATTAAAATAGTTTATAAAGAATGAAAATTGATAATGAATACAGGTATTTTTTTTCTTCATAATATTATAGCGTGTTTAATTTTGATTAATTATTTAAAATAATTATTTTTTAATTAAAATTTATTTTATTTATTTAAAGTGTGTAAAATTAATTATAAATTAAAATTATTTTTTAATTAACTAAAAAAAATTTTAAAAAACACTTTTATTTTGAATTTTTAATTATTTAATTTTAAATTATTTTAAAAATTTTAAGGCAAACATATATATTTATCTGCAACTAAATAATTTTTTTAATTTTTTTATATAATTTTTGATAATTTAATATAGAAAAGTAATTTTTTTATATAATTTAAATAAAACTTTTTAATTTAAAATCGATTATAAATTAACATATTCAAACATAAATTAATTTTTTTATAATTAATTTTTTTATAAATCAATTAAATACATAATTAATTTTTAACATAATATTTTTTTACAACTAATCCAAATACATACTTATTTAATATTGCACTCAATTTACATTAATAAGTGAAATAATTCTCATACTTTATATATATTAAGATTAATTACATAAATTATTACAATAATTTTTAGCGTATGTTCTTATATAGGATGTACTGATAAAGAAATATTTTGTAATCTTAATAATATATAATATAGTATTAAAAAATTTAAAAATATAATTTTCCTAGTTGTGAAACTGATAATAATTTGTTTACAAAAAAGTTTACATTTTCTATCTAAAATATGGGAACAGCAATATCAAGATGGAAAAAGTGGAAATATATAAGGGGGAATGATTTTTATATAACCTTAATAATTATATATTACTTTTTATACCATTTTTTACTCGTATAAAAGTTACTTTTTGCATATAATTTACACATAGTTTAAGTGAGTTTTTTGTGCACATATTTAACTTATTCTTATATAGATATTAGAAAAACGTATTATTATTTTAAAAAAAACGTTTTTCTAATACCTATATAAGAATAAGTTAAATATGTGCACAAAAAACGTATTATGTGTAAATATCAAGATTGATATAAATAATATCATGCACTTGAAAAAACCATGACCGTCTGAAAAGCCAGGTCGTTTTCTTTTCTGCCACCTGTTCTTTTCCTGTTTTGGCTTTTTGTTTCTTCCCCTCTTAAAAAGATTCCAATCAAGACAAGATGACATATTTCAATTGTATATTGCATCATGGCCAAAAGATGATAGATTATAACTTGTATTTATGGGGTTATTCATTTTTTGTAGAATAATTTAAAATTATACTTTTTATATTTAATTTATCTGAATAAACGTTTTGATAATTCTTGAATAAAATTCTTAAAAGACAACGTCAAACCCACTACATATAGAAAAAACAAATCTTATCAATTTGAACCCTTGTGAAACACAAGATCATATTGCATCAATAAATTTCTATATATATATATATATATATATAAGTTAAACGTATTCCTCCATGTATATATAAAAATGTTGATATTTGAACAATTTCTATGTATATATAAAACTAGTATTTAACAAAAGGACCAGCATAATAATCAAGAAATGGTGCTTTTCCCTACTTTCAGTTTTAATTCTTGGTTGAAACAATTCTCATATCATTTAACAAGTGTGTCTTATGAGATAAGAATAAAAAGAATTGGCTAAAAATAAAATTTTATCAAGGAAATACGAATAAGAAAAAGAAAATTTACTTTTGCCGATATATAATTAATTTATAAAAAAAGAAAAACCCTTGCCGACGAGTAGGGGTTCGTTGTATCCAATTGTATAGTAAAGTTAGTTTTTGTGTTTTTGGAACCCAAAGCCAAGGGCGTTAACCACAAAAAAAAAAAAAAAAAAAAAAGAAAAGAAAGAGCAGCATAAGGTTGCGGACGATCTTCATTTAATTATTATCAACAAAACGGACAGCGAAGGGCAAAGGAGCTAAGAAACAAGTGCTTTCTCCGAAAAACCCTGTTTCCTTCACCAGTGAGTCACCACTCAAATGCTCCTCGGAGATTTACTTGAGAGCTCTTCAACTTTCTCAAGTCTCTCTATCTCTCTGGCCCTTTCGCCCTCTCTAACTTTGCACTAGAATGTTGTGCAATTTTAGTCAGTTCCATTTGCTCTTCTGATCTTACCAATTGGCTGAGCTTTGACATTGTGGGTTTTTAGATTTGTAGTTTTCAGCTTTATTATGAACTAATTCTCCGTATTCTGTATTCATTCCCCTATATCATTATCATTATTTTATTATTGTCACGAGCTACCCTCTAGCAATAACATAATAGTGTCAGTTAGTGTAGTTCTTTAATTATTTGGCCCTAATATTTCGGGGTTTTTTTCTTTTCTTTTTTCATGAACAGGTATTGCAAGAAAGAATTCTGGGCGAATTGGAAGTTTCAATTTTTTGGGCCTCTAAATTCCTTCCATCCATCTATTGATTGACGTACTTATCGGAACTCAGAAGTTTGGATACCATAAAAATGGCAACTTGTATGCCAACAAATTTTGCGCCTTCTAATACTAGAAATTCAGCAGGGGTGCTGGCTCTGGCTGTTCTTGGAGGAAGAACATTGACAGAGAATCACACTGGGAGAGCATGTTTCCTGAAAATTCATGAAAACAAGTATGGATTTTCGGGTGGCAACCGTAAGTCAGCTTTGTTTCAAATTAAGTGTTCAGCCAATTCTCACAGTGTCAGTCCTTATCATAGTAAAGACCCTTTTCTAGATTTACATCCTGAGGTGTCAATGCTTAGAGGAGAAGGGAGCAGTGCAGCAAACAACCCGAGAAAGGATAATTCAGGTGGAAATGTTGCTGAGAGCTTAGGTGTCACATCTAGTCCTAGTAATAACAATGAAGCGAAGATCAAAGTCATTGGTGTGGGTGGTGGTGGGTCAAATGCTGTCAATCGCATGATAGAGAGTTCGATGAACGGTGTAGAGTTCTGGATTGTTAATACAGATATTCAAGCTATGAGAATGTCACCTGCCTTTCCTGAGAACCGTTTACAAATTGGTCAAGAGCTTACGCGAGGTCTTGGCGCTGGTGGAAACCCTGAGATTGGCATGAATGCTGCCAAAGAAAGCAAAGAATCAATAGAAGAGGCAGTTTATGGAGCTGATATGGTCTTTGTTACTGTAGGTTCTACCACTTTTCTTCAATTATAGCTTCTGCAAAGTGCATTACAGTTTTAAGATATGAATTTGCTTTTTAGTACTCTTCTAAACATGACACCGGTAGACATGATTTATACGCTCTATTACAATACCAAAATATATGTTTATAAGATCATAACTCAAACTAGGATAGGATAATATATAGTTTGATAGAAAAAGAAAGGATATGATAATATATTGTGCTAGGAGGAATAGGAAACCACAATATTCTACAAAGAGGTTACCAAGGGACACATCTGAGGGCTTACACTGTTATGTAATTTTTTATTTGGCTCATTGTGAAGGATTGCTTGATCTGGCTGCTGCCTGTAACATTTGCTTTGGCAGTGTCCAAGTGCATGATCTGAGTTATCAGACACCATACCTTGCTTATGGTTGTTCTAACGTATATTGTTTATCTCTCAACTTATATAGTCATTCTTTGATTTTTTACATTCCTCCAAGAGCTAAAACTTTTTGAGGATCTGAGTTATAACTAATGGCTCTTTATCACATGCATTTTGAATGTATGCTCTTAAATAGTGTTGGACTGTTGGTTCTTTTTCATTTAGGGGGAGAATTAATTGGGGATGAAACAGAGGTTTGTAATACCCTATGATGCATGGATACAGGTACGGGTATCGGATACGACACCGGTACGACACGGGGATACGTCATTTCTTAAAAAATTAGAATACGGGTACGGCAAGATTCGACATAATATATATATCAAATATGGAGAAAATAGTTGAGTCATTCTATGATTAAGGGAGAAAAGTGGAGAAAATATTTTTTATTTTCAGCATTAGTCACTACAAACACAATAGAATACTATAATTTATCAAATTCTTATGATATCCCACCTATATTGGCACAAAAATTCAAAAATAAATAATAAAAATTATAGGAAATAGGCTTTGACACTGTATTTGGAGTATCCAGTATCGGATACTGGTATCCGATACGGGTGCGTATCCGACACGGGTACGGCAGATGTTTTGAAGTATCGGTGCTTCCTAGGTAATACCAAAACAAAAGCATCAACAATATCAGGTTATCTGTCACTCCAAACTCCCTCACTTAAAGAACCCAGGCATATCCTTTTAAATCAGAACTAGAAATGCGTCAAAACTGATAAAACTCGTTATAATAAACAGCAACATCTCTGATAATAATAATAATAATAATATAGCTGTTTGTCTTGTAGAAAACTGCCTTATACATCAACCACCATACAACTTAGTTGCTGGCATCTCCTCTTCATCGGAAGCTATCATTTTATAGTAAAAGGAATTTTGTCACTGTCAAAAAACCATATTTCATGATGGATTGCTACCCTTAGATTGTCAACTTGTCTGAAAATTGCTATGAAGATATAATTTTCCTGGGATGTCATGTTGAAATTATAAAAATTATGCATTTCTTTTTAAAAGTAAGCAATTTCCAATTTCAAATACTGTCATGGGCTAATATTTCTAAGTAATAAAATTACCAATACTTATTGTTTTTAAGTTTTAAGCTTTTAAAATAATTTACCTGATAAATGGAATGCTTCTTATTTATTTATAGAAAAATATTAATGTTCAATATTTATTATGAAGCGTAAAATGATTCTAACAATAATCAATAAATGTTAGTGCTATATGTGACGGATTTAGTTCTGTTCGGGGAGAATTCTGATGTAAGTAATATGTATGTTTATTCTGAATTTTACCCTTAGTGAGGATACATGATGGTAGCACAAATGGGAACGGTATTGCCAAAATTTGTTGCTATTATGATGTTGAAGTTCAAAATTTAGCTTATTAGACTATAATATCAATATTTGAGGATCTGTATTGTAAAAACCCATGCAATTGCAAATTACTTGTATGTGATATTTCTTTTTAAAGTTTAGGAGAAAAATGATTAGAGCATATATAAATTTCAAGTCTTTACTATTTTGAATTTTGATAATTAATGCCTATCTGAGATAAGGAACCAGCAGTTCTTGATATTTGAAATCTTCAAATATGTTGATTTTTGAAATTTTGGAACAGGCATGCTTGCAGTTCTGCTAAATTGTTCATTATTGGTATATTTTGCTAAAGTTGAAAATTAAAATTCATTTGTGCAGGCTGGAATGGGTGGAGGAACTGGCACTGGTGGAGCTCCAGTTATTGCTGGTGTTGCAAAGTCAATGGGTATACTGACTGTTGGTATTGTCACAACCCCTTTCTCATTTGAAGGACGAAGGAGGGCAGTTCAAGCGCAAGAAGGAATTGCAGCCTTAAGAGATAATGTTGACACGCTGATAGTTATTCCAAATGACAAGCTACTGACTGCAGTTTCTCAATCTACCCCTGTAACTGAAGCATTCAATCTGGCTGATGATATTCTTCGACAAGGTGTTCGTGGCATATCTGATATTATTACGGTATGAAATTCTTAAAGATCTTTGAACTTGAACATGTACCTTCCTCTTGTTGCTGTCTTTGTTTTTTTTTTCCCATTGAAACTTGATTGTAAATGAGTAAAAGGAAAAGGATGAATGGAAAGGGAACCTTAAGTATGTTGTGTCTTTATTTGTTTTGACAATAGCCAGTAGTCCCTACCTAATACATTTGTGGGCGTAAAGTTGTTTGATATGTTGGTTCAAAATTGTCAGAACCTAGATATTCTGGTGTTACTATTAGTTTATTTGCATGAATTCATATATTTGTTTTATCAATTTTGGATGCATGTAGATAAAACAGACTCTGGCCATCCCACTAGTAAGATGTCCTGATTATATGTTGGCATGTTGCCCATGGTTTAAAGTTGATGGTGTCTATCTGTAAAATCATTAATGCTCATTAATTTTGTTAATTGGTTGCAGATACCAGGATTGGTGAACGTAGACTTTGCTGATGTTCGAGCTATAATGGCCAATGCAGGTTCTTCACTTATGGGGATAGGAACTGCAACTGGTATGTATGGAAACTGCAATTGAGGCTGCAATGCAGCTCCTGAGTGTCTATTTGACTCATAATTATCCAATGATTGGAATCAGAAGTAGGTCTGGATCCTCTGTTTTGCTTACTGAAAATTGTATAAGATGTGTAGAGGGGTAGTGCGTACTCAAACTATATATGTAGAAGGACAGTTGTATATATCAGCTTACCATATGGTGTGTATGTCTATAAGGGAAAGATTATACAACCGAAGTGGTTTAAGAGGCATAGCTAGCATTGCCTTGAAACTATTTTTTTATATATGTAGTAAATCCAAACAAAGCAATGTGAAGGTTGTAAAATTAACTCTCCTTATGTCATGCCACACTTCAAAATTCTGGAGAAGCACACACGTTGATGGTGAATACACTATAGTGGTCCTCAGCAATAATTTTTTTACCTCTCTACACCACTTTCTGTTAATTTTTAAATTATTAAAGTATAAATGTATTTTCTTTTGATTAACTCACCTCTCTTTTTCCATTTTTTTTTTGGCTAAGAATTGATGAGCACATTCTGATCCATGAATCACATATATTATTGAAATTTATATTGTGGCTTCTTTTTGTGTTTAAGGGAAAACAAGGGCAAGAGATGCTGCATTAAATGCTATCCAGTCACCTTTACTAGATATTGGCATAGAGAGAGCTACTGGAATTGTATGGAACATAACTGGCGGAAGTGATCTGACCTTGTTTGAGGTAGGTAACTATCCATCTGGTTGTTACAGTTTTGTCTTTGCTAAATATTAGGTTCATCTGTGCCCATGATGTTTTTCCCTTCTCTTTCTTTTCTTTTTTTTTTTAAAAAAAAAAAATTGCTTCCTTTTTCCTCTGTTTCTTTGGAATTTGGATCATCTAAGGGCTACAGAAAGTTGCTAGGAGCTACATATGAAATTAGGATATTTTTTGCCAGCACATCCATGTGCCAAATTACATTGGAACAGTTTCTTACATGATTGAGATGATTGCAAGTTGTATCACTTTTCCATGGATATGATATTGAAGCGAGGGAGAAAAATCTATGAGGATTATAATTTTTTTTGTAAAAAGACATCCACTACCATTGTTACTATAATTCTGTTGTCTTGCTTTTCCGATGAGTAATTTGTAAACTTGGATTTTGAATTGAGCAAATGGTTGTTTAAGGCATACTTTGGCATTCATGCTGTGAGCAAACAAATAAAATTTACAAGACGACCGTTGTTCTGAAATCTGAATAGCTACCTACTTCATGATCTGCTATCTATTAAATTCATCATGCTCTTGCTATGTAAGATGGTCCTTTCATATGCTACGGTTTTAATATAATCATTTCCAGGTAAATGCTGCAGCAGAGGTTATATATGACCTTGTGGACCCCACTGCTAATTTAATATTTGGAGCAGTAATAGATCCATCACTCAGTGGTCAAGTAAGTTAAGCTATGTAAACCCTTAAACGTTATTTGTATGAGCTTCTATATGTTATGCAGTTATCCAGAAATGAATTCGGCAACATTACCCCCACTCCAGTGTGTTCCTAGACGAGGCAGATATACTGCAATCATTCCTTGATATAGAAGTATGATGCAATGGGCAGGTGCTAACCATAAGCAATTCATAAATAATTTTAAAATGGTTTCCCTATTAATTATTTTCTTTATAAAAAAGACTAGTCAGCAACCAATTTGAAGTTCTGAAATCTTTAGCATACTCCTCTCCTTCTGTCTTGTTATTTTTGTTAAATAAATATGACTTCTAAAAGCTTTAAAAAGATCATCCAACGCAAGTGACCACAATTATTGAGTCCTCAAAAAAGACAATGTCCTACTATCAAGTTGTGTAACACAAAACCTGTTAAGTAATATTCAGAGAAAAGAACTAAAAGTCATGTTTGACTGATTTATAATTGGATCCAATTTAAATTACCATAACTAGCTTGTTTTAAAATACGTAAATACAAATAGTGGCGAAAACCTTGTTTTCCTTTTTCAACAAGTTAGAGTCTAATAAAGTTCAAGTTATGCTATAGTTCCCCTAAGGAAGTGGAGATAACTTTTTGCGTGAACTGTATGTAAAGCTTTAGTTTTATTATATGTTTTTATCAATACCATTTTATTGGATTTGAGATCCTATCATTTGTAAATCAATTTCTGTAACTTAATCGTTCATTTTATTGTAACAAGCCAGCAGCTGCAGTGATCTTTTCTCTTGTAGTGCAAACCTGACCAGTGATTTTTTATGTTGCTGGCATTTGGGGTTAAATGCTCTTTAAACTGCCATTTCTCAAAATTAGTTTATTTATTTGAATATATAATATGATCAGCGTGGTGAACCATTTCATTTTGGTTTCATATAGGTAAGCATAACATTAATTGCAACTGGATTCAAGCGTCAAGAGGAAAGTGAAGGGAGGCCCATACAGGTATGGCTCAACTCATGACTCACCCACTCTGCTCCTCTGTGATGCAATACCCATAATTCTGGTTTTTGTTCAAACTGCAGGCCAGTCAACTCACACAGGGAGATACCATTGGTATCAATCGGCGATCTTCCTCTTTCACAGATGGTAGTTTGGTTGAGATCCCTGAATTCTTAAAGAAGAAAGGGCGCTCACGCTATCCAAGAGCATGATACTCTTTTCCCCAACTTCTTTTTCTTCACCAATGCATCAATTTTTAGGGATATTTATAACATCGGTCTAGGTATTAGGTCCCCGTTTTGCCCTTCATTAGCAAATTTTTAGGTTGGAGTTGTGCATACGGTTGGTTGTTCATGAAAGCTAAGTACTTTCCAAACTTCTGTGCTTAAGTCGTGTTGAGGCTTGTTGGCATAATTGAATAAGTTTATTTATTAGCATGTATTTTTGTACAGAGAATATTTCAGTAATGGTCAGTGCTTGTTATACTTATAGATAGATGTTGGGCATGTTAGTTGTTACCACCATGTTAGTTGTTATACTTATAGATAGATGTTGGTTAAAAGTGATCTCTATTTGGTTTGTTTTTAAAATTAATTAATTATTTAATTAATTTAATTAAAAATTTACATATAGTTAATTATATATTAAGTATTAAAATAAAGATAAATTATTAGTTAATTATATATAAATTATTAGTTAAATTAATTAAATAATTTATTAATTTTCAAATTGAAATTGAGATTTATTATTCACTTAGCTGGCTCTCAGGTCATTTTCCCTGCAGATTACAACAACTGCTAACCGATCCACCAGTGCTATAGTCTTTGAACTTTGAAGTAAATATAACGCATCAAATCATGAATTCTGTTTGAGTATAATATAATTTTATTCTCTGTTTTCAATTTATTCATTTTAGTTTCTCAGTTTACATATCACGGTCTAGTTATATGAATATTTATTTGAGTAGAGTTTATTATTGTTATAAGTACAATTTAAAATAAATTAAATAGTATATGATTTTTTTTTTACAGCAATTAAATAGTGTATGGCTAAACACTTTGAGAATTATTTTTCATAAATTCAGTGGAATAAATATTGTGTCTTTGAGAAGTATATTATGAATTGTGTCAATTTATTAAAGTAATTTTGTTAATAATTATTATAAAAATAATTAGTATCTAAGTTATTTTTAACTTTTGAAGACTTATTTTTATAAGTTTAAATTTTTTGCTAGTTTATAGGAGTTTCTAAAGTTATTTTAATAAACTTATCGAAACAAGATAAAAATATTTCATAAGTACTTATTGTAATAAATAAATTCAAATAAGTTGCATATAAATCTATTGATTTATTTATTTATTCTTAATCTACCTATCAAATCAATGACCGTTCAAAACGCTATCATTTAATAAAATAATTTAAATCGAAAATCACCACAAAAACAACATTAAATGTAATTAATAAATTGAAGAATTAAAAGGAATAAATTAAAAATGTAATACAACATAAAAATATAGAGAAGAAAAACTAAATTAAATCTATATATGTTTCAGTTGGATCTCGTATCATCAGCTATAATGACAAGTGTCCAGTAGTTTGTTTTTCTTCCTTTGCATGATGATAACTTGAAACGAAACTGCAAAGAGCACACCAAGATGACATAGTTTCCTACAGAAACCTAGTTTCTTGCTTTTGTTTGTGAATGCGCTTTCTATTGTTGAAATGGTGTTAGAAATGAATACCATGTGCTTTAAACGTTGTTAAACAGTTAATTCACAGTCATACATACTTAAATAGATACTTCTTCATATTAAACTGCACCCATAAATAATGAATGAGTGATTCGATTTCTTGAATGTAGGCAAAAACCATGGAATATCTTTTAAAGTAATACTAGTATAGAACCTGAGCATTACTCGAAGTATAAAAAATATAACATAATAAAATTATAACTCAATAATTATTAAATACTATTAGCTATATATATATATATATAACATTATAATTATTAACTATTACTTATTTGTATTTTTTATTTTTTAATATAAAATATAGAAGATCATTTTATGGTGAAAAGTTAAGTTTAAATGAAAAATCCTAATTTAAAAAGTGCATGTTATGACTTAAATGAGAAGAATTTTTCATAAGCACAACTACAAATATTTAATATATTAACTATGAAAAAATGTTGGTGTGTACTTTGATACATGATAATAAAATATGATTAATAAATAATCAAATATTTCATATGATATATAAAATAACTTGAACCCCCTAAAATACACCAAAATAAGCTTAATGATACATGATATTTTGTTAAATTATAGAATGTTTGATAGTAAAATAAAGAAATTAAAATAATTAATGATAATTTTGTTTGAAAATTTGATTTTTATTATTTTAATATTGCTTTAAATTAAATATTTTTATGATAATTATAAAAATATTTCAAAAAGTTAATATGTTTCATTTATTAACTAATAAAATAGGAATATTCCCGTAAATTAACTAAAAACATTTTTATATAAAGGATACATCTAATTATGATTTTGTATATAAAAAGTAGTATTTTTTTAATTAGAATACATAACTATATTAAATGATTGGATGTGATTATGCAAAAACAAATGTAATTAAACATAATTACATTATTTTTAGTTTTAAATTTCAAATTGTTATGCACTTGAACCAAATAAAGATCATCAATATGACAAATATATACACAGATTTGTAATCATATGAAAGGGCAATTTAAAAAAAAAGAAATTAAATATATTTTTGTATACATCCCGCTGCAACTCAAATTTACTTCCTTTTCTTCAAGTCATTTTATAATTGCTTTGAATGTTGAGCAATCGAAAAGTTATAAAGACACATTTGCCTATTTCTTATTATTTTTACTAAAGATAGAACATTCACACAACGTAACACAAAATTATTTTTTTAGAACATATTTTGGTAATATTTCCAATACTAGAGTATATTATACATTAAGAGTTATTTCAAGTAAGAATGTAATAATAAACAAATTATCAAACTCATGTATAATTAACTTTAACAATTAAAGTTCTACATATGTTTAACATGCATGCATAAATTCAATTTTAACATGTATTTTCATTAAATATATAATCATATTTAAATGACCCTTGTTAAAAATTTTAAGTGACATTTGCTATCATTTTTTCTTCTTTCTAAATAACATATGTCAAAAGTTTTTCTCAATAGTCTTAACTTTTATCATAAACTAATGTTTAATATATATGTATATAATCACAAAATTTATTTTTAACATGTATATATTCATAAATTAATCACAAATTAATATTTAACGTACATACATAAATTAAGGTTTAACATACACTTTCATTAATTATATTAAATACATAAATATATCTAAGTAGCACTTATAGGTGATACATTAAAATTTATTCTCTTCTTAAATTCTCTTCTCTTTTTTCATTACTTATTTATCACTTTAGGTAATATGTAAGATGATTTAATTTTTTTCTAAAGGATAATTGTCAAAAAAATTGTCTCAAGATCTAAACTTTTATATATATATATATATATATATATATATATATATATATATATATATATATATATATATATATGCGTGTGTGTATATGTGTGTACACAAAAGTTGATTGTCAATACACCGTAAATTAATAATCGCCATCCGTAAATTAATAATCGCCATTTATTTTACTAAGAATCTGTAAAAGTCCAAAACGTCAAGTCAAAATATTTTGGTCACATCCCATAATCACGGGTTAGTCTATCCTACCCTTAAGGGTAGGGCTACTTTTAATAAAAAATAATAATTTTTATATTAAAATAATAATATAAATAATAATTTAAAAAATAAATATTATTTTTTAATTAAAATAATAATAAAAGTACTTGGGGTAGGGAAACATTTGAGGTAGGATAGACTAACCCCATAATCACATTGGCTGAACAGTTCCAAAGTTCCAATCCCTAAAGCTCCGTCTGACCCCATGACAATGTGATTCTCAGCTTCTCACGTAGGGCCTAATAAAAACACACCCATGTGAGGTGGAGCGCAAGGATATGGTCCACACCCCCATATCATAGCTTCATTTCGGATTGACAATGAGTGACAATTGACAAGGGATTTGGAACTTGATCACCTTGTAAGTCTCCACAATAAGTTAAGTACATCTTTTATTTAACGCATTAAGCTCCTCTCCCTCAACCCTCTCTTCCGTTGATATATCACTAAATTTTACTTATTTTCTTTAAATGTCTCAAATTATATTTATTTCTTATTCTTACACTTAGTTGAGACAAATTTTATTTATATAATAATATCAATTTATTAATTAATATAATTTTTTTGTTAAATATGTATTAGTAGTTTTATAATCTAACTACACAAACTCAATTTTAAATATTTAGAGATGTATATAGTAATCCAGTTGATAGAATTAAAAGTATGTTGTAAATATGACTAACTTATAAAAAAAATTATTAAAATACATTTTCATCCTTTTAGATTAACAATATGACAGACGATTAGATTATGTATTATTTTCATCAGAAAAAAAATATAATTTCTACATATTGGCATCCCTTTACAAAATACTTTTAAGCGTTTTTGTTGAAAAGAAATGAAGAAATGAATTGTAACCTAAAAATCAAATGAATTCTCAAGTAATGAAATCATGTAAAATAATCTTACGCATAAATTTTACAATAATAAGAAATATTTTTAAGTTAAGTTTTAATTTTTTAAAAAATTAATCTTACAAAATTTTAAATCTAAAACCTCAAATAAACTACTTAAAATTTTCGCTACTAACCTGTGTACGTTCTTTATTAGTAATAGAGATTGTTATTAAATTTAACTTTAGATTTTTTTTTTATTAGAAATTTGAGTAAAATCAGAATTATAACGTTAGTCATGACAACAACTCCACATATACTAATTAAAAAGAGAAAAATACTAGATAGTTATAATTTTTAGCAAAATAAGCTGAAATTATTTTTAACTCTTAGATGAATAAGTTGTTCATATCACTTTAACTTATTCAATAACTACATTTGAATATTTACAAAATTCAAATTGAATTTTATCAAAATTTTCTGACTATGTAACATTATTCTACAAACAAGACACATACCACATATAACTAGTAATGTCATAATTGAGACGTTAATCATCATGAATTTATGAGTAACTACTTGCAAAAAAAACATGCTTGTAATTATAATTTCAACAGGTAAAATAAAAATGGAAATGTGTAGTTTAATGCGCTAAAAAAACAAAACATTGGCAAAAAAATAAACAAAATATCTTTTCGGGCATCTTAAAAAGTCTCTATCTCATTAAACTTATAATACTATGAAGTATTTATACTTTTTCAATTTTGATAAATTAACCTTACTAAAAATCATATCCTCCGACCTCATTGGTTGAAAGCAAAGAATCTTCTATAAACATCAACCTCAATCCTCCAAAAATCCAACGAAGGAAATCCCTCAGGCCTCAGTCCATCCCATAGAGTGTTTCGTTTTCTTTCTATTCCATTTGGTATTTTTCAGTACTTCCAAGTTGGAACCAAGCCACACATATTAGAATGGAATCCCATCTCAAACAAAACAAGACACGTACACTTGTCACTTACCATACAAAAGAAACTCTTGTGGGCGACGTGTAAACTAATTTCCCACCCATTCCCTGTGCTTTATTCCTCACACACATCGCCACCCTCCTTCAAATCTTCTTTACACAAGAAGATTGCAACACAGAAGGACACAGAAACAAAGATCACTCTGCTCTGCTCCTCTGCATGAAAGAAACAACCCCTTTAATGGCTCACCAATCTTCTGCTGAATCTCATGACCAGATTCCTTCTCAGCCATTGGACTTAAAGAATCCTCACCATTCTGAAGATGATGATTATATGGTGCAAGAACAAGAAGGCCCCTTCTTGAGCATCCGCAGCCAGGATGATATAGATAAAGATGTTGCACAAAGCCCATCTGCTTCAGAAACCCATCTCTGCAACAACGAGAAAATAGCATTGCTGAAGCTGGTTTCTCCTCCTGCACTGGATGTTACAAAAGAAACTGTTGGGTCTAAGGCCTTGGCAGAGGATAATGGACACGAGAGGCTGAAGAAGCATAGAGTTGAAGTAGCTGGAAGGGTTTGGATTCCTGATATATGGGGTCAGGAGGAACTGTTAAAGGATTGGGTAGATTGCTCTGCATTTGATGCTCCTTTAGTTCCAAGCAGGATCATGACGGCACGAGCAGCTTTGGTTGAAGAGGGTAGAAGAGCGAATGCCGGTGGACTAAGAATAGAGAACAGGTGTTAGAATTTTTCATTTCTATAATTCTGTTTAATGACAACCATATATATTTATCATGGGTGATTTATTAATCCTGATCTTTATATAATCCTTTTTGTTACTTTGTATACTCCGTTAAGAATTTGATTTTGGTGGCTGTTGAAGATACATTTGAAAAATAAACAAACTTTTGGAACTATAAATGAGTAAACTACGTCCTACTATTTAAATTCACCTAATACTTCAAACACTCATGATTTTTTTTTTAATTTTATTTTACATATTAGAATTAGTTATTAGCTCAATCAATTTCCGACATGATCTCCCACTCATTTCCAGCAAAGTTTGAACCTAAAATGTCAAAATTGAAGCTTTCAATGCCTAGTGAAGGAAGAGTTAGTAATATAAGGCCATAATGTAAATAACTTTCAGCCTATTGACAAATAATTCTCGCATAGGTTCATTTTTAGTAATTGATCAATTCAAACTTTCGACATACTCATTTTCCAATAATCATGAAGATAAAAGATTGAGTGCATTTTTAGATAAAAGTTTGGAAGCTCAAAATTATGATTTGGACAAAAACAACAAGAGACAAGCTTTTGCCCAAATTTTGAAAGATTTTAAACTCCTATCCAAACATGTTATTAATCTATGATTACACTTGTTTAATCAAGTTTCACAATAACTCTAAATCAAATGTTAGATGTTTAAGCTCACTAATTATAAAAATTAAAATAATAAAAGTTAATTTGTCAAAATGCTAAGGAATCATTCACATTTTAACCTTAATATAAATTTGCCAAAATTAAAAGAAGTCACTCACATTTTAATATTAATACACTCGTAAATGTAAAAAGCTCATATTAATTAAATTTATTTCTTATGTTCTTTGCTTATATACTACTTACTCCATGTATATTGGTCTTCAAAAATGGCTTACCACAGCTAGCAATATTTAGAGAAAGGAAAAGGAACGAGTCATTATCATTCAACGGATCTGAATATAATGTAGAGAACTAGCATTGCAACCCATCAGGAAATAGTGGGCGTGGGGTTGCTCAATTAAATTGCCTGAGGGCTCTAGTTACGGAAATCCTCGTTTTGCCACACACTGATTAGTGATTATCCTTCCTTTTCATGCCATATCTATCTATAGGGCTCGTTGAAGTAAGCATGCTTATAGTACTAATTCCCTCTAGGGGAAGTAACTTTTGAGCAATTCTTGAGCAAAAATGGAGAGTTTAGTCGACAGTAATTACAATTTACAGTCGCACTTCTTACTTCCCTAAAAACTACAATACTCAATATCTGTTTTAGATTATTAAAATATATTTAAGAGAAAAGAAAAAGAAAAACAACTATGAGGATGCCTGCACACCTAGCATTTCTACTATTAGGCTCCGCCAGCATAAATTTCTGCTACTGATAAAGCAAATGTGCAAAACTTGTATCACCTCTGTGGTACCAGCTCCCACACCTTGATTGTCCCATCATCGCTTGCAGAGGCTAGTAGCGGCTTCTCCTATTTAGTAAGCAACAGTAGACAGAAAATTTTGATTAATGTTACCAATCGCAGAGATAGCCACAGAAAGCAAAGACACTGCTGAGATAGCTCATCATTCTCTAAATATGCGAGTAAGAATAAGCTGTATGTAATAGGAGAAACCAACTTAATTATCCAAGGTCTTACATAATCGTAACTATGAATTTTATATTACTTACACCGCTATGAAAATTATTCTGTCCTTCGTGGTGCAAATTCTCTACCAATGATTGTCAGTTAAAAACTTCACTAGTAATAGAAAGCCTACTACTTGCTACTACTTTTCTTGATCTAGTACATTAGAGTGAAATTTAAGAGGTCATTCTTCAGTCTAAGACACAATCAGCTAAGAGCATTATCCAATATTAGCAGTGAAATCCACCATTCCACCCACTTGATGTTTGTGGAAAGATAAATTCACTTCATCATCAATGTGATTTCATTAAAGTAGTGTCTGAGAATCTTACCCCAGGGCTCCACTGCACAGAATTTATATCCATGTCATGGGCCTTCTCCTTCTTCAGCAGCAACTTGTACAGAGGACCACCAACCTATGTTACAAGCAAGCAGTAAAATTTGGTCAAATTTAACCTGTTTTCTTGATAGAGTGAGATGCATCTTCAGTCTACAAAGATACAAACTCGATTATTTGAAAAATCTTTTTTGTTCATTTTGGTCATTATTTTCCTACACAATTACACAATCTTATAAAGTTTGACTTTTTCAGGGACTTGGATTTCAATGTACATATGGCTTTATCCCTTAATAACTGCACAAATGTTGAGGTTCAAAACACCCGCAGGCTTTCGGACACCAAGAAGAGCACCTAAACAAAAGGGTCCAATGCAAGTCCACAAATATAAGGAGAAAATGAGATAGCAGATTATTATATTAAGAAATACATTGGAAACTGGCTGCTCCAGCTTGCTAGTAACCTTGAACAATATTGAATGATAATGAAAGACCATCATGCTAATCTCTACAAAATAGAACATAGTTCAACTAAAGAACTCAATGCAGATAAATAAAGTTGCAAAATACAGTTAACAGTATATCTGTTTGGCTCAGTGTTCTCTGCCCTTAAGTTGTAAATATAGAAACATTTGGCATTGGTTTTGTCAAGTCTTTTGCTACTCTTTATGATAGCAAAGTACAAAAAGATCAAGAAATTCCAGGTTTATCCATAAGCGCAAATAGCCAATAGAATCATGAAGGGTCCATGATACCAAGTGATTGATTCTGGACCAGGAAAAAGGAAACTAGTAAAGGACATGCAGAGAATCTGACGCTCCCCTTTCTGTGAACTTTTCATGCACTTTAGACTAAAATGTACGAGGATAAAATATCAATATGCTCCCAGCAGCATCACGAGTGAGTGAAAATTACATGCCATACTAAAATAAAGACAATTGTCCACCCCACCAGCATTCAAAAGAAGGAAAAAGGACGGATTTGGGTGAGGGACATTCTCATCTGTAGTTTCTAAAGTCTTCAATTTACGGACTACTAGTACCAATCATAGCTAGCCTGATTTATGAGAAATTACTCCTGATGAGAAATTTATCTATAAGGGGCACGAATTACATTAATAATGACAATAAAAAGGCATTTGAACTGCTTATGTTAGTGGATACATTACTAAAAAATCTGAAAACTGACATACCTGACTTTCATCGTTATCCACAAAAAGCCGTATAGCATCATCAGCAGCTCCACTGGCAAAGATACCTTCTCTGTCATACCGGCACAAAATGCAGGATACAGAAAGATCAGATTTATAAGTGAAATGAAAATTAGTTAAGATAGGGTACATCAGCTATCTTGATGAAAGATATGAAGTGCATGAGTCACTATCTTCATCCTGCTTTCAATTAAAAAAAATTAAGAATAGAAGGAATGATTTAAAAATGAATCAGCATAATGATGCAAAAATGACGTTCATGTTTTTAAAAACTTCTGTGACCCAAAGAATGAAACAGGGTAATTCATCCAGAATGTAGGCAGAATTGTAAGCATACATTCCAAATATGGACATTGGCTTATTTACCCTATAATATAATAGCTCATCCTTATTCCGTCATGTATCTTACTTAATTTAACATCCTTAACAAAAGGAATGTGGCATAAATAATAATGATGACAGCTGACTTCTAAAAGCCATACATATGAAATTATGAGTACTGATTAAAGAGAGGGTTAAATCTGTGAAACAGTAGAGGATTTATATAAATGCCCAGAGTGAGATGCAAATTTCATTTCAGTTAACCAAGATGCAACTACCTTGACCAATGAACTGAGAAAATTGTCCGATCATGATACCCTGTAAGAGTGCAAAGATGTCTCCTGAAATTCCCAAAAAGAAACAATAAACGTTTTTATATTGCACGGAAAGGAAAGGGATAATATGTCATCGCCACTAAATGATCTATCCCTCATTTGTACAAGTGCTATAGTAGATAAAAGACTACTAACCCAAACCTATTATGGTGTGTTTGTTTTAGATTTAAGGAAACACAAAGGGGAAAACACACGAGCTCCAATGCACTTTTATAGGAAGCAAGTTTTTTTCCTTTTGTCAAACGCCTGTTTGTGTTGGGCTGGAATCCAAAACAAACAAGCTACTAATTGATTTGAAAGTCTTCGGAAAAAAAAAAACAACCAGAGAGTTTCAAGCCTTTCCAAACTATAGCAGAATTGACAGCTAGATTATGACTTGGAAGCCAAAGTTAAATCAAATGCCATCAAAGGATTCTATGTCAGATCTTTCAATATATAGTTGAGTTTAAGATAAGATGACAGGGGAAACGTGAGACTATAGGAAACAAGCAAAGGTAGTAATGTAGAGGAGAGCCCCGTCCTAAAAGCCAGGATGTTAAGGCGGGAGAGCCTCTACTTTAAATGGAAGTTCCATGTCTCACACCCAGCCGATATGGGACTCACGCTCCAGTGTCAATTCCATCGGGTTGGAAAGAGCGGACCATCTACACCTAGGGGGTGGGGGTGGACAAATAGGTGGACAAATAGGGCTCTGATACCACTTGATGTAGAGGAAAGCCCACTCCTAAAAGCCAGGCTGTTAAGAGGGGAGAGCCTCTAGTTTAAATGGGAGTGTCGTATCTCACACCCAACCAGTACGGGGCTCACACTCCTGTGTTAGAAGGGAAGGGGACTCGTGCATTGAAAGACAATACCTACATAGAAAGAATTGCAACTGAATGTTTGATATCTGGCTTAGGACCCAAATACTATCATGTGGGAAGGTATCAAATATGTCAGTAACAGTAAGAAATCCAAAAGAAGTATGCCAACTTGTCAATCAGTTCAAATTGCTTCAGGATTATAAGGCAATACCAATAACCCATAATATATGTGCATAAATGTGTATGGTTTATATCAAACAACTTCCAATTAAATATCTGAAACATTGCAACATCTCTATTATCTGAAATGTCAAATACATATCCAGTATTCTATCCCGTAGGGGGGAAACTGGTGCTAGTGTAAGGGGGGAAAAAACTTCCATGCTACTTACCAAGGTGCAAGTCCACCACCAGACTGCATCCCTATGTTTTCTGTTTCCCATACCTTCAGGGTAAGATCATCACTGCCATAAGGGGTCCGGGTCAAAATGTCACAGACATTCAACAAAATGCCAAAATAATTCCCAGGCATGAACAAGAGAAATATTTCACATACCTACAGGTAACCATTTTGTCTCCACTAGCATTGAAGGAGAGGGCCCAAACAGTAGAAGTATGACCACTGACAAATAACACAGTTATATATATGAACAAATAAACATTAACATTGGTTTAAAAAAATGGTCATCCCACATAAACTAATATAAAATTTATGTGTAAAATACAGAAAAGGAATCATGCATAAAAGAGAAGAAAACAAAGAAGCTGTAAAATTGGAGGTGATGGGAGAGGTCAATAAATAGTACTTATTGGGTTCTCCTAGAGTTTGAACACACTGCCAATCATCACTGTCACCTTCATCTGCCCATACCTGGAAGAAAAATTGATGTTATCACAAATTTAAGGCTAGAGGAACAACAGTGCAATTAAAATGGAAAAGCTTTTTTAGCATTTGCATTACCTTAACATTGTTATCATAGCTACATGAAAATAAGATATCCATTGTGGGATGCCACTGCACCATTTTCACATCTTGTGTATGTCCCTGCAGTACCGAGACACACTCAAACTCATTACCTGGCTGTACTTCCCATATCCAAACAGATTTATCTCTACCACACGTTGCAAGAAGTGATCCAGATGCATTCCAAGATACACTCTTAACTTCATTTTCATGGCCCTGTCATCCAAATTGCATATATGTCAAAGTACATTAACGAGGGTATAATGAACAAAAATTAATGACCAGGTTCAGGGTGTATTTTTAGAGAATAACTTCATGGCAGTAGACAGTAGTAGCATACCTCCAAAGTAGAGACACACTCAAAATCACCCCCAACATTTTCCCATACAGCAGTGGTAGCATCAAAGCTTCCAGTGACCAACAGTTTCCCAGACGGTGACCAAGCACAAGATCGAACAGTTCGAGTGTGCGTTTCTTCCAAAACCGCCTGCATTTCATTATCAGACTCTCATAAATTAGAAAGCGCCACCTAAGTCCTAATAAGAAAGAAAGTAAGTCACTGAGGAGGAGGAGGAGGAATGGCTAAGTCTTCAATTTGTGATGAATGATGATCATCACTGGAATGGCAATATAATTATATAATATAAAATCTTATAGAGCCTAAGACTAAGTGATACTGAATCTCTGAATAATAAATATGATCAGAGTAGTAGTATAGAATATGTAATTCACATAGAAATAGAATTATAAAAAAAAAAAAAAAGCAGACCTTGCAGGCCCAGAGGCCAGTGGAGAGGTTCTGTTCCCAGATTCGGACGGTTTTGTCGCCGCTGCAAGAAGCAAAGACAAGTGGAATCCCAGCATGGCCAGTAGCAGGGTTCCAAGCCAAGCTCCAAACCCTATCGGTGTGACCTTCCAGTCTCTGAATCTCCTTCAGTTCCAATCCCTCCATCGCTAATCCACACATAAACCAACCTACACCCTCGCTTTTTGCTTCTTACTCTCTCTTGTTTTTCCTTCTTTTTAAAGTGTGCTACCGCTAATTGCTAAATGTTTTGAGACGATTTTCCACGCGCAGTACACGCGCCGGAAAACCAAAAAGGGCAACAACAAAAATAAAAAAAACAGAGAAAAGGTTGAAGACTAATCGGCTTGCCGCCCCTAATCGAGGGAGGGTGTGTGCGAAAGTCGGCTGAGCGCTTGTCCACCTCCATCTAGGGAGTGAATTAATGGTTACTTACAAGTTACGACTAGTATACTTTTAATTTATTTTATTATGACATATTTATCAAATAAGTTATATTTAATTTTTAATAAATTGTATTTAGTTAAATAAGTATGGTTTATTGGCATAACACTATCTACCTATTTATTTATTTTATATATATTATCAATGAAGTGCTTCTATCCCGTGTCTTGTTCCATAATTTAAAGTAGTTTATTAATTAGTAGAGAATTATATTTGAGAATTTTTAATTTTCAAAAAATGTGTGTTTTGTTTTGTATTTAAAAATATTGACATTGAAGAATGTTATTTGATTAATCCTTTGAATTAGTATCATAATAGAAAGAGTTTAATTTCTATTCACCGTCAGTGTAAAATTTCTTTACACTGTCATCCAGTCATGTGTTGTCAAATCATTAAAAGAATTTGACTATCACAACAACTACTTAGAAAGTCTAACTCTTTTAATAATGTATCAACATATAATTAGATGACAGTGTAAAATTTTTTTACAATAACAATAAATAGAAATTAAATCCTAAGAGAAATTTCATCATCAATGCTTTGGAGTTAGGAGTTCAAAATTAATTCTTGGGGATGAATTCAATGCCATGCAAATCACCAAAAGGGCAGTATTATCTCACACGAAACTACTTTTATAAATTTAACTACGCATGACGTGGCTTTCTATTTTTACAAATGAAATGGTTCGCCTTTATAAACATTTGTAAGCTGATATTCAATGCGAAAAAAATGTCATACTCACTTGTAAAAAGGTTTTTTTACCATATTACGGTAGTTTTTTAGAAATTATTACTGAAATATTGTTGTTGTAAAACATATTACCTATTTATTGTTGTTTTAGTTATGTAAGAATTTTTTTATATTTTTTATTATTTGTCATCTAAGATACGTCAAACGCGTTAGCGCATCCTATGTAAGATACGTCAAAAGTGTTGGCGTATCCATATAGGATACGTTAAACGTATTGGCGTATCCACATAAGAAAATATTATTTTTTCATCAAAATATGCCAACGCATTTGGCGTATTTACTTAAAATATATTTTTTTATGTGACAAAAACAACAATAAATATGTAATATATTTCAAAACAACAATATTTAAATAATAAGTTCCTGAAACAACAATAATCAGATCAAAATGCCCTTGTAAAAATGTCAATTCTGTCCTGCTGGTCTCATTTGGGATAGCATGTAGACTGGGCTAAGCTGATTTTAATGTGGACTGGCCACGGGTCATTCATTTTATTTTATTTTATTGTCTATAACAAAGGAATTGATATGGTATCCTGATGAGTTTGGTACCCACAGTGAATTGTCAATTATCTATTGACTTTTGGTTTCACAATAAATGCTTGAAAATCTATTAAATATAAATAACAACTAATGAATTCTTGACAACTCACCCTGGATACCGGTACCCTGAAAAAAAAGATGGATACCAAAGTAATCTCCCTATAATAATTTAAAACTTTCACATCAACTTAAACCCACAAAAGAGATGTAGGCTAATTATGGGTCACTCTACCCTACCTTTAAGGGTAATGCTACCCCCAAGTACTTTTTAATTAAAAAATATTATTTTATAATTAAAAATATTATTTTATTTTTTAATATTTATTTATATTATTATTTTAATAAAAAATAATTTTTAATTAGAGGGTAGTATTACCCTTAGAGGTAGGATAGAGTGACTCGCTAATTATGTACAAGTATAACAAAATAATATTTAATGTCAGCAACATAAACAGTGAAGATTTATTACATTTTTTTACCTAAAGATTTAGGATATATCCATGAAGTACCTCTTAAATCATAAATTAATCAATTCAATAAATTATAACAAGTGAACACCATACACAAATAAAGAAAACAAAATGACTGATATATATTCACCAAATTATTTTATTTGTTTATCCAAAGGAAGTTAACCAAATAAAGACATGAATAAATAATAATAAAATTAAATACATATCATAATAAAAAATTTTTGCATTGTCAGACCAGCTAAACAACTTATTTTTGAGCCGAGTTGAGTTGACCCATAATGTGGTTTGGGCTGAGATTTTTTTAATCGAACCCTCACTTTTCATATGTGTAGCTAATTGGATTTGATTCATTTTGATACCATTATGCACTTGTTAACTATTCCAATAACTTATGTTGTTAGATAAAAACTTTTGAATAAATCTTTACCTTTAACATGTCTTATTATGTAATAATCTTTTAGACTTGAAATATAGACAATATATATGTTTATTTTACCTTGTGTTAATATTTACCTTTATTTAAAGGAAAAAAAAAGATTAATGATTGAATATTTGACCACTTAAAACATAAAAACTCTATATCATAAAAAATAAACTATCTAAATAATCTAAGCTTTTAAGAAAAAAAATACTTAAATAATTTTATATCCTTAACAATGTTATATTGGCAGCTACTTATCCAAGGCAAAATTGTCATCTCACTTAAAGCTCATATATTATAAACTGATTTTTTTTTTCTCAAGACGGGCCCACCTTCATCTAAAGATCCTAAGAGAAAATTAAGGCTTATGTATAGGCCTTGATGAAGGTCAAACGACGTTCACAAAGGTTGTACAACCCTAACGTGGAGGTTAAAAATTAACTTCCCGCGACTATGACATCTCGGTTATTTTAATATTTATAATGAGTTATTAATTATTAGTTTTATAATTAATATTTAAAATTTTATTAAATATAAATAATTATTAATAAATATTTAATAATTCATCATAAATATTAATATTCTAAAAAATATATAAGTATCAAAATAATCTCCATTTTCTTCCATTATGCCTGAAATTGCTCATTTCTTTTGCTTAATCATGCATTGTCTCTTCGTAATATGTAACCTACCAACTTCCATCTACCCCATAACTATTTAAACTCTATCTTACCAACCCTTAATTGTCCTAATTCTAGGGCTTTGTCTTTATAATGCAAACCATATTTAGCTCTGAACATTTGTATATGATCACAAATATTTGTGTAGAAATAGTGATGATATAAACTACTTATGTATATTGACGAAGTATTGAATTTTAAGTCTTCTATTGAGATCATCCTTTAATTTGGATGAACGAATATGGAATTTACCTTGTTACAATGACTTAACAAATTTGAACTTAATCTATCAAGATAAAACAACAACAAATTCTCTTATTATCTAAATCTTCATCCGTTGTGTCATATCTTTAAAGTTTAGGGCAATGTCGTACATATAAAGCTGAAAGAAACAAAAAATGAGTTCGCCTTTAGACTTATGTAATGTACTCACAAATCTATCGATTATGTATATCAATTGTGCTATTTTTTTTTCTTTGAAAAATCTCTCTCCAACATTGTTCTAAATTTTATATTACAAATTATTAGAGACTACGAGTGTGACTTTATATGAAAAAAGATAAAATATTTATTTTAATCATCTAAAAATATACATGATATCAGTTTACCTTTTTAATAAATTTTGACATTAAATTAGTCATTTTTTACTAATTTAATGTAAAATATTTCATTAACAGACGAATGATGTCAAAAAATGATATTAAATGACTAATTTGATGTCAAAAATTAATATTGAATGACCATTTTGACGTCTTTATCATTTAAATATTTAATTAATGACATTTATAGTAAAATAAAAAATATACAATGAAATTATATTTGAATTGTTGTGCCACTGATGTTTACGTTGAGTAGATATCATCCTGAGAATAAGAGGTATTGAGTTATTGATTTGATTGTTAGTAACTAATAAAATAATAAGTTTAGGAACGAGTCGAACCTCTACTCTTCTGCTTAAGTTAATAAAAAAAATAAGAGTTAAAAGGATGGAAATGTAAAAACTATAAAGAGATTAATATGCACATATACAATGAGAGAATGTCCAATATTTATAAACGTTTCTATTTAATTGGGATTAAGTAGTCATAACTAGAATTAGAAATGAGTTTAACCAATTCGCGTTTTAGTTCCTTAATAACTCATTAAAATTGAGTTGAGTTTGTTCTTCTATATATTTGACATATTAACTTATAAGTCGATTTGATATAGAGGTGTTTGCGGATCAGTTTTAAGGAGAAAAGCAATTGATTTAAACCAATCGGTTTAATTTAAATTTAAAAACCAAAAATGATTCGGTTTTTTAACAAATTTTTTTTAAAATTCAGATTCAAATTCGAGAAGAGCAAAACCATTTTGTGTATACAGTGCCCTAGTCCTTCGAATTTTAATAACATGCTAACATTAAAGTAAAATTTACAATAAATTAGAACTTTAAAGTATAAATAATTTAAGTTCAAAGTGGAAATAATTTCACCTCAAGGCTCAAACATTGAAATTTTGAAAATGTCAAATCCTCAGTAATGGAGGAACTAGACTCAAAACCACAAAGCAAAATGGGAAAAAATGTTAGAAATAAAAAAAAAGGGAAGACTTCACTTACATCAAAAAATCTTTATGGGGTGAAGGGTTGTAGGCGATGGAAGTGAAGGGCTTTCTCTGCAACAAGCGAGACAGTAGGCGTTGAAATCGGCGACTAGCATGATGACCGATGAGCTACGCAATGTCTGATGAGCTGCAACAGGTGAGCTGTGCGACATCCGACGAGCTCCAATAAGCGAGTTACGCGACGTCTGACGTTGCAAACAGCAACGCTGCATTGCATCGACCGAGCTTAGGCAGCGACAATCTAGTTCAATCGGCAGAGAGCATTTGAGAAAGAGAGATAAGTGAGACTGAGGAGAGAAATATGGTTTGGGGTTGAATTTTGGGGGCATAATGGTAACTTCATCAATAAATTGAGGGTATAAAAATAAGTTTATTAATAAAATATTTAAAAGATGTGTATATTTCGGTTTAGTTTTAAAGATTGGAAAATAATCAATCGGTTTGTGAAAAAAATCAAAAAATTCGATATATTCATTTTTTTGATTTTTTTAATTTAAATTATTAATTTTGTTCAGTTTAATTTAAATTTGAACAACCCTAATTTGATATATGTATATAATTATTTTTTAAGGATAATATTAATAAATTTTTAATTGAATATATGTTAGCATTTGATTTTATTTTTAATATAATTAAATTAGTGTTTAACTAAATATGTGTAAAAGAAATAAATTTTATTTAATTATAAATTTGAGCCTAATTTATTAAACTTAAAAAAATCAATTAATATAAAATTTAATATTATCTCATTAAAATAAAACAACTTAGAAACTTAAAATGAGTCAAACTCAAACTTAACCGTGGTTAATTGTTTGAGTCAGTTGGTCGTTCGGTCGTAACTACGTGAACAAAACTGTTCATAATTTGACCTATAAAAATAACATAAAAAATACTATAATAATATATTGAATTAAATAATCATATTATCAAAGAGAAATATTGTAAGTGTGTTTAATTTTGATTAGTTATTTTGAATAGTTAAAATTTATTTATTTTGTTTAAAGTGTATAAAATTGATTAAAAGTTAATATTATTTTTTCATTAACTTTAAAAAGATTAGATTTTTTTTATTTTAAGCTTTAATTATTTCACTTTAGATTATTTCAAAAGTTTTAGGAGAAAAATACCTATTTATCCTTAACCAAATAATTTTTTCAATCATTTCATATGTCTTTTAATAATTTAACATATCAAAATATTTTTTTATATAATTCAAACAAAACTCTTTATTTTAAAATTGATTATAAATTAATATATTTAAACATAAAATATTTTTTTATAATTAATTTTCTTAAAATTTAATTATACACAAATAATTTTTAACATAATTTTTTTTCACAATGAATTCAAGCACAATTTTTTTTATACTAATATAACAAAAAAATAAAAAATTTACCAAAATATAATCTTTGAAGATTATATATTAAAATAGGCTTTTACCTTTTTCATGGGAAGTCGATTATTAAAAAGTCTATTTTAATAAAACTGACTTTTTAACATAAAAAATATATAATCTCCAAAAAAACATAATTTTAATAAATTTTTTATTTTTTTACTATATTAATATAAAAAACCCATTCAAGCACACACCAAAGCCACGAAAAGTTGTAAGAAGAAAACTATCAAATAATGAAAAAAAAAATTATCAGCTGAAAATTCTGTTTCGGTAGATCCCGTCATTGGCGGACGACCGGTTGACAAATCCCCTATTCAGCACTGCACACACAGTGGTCCGGTCCGATTGAACCGGTCTAGTTGTCCTACGGTCCGTTTGAAACATGGCTTTGGTTTGGTTTGGATCTTTGTTTGCATAGCATTGGTGTTAGTTGAGGGTAGAGATCCGTAACCCTAGAGCGCAAATCAGATTGAGAAGGAGGCCATCGAAACACTGCAAAGCCAATCGCCATGGATTCTGCATCTCGAAGAGGCAGAGGAGGCCTTCTCGAAGGCCTTTACAAGGTCATTATGCGCCGCAACTCTGTCTATGTTACCTTTGTCATCGCTGGCGCCTTCCTCGGTGAACGGGTCAGTTTTTATTTCATTCCATCTCATTGCGACCTCACTATTTGCATTCCGTTCCTACGAGTTGGTGCATTTATGGTCGTGACTAGCTCACGGATTCAATTTTTGGTTTGCCTTTATTCAGCTACTCTCCTTTATCATACAAATCATTGAAATCCAGTTTGTTTGATGCAAATTGATAAGGCTGTGCTGTGGGTTCGAAAAAGATAGGGTTTGATTATTGTATATTCCAAGTATTTGTTTCTCGAGAAAGTTATTAATAGGTTCCTTTGGCTTATTTGACTTTAGTTTTTGCAAGTAGAATTGCTGATCGATTCTTGTTATTGGTTGCAGGCTGTGGATTATGGAGTTCACAAGATCTGGGAGTACAATAATGTTGGGGTACTAAGTCTGCTTCACTCTGCGTTTATATGCTATGGTTTATTTATCTATCGATTTTATGGTGCATGCCACGTTATATAGAGTTAGTTTGTTGAGATAATCAATTTGATTCATCAAATTGAAATGATGCTTTATTTGGAGGTCTTCGTGTGTTGAAACTTGGAAGGGTTTTTATTTTTTATTTTTTGTTGTCAATTTTCCAATCTTCCTAGTAGCATAGGTTTAAAGATCTTTATATTAGATAAACTTTAAAAGGGATTAAGCTTCTAAAAACTCTACTATCTTGAGTGAAATGATAGTTCATAATATTTTCATTTGTTTTTATTAAATTTATAGCTGTGGGTTTTAAATAAGATATCTTAGGGTAAGACTTCTGAGTATCATATCTTGGTTCATTTTAATATGATACTATGACTAGTTGACTATTAATCGCATCGCAGCCAACATAAAACTTCGTCTAATCTTTATAGTTGACCCCTCCTAGTTAGATAAGACTTGATTGTTGTTGTACTATGACTATCAATCAATTCAGTATCTCTTGATACTGCAAAATAGTGCATAATTCAATACATCATGAATTTATGAGATCTATAATTAGATTATGATGCATGTTATCCGCTTGGATTTAGGTTCTCTTTGGATTTAAGTTCCGTTTGGATAAATAGCTTATATAAGTACTTATTAGAGTAGAGCTTAGCTCTACTGTCATAAGAACTGTCTAAAATAAGCTAAATAGCGTTTGGATAAACACTTTGAGAAGCGCTTTTCATAAATCATTTGGAATAAATATCGAGCATTTGAGGGATATGCTATAAATTGAGTCAATCTCTTAAGGTTAATTTTGTCAAAAATTATTATAAAAACAAATAGTACCTAAGGTATAGGTATTTTTAGCTTTCACAAAAACTTATTTTCATAAGCTTAAATTTTTAGTTTATGAAAATAAGTCTAAAACAACTTATAGGGGTTTCATAAGTTGTTTTAATAAACTCATCCAAACAAAATAAAAATATTTCATAAGCGCTTATTGTTAAGAGTCCTACATTGGATAGTGATATGACCTGAATAGTAGATATAAGTGGAGGGCAACCCTCACTCCTTGAGCTAGCTTTTGGGGTTGAGTTAGGTCCAAACTCAAATTCTAAGATGGTATCAAAACCTATCTGAGATCCGTTGGGCCACTCGCAAATGTCCAGTTCTGCAAAATTCACGCTCCAGATGTCCAATCTTTGGGGTGAGGGGGGTGTTAAGAGTCCTACATTGGATAGTGATATGACCTGAATAGTGGTTATAAGTGGGGGGCAATCCTCATTCCTTGAGTTAGCTTTTAGGGTTGAGTTAGGCCCAAACCCAAATTCTAAGACTTATTGTAGTAGATAAGCTCAAATAAGCTGCATATAAGCCTATCCAAACGGGGCCTTAGCTTAGTATTGCTTTGAAGGTTTTTGGTTAATATTAGCAGATTCTGAACAGAGTATCAAAATTGGAAAGGATTTCTAGGTTTCCATCACGAGGAAGTGTGGAAGCATAAGGAGGAATGGTTTTCATTTGACTTGTTCATCATTGTTTGCAGCTTATACTCTCCGTGCAAAGTTCTAGGCAAAGAATCCTAAATTATATTATTGGTCTTTTGAATTTTGTGTACCACAAGACTTATTCATTAGTCGTTATTGCTTTGTTGTTTCTTCTGATTCTGTGTCACAAATTGGTACTAATGTGTTGGCATATTTAGGTACTGTCTCTTTTGGAGGTACCTGCATTCCTACATTATCATGCTTCTTGATAATGTTAACACGTTGACATTGAATTCGATGTCTTTGAGTTTATGAATACCATTTAGTTGCAAATAGTTGAGCATCGCTTTTGCATTTGAGTCTCGTGTTAATTGGGGATGATGCCATTTTGATACATTATGGTTTTGCTTTCATTGATCAAATTGTTTTATTCAAGTTTTGTCCATAAAATTTATCATTTTGCTTCGTTTACTGTGCTTTGGTATCCTCCCCACCCGACCCCACAAAACAAAAGCCATAAAAGAAAAAAAAATGTCTTTTTTCTCTGACATGGGCGCGCATACACACACACTCTCCTTCCCCCCAACCCCCCATCCCATCCACAATCTATCTCTGAGGCTGCTATTTGGCCTTTCATGTTTTTTGTCTTGAGAATTCAGAAAATTATCTGGGTGCCAATTGCCAATTGCCAATTGCTAGTAGACAAAATAGTTATACAATTACCAATCATTAATTTTAAGGCTTCTGGTTGTTATGATGCAATGATGAATACTTTTGCTATTAAAGCCTTACAATAGTTTACCCTTGAACGATGATTCCATTTTCTTCTGCAGAAACGATATGAAGACATTTCTGTGCTAGGGCAAAGGCCATCAGAAGAGTGAATTGTTGGACCATCTTGTTAGCCATTTTGAAGTTTCATTATACTCATGGAAATTTGAAGTGAACATTATGAGCTGGAAGCAGTTTCCATTTTTACAATAATTGCCATATGCTTGTCTTTTGTCAGTCTCAACTCTCAAGCTTGGTTTCATTAACTGGCCGTTGGAAATATAAAATATTGAACCAGTGCAAAATTCTGTATTTTTTTAAAACAATTTATCCTGAAATATTGGGTTATGCAAATCACTGGCTTTTGAGTTAGCTTATTTCTGAAAGTTTACATATGGAAAATTATTGTCTCACAATACCGTCATTTAGAAAAATTCTAAATCCTCGGAAATAATCAGCTTAATATATTTTTAATTATTTGAAAAATAAAATATTACATGTTTTTTGAGTTCTTAAAATATTAAATGTTTTTTTCTTTTTCATTTAATATTCTTTCATTTGACATCACTTATGACATTACTATTCCTCCAGATGCAGGATCCAATGCAGCTGTGCAGGGATTTTGTTTTGTGACCAATCCTATGCAAGAATGGAAGTATTGTTAAAAGATAAAAACATAGAGATTATTTAACTATTTTATCTTTTTTTTAAGGTATCGGTATTTAGGATGAGTTGTCAATGATTTATTAATTACTAATTATATTTAATAGACTTTTAAACATTTAATGTGAAAGAAACTATTAATTAATGTTTTACAACTTATCTTAGGTTACCTACTATAAGGGTACTATAGCAAGTGATCTGCACAAATAAAGACTCTTTATATGAATTAAATATTCTCATTTTATTTTTTAATATGAGATAATTATGTTATGAGAGGAAAAAATATAAAAGTAAAATTGATGAATTTTACACGAATAATGATGAGTTTAATTGTAATAAAATTTATGTCTTTTTCTCCTCGTAACATGATAATCTCATCTCATATTATTAACTATAAGGAGAAGATATAAATTCCTTCATAGTCAGCTTAAGGAGGGAAATTGGCCATCCTGACCAAGGGTACTATATGACCCTATTTTCTAATAATTGCAAATGGTCTGTAAGACTTATAGCATGTTTGGTTTCAAATATTTTACACTTAAAAGCAGTTTTTTTTTCAAAATTTCTCTACAATTTGATTATAAGCTATTTTGAAGTTAAAAAAAGTTAATCCAAACATACTATTAAAGTGACAGTTTGAAAAATTGAATAGATTGTATAACATGAATATGAGGTTTTTTAACACAGTAGCACGGAGGTTTAAATATATCACCTCCTACAGATTATTCAAATCTCTAATCCAATTTTAATGGCTTACATGAATATCTAAGTTGCCTCGACAAAATGTTGAAAACTCAAAATCAAATTGGCTAGTATGGAACTGTGCTTATTTGTGTAAACTTGAAATTGGTATCGATATAATTGCATTTTAAAATATAATTTTCTATAGCTTACCTGCTCACTTGAAATATTTAATGACAAAAAATAATATTTTAAGGCAAGGCAAGCACAACAGTTGAGGACCTACTGGGACTAGTCATAATGTTTTAAAAATCAACTAAGGACAACACTTGAACTTCTACTTGTTACTTGAGTTCACAAGTTCGATTTCCCCCCTTCTTAAGCATGGTCTAACGATCTAAGATTAAAAGGTTTGTTTTTGGCATTACTCGAATGATAATGTTGAAGTGGGTGTAGGGTAAATGTCTTAGTGTTCTTAATCGAAAAAAATGATTTTGTTTTAATTATCATGTAGACCAAAAACATAAATAGTGAAGACCATAGTGAGTAAGTTTGATATACTCATTGTTAAGGAGGTATTATTTATCTCTCTAAGATCAAAATGTCATTTTGATGTTACTTACAATATATATATACTACGCGCCGCCCCTGGCCACGCCTAACTCTAATCGTCAAACAATTTTCTCTTCTCGAGTTCGTCTAGGAATTAAGGAACTAAACACTCTTGCAATTGCTTTGGCAGTAGCTAGTTTGTTATGTCTTTTTTTCTAAATCTTTTTCACAAACAGTTGTATGTAGAGTAAGAATCATCCATAGCATCACACCAACAAACAAGAACGTGCATACTTAAGAATGTCATCCAGCATGTGGTCCTATCATAATTACGCGCCTATTATCAATCCTTGTCAAAATATAACTTCAGAATTTGAGTTCAGAGAAGATATAAGTGGTAACAAAACTAAGGAAGAAATCAAACAAGGTTAGAACATAGACTTTTTTGACACTGACCTAAGTAGGCAAGACATCCATGTCTCCTCTAAGAGCAACAAATTAGGAACTATGCTAGTTCGAGCTATGCCACTAGTAAGCAACATCCAACTGGTGAAGCTATTGAATTCTTCATATGCAAGTTTTAGGTGCTTGTTCTATCCTAATATATACTTGAGTGTTACGGCTTACAATAATGTCTTCATTAGAGCAATCACGTGGAGATCCAACAACTGCAAGAGTGTTGAGTTTTTTTCATGAGTGTGGCTGAGTTATGCCTTGAGATGTATTATTGGAGAAGAAGAAAGGAAATGAGTACTCTTGACCATTGATAATAATTTATTATTAAATAATATTAAATTTTAATAAAAAAGGAAGTGTTACAATAAATGTGTTCAATTACATAAATTATGGTGAAAATTACAATAGAATTAATTTAGGGAAAACTCTAATTTATCCCCTTCAACCATAGGCCATATGCACTTTAGTCTTGAATCTTTTGAAACATGCAAATGATCCCAAAGTTTTCCAAATTGTGTACTTCGGTCCTTTCGTTTAACATTTGTCTATAAGCTAACGAAGCACGCATGTTCTACTTACGTGATGTGTAAGTGTCATCTCCTTCCCTCCCCAAACACCATCTAACAACGGATAATGTCCATCCTTGATTTTCTACAGAGCTCATGCCAAGAATTCACATTTCCCTCAACAAATCTTGCCAAACCAAAATCTCAAAAACATATACCAATGGCTTCAACATTACCAAAATCATACCCGTTAAACTCACAAAGCCTATATTTTAATTCTGCAACACTTATCCCAAATATGAAACTCTTCTTTATATACAATACACTTACGGAAATTCAAAAGTAGAAAGTGCACAAGCAGCATCTAGAAGGGTCCCATCTTAGGAAAAGAATACATTGTCAGCAGGAAAATACTCAGAAACAAGATTGAAGTCAATGTCTATGCTTTCAAAGAAAACTTCAAACTCACTAATGGTGGTTTCCAATGGGTTTGCTAGGTTTCATATGGTGTTTTGGGAGGAGGAGAAGGAGATAACACTTTCACATTACTTGAGAGGAGTGTGCGTGTGGAGACGGAATGACCAAAATACACAGTTTGAAAAACATGAGGATCGTTTTACAAGTTTAAAAAATTTTAAAACGAAAGTACATATGACTTATAGTTGAATAAGATAAATTAGAGTTTTCCTATTAATTTAGGGAAAAGGACTTAATAGTGTAGCTTGTAAGAAATATTTATTCTTTGGTTTGGCTTCGAAAATTAACCAAGTATTCAACTATATTAACCAATAATTTACATACTGTTAACCACGTATCAAGTATCAAAATGAAGATAAATTATTAGTTAACCGTATGTAAATTATTAGTTAATATAGTTGAATACTTAGTTAATTTTTAAAACGAACCAAATTGATATTATTTTTCACAATAAGAACTAAAAATTCATTCTCCCTTAATTTATTAAGGTGGGAAAATGCATTTGAGGTGCCTATATTATGTCATTTACTGAGACGCCTAGGGTTTTTATAAAGAGGAAAGTGCTAGCTAACATAACATATTGTTCCCGCCGTCTCTCAGTAACTATCCTGGAACTCCAGCTAGTCTATACTTTAGGTTCACCTTCTCACTCTTCTTCTTCTTCTTCGACGTCTTAGGGTTCCCAATGCATTAGCGTCAATATATCATTTTACGTGATTTTGTTCGAATCGTAACTTTTGTTTTCTCGCCACTCCAAATTGCAGATTCATCTTTTGCCAGCCGCTGAAACCAGAAACCTCACGCTCTTATCATGAGGTATTTTTCCTTTATTCTATCCATCCATTTTTCTTAAGCATTGTTTGATTTACGCTTTATAGATTTTATGTTGCTAATAGTTTGCTTGCTTGTTTGTTCTGTGGCAATTCAATCCGAAATTTCCTTTATTGTTGCTTTGTCATTGCAATTGGCCTTTTCCTGTTTTATTTATGTTCTTTTCCCTATATGCTATCTTATTTTTTGGATTCATATTTTTTAGTGTTATTGGCGATTTAGCATCCTTTGCAATAGTGAATGCTTAAAAGTTAAAGAGCATAGTCACATTTATCATGTTTTGGATTGCCAATTTGCCATGTTAGTCAACTCTAGTTTCCATTTCCCATGCTTTGTATTCATAGCAAATAGTCACATTTGGGCATTAGCTAGAACTTGGTGTCCTCTTCTCATCTGCCAAGTGTTATGCTTTTCTTCCCATGATGTTGTAGTGTGCCTGCCATTGTTCACTTGCGCCTATACTAAAATGGTTGTGCTTCTGCTTTATTATGCATGGAGATTGTATATTAGCCATGTGCTTGAACTCGAAAGACAAATTTCTCTCTGGTCTCAATGTAAATTTATCCATAATTTTTGTTGTTCTGTTTTTTTTTTATTGGCAGTAAGCTACAAAGTGATGCACTGAGAGAGGTCATATCACAGGTTGTTGCTAATTCAAAGGAGAAAAAACGTAATTTCACCGAGACTATTGAGCTGCAGATTGGATTGAAGAACTATGATCCTCAGAAAGACAAACGTTTCAGTGGTTCTGTTAAGCTTCCTCATATTCCTCGCCCTAAGATGAAGATCTGCATGCTTGGCGATGCTCAGCACGTGGAAGAGGTGAATAACTCTTTTTATCATTCTTTTTCTTTTGTTGCTCCTGTACCTTGCCAGTGAATGTTCTTATTTCTTCTTCCTGTGAGCTGTTTCAATAATCTGTGTGTAAATTATATCTATTTTAGGTAGTATTCTTTATAAGGATATGCTCTGTGCCAGTAATTTTTAATATTTATGTTGTTAACAATGCCACATGCATGTCACTAAATTAACACCTTGACAACTCTAGGGACTGTTATGATTTAGCTAGTCTATGACATGCACATGCACATTCTTGCTCATCTAATTGTAGATAACTAGGACAATTTTTTTGCTGGAGGTTTTTTATTGAATAAAGGAAGAATTTTTCTGGAGATGTTATGAGTTTTTGTGATTTACATGGTCTCTATGTCATATATATACAACAGGCGGAAAAAATAGGGCTGGATTATATGGATGTGGAAGGGCTGAAAAAACTTAATAAAAACAAAAAACTTGTGAAGAAGCTTGCCAAGAAGTACCATGCTTTTCTAGCTTCTGAAGCTGTCATCAAGCAAATTCCTCGTCTTTTGGGCCCTGGTTTAAATAAAGCAGGCAAGTGGCTTCATTTGGTATAATATTGGTTCTCTTGAATGTCTTTCTTATTACAATCTTATAAGACGATTTCAGTGTTTCCTGCTTGTGTTCTGCTTGTTGCCAAATTATTCCTGTACATGGCTGGGAAAATGGTTGTTCTTTTGGCGTCATTGCCTTCCTTTTATGGTATGCATCGGGATTTAGGCAGATATCTTGATCAACATTCTCTTTATTCGGTTCTCAAAGTATTTTTGTCAAGAGTATAGTAAACATTACTCTAATGGTAATAATAATGACTGCTGAAGTCTCGAGTAATTCATTTACTTAAGCTTTTTTGGTCTTAACCTGAAAAATTTATGTTACCAAATTGAATTTTTTTGATTGCTGGTAAGTGCAGAATGTTTACTATAGGTTGGACCTGTTGAATTTTTTTGATTGCTGCTAATGGACCTGTTGTTTAATTCTGATGCCTTGGAATTTGTTACAAAGGTCGCATTTTAACAAGGCTACCATGGCTTGAACTTTTGTCTTTTTAGTCTTGGATCGATATTATGGTGTTTATGTATATGAGCACATGAATGCAGGTAAGTTTCCAACATTAGTGACTCATCAGGAATCCTTGGAGTCAAAAGTTAATGAAACAAAAGCGATGGTGAAGTTTCAACTTAAGAAAGTTCTTTGTATGGGTGTTGCTGTTGGAAATTGCACAATGGAGGAGAAGCAGATTTTCCAGAATGTACAACTCAGTGTCAATTTCCTTGTTTCATTATTGAAGAAAAACTGGCAAAATGTAAGTTCAGAGGCCTTGATTTAGTATTACACTTCTAAATATTTGAGTATTAAAGTCTTCAAGTCCTAATTATTCTATCCAAATCTAATGAATTTTGGGTCTAATTTTACCTGCCTTCCATTCCTTTTACAAGAAAGGATGGAGGTAAGACCATGAATCTCAGTGTGGTGGTTTGTGTTTATCTCAGTATGTCTACGTGTTATATTTACTAACAAGCATGAATATATTTGAAAATGTTCAATTATTGCCAAATGCTGTGATCACAAAAGGCCTAGGCAACTGCTGATATCTGCATGTTGGGGTTTGTTAGCCTAATTTAGGGAGAGATTTACCAAATTAGAGTAGTAGGCTTTAAAGCTTTTGTTTATAAACGTGGATGTAGTTTCTTTAAAAACTCCCATCAGTTTGCCATAAAACCAGGGCATGAAGTGACAATTTGATTAAGCCTCTAGGCTCTAACTAGTGGATTGACTAATATGATGCCTGTGGCTGTAAAGGGAATCTTCTTGAAACTTATCTATGTTTGCAAAAAAATTTGGTTGTTTTTGTTCCATGATCTTTCTTGGCTATTAATCTCTTCATTTGTTTGCATGTAAAACAGGTGAGATGCTTATACCTGAAGAGTACTATGGGGAGTGCAATCCGCGTATTTTAGATCCATTTATCTTCTGTTCCAGATATAGTGGTAGTTAGCATGGGCGAAGCCTCTTATGGTTATGGACATGTAAGCGAGACATTACTGGTGACAGTTGATGTCCCTTTCTTTGACTTTCTTCAGATTCCTTTGATATCGATTTTGTTTGATGTTGATATTTTTGGTCAATATGGTGCCATTGATGCAAGATTTAAAAAATTTTAGAAGTACATCTGTTTATTTGGCTTTTATTTGGTGTGCGTCCGAAACTTTAGGTTGCTTGGAGTACTATTCATGTTCTTTGAAAATATTCTGTGGCAAAGGCACGTATACGTGGGTGGCTCAATGATTTAACTGTCTTTGCTCGTGTAGCAATTTTTACTGTTAATTCTTAATTAAAATAGTAGTTAATAATCTCCATTTTATCTAAGTTTGGATTCAAGATGTTGGTGGCATATTTCTTAATCAATTGCTTTGTCCCGATATATACTGTTAAAACCGAGTGGCAAATGTAATTTTTCGGTTTTGATGGTTGTTAATCTTATCTACGCGGTAAGGACGCACATACTCATGTTTGAGAAAAAGAAATTGGACGCCAAGCCAATCTTCAGTTGTAGTTACCTTCATGTGAAATATATCACATAGATCCAATTGTGATGCACTTGTGAATTTGGCTTTCGTGGTATAATTATGCGGCAATTTCAACCCCTGGTTAGCAGCCCAAAAAAGAAAAAAAAAAATTAGCTTTGCTGTCATGTTTGGGTCTTCCCCACTATTATCACTTTCACTATAGTTAAAGTTCCTCTGGTAAACTGTTACGGCTAAATTCTTATTTAGATATTCAAAACGATGTACAGTGTTTCAATTATAACATGTCTAATGCGTGAAGTTAATAAACAAATGGAGCAACTCACGCAACTGAGTTTAAAGATTTTCTTCGCCTCCTTATCTCCTCTTTTCGCCATTCAGTCCTTCACTCGATTTTCATCTCAGTCAATATGAAAGTACTTCCGAGTTCTCAGAAATGAAATTGATTAAAATTCTGAGATTCTAAACAAAGCTGTATACGGTACACAATCTTGTGATACATCTTTCTGGTTTACGGAATGCGTCTGCCCAAGTCATCGTCATTATATGGCACTACCCTATTGCGGCAGACTATATTTGCAAATTGCAAGTCTAATTTTACATTTGATCAACGGCAGTAAAAAGCTCCTTGATATTAGAATAGGCTACATGAAAATGCCTGATATCTTATTAATAGTAAAACTGCATCTTACATTGATATCCTTATACAAGCAATAAATTTTATCTTCAGTTCAATCAATCGTTTTTTGAGGTACAAAAATCGTGTGCCATAATAGAATATAGTTCGCAAGGACTGAAATCAATAAAATATCTGAGCAATGGTGGAGGATCAGGAAGGACTAGCAAGATAACTACTGTTTCACCATGAAGGAAATTTTACAACTGCAGCCACCAACTGCACTGGGGTTTTCAGTCACCTGCAAATGAAACCAGAAACTGACTGTAAATTTGTCATCGGTTAGAAACCTTAACAATCCTATTCAACCTTATAAACAAGAGTAATCATAGCCACACACCCCTTTTCCCTTGCACTCTTCACATACCCATTTCAATGCGTTAGATATGCCTCTAGTTATGTTTATAGTCATATCAACACTTCTCTGTACACATTCACACACACCGCTTTTAAGGGTGTGTGGCTAGAATTTTTTATAAGAAATATGATATCATGAAGGTTGGTTTAGCTAGTAAAGATCAAAACACTTTGCTTGTAAGGCTTAAGTTTGATTCTCACTAGCAACAATCCTCTTGGTAGGTGATCTTTAAGTACTTTTATAAGCTCTCGCTGAGGCCTGTAGCATGTCCTGGCCTTGAAATGGGGTAGCCTCCCCTCCCTTTATACTTTTTCAAACCAAAAAAAGAAAAGAAAAAAAGACAACATGATGGTGAAATTATGCAAGAGTGGTTATTTTGCTAAATAATTACCCAAATTACTGGACCACAACTGTTTATGGCTACTTGTGATTTCATAGGGTACTTAATAAACATAAAATCAAAGTTCATGGAATGATGCTTCTTAAAATTGGAAGTTTCTATGGTGTTCTACATATTTTAAGAGCATATCATACTCCAAGTTGTTTTGTGAATTACAAACTGATATGTTGCCTTGGTTTATTATGGCGTGGTGCTGCAGTTGCTCCTCCTGGCCGCACTTATGCTATGAACAACTTTCTTCCAATGCCAGTCGCGTTTTCCAGGCATAATTCTAGTGGCAGCTCCAACGGTTGATGGAGGTGTTCCCGAAAAACGTGACTGGAGTAGGAAGAGAGTTGTATCCAGCAAAGGCACAATCAGGAGAGCAACTGCAACATCCACATGACACGTGTTAGTTTGTAGTTCACCAAACAGCTTATAGAGCATAATATGCTCCTAAAATATTTGGAGCACCATAGAATCCTCTAAAAAAATTTGCATGAGAAGACTTCTAAGAGCATCTAAAGGCATTGCTTTGATGATTACAAAAATGAGTCACATCTATTTAGAGAGTAGGTTCGTCCTGGAAAATTATCTACAAAATTTCAGATATTTTCCAATTTATTTTTTAAATTTCTAGAATTTAAAAGATTTGACAGGGCCTTGTTTACATTGGGTTCCAATGTAAACCTGAATATGGCTGTGAAATTTTTCTCCAATCCTAACTCATCATTAACACATGCAAACCAGCAAAAGTCATTGGCATGAACATTTCCAAGAACAACAGGCTGCCTTCAGGTCCCGTGTAACATATGCATGCAGTAGCAAAGAAGCTCTGATAGTATAAATAATTTGTGGAGGTCCTCAAATGTTTCAGGATTTAACTAGATAACAGGATGTGATTTGCTACAGTTCATAGAAGATTTTCCAAGGAGAATACATCCTAAGAAACTTTACTTTCTTCCCTGATTATTACCATACTAACATCATAATAAAGTTCCATGTCGCAATATATGTGACGTTCAAAGGAATGAATACGAAGATAGTTTTGAACAAACACAACAGTTTATACACAGCTCACAAGTGTGCTTGACTTACTACGAAAGCTGAACGGATTAGCTCCTCAACATAATCAACAGTTGCGCCTTTTACAAAATCATATGAAATATCGTCAACAACCAGTTTAATTCCTTCCCTCTCAAAAACTCTGCCAATATAATAAGAAAAGTAAGTTGTAAAAGACAAAAGGCTTAGCATGTTCATGCCCAGGACATAAATGGCAAGCAAATCATCAGTGAAATTTCACTGGGAAAAGGTAATACCTGTCGTCTGTGTTGATTCTGTCATCCAGATTAAAAACATACTGAAATCCAGAACATCCACCAGTTTCTACACTCAAACGAAGCATCTTTCCATCTGTTGATGATTCACTGGCTTCCAGTTCCTTCATTCTCTGTTACATTACAAATTAGTTGCAGAAATGGGTTGGTATTGATTACATGCAAATATGTAATGATATATAGCTCCTGCGTCTGTAAGTGTATTACACATAAAAAAACCCATTTCATTATATTAAGCAGTGACGTACAAAAACTGTGCAAAGAAATATAGTTGGATCCCAAATTTAATGATAGAAAAAAGACAAGCCAAAACAACATGACGAAAGCATGAATCAATCCGGAATTGTAATGAATCAGAAGGTGGAAATATTTGAAATCAAAACAATCATAAAAATGATAAAACAAATTATTGACAGAGCATACTCGAACGCAGTTCTCGGTCAAGTGAACGGGCTCGATGGAAGAAGAAGATGAAGAAGACGGAGATGAGGAAGTGGCATGGTGAAGAGCAGAAGCAGAAGCAGAAGAAGAGCTTAGAAGCCTCTGGTTCTGTCGGAACCGTGCTGCCAAGTACGGAGCGATTCGCCGAATCAGCGACGTCGACATCGCTCTAAACAACCATCGATGCCTCGCTATCGCTAATCGCTAATCGCTAATCGCTAATCGCTAATCGCTAATCGCTATCTTCTTCTCTGCGATTCCGCTTTTTTTTTTTCTTTTGCGATTGCGTTTTTGTTAGAGAGTCATTAGGAGCACAACACCGCTCTCCCTTCGATTTTGCCTGAACCCTTCGTTTTTCCGTAGCGCACGGTCCAGATTCGGCCACCTCATGAAATGAAAGATCCAACGGTTTAGAATTTACCAAGCCATCCGAAATAAAAAATAAAAAAATTAGACTGAAGAATCATAAAAAAAAGGGTTGGCAATAAGCAGAGACCAATATTGTTTGCAGTTGCACCTTGTTGGTTTTTGTTGTACTTGTAGATCGTCCATAGTTATTCCGTTTGGCAGCTGAGAGAAAATACAGTAAGAACATGGAAATTTCCGAATCTCTGTTTCATTTCTGTTTCCGGGTTGAATATCAAGAACAATTTTTTAATTTTTGGGGTCATCAACATCACCCACTAGATTTTGGATTTCATTGAATATTCTCATATTCGTTAATGAGGCTAGTAATCGGTGCTAATACAGAGTTGCTGATATTGTTCATATATCTGCCTCTGGATTTTCTTTTCTTTTGGGATGGGAACAAATTGGATTCAGTAATCGGTATTTGACTATTTGGCCATATATCATTGTTCTGAATTCGTTGTTTCCTCAATTTCTTTAGCTCAAGGTGCTGTGCATTTCTTGACAAACGCACTATTATAGTTGCTCTTTATGCTAGCAATAATTCCAAATATTTGCTCTCTATCTTTCACTTCAGACCATGAGTAGTCACAATACCAACTGTGGGAGTGTAGAAAGAAAGATGGGTTTTGGAGTTTTTGAGGATATATTAATTTTGCAGTCAGAAATTAGCTCCCTATTACTCATCTTCATGTGCATTTCTGGTGCTATGTGTAATTTGGTAAATTGTTTCTTTATAAAGATGGTAAACTGCTCTATTGATAGCTTTGCGTGTTGGTTTGAATGGATGTTTCCAGTTAACCACTTTGACAGGTATATAAGTTGCACTGGAGAGATGCAAAACTGTGAGGAACAAGAGTTTAGAGTCCGAAAATTAGAGATCTCAGACAAGGGCAAAGGTTTCATAGAGTTACTGCAACAACTTAGTGTTTGTGATTCTGTCTCTGACAAGGAATTTGGGGATCGATTTCAAGAGCTCAGTTCCCTTGGAGATGACCATGTTATCTGCGTTATCGAAGATGAGCTTTCTGGAAAGATTATTGCAACAGGGAGTGTGTTCATTGAAAAGAAATTTTTAAGAAATTGTGGCAAAGTTGGCCATATTGAGGATGTTGTTGTTGATTCCAGCACTCGTGGAAAGCAATTGGGAAAGAAAATAATCAACTTCCTCACAGATCATGCTCGTTCAATGGGGTGCTATAAGGTAATTCTTGATTGCAGCCTTGAGAACAAATTGTTCTACGAGAAATGTGGCTTCAAGCAGAAAGAAGTTCAGATGGTTATGTATTTTATTTGAAGAGTAGTTTTTCTAGTTTCCCCAATTCATCTTTCGGGTGCAAATTTATTTCTCATATGACTTCATATTGTGTTTAAATTGAAGATTTTCCTAATGTGGGTCCTTACATGATCATTGTTCGTTTTCCAGGTTTCAGTCCAATTGTTGCCACTAACAAAAGCAAATTTACACTATTTTGAAGATTTCTTTTCTTAATAGAAATTGTGTACCAAGCTTTGTTGCACTTGTTTGGGCCCCACTAAGTGTTTGGAGAATTGTATTCATTTAGGCTATGCTTGATAGAGAAGGCGAAAAATGAAAATACAAAGATAAAATGAACATAAATGTGGGATATATATATATATATATATTTTTTTTTTCTTCTATTTTTATAAAGGATAAAAAATGGATGAAAAGTCACTTGTATTACCTTTATGCTATGGGAAAAGAGACAACATTGTGAGACGATGCAAAAATGAACTGCCCCCCATTTTTAATTATGTTACATTTTTCTTAAGTAATGACGCCTAACATACCTTTTTAAGTATCTATTCAAAAATTCATCTCATCTGCTTCTCATCTGCATTCATATAGGTACTAAAGTACAATTAAAGTCACGTTTTCTCTCCATGTTTTGGTAACTTAGCATATTTAACACTAGACACATAAAAGAACCTATTTTAAAAAGGAAAGATTTATGCTCAAAATCCATGACAGAGAGACATGTAAATGAATCGGCGAAGAACAACTGATACACATCCATTTCTTGTTCAAAGTATAGGAACTTTTCTATCGCTTCGCTATTTGATTGAACTGGACAATTCATACTACCAAGTATGATTATCATTCTCAATCATAATAACTTGTATTGTTCTTTCTGTTCGTTAAAATACAAGGTGTTTGCAGCACTAATAAACTTCAACTTGTGTAAAATTATACATACTAAGACCATGCCTATAACAATGTATCTGTTTTTTGTCTCCAAACTCATTTGTAAGTCACAGACAAACCTACTTTATACAGACTGACGCTATTGCATCTTTAACAAATGAACTTCTAGCAGCATACATAGATTCCACAGTATATGGTAGTTTCCATTGGAGCCTACATTGTGATGAGCATCTTTTCTATATTAGCGGGAATCCCGTCAGAGATTGCAGAATCCACTCTATAATGCTCCATTTTCACCAGGGCCACATCTAATGCTTCCAAAGAAGGCAGCGCAGTGGCTGCACTACAAGCGGTGATACACAGGCGGCAAGAAATGAGCTTAAGCCCCTGAAACTCCAATACCACTAGTACCAATCAATCATTGGAGTGACATAATGCAATTTGACCTCCACATATACGCCGTTTAATACAGAGATTCTAAAACAATATGGCCAGAAATTCACGAAAGAATCTAAAGCATCAAAGAAGAGAAACGAAAGTCAAACCTAAGAAAGTACTTGTATGTAAGCATCGTTAAAAATGTAATTATAGACTGTCAATCAAACCAAAACAGCAACATAAGGTTTAAAGATGCGAGTTTATAACCAAAAAAATCCAGATTACATTCAAGCGAGTTTATTTGCTGAAAACTACTCTCATCAAAACTATGCAACTAGGTAGGGAGATGTTCTAACTACAATAGAATATCAAATTGTTTCTGTTCCGTCAAATGCTTCTGAATTTCTGGCAATGAAGATAAAGAAAACGATTAAAACAATCCAGGTATCCAGTTTTTGTGTGGAATATTGCCTATATTGGCAAAATCATACAATGGAGTGATTAAAAGGAAGGTGCTTCACTTAGATTGCAGTTAAGATATATGATGAAGGAACGCAGTCCGCATCCCAATCAATACCACCACAGTCACCACTATAACTTCTGGCCAATACATTAAAAAAAATCTTCAGTCATAAATTGACCACACAAAATAATAAAATATATCTTACCAAAAAAATATATAAAGCACAAAATGGATACCTTCACCCTCAGTAAAACATCAGGTACTTCAATTATCCAAGTACTCGAGAACACTGCTACCTAGCTTGGTTTCTCTTTCAATTGCAGCATTCCTTTTGCAAATACAGAACCATAAAACAAAGAAATTGCAAAGGAACTAAGAAAGAACCAAAACATATCTGAAAATATTATCGTTTAAGGTATGGATAACAGCAAACTTAAACAATATTAATATTAGATAATGAAAGCACAGAAATGATTTCTTGTAACTCATAAAGAGGATGTGGACTTTGTGTATCAGGTCAATTCCCACTATATTCTGAACAGCATTTACTTGTATCAGGAAAATATAAACTTAAGAATCAAATAACTTAAAAGGATGGGAGTTTAGAGCACTACCCATCTTCAAAGTCAACTTGCATATTACCTCCATCCTCGTGCATAACATCTAATCATCCTCCAGCTGACTTCACAGCAATATACAACTCTTATAGTCTTACTAATCATCAGATTTTTTTTATAGGTCCAGTTTTCAATCATTCCACAATCACCTTAGCCACATGCTTATGTTATTATTGAAAACCAAGTTAAATCTTAAAATATTTGTATTTTCAGCGGTCAAATTTGTTGACTTGATGGCATGTAGAGCGTCGGCAATTAGATAAACCATTCATCAATTTGTTATATGAAGCAAGATCAGGTATAAATCCCCTATCCAACATTTCATTTACCACTAATTCTCCCTTATTTTGACTGCCCTCTCGTGTATACCCAGTAACCAAAATTTTATACGTCATGCCATCTGGTTCCAAACCCTTGCTTGAAGCAAGTAATCTCAACTTATTTGCTTCTTCTGTTCTTTGCAAATTGCAAATATCTTGAAGGACACAATTGAAAGTGACAATATCCAGTACTATACCCTCTTTAAGCATCTTTTCCACCAATCTCCAAGCTTCTTCAGTCTTTACCAATTTTCTTAAACCATCAATCATCGTAGTACAAGCAATCAAGCTAGGAACACTTCCTTCATCCCAAAGCTCATAAACAAGCTCCAAGGCTCTAACAGCATTTCCATTCCTACACAGAGCTTCCACCAAAACAAAATAATCATACCCGTTTGGCAAAACTTTCCTTTTGGAGAAGTCAAGTAATAGCACACACGCCTGCAAAACTCGGCCTTCCTTACAAAGTCCATCAACCAAAATCTCACAGGTCACATTTGAGAGCTGGCACCCCAATTCAATCATCTCGTGAGCCATCCCAATCCCTTCTTCAATCTTCCGATCCCTAAAGAGCCCTTTAATCAATGTATTAAAAGTAACCACATTTGGATGGCACCCCATTTTCCTCATCTCCTTAAACAGCTCCAAACCCAATCCAAACTGCGAATTCCGACAATAACTACTGATCAAAATATTAAACGTAAACACATCAGGCTTAACCCTATCTTTAACCATCTCATCATAAAATTCCAGCGCTCTATCATGCCTACCACATTTCACAAACCCATGAATCAAAATATTGCAAATGGCCACGTTAGGCCTCCCATCAATCAATCTCCGCATACATTGAAATGCGAACACAGCATGGTCCAATTTCCGAGCTTTGCAGTAACCATGAATGGCAAACTGGAAGATGGGCTCAGTTCGAGGGCAAGAGAAAATACCGTCGGAGCAGGGGCAAGGGTTGGACGCCATGAATTGGAGAAGAGCGCGGAGGTCGTCGAAACGGTTGGTGATAGCGAGGGTGCGAGCCATCCATTCGAAAGTAGAGTGGTTGTGGCGGTAGGAGTCAATGGTGGAGGCCCAGTTGAAGATGTGAAAGTCGTAGTGGGTGAAGCTGGGATGGTGGTGGAGCTTGGATTTGAGGAAGTGGAGAAGGGTATCGGGGGTGAAAGGAGGGGCGATGTGGGTCTTGAGGAAGTGAAGGAGGCGCTGATAGTTGGAGTTGGGAGAGAGAGTAAGTGTGGGAAGAGGGGCAAGACATGTATCTGGTGGTGGGGCTGGGAGAGGAGGGTTGGGGATCGGAGAAAGTGGAGGCGTCGAACACGATGCTGGTGCTTTTGCAATTGGTTTCAGGAACCTCTTCAACCCCCCCATCTTCTGCTGAATTCTCAATTGGGGTCTGGTTTTTCGGTGGTGGAATTTGAATTTTGTAGAGCAGATTTTGCCTACTGGTAAGGATTCATACAAGAGATGAAAGTGGAAGGGTTATTTGGGTAAGAAAAAAAAAACTGTTTTTTGGTGGTAAGAAGTAAGAAATAATTACTTATTATGTTTCCAGTTTGATTTGAAGGGCATATTCTGCTTAAATGCTCACTGGTAAGTTTAAGTCAGGATACAAGAGATGGAATATCTTGTAGAAAATAAATCCGGTTTGATTTTAAATTTTTAATAGTTTCTTACCTGAGTTCCATGGCTAGCAGAAGAATTTTTCGACAAAAAGTACAGAAATTAAAGAAGGAGTCACAGAATTCAGATTTTCTAGTGTAAGAAAGAAAGAAAAAAAAAAGTTCCATAAAAACCAAGTTTAGTGATTTTAATATATATTTTTTAAAATAATGGGATTGATAATTTAAATGAAAATTTTTATATAAAATTTATTTAAAATTTTCATACCAGACTCGTAATTCTTAAATTTTTAAATAATTTAATAATAATATTTTATTTTATTAAAAATATAACACGTGAGATTGTATAATTATATATATTAGTAAATTAAATTTAAGATTATTTGATGATAATAAAATTTAAATTAAAAACTTTCCGAATATATTAGAGTTTTTTCACGAAGTGACACAAATTGCATTGGTCTTTTGGTTAAAATATATCAAATAGGGGCTATATATGTAATTTAGTTGTGCCGGGAAAAATCATAACCACCGGTGGACCATAATCACACAAGTTCTGCACTCAGCAACAGAAATTCAAAAAGCAGAAGCTCGTGTCGTGAACTCGTGAATCAAATTCCCAAAGAAACATGATTCTTTGCAACCCTTCGCTGCAATCGATAATGGTGATCTCGATTCCAAGAAACCCTAACAAGCACTCATCGATTATCACCAACTCTGTGTCTTCCAGCAACAGAATCAGCACCCAGCGAAGAACCATGTCCGCATTCGAAGCCCGAATCTCACTTGTTTTCGCTCTTGCTTCTCAAGCTAACTCTCTCTCTCAGCGACGTAAATGTTAAAAATTCTTCATAATTTTATCTCGCAACCTTTCGTTTTCTTCACTCTGCAATCTTCCTAATTTTTATGAATTATTATATGCAGTTCTGGCGGACGTGGCTGCTGAGACTGCAAAATACATGTTTCCGAAGAGATTTGAAAGCCGCAATCTCGAGGAAGCGTTGATGGCAGGTAGTGTTTCTTTCTGGTTAATTGTCGTTGTCAAATATGCAATTGCAATTCCATTGTTCCGATTATTCCTTTTGATATTAATTATTTCGGTGCTTGAGCTTCTTTGCAGTTCCGGACCTTGAGACCGTGAAGTTCAAAGTTCTGAGTAGAAGGTACCAGTACGAGATCAGGGAAGTTGAGGTATATATTTGGCTCCCTTTCTTTCTCTGCTCTCGAATTACTAGTTCAGTTCAGTTTTTTTGGGAACAGTGTGATTTCTTCGTGTTCTGCGAATGTGCATGTGCACGCATAGGTGCTTTCTTTATCTAAATTATTGCATTTCGGAAACCTAGTATACTATGTATTATGCTTCCTGCATTCGATTGTGGCTGTGGAAACCTAGTTTACTTGATAGCAGTTGATATGCTGTGACTCAACTCCCTATTTGACACTTTTTGTTGTACTTATTATAAGTTATAAGTGGTTGCCTTCACTCGTCTATGCGATCACTGATGATGTGATGGATTTATGGAGTTTTGCCATCAGAGAAGTAGTATGTCACTCTGGCGAACCATCCTGTCATGGGAATGTCTCACCTTGATCTCACTATCTATGCAGCCTTACTTTGTAGCAGAGACTACAATGCCTGGGAAGAGTGGGTTTGATTTCAATGGTGCTTCTCAGTCCTTTAATGTCCTGGCCGAGTACCTTTTTGGTAAGGTAGTTATATATTTTACAACTGAACTACATTCGTGAAGCATTTCAAAATTTATGGGGTTGCTTTTGGTCACTATACCTCTTTCTTTTATTCTCCTATTTTGAGAGAAGAGAGAACTAATAGATATGTGCTGTTGTTGTGATAGTAGAATACAATGAAGGAGAAAATGGAGATGACTACGCCTGTTTTTACACATAAGAATCAATCTGATGGGGTTAAAATGGATATGACAACTCCTGTGTTAACAACAAGGGTATGATTCTTTTCTATGGAGTTTTTGAAATACCTCATTTACAATCTTTGTCTTTATTTATATATTTTTATATGCATTGCCAGCAAGGTTTGTATAATTGTTTTCTTTAGTTAATATGAATTCATTTCAACAAACATGACTATAGAAACATGTCTTTTGATATCATGGCAACACTAGCTAGTAGCTAAACAGCCTAAGCTAAAAGCGCTGCAGGTATAATAACTCAAGCAGATGCAACCAAAAAGGAAAATAACAAAATGCAATTCATAGAAATTACAATTTTTTTTTCTTATGTGGCATTAAATTTCACTAAAACATTCCTTCAATCATGGTAATGAAATAGTTGCACCTAACTTATTCTCATAGTCTGAGTTTTTGACCTACCGTAATTCACAATTTCAAGAACCAACCTTCTAGAATTCAGTTTCATGATTCAACAATAGTTAAACTAGAGTAAAATGATCATGGCTTTTCATGTGTTTTCTGCAGAACATGCATAAGATATCTTTGTTAAAGTACTAATTAACGTTGTCTACTTTATTGTATATCAGTAGTCATCTTATCCATATTGCCTGGTCAGCATTCTCTGCTTTCTAAAATATGTATTGTCATCTTATTCATCTTGCTGATGGGATCTCCAGGAACTCATCATGTGACAAGCGGCCCCTGGCATATTTTGTCAGACTGGCATTTTATGACTTGATATACATAGCTAACTTCTGAAAATTCTTTTGAATTGTTAGGTTCTTTAACATATGGGCTAGTTAATGTGTAAAGTTCAAGTTCTAAATGTCAAAGACTGGTTTTGCAGTTTGGATGAGTTGATCCAGTTCTTCACCTTAGGAATCTACTATATCTATCCCCAATTACACATCATTATAACTTTATTATCTTCCCTTTTAGGTCATGGGCTCTTTTTTGGTTGTCTTTTTTCTTTTTGTTTCCTATTCTCTGATATATCCAGTGTAATAGTGTCACTTTGCACTTAAGACTTAACTGTGTGGATTTTGTGATATTATCTTCTGGAGGTTCTATAATTTAATACTAGTATTTACTTAGGAGCTATTTCTTCAATATATTTTTATTTTATGATGTTCTAATTTAGTGATGATATTATCTTAGACGGAAGATCTAGATAAGTGGAAAATGTCTTTTGTCATGCCTTCAAAGTATGGTGCTAACTTGCCACTGCCTAAAGACTCCTCTGTGAGGATTAAAGAGATACCCAGAAAAATAGTTGCTGTAGTTGCCTTTTCAGGTGTGCTCTTGCCTTCAATCTTTTTATAAATAATTTGTATGCAATTTTTTTTTCTGTTGTTGGTTATTTGGATTTTAGACATAGAAAGGTATAACTACTGTAAAATTTAACTACTGGTGGAAGTAAAATAATCCACAATTTGGTTTATTACAACCACATGGGTGTATTTGTATTTTTTTATATGTATATGTATATGTTCATCTGGATGTATTCATTATTTATTTCAACAAAATTATGCTTTAGCATGCTTGAGCACGACTCTTGGTTGACTTACCATAAAGTAAGAAATGAGTAAGTCGGCCTCCACGAAATATTTGTATTCAGCATAAACGGATAAAAGATTTGTCCGAATTTCATTTAAAACCTCAATCAAATATATGATTTTCTTTCCTTTGTTCTGAATCAGGTTTTGTTAACGATGAAAAAGTTAAGCAACGGGAACTGAAACTACGAGAAGCTTTGAAAAGTGACAGACAGCTTAAAATTAAAGAGAGAACTTCAGTAGATGTTGCTCAGGTGAGATCCATAATGAAATCTTAGGGTTAAAGTCTCTGATGGACTTACCTGTAGGCCCTCTATCTTCTTCAAATGTCATTTACTCTTTCATTTGGTTGCAGTATAATCCACCATTTACTCTTCCATTTCAACGCCGTAATGAGATTGCAGTGGAGGTGGAATGGAACAATGAGTAGGAACACTATTAGCCAATTTACAATCTTGAGGTACTTTTTAATTTTCACCGTTCCTATTGTAAGCAATAAAAACCTGTTGTTAAATATCATGCGAGTCAGACTCCAATACAAGATCTTTTGTACTCAATATCGATGGTTTCCTTTTTGTAAATATAGCGAGATTAGCAATTTTACAATCCATAGATGGAGGATCTACCAATTTAATGTATGTTTGAATCGGGTGCTGTAAAAGTGTGACATGGTGTGATAACTACATATGAATTTTTCAGCGAAGTTACTTATGAATGGGCCTAGAAGACCCTGTATCAATAGTAAGATTTCCCTCATTTTGTTTTCTTCACTTGTAGACATACTGGCTTTTCTTTTATTTTTTCTTGCTATACTTTTCTGGTGGTGTTGGGAAGTGGGAGGTTGGCTGATGGTCTGGACTCCTTTGTTTTTCCCCCTTTTTTGTTCGTTAATGTGCTTCTGAACTTGAGACAACTGATTACTCATCCTTCGGTAGAATTTAGTCCTTGAAGTACTTATCAGATATCAAGAGGGGCATGTTTTACAATTTGAGATATAGAATTTCTCTTTCTTGTTTATTTATTTTCTTAAATTTTCTTAAATCCTTTCTGAGGCATTAATGCTCCTTGCTGTGTGATGTAAACATTAAAAATATAGCTCAATCGTATATAAAAACAAATTCCTTCTTTTTCATTTGTAATTGAGGAAAATTATGTTTTCTAAAACACACCCGAAAAAGGGAAAAAATGTAGAGAGAGATAGAGCGTAATGTTTAAATAATTAAAAACTGTTCCTTAATGGTCTTGAGCACAATATGTAAGATCAGTCTAAATAAGATTAAATAGGTCATGCTTTTGCTGCTGAATAATACATGTTTAGAGTGCAAAAGAGAGACGCCGTTAATACTAAATCCAAAACATTGGCTAAAACGAATCAAACTCCACCCCAAAACATTGGCTAAAATTAATATAGTGATATCAAGTCTTATAGAATACATTTAAAGAGGAACAAGTAGGCAATTTACTTAATATTGGTGCTGATAGTTTTTGAATAATGATATTGTAGCAGCTCTAATTGGCTGTGATTAAATCTGAATTAACAGTAAAAAATAACATGCATATGATAGAAATCAAAGACTCTTTCAACGAATATAGACGCTTTACTAGAAGTTGACCCATCTAGTACTGGTAATAATGGGAAATTGCTCTAATGCAACCAGTGAGAGCAATGGCAACACCATTATAATCATATTTTCTCCATTCACATTTGTGTGAATGGCAAACATAATCATATTTTCTCCATTAATTCTTTTTTATCATGGGAGAAGTTTTAGCATTTGAAAATTTCTGACGAATGCATACTTTACCTTCCTAGATTAGGTCTCCAAAGTGTAGGGTGGTAATTGTTAATGAGAAAATCAAAGGAGTGAGTTCTAATAAAATCATAATATATTAAAAATGTGCATCTATTTTATAAAAATCTGAACTATTAATTTTTTAATTAATAATTATCAACCATGCACTTTCTCTGCACCTTCTGATCCTCCTTTCCATCCTCGTTCTTTCCTTTCTTTCTGTTGTTCCCTTTCTTTTATACTTTTTAATTTAAAGTGACTGATAGATGGGATTGGAGGATGAAGGACTTACATGTACCGTCATTTTACTGTCCCGCGTAGAACGTCTCCGTTGCTATTTTTGCTGCATGCAATGTTAGGTAGCCCCCCTCTCCTCAAGGATCATTTAATTTGAATGAAAACAACAAACAGAGGAAGATGATTAACGTACTGATATAGAACCTAATCTATTTTTCATTGTCCATTCATTATCTTTTGTTTTTTTGTTAAATGTCAATTAAAGTGATACAATTTTCCAACAGATCGCTACGTTGCCTTTTTTTTATTTTTTTATTTTATGATCTGGGTTACTTGCAGATGTATTTTTCTTGGATTTAATGAGAATATGAAGTTAGCCTCTAGGAGAAGATGTTGAAGAGTGAAAGTATGTTTTTTTTTTTTCTCTCTATATATCTCGTTACACTGTATTCGGCATGTTAGAAAAAGGAAATTATATTGGAACTTCGAACATATTGCTAGTTTACTTCGGGTATGCTTTCTAATGCTGGTTTCCACTCTTGAGAGCCATCGTCACTTGTTTTAGAGAAATCTTCACCATCTATACCCTTTTCACCATGAACTAGAGAAAACATCTTGTTAACTGAAATCCCTCCCTTCTGCAGCATATCCTGCAGTTCTTGCTTACTAATAACAAGCTTAATCCTAACCACGCTACTTTCTTGTGCACCTTGGACTTCTGGATTCGCAAACCTCACCTTCTTGCAAGCTTTTGGTGACGGCGGTGGAAGAGGTACTAGGTAGTATAACTGGCCGCTGACCAGTTTGGTGTTTGGATGAAGATGCCGGAGGGCTGGTAGTGAGTCACATACTGCATGGCCAGAAAATTCTATCAAAACCTGCTGGACTTTGATGGGTGTTTTGTATTCAAGAATTTTCCCATCGGTTTTCATGATCTTGACGACATTTTCTTGCAACACCAAGCAATTCCCCATAGCTTTTCTTTGGTGGTTGCTTAGTAGGCAAGATGCTAGTTTAAGTGCTTTCTTTTTTCACTTCTCTGACTGTAAGAGAAGGAGCTATGAACCGTGCAGTATTTAAAACAAGTGGTTAGGGAAAATACCCTCATGGAGTTGCAAATATTACGAGAAAACCTTTTTGTCTTTTTTGGATTTTTTTTTTTTTGGTGGAAATCTTTTTTGGATGTTGGGTTCATGATCAACTTCTCATTGGGGACAATCAACCAATCAGCACTTTTGAAATCGAAGGATGACTCGCACAACCACCGAGTTAAGAAGTTTTAGAGTGAGTCGACTCGCTGAGTGCAAGTCAATGACTCACTGTGTCCTAGGCGGTTCCAAAGCGAGTGGATTATGACCGGACGGCCCAGGGCCCACTGCAATATCACATTCACAGGGAAGGAGAGCATGTTGGATGGGATAGGGGCTGTTAAAAGCCCAAGTGGTTGACCACTTGTGCACTATGGATTTTGTTGTGGGTTGACTAGATCCTATGCCACATTGACTATCTGCTCCTCTCCCATCCTCCACTGTTACATCAAAACATGCTGATTGAGTTCGGCCACAAATTGAAAGCATGTTGCAAATTTTCATCCTTTGTTTTGTACCATATGAATTATTTATGAATTATAAGCATATTGTATGCTAGAGAGATGCATATATATACAACCAAATGAGAAGAACAACGTAGTTGCTTATGTCATAACCTGTAAACATGTAAATTCATGTACACGAGATAACCATGTTTTAATTTCATCACATGTACTCAGCATATGTAGCTAATTTTCTCATATTGCAGTAGTTAAAGCTAGGTGCATTTCAAAAGTGCATGATTATTATGATATTAATAATCTTAACTTTTCTGTGAACAATAATCTTATTAAAAAAAAAACTTCTAATGGGTTTGGTTTTATTTTTATTTTATCTATTATCAATCATGGTATTAGAGGAGAAGTTAAGAACTTTTGTACGCCAGAAGAAATCAAACGATCGATGTTAATACCATTACATCAAAAGGGCTTTACTCAATTCATAGCTTTAGATACTTGGATTCAAAAAATAATCGATGTTGAATCATGATTGAGCTTGAGATCCTCATTTCGATAAAAGAAGTTCAAAGAAAGAACATATCCTCTCTTTCTTTTTTCTTTTTGCGATGATGGCTCCTCTTGCGTGTGGTGCATGTTCTTATACTGCACTATTTTGTTTTTAAAAATAGCAAGTGTACGTATCCTATTGAAATGTTGCTTTTTAATTTTTACTTCTTTTTGTTTGGAAACATTTGGAATGGAATTAGGAATTTAAGACCACTTGGAATTGATACATTAGCGTCCTTGTCACTACCTATCCCATCCTTCATCAAGATCATCACTAACTGATAGTTTGGCCTCGCATCATTTTAGGCAAGTGGTGGTCCAGCTGAGAAATTTTGTACGAGATTAGTCTTTGCCAAGTTTAACAGGATGCAGCTGACTAGGCTGCAAATGGATCCCAAGTGACATCCAATAAGATTGACAATTGAAGTTTGATGGCAAAGCAGCAATTCTGGAGCAGACATGATCAATTCGAAGAACCTGAATTGAAGCTTCGGTATTGGGAGCTGGAGACCTTAATTTTTTTAAAAAAGGTACTCAAGTGTGATAAATATTAAATAGCAGCACCATGACAAATTGATGAGATTGGGGGAGTACTTGCAGAAAAGAAAGGCATAGTGCTGGCTGATGTTGTCAACACGCATGCTTGGAATAATGAAACTTCTCGCAGGTTATTGTTAGCTAGTGGAGGTAGGAAGTAGGACTATTCAGTTGAAAAATCTAAGGAATCAACCTTACATAAACAGAGAAAAGGCAACGGCTTTCTTAAAAGTTACTATAACTTTTTAGTGGGGCATTTATCCTCCATTCATCTCAGTTCATAGAAAAAGCCGCCCTAGATGGAGATGGATTTGAGGATGTAGGATGAGTGGGAATATTTGAATAGTAAAATTTTATTGTATAAGAAGAATGACATGTAACTTATATAAAAAAAGAAAAAAAATCTTTTGTATTTAATAACATAATTTCATCTTTCTCTCTCTCTCTCTCTCTCTCTCTCTCTCTATATATATATATATATATAGGATAGAATAAATAATCTGAAAAAGCTAAAGATATTAAAAAAATTTGCAAAATTAATATAGATGAAAATTACTGCAATTTGTGAACGTTGAAAATAAAATTTTGATATTCTTTTAGGCTTATAAATCGTACATATGAATATGAAATAAGTTCTCTTTTTATTTTGGTTACAAAATAGTTTGATTAGAATTTGATCTCGAGGTCAACCGGTTCCTAAAAATATTTAATGTTACTTGAATTAAAGTTTTTAGACATATGAAGAAGTTTTTAAGAAATAGATCCCAGTTGAACGTTGTGCTTGCCCATCTTTCTCACCAGACTACATTATTTAGCTAACATTTACTAATTTAAGGGTTTTGCTATTGTCAACTCAAGTATTTCAAAGCTTGAGCTTTATAATTATTAATTTGAATAAGTATTACATTGAAAATTACAATACTTATATCCAAATCAAACTTTCCACTTACATTGATTAGTGGGCACAAGCGTTAATAACCTCCCACATGAAAACCCTTAACTTAAAAGATGTTCATGATCTGCTATTAAATGAAACGTTCATTTCTCCAATCCTTAAACCATTCAAATTCACACAAAATTTATTTGATTTGCAAATGCAGTGGAAATTGAAAGAGTCTGATATTGAAAGCAAACCAAGATATTTATGTTTCTGATGGAAATATTATCAAAATCAGTGGCAATGGATTTACCTGGCAAACAACCACTGACCTCAGCTGGATAACCCCACTGGCCAGTTGTTTTAAATGCCAGTATATGCTACTTCAAGCATATTGATACCAATACAATTGAAGGTATATGAATCTATCCATTTTAAGATTAAGATATTTTAGGTGAAAGACAAATCAATATCTGGAAGTTATGTCCTAAGAACCAAAAGCTTAAATTATTTGTCAAGATATCGATTTTTTGTTCTGATAAAAATCAGGTTATGAGATGGTGTAATTAGTACGTCAGCCTGATGAATGCACCTTTTTCCTATTAGTGCCCCTACTTTAATTCTCTTTAGAATGATTGTTGATTTGTTGCATAGCCGGGAAGAAAATGATCGTTTAAATAATCGTAAATCTTTAAAAAATAGATATGATAAATCTTATAGCTTACAATGCTGATTATGATATGTGCACCATGATGGTTGCAAGCAATTAGAAAGTGAGTAAGCAACATATATAATACAAACAAACAAAATTAAGCAACTTGTTGAGGGTTATCTTCTCGGATAAGCTAGACTACTTAGTGCACATATCCCTTCAAAATTAATTTTGATTAAAATTTCTTTTGCAATTTATTTTGGGTTGTTTAACAGGTAGATATAAATACAATAATTATGGGTCTCAAGGTAATTTTTGCAAAAAATATTTTATCATTTTTTTAAAAATAATTTTTGTTCTTCTTACACTATACATTAAAAATAACTTTTGAATAAATATTCTCGAACATAAATTTTAGGGAAAAGTCTAATTTATCCATTTAACTATAAGTCATATGCACTTCGGTCCTGATATTTCAGAAAAATACAAAATGATTCCCAAGCTTTCCAAAATGTGTGTTACGGCTCTTCCATCTAGCATCTGTTCATAACCTAACAGAAAATGCACACTCCACTCACGTGAGACACCCCCCTCCCTAAAAAAAATCATTTTAAACCCACCAAGTTCATATGAAACCACAAGCCCCATGGGTTCCGCTTATCCATAAAGTTTGAAAACGACAAGAAACTTCACATTTGCATATCAGAATCACTACACTAATGCTTGACAAGCTCCCCACAGACTCAAAATCATCCATTTTCGCAACACTCAATATTTCTTATTAGTCTTCATAGCACCAATGCTCGACCAATTCTTTTCGGTCGCATCTAAGTTTTCTTCTTTCGTGGTGTTTTGATGAGAAAGGAAATGGTGTTTAGGTGGTTTCAGATGGATTTGTAACATGTTTGGATTGGCTTTTGGAAAGCCCAAAATCATGGTTTGGGCAAAAGCTTCTCTCCTGAGCTTTTGCCCAAACCATGGTGTGGAACTCTTCAAAAGCCAATCCAAATATGGTATTGGTAGGTTTCAAATAATAGTTTTGGGGGGAGGGGAAAGAGGTCTCACGTGAGTTTTTTATTAGCTTATGAACGGATATTAGACGGTGCTAGATTAAATGACCATAGTACACATTTTGAAAAACTTGAGAATTGATTTGCACGTTTTTGAAGTATTGAGACCAAAATACACCTGGCCTATAGTTGAAGGGAGAAAAATAGACTTTCCCTAAATTTTATTATTTTATTTTGTTGGTAAATTTATTTTATTTTTTAAAAATTACCCAAACATGTAGGTAGGTCTTCACATATCAAGTCTCTCCATATTAATGTTTTATGTTTTACGACCTCGGATACGGAAGAACTCTAAGATAGCTATGTCCAAAGTTGATAACAAAAGGTTCTAGCTTCTACAATAAGTATATTTTAGGAATATAAATATATGCCACAACACAAAGACTATATATGTAAAATTTGAACATGAATTTTAAGTGAGATGAACAACTAAATCAACTGCTGAAGTAATACTTTGCTTTGCTATAGGAGTTTGAGTTTTACATTAAAAAAATTAAAAATAATTTACAAAATTAAAATAATATGAATAACCAAATTGAATGAGGCTTTTTCTTTTGGCCCGGACATAAATAACAGGAATCCTTAGAGGTCTACAAAGTTGGGTTGCATGTGCAGCAAAACATTAACTGGTTCTCCATCATGTTTGGCTCCTTGCTGTTGTTCTAGCTACTTGTAACTATCCTTCTCAAAGAAGAAAGATTCTGCTTTTCAGTATTCACGTTGGACTTCAATAATTCAAGTGGAAATACTGAACTCCACTTTCAATCCAGAAACTATTCCTTTCTCACCCTAAAGTCATAAAAGCTTCACGATTTTGCTACCCAGAAGAAACCAAATTCTCCGGCATTCCCTGTTCATTTTGTTGAATAGCTTTCTACACTGGTAGAAGATGAAGAAAGGGGACCTAGGTCGGGTGACAATGCGCAGAAGATGGTGACACTTGCCTCTCAATGGTTTGACGGCACCTCTGAGTAGCATGAGTCCTTTTAATCGGCTAATTTTTCTCATCTTGTGGAATTTAGAACTCATTAATTGAGCACTGATTATGTCGTTTGACAATTGATAAATAATTTACTTCATCCTAAGATGAATCGTGCCATGTGTCTTGCACACCAACGTGGTGCCCTCTTCACATTCACATAATAATTGTACTTTGCGGATTGTTTTTTCAACTGAAGAAGGCTAGACACGCATCCCATGCTATTCATTTTCTGGAGAAAGTCACAAAATGAAGAGGGCACGTGGCGTCTAGTCACAAACATTCACAATAGTTGTTCCTACTCAAAGCACGCGCATGAGGACCAGGTTCTCAACCCGAGCAAACATACTTTTGGCAATAGTTAAGAATTATACGAATTTCTAACTTCACAAGCATGTGTTTTGGATCATTATTTTTATCATTAGGTAAATCACTTGCACTATAATCTAGTTTAGATAAATCATTTATATAAGTACTTATTTGAATAGAGCTGATTTTGTTAAATTCTATTGTTATAAGCGTGGTATAAAATATACTAAATAGTATTTGAATAAATATTTTAAGAAATAATTTTTATAAATCCTTTAGAATAAAAGTATCGTGTATTTGATTGATATGCTATAAATTATATTAATTTCTTAAAGTTAATTTTGTAAAAAAATATTATTAAAACAATTAACACTTAAGTTATTTTTAGCTTTTGTAAAGGGTTATTTTCATAAGCTTGAATTTTTAACTTATGAAAATAAGCCCAAAACAATTTAAAAAAAATATTTCATAAACATTTATTGTAATAGATAAATCTAAATAAGTTATACATAAATTTATCCAAACAGGGACTTATATCATTTTGTCAGTTTTCATGGAACTAAATACTTCCTTCTTCCTCATTTTTTTTTCCTAAGCAAAGATAGATAACTAGGTTTCGGTTTTGCTTATTTTATCTTTATCATTACTTGTTTTTGGTGTAAACTAAGGTATTCCTTTTCCCAGAGGACAAGAGACCAATCTCACAAGGTACGATCAGGTATGTGAAGCGGGGACTCCTCTTAACTGCTTTTTCTCCATACACATTATTTCAAAGATCGAATCCAAGACAAGATGCTTAAAGTAACTAAACCCCTTTCAATCAAACCAACGTAAGTGATTTTATCATTACTCTTTTGACTTTTTACATGCCACTCTAGGACATAAACTAAATCCATATATTGTTTTTATTTGAAGTGTAATCAGTTACAAAAACGGATTTTCACCGAGGGGGATCAACTCTGGCGTTATAATGTGAAGTCTTAAAAAGTCCGGATGCTTAGCTTTTGATTCTAGTCATTTAGGATTGAAGATCAGCATAGTATTTATTTCACCAGGAGAAAGATCAACTCTAATCCTGCCCTCCACTATCAGGATTAATTGCTATAATTTCCTACCTTTTTTTTTTTTAATTAGGCGTAATAACAAAGTTGAACTTTCTGATTGATTGTCTAATAACGGCATTCTTATGGCATTATATTACAAAACTGTTACGGAGTCCGAAGGCTCCAAAGTCCGAATTAGGTTAGGCCCACAATCCCCTCTTTGTTTGGTCAGTTTGGGCTACGGAGCCCGTTTATACTTTTTGGCCACAGCCCGTTTATACTAACAGGACAGGCCTTGTTTTTGGTGTGGACTAATATGTACAGGTTAGAGAAATTGAAGCCATTGTTCTTTTTTTTACTTTCCCAAGAAACAAACAGGAAGAAGCGGCCCAAATTGTATGGGCTAGAAAGCTTGTAAACGAAATTATATGGGCTTTTACCAAAATCCCCCTCAGTACAGGTGGATTCGAATTTTCCGACCGTTGGGACCCGTTGAAGACAAGGTAACGGTTTGGGATTGAGGGAAAACTTCCATAGCCGTTGCCTTCCCTTTTTTCTTACAAAACCTTAACTTAGAACAAATAAACAGAGTCAGAGACGGAGAGAGAGAGAGAGTCATCATCTATGGGCTGCGTCTCCTCAAAATTCATCAGGAAAGACCTCAAGCAAGAAGTCACTTTCAACAATGGCGGCGGCGATTACGTAAACCACGTGGTTTCTCTCACTTCCACCACCTATGGAGCACTCAAGTTGGACAATGAGCAACCCCTCACCACAGAGTGCATTGCAGACTCCAAGAGGCTGCAGAGATCGCCTCCTCGCGAAGAGCCAGTGCCAGAAGTCATCAATGCATGGGAACTCATGGAGGGTCTGGAAGAGGGAGTACCCATTTCAAGTCAACCCAAGAAGAGCCCCAAATCAAGCCCTTTTCTTCGTGGGTTTATGGGTACTGACACCAGAAGTCCCTTGAAATTCTTGAATCAATTCGGGTCTCCCAAGACCCTGAAGAAGTTCGGAGGGAAGGAGAACAAAGTTCAAGTGAATGGGGTCAGAGGGGGCATGAGACGCTTGGATTATAGTCCCAAGGGAATTCTCAAAGCGAACAATTCTTCTCCAAATTCATCCAAGTCGGTGTTGAATTCGGGTTTTCCGGTGAAAGGGTCTCCGATTTGTGCGAGAAGGAACAGTTTTGGGAGTGATACAGGGTATTCATTGCAGAGGAGGAGTCCTAGTCCCTTGTTTGATCCAGAGCTTCTTGCATCCTATGAAAAAGAACTCTCTGAAGAGGAAGATATCAAGAGAATGGTTTGGCCTGCTCCCAAAGCCCGTAGAGCCAGAAAACCTCTGGATTCACAATCCCTTCTTCATATGTTTGAGAAAAAGTGCCCTCCAGGAGGTGAAAATTCTGTTGTCATTTACACCACCACGTTACGAGGAATCAGAAAGACGTTTGAAGACTGCAATAAGGTTCGGTCAATCATTGAATCATATTGTGTGCACATGCTTGAGCGTGATGTATCTATGGATTCGGGGTTTAAGGAGGAGTTGCGGAAGCTAATGGGGACGAAAGAAGTTAAAGTTCCACTTGTGTTTGTGAAGGGAAGGTTGATTGGAGGCACTGATGAACTTGTGAAGTTGGAAGAAGAGGAAAAGTTGGGTGTTCTCGTTGAAGGGATCCCGAGGGCATTAGGCGGGTGTGAAGGGTGTGCTGGTGTGAGGTTTCTGATGTGCATGGAATGTAATGGAAGCTGTAAGGTTTTGGATGAGGGACACAAGAAGACGGTGAGATGTGGTCAGTGTAATGAGAATGGAATAATTCAATGTCCAATCTGTTGTTAAGTTTATTGAAAATGGACAAGTGATGAGGTGTGTTGGTTTGGATTTTGGCATGATTTCTGTCCTCACTTTCTAGGAAGAAACAGAACAAGAATGATGTTTTGGTCTGTTGTCATTTTCCTAGGGTAGGGTTCTAAAGCGTGTTTTAGTCCCCTGTTTGTTGTTGATTCTTTTACTGGCTTGTAGTTGGGGGACACTAGTTGCTCCTTCACTAATCTAATTCAAATTTACACGTATGATTTATAGAGCGTTTCCTTCAATTATGCTAATGTTTTTGTAATTTATGCTTACAAGTCTTGGGCTCTGATGTCATTTGCTTTATTATACATTTTGATTTGATTGGACGATATAATTATCAGTTTCTTTCGTTCACCCCCAAATATATATTTCTTATAGGAAATCTTAAGCTCTATGTTGGCTGCTATGAAAGGATTTGAAGGGGCATTGACTCCCAGGGACCAAAAAAATAAATTGTAATCTAAATATTTAATCCTGAGAAATTATAAAGGAATCTATTCTTCCGAATAGGAGTCTGGCTCTTGATACTCGAATGTCATTTGAAATGTGTATGTGCATAATGAGAATGGAATACTTCAATGTCCTATCTGTTTTCAAGTTTATTGAAAATGGACATCTGTTGTGTGTTGGTTTGGATTTTGTGATGGTTGCTGTTTTCAATTTCCAGGAAGAGACAGAACAAGAAAAGTTTGGCTTTTAGAGTCATATTCCTAGTTAAGGTTCTAAAGCGTGTTGTTTCAGTGCCCCGTTTGTTGTTGATTATTTTACTGGCTTGTATCTGCACGGACTATTCATACGACCCTCAATGTAGTTGATATGTGATACAGTATTCACAAAGCCAACCTAACAGAATTTACTGCTCAAACTTTGTTGATTTTATTAAGGGTGTTCTTTACATAGAAGAACATGGTAACCGAAAGTCTGAAACAGAGGTGTGTGTCTAAAATTGGGAGACTTTCATTTTGTTCGCAGACATGGCATTACTTCAAAGGAACTTGGAACCTGTTGATTACAAAGAATAGTATCAGGTTACCATATATAAATGTGTAGAAGTAGAAGTAACTCTATAAGCCACCTTTTTTTATTTTTTTGGTCAACCACATCTCCATTCAAAGGCCAAGAAAATGGCCAAGCAAGGGGAAAACTCTATTAGCCCATATGTTGGAAGTGCGCACCTTTCTGCATCGTGAGTGCTCGTAAGCACTTCACAAGGCTGATGTAGGGAGCTAGCCGCATGGCAAATGGGATGGAGGCCCAATATCTGATACTAAGGCCTGCTTCAACGTCACCCATCAAGCATCTGAGCCTGGAAAAACTGAGTGTTTCTCTTCTGCCCCTTGCACTTAGGAGAGGTCCATTTCACTTCACATTTTCTTCACTTGTGCCTTTGGCCCAAAAGTATTAAAAAAAATTAAACAAACAAACAAACCAAATTATTCTTCTCATATGTGAGACTGAAGTATATTATTCTTTTTGGTGGTTGAATGGTAGAAATATATGGAAGTTGACCTACTTACATTTTTTCCAGTGGAGAATCCATATCTCCTTTCTAAGCTTAGAGAGCCGTCCGCACCATCCTGGCCGCTTTCAGTGGCTACTGGAGAGTTTTCCTTAAGCGCATGTACCTGGGGGAGGCATTGTCTGATTCCGCTCCTTGAGTTCTAAGTAGCTATAAGATGTTTCATATGTATGTCCCCATGTCATTTTCCTTTTGCTCTTCATCCAGCATTAGTATAAACCATTAGGTTTTTAATAGTTGTGTTGGTATTTGGATTTAAGTACCAATTTTTTTTTATATTTAGGGTTATTTATTCCTCTAACTCTAATGACCCATATTAGTTTCTATCTAGCTTAGTTGACTATCTTAATCCGATGTATGTAGGAGAAATTTTAGGGCAGTCCTGAAGTTTGGCTAATAACACTTGCTGAGATCCCGTAAGTTATGTTTCGCATTACATAACACGGCATGCCTTGCTTATTTCAACCAGTTATATATCTATCGATTTGTGAAATTATTAAATTGCCTTCACAGCCTGTCTATTATACCAATAATCAGATTAGTAGATATTAGTCACCCCCTCATATCTTAATTTTACTTTATTATGTAGAAAAAAATTAAAACCAACGGTCAGAAAGTCATTTTAAAACTCAAAATGCTCTTCTCCAAGTTATTTTTTAAGAGAATGCTGAATCTCTTCTTGCAGGAGAGATGTTTCTGTTATATTGTCCGTTGGGTGGAATCATGAGCTGGACACGAAACTAGAATAGAAATCTGCAGCGATCTAGGCATACCAAATTTAATAACTAGCACGGCTTCCACAATTTTAACCATGTACGTAAGTAAGATGCTGAAATTGGGCTTTCTATTATATAGATTAATTAATTTAGTCAAGTTTTTATTCTTTACCCCTTTTTGGGCACTCCAAAAGAAAGCGACCAGAAGCATTAGCTTTTTAGTTTTGGATGCATGGAAGTATGAATGACACGTGTGAACCAAATGTGATCTCAATCGGTAGGACGGATTTTGTTAGCTTCCGTATGATGGGAAACAAACCATGTGTGGCACTGGCAGACCACATAGATCTGTCCTTTGGGATTATGGAAAACATTGGCCCCAAATTTTGTGATATTTAATTTTTTAAGTTTTGATGCTTTCTAGTTTCAAATCCTGATCAGATGGCCATTCTTCGGCGATTGCAAAGTTGGGAGCTGAAAGAAGTTGAAAAAAAATTATCTTGAGGGTGTGATAAGTGGAGGTCTTGTGCCGCACTACTGTCTAAGGAGTCTTAGGAGTCTTTGGCATTGCACCATTGCCCATTATAATTTCAGTAGTTGGCACTACAACATAAACAGCTTTTTAATTCGGCTGTAAAGGTAATTTTTAATTCGGTTCTAACAACGAATTATGTCTGGGGTAGTCTTTTGTGCTAATTTTTAAATTCGAGTAAAGAAACCAAATTGAAAAACAATTTTCTAATTCGGTTATTATAGTACCGAATCAAGAAGCACGTGATTTTAAATCCGGTTAAGCACCGGATTGAAAACTTGACATTAAATTGGTTATGTCTGTATGGAATTGGAAAAAACTAAGAATGTCTTGACATTCAATTCGATTATACCTGGGTAATTAGTAACCTATGTATTTATTTAATTTAAATTGGGTAGCAATAAATTGCAGAAGTGTATAACGTATCATTGTGAGGAAAGTGCGGAAGCCATTCTGAGAATTTCAGATTTGTAATTTCCATAACCAAAAATTGTACAACATTTTTATTTAAAGATAAATTTGTCTTGTGATAGTTGTTTTGTCTTTTTGTAACTCCTTCAAACTCTTTTAAAAACCAGATAAACGTGAAAGTTAAATTTAACGTTAAAAAACAAGTTACATGATGGAGATTAGAATAACACATTAAACCACCATCTTTATGTCTCTCGAATAGGTTTGCTTCTGGTCCATCTAAAACACAATGGTCTTGGACATTTTAATCACAACCAACATTAAATTATCGATGTTTAATGATAGTCTAATGAGAATGTCCAAACTAAGCATTACTCATGATAACCATGAAGTGAAAGTCAACAGTGATGATATCTATTGCAAATCTTATATAACAAGCATGCAAGGTTTTCACTTTATCCACATTGAGTCATTACATGTTATTAACATTTAGATTCTTATCCCACTGAGGTTAACATGGCAATACAAAAAACAACATCAATCAAATTCAAGCCTACATGAAGTTGGAATTTTGTAAGATGTGTGTAAACTAGTTGACAAACAAAATATGAAGTTAGAATAAGATGCACTCAAAGCACACCAAGACATTAACAAGAGTTGTAGCTTAAGTGGTACCAAATCCCTTAGGAAATTAAATCATAGCAAGACCACTTTACATGTATTCTAGCCTCTTGTCACACCTTACGTAACACGTCTTAGACCCCCCTTTAAACAAAATAAAGCTAGAGTAACAAGGTACACGAAATACTACTTGAAGACCTTAATGAGAACAATGGTGAAATCACACCAATATTCAAGGTTGTTTCTAGTTTGATGAGCGTTTGGTTTCCTATGCATTATTTGAGATAAGCGTTGGTTCGAAACACTCGTATAACTTTGTCAGAAAATATTTGTAGGTTAGTAAACCCTTGTTTAAAGTAGGCGTTAGGGCAAAAACTTTATCAAAGCGTAAAATGAAGTAAAAATAGTTACCCATGTGTTTAGTGTTAAACTGACGATGAAGATGGAGTAACTTGTTATTCTGAGAAAATGTTAATGGTTGCATTTTTGTGTAGGATGAAAGTCTTCTTTGTCGCAAAGACTAAAGAAAGCGAGGAAAAAAATGTAAAAGGTTTTCAAACTTTGTTATTTTTAAAAAATATTCAGACTACCTTATCAAATGGGTAAACATATAAAGCGCATTGGAAATGACTTTCTAATTTGGTTGATGTGGTGGCAGTTTGAATATATGCGTTTTCAACCGGTACCTCATCAAGCTGGATTGGAAAGTATTTTTAAAAAAAAAAATTTATGCCTCACACTAGAATGACTTTCAATCAGGTTCCTAATTAATTAGAATTGGAAGAGTCTTCTTTTAAAAAAAAATTTGCACTTTCCAATCCGTTTCCTAATTATAGAATTGGAAAGTCTTCTTTTAAAAAAAAATTTGCACTTTCCAATCAGGTTCCTAATTAACTTAGAATTGGAAAGTCTTCTTTAAAAAAATTTGCACTTTCCAATCCGGTTCCTAATTAACTGAATTGGAAAGTCTTCTTCTTTAAAAAAAAATTTGCACTTTCCAATCCGGTTCCTAATTACTTAGAATTGGAAAGTCTTCTTTTTAAAAAAATTTATGACTCACTTTCTAATCCGGTTGATGTGTTAAGCGGATTTAAATGTCTTATATATGAATCCGGTTACTTGAAATACCGGATTCGAAAACAACTTTTAAATCCGGTGATATTAAAACGAATTTAAATGATTTATATATGAATCCGGTTACTTTACATCCCGAATTCGAAAATAACTTATAAATCTGGTTATAATGAAACGAATTAATGTCTCTTTTATATGAATTCGGTCAGTATAAGAACCGAATTGAAAAACATGATTTCAATCCGCTAGTCAAATCACCGAATTAAAGTTGCCGAATTTAAAACCCTTTTTTCTTGTAGTGTGGGCTGACAATAAGTTGAATTGAGTCTAGTTAGACTTAGTTTAGGTTTAGCTTACGAAGAAATTGAACTAATTTTTTTAGCTCAAACTTAGCTCACTTTGAGTTCACGAGCTATTTAAGCTCAATGAGCTAATATTAAGCATTGTATTAATTAAGCTTGTACTACTTAATGAGTTATGTTCGAATTTGTATCTCAATAAAATTTATAATTTTTACATATATTTATTTTAAAAAATAATTTAGTTTGACAAAAAATAAAACAAAATGTTAATATACATTAAATTAAAGCATTATTATTATGATTATTTGTAAAAAAAATGACTATATACATATATTAAGCCAGCTCACAAGTTAATGAGCCGAAACATATGAAAACTCAAGCTCGACTCATTTAACAAATGAGCCAAACTTATCAACTTATTAAGTTGTTAACGAGCCGAACCACGAGCAAACTTACGAGTTGGCTCGACTCATTGCCAACCCTATTCAATACCTCACAAAAAGAAAAAAGCACATGCTCCGTCGAGGCAATTTTTTTTTCTAACCAAAATAGGGGAAAAAAGAAAGATAGTTTCTTGTGCAAGGAAGCAATTATGCAAAGTTGGAATATAGCATTAAATTATAAGCACGTTTGCGTTAGAATCTAAAAACATGATTTTAAAATTTTGAATTTATTTAAATAATAAATATTTATTCTAAAAAAATTAATAATATTTTTAAAAATTAGTGATTATATATATTTTTTCAAAAAAGTGTTGAGTAGAATTGATTCCGCTCAATGAAAAAAGGAGAAAAAATCTTATTTTTCTTGAAATTAAGTGTACAATTTGATACTTTGTAAAAGAAATTTGAAAAAAAAAATCACTTAAATATATTGAATTAGTGTTAAGATTAATTCTAAAAGGAAAAACATAATTCCAAATCCTCTAAAATCTAAAGAAAACAAACAATGATATAAGTATGTACCGATTTTACATCTCAGTAGCAACCAAAACTAATTCGAAACGTAATCAATCTATACATGGCTTTCAGTTTTGAAGATGCTATAATTGTGCCAAAATGTGAAAGAAAGAATGACCAATCTTTGCGCACAAACTCAAAAGGCAGTCTGGTCGATCTCTGGCTCCCAGCCTCTTGAAGTGCTTTCTATGCGTGCCCAATATTGCCTAATCGTGACACCCAAAGTGGCTTAATTTATCAACCTCAATTATTTAATCATATTTTTAATTATAATTTTAAATAATTTTTATTCAGATCAAAAGTTTAATTAATTATATTTTTATTTATCTATTCTTATTTAATTAATAACAATTTAAAAATGTAAATAGATGATTGAAGATACTAATATTCAATCAATTTTTTTAACTCCAAAAGTTCACAGGAAAAAATAAAGCTGTCGTGAGAGGCTCAAAGAAAAGGTTCTTTCATCAAAATAGTTTTTTCATAGAAAAAAGAGCAAACATTCATTTTTATCTTTTAAAATATATATAATATCACATTAATTTTATATTTATTAACAACATTAAATTGGTCCTTCAATAAAAATTAATGTCATCAATTTTATTATTTAATGACTAATTTGATATCATTTTAGAGTTTAATTTTGATCCACCGTCAGTGTAAAAAAATTTTACATTGTCATTCAATCATGTGTTATCAAATCATTAAAAGAGTTTGACTATCACATCAACCACATAGAAAGTCTAACTCTTTTAATGATGTGTCAGCATATGATTGGATGACAATGTAAAGAAACTTTACACTGACAGTGGATTGAAATTAAATTCATTATTTTAAGGATTAATTTGATGAAAAAAATGTGACATTAAAGGACCAACTTAACATCATATATATCTTTAAAGGACCATTTTAACGTATTTATAAATAAAAGATTAATGTAATGCATATCTTTAAATGATTAAAATAGACATTTAATCTAAAAATATATACCAGGTATATGTTTCAATGTTCCTCCTATATATAAGCATACGTTATATATAAAATGCCAGTAATGTTTTGCAAAATCTATGCAAACAAGGAATTATTTTATTTTAGCTAAAAAAACATGAAATCTCACCCAAGAAAAACATGATTTTTTTTCTCCATATTTATCTTTTTTTTCTTTGCATATTTGAATGATTTCTTCATCTGTCTAATTTGTAATTTTTATTGCTTTCCTCAATTATTAATACTTTTTATTTTTTAAACAGGATTTTTTCCCTTCATTGGCCAGACTACTATTCGTAGACTAATTTTAAAGACATTGACATAAAGTTATTCTCAATTTGCTCACTGATGTAAAGATCTAATTAATGTAATATATTATATAATCTATTTCATCCCTTCATTAACTTGATTGCCTGATCAATCTCCTCTTTCCTTGAATTTCCCCATAATTAAAGATGTTCAAATTGATTTTTGGGTAATTATATTTACTGCAAATCTAATAATTTTTTTGGATTTAAAATTTTTTAAAGTAAGATGCGCATTTTAAAGGATAATAAATTGCAACAAGTGACCTTTGATGAGAAAATTAAGCGAGATGATTCTCGCATTATTCGAATTTTATAAAATTATAATATGTTAATTTTTTCATCAATTTTCCCCCTCTAATTTTGGTTCACTGACAAATTAAGCACTCATCAGTTACAACAGAATCCGTAATATGCCCCATGGTAGAAGAGCGTGCATAAATAGCAGAGACAGCAATGGCTCTCCAATCGCTTTGTAGTAACTACCAACCACGTCCCAAATTTAGCACACCCCCCAACAAGTTCACGCAGTGATATTGGAGAACAGACAAAAGCTTCACCAACACATCACCCTTATATAAAGCTGAGGAAGCTTTCAGATCAAAGCAGACATAGCCAACATAGCCAATATAGCAATCCACAATGGCCCTGCAGATTTCCTTCTTATTGCTTTCCATAGCATTTTTAGCTCTACGCATTTCGGCAGATGACCGTAAGATTTCTTTTTCATGGAGTTTAACTTACTTAGGTTATCTTTTAGAGTTCTAGTTTTTGTCATTGTGAAAATTGTGAAGATCAAATTCTATTATGTTGGTATTACTTGCTAATTTTTTATATAATGGAAAATTTGTCTGTCGCACTAGATTCGGCTGATTTTGGTTATATTGGTCCAAATGGTCCTGAGAAATGGGGAAGCATAAGTCCATCTTCCGTGGCTTGCTCAAATGGGAAAGCTCAGAGTCCTGTGGACCTTACGAAGGCTAATATTATCTTGAACAAGCAGTTGAAGCCATTAGACAGAGAATACTATCCTGCAAACGCCACACTGGTTAACAACAAATTCAACATTGGGGTTTGTTCTTGAACTACCAATCACATTTATTAATCACACAAGCATTCCTGGAACCATCTATAAGCATTAACATGGATATGCAACTTTAGATGCGCATATGCATTTTGATGACATTCATATAACCAAAAGGCATAAAAATGTGTGGCTACGCAGTTAATAATTTCTCCTCTTGCGGTCATTAACAAATTATACAATTACATGGTATGGTTGTGAAGGAGTTTCCAGCATTAACTAATAGGCTTATATTTTCCATTCATAGGTGCATTTTGAAGGAAAAGTAGGAGATGTTAACATAAATGGAAAAAATTACTCCTTGAAACAAATGCATTGGCATTCTCCGGCGGAGCACCGGCTTAATGGTCGGCAGTAAGTTCCTTCTCTTCCCTCGCTCCCTCTCTTTCCTTCTCTCCAAATACACATGCTCACATAAATTAATTGAAAAACCTTACATGTAATTTCTGATTAAATAGAACTTTCAATCTTTTATGGAGTGGTGGGTCCACGGAGTGGGGCAATATAAAACTAAATTTCATTGATTTAACCATAATTAGGCATGTCAAATTTTAAACAATTTGATTCTGAATAACTCAAGGATCAAGTATTCAATAATTCTTTTATATTTTAGCTAGAATAGTAAAATATTAAAAATTAATTATTACATTAACGTGTATATACTATATACGCACTAACACACATATAACACTTCAAAAACGTCCGGGCTTCAGGCCTTAAGCTCTGTTGCCTGCCAAGTTTGCGATTATGAGTCAATTTGGGCAAGAGCCGAGAGGCAGTTGGACAAACATGTGAGTTGGAAAAAGACACGGTGAATGGATCCTCTAATCTTCAACACTCAGCTAAGGCCCAACAAGATCTATTTAATACCCAGCTACTAAAAATCTTAGCCAATTCCTTCAATGTTTGGGCCCAGCTTATGTTTCAGGGACCTCAGTAAGTTGTAACTGGTAAGGCATGAATTTCTTAATATGAATATTCCAATTATCAGAAAAAATAAATGAAGATTCCAATTACTTTTATAACTAGCAAGCTCAAACACACGAATCTTGTGAATACAGACATGACGCTGAGCTCCATCTAGTCCACCTGACCGAAGATGGAAGCATAGCAGTTGTGGCAGTGCTCTACAAAGTGGGTGATCCAGATCCTATCATCTCCAAGGTAGAGCTGAAGTCACATTCACTTTTGTTCTAAATTCTTGGTTCAGATTAGATTAGTATAAAGTAACAATTGGAAGCTTAATAGTTGACAATACTAACATGTGGTTATGGGTTCAGATTGAAGACAAGTTGCTTGAGCTGGACAAAGAGAACCGTGCAGGCCATAAGGAGGCCCATATTGCTCTTGGCACCTTTGATGTAAAGAAGATGATGAGAAGGACCAACAGGTATTACAGATATGTTGGCTCTCTCACCACTCCTCCATGCAAAGAAGAGGTTAACTGGAACATCCTTGGCAAGGTAACTTATTATATACTCACCACTGGTGGAAAAATATACATGTAAATTTACTTGAGAGAAGTTCTCGTCTGTTTGGCATAAATATAAATATTTGGGCATGCAGGTGAGGTCACTCTCCAAGGAACAAATGGAGTTCCTAAAGGCACCATTGAATCCAGAGTTCAAGCACAACGCAAGACCTGTGCAGCCACTAAATGGGCGCAAAATTGAGATGTACTATCAGAGCAACCAGAGGCAGTGAAGTCAAGAATCCCGATTGCACGAACCAGATATCATAAATAACTCTCTGATTAAGTTAATTGGCATTGACATACTAAAGTATTAATGTTTCATAGAAGACATCATACTCTGATTGAACTGCTTGTCACACTGCTTGTACAGGAATGTTAGGATTAGGACATAATCTAGTTAAGAAATGTAGGCATCAGAAAATGGGGAATTCTTTATTCTAGTGATGCTCTGTAGTCTGTACACACTTGTTCTAAATTCTAATATTGAGGTTAATGCCTTTCGCTTTCAGTATTGTCAGTATTTATTTACTTTTGTGTTTCTACTCTCTGGATTTCGTTCATCATATTGATTCAATAGCCTCAACATCGGCGGATTGAAAATAATCTATTGAGCGGTTGTACTGTGTGAACGCAGCGTGTTTCATGCCTCAATCGCTAGCTCTTTGAAACTTCCTTTGTCATCAGTCAAAAACCGTCGTTGTCTAACCTAACTGATTGGCCAACCTGCTTAGATTCCACTGGAATTGGTTGAAACATGTGAGTTGAAAACAAAATGGAGGCCTAGTTACAAGATAAGGTCCCAAAATATCTTCATACAGTATAAGTTTAGATGCATCTCTCATTCATTTCCCTGCTTCCTTCTCAATTTCATACCTATCAAGCACATCCAAATTAAGGGCCCTAAATAAAAAACGAGGCAAAACTTTGGTACCTTTTTTTTTTGGCCTTAACTCCCTTGTTGAGGAACAAATTCTTAAACTTGGCTAATCTCGTGGCCATGCTGTTATTTTAGAATGCATTATTTTCAGCATTCCATGCCATAAGGTTTGTAGATAATTTTTAGGTGTGGACAAAGGCAAAGCCCATGTAGCTGGAGCATCATGGCATATACAAAATACCAGAAACCAAAAATGTAGTTTTATGGAGTGATGGCCCAAACTACAGCTAGCAGACATAATTCAACAGCAACTTACGACCGATGGAAACCGTTCTGTCTGTGTGATGGTTTTTTTGACATTTTAGCCATTTTAAGAAACGGAAATGGGGGTCTTGCTTTCTTGCTGATGCCTGATGGGCGATGTAGTCATTCTCTTTGACATGATGGCACCCATGTCAAGATGGTTAGCCGGCCATGCCTCATGACTTGACATCCACCTTATACCTTATAATACGTCATTCTACCATCAAGATGATCAACGCCACGACTTGGTGGTAAGATTCGAGGTTCAACTTCTTATTACAAATTTTTCAAGTCTCATGAAATATATAAATCAGTGCACGACGAATCGACGATGCAACCTTTGACTCCTTTGATTTCAAACCGAAATTATAGAATTAGTGCCTTGAAAAATCTAACATTCCCCTTTCACCCTTCTGAGCCTTCTACTCAACTAAACTTGCATGAATGTATACTTTTTTATGGATAGCTAAGAAAAAAGTTATAGTATTTCAAGCTCAGCCTTATATCGCAACAACATCCTTACATATTTGACCTTGGTAGATTATGGAACTACATGAACTCCTTTCTTTAGTATCTTCAAAGATCACATATTTTTTCCACTTAAGAAAAATAAATATTTTCATTTTTGTGATTGTCTTACTGTGTTCCTAGTCATCAACAATTATGAATTATTATTTTCTGACTATATTGAAAGTATTAGTAGACGTAAACTCCTTGTCATAAAACGCTTGCATCAAAGCATTGAGATGTAGCACGGTAAGTGATGGGGTAAATGATAATATGATTAAAGATGATAGATTTAATTATAGTAAGAACTCTAATGTCCTTTTTATGATTTAGTAAAAAAAAATGTCCTTTTTATGATAACTTCAATTATAAAAAAAACATAAATGCAAAAAAATACATTATTAATGATAATGATTTTTTAAAATTTATAGATTTCAGTGAAATTCCTATACGCACATTTTCATTGGATATTTATACTGTACGGACCCCAGCAGCCCACTACAATTAACTATTTAAATTTTAACTTGGCCAAAGTCCCTCATCTCGTCCAACTCACGAGAAGTTCTTAAGTAAATTTTTTTTACTCTCTGTATTACTTCAATTATAACATTAAAAATATGAATAACTTTCTAAAGACATAATATCAAAAAAAAAAAAAAAACTTTCTAAAGACATAACAATCTGTTTACGTTCTCGATCTTTGTATAAGTTCTGTCATGTTTGTTGTCTTTTTAATAATGTTGAAGTTACACTCTATGATAAATGAGTATTTATAAAAGTATTTTGACGCTCGAATTAATTGATTGAAAAGACTGTAATGTGTTTAGTGTTCTTATTTTATAAAATTAATCCTCTTTTATATAAAAGTGAGAGAATGTATAGTTGAAGTGATCTCTCCTTCAATAGTATCTCATATTCTGCCATGATTTATAAAATTTTAAAGTTAATGCATAAATATATTTAAGATGCTCCTCTACAGTAAAAATAGTATAGATCACAATCCTAAATCAATAGGTCCAATAGCTATCCTTAAGAATGTATCATCGACCAAGAGAAATCCCTAATATAATCAGAAAGCTCCTTCCATTTACTGTAAATAGGAATTATCCTCCATCATATACGATCATCTAACACTTTTTAATTCTCTTCTCTGGCAAAGAGACAGCTCGAGAATTTGTTTAATTAAAAAGGAAGGAAACATGTACCAAAAAAAAAAAAAAAGGCAGGCAGGAAACGGTATTACCCAAAAACGAAAAAAGAAAAAGGAAGGAAGGAAACGGCGACACGCATGCACAGCGGGACAATTCATGTCATTATTGAAATTGATGATAGAAAATTTACAGGTGCTCATTTCAAAAACACTCATAACCCGTGTATATTTACATAATAACGTTGTCGCTAAAATAGATATGGAGAACAACCACCAGCAAATTCAGTCACGGTAAAAGAAAAATATATAGATTTACCTTCAACAATAGTAAGTAACAGTTGCAGACCGTTGTTCAACGTGTCACGTCACCACTTTAACCATTCTTCAAAAGGTTGGGCCCCACACATAGACCCGCGAGTCGCGAGATGTTGTTTATCGATTAATTTCACGCAAGGGCCCACTTGGTGGTAGCCGTCGCCGAACGGATACCGTGACGAATACTATTGGGGCACGTGGATTTCAGGATCACCTACTCCCCACGACTCAGACCGCCTCCCAGACGCGAACCGCATCATACCACCCAAACCGGGCGGTTCACTCTCCGACACGCTATTTCTCGGGATCGACTCTGCAAACGACGCGTCGTTTGCGCTTGCCGTGCTATCCCGCGCCTTCGAGTTGTAGTCGCTCTTTGTTTTTGTTGAACCCGCTGGCGGAAGATCAGATTTCAGGGCCGGTTTTTCTCGGCGACCGGACCGGAAAATAGCACGAAAGCTTTCGAAGAAACCGGGTTTCCTTCTTCCGCTTCTGGCCGGTTTTTCTTTGGCCGTGACGGTTTCGGTGGAGGACCTTTGGCAACTTCTCAACCTGCGATTTCGATCCCGTTTAGATCTGACCCTGCCCATGCAAGAGACCTTGGGCGAGGAGGGTTCGATCAGCGAGGACTCTGATTTCCCCACAGAAGCACTCCGCTTCGGGAACAACCTAGTGTTGCTCGGCTTGTGGTTGCGGCGGTTCTTGGAGTCGACGAAGGAAGGTTTCTGAGGCTTAGGCAAGCCAATGATCGCGGCCTTGGACTTCAAATTCAAAGAGAACCGCTGGGAATTGGAGTTGGAGCTCGGGTTCAAGTTCGTGGAATTGGAGTTTCCCTTGGTGGATTCTTTCCGCTCGTAGACGGCGTTTCGGTCCCACCAGTCGTACTCCTCGTCCCTTGAGAGCCAAAACGATTCCGGCGGCGAATCGGGTTTGGGCTGCGGAGGATCCGTTTCGTCCGTCGGGTGGTCCCCGGCGAGTGTCTCGCAGGCGATTTTCCGATCGCTGGATCCGCCGGCACACGCTGAAACCAGTGTTTCCAAATCCACCTGTGGCATCGTAGTCCGTGAACCCCAAAAATGGAAAACTTGAAATGTATATGGAAAGAGAAAAAATATCAAGCGGAAAGAGAGAAGGTTTTGTAGAGAAGTAGTGAGAATGGGGAATTGATTTGAGGATTGTGGAGTCGTGAAATGTGGGAGGATGAGAGAGAGAGAGAGTATATATAATTTGGAGGAGGGTGGGGTTTCAACTTGCTTACTCGTGCTATAGGGGTTGTTTTGTTTCATTTTGAATTTGAGAAATGCCAACTATTTATATTCAAATACTCTTTTTTAAAAAAATTATTAAATATTATTATAAGTTTATTACATTTTTTTGGTACATTGTTTATTACATTTTTTTAATAATTCAGATTCTATACATATTTTATATCATTTTTCTTTGTATACATAAAGAGTAATGATATATTCTTTTTAACAAATTTTCTTAACATTTTTTTAATTATTTAAAGCAAAAAATATTAAATAAAAAAATGAAAAAAAAAAAGAGCATCATTTTTCCCCTCGTCAAAATAATACGAAAGCAATGGCGAAACGCATAGTGTACTGGTCGTTGGTTTGCAATTTGCATATTTTAAAACAATGGGTTCAAAGTTATTACTTCTTAGTTCTAACTTCTAACTTCTATTCTCTTCTTCCTTTTTTTAATTGTTGTTGTCTTCTTTGTGATGGCTCACCCAACGGCTTGGCTCTTTAATTACTTGCTATTTTGCTAATTGGTTCAGTGTCGTCGAACACAATGTTCCATTTTTACTGATGCTAATTAAGAACTTATCCATTAACGAGGCAGAGTAGATAGTGCAAATAACATAGGTAACCTAGAATTATGCATAATAATGAGATTCGTTATATGATGGTTGAAGCTTACAAACGTTCGCTTGCAATTAGAATATGAATTTGAGAATTTGTTATTACAAAATAGAAATTCTATATCTATCATTCAAAGATTTATTATTTAAATCAAATGAGTGGTATGATATCTTAATAGAGATGGCAAAGCACATGGCAGTGTAGGCACTTGAAAGAACATGTTACGTTAAGGTTTTTATTGTATGTCACATAAATATTTGTTTCTGTCTCTCCCTTTGAGGATTTATAATTATGAATTTTACCTTTCTCTTGACACAAGGGGAAAGATGGACAATAACGATTAAAATAATTGAAAAGTCATTTTCTGAAGTGTTTATCGCAATACGTCTAATTTTCTAAAAAGACCTATAAAATACCGACCACTTTCTAATTCCTGATGCAACCCACTATTATTTGGCAACATTACGCACAACGTCTGCTGATGATCGATGATCTTTTGGAGGTTGGGCAGGGGTTATAAATGCTGAAATATTAGAGGTGTTTGATTTGTTTTTTATTTTTATTTTTATTTTTATTTTTTATTATAATTATAATATGATATTTTTATAATTATAATAAAAATATATTTATTAAAAATAAAATAAAAATAAATCAAATCCTCCTAATTGTATTAAATGTGTTCATTCTAATCCTATTTGGTTAGAGTCAAATTAAGTCAGAAAATTTCTGGCGCATTACCTTTTAGGAGCACACAAATTCTTGCATATTTTTTAGAGTACTTCACTTTGTAATATATATTTCATTTTAAAATTAATTTAATGTTTATATTATTATATTAATTACTCCATTATAATACTCTAAATATATACAAAAAGTTATCGTGTGAGGTGTGAAACATACAAGCCAAATTATCATTCAAAATGCTCTGTTTTAAGTTTTTTTGTGTAACGATCAATGTTGTGAAAGCCGGACCGGACAGTGAGCCGGAAAAGCTTCCGGTTCAGGTTCAACCGGTTCAACCGGTTTAACCGTGTGGTCGAACCGGATGATGTCATAATTACATATTAAATAAATAAATAAAAAAATATGCATATGCATGACTCATAACACACATTATCAATAATAAAATACATAATAAAGTTTTTGGGTTTCAATTATTAAGCCTTATATCACTCTCAGTTGAGTAGTTAAGTGATTGAGAAATTAAAAAAAATTAAAAAATTAAAAAAATTAAAAAAAAAAAAAGAGAGAGGACCGGTTCAACCCGGTTCAACCCGGTTTTGTCCGGTTTTGACCGGTTTTGCCCGGTTTTGACCGGTTCAATCCGGTCCAACCCGGTCCAACCATGAATCCGGTTCTGGCATTGAACCGAAACCGGATGAAGGCCCGGTTCACGGTCCGACCGGTCCGACCGGCCGGTCCGGTCCGGTCCGGACATCACTGGTAACGATAACGCCATTAACGCAATGTTGTGAAAGCCGGACCGGACAGTGAGCCGGAAAAGCTTCCGGTTCAGGTTCAACCGGTTCAACCGGTTTAACCGTGTGGTCGAACCGGATGATGTCATAATTACATATTAAATAAATAAATAAAAAAATATGCATATGCATGACTCATAACACACATTATCAATAATAAAATACATAATAAAGTTTTTGGGTTTCAATTATTAAGCCTTATATCACTCTCAGTTGAGTAGTTAAGTGATTGAGAAATTAAAAAAAATTAAAAAATTAAAAAAATTAAAAAAAAAAAAAGAGAGAGGACCGGTTCAACCCGGTTCAACCCGGTTTTGTCCGGTTTTGACCGGTTTTGCCCGGGTTTTGACCGGTTCAATCCGGTCCAACCCGGTCCAACCATGAATCCGGTTCTGGCATTGAACCGAAACCGGATGAAGGCCCGGTTCACGGTCCGACCGGTCCGACCGGCCGGTCCGGTCCGGTCCGGACATCACTGCATTAACGTTAACATTTAACCTCATAATATTTTATAAATTACTTAAATTTCTCATTATTAATTCACTTTTCACGACTTTAACTTTAAGTTAGAACCAGGTTGATAACTGTGAGAGTTTATTTATTTATTTATTTTTAAAAGAGTAATTATTGCATAGTTTTATTTTACTTCAAATTCGTCCCCATTGCATTTCGCCTAGAGACTAGACAAGATAGAAGAGCTAACTTTTTCCTTAAGTCAAGATTTTAGCACATGAGAGAGAGACTTCTTCCTTGCTTATCTGGAGGAGCTCTATTCAGGATATTATATACATCCAAACCCACTTATGAATTATGATTATTAAAATATTTTATGGGTTTAATTTGTCGATTGCGTGAATGACGTGGTGAACGAAGGCCAAACTTAATTCCATTATTCTCAATCCAGCAACTTTATATATTAAAGAAGAAGATACAGCTTAACTAACGTGACGATACGAAGCCAATCAACACATACTGCATATTTTTTTGTTTAACAAAAGCTAAATAAATATAAAGAATACACATATTGTCCTCTACATTAATTTCATACAACATAAAGTGTAATGGGTTTATTATATTAATTATCCCCATTTTCTGGTGAACATGATAATTAAGAACCGTGAAATAGCTAAGGCTAATTAATTGGAATGTGTATGCCACCGGCTTCTCGAATAAAGACAATTACTAAAGCAATATGACAGCTAAAAAAACTAGGTACTGTACCCCTTCGGCCTTGGAATTTTGATACTTCACTATCAAGACTTACATAATTTTATTACATTTTATATATGGAGATCATAGTTTAGGATAAATTCACGTCAACATCAATTAAAATTAGTCTCATATTAATATATAATTTTTTATAAGATGAATTTCTTATATAATTCTTTGTTGAATAAAAATTTGTATTTAACATATTATGAGTTTTTTTATATTAATTTAAAAATATTTTATATTCTAGTAAATATTAATTTCATGTATAATATATTCTATGAAATATTCTTGAGAATCAAAGTAAATTTTTACGCTAGATATTTTCATTTGTTTAAAAATAATATTTTGCATTAATTTTATAATAAATGTCTATTTTGATTATTAAAAAATATGTGTTACGAGGTAGGTCCTTTATTCATAAATACATTAAATTATTTATTCAATATTAATTGATGCTATCAAGTTAGTGCTTAAAATGATATCAAATTGGTTTCTAAAAAAATGAAAGTGATAGATCTAATTATCATTAAATAAATAATTTAATATTTTTAATAAATTAAAGATCAATGTAATGTCACATATATTTTTTAAAAATTAAAATAAATATTTACTTTTAATTTTAATATAAGTTGACAATGTATAAAATGATATTAAATTAATGTGAAAACTTGTAAATAATATAGATGTGAAGTATATTTTAAATTAAACAGTAGACTTTATAAAATACTTATCTTATAAAAAATTATTTAGTTTTGCATATAAGTATCAACGTATATAAAAGTGCACAAGTTTAATTAATAGTCTATGGACAAATTAGAAAAAGGCCTAAGGACTGCCAATGGGAAAATAAATATCGGGTAGTGTATATATGGAAAAAAAAGTTGTGTTTCTATGTATAATTAATTTCAATAATTCAGCGTCTAAAATTAAAAACAATAAATTATTAAGTTAGGTAGTTAGTATCTGCCAACTGCGACAGAACAAGTCATACGGTACCAGTCAGAGTTTGGTGTAACTGATCATAATTCATTTACCACATCCTTGGTAAGTCCTTCGCCCGTATTAATACGCCCAAACGTGGTCCCATCCCACAAATATAGCCACTATAGCATATACGAACTTTGAAGGAATGTACCCAGTTAGCTAGCTATCACCTATCAGTAATATAGTATATACAGAACTAAGTTCAATGCTTGATAATTTGTTTTATTTAGTTTCATATTTTCTTTTGTAATATTTAATTTTAAAATTTTTCATTTATAATATTTAAAATAATTAATGTGATATGTAAATATTTAAGATTATTGGGTTTTAGTTGTGTTTTTGGCTAAGCTTATGGTGTTTGTTGTTACTTGTTTTTTTTAATGTAAATTATGATATTTTTTCTCTTGAAAGGTAAGAGATTAATTTCATAAGATACAGTCAGTCATGTTACATTTTCTCTATACATACTACTTCAAAAATCTAATTTAAAACAAAATATCTAAAGTAACTGAGTCTCTTCCATTTAAATTAACGTAAGTTAATATTTTTACTTGTTACTTGTTAAATTATGCACCATAAAAATCTCGAAAGCAAGACGCCATCATATAAATAGGAAATTTTAGTCTTCCTCTATTTCCATGCTTTTTCTAGCTAGTGTCTTGTATAATTATTCTTACTTTCAATATTAGTAATGATAGATATTATTAGGGCAATAGCATGTGTTATGTCTCATAACAAAATCTATAATTTGCAGTCATCCGCCATATTCACAGAATAATTGCGTATAATAATTAATAGCACATATCTTGGTGACACCCACGACATTTCAGAGAAATGCAAGTTTGATTCCAGTTGTGTTTCTTTAATTTTCCCTTAAAATATTTTTTATTTTTCTGCTCTGTTCTTAAAAAATAAATTCATGAATTTTCAGTAAATTATATTATTATTAATATAAAAAAAATCAATGTAAGAACAAATGCATATTGAAAGCTAGAAGTTTTATGAAAAGAGAGATTTTGTAATGCACGGAATTTTTATTAGTTGTATTGGTTTTTCATAATGCAACACAAATGATTAAATTGATTTATTTTTTCATTAGTAGAAAATTTAAAGCGCGTTTCATGGCAAAATTTTTAATCTCGCAAGAGATTTCTATTTTTATAGAATTATTTATCCATTAATTAATACCTACTTAAATCTATAAAATAAGTGATAAACCTTGTTTTATTTATCACTTCACAGACTATAAATGGCATCAAGGGAGCCTTTGTTACCTAGCACTTTATGTCCATTATGGAAATTGTCTTTTATTGATAGTCTCTTTCTGGGCATAGTTGTGAGTGTGACTTTTTTGGGTTTTGGCTAAGTGTGACATTACATTTGATGGCCATAAAAAGTTTTTTTTTTTTTGAGGCCACCTTTTCATCAAAGTGCTCAATCATTGCTGTTTTCTTCGTTATTATTTGAATTTTGTAAATCAGCCCCAGGCTACTGATGGTTTCTTTCAATTTACAGCATATTTGGCTTATTTTAAAAAAAAACGCAAAAAGTCATTGTACAGTTTCCTAGTCACTTTTACTGAAAGTGAAAAATTGCTCTTTTTGCCCAATGCTGGTTTGTGACCTCCCAAGCCCAACCCCGTGTCTAATATGCTAGTTTATTCTAAATTTTGTGATCATGGTCTACTTCCTTAAAATTGAAATATAAATAATTATGGGAGAATGACAAAAAAAAAATTTCCCTCAACAAGATTTTCAGTTTAGTTCATCTATAAAATTAATCAAATATCAAATTAATTCAATTAATAATTTACTTATAATTAACTAAAATTTACCTTTATTTTCATATTTAATATTTAATTAATTATAAATAAATTATTGATAAAATTATTTTAATATTTAGTTAATATTATGTACGAACTAAAATGAAAACATTTTTAAGGAGTTAAATTTTTATATTATTCTCTCAATAATTATTAAAAGAAAAAATATTTTAGTGTGATTTGAAATGAAAATATTTTATTTTAGTTCATAAATTAAATTAATTAAATATTAATTAATTTAAATAATAATTTATAAACAATTAATTAATATTTTATTTTTATTTTAATAATTAATTATTAATTTAATTAAATTAATATTTAATTAATTTAATTCACAACTGAACTAAAGTATTATTCTCCCTAATTATTATCAATGAGTACTTCGAGCCACGCCCAGCTAAATAGCTAGAGCAAGCCGGGTTTTGCTTTCTAGAAGTTGTCATGAAGACCCAAGAAACTGCAGAGATTAAAAAAGGGGAGAAAGACCCTAAAGCTGACATAAAAAAATTATCCCTATTTTTTTAATAATTAATTAAGTATTTAATTCATAATTTATATATAATTAATTACATATTAAATTTTAAAATAAAATAAAATATTAATTAATTATATATAAATTATTATTTAATTTAATTTAATATTTAATTAATTTAAAAAATAAATTAAAATAAAATACCTTTTACTCAAACGAATCATTTTTTCTTTAAAAAAAACTACATAAATCTGGGTCTGCGAGTAGTCATCCAAGTCAAACCACGTGGAGATATATACTACTTTAAATACGACAGATTTATCTAAAAAAATATTTAATAGTATAATTTGTAAGAGATAATTATTTTTTAATTTAATTTAAAAAATTAATTAAATATTTAATTATATTAATTAATAATTTATATATTATTAATTACATATTAAATATAAAAATAAAAATGATTTATTAATTAATTATATATAATTTATTAATTAATATAATTAAATACTTAATTAATTTTTAAAACAAATTAAATTAATATAATTTTTTATTAAAAAAATTAAAAAGTCATTTTTCCATTTATCTATGACCATAACCCAAGAAGGCTGCCACTATCTGGCTCGTAGCAGAATGGAAGCTTCATCTTCATCGATCAGTTTCTAAAAGCGTTTATGTTTGATATTGAAGGCTTGGATAAATTTTTAAAAAGATAAAAAATTTATAAATTTTTTTAGTATATTTTTTAAAAATATTTTATATTTAAATATAATATCTTTTGTAAATTTGTTTAAATAAAAAAAAATAAAAACTTTTTTATAACAAAATTACTAAAAATTTAAAGTATTTAAAATAAAAAAAGCAAAGTTTATAAGAAAAAAAAGATATGAAATGTAATTTTTAATAAAAATAAATTATATATTTTTTAATAAATTATATTAAAAATTACTTCTTTTTTCCTTTTATTCAAAAGTTGAGAATTACTTTAAAAAATAATAGTTAAATTTTTTAACTTTTACTTTTTAAAAAAATTTCATCTAAACATACATAAAAATTTATTAAAATGTTTTTTAAAAAAGTACTATATTTAATGAAAAGGCAATCTCCCTTCTTTTTTACTTAAACACGAACGATATCTATGGTGTCTCCTCTCAAATAAACATGTTTTCAAGTGTTTTTTTTTTTTTTCTATAAAAGAAAAGACTTTCCCTCAAGAGTCAAAACTGGTTAGTTGCAAGTTAATATATACTCTTCAAACCAGAAATCACGGTATCCTTCTAGAGCAATCTTTTTGAAAAGAAGGCAAGCATATTTGTTTATTTATTAATTCAAAAAATATTTTAAAATATTCATAATTTCTAAATTTATTTTATCACACATTTTATTTTATTAATTTAAAAGTTAATACTTTTTTTTATAGATACTATCTCCTTACACGATTACACTACTTGACTCGTACACATGGTGAGTACCTGTGTAAGGATTGAATTAAATCAATTATGAAAATATATTTTTAAGAAATTATCAATTTCCATATATCTTAAGTATATTGCGAGACTCTCTTGGTAAATGGAATGCTGGCGCTGGGTTTTATGGGCTTTTAGGTGTGCATTCCAATCTTCAGGTTTCTCAAGACACAACTCAATCTTGCATGGGAAGTGGGAACTTCGCCTTCTAAGGATCGTATGTGAATTAGACTCCATGGCATTCGTTTAGTTCAGTTACCGATATCTCTGATTCTTTCATCCTAAAAACGTCATAGTTCAAGATATTAGATATCTTCTTCAGTTTGATTGGGTTGTTTCTCTCATTCATGTCCTATGTGAAACCAACCAATATGCAGACCTTTTAACTAAATGCGATGCCTCTATTGATGAGCTATGGTTGATTGTTGATTTACATCCAATGAGTTTCTTTCCGTTGGATGGTGCTAGGGGCTAGTCTTTGTTTTTCTTCTCTTCATTAAAAAAAAGAACATTGTGGAAGTGTATGGAATGACCAAACGGAAGCAAAATAAAACATTTTAATTACTAGTTTGATACAAATTTAAGTCAAATGACCAAATGGAGAGACAACGTCAGGATGAAAAATGACAATATCAAGTACCAAAAAAAAAAAAAAAGAATATCATTGAAAGAGAAAGTAGTGAGACTTGCTTATTGGTGGTGCCTAAGATGTATATAGCTAAAGCACATAAGACAAAGACGGTACTTCCATTAAGGACGGTGATTGTTAGCATACCCATAGCGGCAAGTTCTGATGCCATATTCGTTTCTAAGAAGTACCTCACAAGTTACAAGTCACACTGTCACACAATCCAAGTGATGCGTGCAGTGTAGAAAATATGGGAGGATACTGATTTGAGGGATAATGAAAGAAAACTAAAGATGTGCGTTAATGTGTTAAGAGAACTGTGACAATCATGCTGATGCCGCATTAAATCAAATGAAAACTTAAACATTAGAGTAAGGCTCGTCCATCTGTAAGCGTTTTTTTCTTTTAGGCCAAAATTTGCAACCATTGTGTCCTTTTTTTTGGGTGGGGCTTCTGGAATGTGCAAGTTTTCTTTATATTGTTCTGCCATAAATTTGCTTGATTTTTTTGTTGACCCAATTTGCAAGTGTGTATGCCATGTTTCGAACTCGAGGAAGACTTTCGTTTTCTTCAAAATAATAGAAGAAAGATAATTTTGGGCCCACATTCCTAACAACTTTGCCCATTAAGCATAAGGTATTGGGCTTCCTCCTCTGTGTCAGAATTCAGATCAAGAAGCTGAGACTTTGCGCATTGTTACACAAAATGTGAGTGTAAGGAACAAAAAGAGTTAGGATATAGATTCCTGAAAAACAATTTTGGGCCTTGTCCTCTGTCCATTATCTCAGCCCATTCTGCTCAATATCCACCGGCCATGGCATGGCATGGCATCCTACTGATCAAGTTGACTTTGACCAAAAAACCATGGTTGACTGAAATTAAAACTCATTGATCATGTGATATGAATCAAGTAGATGAAATGGTCAAGTCTATATCACTTTGTCATCATGTCTTAAAAAATAAGAAGAAGAAAAATTATTGCTCTTACAAATAGGATTTTCACTTATTTTTAGGGTTTTGTGGGTTGATTAAAGATAGGCAATTTTGTTTTTTAAACTAAATTTTATGATGATTTATATTTTTATATTTTTCAGTAAATTCGAACTCTGGATAACAAACTTACTTACAACGGCTAATCCATTGGTCACATGAACTAGTTTTAACTTTTAACCCTTCTTCTAAAAAAACTATAAATGTGCCTTGTATTGTAAATTTACAATAATTTTTAAAAGATAAAATCTTGCCACCCTTCTTTGTACACTTAACCCAAATTCATTAGATTATATGTGTGTGTTTTTAAAAATTATGTTTGCGTTTCTACGTGGATTTTGGAGATATATTTAATGGTATAAAAAAAGAGTATACAATTTTGTTAAAGGAAAAAAATGGTGTTGGTGGAAAGAGTGCATGTTTAGATTTTGTTAAAAAAAAGAAAGGAATTTTCAGCTTTCTGAATCTGCAAAATTAATCATGAACACATGAAAGAGTACTTAAAATTTTGAAATAGAAAAACAGTAACAAGAGTAGGCTAGATTAGATTTTGTTGGTATTTGGATTAACTTATTTTATATTGAAAATTTAAATTAAAATATTACTGAAGGATTTTTTTGGTAAAAAATTATTTTTATGTAAAAATTAAATAAAATTAAGGATTCTTTTGGGTACTATTTCTTTCTTTCTTTTTGACAAACTTAAGTTCTCTTTCTTTTTATAAAAGTATTGGTATATTTTTATAATTAATGATTAATGTTTAATTACATATTTTATTTAGTTAAAATATAAATATTATATTTATATTTTAATTAAGTAAGATATGCGATTAAATATTGACTATTAATTATTATAAATACATATAATCTTATTAAAATAAAGAGTAAGCAAGGAATCTTTTAAGATTAAACATGTGATTTATATACTTAGCATAAAAAAAAAGGAAAAGTGTATTAGCATTTCTTAAACTTTGGTCAATTTGTAAATAATCATCATAAACTATGTATATATATATATATATTAATTTAATCTATAAATTATATTAATTATTACAATAGGTCCTTTTATCCACACTCCAATAAATTACTAACGGAAAATAAATATATACAGATTCCTTAAACTTTTTTAAATTTGTAAACAATTACTATAAACTATAAAGTATTTCAATTTAATATTTAAACTATATCAATTATCGTAAATAGGTTATTTCGTATTTCGTATACTCTATATTAAGTTGCTAATAAAGAATGAAATGACATGATTTTTATCATTTATCTGTCTTAAATCCTAACATTTCATATTAATTTCTTTTCAGTCTATTCTTGTCTATTTAATAAATTTTCATAAACTTAAATAATAATAATAATAATTTTAGTTCATAGAGACTATTTGCAAATGGGCCCAAGTTTAAAGGAGACATGGACATATTTTTTCTTTTTATGATAAGATGTGTATTCAATGTAATTTTTTCATTAAGATAACTAAATTGAAGTGAGTTTTAATTATTAGGAGATTAGATTATAAAATTAATATAAATAAAATTTAAAAATAATAAGAAATCAAAATAAAATTTTATATTTTCACTTATTAAATACTTGTTTACGTGACAAAATTTATATTATTTATCTGTTATAATCTTAATCGTTTATTTTATTTTATAGTTTTGTTACCTAATTAATTAATTTTTAGAAATTAAATAATTATAATATTCTTAGAAAATAAATTTTTTAATCTGACTATATCCCCTATTATGGACTTTTATTTATTTATTTTTAAAAAAATAATTTCTTTAATTTATGACAAATTATTAAATTGGTATATAAAGAGATAATTATTAAATAAAAATTGTGAATAAAAATAAACATGAATGGTTGATTCGAGATAGATTGTGAAAATCATGTCACATTCTTTTTTTATTAGCAACTTAACAAAGAATTAATGAAAGGACTTATTGTGATAATTGATATAATTTAATGATTTTACAATTTATGGTTGTTGTTTGTAAGTTAACAAAGTTTAAATAATATAAATATATTTTTATTTGATTAATAACTTAATAAAAAGTGGATAAAAATATTTATTATAATAATTGATATAATTTATAATTTAAATTTAAATTTTGTATAACTTATAATGATTATTTAAAAATAAGTCAAAATTAAAAAAGTGTCGGAAAATGATTGAGGAAAAGAAATTAAAAAAGACGAGGGGTGAATAGTTTTGAGTTTGATTTGATCGAAAGTAAAAGTAAAAGTGCAGTGTTGAGTTAGAGTACTAGAAGGCTAGAAGAGTAGTAGGTATTGTGTGTGAAACCTTGTACACACTAGACGAGTCGACAATGAGCCGCTAGATATCTGCCACGACATGGAAGATCACGTGATGATCAGGCCTTAGGTGATATCGCGCTCCACGTGTATCCGTGGAAACTTTCACACGTTATTACTCGTATAATAGTAGCCCATTCACACGTGTTCTTCAAGTGCTCTTCTCTTCTGTAGCCCCTCTTCCACCACCACCCTCTCATCTCTCTCTCTCTCTCTCTGTGGAAAGCTACTTCACTGGGCAATTAATTGGCTTCGGATAATGTCGGGGAAAAGGAGGAGGAAGTTGAAATCGTACGTTCTCTTCTTCCCTAATCGAGAATTGAATTTTGCATCTCTGTATATTTTTCTTTTTTTTTAAAAAAAATATATAAAATAAAATTTACTTAGTTGTAGGGAATATGAAACACTTGTCTGGGGTTTCAATGCTGGATCAGTATGGATTTGTAGGGTGTGATGGTTTTTCTTTAGTTCCTTTTCTTGTTCTTTTTTTTTCCTATTGAGTTTGAATTTTTTTTTTTAAAAAAAAGGCGTATGGATAGTTTTGAAATGGACTTGGTTTGTGATTGTGAATGCGCTAGGGTTTATAGATCAGATCAGTGACATCAGTCTCAGGTTTTGAGAATTTTGTTGAAGAATGGGTTACCCTAGTTTGAATTATTGAGAGTTGGAGTGTTGTAAAATATGCTGTATTTAATTTCAATCATCTACTATGGTTGTGTTTACTTTTAACTTCAAAGTAATAATTAATACATGTATTAATGTTTTTCAATTGGATGAATTTCAGGTTTTGTTTTTCTTTCTTTTAGTTTGATTTAACGCTCATTCTTGACCCTACCTTTGTTTTATTTGCCTATGCTTGGATATTGATATATTATTGTCCTTTGTCATGGAGCTGTACTTGGTACATCGTGACTAGCACTGTTAGTAACCATTTTTCTGGGCCTGAGGTTTGTTGAATGCTCCTGCAATTAATCCCATATCATCTGTATTTATAGAATTCTTAATGATGGTGGTATTGTATATTTGTCATGATATAAATCTCCAATTTATGTACTTTGAGAAATTTACTAGTTTCGAGAAGAGATACAATTCGGTTAAATGACTAGATTGGGATACATCTTTGTTGGGATGGAGAATTGTTCAAGTTACAAAGTTCGAATTCTTTTACCTTTGTTGTTGCATCATAAGTTCATTTGATGGATTTATTCCAATTTTTTCTTACACATATCTCTAATACTTATTATTTAGGTTAAGTGATACAATCGCCAACAACAGAAGAGCAGCAGCTGATGTTAAAAATGAAAATTTGGAGCTGCAAACCTGGGCTGATCTGCCAGCTGAACTCTTAGAATTGATCTTGTCCCGTTTGACCCTAGCGGATAATATCTGTGCTTCTGTTGTTTGCAAAAGATGGCATTCAGTTGCCAGTGCTGTACGTGTAGTAAACCAATCACCGTGGCTTATGTATTTTCCAAAATTTGGTGACTGTTATGAATTCTATGACCCTGTGCAGCGTAAGACCTATTCCCTTGAGTTTCCAGAGTTGAATGGCTCTAGAGTTTGTTATACAAAAGATGGTTGGTTATTGCTATACCGACCCAGAACTCACCGAGTGTTCTTCTTTAATCCCTTTACACGGGAACTGATCAAACTGCCAAGATTTGAGGTGACATACCAGATAGTTGCCTTCTCTTGTGCTCCAACATCATCTGGCTGTGTTCTGTTTACTGTCAAGCATGTTAGTCCTACTGTTGTGGCTATTAGCACATGTTACCCTGGGGCGACAGAATGGACCACTGTTAATTACCAAAACCGCTTGCCCTTTGTCAGTAGCATATGGAATAAGCTTGTGTTTTGTAATGGACTCTTTTATTGTCTGAGTCTCACAGGTTGGCTCGGGGTGTTTGACCCAGTTGAACGTACATGGAGTGTTCTGGCAGTAACTCCACCTAAATGCCCTGAGAATTTTTTTGCCAAAAATTGGTGGAAGGGGAAATTTATGACAGAGCATGAAGGAGATATATTAGTAATTTATACATGCTGTAGTGAAAACCCCATTATTTTTAAGTTAGATCAGACGTTAATGGAATGGGAAGAGATGAGAACACTAGATGGAGTAACTCTTTTTGCTAGTTTCTTGTCATCTCATTCAAGGACTGATCTTGCTGGAATAATGAGAAACAGTGTCTACTTCTCTAAAGTTCGTTTCTATGGAAAGCGTTGTATATCATTCTCTCTTGATGATTATAGATACTATCCCCGTAAGCAGTGTCATGACTGGGGAGAACAAGACCCTTTTGAGAGCATCTGGATTGAGCCACCAAAGGACTTCTCGGCCTGCATGTGAAGAATTTTAGTGAAACATGTAAGCATGTCCAAAATCAGTATTTGTATTGAGCTATTTTTAATGACTAAGTTTTTAACTATGTATTATAACTGTTGGATATATGCTTTCATAGCTATGCCTATGCATAATAAGACTTTCATGGGGCCACTAGTTTTATGCTTTACGAAGTAATTATGTATATTTGAACTTTTCATTAATGTTATTAATTTTTTATTTGATTATCAATGCTTGCCACATGCAAATTAATCCAGGCTGCATGCATTCTTATCATTGTTAAGTTATATGCAAATCTTAACAGTAAACATACATTACATACATGGGAATGAGAGGAGTGAGGGCACTAGTTTATTGTGAGAATGAGAGGAGTGAATTTTGACTATGGGATCTAACATGAATGGTCACAACTAAAACACCAAGTCGTGTGTGTGAAAATTTATAATTTTGATTAAATGTTTTTTTTTTCAAATTTAATACTAATTTATATAAGTTCATTTATTTGCATTAGGCATTCAACTTTTGTGAAATTTCCTTCTATAACTCCATGTGATGTATAAAATGTTAAAATAGCCTCCAAGGCTTGTAACCTTTGATAAGTGACTTTCTCCCTTGAGGGGAGAAAAAGGAAAAGGAAAAGAATAACTGTAAGGGAAGAAGTTGGGTAGTGAAAATTGTCAAGTTTTAGCTTTACATTACCTTGTTACCTTCTCATCTATTTAGAGCCAGCTTATAATTTTTAGTTTGACTAGCCTAGAACACCTGTTAGTAAGTGCACTATTTTGACTTTGACTGGCCCTCCTCATGTCACTGTAGACAGCTCTCGTGTACAAAGATGAAAACATAAACCAGCATTCCTGAAAGTTTTAAGAACCTACTTGGCAAACCTTGTCTGGGCCAAACTGTGCTGAACCAGTCTTTGTGGGTAAAGGGTTATTTAGCTGTGTTGTCAAAGATGGTTTTAGGTGTTGTCTGTCCCAAGCTTATGACTGGTTCCCTTTTTCCCGGTTGAACTGGTTGGACCAATCTATTGATTGATCATATATATCTTTTCTTTTTTTAAATAAGGAGTGGGGAAATCAATCTCCAACTAATCTCATGGCATATTTCAATGGTATACCCTTCTCTACATTACCATGAATCGAGGTTTTTTTTTTTTCCCCTTTTCTTTTCTTTGGCTTTATTTTTTGTTCCTTCTGCTTGTCGTGGGTGGAAATTTCTGCCTAACATGATATCTATGTTTGAATGCAGCATTTTCTTTCAGCCGTCTGAGTGCTTTCATGTGATTCATAATTCACAGCATGTGAATTTTCCATACCGCAGTTTCAGAGTTCCCAGTTTTGCTCTTTGCTGTAGCAGTTCATTAGTAAAGCTTATTTGGAAGTACGCGGAAGGCAGCATCTTTGCAGGCTGTATATAGGAGGCTAATATATGCATAAAACGGAAGTTATATGTGAAGGAGTAGACATCTGTAAGGGGGAAGGGGAAGCAAAAAGACTTGCCCCCTTGGTTATCTTGTCTCTGCAGATCCTGAAATTTCAAGATCTTTTTCCCAACACAGTAGTGCTTATGCAGAACATTGGAGAACATTTGAGTTTATACTAGAATAATCTAGATTTATTTTGGGCATGATCTATAGATTTATTATCACAATTGCCATTCATCTTTCTCTCTGTTTAGTTTGTCTACTAATTCAGTCTTTGTTGCTTTTCCTTAATTGAAGCATGTTTTAATAAAGAGGAATGCAATATCCTCCTAACATCGAACACATCTTTTTAATTACTTAAAATATAAAATATTAAATATTAAATAAAAAAAATAGAAGTATTTAATATATTAGAAACTCGAAAAGCATAAAATAAGTAATTAAAAAGACTATTAGCTTGAATTATTAGGTAGATATAAAATTATTCTTTAATAGACTCTTGATGGAAGCTGGTTCATAAGGTTTGCCGATGATGTGAGCTCATCATGAATGGAGAAGATACAATTTTCAATCTCTTTATCTTACGGCATTCCCTTCATTGACCTCACCTTGGAGAAATATTAATTAGCAGTTGACGCGCTATTATTTATACTGAATTAGTGGCATCCATTTATGAGTGGAACTAGATTCCCACATTCACCATCTCCCAATAATTTTCATATTCAAACAATTTCCTTATAGAGATTTTTTTGTTGCATCGCCACTAGATGGGAAATTGTATCTGACGGAATGCAACATATATTGCTGAGCAGTATAAACTGTCTTGGCATGCAATAGTTATTAAATTCGGATATGTATTTGATTCGGTTCAAATAATAAATTACTAGTTATTAATGGATCACCAGTTTAAAAAATAAATTACTAGTTAAATTGCATAAAATTAAATAAATATTGAAATATATATATATATATATATAAATATACATTATATATGATGATATTTATCATTATAAACAATTAAAGTATTTTTATTTTGAGAGAAATGATGACCTTAAGAAAGAAAGAAGTTTAACCCTTAATTCATACAAAAAAAACCCTCATATTTTCATTAAAATACTCATAATTCAGAAACTAAGTTTTTTTCTTGAAAAATTAAGATTAACATGACGTAGATCTCAAAAAGTTATATGAAATAAACATATAATAAATCTAAATCGGACAAACGAATCAAAATCTATGACTTCTCAAAATCTAAGATTTTTTTTTATAAAAAATTTAATGACCTAGCCAATTCATCAGTTCAACTAGCCAGGTCATTGGTTTTTAAGCTAAAATTGGCCAAGTCAAATTAATTTTTACCGATTCGCATATATAACCAATCTGATAATCGTTAGACCGATTAAATGACCAGTTCACTAGTTAAATTGACCGATTCGAGCCAATTTTAATAATGAATTTTTTTTGACTAAATAAAGACGATTAACAACAACAATAATAACGGTTAACAACAATAATAACAACTTCATAGACAGGATATTAGGAATAATAACTTTAGCATACTTCTAAAAGAAATTCAGATTTATCTACCACAAAACCTTTTTAACATTTATTTTCAGAGATTATATAAAACAGGATTCTTGTTTTTTTAACATTTGATCTATTAACAGTTTGGCTGTCAGCTGTTAGGAAAATTTTATTTTTTTCTTTTTCTGTTTTTGATATGAGCAGACAATTTTGCTTTGGCAGAGGACAAGCGAAGTTTGTGTTTGTCCGATAACCATTCGAACATAATCCCGTACTTTTAGACAGCTGGAAGCCCGAAAAAAATTGATCAACCGTTAGCTAAATACTGCCTAAACCTCTAAAACACCTACTTAACGTCATTCATCTTACTGGAATCATAACTTTATTCACAGCAGCCCCTATTCATTTGTGTTAAAAGGGGTGAGCATTGTGCCTTGAGTCGTTGACAATCTTAAACCTTGGGTTCGAAGTTCCATTGCTGATAGACATAACATTGTACAGCAGATCATCTCGTTTCATAAATTGGTTCCCATAGAGGAGCCGAAGGAAAGGAAATAAAAGGCATAATCAATTAAGTATAACTTCAACAAATATACATGTATTGAACTGTAATTCAGTTTTCCCCAATTTTTTGTTCTGTTCTCAACACGGACCATCTTGAGTTTTGATCCGTACGGCCACAATGCTGAAATTTTCGCATTGGGAGAGGTAACCAGCAAGAAAAAACCTCGATTTCTTAGCTTTTTGAATCCACAGCAAGCCGATTACATTAGTAGGGATGATATCGGCCACGCCCACGGTTACGGTTATTATCATTACTGCGTTTCCCACCACTTGAGCTACCACCACCACTCCTGCCATCTCGGGGTACTGGTGAAGGAGTATGTTGTTGCAAGCCCGGCTGCTGCCTACAGACCCCCCCCCCCCCCCAAAAAAAAAAACACGAGGAGATTTAACTATAGATGGAGCCAATTGCCATACTAATGTGGACCAAGCTAACACATCCTAGTACCCTACGATGCATGAGTAAAAATGATAGGTTCAACATCTAAAACTAGAAAAATCAAGATGACACTTACAATACATATCCAATCCTTCCATCTGGTAAAAGCATTGGCATCATTGCCATGCCAGCAGGGGTTGCTCCCGCACCATACATCAGTGGCTGCAAAATTAAGGGACTCTATATCAGCAAGAGACATACAGAGCCACACAAGAAATACAACAAGTATCTTCTGTGAGATAAAAACAACTGAGACTCTAACAGGGCAAAGAGGAAGTTACTTGTGTGAAACCAGCAGCACCGTATCCTGCACCAATAGCACCATAGGCACCTCCAACCATTCCATAACCAAGACGAGGTGGATAAGTTGGAAGTACAACTGGCTTCTGTGAATTTGATGTCCCGGATGACTTCTGATCTGCTTGTGGCTTTGCAAGTGAACACTCCAGAGCTTGGCCTGTCCATCACAGAAAACGTAATGCTCACCATATGTAACTGTTCATTGTTGTTAAAGATAATAGAGACAGGAAGAAAGGTGTTCAAAAAGGGAAAGAAAAAGTACCATCAATTTCATATTTCTCAGTATTCTTCAATGCTTTCATGGCACTTGACCTTTCAGCAAAGTGCACAAAACCAAATCTACTCTTCTCTTGTCCTGCTTTTGCAGGAGGGAGAACCACTTTTGTGATCTTTCCATGATGTTCAAACAGCTCCTTAAGACGATCCTGAGTAATGTTTTCTGGAAGGTTCTTTACATACACTGCTTTCACCTGTATCAAGCACCAAGTCTCAGTTATACAAATTCTAAGAATAATTCAAGTCAACGCAGTATACTAAAAATCCAACCAGCATTTCATTAGGAAAGCCACAGGAAATTCAATCCTATAATTAAACATGTAACAGTTGCAAATAGACAATATAAAATAAAATACAATAACCAAAGAGCCCCTTCCTTGTCAACATGCAGGAAGCACACATCACCACTAGCAAAAAAATAGCAAAAATAAATAAATAAGAGGATACATGTATTGTAGACACAAATTTCCTGGGCCAGTAAAATGAGGACACTTCCAATTAACAAAATAGATTAAAAAAAATAGATAGAGAATAAAGCGAAGGGATAGTCCATTCAAAAGAAAAGCATCCAACATATCAACATAGCAATCTAGGTCATTGTTGTTAATAGAGGGCTATAGTGACCGCTATAGCATTTAGTGGTGAGCAAGCCCGTTGTGCTATGCTACATACTTAGTTGATGTTTTTGAAATTGCGTGTCAATAGCGTTGCAATTGGTGCTATGGTTATGGCCAAATAGCTTCTGCCATTGACGCTAAGACAAATGGCGCAACCCATCCAATTTCTGTTTTGAGTCTGCCCTAAATTCAACCCAAAATTCCCCTCAATTTCATTCATTGGCTCTGTCTGTGTTTATTGGAGGCACTGGGTTAGCCAACAGCCTCTGGGTTTCAGTGGTGGAGGCTCGTCATCCTCCGTTCAGGTGAAAGTAACTTCACCCACTTGCTATATTTTCTTCTCTGTTCTGTTTTCTCTTCTTTTATCTTGGTGGGTTACTTGGGTCTCACCTTTGTATATGCCTCAGTTTTGTCTTCTTTGTGCAATACTGCCTTCTGCATCTCAGTTCTGGGGTCTCGGCTATAGTATACTGCTTTCTGTTCTGGGCTATACTGCATTCTTCTCTGTTAATGTGCTACGGCCAGGTTGGATATACTTCCTAGATGTTTTTAGAAGTTGGATATAATTTTCCTTCTGTTATTATGCTAAGAGGCCTAAGACATGCTCATTTTCCTGTGATGCTGTGACCACTTTCCATGAGTTATAGTTTAAATGTGAGTTTAGTTTTTCATATATAATAGCTATTTTATTTATAGATTGTTTTCATTTTGAATGGTATTAAATATATCATATTTTGTTTATATAATATGTGTCATTTTTCAAATAGCTGTACTACTCTATGCACTATTCACAATACCCATACGAGCCGATTAACAACTATGATCTAGATTGATATAGCAATATAGAAACAAATGATATATAAAAACCTACAGAAAAATTTTCTTTTGAAATCTTCAAGGGCAGATATTCATATAATTTTAATTTAAAATTATGAAGCATAGAATAGATCACATGGGAAGCTGCAGATGATTCAGAATTCCTTGGGTCAGCCCAGCTCACAGTTGGGGCATTGTTGTCAAGTTTAAATTTTGAGTTTGACATCTTCTGCCTTGAATATTCTGCACATGCATGATTGTAATACTCGATAAAAGCAAATCCCCGATTACGGCCAGAACTCTGTGGGTCCTGTAACAGTGAAACAGTTCAGTAGGTCAAGGAAAAAACTACCATCATACCACACACTTCAGTTTTGGTAACAAGAGGCAACTAGAAAAAGGTGTTGTAAAACACATATAAAAGCAAACCATGTGACATATAATAGAAAATATGTCGCAAACCTTCAACAGTTCCACAGAATTGACTCCAGGTCCAATCTCCGTTACAACTCTCTTCATATCTTCAACAGTCCAATTTCTAGGAACATTACCAATGAACAACCTATGCTTTGCTTGAGATGTCGAGCACTTTATTTTCTTTCCCTGGATACTCAGAAAGGAGTGACTTAATTCAGAGAATAGTCCTTCAGGCTAGTGTGGTTAGCCAACAAGATTGGATAGTAACATATTGAAAAATAAAATGACATATCAAATCAAAAAGTATAACCTTAAATTAGTGAACGAGACAGGAATCCATGACTTAATAATCAGTGAACAAGATAAACACCAGAGATAGAAAGTCTACCAAATTACCTTAAATTCAGAGTTGTTCAGCTTCTCAATAGCCTTAGATGCCAACTCCTTTGTCTTGAAGGTCACAAAAGCATAACCTTTTGCTTCACCTGATTCTTTTCCCTTCATAATCCTAACCTGTACTAAATTTAATCAGTTACAAAGGATAAGAACAGATAGAAGAATTTCATGTATCTTACCTCTGACACTTCTCCCACAGATTGACAAAAGGCCCTCAAATCTTCTTCAGAAACTTTGTGAGGAATGCCACCAAGGTAAACCTCTGATCCATGAGGTGGAAGTGCAAGAAGCTCAGCATGTTTCTTTTTCTCTTCTTCATCCTCAGCATCTGCAACTCTCATCTCCTCTTCACCATCTGAGGGCTTAGTCTCTTCCTCTTCCTCCTCCTCCTCCTCCTCCTCTTCCTCCTCCTCTTCTTCTTCCTCTTCCACCTCCTCCTCTATTTCTTCATACTCAACTTCTTCCTCCACTGTCTCCTCTTGATCATTGTCCCCATCAAGGTCTACCTGCTCATCAGAATCTGTAGGTTTTTCAGGCTCACTGTTCCCCTCTGGTGACTCTGGATTTTGGGCTGTTAAATCTCTCCGTCTTGTCCCGGGCATTTTATTCATCTAGAAAAGCAAGCTTGCAGGGCAACTGTGAAGGAAGCACAGAAGCCAGAAGCATTCATAGAAGAGAGATTGCAAAGATGGAAAGGTGGAAACAATAAGAGAGGCCACATGGAATTGCAGAGAAAGAATTTTGATTGAAACTGTGCCATGCGGTATGGACCAAGGAGTAGCAACGTGATTGATTCTAAATCCAGGGATCATAACATAGTAACAACAGTAAAAGAGACAGGCAAGAGAGAATTTTGAACGAAAATCAAGAGGATAATGATGCTCAACAGGCCAAACAAAGACAAAAAAAATCCATGAAGAAATGAATTTCAGAATTTCTGGAAACTTAGGTGCCGATAGTTGCCCTGAAAACAGTGGCCAGTTTAATTGTTTAACTATTTGTCGGGGACAATGCACACAAAGAAAGAAGGGAAAAGGAACAAAAGTAAGAAATAAGAAATTGAACTACATGTTATAAAATATATAAATAGAAACATTTTACATATTATAGAGAGAATAATAAAAGGCAAATAAAGAGCAATATATCCAACTCTGCAAGTCCTCTCTACTTAACATTTCAAAATCAAACAAACACGAGAACTGAAAGCACCAATTAGGTCTAATTGGAGACTAAAATATGCCTTATCCCCGTGCTTTAGAGATATGATAACAATCTTACTGTTGCTGCCTAAGAAATCTACACTCTTCCCTGATTAATTCCATTTGAGAATGCCCTCTCCAAGTCCCTCACCTCCACCAAAAGGGTTGGGGAAGATTGAAAAAATCACATTCAAGAATTTGTTTACCTAGCTCATCTCATCGAGTAATAAACTAATTTCTTTTCTTTGCAAAATTACAACATACAAGCAACAAACTCAAGCTCGGCACCGTACGAGAATGATTTGAGCGAAAAAGGTAAATTATTTACAGCATCTGCATAGGTTAGGTATAGCATGAAAAGCGAAAGTACCTGACTGCGAGTGCGAGTGAAATCTAAATCGAAGCTCCAATTGTTACTTTCCAAACCCTAAATCCCAATCCAGTTGGGTGTTGCGAGAAGAGCGTGGTGTATGAGCCCTTCCTTGTGGTTATGGTGACAAAATTGAAAATTCACTGTTGCCCGGCAGTGCCCTGAGGAGCACTCCATTGGGCCTTTGGACCGGGCCCTCTACAGTCTACACTAACGTCATGTATAATTATTATTATGATTATTTTACCAAAAACAAAAACTGCAGCTTATTATAGATATTTTATTATAGATTATGCATAGTTATTTCTACTTAACTAGAAAATTTTCTAGTTCTGCCATACTACCAAAAAAAGTGAGTATTTATTTTGATAAATAAATATTTTTAAACTTTGAGTAAGTTAAATGTTAAGATTTATGAGGTATTTACATATTCATAATTGTATCATCTTTCGTATATAATTATTCAGTTTAATTTTAATGAATTGTGAAATGAAAAAGTTTTATATTATCGTTCATTTATATGTTAACATATTATTGAAAAATAATAATAATTATTGTCATAGTTAAATTCTCTTTAATAATATAATTATACGTAATTGTATGATAATTTTAAAAAAAATTACACTAACAATTAATTAAAATTAAGAGTTAAAATTTAATCCATTGTGAGTTACATTGTATCTAATAATGTGTTGACTTATCATTAAAAGAGTCAGGCTTCCTAAATAGTTGTTGTGATAGTCAAACTCCTTTAATGATTTGTCAATACATAATTGGGTGACAGTATAATATATCTTTACATTGACATTAAATTAAAATTAAATATATAAATATTATCACATCTTAACTCAATTTACTAAGCTGAAACACAATACATACTAATAAATTTTATAATTTTAAGTGTGATTGTTACACTATTAGTAAATCACATAGTTATATGTTTAAAAACTTTGTTAAAACCATTGTTAAAAAATTTAGTTACTATAATGATATAATATTTTCTTGTTGTGTAAAGCTTTACACTAAAATTTTTTAAGTTAGACTAAGATACAATCACATATGTAGTTGTCGCACTAAGATACAATCATATATGTAGTTCTGATTCTAATATTGAGCTGTGACAGACCTAAGTATAATTCACTTTCAAGAATTTATAGCAATAATACATGTAGTTTGTATTATCATTCCATTAATTTTGTTGATTTGCTCCTAATGCCCTTGAACTACTAAAGCAATTACAATTTGTGTATACATTTTCAATAATAATATATCATATATGTACCAAAAAAATAATAATAATATATCATATAAATATTTTTAAATTTCAATTTTTTTAGTATATAAATTTTGCCCCATGGACTAAATTATAGATCTGTCACTAAAGTGTGAGTAGCATTATTTATTAGTCAAATTCAACTAAAAATAACCATGTAGCTGGGCACAATTGTTGCGAGTCTAATGGGTATCTAAACAACATTTTTTAAATGGCTATTAAGATTGGGTTAACTCAGGAAAAAAAAAATGATACGACATTATGTTTTGGTTGGAAAATTATTGAAACTTAAGAATTAGAACCATATGTAACTCCTTTTACCCTCTACCATTCCACTTGGTAACGCAACATCACTTGTTGAGTTATTGAATTTCACAATCCTTTTGACATGCAAATTTATCATTTTGTCAATATCCTTATCGAATTTAAATGTTTATTAATTAAAAATAAAATTAAATATGAAAACTAAATACAATAAATAATTATATTTTATAAGAATTGCTATGATACCTTTATGAATATGTCTAAAGTAAATTGTCGAGTATTTATTGACTGTTAGTTTTACAAATAAATGTTTAAAAATCTATTAAAAATAATCATTAACTAATGAATATTTAACAAATCACCTTAGATACTAGTATCCGGGATACAAAAAATGAGTACCAAAATAACCCCCTACTTCCATTATGTGATACATATGTTTCCACACTTTTCAGGGCACACGAGCTGCATGAGTACAAACTAACTACATACGTAGCATGGAATGCCTGAATCTGATATGCAATGCAGTTCACTGCCGCACAAGGATAGCCTTGAGAGACAGGTCCCATAGGTTCACAACCAAGGATGTAAAAAATAAACCAACAAATCTATTTCTTAATATATCTTCTGAAGCTGAGAGATTAAGAATCCAGGTCATCAATCCTGGGGGTCTACTCTCAAAAATTAAACATGACAGACAAGTGTTTCAAAAACCAGAATATGATCTATAGATTTCAATTTTAATCAGTAAATATTATTTACCGAGAGAACCCAAAACAAATTATACTGAAACTGAATGGTATCAAACATTGTTGCTAACACAACGGTAATGTCTCTTCTAGTTTTCCATAAGATAGAGAGAGGCCGTCGCATCATCAGATAAGCTTATTATACCTCACAAGAACAAGTGTTTAAAATCTCCATTTGCAAGCTGACAAAGCTTATTGTAGCTGAACATATCTGCCAACAGAACAAAAAAAAAAAAAAACTCATCAGAACTCACAGCTTCGTATACTTAGGAATTTCATTAAAAAAGATCATAGTGTAACCACAGACTAAGCACTACATCCCGAGGTTTTGAATTTTAGATAAAAACTATTTCATATGGTTCATAGCCAAAAGGCCCAAAACACCACATCTTACATACAGAGATATGCACAATGGCGTCGTATGAACGATGTAACCAACCCCATCTAGTGGGAAAAAGCTTTTGTTGTTGTTGTTTAAAAACAAATTTTATTAAGATGACAAAAAATAGTTAAAAAGAAGGACTATAATGTATCATGTCCAAAACTGTTGAGACAGTAATCCACTTTGATACTACAAAAATAAAAGCCTTTCAAGCTCTCCTGGAACCATGAAAAAACTTCTTTTTCACCATTTAAATCTTCAAAAATGAAGAGTACTTTGTTAGATCAAGCATGAAAGCACTTAATTCTAACTTCTAAGATTTTTCTATTGCTATCAAGATTCATTTGTCATTGTTCAAGTTTCTTATGATCCTAAATTATTTATATAAAAATAGACACAGATGCCATAGTCATATCTCAAAACCAATCTTACAACCAATTTGTGGAATGGGAAAAAAAAACAATACCAATTGTATCACCAAAATTGTTCCATATCTCAGCACGAATGGATTTATCACTGTCAACAATACCAATAACTTCTACAAAATTTGTAAGAGGAGCAGATGGGGGTGATCCTTTCACAACTAGCTGCTTCTCATCTGTTGATTTTCCAATTACGGCTCCACTGTCAGATCGCACAACCTGCATCACTGCCCGAACCCTCCGTCCAACATAAAAGTGTAACAGTTCTGCATTGACAAAGATTGCAGGATTTGATGTATCCATATGCTGCAGAAGACACGAAAAGATGACTTGATTTAAAGACGGGAAAAAAAGAAAGAAAAAACCAAGTGTTGATGGTAAGAAAATGCTGTCTTCTTTAATTTATTTGACAATCAAATGAAACAACTGGCTTTCATTCACACAAATCACGTCTTATAATTTAATCTTGTTCAAATTTCAAGTATCCCTTAACTGAGTAAAACTACATTGAGAACTTCTTAAATCAGATCCTGTCCATAATAACTTACTAAAGAGTTTGGACTCCAAAACATATAATCAAAGAATAACCACGGGGAAGTATAAGATACACTGATGCAGCATTCTTTTTGTCCAAATGCTCATTTTCTCACTGCTGTGTTCGCCTTCCTTGGAAGGAGTTAGCACTATATAACGTTGTTGTTCTCTAACTGTGATGGTCAATAGTAAGCCATGCTGTAAAAGGTGCATCCTGAGACCTTAAAGTTACATGTATTGACAGGAGCACCTGAACTAGACGAAGCACTGGACCAACCCGTAAACTTAAAATAAGCTGGGACTTTCATTATTCTCTTTCATTTCTTTCTTTTTCTGGGGGGTGCGGTGGAGGGAGGGTTGCGTTCATTTTACCTGTCTTGCAAAAGCTTTATGTGAAAGGGAAAAAAGGGAATGAAAAATGCTCTAAGCTCTGGCGATAAATCCACAAAGTACCTATCATTACTAATTAATCCATGCTACACGGCCAAAAAAGATTTGACAGAATTCAGTCACAATTTGTCAAGATTCAAAGAAAGTTGTTGGATAAGTCAAAGTAGCGGAGACCATTCATTCATCTATTAGTCAATAACAATATCAACTCATTCGGGCAAAAATCCTGACAAAAAAGTTCTGGCTATCTAGTATTTTTCATTAATCAAAGGTCATCATGACTACGGTAAAATACTTAAAAGAATTATTAGCTCTAAGCCTCACTCCAGAACCATCCCTAACATGAAGTGTCCCAGCCAGAAATTCTGTAAAATGGAAATCCAAGTCTTGCCATGAGCAGCTGTCGAGTACTAAACAAATTAGCTGCGCACAAAACTGATCCCAAGTCTCCCTATGGCATTGGATTTCGCAGTTACATGATACTTTTGCACAGAAGATCACACGGTACAGCTACTGAGTGTTTTCCCATTTGACCTTTAACTCTATCAACCACTAACTCCGCATTTACTACAAAAGATATATATAAACAAAACCCTATTCAACTTATTCAATTTATTTGGAATCATGAACACAAGTTACACAACATTAGGATCCTGTTTATCGTTACGAATTTACGATTTACATCACGCACAAAAAGCCCACACTGAGCGAAGAGAAGTTGGTGTTTGTGTTTGGTTCCCGAGAAAGGTGAAGAAATTTCTAGAGATAGAGACTGTAAAGAAGCATCGAATACCGTATCTTCAATGCATGGAAGATGAATTGGATGGGTTGTTACCTGATTCAAAAGCGAATTGCTTGTTGAGAAGAAGACGAAGAAGGAGAAGGTTCCTTTCCTTCACAAACACACCATGAAATTGAAAAGACAAGAGAGGAGCGCGGGTTATTGAGAGTGCGTTTCGATCAGATTTTGTAAAATTTTGGATAAATTTGATTTTAGGTAAAATCAGTTTCAGAGGTGATTTATATTTAAAAATTTATATTTAAAAATTAATTTTGTTAAATGAATAATGTTAATATAAATTATTTTTGAGCGTGTAATTATTAAAAAGAATATAAGTTATTTTAAATTTGATTATTAATAAATTAATGTTAAAAAAATTAATTATAAATAAATTGATTTGTAAAATAAATTTATTAAAAAGTTAAGTTTATTTAGAGTATTTATAAAATAAAATTACTTTAAATATAATTATAATAATATTTTAAAAATTTATTAGATTATATTATTAAAATAGTTATATAATATCAAATTATAAGAATATTTACATTAATACACATATAAATAGATTTTCTTTCACCACAAAAGTAACAAAATATTACTTTTATCAAAACATAATTTGTGATAAAAATTCCATTTACTTTTTTCTATCAAAATTTTATCAAAATATAATAAAATATCTTTAAAATCCCATTTACAAGGTGCAAACGGGAGTTGCTTGCCCAAACACACTCTGAATCTCTCGTTGCGTGTTGGATTATTTATGTTGAAAAACTTATAATTAAAATGCTTTAAATAAATTTTTGATTGAAAAACCTTTTTTAAATAAAATAATTAAAACTAAACATATGCTCGGTGTTTCAGCTTCTTAGACTACTTTGGTTCACTCTTCAAAAAAAAAAAAAGACTACTTTGGCTCATGTTTGTATTAATTAATTTTGCACACTAAAGAAAAAAATTCATCAAACACTCTGTTGCAGTTTTTGAATTTGATTATAATTATTTTTAAAAAAAAGGTTAATTCTAATACGAACTTGATTTCTTCTTAATATCCAAGTCGTTTCATATGATGCTCCAGTGTACAGCCTCCTCAGTCCTCCTTTCTTTTCCTTTAATTTTGGAGTAGGGGTTGGGTGGAATCGTGTTCATATGATGCTTCTGTAATCACATTTTTATTTGCAAAGAAGGGTCATAGTATTTTAATTTATTCTCGTTTCGTTTTATGTTTGTCAAAAACAAGACATATCCATTGAACTTCTGCTTAATTAAATAATGACTGTTCCCTTGGGATAATTTTTTTTTTTTTTGTAACACAAGGTATTCCCGTTCTATGTGTGAAATTAATTCCTACTTAGACATTAGCTTTGTTCTAACCCCAAAATACTTATATTGAAAATCTGCCCACTTCTACATAAGCTTGACTCGCGGCAATACGTATATTATGTTACTTCAACGAAATTCCCACTTCTACATATGCATGGATAATGTATAGGGTGATGCGAACATAACTTGTATCCCATACATATTAAGAAAGTTGAGTTTGGAAACCTGGTACAGGGCGACAGAATTTACAGAGTCAATGAGTCTAAAAGTTCGACCGCTTAACTGATGGGCATTGGTGATCATAATCATTACTCATTGAAAATGGATGTAAATACATGTAACTTCCACTCAGACGTCAATCATCAGGGTACATCGCAAAAAGCATACATGATGATCATTTCAACATGAATAGTGTTGGGGCTGAGGATTTATTTGAGAACCCAAAAGTACGTGAACTAAATTATAGAAAAGGAAAGGGAGCTGACAATAAAACCAACCTAGACATTCTCTATAAATCTTCCATATCTGTTAGGCAAGGTGAGGTCATTTCTCTCTTAACTTCTTGGTTATGGCAAAGACAGCTCCTGCCACAGCCACAATTATGCCTGAAACTATAATGGTTGATTTTAGTGTTTGCAAAGCCTCCTTCTTTTCCCTTTCCTTTTTCTTCTGTTTGGCCTCAGCTTGTTCCTTCATACAATCAAGCAAGTATATACATATAACAACAATCAGTACAAGATACAGAAGGATGCAACAGAGAAGAGAAGGCATGAGTTCTTGAAACGACATAATTCCGCCTAAAAAAGAAAAAAGAAAAGGTCACGTACAGTATTTCAATGTCAAGGTTCTTTATTCTGCTGTAATTGAAAAATAAAAATATGGAGGTACCTTCATTTCCTTGGAGGCAGCCACCTCAGATGATATAGGATCAACTTGAACATGAGTATTCTTCCCAGGATTCAGTTCCCCAGCAACGTCTGCGGCTGGAAACGTTTGGTCTGAGTTCTCAGGTGGGCTTCCCATTTTCTTCTAGCCTTCACGTAAGAATACTCTATAACCTTGTTATTCAATTCAATAGTAGGAGAGAAGACAGAGGAGAAAAAAGAATACATTTATGTTCAAGGTTTCATGGCCAATTCAATGCCAAAATGTTGCTCAAACTTAATTGACACGTGCCAGTGTTCCAAATGCTGAGGTTGTTATGGTTTTATGGGTCCTAATGATATTGCCTTCTTGTTCTCAAACTTTCCGAGATACTTGTTCAGACTTGGCTAAACTTTCGGTAATGAGAAAATAAATAAATTTTAAGGAGAAATACCTACTTGGTTTCTTCAATAATAAGTAATAACAGGACAAACAGTCGCAGTGACTCTCCTATCTGCTTAAATATTTCCATTTATTTATTTAAATACATGATATTTTGAAGAAATTCTAGATAGTAGATAGAACCTTTTGTTTTTTTTTTCTCTTTCTATTTTTTCTTTAACATCACTGGTCTAAAATTCTAAAGAAAAAATCTATGGTCTGAGACCCACGAAAAAATTAGGAGGGGACGAGAATAGGGGTTCAGGGTTGACGAAGAATCAGAAATTACCACCAGCAACAACTTAATATTGATTATTGGATACTAAGCCAAATGATGTAAATTTTACAAACATCAGATACACAGCACTGTTTGTGTATAACATAGATTGCAAGTACTGTTGTGTAGCAATATTCTTTTCAAGAGAGGCGTATGAGCCAAATTCTAATGCATTTCTACATGCGATGGTATCCTCACCATCGAAGATTAAACCATATGTTTCGCCATTACATGCATTTTCTTTTTCTTTTTGGCCATCCAGAACATGCATTTTCAAAACTACATATAAGGGGACAAAGCCAGACTTGCAAGTTAGAAAAACAAATGAAAAATATTGGACGGTCTCTGAATCAAATTCCACTTCCACGCCAGTGATAAACCGTAGATTGCAAGGTACAAAGTTGAGATTGTACAAGAATGATGCCCATATTTCTTAGATTTGCAAATCCAACATACATAACTCATTTCTTCCTAAAGTACATCAAACTCCTGGGCAAAGCTCATTGCTATATGAATTGATCTAATGATGGGAACATAATAATTAACTTAGCTGAAGAAAGCTAAATCAAAAAAAGTTGATCGCTAGTGACCCGATTAGCCAAACTCTCCATTATATTGTTGAATGTTGACCACCTTTAGAAATTTTCAATTTTTGCCCCCAAAACCACGAGGACTTGGCCTTGTTGATGCCGAGTTCACAAATTGTCTCCTTGATTCCGATCTCCTCCTCCTCCTTGCAGTTCCAGGTGGAACCTGATATGATAAGAATGCAGAAACCAGAAAGCATCAAATGTTCTTATTAGTACATGCATATACAAGCACAAAATTCACAATAATTTTCTGTTTTTTGTTCCTTTCTTTTTTCTTTAGAGTTTAGACAGTCCAGAAATGCAAATGACTGACTTCATAAGTTCAATAGAATATTTTCAGGTCAAAAGATGTAGAAGGTCCCAAAAGTTTTACACCATGCCCAGGTTTATTGCATCTTAATACACATTGCAACTCCGGTCAAATTAAAAAATGCAAAGAAATGATATCAAGAGATTAGGATTAAAATCTACTTCAAAATGATCTCATAACATGGATTAAATGCGTAGCAGTCATACATTTTGAGCATAACATGATATGCCTACATTCAATTAGTGAATGGCCTGCCCAAAGGATACCTATAGATGAGGGTTTTGCATACATGAACTGCTAGATTCTCAGATATCACTAGCCAGTATTATTTACACAAAAATGCTCAGTTAATTAAATAAAAAAAAAACCTTGAAAATTGCTAAATCTCATATACGTAGAAAATGATGTCACCTTTTCCTCTGTTTTAAGGGCTTCCTCAAGATTACTAAGTGTTGGAATAGATCCACCTTCCATTACACCCATAAGATTCTTCATACGAACGCGCATTTGGAAGAGCTGAGCTACAATTTGGCTTACCTGACATTATTGTGGTACATTCCTCAAAGTTAGGATGTATAGCACCGGTAGAGAAACCACAGCTTTGAAGGCCATTAAGACAAAATAAATTAAATTTGAAAGAGAATTCATTCTATATACCTGCTGCTCTGTTTTCCCTGAATCCTGAGCTACTCTTTTCCTCCTGACAGGTGATTCTGCCAACAGTTCTGGCTTTTCCCTCTCCTCTGGAAATAAACAAGAAAGGTTGGTTTAGCAAAATCACTTAATCCTGTTCAACAAATTGTAAGGCAAAATAACAAAGTTTTCCTCACAATAACAAAAAGCATAAATTTAGCATCTTGGTCATGTGATAACCAAGGGGCTCTCGTGTGTTTCTGTCAATTTTGTTATAAGAAATTTATCTAATGATGAGAGCCAGCCATTCGTTTATTAATGATGCGCTTAACCGTAGCACAGGATCTATTAGTAAGTGCCTTAAGTAATATATTATAAAAAGAAACAGAAGAAGAGACCAAATAATACAAATAGTGAATCCTATAAATGTGAAAAGCGCCTGTCTCATTCTAGCTGAAATCTAAATGGAAAACAACAATTGACCAGAAGAAGCCCAGGGAAGAAAGGATGAAGTATTAATCACAAAACTGGGAAAACTAACTTAAGGATAAAGGCAGCTCTCAGGGATCAACTTCACGTGTTAATGAAAACAGGCAATTAGGCAATTGGGTTAAAAAATTCACAAAATGCTCTTCAACAGCTGAGTTTCAGAAAGACAGAATAGATTATTATTGATAGAAAACTGAACTGGCAGCAAAAGAGGAAGTGATGGATTGAAGGACAGAAGTCAACCAGGTACTATAAGTCATCAACATATGCTGCATGTTACCTCATTCATTGCTAAGGCAAGTTTTTTATTTACTCAGGATATGTTAAAAAACAACATTACATAGCCGAAGATGATAGAGCAATTTTTATTTAACAAATATGACATCATTGATCAGTAGAAAGAAAGGACCAGGGGTCATTGCTTCTATCATTGCTTCCATTATCTTCAAACTCTTCTCTGCTTCTCGAATTTGAGCAGGAGTGACCTGTATGCATGCAAATGCGATTACATAAGTTTTACCTTATCTACAGAATCAAAACTGCAAGAGAAAAGTTTGTAAATGCTAGCAATGAAATTTAAGGTTCATAAACCAAAACTGGGACATTGTCATCAGATAACTGCCTCCTTTGTTCCCAAATATTATGGGGCACCACATGCATAAAACTGTCATAAATAGAAATATTTAAGAGAATTTATTTTCAGGAGCTCATACCTTCCCCATACCAGGAATCATTCCAATGACACGAGATACAGAACCCATTTGTGCAACAGCACGAGTTTGCTTTAGAAAATCATTAAAGTCAAACTTTGCACTCATGATCTTCTTTTGCAGTTCTTCAGCATCTTCTTGACGCATCTATAATAAATGTGGTTAATAACTGAATATTTTATTTTCATTCAATAACAATCTAGAAATATAGTGAGACACTCACAACTTCTTGTGCCTTCTCTACAAATGAAAGAACATCTCCCATTCCTAATACGCGTCCTGCCATTCGATCAGGGTAGAAAGGTTCAAGATCCTCCATGCGTTCCCCTCGTCCTACCAGCTTAATTGGCTTTCCAGATACCTGCCATCATTGAACTATCTAATCAAATAAAATATAAGAGAGAAAGAGGGAGAGAGATTCAAAATGGTGAACTATGTTAATCACTTTACAATTCCAAATATTGCTTAAGAAACATAGGTAAAAAATGCCACTTCAAATAATCAATTAAATATAGTAAGACCTCCATGACTGAGGCCATGCCAAAATCCACATATTCACAAATTAAACGCAGTGTCAGTCCATTTTGACTCTGAAATCTGGGGGAGTCACATAAATCAGGTCTAGATATATGCCATTCAAAACATGATTTCAAATACAATGTGGTTATAATAAATTTATAGAAACCTACATTTCAAAAGCAGATCCTCCAATAAACCATGAGTTCCTAGTACAAAGGTTGAGGGGTTACTGAGTACATCTCTGAGAAAATTTGCGAGTAACATTTCCCTAGGCACATACATTCACTAGATGAGAGGCAAGATGCAGCTGACACAAAATTTGTTTACCCCATTGTTAGTCCGTTAAATTTTGGAATACATTCCAGGGATGTACTAGGTTAACACTTAACAGGATATCATAAAATTTGTTTTATGTCATTTCTAAGATAAACATATGAAAGTTATTAAAGGTTAAGCCATCAAACAGGTTCTTTATGATTCCAAGTTACCAATAACACTTAAACCCAACTGTGTTATAAAAACAGCATAAGATGCTAGCTTTGTGTCATCATAATTGACACAATGCATCCAGCAGATACAAGAACAGCAAGGATGATATGATTTTATGACCCTCATGCATCTACTTATCACATTTAATAAATTAACAGAACTAACTTTCAAGAGCTTGTAATGTTAAAAATTCTGGTATGGAATGGTAAACATTGCCTAAGATGAGAACATGCAAGGTAGCAGCAATATTTGAAAATAAAATACAAAATAAAAACATCTTATGAAAGCTAAGATGAAGACAAGCAAACCTCTTTGACACTCAAAGCCGCTCCACCTCTTGAATCACCATCTAGCTTCGTCAAGATGGCACCTGTTATTCCAATCTCAAGATTGAAAGTAGTCACCAAGGCTGTTCACAGAAAATAGAGTAGTCAGAATTTTAGAATGTTTATAATTGTCATAGTATAATCTTATATCAGGTGCAAAACTATACCAAAGCCAAAGAAAAAAATGATCAATAATATGATAACCATTAATTCAGAATCAGATCATAAATATGGACAATTTTTTTCATTTTATTTTTTTATAGAAAAAAAAAATTTCATGATAAAGCAGTAAAAATTCACTTCTGAATACCTGCTGCTTCTTGCCCTGTCATTGCATCCACAACTAGCAAAACTTCTGTTGGATTCAATGCCCGCTTCACTTCTTTTAACTCATCCATCATTGCTTTGTCTATCTGTTTCATAAGTAATAACAACCTTGATCAATAGAATAAAAATGATTCCATATAATAAACTGAAATCATGAAATAATTATTCATTATAACATTTCCAATCATATAAAGAATTACCTGCAGCCTACCAGCAGTGTCAACAATAACCACATCAATTTTCTTCTTTTTTGCCTCTTCTAAACCTTGTTTAGCAATTTCTGAAGGTTTAACATCAGTACCTGCTGTATAGACAGGCACATCCACCTGACACAAGCTATATCTAATTATGAATATGTGATTTGATATAAAAATGAGAGAAGAAATATGAACAAGAGATAAGTCAAATAATGCTAATTATATATTGATGTCCAATGTCTGAATTCACTTGATTAAAAAATGAGAATGTTCCCAACATTTCTCTTTTTTCTTCCATATGAGCCTAAGAGGTCATTAAATACACTTACAATGCCTAGGAGAAGAAAATATGGCAAGATGCTAAAGCACCACCTATCAAGAAATGCATAATTCCTGTAGCCCATAAAACACATCAACTTCTACTACAATACACTTTCTTCATCAGTTTCATACTAATAACAACAAAAGTCAGTCTCTAGTTTGATATATTCAGAGGGGATAAAAAGAAAGAGCGGAATTAAGAAATATAGAAAGTATGTTGTGTACCTATCAAGTTAATCAAGCGGCGGGCTCCATACAAAAATGTAAATTTAATTGAAAATTTAAAATGACATTGCTGACTATATTTAAAAGAGGTGTATCTCTCAAGAAATTGCAACTGGTCAACTTCAAGGAAATAAAATCCCAGTACCTGTTTTCCCAAAATAGCAAGTTGGTCAATAGCAGCAGGTCTGTAAACATCCCCAGCAACTAGCATGCAACTCTTCCCCTGAGGTCAAGTTAATATGATTCGTTTCAATAAGGTGAAGGAACCACTAACTACCAGAAAAGAGATAGAGTAAGTAGGAGGGAGATTGGAAACAAACTTGTTTCTTGAGATAATTTGCCAACTTCGCACAAACAGTTGTCTTCCCAACTCCCTGGAGTCCAGCCAATAAAATGACAGTGGGCCCAGATTTGGAAAAAACCAGTTCAGAGACCTGCCCACCCATCAATTTTACTAGTTCATCATGTACAATCTGCAAAACCCAATGTCAATGATCAACACCCATTTCGTTCTTGTATAAAAGTTCAGTACTCAAAAAATAGCTCTAGTTGATGTATCATACTATCATCACAATATGATTACTAGGTAAATATCTGGTTCAAACAAGTTCTCTCACCTTCACTGCATGTGAATTTATACAAGGATAATATGAAGAAAAACCAGAAATATACATAAATATGTGGTGATTTGTTCACTTAGACAGTGCAACAAGATTTATTTGTTGCACTGGTGCAATGCCACCACAAATTTCAAATGCAGTTTGACACAAAAAATTTAAGTGAAATCAGTTGAATTTAAATGCACTTTTTAGACTGTTAAATTGAACCTGTGTAACAAAAAAATTATATTTGAGTATGAAAAATTTGTGTCGGACTGAGATTGAAATTTGTGGCACAAAATAGGCTCCAGTGCAACAAAATGGTGATGTTGCACCAAAGAATTTTCCATAGTGATTTAAACTTCATAAAAGTGCCAGTACAGGAAGCTTTCTCTTGCAATGAATGGCACTGATTTGTCTGTACAGTAACTCAATAATTTTACCTTAACCAATTGCTGGTCTGGTTTCACTCCTCGAATCAGGCCAACACCCACAGCCTGATCACTGACAGCTTGCACAAACCTTCTGACAACAGGAAGGCTAACCTGCCAAGAGAATATGCATTACCCGGTTACCTTCATGTAGATAAATTAAAGTTCCAAACCTCTGAAACCCATCTTACATCTGCTTCCAAAAGAGCTCTCCTAATATCTCGCATAGGCTCCACGATATTCTCTTTGGTCAAAACCTCTGAAGCACAAGCAAATCTACTCGTGAATAATCTACACAATAATTAAGGCTGGAAACCAAAAAAAAAAAAAAGGAAACAAAGGAAAGAAATAGATAGAATTGAAAATGGAAAACCCAAAATGAACATGAACAAAACAAGTCAAGCGGCGGTTTAAATTTGCTGCTTCCCAATTTGTTATATATGTTTCTGTCATTTTGAAAAAGCATACATCACTTCATTTGGATTAACTTACTAATCACTCCAAATTCTTTTGGATTTTTAAGAGTACATAACATAACATGCAAGAGAAGCTGTGATTATTTGAAAATGCAAGAGAAAAAAGGAAAGCAGAACACAAAGATTGGAAGCTTGAGAATGCAAACCTTCTCCTTTGAGCTTGTTCCACGCAGCCTCAAGGCCACTCGTCAACTGCCCGAACATTTCAGCCCTCACCAATCCGCGCATGTCCCTTCTCACAACGACGCTTTTGGAGTTCACCCAACCCCATATCTCATTCTATCATCCAATTGGAGAAATTAAATTATCAGTAAACTAATATCTAAAATTGGAAAAATAAAAAAAAGCTGCGAACAAATTTGTCTAGCTGTTGGTAAAGTCTTAAACTTGTTTGAAATAACTAGGTAGCATACTCCTTCAATGTTTCTGGGACTTACAGTGAACAAATTTCTGGAAGAAAACGAGGAAGGTGTGGCTGACCCGGTCCAAGGAGAGGAAAGCTTGGTTGATTTGGCAGAAGAGGAGAAGCTTCGGTTGTGAGAAAAAGAACGAGAAGCAGTGGAGAAATGACGGGAGACAACGGCTGAGAAGTGTACGGCCTCCATGGCCAGTGAAGTGAAGTGAGCAAGGTAAGGTGGAGCTGAGCTGCTCTATGTATTATGTCACGTTATCCACAAACTGAATCATCTCTTTTATATTAACTTTCATGCTCTCCAATATAATATCTATTATTATTTAATATCTATAAAATCTTTAAGGTAAATTTACTCGATGGCTATGGATAATATTAAGTTGCCAATTAATAAAGTGCTAGTTTATTTTAGAATTTGGACATCATTAGTCTTTTTTACCAAAAATTATTTTAGATTCGTTATCATTATGAGGTTATGTAGTGAATCGTTTGTTTCAATACAATGGTTTAACAAAACAATCACGTTATAACACCATTCTTCCTAATTGGGTCGAATTTATGACTCTGTAGTTCAAGATTTCAGGGATAAAGCCTTCAATCTTAAGATATGTTATAATTCGTCTAAATGGTTAGAATTAAAATACTTTGATTTCAATTACCAAAAAAAAAAAAAAAAACTTTGATTTCATGTCTGTCGAACGTTTTGTCACAATCTTTAACGGAGTGACAACATAGCAGACCTAAAAGAATAAACATAACTCCAAAGTAACGACCATGCAGTCTTCAATACTCAAAATGTATTGGACCGAAAAGGAGACTAGTAATTCTGAATTCGTTAAAAAAATGTTAGAACTCTGCATGGTTAATGAAACAGAATGAAGAAACACGGTTAACAAACTCACTCAGAAAAAAGAATAAAAAAACACGCATAAAACCAATACTAACTACTAAACGTGGAAACACAGAGACCTCTTTACACGTTGTCATCCTATCCATTCCCTTCCCATAGGGAACTTATGTGGGTGCTCTCACAACATCAATGCTCTCAATTATATGATATCAGCAACTATGCAACTCACAAGGGGTCTATAGTTACTGAAAGGACTACCATGTTTTCTTCTCTCATCCCGTGTCCCCCAGGCAGCAAGATACAAAATCAGACGCCTTTCAACGCCAAGCTTCAGTTAACTCTGTTCTTGAATTTATACGCCCAATAAGTGCAGTTCCCCTGTTCTTCTCTGCAGGTCCTGCTACCGGCAGCTCAATCACCATTTTGGAACACTTGACTGTATCAGAAGTATTCAATGGAAGGCTTTTGCTCTCGCAAATATTTGCTGGATCCCCCTTTGTCAGACCAGTAATAAATCTACAGTCTTGAAGTCCAATTGTCAAAGAGCAAACTTGAGAGACAACATTGCAAGGACAACTGTCAACCAGCAACCTATTTCCTCTAGGAATAAAATTTTCAGTAGATGTAGGCAAACTTTTGGATCCACTTTCAGTTTCACAGCCATCTTCAATAAGATGACTATGGCTTTGTAGAGAAGGTTCTTCGGCAACAAATAATGTATCCTCTTCATTACTATCATTTCCATTTTCACTGCCAGTCTTGAGAATCAGTTGTGAAGAGCTCTGGTGCCCATCATCATCAAAAGAATTTAGGTTTGAAATGGGATTTGATTTTACCATAGACTCCTCTCTTTCTCTCAGTGTCTTCATGACAAGAGTCTTGAGAAAATTCATGACTTGTACTGCATACATCAAAGCAGTCAAAGGATCTGCCATCTGTAGTAGACATATCAGAATGCTGTTATTGCAGCATAGATTAACCATAACCTCAGACCAATACTATAATTTTTCATAACATACTAGAAACAACAAGAAAGCAAACCAAATTTTAGCAATGAAGGAGAACAGTTTATATATAATCACCAGAGTCAATCAGAAATGCTGTTATTGCACCATAGATCAACATCAATCTTTGACCAATACTATAATTTTGCATAACATACTGAAAAATATTTTAGGAATACAAGAAATCACCACCAAAGTTATAGCACTGAAGGAGAATAGTTTATAAATATACACCAGAATTAAAATATAATAATTTCCCTGCTTAATAAAACTTCTCTAGTTTGAACATATCATGTCATTCATAATAAACATTCAATCGTCTAAAGGATTGTGCATTGTTACAGAACGAGTATGTTTTCTTGCCTCTTTCAAAAATCTCCATGACCTTTATGAAGCAAAAACAAAATCTGATAATGTAAATCTTTTTTCACCAAAAATGTTAGATTACTTTAATATAACTATAGAAGACAGTTGAAATAACAACATGGAAGAAAGGGTATAAACACATATAACAAAATGTCAGTTCCACTCATTGAGGTTATATCCAATAACATGAAGTTGGCTTGTATAAATTCAATCACAAAAACTGGGGCTAAGAGAATAACTGTATACTAAATATACGTGCGATCATGATTTTGTCTTACTTGAGTCATGTTTGGTGCAAAAACCATTGCAACATTACGTGCATTCATCTTGTTCAAATATTCCATTTGAGCAACGTCAGCCATTAGGTTTATTGCCCAATCTAGCAGAGCAGCTTCTGTCGGAGGAAGAAGCCCCACAAGCTGAGCACATTCTTCTTCTGACTGGGACTGCATCACCTGCTCTGGTGAAAGAGGGTCCAACACCCCAGTTGGAAGTTCTCTGAACCAAGCCTACAAAGGAGCACAAGTGTATCAAAATTAAAGCAATAATCCCATCAATATAGTTGCCTTAACGAGTTAGTGGTCTCTTTAATGTATCCACCATTCTGCCCCGTGGTAAAAAAAAAAAGGAAAACAATTAACATTAGTGCATATATTAAATTCACCAAGACAACTTTCAAATAGAAGAGCCTAATTCCTTTTTAAAAATCATGTATATCATTTAAATCTCTAAACATTTAAAAAAGTAATTCTGAAGTAAAAAATATAGTAATACCTTTATAAGACCTGCCAAGCAGTGCACGTCAATGCCATTTGGTACTATTCCTCTGTTTAATTGTTCCCTCACAATCTCCTCTTGACTATTTTCAGCATTAATTCTGAAGATTCCTTCAGCCTGGATGTACACATTTAAATTTTCAACTTCAATTCTATTAAAATTAAACAACAAATCATACAAAAGCTTTCTGGAAAAATCAGAAGCAAACACACACAAAAAAAATGTAGAGATTGCTCATCCACTAACTGGCATTATTTGTTCAAGTAATGTAATAATTCAAATCACCTTTACATTCTAACCAACAAAGCAAGGAAGGACATAGGAGCTAGGCTAAATACCTGCAAGCCTCCTTGTGCATACAAATGTCTTTGCATTAACAGCAGTATTGTAGGTACACTATTTCCTCTGGCATCAAAAGAAAGCTGCATAGATTCTGTTGAAACCCCAAAAACATTTGTGCTGCGGATAATAAATGAAAATATATCAACTCTTGACAGGATGAATAATTCAGGATGCATTCACCAGATATGTAATATGAGTCAGGTAGAGAAGATCGCCAAAAAGCAGATGAACAAATAGATTGCTTGTGAACTAAGTGCAAATGGTGTGTATTTTTATCACCAAGGGCTATACATACAATACAAATGTGAAAATAACATCACCATGGTTTATTTTTATGTGCCATCTCAGTTGCAAGAAATAATCAATTGTTTTATGATGATAAATTCAACACCATTGATGAAGTGCACTATGATTTCAAAGAAAAAAGTCAAACAACTGACAACAGAACCTACAAGGAAATAAAAGTTATGTGTGGCATAATCAACAAAGATGGAAAAAAGCACCTAGATCAATGATCCGTCCGTGTCTCTCATTTTTCTCATATTGCTTACTTGTTACAATTAACCAAACCCACTTCGGAAGACTAATTTGCAAGATAGACAAGTATCACTGTATCAGTATGTTAGCTATAGAGTATAGAGATATAATATGATATGGCATAAGGGTGGAAGTTGCTCCTTTTACCAAAACATTAGAATTATACGTGTCACAGAGAGCCTTCAATTGTATCTCCCATTCAACTTCAAGCTTGACATGGACAGGAAAAGGAGAAAGAGTGGAAAAACAAAACAAGGGCAGAACTAGATATTGGAAAAAGTGGAGGAGGAGGAGGGAGGAATACTGTTTCCATGTCACGCTGTATAATTGCCAGCTGATATTAGACTTCTACAATAAGGACTATGATGAGAGAATACAACTTTAAACTAAGGTAATCAGCAGATATTAACTTTAAATCTCAATATGGAACTACTTAAATTCACAATGTACTAAATATCAAACAGCTAGTATTTATAAAATATTAAGCAAATTGCAAACAATGCATTAAGATTTTTCTTTTCTTTCTTCATTACAGATAAGGCAAATGAGATGCTATCAGGATGAAGACCTCTCTGGGCGACCTACAGATTGCGCTTAAGTAACCATGAGAAAACTAGGAATATCATTACAGCCATCAATTATACGCAACTAGAACTTTGGTCTTGCACCGGGTATTTGACAGTCCAAAAAGGCCATGCAAGCTTAATTTGTGATGTTAAAAAAAAGGGGGGGGGGGGTTCATGAGAGAATAGCAGTATATTAGATGTAGTGTTGCAGTAGATAAGATGGTGAAGCAAAATTATTATTCCTCCGACACTAAATTACTGAAATTCCAGTTTTAAGTTGAGTAAACATAACAGCTAAACGTCATTTGTTAGCAATAGGATATGAATTTTAAAATTCAATATCACAACCTCATGGAAATCATCATTCCAGTGGCATGAATTTGAATGGAATCACATGCGCAATAAAAGGGATCAGCAAAGGACACAGGAAAGAACTTCAAGAAGATTAATAGTAACGAGTAAGAGAGAGAGAGAGAGAAATAGAAGAAATCACATCTCTGAGAACAGAGAACACCTTGACCAGGTATATTCAAGTACAATTTGGTATGAACTGACCTTGCGCTGGGAGCCCTTCTGGGAACTTCAGGTTCGAATTCAACAGGCAAACCAAGAAAACCATTAAAACGATCAAAGGTAACATGGGCAACATGCCTGACATTAGAAGGCCATCCAATCTCCATGGAAGAGAGGTCTCCAGTCCTAGTACTGCACCCAATCAAAGATTTCCTAAAAGTAGCAATCAAAAGGGTCAAAATGTTAAGCTGATCTCCCTCTCTGTCCTTTTCTTTCTTTTCCCTGTCTGTTCCTTCTTCTTCTTCTTCTTCAACCTCCTCTGTACCCAAATCCAAATGGGACTGCAGCACCCCTTCCTCCACTGTGGGGCTGTTGATAAGGGCACTTGGGTGCGACCCATCATTGGGTGTGAGACGGCCACATGGGCTGGAACAGCTTGAGGATGAAGGGAAGTGAGATGGGGATTGGAGCACTTCGGTCATATTTGATTTGAGCAATTATTTTGCGCCAAGACCTACTCTTTGTTTTTCACCCCACACTTGAAGTAATAATAATATAATATTTATTCTTCTATTTCTTCACGGAAAGAAAGCAAAGATTTTAACATAAATATGGTGGAGTGGAGTTTGTTTCAAGAAAGGGTTTTGGAAGGTGAGACGTGACTATCATCACTGTTCCTTCAGCTCGCCGGCTTATCCTCAAGCTTAGACAGAGAGAGGGAGAGAAAAGAAAAGATGCGGGAGGGTCCAGATTCTCGCGTGGGAGAGAGAATTCAAAGAATCATATGAGAGAGAAAGAGAGGTGGTTGGGTTGGGGCGGAGACGAAGGAGTGAGTGGGATTTACAAGAGAGAGAAAGAGAATAATGACATGTACAATAAGAAGATGTATGCATTATGTGTGGCAGGTAGACGCCACGACAATCCTGTACAATACAACCTTTGAGGCTTCTCTAATTCTCTTTTGCGAGTTTTTTTCTTCCCTGGGTCACACAAATGACACCACTGGTTCGGAAAATGCTCTCCTAGTTAATGCCTGTTCAGTTCTATGTGCACCATTTTCGTTGAATTTAATTCAAACCTAATCTACTTGTTGCAAGGATTAATGACAACTTTTCAAGAGAAGCAAAATGTATATTTTGACTTAGCAGAGCTAGCACTTATTACTCCCTTAATTTGTATCGTGTCCATTTCAAAGGGAATGACAGAGAATTAAGAATAGATCAAAGTACGCCCAAAAATCAAAGTGATGTGATGAATCCATGATCTTGACAGGTGAGAATGAGACACCAGAGGTGTAGGCTAACCATTCGCTATTTCGCTTCCCTGCCCTATCATGATCTTTTTTTTTCTTTTTTTTTGGCACTTATTTTTAAAATTTATTAATAAACACATGTTACAGAAATATTTTATTTAATAATTAATATGTGACATTAAACATATTAATTACTAAATAAAGTCACTATATATGATTTGTCCTACTAAACTATTAACACAAATAAAGTAGTGTGGGCACCCGGTTCACAGCCCCCACCATTTAACATTAGAGGTTAAATCAGCTCCAAACTCTATAATGTTGTCTCGACAGGTCCTTAATTTTGTGATCATTGTTTCAATGTTAGGGCCATTGTTAGTGGACAAAAAAATAAAAAAGATAAGAATGGGTAGAGACATGATGACTTACCAACATCAGAAAAGGAAAAATCTAGTAGTTTACAGTCATCAAAAGAATAAGAATACTATCACATTCATAATAAATTTCTAATTACTTATAGCAATATGATATGTTTAAATAAAAGGATTATTCATATGTTTAGAAGCTTGACTTACTAAATAAAAGTTTCCTATTTTTTCAAATATGTTATGCCGTCTTTATTCCCTGAAAAAAATTCATTGTAAGGAAGAGAATTATCAAGTAGAAGGTTGAAATTTGGAATTGAACTTCTTTAATATTGCTTTTTTCTTCTCTCTTTGTTTATTGGGAAAGGCTAGGGACAAAAGAGGACAGGGTTCACACCTGTTAGCTTTTAGGTTTTGATGATGATATGTTAAGTGTTAATTTGTGTATTTACTTAATATTTGAATTTGAAGTTTTCTTAGCTAACAATATCTTATTTGATTTGGGATGTGATTAAATGATTTTGAATTCCAAACTTTCTTTATTAAGGAAATATTTTTGGTGATTTAATTAAATTACTTCAAATAAGTGCCTATTCAATTAAATGATAATTATGTGATTTAATTAGTAAAAAGATCAATTGACACTTAATTTAGAATATTTGATCTTGAATTTGAAATTATTTTTAATCAATTTCGTGCAATTTAGGAACATCTAATGGAACGCCTACTAGAATAAATAAGCGCATCCTAGAAGCCTTAACAGAAAAAAAAAAAAAGTACCTAAAGGAGCATCTACTAGAACAAATGAGTACATACTGGAAGTCTTAGCAGAAAAAATGAGCACCTAAAAGAGCACTTAATATGATTAAAGATTAGCTACCTAAATTACATGTGGGACTTGTTCAATAACTGGAGAAACTTATTCTAATGACATCAATCACTAACGGCTATCAAAATCAAAGGAAATAACTTTGTCACATATAGATAAGAGTCTCAAAGGATTAAACTATTGAATCTTAAAGGAAATTCCTAAGAGTTAAAACATTGTTCATTCTTCTCAAGAGCTTTACACTTGTTTATCTAGTGTAGAGAGAAAGAGAGTCTTTGAATTCCATTGTAGCTCATTCATAAGAGCATCCATATTCCTGAGAGTTGATATCTTGTTCTAGTGAAAAAAAGAAAAGAGTGTTGATAGTAATTTAGGAATTTCTTTTTAAACTAGGTTACTCTATTTTAAATTGAGGTAAAATAAGGTTTTCTTGTGGTGTCATTGGAAAAAACAATGTCATTGTTACTTTGTTTTGAGTTAAAGTAGAGGAAGGTTAAATGTGATATCTTTGTAAGTAAAAAGGTCACTAAATTGAAGAAAATATCAAACAATTGTTTGAGGACTAGACGTAAGTCATGTGTTGTGGCTAAATCAGGATAAACTTCTTGTGCATTTCTCTCTCCCTATCTCTTTATTTAAAAGTTTATCATATTATTTGCTTGCATTGCATTTGTTTTTTAATTTGAAATATGTTATTAAATAACGTAAGAACCAATTCATCCCCTCTTGTTTCTCACAAAACCTTTCAAATAAATAAAATATAAACTGTTTTCAATAGCAATTTATATATAAAATTGCAATATTTTCGTCTACACTATCAAAATAAATTTTGTCTTCTAGTAACCTTTTTCTAAAAAAAAATTGTTCTCGGACCAAAATAAAAGAAGCTTGAAGTGCCACGGCCATTAAAAGGGTTTTGACTCCAAATAATCACTGATATCTTTACTTTTCTTTCTCTTCTACATCTTCTTGTCTTTTTCCGATAAGCTATCTTGTTAATTTCACTTGTAAATTCATTTTTCTATATAGATTTAAATGGTACTACAATTGGCTGCTCAGATAAGGTAATACCTAACAAATCTTGTTATCTAATTGTTTTATCTTTACAATTTTTGGCTTTTATGATTTGCAAAATACTTTTCATTATATCAGCATGGAATTAGAACATTGTTTCTAATACTTTGTTACAGGATAGGACAATAAGCAATCTGCTTGATGGAGTTGCTTGAGGAAAGTAGCATTGCAGCTGTCCATTACAAACTGGGACAAACAGGTTTTTTGTGATTAATTTGAAGGTATAATTCTCACCAAGTACATGCTACCATTTAATCCATACAAGAAAGTACAGCGATTGAGATTTGAAGGGAAAAAAAGAAAGGAAGGAAAGCAGATTCTTTCTTGGTGATATGTGGCCTATATATCGGAACCTAATGAATATTGAGGTTGAGGTGCTCAAGCAACAGAAAAGATTTCAATAAGCTACGATTCTTGTCCCCGCAAATAAGCTACTCATGGACTTTGTTCTTAACGGACATAATGCTAAAGCAAGATACTCCACGCTACTTTGCAGGAGTCTTTAAGGCCAGGACAGGGTTCTGCATTTAACGAAACCCTGTACCTCTGTCCCGTTATACAAAGTTGTGAACTAAGATGTAAAATAAAAAGTGAAAAGGAGACTGCGTCTAGCAGGAGCTTTTGCACTGGGCTGAAAAACCAACTTTAAGGAAGAAAACCGTTGTGACTCCAAACTATTTTTATTTCATGTTCAAATTCAAAATGGCTGGCACAAACATGGGACATGGTTTACATGTAGCTCTCCGAGTGCAAACGGACTGCACAAACTTAGCTTAACTCCTTTTTATGTGATTTTGACCATTCTTTATGGTTCTATTCTTGAGAATTGCAGGCATTACATGAGGCTCCCCTACGGTCCTACCCCACTACATTGTGCCGCCTTTTTTCTCAAATGTTTTACTTTCAGATTCTACGTGTAAGAATCCCTTACTCTTTAGGAATTTACATTACACCATAATCTGTATTATGGTTGTTTGTGACCTGTTTTGTAATTGTATCATCTTTCTTTTTTCTATATTTGTTGGTGTCTCCCGCGAGCATTGGAACCCATGTTCCCATTTATTTTCTACCAGTTCACGCAGCTCCGTAATCTCCGAAAACAATTCAAAATGGAAGATCATACACCATCCTTAAATAATTTATACTGCAAGGGTATCACGACCAAAGTGCAAGATGATAAAACCGCACGAAATAACTCTGTATTGCATTTGCTATCAACTGGCGCTTCAGCAGACAAACGCCCCATAAAATGCAAGTGTCATACCCAAAACGTGAGACAATGATCAAATATAACCCAGTGATATGAGAAGCATTGATTTCTAGCAAAGAAAAGGCAACAATTAAGCAACGCAACTTAATAGTAATACAGGACCTTAAAAGAAGTATCTGCAAGAGCATTGGGGTCTTTTAAAGTAGCACTAATTTGAACGCGTAACACAAACACTTGAAAACAAAACAAGAAAGAATCTCATTACGCGTTAAAACCAGAAACAACTTAAAGGCTATGATGGGAAGACTACATATTCTGCCTTTCAAGGAGGACATGGAAGACTTCTAGCAGGAGAATATAAGTTGATAACAATTACTTCCCCTTGTTGAACGTTTTATTAACAACAATGCTGAGAAACAAGAGAATCTCCCTGATATGTTTACAAGTGTTGTAAATCCCAGTAAGAGAGAAGGCAACTCCCAAACAAGGAATCAAGGCACACTTCCTATATCCCCTTCCTCCCAAATAGACAACAAATCCCAAGACTAATTTCAAAGAAAACTAAATCACACCAACAAATTGCATAAATCCTTACATAAAGTACTTCTGTTTAGTGTTTAGAAAAAGTTTCTACAGACAAGACCTGCAGTTAGTCAGAGTTTTATAGATGATAAATTACAAAGTTTGAAGCTCCCAAAATTTATAAAAAAAGAAATTAAATTAGCACTGTTAACCTGGAAGTATTCAAGAATAACCTCAGAGTGACCACATATATGAATCACATTCAAGAGAATCAGCCAAAATTATGTCACTTAACAACAAATATGATTGCTTAAACAAAAAAAAATAGTTAAACTCCAATAGCTCCAATGACAAGTCCAAGTTTAGAGCATAGAGAGATAAGTGTTCAGCCAAAAAATAAACAAACAGTTTATATATATACATAACATATAGGGGGCATATCTAGATGAGTGATTTATTGTGAGAGTGAAAGGAGTAATTCTTGACCATTGAATCATGCAAGTATGGTAAAGATTAGAACATAAAGTCATGTGACCTTTAAAGAACTTCTAATCTTAACCATCCATGTAAGATTCAATGGTCAAGATTGGCTCCTCTCACCTCTCATAATAAGAAAGTGTTCTAACTTGATATGGCTCCTATATATATATATATATATATAGACGCACACCCACACACAATAGATAAAGATGAGAAGAAAATCAACTAAAAAGGACATATGAATATCATTTTACCCGAGTCAAGTCATTGTCATCCAACTAAAACCCTAGAGGAATGCTGCTATGACAAATCGGCCCAATAAGGAACCCCAAATTAGTGGCTAACATGACCCTCTTAAGATCCACTATTACATGTGACTTTCTGCGGTTACGTTGTTCAAATACACACCAGTTGAAACCTGAAAATATACTTATAAATGTTTACAAGAAGCATAAGTCATGTCCTGTTCACAGGTTCAAGTGCCTCAACAGTGACCACACTATTTCCTCTGATTACCTGCGGTAGTAGGTGAAATTATCAATTTAAAAACGAAGTTCATATCTGCTATACCTTGACCACTGAAATTAAAAAGAGAATGCAACAAATCAGGACTCACCACCATCCCTATATCATTTTTCTCATTGCCATTCACTTCCACAGTATTGTCGACAACTAAATTCATAAACTGGTCAAAACCCCGGAGAGTACCAACAATCATCCGATTTGCATTCAGCTTGACTGCAAGGAAATACCTAGTATTTCAGTATAATTTCTCCCCCCTACTGGTAAGACTTGTTTTCAAAGATAAAGCCCTATAACTTATAAGCTATAGGTTTAACCCATATGAGCATAGATACATACTAAAAAACAGACATAAACAGAATTCACAAATAAATGAAAAAAAAAAAAAAAACAGGTACAGAAACAAGAAACGCAATAAAACCAAAAAAATACAAAATGAACCAAAGGAAACAAAGAGATGACGTAATAACTAATAAGTTTATTCCCACAAAGAAAACTAAACAGATAAAAGAATAAAGATACTCTCACACTCTCAACAGACTCAACTCTCGCACACTTCTCAGTCTCACACTTTTTCTCCGTAGGCTCAAATTGTTTACAGCTCTCACCCAACGTGAGACAATCATTATCCAAGAAACATCATAAAATCTTCAAATATCAGATATATGTAGAATGTTAAGTAAACCAAAAACACAAGTACCTGTTGAATTACCACACAGGCTAAAATATTTGAACAGTTCCACATAACCTTCTTAAGCTATCAAATAAATAAAACCAAACTACTTAACACTCGGCCTCATCACCAGAAACCACAGATTCCATGAACCGCTAAAGTAAAAAACATAATGATAGTGAAAAATGTTGTTTAAAACACGGATATTTCTATGGCCCATAAAAATAAAAATAAAAACAGTCCCACGCTGTAGCTCAAAAAACTCAATTGATGTAAAGAAATCAGCACGGTAGGCCTCAAATTTAGTTTTGGTGAATAAATTATACCAAACAAGGAAGGCAAGAAGAACAACCTCCAGAGTACATTATTTAGCAGAAGCAACAACACATAAAGAAAAACGAAGAAAGAATCAAACTCACTCTGAAGCTTCTTGTCCATGTACCTGCCGCATCATAGAAAAGAAAAATGCAGATTAATTAAAAAAAACAAAACAAAATCGTAGTGGAACAGAGTTCAGTGAGAGGTATGCTTACTTCTTCAAATCTGGCGGTTGCCCTGTCCTGCTCATGCTGAAGAGATTGACACAAACAAGGAACAGAGAACAAAGAAGAAGAAGAAGAAGATGATGATGATGATGATGATGATGATTTGGGAGTACAAAAACCTCGATTTTAGCCGAAACCCTAGTTACTGTGGCTACGGTTCCTTTTTGTTGAAAGGCACCAAGCCCATAAATGGGTCCAGAAAACTTGGATTCTTAAACAGCCCAGAAGAACCAAAGCCCATATCCAAGGCTCCAAAACAAGAATGGAATCCCAATTCAAGAAAATTCAAGAAAAATTAGATGCAGGACCAAAAACCCATTGTGTAAAACATAGTTAACTGCAAACGAGCCATATTTTTAAAAATAAATACATTAAAAGTATTACGAACTTTGTTCTCGAAGTGTGATCAGAACGAGATCATGGCATTCAGACAACTTTTCAACGAAGTTCATTCATATTGTTCATTTGTTGATTTGCGTCAAAATGAGTTAAATTCGTCGAATTGGCATGTTTATTTGTATAAATTATACGAGTTAAGTTTTAAAATTAGTGGTCTGTAAAAATGCGAGTAATTTTGGATCGACCCGTTTAACCCGCGAGTTAAACGGGCCAACTCACAGGGTATGCGAGCCGCCTGCATTATTTTTTTTTTAATTTTAAATTTGTTTGTATGTAAAGAAAAAATTTTAATTTAAAAATTTAAAAGTTAATTAAACAGTCTTTTCACAAATAAAAATACAAAATGTACGTACTGTACATGCTAATAATAACACAACTCACATACAAACATATTTGTCACACTTTATAAATTTATGTTATTTATTTGTTTAAATTATCCTTTAACCCTTTAAATAAGATTAAAGTATTTAATACTATGTTTATATAATGTAATATTTAATTTGAGATTATTAAATTTAAATTTATTTCAAAGTTTACAAGTTAAAAAAAAGTTTTGCGGGCCGGCCCGTTTAAACCCGCGAGATGATGCGAGACGAGTCGAGTTGATTAATTTACAACCCATTTAAATGCAAACAATTTTAGCTCGACCTGTTTAACCCGCGATCCGTCGCGGGCGGGCCTAAACAGACCGAGTCAGCCTGTTTAACAGCTCTATTTACCGATCAATCCAAAGATTACAACAAATAAAAAAAATTAAAATTTGTCTTTTCCTTTTCCTCATTTTTTTTGGTATAATCTTTTCCTTCTTGTTATAAAATACAGATCTACCAAAACAAATAAAAAGAACACGGCAAAATACAAAGAAGTTTAATAGAAAGATAAGCTAGCATGGGAATAACTAATTTTCATTATTTTCTAACTTCAAATCATATGAAAACCTGCATATGGGGGTAACTTAATGAAGATTGGCCAGATTATCAATTTCTTCCACCTAAAAATAATCTTATCATTACTTTCCCGTCATTCTGCTAATAGAAAATGAACGAGAGAAAGAAAAAAATGCCTTCACCCTTTTTAAGAAATGTTGTTAATCAACAATATGGTCTATAGCTTCCTTTCGCCCCTACTAGGCAAAACGCAAAAGTCAAAATCGCCATTTGCTATTGCTATTCAAACTTGGCAGCTAGAATTTGATTGTTAGGCTCTAGTTGTAATGCTTGGATGTCAAATTTCTATTTTCTTTATATCAATTATTACTTATTATATTTCTTAAGCAATTTTTTTTTTGTATAAATTAAGATATTCTGAAAATTAAGAGACTAATCTTACGGGATACAATCAAATACATGAAACGGGAATCCCTCTCAACTACATTTTTTCTATACATACCGTTTCAAAAATCAAATCTAAAATAAAATATTTAAAATAACGAGTATCTTCCACTCATACACAAACTAGTATTTCTTAAGCAATTTGTCCCTTATAAAACATTTTAAATACGAGCAACGTTATTCACGCAAATAAACTCTTTATATACTTTTATTATTTTAGTGAAATCTAACAGCTTAGACTAACGCCTCAAAATTTTCTACGAACATCATTTTTATATACTCAATTCAAATGTTAAAAAATAAATCAATTATGCCTTTAGTCTTTCCAATTTTGTCAAAATTAAATTTTGGTATTCTAATTTTAATAATAATAGTTAATCTTATAATTAAAAATAATACAATTAAATCTCCATATATGTATGTAATTGATATGACAGCATCTTGTTTACTAGTGACATCAATTTTGATGACATTACGTTTTTGGTTGAATATGCTAACGGGTTGTTACATTAATAAAAAAAATGCTACATCAATAATATAACAACGAAGAGTCTTAATTGTATTAATTCAAAAATTATGAGGATAATATTATTGGAATAAAAAAATTAAACCAAACCTGAATTAATTTAAGGGACTAATAGTATAATAAAAAAACTACATGGAAAAACATTAGTTTCTAAAAATAATAATAGATCAAGTTTTAACATGGTAAAAATTGCCTATATCCCTCTCCTCCTAACAATTAAATCTCCATATGGGTATGTAATGTTAGGCGGACTTAACATGTAATTGATATGGCAATGTCTTGTTCCGTAATGACATCAAATTACATGACTTTTTTGGTTGAATATGCTAAAAAAGTAAGAAGGGTTGCCACATTAATATAAGAAAATGGTATATAATTAATATAATGATAAACAGTCTTAATTGTATAAATTTTAAAAACTATGAGGATAAGGTTATCCAATAAAAAAAAATAGAAAAATCAAAACTAAACCTTGATTAATCTAAGGGACCAAAAGTATAATTATGGAAAAAAAATACATGCAAAAACATTATTTTCTGAAAATAATAGTAGCTCAAGTTTTAACATACTAAAAAAATAAATAAAAAAATAAAAAAACGTATAGCCCTCTCCCCCCAACAAATAATCGCAAGTCCAATAGTACGTTTTAACTTCATTTTCTAATTCTTAAGTGAGCTAATATTTCTTATATGTAATGTAACTAAAACAAAGGTAATAAATACTATTTTAGTGCGTACTTGCATGTTTTATCTAAGGTTGTCGAATTGAGAAAATTGATAAGATAATAAGACTTGCACGTCAAAGAGACAAAGACGATGTTTTATGCGAATCTATTACTATTTCAGGCATTCAGGCTGACCAAACAAGGGTTCCGTTTTATTCCGTAAGAAATTCAGTACCTAAACTAACCCCATAACCAATTGGGGGGGGGGGGAATCTTTGCAAAAATTACGTAAGATATGTAAATAATCTGAATTAATTAAAAGTATATATAACAGAACTAAAATGTATTTACATGAAAATATGTGTGTAAGTTTATGAGAGTATCAGTGTGTTTTGGGAAAGATATATTTTCTATCTTTAAGCTTTTTTTTGCCTAAAAAGTTGTTTTGTAAATAATTTAGAGTGTTTGGGAAATGACTTAAATTTTTAAAAAAGTTTTTATTTTTTAAAAAAGTTGTTTTACTAACATCTTTAACATAAGATGGTTAGATTATTTTTACAATTTAAGCTTTTATTTTTTTATTGCTTTATCTTTTATTATTAATATTTATGTTGTCTATCACTATATTATTTATTATTGAAATTTATGTTGTCTATCACTATCATTTTTTTTATATAGAATTTACTACTTAAATTTTGTAAAAACTAGTGCATGTTGTGATATTGTTCTGAAATATATATATATTTATCTTAAAATTCCCTATATTATTCAAATAAAATATATATTGTTTTTATTTAACTATTCTAAAAAATAATATATTTTCACATGTTTTTCAGTTATAAAAAATGTTACAAATTTTATTCAATTTCTTATAATAAAAAAAAATTGATGATAACACATAACAAAAAATAAATAAGTTATAATGCTTAAAAAGCATCAAATATTAATATAAACAAATAAATTCATACTCTTTTTTTATAATTTACTATAAAAAAATAATTATTTTTTACATTATCCAAACAAAATAAATTATCTTAAAATTACTTTTCAGCAAACATACTCAAATAAAAATAAATTTTAATTATAATCAATTATACAAATAATCAATTATCAACATAATTTATTTTTTTCAGGTCTCCAAACACACTCTCATTATTATATATACACCAAAGTTAAGGCTGGACGGAGACCCTTTGGTTTTGTAGGTCAATTAGTAAAGTACGCCGTTAGGGGGGTACAGTACTACAAACTGCTTCATGGGCCACAATGACAGCCACCGCCCTCAGCGTGTGATATTCCCCGAGTCAATTTGTGACCGCGCACGAACAACGATTTCTAAGGCCCGGCCTACCACACCCTCCTACGAGTCTTTGTGTGAATGGAGGCATTTCCTTAGACCAAAACAAAATGCACGCATTTCTTAAGTCAACCCTTCTTCTCTATTTAGGTTTCTTTTCCCTTTTCTTTTAAGTCTTTTTATGAGAAATTCTTGGCCAGAGAAAGCCGTTCCCTTTTGCAGTCTGCAAATTGTACAATCTTCTTTAATATATATATATGCTCCCCTTATTTTTCCAATTCCTCCCTAGGCGTTGTGGTCTTCACGATAGAGTTTGGTGCTAGACGTTTCTATACTTAATATAATGTAAGGTCTAAAGAGAGACAAAACAAAAAAAAGTAATTGATATCTTCGATTCTGAAGATATTATTTAGTGTACACATTTCTTTACGAAGCTAATAAAATAGTTTCATATTAACTCCTCCATCTCTCAATAGTTTTTTTTTTTTTTTTGACTTATTCGTCTTTCATAGTTAGTTACTTTATGATGACGATGACGGAATTAGTTTTTTTTTTTTTTTGTCATTATTAGATTGGAGTGGTGTAGTTTTAGAATATTATGGTGTTTTGGAATATCCCTTGTCTAATTAAGCTAAAAGCCAGATTCAATAGAAACATTGTAATAAACCATTTTGTTAGTTCAATGGTCACTAATCACTATTCTGTAGAAATTGAGATTAGAAGTGAGAGCGGTCGTTGATGTTGGTATAAGAATCTAAATCTAACTCATAATTGTAAGCCATTTTTAGTTTCAAACAATAATGATGCCTGAGCATTGACCAACGGATCACTAAATAGTACACCTGCACATATTGATATTAGTGTATTATCATTTTTAATGAATAATGTCAGATGTTTATAACTAGATGTCAGCAATATGATGTTTATAATTAGATGTCAGATGTTTCAAACAATAATGATGCCCGAGTCTTAACCAAGCCTTTGGTTTGCACCATTTAATTGGCTCGTATACTTTGGCTACCAAATAATGGCTAAATAATTTAGGAAAAATAACTGAATAGTGTGATTTGAAAAAAAATAATTTAAAGTTAATTAAGTATTTAATTATATTAATTAATAATTTACATGTAATTGACTAATAATTTATTTTTATTTTAATATCTGATACATGGTTAACCATATATAAATTATAAATTAATATAATTAAATATTTGATTAATTTTTAAAACGAACTAAATATTTAATTTTTTTTTCAAGCCACACTATTCCATCATTTTACCAATAATAACCAACAAATGTGAAGTTGAAAGTTGAAATCCCCACCACTATGCTACTATTTTAAAGTGTTGGTGTGCCACATATTATGGATGCCTGCTTTCTTAATATTTACTAATATAGTAATTCGGATTATCTCCCTTCATCTCTTTTAACCACTATTAGGTCAGGCTTAGCCATTAGCCACTACAAAACAACTTAAAGTTGCAATAAAAAATTTTGAGATTATTTTTCCATTCTCAAAACATTCAACTGTCATAGATTCCAATAATTCAGAAGGAAAAAATGACTCTTCCAAAAAAAAAAAAACTTTCCCCTCAAACTCCCATTAGCCCATTACCTCACCCAAATATAATTCTAAATCATCCCTTCACCTTGCACAATAGCCATTTCAACTACCTAGCTCTCCTCCCATCTATCTCTCCCCCATCTTCCTCAAAGTTCTTTTGGAACTGAGTTTAATTAAAAACAAAATGCTAGGGAAAAAGATGGTAACTTTCAAGAAACTGGCGAAAAAGGTGAAGGCTGCTGGTGGAGCTGACCCTGACCCTGCCCATCATGAGTGTTTGCTCAAGGGATATGAGGAAGAATCCCCCTCCAACACAACCCCAACTGGGTTTTTTGCACTTTATGTGGGGGAGGAGCGCCGGAGGTATGTGGTTCCAACCAGCTACCTTTCTCACCCGTTATTCAAGATGCTGCTAGAGAAGGCATACAATGAATTTGGGTTTACGCAGAGGAATGGCCTGGTAGTTCCATGCAGTGTTTCCACATTTCAGGAGGTGGCGAATGCTATAGAATGCAACAATGGAAAGTTTGACTTAGGCAAACTTTTTGCAGAATTTGTTTAAAATGCAGAAAACAGATGCTTTCTTTCATTCTTTTGCTAGTGTTAAAATGCATCGGAACTATAACCTCGTTTGTCGGGGTTATGGATGTTCTAGCTATAATTAGAACACACACCCATATATATGTAAAGCATAGCTCTCCAAGAGCTAGCTTCAACTTAAATTGAAGTTGTTGCTACAAACAGTTTTCAATTAGAATTGATTTGCCATGTAAACTAGTTTCTCAAGTATAGTGAACTTCCAATTTTGGTTTATCTTTAGCTTTTGCTTTTAACTTGCTTTTCTATAGTTTTTCCCTTATACTTTCAGCAAACATGCTCCCTTCTTTCACAACTATCATCTATTGCCGCAAAGTGGCCTGGCCTCAATAATCACTAATCAGTGGCAACAGTTGGTGTGCCTTAAATTAGTCAACTGGGTGTCTGAAGCGAAAATATTAAGGTTCTGCTTGGTTGAATAGTTTCACTTACACTCGTTCATTCATAATTTCACATACATTTCTTCTGTGTGTAAGATTCACTTAAAACCCCAAAAACTAAACACCGTTAATGGAAAAACATACACAGTTATAATTACATTCCTTGTGGGTTCATGTGAAATGTTCTGGTACCCTTACAGGGACGTGATCTGAGCAATTGTGTTAGAATTGATCAATGCCACGGGAATATTGCTGGCAATTAGTCTTTCTTTGCTCCTTATGCTGTTTGCCAAAAAAAATTATGCTCTCTTGAAGAAATCAATCAAGAGCGTGTGATTCACAAAAGAAAAAAGTAAGCTTCAGCGCAATTCTGCTAATTGATTTGAGTACACGTACATGTAACTAAGAAATGTCTAATGATGTCTAGTCTGCCCGACCAGATTGACCCGTTTGTGGTGTACATCAAGATAAATGGATTCTATAGATTAACTATAATTGTATGACTGACTTATATTCCAGGGTAACATGATTTGTTTTATCTAGAATGTTTTTCTTTTTTTTTTTAAAAAAAAAAAAAAGAAGAAGGTGAAAGTAGGCAATAATCTATTTCTGTCATAAGTTTTCTTCAACTTCGAAATCTTCAAAATTTGCTTATCTTAAAAATGTATAAACAGGCAATGACTTTATGGCCAAATGGCTACAACTTTATTCGGTCATAAAGGTTTGTTGAACTCTAAGGCTGAAATAATTGAACCTTCCATTTATTGTGGCCATATGAGAGATGAGACAGAATCTTTTCCTTGTGTTCCTTCATTGAAAACTGCATTGTATTTCTACAGTCCTTTTAAAATTCATGGGAAATTCAACAGACCATGGAGAACCTACATCACAAATTGAATTTTGAAGAGACAACAGTGATCTATGAATTGGTCAATAAAATTACCACCACTAGCTCAGAAATGGATAAAGTTCAATTTATTGATCTTCGAAGTTACAACCATCCACAAGGATTCTCTTCATATGATCGACTAGTTCGTGCATCTGCTCCCTTGAATGAAGGGGTGATGGATATACACAAGCACAATCCAACTTTCCATCCCGTATGGTGTCAAATATGGCTATGGATGGGCCTATACCATGAACTGAAGCACAACCCACATAGTCTTCCAATCCAAGCTCTTTATACATTTCATCCGAATCATGAATGACAGGGTCTTCAAACACTGAAATCAAGGCAGTTCTAAGTGATGATGATGGTGTCAAACCAGGGTTTTCAATTGCCTTGCACATGAGGTAGTTCAGGTCAGACATGTCTGAGAAATGCTTGTTGCAGTTCATAGCATTTACAAAGGCCATATAACTTCTCTTTGCCAGATCCCATAACGTTTCTCCACACACATCATGTGAGTTCGAGATGGCAGAATGATAAAATCCTGATCCCAACAACCGATCTTGTTAAAATTTTACAAATCAATTAAAAGAAAGTATCTCATTCCTTCATATTATTCTACTATAAAAAATTAGAAAATCCAATATAACTAAAAGCTGGGAACCATATTGCTTTACAAGACTAAGAGATCACAATAAGATCACTAGTTCATGAGTTATGCAAGTCTAGGCAAATATTAATTCAAATGTCAAAAGAAGGGGGGGAAAAACAAAAAACAAATTTTGAATGACAGCTTTCATATTTCAAAGAGAAGGAAGCTCCAAACAATTATCTAACTAATTCATTTACTAGGAGTGTAGGAGTGATATCATTAATCAGTGATATACTAATGGATTGATTTCATTAGAATCCCCCCCCCCCCCCAACCTCTCTCTCTCTCTCTCTCAATACACGATTTTTTTTCCCACTGAAACAGAACATGTTTTTATAAACCCATCTGGCATAATGTAGGAGTAGCAGCAGCATTATAAAACAAACCGAAAATGGCACAAAGGTTACTAGAAACTGCGGCTCACCAAGATGATTGCTGGAAAGGACTGGATCAAGAATTGAGCGGCAATCAATGAGTGTTACTACAGCATACTTCTCTCTTTGATGAGTAGGAAGGTGTTTAGAGGTCCATGACGCAATCATTCCAGCTGCTGCAAGTGCCCCACAAAGCTTAATCCCTCTTGATTTGCATCCCTACATGATCTTGCAAAATTAATTTAATATTGTAATGCATTAAATTACCCGACCATAGGTAAAAAGCATGAACAGAATAGGACGCCATATCAATCAAACTTCATAACAACCGGATTATAAAACATTGGTTGCATAGCAAGCAGATTGTAGCAATGTGAAGAAGCTTTTTATTAGGCACACCATTCTGTTCTATATTAATTTTCACACTTACTGTTTTATCAAGTTCACGAATTTAGATCACAAATACTTTGCAATGAAAAAGAAGATAAACAATGCAGCTGATATTAGTTATGCTCAGCTGCAATTTTATCCCAACCGCAAATATGAATTATCACTTGGTTCACCTGAGAAATCCAATTGATATTATGAAGAATTTGGATCAAATCATCGATACGTGATTCAAGAGCATGAATCCTATATGGATTTGGTGTGAGACACAAAAGTGTAATTTATAATGTAGACTCTCCCCTGTTAATAGCCTAACTTTTAGGAGTAGCCTTTCCTTTGTAATGTATTCGGGCGGGAACTAGAAATTTTTCTTTTGAGAGTTCTAAATACACACTCACTCACATGTGCACTAGTAAATTTTAGAAGATGGTGTATAGTTCTTGCATATTAGAATTACTTTCATTGAACAATTATGCATACAACCAGGGCCAGATGCAGAGTTCCTGGCAGATGCCATGGCCCCCAACGGCCCAAATCCCAAAAAATAGGCTTAAATAATCAGGGATGTCAATGTTCCCTCGCTAAAAAAAGGAGACATTTTTTTTACATGCACCCAGTGCATTACATCATGTTTTACTTTAAAGTTAATTTAATGATTTACATTTAACTGCTCTGCCAAATGCCACTGTTTTACTAGTTTAGTTTCACGGACAGAATACAATAAGAATTTCTCCTAAAATAGAAGGGTATTTTAAGGTGATATTCCCTTATTTGATCATGAAAGTATTAATTGGCTCAATTCATTAAATCTTTTACGTAAGGACTTGAGATCAAATAATGTCTTCACAAAATAAATAAATAAATGAGAGTTTAGAAGAAAAGGGAGGGGGGGGGGGAATTAATTAGCTCCCAATTTATAATTCATAATTAGCTCCCAATTTATAATTCATTCCAATGGACAACCAAAAAACACTATGACATGGAGCCATCACTTGACATGTGCAATTTTGCTACTCATATGCCCATTCCCAATCACTTTTTTGGGAATATGACTTAGAATAAAACAGTTGTCCATACTCATCTCCAATCATTTGAATTTTTTAATTAAAAATAAGACTTGCGGAGGAAAACCCGAAAAAATAAATAAATTATAAACAAGGATGAAGCTGAAGTAATATTTATTGTAAATGATGCATTAACTAATTGCAGGATTAATTATGTTCTACTTGTATTTAATTATTAACCTAATCTTTGCGATAATTAACCACACCTTTGATTAAGAAGGTCCGTAAAGGACATTTACGAAGCGTTTGGATCGCGGATTGTTTTTTCATTTTTAGGAATCTGTTTGATTCTCATGTCTAGTACAAGTTTTGAAAAAATATTCTCATCCAAAAATGATTCTCTGGAATGATTTTTAACCAACATTCCCACACTTTCATTCTTATAGGAGGAGGTGGGTTTGCAAAATTCCCATAACATGGGAATATTTTTGCCATGTGAAATGTTCAAAATATCTACCATTTTATCGTCATGTCATTCACCAACAACAGCCACATCATTGTCGATGACCGTCATCGGCCACCATCGACCACCGTCCGCGGCAGCCAATCACCGGAATCTGATTATCCCTGTCACTGCCGCCAGTTAACGGTTGCCGGCAATTTCGGCCACTGTGCCGGTCACCGAAATCATACCTCCCTTGTCACTGCTGACGACTTCGACCATCCCGATAGTCACTGGAATCTAGCCACCGCAAGCAGGCAGCGGAAGCTGACAATGACCGACGACTTTAGCCACCACACCGGTCACCGAAATTCGACGATTTCAGCCACTGCACTGATCACTGGAATCCAGCCACCACTGTTGCCGCTAGAGGATGACAGTTGCAGGTAACTTCAGCTACTGTCATCGGCTGTTAGAATCATTTCCAAAAAAATTTTTAGTTAACCAAACGTAATAATCATCATTCATGGAAATACCATGCCTGATAATATTATTCCTGGGCATGTTATTTCTAATAATATTTTTTCAAACCTTGAACCAAACATCCCCTTAAAATGGTTATAATATCACGGGCTGTCTTCGGACTCCTCACATGGGGTGGGACTATTCATCAGGTGTAAATATGAAGCTGAAGTAATATTTATTGTAAATGATCCATTAACTAATTGCAGGATTAATTATGTTACACTTGTATTTAATTATTAACCTAATCTTTGCAATAATTAGCCACACCTTTGATTAATAAGGTCCGTAAAGGACATTTAAGGTGGTCATACTTCTTTTTTTCTTTTTTCTTTTTTGTAATATCACGGGCTGTCTTCGGACCCCTCACATGGGGTGAGACTATTCATCAGGTGTGAATTAATGGACAAATTATTACTTGCATAGTAAGAATTTGAATTTTCTTATAAACAATTTGTGGTTAAGATAAAGTGATATGTGAATAAAAATTAATCTCGCAAAAAATATAAACCTATCTCATAATCTTAAAAAAATAATAATAATACGGGACTAATTCTCACTCCAATGCTTTCGGTGCTATTCATACACAATAGGACATATTTAGCACTACCAGTTAGGCATGTGCATCATTGCACCCCATGACCCCATCCTCAAAAGCAGTTTGGGAAAATCATCTTCGAATCAAAAAGTTGCCCATACGGTGCCCTTACCCTGATGTCTTTAATGATTAAAATAAGAGAGATTCGGAACCTTTTATTTTTATAAAAACATTTTTAATAATTAATGAATAATATTTAATCACGTATTTTATTTAATTAAAATATAAATAAAATAATTATATTTTAATTAAGTAAATATGTGATTAAAAATTAACTATTAACTATAAAAATGCTCACAAAACATAAAGATTCTGGACAAACCCCTTAAAATAAGATACGTAACGAGGAAAGAAAATAGTTATTGAACGAGGAAAGAATTTTGTTTTTTTGTTTATATGGGAATCAAATAAAATTAAAAGCGTGAGACAATTGTTAATTTGGAATTGAACGTACCACAGTAGCAGTAGTTATTATGATAGAAAAATAGAGAAAAATAGTGTGACTCACAGCTATTAGCTTGTGTGTTTGGTGTGCGTCCAATTGCAAACTCACTACCTTGGAGCTTCTATCTGAGTCAGCATCCACAAAATCCAAATTCCCGAGCCTCAGCGCGTTCAGGGAGTAACCAAGCACGTCCAATCCACGCGCCCAGAAGGGCTTGTTCGTCTTCCCATCAGGAATGAGATCCTCTATAGCCATTGCCAACCTAACCTTTTCTTCTTCCCCTACGATCCCTTTCCCACCCACCTGCTCCACCAGTTTCCTCAGCAGAGCCACCGCCCCCGTACGGTCGCACGCCGCCGTGTGCAACCGGAGGAACAAGGCCCAATGGTGGTCGCTTATCGTGTAAATGCTCGCGCAGAGGACATCGCTGTCACCGTTAGGATCACGCCACGTGTTCCGATTCATCTCGTGCTCGAGGATTAGATGAAATGGGTTGACGTGATGATGGTGGTGGTCGTTCGAATCGCATCGGATGATGTGAGACGTTGATTGAAGATCAAACGGTTGGATCTGGATGTGGGGATTGAGGGGGATTCGGAAGTGATAGGTGTTAGTGGAGGTGTCTAGGTGGAGCTTGGAGCGAAGGATAGGGTGGGAATCTTGGAGGTTGCGGAGTGCAGTTTGGAGGAAAGGGATGTTTGGGGATTTAGAGAGGAGCATACCGAGGACAGTTATTCCGGTGCCACCAGGAAGGGCCTTGCACCAGCTATACTCGGTGCCACCAACGGGTCGAGTGCTGTGCTCACCCATTGGAGGGTGCAGGGTCGAGCTCTCACCCTCTTCACTCATGTATAGGACACAGGGTACGTGATTGACTAGGTGAGAATGGGAGAGAGTGGAGCAAGCAAGCTTTTAGTTTTAGGCCACTGATAAGATGGGCATGGCCCACGACGTTAATGCTACGTTTGTACTGATAACATGGTGGAAACGAAAGGAAAATGTTTGGTATTAATTTATAAGTGAAAAGGAGGATATCCTTCTTTTTTTTTTTTTTTTGATAGGCCTTACATTATTTATTTTTTATTTTGAAGGGATTGAGAAAAAAATAAATTAATTTCTTCCTTTATTTAATGTATTAATTTTATTTATTTTATTAAATAAAGAGTAATAAAATAATTTAATATTTATTTATATATTTATTTATTTATTTTTTTGATAAAATTAAACAAAAAAAAGAAATATTTCTTCTTTTTTATTGAATAATAATAAATAAAATAAGTAATAATTCCTTTAATTTTTTCTTTTTTTCTTTTTTTTTCTATACTAAACAAAGGTAAGGGAGTGGAGAAATGACCAAAGCCGAAGCCGCTTTATGCAAGTACAGTACCTGTAGGCCCACTTTGGTCTTTTTGGTTGAAATAAGTGTATAGAAAAAAAAAACACAAATACTTATCAAACTTTACATCATTTTTAATTAGTCATTATGAATTTTTAAATGTTTTGTTGACACACATGATAATTTAAAAAAAAAAATTTCTTCTTTTAATATAATTTATTGCAAATTCAGTTTTTTTTTTCTATTTTTAGACATAGACATTAAACAAATAGTAGAAAAAGCTTTCTTTTTTAAAAAACATAATATAAACAAATTAAATATTTTTCATGTCTATTAATTAATACATGTAGTCACTTGATGAATAATTTTGACTTAATTAGTAACAATGATCTATTTGAAAGATTAAAAAAATTTAAGTATTTCTCATCAAGATTTAAAAATTTATGGTAGCTATTTTAAACTAAAGTTAAATTTAGGAAATTATTGCAATAGATTATTTTGTCTCAATTTATTTAATAGTTTCTAATTACGTAATTATTATGTTATATTTATTTAAATGCTAATAATTTTGAGAAACTTTTTTTAATTTCATTTCATAGTTTAAAATGCTAAAAAATTGCTAATTTTTTATTTGATATGAATAACAAAATTGATATAGATAAGTTAATTAATGACAAATGTGTTAGTTATTATGACATGATTATAACATATAAATAAAGTGTTAGAATGATTATACAACCTTGAGATATTTCGCATACAGAAGCTAGTTATTGATGGGGAAATGCTTGAGGCTACATACCCTCATCAAGTGTCTACTATCTTATACTTAAAAACAAGCCAGTCATCTTTTTACACCGAGTCAGGCTGGTCTAATTTTTTTAAATATAAAAAATATGACCCACCAGAAAGCTGAATGGGATGGACTTATTTTAACATCTGCATGAAATGAGTTTAGCCCACATTGATTTAGGCTAACCACTTGTCGGGCCTGTGAAGACCACAGTATGGCCCAAATATTTTTCGGGTGAACAGACCGTACAGTCTATTTACTTTTATTTTGCAGTTCGTAGTATTATTTAGTTTTCGGTTTATATTACATTTTCGGCTCGGAGTTCTAGCTATGGTTGTGCACTTGTGCTTTCATGCTTTGTTGTTGCGCTTTGCATATTCCTGGCAATTTACTTTGCCGTTCTACCATGCTGTGCTTTTTTTGTCCCAGCATGTGTGCTGGGAAATCCCAACCGTTGAATCCGATGCTTTTGATTTGGAAAATAATTATTGATCAGTTCAGTAGGTAAAAGATAAAGTGAAAGAAAAAATGAAAAGACAAATATCATTCATGATGGATCTTGAGACGGATCTTCCGGAACAACACAAGCTTAAACCAATGGAGACGTGACACTATCCTTATTCATCGTATGTCTTTCCACCTTCAATAAGGATAGCCTTCATCTTATTAACAAGCTCTCGCATCTGTTCCCTGGAGTGCAACGGCGCCGGGTACACGCACACACAATCCAAACTTCCGTCTCTTATGGTGTCAAAAATGGCGATAGATGGCCCCACGCCATGAACAGAAGCACACCCCATATAGTCCTCTAACCCAACATCTCGTTGCATCTCGCCACCATCATCGATAACCGTGTCCTCGAACACCGACATGATGGACGTTCTTAACGAAGACGATGAGGTCAAGCCAGGGTTATCTATGGCCTTGCACATGAGAAAGTTCATGTCAGCCATGTCTGAAAAGTGCTTGTTGCTGTTCTTAGAGTTTGCAAAAGCTCCATAAGTCCTCTTGGCCAGCTCCCAGAGGCTTTCCCCTCCTTTGATCACGTGGTTGTTGAGGATGGCAGAGTGGTAAAACCCTAAACATTGAATAGTACTTTTTTGTGTCAGTGAAATAAATAAATAATATTACAAAACAAATATCAATTGAATGCATTATGCTAATGTAAGTATTTTTATACATGATCAATGGTTGGAGCATTTTTATTCTGTCCTTATCTTTTGTTTGGCTGCTAGTTTTGTTCTTCACTTGGTCACATGCAATTCAATGGAAGGCGTCATAGGCAGTAGAAACACCCATATATATATGTACGGTGCAAAGTTTTGAATGCAGCATTTATAATTGTGCATGGTTTCAATTGCGGCCAATGGCAACCCCTTTCACTCAGAACCGTATTAATGGCCTGCTACTAATTAGAATGGACAGGCATTGCTTGCGAAAGTACAAAGACTTTTTTCTCACGAGGATTAAAATCAGTGTTTTAAAAATCGGTCTAATCAGACTGATTCAACCGGATGGACCGTGGACCAGAAGCTTCACCGGTTCTGGTTCAACCAAAGAACAGCCCGAGCGGTTAAATTGTAAAAAATCATAAAAAAACTGATTGAACCGGTTAAATCGGTAAAAATCGAAAATAAAAAACCGATTGGACCGTTCATTAACTTTTAAATTGAATTTTTATTTTAAAAAAGAAGAAAATAGTTCTTTTTAAAAAAAAAACTTAGGATTTAACTTTTTAGGAATTAGGTTGGGGGTTTCCACAATTCTAGTCCTTCTTTTTCACAAAATAGGTGGCGACACAACAAAACAGTTTATGATTTTTGTAATCAGTCATATATATATATAGTATATAGTATACCGGTTCAACCGATTCAACCGATCAAACCTTAAACCACTCTCCTCTCCGATTATCCGGTTCAACCGATTTTTAAAACATTGATTAAAACATACAATGGTGCTATATATATCAGATAGAATCACTGATTCTAGATCATAAATTAATTATTAGAAGAATTACCATAACTAAGTAACAAAAAAGGAAAGATTGATAATTTTATTTTTGTAAATCCATGGTGAAAAAATCATTTATAAAAAAAAGTGACAAAAAATAATTTTTTTATATAGTAATTGATTAGTTAATTAGCTTATAGGAAATTACTCTAGTATTCATATTCTTTTTTAAAATACTGGTATTTAAGTTGAATTGTCAAAGTTGTTATTTAGATTTAATAAAATTTAAAAAATTTATTGTGAAACTATCAATTAATAAATAATTGACAGTTTCCTCTGAATATTAAATTCATCAAATTAGGATAGTAACTCACATGCCATGCCTGTATTATAAACCTGAAGTTGACACACTTACCAAAATTGTGAATAGAGAGAGGTGGTTCGAGAATGGATCGGCAGTCAGTGAAGGTGATGATCCCATACTTCTTGGAACTATTCTTGGAGCTATGGGCAGCCATCAATCCCGCAGCCATCAGTGCCCCACATAGTTTAATCCTGCTCCGCTTGCAACCCTGAAAAAGTTCACATAATCATCCGGGAAGGAAGCTTCAAATAGCATGACCATCAAGTTTGAGATCTACACAACCATCTTACTACGCTCAGATCATTTGAGCAAAGGTCATATATTTAAGTTAGAATAACACTCTTTTATGTTAAAATAATAATAATAATAATACTAAAAGTATAGTAATAATGGTGCAGTAGGCTTACAGCTAAAACCCTATTGGTGTCATTCTGGTTGATTTGAAGTCTCACAACTTGGGAAAACCTTGTGGTTTTTGTGTCATTAAATTTCAAATTTGTTTGCCTGAGAGAGTTCACGGAGTAACTAAGCAGGTCGAGCCCACGTGCCCACATGGCTTTCTTGGCCTTCCCACCAGGCACAAGATCCTCTATTGCTAAACCAGCCTCCCCCTTATTCCAAACCTCGTTCTCTGTCCCTGCACCCACCTCTTCCTCGTCCATCAGTACAAGCAGTTCCCTTAAAAGCGACACGGCAGTTGTACGGTCACATGCTGCGACATGAAGCCGCATCACGACCACCCAGGTTGCGTTAGGCATCGCGTAAATGCTCGCCAAGAACATGTCAGTGCTGGTGGCGGTGTGTGATGCACGGCTAGGATCTTGCCAAGTGTTCTGATTCAGTTCATGTTCTAGGATTTGTTGGAAGGGAGAAACAGTGTCGTTTCCGTTTGTTCCCAGGATCTTGGAACTGGTTGAGAGGTTGTGAGATTCGATTTTAACGAAGGGAGTGGGAGAGGTGACGAAGGAGAAGGTACCACAGTCCGTGGCTGTGTTGGAATGGAGCCTGGACTTGAGAATATGATGCGAATTCTGTAGTTTGTGGAGTGCAGTTTGGAGACGGGAAATATCGAGGGCTTTTGAGGTGAGCAATGCCAGCACCGCGATGCCGGTGCCACTGCGAACCGCTCTGCACCAGCTGCACTCGGTGCCACCAACTGTTCGACCCTTAACCATCTGAGTCGACATAGCTAGCTACTAATTTGTTGTAAAATGGCACTAGTGGAGGGAGGGTATCCAAGGGTGCCTCTAAGTTCCTGTTCAGCTGAATAAATCACATTGAAGCCTTTATGTAGGGTGCATCTGAAATGACTTGAATTAAGCTATGCTTTCTAGGATAAATAAACAAAGTGATAGTGCGGAGTTGGTAGGCATTGTGCTGTGGAAGAGTCTTTAATAACATTAACTCCGCAGCTCCGCTTTTTGGCTCTCATCAGCCAATGGAGAAAAACTAGTCACTCCCATCTCTCATTAAATATGCCTATCAACCAACCACATGCACTGATGCACTTAATTCATGATCAGTTTTATTATGCGTTTTTACCTCTGAAGTTACAGTACTCTTACTGATTCTGCATCTTTCCAACAGCATGCGTTGATGAAAACCACGGTAAGCTGTCTTCATAACGCGTATAGAAATACAACATTGGCCCGAGTTTTGAATAACCTTCATCAGCAAGACAGCAACTTGTGAGCTTCTGATATTATGCTTTATATTGAACTACTAAATCCATCTGAAAGTTATTAGTAGATGAAAATGTGGCAATGCAACTTATTGTTGGATGTTCTATTCGGCCATAAGCTCTTTTTTAAAAAACTCAAAATTGAAAGATCAGCTAAGAATCCATGTGCCTCTTATAGTCTTATTTACTATCGGAGTTCTAGCCCATACTAACGGAGTGATAGACCTGGGACCACACCGCGTCATGCATATTCTACAATAAATTGACGCGGGTATCCTAGCTTGTTAAGGTAAAAAACAAATTGACCCACGAACTGTGCATACAGGTTGTAGTGAAACATTTTCTGAACACTAAAGCACAAGCCCAAAATGATTCATTATTAAATATCGAAGCGAAAAACTTATGGATTTAAGCATTTATATATTCATAAATTATAAAAAGAGTTTTATAATTATAATAATTACTCCAAAAGTCAATTTTTTTAAATAATATGTTAACATATTATTAAATAATAATGTAAACAAAATTATATTAACGGTAAATCAAATTTTAACTCAAAAGATATACAAAACAATATCGGTTTAAGATGAAAACTGCGTCTGGTTTGTTATATTCAAAGGAAAACAGTCTTTGCAAAAGCCATGTGACTTATGTGTATAATTAATGTGGAGCATTAAAAAAATGACATTAAGATATTGGGCCCGTTTGTATTAGCTTTTTTTAGAGTAGAAGTGCTTTTTTCAAGTAATAAAAGTACTTTTTTTATAAGCTAAAGAGTTCAAGTTTTTAAAAAAAATACTTCATGTGCTTTTTTACATGAAGTACTTTTTTTAAAAGCTTGAACTCTTTAGTTTATAAAAAAAGTACTTTTATTACTTGAAAAAAGCACTTCTACTCTAAAAAAAGCTAATACAAACGGATCTATTATCTAATAACTTATTTGAAAGTACGTGTAAAAATATAAGTTATATATGATCGATATAGTATGTGTTTAGATTAGTTGTAAAAAAAAGTATATATATAATTATTTTTTAAGAAAATGAATTATAAGAAAAATAATTTATATTTAAATATATTAATTCATAAGTAATTTTAAGATAAAAAAATTATTTAAATTGTATAAGAAATTATTTTTTATATATTAAATTATCAAAAGAGAAATAAAATAATTAAAATCAATTTAATTATGAATTGTTTGGTTAAGGATAAATAAGTATTTATACCTCAAATTTTGTTAAATAATCTGAAATTAAATAATTTATTCATGAAATAATGCTAAAATTTTAATTTTAAAAAATGTTTTTTTAATATAAAAAATTAATCAATAATTTTTCTTAAAAAAATTTAAATATATTACATTTTTTAAGAAATAATTTTATAAATATAAAAAGAAATTATTTGAAATAATTAAACAAATTTAAATAAACTCGTACTATTGCACATTTGCACTGCATCCGCAAGTTACAGTAGAAAGTTAGTTGATATTTAATGCCACGTGATGTGCAAATCAAAGACATTAGTACGATTGTTGTATAAAGGAGAAGAATGCACTCTGTTCACTAATTACGATGTATCGGATCCGTACAAGTAATAAGGTGAAGAAGTTGTTATAATTGTTATAATATTTTAGTGGAATTACTTTAGTATTTTTTTTAAGATATTAATATTTAAAGTGAGTTATCAGATATTTATTAGTTATTGTTTATATTTAATAAATTTTTAAGTATTTAGTGTGAAATTAATAGTCAATAGATAATTAACAACTTATCTTGAATATCAAACTCATTAAGGTACCATAATAACTCTCAAGTTTAGTATTTAAGAAGAGTTATTAATTACTTATTGATTGTTTATGGTTTAATATGATAGGTTTGGTATTTAAGGTAAGTTGTCAATCATTTATTGATTTTTAGTTTTACAATAAATATTAAAAATTCTATTAAATATGAATAATAACTAATAAATATTATACAACTTACCTTAAATATTAATATATTAAAAAATATATAAATATAAAAATAATTTTCATTTTTTAATGTTTGTAGTTCAATTCGCACTGACTTTTTTACTCATGCTAGATAATTTAAGTGATAAGTAATTTTGAATTGAGTTTAATTTTGATCCATCGTCAGTGTAAAGTTTTTTTACACTGTTATCTAATTATGTGTTACCAAATCATTAAAAGAGTTTGACTATCACAACAACTACTTAGAAAGTTTAATTCTTTTAATGATATATTAGTACATGATTAGATGACAGTATAAAAAAATCTTATACTTTCAATGAATTGAAATTAAATTCTTTTGAATTTGAAAGATATCTATAATGTTAAAATTTTGAGTCATCAAATATATTTTATAAGAAACTACATACGGATAGGAACAATTATAGTACATTGAACGTGGTTGATTTTATACTAAAAAAATGTAAAAATACCCTAACAAATAACAAATACGTGAATATCTGTTGATACCAATAAGGACTTTTGAAATACTTAGTGTACTTTAAAAATAAAGTACAATATTGACAATCGTTGATTAAAAATAAATGAATTAAAATTTAATAAATACAATCACATAAATTAAATCATGAATTTATTATAATCCATTCTCTTAATTATCTCCTGAGTGATTATTACTTCCAAACCTTGTTACTATATAAAGTTTCGCTCCATACTTCATATAAACTCATGCTGAGGTTATTAGACCCTCTGAAATTGTGAATATCGGCTTAAAGATCTTATGTAGTATAAAGTACAAGCTACTTGATATAATAATCACATTGGCAAAAAGTAATTCGACCTATATATACTTGCATCCATGCACAATTTGGTTCACTTGTTTATGTAGATCCATTGAATTCAGTAGGGGATCTCTCTTAAAAGTTGTTTGCTTAAAATATAATTTTATTCCTTATAGTTTTTTATAATATATATATATATATATATATAAATTAGTTCTTATACTTACAATCGTTAGTAAAATAGTCTCTGTCATTAGTCTCGTTTATGACGCCGTTAGTTTATGATCTGATGTGGATAATATAGCTGTGGTGACGCTGTTTTTGTCTATGTCATCATCCTTAATATTAGTATAGGGATCAAATTAAAAATTAAAAAAATTATAGGGATGAAATTAAAAATAAGGTAGAGACTAAATTAAAAATAAGATAAAATTATAAGGACCAAATATATAATATGCTTTAAGAACATTTTAGCTTAACCATTTTTCTTTTATATTTTGTATAATGTGTAACTTTATATTTAGCAAGTATTATGTCCCTGAGCACAATCTTGTTGGAACCAAAAACGTATTCAAGTAATTGATACTAGAACCAAAATTGTTCAAAAAAATTAAACTCTTCAGAGTTTTGAAGATAACAATGATATTAAATTAGACTAAACAAATAAGTTTTAAATAAACTTATGTTATTTCGTTCTAAAAAGAAATAGTCTAAGTTGTATTTTTTTTTTAATAAATCACTTTAAATACTTTTGGACTAAAGACAAGTTTTGTAAAGAGAAAATATATGTTTCACTATGTGCGTCTAATATACAATATATATATTGTTTATTATATTATATTGGATTGTCAATTGTTTTGTCTCTGTTGATTGTTCCTTAAACACATATGTCCAAGACATTTAAAAAACGAGTAAGACAAAGTATATTTATTGCTGATATGATTTCTGACAAAGTATGCGCCTTTCGAAATCAATATTGTACGCTGGAGCTTACACACCTAACATACAAGGACTAGCAAATATAAACTTCTTACGCACTTAGAAGAGTCAGAACAAATATATCAAATTTTCTAGCAACATTGATAACCAAAGCCACTTTTCAAATGACGATCACACACGTTATTAGCATTTTTTATTTAATGCTACTTATAACGGTAATAAATATTGTCGTTAGACGAAGAAGCTTATGAAGACTAGTACAAAGTTTACAAGCCTATAAATACCAAAGTCTTCGAAAGATCAAGTAGAGAACAAATGAAGTACATATGAAAACATACGAAGTAAAATTATTTACTCTACTTTACAAATTATTTGTATACTCTTGTATAAATTTTTACTTGAGTTTATTGTTTATCTTCACACATTGTGAGTTAACATCAAGTGTTGTAAACACTCTCCTTATTACTATGGCTGTAAGCTTGAAGAGACTTATCTGTAAAAGAATACTTGTTGTTAGAATTTGAAGAGATTTAGAATACTTAGTTGTAAGCTTAAAGAGGCGGAGTGAATAATACTTGTAATATGAGAAAGATTAATGAAATTTCTTCAAGTAAAAGGGATTAGACATAGCTCTCGGGTTGTAAGAGTGAACCAGTATAAATACTTGATGTAAGCTTTTCTTCTCTCTCTTGTTACTTTATTTTCACTAACATTTGGGGATTATCATTGTTGTTCTTAACAACTCATTTTATTTGAAAATATACGTCTTTAACTTGCGTCCAAATATTTTTAGAAAAATTATTTTTGCGTCTAACGGACTATAAAAAGTTTATACTGCATCCATTTTCTCTTACATTCTTGCGAAGCTTTATTTTAGGAACTATTTTACGAAAAGTTTTTCAAAAATGTTAAGAAACACAATTCAACCCCCCCTTAATGTGTTTCATTTGTTTATTTCAAATCTTACCACTATAATTTTTCATGTTAGCACACAAGCTTCTAAAAAGATAAATAAACTATATCCTACCAACAAATAAATATATTTGCTTAAAAACTAGTAGTATTTTTATCTTTTTGTTATACGTAAGAGTATCATCGAACTAACTTTCACGTCAACCGTGACTTAGTCCTGCCTTAGACGATTTTAAAGGCATATTTCCCACATTAGCATTGTGCATTTAAGAGAATTAATTAGTCCAGAGTTCAAATTCGAGTAGTTAAGGTAAGAAGTACACATTATTAAAACTATTAGTAATTACATAAATATAAAAGACTGAGAGTATATTGATAATTAAATTAAGCAATATAAACATAAGAACGTTGAATAAAAAATAAAAATGAGATAAAAACCAAGTTTTGACTTTTTCTTTTTGTCGCCTATCCATTTTACAAACTTTAAGAGTATATAATAACTATTGTTATACTTAAAATAAAATTGCTCTCATGGTATATATTGATAATAAACAAATACTATATATTTGGTTTTTATAGTTTTATTTTGTTTTAAATTTGGTCCTTATAATGTTTTATTGTGTTTAATTTGGTCCCTATACTAATATTGGGAACAATGATATAGACGATGCAACCTCAGCCTCTGTTTTTTACGTCAGACTATAAACTGACAACGTTATAATTAGGTCTAATGGTAAGGATAATTTTACTAATGACTATAAATACAATGACTGATTTACAAAAAAAAAAAGTAAAAGACTAAATTAAAAATAAGTGTAAACTATAGAAACCAAAAATATATTTTAACTGAGTTGTTTGTATTAAACTCAATTGAAACTACTTGTAAAATATGTTCTAATATTCTCACCCTTAAAAACTAGTGTGTAAAAGTTATATAATTTAGCATATTTGCATAGATATCGGTCCAATTCTTATATAAGGTAAAAAAAATAATGTAAAGCAACAAAAAGTGTGAAACAATTAATTATATTTAAAAATTGTGTACAATTTTGACTATAATAATTACATATGCATTTAATAACATTATAACAATTAACACTTCACTTGAAATACCTATATCCATTTTTGCTGTCAACAATACTTCCTTGATATGTGATTTATAAGTATTGCTGTATATCCTTACCTAATGCTTGTGACATGTCTGGTTTTGAAATGAAGTAGTCTTCTCTTCTTAAACTTTATATGTACCAAAAGAAATTTTAATAGCATTATTCTATTGATAAACAAGTCCCTTCACACTTAAAAAAGGAGGACATAAATTACGAGTTCAAAATCCCTTGGTATTAAAAAAAAAAGGAGTTCAAAACTTAAATAGTCTCGATTGAATTTAATAGCTTAAACAAAATTTTAAATTGAATTGGATTGGCATGAATTTTAAAATTTTAAAATTATTCTTAATCGGCTCATCTGACCTAGATCAAATCTATTAATATGAAATTATTATAATGTCATTTAGAAATTTGAAAATGAAGTATAATTGATTTATTTATACTACCTCTGTTCATAACACAAGGATTCAACTAATTATTAATAATTGTTGCTTCGTTTGTTACCCTAGATTTTTCTAATGAAAGGTATGAAAAAGTTATTTTGCGTCTATTTAGTCTTTACATAAAAAGTGAAAACTATTTCAGTCTGAAACTTACATAACTCAAGTTACATATATCTTCTTAAATTCTTTAAAGCATACATAAACTTCTTTTAATATTTCAAAACATATAAAACTAATTCCATTTAGCCACATTACATGGTGCACAAGGTGTGCAACAGGAATTAATTATGTCTCTTTCCTAACCCCTCCCATTTCATAGTGTGAAGATAAAGTTCAATCTCAAATCGTTACACTTATTATCACATATAATTAGGTGATTAGTAATTAGTTAATTATATGTGATTAGTTACATAATTAGTTATACTTTTAAAGATATATAAGTCAAACTTGTAAATAACTTTTACACATTTCTCATTCACTAAAAGTCATTTTCCTCTTCTCCTAATTTTCTCTCTTTTGGAAGTATGTTTTTCAAAATGGTATCCGAACTTTCATTATGCCAGCCTTGAAAATTTTCTCATTTTTCACTGCATTGAGTTCCTAGAATTCTGATTTTTTTTTTGCTTTTTTGCTTTTGTACAATTCAGAATCTCGGTTTTCAATCTCAATTTTCTCATTGAGAAATTTTCCCTCTCATTCTCTCACACTTTCTCTTCTCACTATTCCTTTTTTGTTCTGCCCACATGGTCCATTCCAATCATCCGCCATTAACTCATCAAAGCTTTCAAAAGATTTTCTCGAAGATCATTTTCGCGGTGTTATACATGCACACCGGCATTCAAAGGAAATTCTCTAGATTTTTCCATTATCTTTTTCTTTTCCAACATCAATCCAATGTCCTTTTTCCCGTAAATCACTGCACATTTAATTAAGTATATAAAATTCTTTCTCTTTATCGATGAAGACTCTTGACATCGGCACATTCCATCTCTAAAGGTTGCTGATCCGTTACCATCTTATGGCGTGTTTCCAATGCTTCTTCAATTCTCCCCTGTGTGCCCTCCTTAAAGGGAACATAACGGAAGTGAAATTTGACTGATGGACTCTGAATTGGAGAAGCAAGTAGTTTTTGATGCATGCACCAGTGGTCACGTTAGAGGTGACAGTGGTGATGTCTTGTTCATTATTTTTTGTTTGTCGTGGTTAAACTTTGATTTGACATCGATTTTAATTTTTACCTTTTATGATAATTCAGTTTTAATTCAGTTTTTTATTTTGCTTAAGTTGGTGAGCATTATTTTTATATTTGGGATTATTTAGCGTTATTTTGTGATTGTTATTTGGTGGTCTGAAGAATCTCAATTTATTAAGAACAAGTGCTGTAGAGATGCTGCAAGAAGATCGATGGAGTTTAAGGAAAGGTCGAAGACTTCTAAGCATAGTTATAAAAATTGGATTGGTAGTCGACTCAGTCAGGGTACTAGGTCACTGGGTCACTAGTTCAACCAGTGGGTCACTGGTAAAACCGCATAAAATTAAATAAATATTTAAATACATATATATATATATAAATACACACTACATATGATGATATTTATCATTATAAATAACTAAAATATATTTATTTTGAAAAAAATATGACTACCATGGTGTAGATCTCAAAAAGTTATATAAAATGGATATATAATTAGTCTAAATCGGACAAACGAGTCAAAAGTTATGAATTTTCAATGTTTAAAATTTTTTTTTTTTTAATTTAGTGACCCGGCCGGTTCCGGTTCAACCAACCGGGTCACCGGTTTTTATTCAAAACCGGCCGGGTCGGACCGGTTCTGAGACATACCCGATCCAACTAATAACCCGGACCGGTCCACCGGCCAGTCCGGTCTGATTTTAATTACACTGCTTCTAAGAGTTATGTGCTTTGACTATTGCCACTTTTCATCATCATTCATTTTTAGATTTTTATTTTTGTTGGCCAATGTGATTACGACATTACTTATATTTTTTGATTTGATAGAGATTGTATTTTTCATCTTAAGCTGAGAATGCTAAGTACACATTCTTCAGCTTGCGGAGAGCTATTATCACATATAGTTAGGTGGTTAGTAATTAGTTATTTAGTTATTATTTGTTACATAATTAGTTATACATCTAGGGCTATATAAGTTACTATTGTAAACAATTTTTACATACTTTCTCATTCACTAAATTCATTTTCTCGCATTTAGCACCATGTTTCTCAACAACACTCTAATTACCACAATCATTAATTGTTATTTTTTAGGGTAAGTTGTAGCTTACACTTTAACTTTAAGCCATGTATGAACTAAGCCTTAAGGTTTGAAGTAACCCCTCTAAACTTTACATTTTGAGCACAACCCCTTTCCATAAAGTAAATTGTTAATAAGTTATTAAAAATGTCATGTAAGTAATGCCCATTAAAATATATTTTAAATTCAAATAATATAATAATTAAGTAAAAATTTATCAGAGAAAAACTTTTAATATGTGAAAGCCACATGACATTTCATTTAATTTTTTTTAATAGTTTACTTAATGAAAGAGGCACGAAGTGTAAAATTTGAAAGATGATTTGCACATTTTAAAACTCTAATACATAACTCAAAATTGAAGGGTGCAATTTACCTTATTTTTTATGTAGTTTTTGGATCAAATGGGCTACTTTTCCATCCTCAAGAAAACACTTGACGCGGGCTCCATGGGCTGAACACCAGGTCTCCCCCGAGTCCAAGTCAATTGAGTCCAGTTATTAAACCAGCAAACGACAATCCGAACATGAAAAGACGAGAACGGCATGGGTAAAATGGTCACATAAATTCGAACACCGTTAGATCGTGATTCCGAATCGCTAAGCCGTAGATATAGAGCGAAGGGTGAGAGCGGCTCTCAAAAATTCAAATCTCAAACACACCGCGCTCTCTTTCCCATTCACACTCACACAAACAGAGTCACAGACACGGGGAGGCTCGGTAGAGAGAGAAGCAAATTTCAGAAGCGGATCTACCAACAGCAAAAACAGTGAAAGGTGTCTCTGGTGAATCCAATATGTCTGGTCGCCACGAGAAAGAGAAGGGTGTCAATGTCCAGGTCCTCCTCCGTTGCAGGTATTCATTCCCTATTCCAATTCCCTTCATTTTTTTAAATATATATATATATATATATATATATATATATATATATTTGCAGAATCTTTCTCGCCATTTCAACTAATTCCGGAACTTTTTCTGTTTCCTTGATGGATTGTAGGCCATTCAGCGACGACGAGTTGCGGAGCAATGCGCCGCAGGTTGTTACTTGCAATGATTATAACAGAGAAGTAGCGGTGTCTCAGAACATTGCCGGAAAGCATATAGACAGGGTTTTCACTTTCGATAAGGTGATTCCCTGATTTCTATGAATTTCGGTGCTATATTTATTCGCGTGAAAAATAGCTTATCACAGGGGGACTATCTATGTTTTATTGTTCTATGGAACATTTAACATTTGGGTGCTACTGTTTGTGAAACAAGGCGGAGTTAATGGCAAGCCCTTCTTACTGAATATGAAAGTACGGGAATTTTTCTTTTTGTGGGATCCTAGGAAATTTCTTGAGGAAAAAGAGTGAATGATAATGCAATCGAATGCTCTCATAATGGGGTTGAAAATGGGTGCTAATCAGAAAGTGTTATTATTTGGCGTGTGGTTGCTTTTATTAGTTTTCTGCTGGCCTCAGTTTTTTGTATAATGATCCTTGCTTCTCTTGCTAGGTTTTTCCTATAATAGTTCAAAATTGGGTAGTCTTTTTTTAATTTTCTGGGCTAAATCAACACCAACTACGTGTGTACTTAAGAGATGGACTGCAGACTGTGGTTGAGTTTGTTTTGCAGTAGTTTCTCCTGCTTGTTTCGTTTTTCGGCCAAAATCATTGTGACACTTGGTACGTGATCAATTCAAGTGCTGAATTACAAAGCTGAAAAGGATATTTTAGCCCCATTCTTTTCAGCATTGTTGATAGTAGCCCTTATTTGACAGAATTTCAAGGTTCACTCTATCTGAGATTGAATATATACACATTTCCAGACCCGTGTATTGTTTTACCAAGCTTGAATTAACAGAAATGTACAATGCTTTACATTCTTTGAGAAACAAGTAGCAGAATGCCAAATAAGTGTTTTCTGTTTTAGGATCTCAAATATATTCATGGTATATTCTGCAGGTTTTTGGTCCTTCTGCACAGCAAAAAGATCTTTATGAACAAGCTGTTATTCCAATAGTGAACGAAGTTCTAGAGGGATTTAATTGTACTATATTTGCATATGGTCAAACTGGTACGGGAAAAACATACACAATGGAAGGTGAATGCAAAAGGTCAAAGGTATAATTTAATGTCTATATCTCATAATCGTTCACGAAGTGCTACATGCACACTGATCATTCATCGTAATAAGTTCCTCTGACTATTCTACAGAGTGGGCCCAATGGAGAGTTGCCTCCAGAAGCAGGAGTCATACCTAGGGCTGTTAAGCAGATTTTTGACACACTTGAGAGCCAGAATGCTGAGTATAGTGTGAAAGTCACTTTTTTAGAATTGTATAATGAGGAGATCACCGATTTGCTTGCTCCAGAGGAACTTTCAAAAGTTTCTTTGGAGGACAAGCAAAAGAAGCAGCTGCCTCTTATGGAGGATGGTAAAGGTGGAGTTCTTGTAAGAGGTTTGGAGGAAGAAATTGTGGCAAGTGCAAGTGAGATTTTTACTCTTCTGGAGAGAGGGTCTGCCAAACGGCGTACTGCGGAAACTTTATTGAACAAGCAATCGAGGTAACTGTTGCTTTCTGTTTCTTGTTTTGTCAGATTGTCAAATTTCAATCATTTATTAAGATTTTGTTTTCTTTTACAGTCGGTCACATTCATTATTTTCTGTCACAATCCACATTAAGGAAGCAACCCCAGAAGGTGAAGAACTAATAAAATGTGGTAAATTGAATTTGGTGGATCTAGCTGGCTCTGAAAATATATCTCGGTCTGGTGCTAGAGAGGTAATACACTTTGAGCATACATTTTGTTTAGTTTTAACTTTTAATATACTATATACTCCGGGAATTGCCTAATTAATTATAATTTTAAACTTAAATAAGTTGGATTTTTTGATATTTTGTTAGGGTCGTGCAAGAGAAGCTGGTGAAATTAATAAAAGTTTGCTTACTTTAGGGCGGGTGATCAATGCACTTGTGGAGCACCTTGGCCATGTCCCCTACAGGTTTAGTTTTTGCTGCTTTTAATGGGCGGTCAATTCTTCATTCTCTCTGAGTCTGTGTTTGAGGATACACTTTTTTTGGATGCTTACATGGAAAAGTTGGAATTTAGGGATAGCAAGTTGACGCGTTTACTGCGTGATTCACTTGGGGGAAGAACCAAGACATGCATCATAGCGACAGTTTCTCCTGCTGTTCATTGCTTAGAGGAAACTTTGAGCACACTGGATTATGCACACAGGGCAAAGAACATTAAAAATAAGCCTGAGGTTTGTTATTGATTGAGTGAATTTAGAACGTTTATTAAACCATGCATCTCTAGTAATGTATTTCAACTATTTCATGTGAACATGTTATGAGTATAGTACTTTTACAAGGATTGCATGAGTCATGTATTTGTTAGCATTTGTACAGCACATTCATGATACATATGTATACCTAAATAACGATAATCGTTTATGATAAAAATCCTGAACAGAAGGACTGATTTGATTACTCTATTTGATCTATTATTGGGATGGAATAATTATTTATGTTGTCAATATCTTATGATTATTGGTTCTTTCAATTCATTTTGTTCATTGGGCTGCGGTATGGTGTTGAGTGCTTTTAGGGATATTTTCTAGTTTAGAATAAGATGCACAAGATATGTGGATGTTTTTCATTTTGCTTTGATATGATTCATTGCCGTGCCTCAAGCTTTCTTTTTCGCCTCCTTTTTCTTTTCTGATTTTTTTAGGTTAACCAAAAAATGATGAAATCAACTCTTATCAAGGATCTTTATGGTGAAATCGAACGCCTTAAGGCAGGTGAGTTGATCTGTTGTCTTGTGGTTACTAAAGTAAGCATTATTTAGGCTCTCGAGATTTCTTGTTCCTTTTAAGATGTTCAAGTGTCTTAATGTTGATGAAATTTGTGATTTTGACCAGAGGTTTATGCTACACGTGAGAAAAATGGAGTCTATATACCAAAGGAAAGATACTATCAGGAGGAGAATGAGAAGAAGGTTATTTGTTGACTTTCCGTTGCAATATGAATAATTCAACATGCATTCATCAAGAACAGTACTTTTGTTCCATGTAACTTTCAGCTGCTGAGGTTGAAGTGAAAGTTTTTATTTAGTGCAACTTGGACATTACTAGTTTCCTAGCATGTTTAATATTTTTTTCTCTTGTTCATTTGTAGGTGTAAATTGATTTGGTATTTTATTTTCATGTTTTGGTTCATAAAGTCACACTTCTAAAATGGCGCCTTTGAGCCCTTCCATTGATGCATTCTTTTCTTTAGGCTATGACAGATCAAATCGAGCAGATGGGGATCACAATAGAGACTCATCAGAAGGTTTCTTCTCTTGACAACTATTATCTATAGAAGATATTATGGGCCTGCTTCTTGTTCTCGTTATGCTTTAGTTTTTTTTTTGTATGTTTCAACCAGCAACTTGAGGATTTGCAAAGCAAGTACATCGACCAAGTTCGGCAGTGCTCTGATTTGAGCAGCAAACTTGATACCACTGAGGTGGGTTATCTAAGTTTATGTTCTTTATTGTTATGGAGTTCTACATGCATTCTAATCAGGAAAATATGAAAAACCACGCAGAAAAACTTGAACAAGACCAGCAAATTGCTGGCCAACACAGAGGAAGAATTAAAGAAATGTCGGTTTACCCTGAAAGAGAAAGACTTCATCATTTCTGAGCAGAGAAAAGCAGGTACGCACGATTCTCTGTTTCTATCATTGTTTCTTCTGTATTCTCGATTACTTTATTTGTGCTAATGTTAATTAATTATGTGCAACAGAAAATGCTCTGGCTCATCAAGCATGCGTTTTACGAGCTGATTTGGAGAAAGCTCTTCAGGATAATGCTTCATTGTTTTTGAAAATTGGTTGGTCTTATTCTTTTCTCTGTTTTGATTCAATAAGATTTATTTAATAACTTATATATGTCTCTGGTACGATGTGGTATAGGTAGAGAAGACAGATTGAACTCAGATAACAGAGCTGTGGTGAACAATTTTCAAGTGGAGCTTGCCCAGCAGGTTGGTTCTCTTTGCAACACTGTTGCAAAATCATTGTCTGAACAGAATGAACACCTACAGTGCGTGGAGAAGTTCTGTCATTCTTTTTTGGGCATTCATGATAAGGTGCGTACATCAAATATCCGTTGTTGCTGTTCTTGTTGGTGACATACTTTCATGGTTTCTTCCAATTTCTTGAATCCTTTTTCTATTGGGCTTTTTGTTCTTTTTAGATTCACTTTTCTTAGTCTTTTGGCTTTTTGGTTCATGTTTTACATTTCTTGTTATCTTTTGCTCTTTAATTCTCTCTCAATTCTCTGTTTGTTGCCTGTAGGTGGTTATTGATTTGAAAAAGAAAGTGACAGCTCTGAGGGCTTTGTATATATCTCATGTTGAGGCAGTGCAAAATGTTGTGCGTTTGCATAAGGCGAGCTCTGATGCTACCTTGGAGGAAATATCATCTCTTATATCCTCCAATGGTCATTCTATTGAAGAAGTACGTTTCAACTGTTCCAACTTAATTTTGCTTATTTTACTATTATGTCTTCTGCACTATTTTCTTTCTCGTTCAACACTAACAAAGAATTATTTTATTCCCGGTGAATCAGTTTCTTGCATCTGAGGCCACTGAAGCAGGTTCAATATTTGATGATCTTCAGAGTTCTCTTTCAACTCAGCAGGGTGAATTGGCACTTTTTGCAAGGGAACTACGCCATGTATGTGCTTCAAGTTTTTCTTCTGTCTATTTCATTAGAACTTTTAACAATTTAGTCAAATTGTATTTTCCTTTATCTGTTCTGTATAGTTTGATTAGTTTCCTACACTTTACTTTTTTTTCGGGTTCTGGCTGATGTTCTTTATCTACTTCTGTTTTTGTATTGTTTTGTGGATTGTAAATGAAAGAGATTCAATCTGAGTGTTGAACAAATAAAGGATATATCTGAGCGCTCTCAAGAATTTGTGGATAAGCTTTTCGAAGAATCAAAAAGGCTTGAAAGCTTTGCATCACAGGCTGATGAAATGCAAATGAAGAGCATTGCTGAGTTTAAGAAAGCTTATGAGGTCATGATGTAATATTAATATATATTTTTGAAAGATGGTTTTTGGTTGTTGGCATCTGACGTGGACAATATATTCTATTCCGTGCAGGACCAGTCAAGATCTGATACGGAGAAACTTATTGCTGATATGACTAGTTTAGTTTCTAATCACATTCGTCGTCAAATGGATCTGGTTTGTTTTGGGTGTTTTTATGATAGTTTTTTCTTTCTTTCTTTATTTTTTTTGGGTGAGGGGGGGTTGACGGGGGAATTTTAGGTATTTCTGCTCCTGTCAATTAATTGTTGTCATGGATCGGTGGTTGAACTTGCAGGTAGACACAAAGCTTGTTGATCTTAGAGAAAGTGGCATTATGAACAAGTCATTCTTGGATGGACATGTATCATCAATGGGAGATATTGTGACCAATGCAAAAAGGAAATGGCAGGCCTTTTGCGTGCAAGCTGAAAAAGATGCCAAAGACACTGCTGATTATTCTGCAGCAAAGCATTGTCGTATGGAGGCACTCCTGCAGCATAGGTAAGTGTTATTTATCTAGGGTTTCTTGATCCAGATCCTCTCACTTATATTCTAACAATCTCTTTTAAATCCTTTTCTTCAGTGTTAATACTGCTGAATCAGCTTTCAAACATACAAAGAGGACACATGAGGCTGTAAATGAGATGGGGACTAAACATATTTCTGCAGCAGTGTCACTTATCAGGTGTGTGGTCAATTGATTGTAATAACTATGTCTTTGCTGCCCATGTTTACAGAAAATGAGAGTCGTTGGGGATGTGGGGCGGGGAGTGTTAATATCTCTAGTGGTTTAAGTGGAAGGGTTATCTTGTCATTACTGGGTTAAACTGATATGGTTTTGGTTTTGGCCAAGCTTATTCATAGCGGTGTTTTCTGTTTTCTTAACTAGTAATCATCTTATTAGGATTCGTGTGGTGTGATATCGATTACTTTGGTACAGGAATGCTTCTGATAGCAATGTGCAACATGATGAGGAGATCAATTCTGCACGGGTTGCAGCAGAGGAAGATGTGGCGAAGAACAGTGAGGATGTCATTGAGCAGTTTGATGGTGAGCAGTGTGTTCTGGATCTTGGTCCTTTGATTTAACAGTATTGCAGGAAAATTTCCCATTTGCGGCTGAAGTTGTGTGATTCTGATTACTTCCAAATCTCTTATTATGTGATTTAATATGCATGCAAATACCTTGCCTAAAACAGTTTAACAAACATCTAGCGGGCTGTGTACCACCAATATCTCGTTTTTTATTTTTATTTTTTTTCATTTTTTATAATTATATATTTTGCATTCGTGTGATCCTTTTCTTTGGGTATCTTTTGCAGTCATGTCTGTACAAGAGCGGGAATCCATATCTGGCATGTTAAATGTTGTGAAAACTCATGCAAATACACTCGAGACGTTCAGAGAGGATCACGCTGGCCAAGCTGCTTCCATTGAGCACAAGGCATGCGAAACTTTTCAGCAGCAGTATAAGGTAGGTTGATTCGGTATTCTATTTCCTTCTCAGAAGATCAAATTTGAATGTTATTAAATGGGCATCGTTAACGTTATTTCATGTCTCGGGCTTGTTGCTTCTTGTGTCTTGCAGGACTATGAGCCTAGTGAGACTACACCAGTAAGATGTGAGCCTGATGTTCCGAGTAAGGGGACAATAGAGTCCCTTCGATCCTTGCCAATGGAAGCCCTTCTTGAGGATTTCCGGGAAAATAATTCATATGAATCTTTCGATGTAAAGGAGTTGAAACCATCACTTATTCCACGTTCTCCGCTCACCCAACTGAACTAATGGTGGTGGTAACTTGCTCAGTTGGGTCTTTTACGGAATCAAATTTGTATCTGTAACATTACATTGTTATTGTTACCATTAATAGTTCGAAGCATCCATCATCAGGTGATAAGATGTAATGTGAAATTCTAGGCCAAAGTACTCATGTAAATCCCATCTTGGGATGAATATAGGTTAAATAATGTTTGTATATTTAGGCAACGCCCTCGCATGAGGGTAATTTTTATTCTTTCCCTGCTATTTTTTTGGCAGTTCTTATCCAGTGAAGGGGGTGTCTTTTGGTACTTTTCCAAGGACAGTTATTTTCCTTCTCGCTGCCTACGATTTGTCAAAGCTTTTGAAGTTCTGTCTCTGTATAATCAAACCAGTTAATAATTTATTTGTACTCCTGATGGCGCAAAAATTACATTAACCTATTTAGGTTCGCTAAATGTGATCAACCTTTTTGTTACATTTAGGGAAACTGATTAACAAGAGTGGGTAGCACTATTTGAGTTCTTTGAAATGCTCCTCTTCAATCTTCATAATGCTTGTCAGGTCAGGGTGTAACAAAAAAATTGTTTAGAAGTTCATTTAGTAAAAAAAAAGGGTTTATTACTAGCAAAATTAAAAACTGTTTTGCAAAGGGTATGTACTGTTCAGAGGGTGGAGATACATTGAAGTATGGAGCTGACCGCGAGCACCTGCAATGCTATCTATATATTAGACATCTATTATCAATGAAAAACTTGTTTATATATAAGATGTATACTATGGTTGCACGCAAAATTAATTTTCTTAATTCTGATAGTCGCCAGATTAAAATCCCATATACTGAGAAAATTGTACGCTTTGGAGACGCTGAAGACCCCATGTTAGGTCAATTTTGAATGATTCCCAACCATGCAGAGGACAGCAGCAAAATGTGAAGACTTTTGCCGAAGCTGGTGAGAGAGAGGTCTATATCCTTATCCTCTTTCATTTCATATTGAGAGTAAAATATTAATCTTCAACAGCAGTAGGCACACTCTATAACGATAAGTTTATTAAAAGAATTTATTTTTTTAGATATTTTTTTATAATATTTTTAACAAAAAATTATTTTACATTTAGATATAATGTTTTAAAATATAATTTTACGTAATAAAAGAACTTTTAATATTATTTGAATAAAAATGTCAACAACTTTTTATAGTAAAATTATTGAAAAGGATACCCAAAAATATTAGTATATTCCTCTAAAGAATCATGAACTAATTTAAAACCTTCAATTTCCTCCTAAAACCAAAGCAATTGAGGAACACAATCGAGTAATTACTGGACTTTAAACGAGGAGAAGCTATGAAATGAGATAAAATAGTTAATAAGAAAGGCTTTCGTAAATTACAAAACAAACGTCAAAATGAAGATGTTTGTAAATAGGAATTGCAATGAAAAAGAGAAAATATTGAGTATACTTTTCAATAAAGACTAATGATATTTTATAAAAAAATTATATTAAAAATTATTTATTTTTCTTCTTCTTCTTTTTCAAAAGTTGACAGTCATTGACTTTTAAAAAAGTGACAACTTACTTTTCTTTTAACTTCTATTTTATTTTAAAACAAAAGTTACGTCCAAACACACTTTTAATTTGTAGAAGTTTTTTTAGAAAAATAAAAATAAAAATAAAACCCTAATCCAAACGCACTCTTTATACACGTGTTGGAAGACATCAGCTCCTGTGGGCAGTTTCGTAGCAAGCAGGGAAGGAAGCACCAAATCTTTCTGGTCTTTGATTCATATATAATGCAAACAAATATTACAAAATTAGGAAACTGTCAAAAAAATTCGAAGAAAAGTGTAACTCATTTCATGATACTGGTAGGTCATATTCTGAAAGCAAGCAATACCATCAAGTCATTACTAATTGCATAAGAAATTTGGAAGGAGATTACTTGAATGTGCATATCTGATAACAATAACATCAGTGTTTACCTTCTTTTTTCGTATTCTAATAATTTTCACACTTTAGTTGTTATTTTTGAAATTCAAAAATCTCAAGACAGCAATATATCTGTGGCAAATCTTACGAAAGTTACCGGCCCGTATGGCTATTTTCTGCTCCAATACGACATTATATTATTTCCATATGCGTTATTCCCTTTATGGGGATCAAGTCTGGTGAAACCAAATAAATGTTTTGATGCCTTTGTCATTTGTCCCTAATTGGAATGCATATCCTTAAGGACTTCGCTCGCAGCATTCTTTGTTTCTGCAAAATGTTAGTTGCCAAACTGCAGCCTGATTAAATGTTGAGGGTATATTTTGAACGTGTTTTATGCCATATACCATACCCTATAGTTGACTATTCTGCTGCAAACGATGTTAGTGAAAATCGTCTGTCACCGACACTAATTAATCTTTCATTTTCCCTCTTCGGGTGATATTTATGTGACGTACGGCATCAAGCTGCGTATAATTCATGCAGATTGCCAGGCAGCCTAAACACATATTTGCATCCACAGATTTCTTTCCTTGATTTTCTCTTTCAATTTGTTGCATGAGAACTTTGTCTAGTACGTGAGTAGTAATACGTTTTCTGCACCAAACAAAAGAAGTAATATGTTTTTTGTGTGCCGTATATGGATCAAACAACTTTTTGTGGGTAAAGTTATTTTGGTACTAGTTTCGAGTCAATCGAGATTAAGTAGCTCGTCAATCTTAAAGGCACTCCTTCATCGGCTTGATATAGTTGGAAAAATTAATTCTCTTAAATACTAGTCAAAAGTTCAAACTCCAGTAATTAAGACATAAATCACACATTCTTAATTATTAAGCTAACTTGGATTAGATCACAACTATTACAAAATTACAACTGTGTTGATATAATAGGATTTAATTTTACCTATGTAGTATATACCGTGTAAATTTTTTACATAATTAATTATATGATGTCACATGTTTAAAAATAATCAAAAGTTAGTACTAAGTAAAAAATCTTAATTTACTATAATACTTTCTTATTTACTTATATTGTTAAACCTAATATAATAAATAGACTATAAATATGATGTATTTAATGTTTGTGAAAGTAGCTTACCTTAAAAAAAAATCAGAACTAAGTTTGGTAAAAGAAAAAAATACATGAAGAAGAATGGAAATAAAATAGGAACACAAATCCCAAAGAGAACGGAAATAAAATAGGCTGAAATAGAATAATGAATATTCCTATTCTAAAATTTTGAATTAGAGCATTCATTCCATTTATTTCATTTCACTCAATATATAATAAAATCGTAAGGATAATTAATAATAAATAAAATAAAATAAATTTGTTCTTGATTGATTTTAAAAAATCATCATCCCAACTTCGAGAAATCGTTCTATATACACAATATACGTACACTATTTCTGTAAATAGAAACACTGATGTGCATAAAACTCTATTACTTAAAGAAATATTTAGTGTTTTCATTTGTAAAAATGGTGTGCATATATACAACAAAATATTTTAAAGTTTTGTTCCTCTATATAAGGATAGATATAATTTCAGAGAAGCCAGGTCTTAGCTAGAATAGAACTGACCCTATTTATAGCAATTTTTGGTCCCAAATATAGGATTAGGAATTATTATTCTTACATAATAATTATTAAAACTTTTATGTAAAATTAAAAAAAAAGAAATTTCCATTCTTACTTTCTAAATATTCTTTTATATATCGATAACATTCATAAGAAGCAAATATAAAGTCATTAATATAAAAGAAAGTAACAGGTAAAATTATATTTTTATTTGTTTTTATGTGAGTTATGTATACTTAAACTTCACAGTTATCATATTCTAAGTTTTATAGTTAAGTCATCATAAGAAATTTTGTAAGCAGGTAATCAAATTAGATTTCACAACTTCAGTGTCGTTTGTAATATGTGTCAAATTTTCAGTGGCAACTTTCAAGATAATCCCATGAAACATCAACCAGTTAATGGGTATCTACTTATCATTTATTAATATAAATTGAAAACTTTATGAGAGCAAGTTTACATTATGATGCGGGTTTTGCAGCACAAGTTTGATGACACATACGAACTATACTTAAAACAATTATTATTATTATTAAACTTGAAAAGGTGCTATCCTCTGTGGAATCTGGCCTGTGAATGTGGCGAGTTCTCAATGCAATTCGGGTACGAGATGCTTGGTTCTTTATTTTCTCAGCTGAATACTAGCAGTATGTGTTGGTGAAGATTGTGCCAATTCATACTGTAGTGGGCGCACTGTCATAGATCATATTCACGTTCATCCCACGTTGATCCAACAACTGTTTGAACTTGTCATGTCTTCGAACTTTTTATCAATGCGAATTGACACGCACTGCACTGTATGATGATGCCCAAACATGCGACGGAGTATATTGTTATTTGCGACAAAAGCTCTTCTTATTTAATAGGAGAAAGAACTCTTTGACTTAATATTATATCTATCTGTATGGTGCACAACTAATAGTCTAATAATACTTTATACTTTTCGTTGTCCTTTCTATATATATTTTTTTGATATCTGAGTGAGATGCATATTATATAATAACAAAGGATGAATCTTTAACACAATATTTAAGTTCCTTTGAGATTTTCTTAGCTAAAATGGTAACTTCTAAATTACAACATTTTTATAAAGCGTTGCAATAGGATAAAAAGATGCACGTGTCGACAATATGTTTACCTTCCAGCAATAACATAAAACAACACCAAAAGAAAAAAGGTAAAAATTCAACAACGTTGCATGGTGTTGATGAAATAATACATCGTTTTAAGACTTTTTTATGTTGGGTTTACGAGACTTTGGGAAACCTTAGTATTCTTTAGATTGCAAACAAACAAATTTTGTAAATTATTAACGAGAAAGTTATATACTGCGTAAGTGTAAAACTCTAAATTCCACAATTTTTTGATTGGAAAATAATTATTATATAAACATGTGAGAAGATATTGAGTAGAATTTAAGATGTCAAAAAGAAGTTAAGTGGAGTCCACTTATATTTTAGTGGCTCATAAAGTCTTATTATGTAAAAAAAATTGTGACTAAGAGCCCTAATTTAAGTGGCATCAAAGTTTATGTAAAAGATGTATTAATTTTTGTTTTTAAAAAAATTAGTTAGACCAAGAGGTGTTACCATACAATTTGAGTATGAGACTAATCACCGTTCATCGAGTATTAATTTGCCTCTAGTCACAAAATATTTCCAATAAAATTCTAATTCTTAATTACCTTGCTAAATAAATTTTTTTTTATACATAAGGGTATTGCATAATTTTTAAAAAATATTAGATTAAAAGAAAAAAAAAAAGGAAAACCTATGAAATCTCGCTTATAGAGCTCTATTTTACTGGCGGTTTGGTCGTCCGCTATATGTATTATTTAGGAAGTAAAAGACTAAAAGGTATATTTGTAATTCAAATTTAGTATGCATAATTTTCTTTATAATATTACTTGATTTAATAGTTAAATTGATAAAATTATAATTTTATGAAAAGTTATTTAGTGATATAAATTTTTAAGACTTAGATTCCCACCAATATATATATATATATTCATCCCATTGTTACACTTTTCTATTTGCAACGTAATATTATTTTTTTAATAAATCAACGATTTAGTCTAAAAAACAAATCAATAAAGATAAATGCAGATAATTTTACCAAACTACATATTGCTTTCCCCTATTCAACTTCCCTAGATAAGCATATAAAAAGAAGATAATAAAGAAAAAAAATTAACAGAATTAGAGATTAGGAGAAATTCTACAATATGGAGATTTTTTAATATCCTTTCCTTTTATGAATGTACCAAAACCCTTATTAATTAGTAATTAATATTATATCAAGTGTATCACTTAATTAAAATATAAATTATAATAAATTATTTCTCTCAATGGATTCTTAAATTTTATAATGTTACTTAATTTTAATCTTTATTTGTAATAAGGTACTAAGAGAAGTCTTATGAAAAGCTCTCTAGAAGAAGTGAGTAAATGTTACTTATATTCGAGTTATTAATGAGATGTATGATAGTGTTAGAACTATTGTGAAAATACATAGTTGGGTCACAGAAGAAATTTCTATAATTATAGAATTATACAAATGGTCATCTTTGAATCTTTATCTTAGTTTTGGACATACCTAATAGTGAGTACATCAAGGATTTAATTCCTTAATATATGCTTTTTGTAAATGATATAATCCTAGCAGAAGAGTTAAGAAAGAAGATAAATGGTAAATTATAGTTTTTGAGAGAAGCTTTGAAATTACATGATTTTTGGTTAAGTAGAAGGAAAATTGAGTACATTTTGATCTATGTAGCCTACCTTAACTACTAGAAAAATACTTTTGTTGTTGTGGTATGTAATTGTAATCTTTAATATGTTTTAAAAATGATTATCTTGGAACTATTAAGGTAGACAATCAATAAATGAGTTTATTTTTTAATTCAAAAACTTTATATATATATATATTTAAAATATAATCGAAAATATTTTTTATAGTTAAAATTAAAAATTAAGATTAAATGATATTATAAACTAAAAATACTTATCCAACAAAATTAACTTCTTATATTTATATTTTAATTAAGTGAAATAATTAAATATTAACCTTTAATTATTCGGATATTACTCTCACGACAATAAAAAGTTCATTTTTCAAAATATATAGATAAAAATTTAATAAAATAACAAATTATTATTATGTATAAATAAATATTAATGACTTAAATTGACCTTATTAAGTTATCCTCATCTTCCCGAGAGAATCGCGCAAACAACGAAAGAAAATGTACTGCGTCGATTTGGAGTTATCCAAAAACTACTGCCTATTTGTATCAACCTCAGCCCCCTCCTTCCCTTTTGGCTCTGAATTTCACTCTATAAATAATGGCAATGGGTACCTCTTCCTTCACAGTCCCCATTTCACTTTTCCTTTCTCTCACGAGACGAGCCCACGCAAATCTTCTTCCCATAGTTTTTTCTTTGATCTTGTTTTTAGGTTCATTATAATGGCTCTCCCAAGGTGTCTCTCCGTTTTTGTAGTGGTTTTCTCCATTTGTGTGATACTGATAAATAGCAATGGCGTTGAAGCGTTTCATCGAATATATCCGCATCTTCAATCCGTTTCAGCGATTTCCGTGAGCGAACTACACAGAACTGGATACCATTTTCAACCTCCTAGGAACTGGATCAACGGTTTGTAACGTCCTTAATTTCTTATTTATACTATTTTTACCCTTGCTATATTTATAGCATTTTGAGTACAGTTTCTTTTCAACGTGATTCTTATTTTCTCAGGTTTGTTTGTAGTTTCCCTTAAACTAAATAACAGCGCTATGATGTTGGGATGAGTGTTCAACGCTGGTCCTGCCTTCATAACCAAAGAGTGAATAAGAATTTGAGTCCAAATTAAATATAAATTTTAGATTATGCTAATGACTTCTTAGCATATATATAATTAAAAAAAAGCATTCTACCTAATAGGTAGGTATAGGGTATTCAAACTGAAAATATTGAACATCTTGAAAAAAAGGGATGAACTATGAATTTATGTGGAATAAAATGTGAAAATATAAATCTCTATGCTTTTTATCCCAATTCTTGATTTGATAAAGCGGATTAGGCTCTTATCTCCTTCCATAAAGAGTGTCTAATCCAAATTTTGATGGGAAACTGGCATATATTGAATGACTTTCCTTTTTTCTTCCATTCTTGATATGGTCACCACCAGCCTTTGACCTCACTTGGGTAATTAAAAGAGGGAGGGTGGTGGAGATCAATTTTGTGTTTCTGTACTAGGCCTTCGAGTAATATTTTGAATAAATTTGGTACATGGCGTGGAAGGTTAAGTAAATATTTCCCACACAAATAAGAGGTCGATGGTACAGTTAGGCGTAAAAGCATTTTGCTTAGTGATGTAGAAGACATATTTGATGTAAATATATGAACCTAAGTTTATGCCTTTTGCATGGCCTTCTAATATATTCCAAAATCATGCATGCGGAACGCTTCTATTGGGCATTAAGCTGGGATATAAACCACCTTGTGTAAGTGCTGTGTAGATTTGAGTGTGTGGGACGATTTGTTTTGTTTTCATGGAATAGTTTTCCCTTTGTAATCTCTTTGTGGACTTATAGTGGTATATCATACTTTGTAAGAAAATCGAAGATAGTGACACTGATATGATATTGGAGTTTTGACACCTAGTCAGGTGCCTGAATATATGTGCCAAAAAGGAAAAATTAATGGTTACCGTGGTTACCTTTTTAACTACAAAAATGTCATCGTGAAAGGGAAGAAAAAAGTGACTTTGGTTATCCTATGTTAACTATAGATATTGCACTCACTTAGTGCACCTGTCGCCTTTTTCTATCTTGTACATTTTTGTGCTAAAAATTGAAATCAACTTCTCAGTAATTATGAACCCCACATACTCTACTATTTATTTAGAAGGGCAGAGTGGCATGAAAATGACTAGTGGCCATTGTTCTCCTTCGGTTTTTGCTGCTTTTCTTTTAACCATACAAAAGGCAAAGCTTAGAAATGAGAGGCCTATCCCACCCTATTCCTATCAATTAGCGTGCACCCTCTTCTCTTTAGCTCCCTGGTCTCCACATTGCCTTTGTTTTTAAGTGTGTGTGTGGGTAGAGCATGGACCACTCACACATGAGATGCATGCCTAATTTGTATTAATATGGTAAAGAGTAGCATCTTCCTAACATGTGCATTGGCCCAAATGTGATAACTTGCTTTACAAACTTCTATTGGTCGTTTTTAATTGTTACCTCAGCATTACCAGTTACCACTTATTACAATTAAGGCTGGTTTGATGTCGTAACATCATGGATGTTTTTTTTTTGAGAGAAACGGAAAGGAGATTTAATCTTTCAAATAATTATATGCGAAGGTAAAACTTTTCTTTTGTCAGCATCAAACATGGAGACTCCTACATTTTGATACCATTTTATGTAAAATTTAACAATAGAAATAGATTAATTGAGAATTTTTAAAAAAATATGTAATTTCAACAATTTAGATTACATTAAATTATGCGAGATATATTTCTTTACATATTTCAAGTCAATATCAGTTATTATAAATTATAATTATTTGCTCCAAAAACATCTAAAAACTTCCCATTTTAGTTTTCATTGCCAATGATGCTAACTTTCTATGCTTTCTAATACTTTCATGGTGCCCAAATTGGTGTAATGGACGAATCAATCACCTGCATGCAGATCCAAATGGTGAGTGTTTCCAGTTCCCACATTTGACTTTCATGTCTTTCCTTTTGCATTTTTAAATGACTATTCATATACTTGTATAATGTTATACCATTTGATATTCGTAAATGCCAACACAGGACCCATGTACTACAACGGAGTCTACCATCTGTTTTACCAGTACAACCCCAAAGGAGCAGTATGGGGTAATATTGTGTGGGCCCACTCAGTATCAAAGGACCTCATCAACTGGAAAGCACTTGAACCCGCCCTTTACCCATCCAAACCTTTTGACAAGTTCGGGTGCTGGTCCGGGTCAGCCACCGTCGTCCCGGGTAAAGGACCCGTGATCCTCTACACCGGAATTGTTGACGAGAACAACACACAAGTCCAATGCTATGCCATACCCAAAAATGCATCCGACCCGTTTCTCACGAAATGGGTAAAGCCTGATGCATTCAACCCGGTCGTGGTTGCCGGACATGGCTTGAACGGCAGCGCATTTCGTGACCCGACAACCGCTTGGTGGAGCAAGGACGGGCACTGGAGGATATTGGTTGGTAGCAGAAGGAAGCAAAGAGGTATGGCCTACTTGTATAGGAGCAGGGACTTTGTGCACTGGGTCCAGGCCAAACACCCGATCCATTCAGCAGCAACCACGGGTATGTGGGAGTGCCCGGACTTCTACCCGGTTTCTTTGAAAGGGAAAGAAGGGTTGGACATATCTGAGGTTGGGAATCATGTTAAACACGTCCTAAAGAATAGCCTTGACACGACTAGGTTCGAGTACTATACGCTAGGAACGTTTTTCCCGAATAAGGATAAGTATGTCCCTTATAACACTTCAGAGGATGGTTGGGGTGGCCTCAGATATGATTATGGTAACTTCTATGCTTCCAAGTCATTCTTTGACCCAAGCAAGAACCGTAGGATCTTATGGGGTTGGGCAAACGAGTCTGATTCCAAGGAAGATGATGTCAACAAAGGATGGGCAGGAATTCAGGTAGTTTATGCGCCTTGAAATTAAATTTTGGCTACTATATTAATATAGTGTATTTAATTTGTAATCATAACTGGTGTGTGCTACATGGAGAAATTCTTGTTTGCATAACAGTTACATACATACAACTGACAAGATATGTGCTGTGCAGGTGGGACTTATTTTGGTCCTATGTACAGCATAAATATTGATCATTTTATGCATGCACACAAGAATTTTTTTAGAGAAAATTCTCACTCAAATTAAATGAACTTAATATGTTTGTATGTGTAAATTACAACTTTCAGGCAATTCCAAGAGCCGTATGGCTTGATTCTAGTGGGAAACAATTGGTACAATGGCCAGTTGAAGAATTAAATAGTCTTAGAGGGAAAGAAGTTGAGATGAGCAATCAAAAGCTTGAAAAGGGGGACCATGTTGAAGTAAAAGGAATAACTGCTGCCCAGGTCAGCTGCTTAATTAAGCATTAATATATATATGTATGTATATATTCAAATTGCTAATGATATAATATAACTGCAGGCAGATGTGGAAGTTACGTTCTCATTTTCAAGCTTGGACAAGGCAGAGCCATTTGATCCTAGCTGGGTGAACGCACAGGATCTCTGCGCCCAAAAGGGTTCAAAGCTTCAAGGTGGGGTTGGACCATTTGGGCTTCTGACATTGGCTTCAAAAAAACTGGAGGAGTTCACTCCTGTCTTCTTCAGAATTTTCAAAGCTCCAAACAAGCATGTGGTTCTCATGTGCTCCGATGCGAGGAGGTTTGTCTTATTCAAATAGGGGTGAGAACTTCCAATTTGCTTTCTCTCATCACGTCTCCTAAATTGGTTGTTATCCTTTTGCATTTCTGAACAGTTCCTCTTTGAAGAGTGACTTGTACAAGCCATCGTTTGCTGGCTTTGTAGATGTGGATTTAGCCGCTAAGAAACTTTCTCTTAGAAGTTTGGTATGTGCAACCCCTCCTCCATTTGGTGTTATATATAACATTTATTAGCGCCAAGAGTGAATATACTAATTATTTAATGTTGTTTGATTTTTCAATTGTATGACAGATTGATCACTCCGTAGTGGAGAGTTTTGGAGCAGGAGGGAAAACAAACGTGTTGTCTAGGGTTTATCCAAAGCTAGCAGTGACGAATCAAGCTCACTTGTTTGTGTTCAACAACGGTATTGAGCCGATCACCGTGGACAACCTCAAAGCATGGAGTATGAAATCGGCTGATATAAACTGAACAGCTAGAGATAAATGTAGGCAGAAAATAATATAGCTTGTCTTATAATTTGTATAAAAAAGTGGTGTGTTTGGCTTTTAGCATTCTATCTATCTATATATATAAAAGATCCATATGGACTAGTTCACCAAGTTTTAGATTCAAAGTCTGTTATATACAAGTAGTGTACGTTTACGTTTGTTATTTCCATGCTACCGAACTAAACCCCAAAGTTCAATATTACTGATGTAGCACTCAATCAGCTCTTCATAGTGTTGGTAATCGGATGTTAACCACGATATATTAGTTTTGAATATAATTTCTCATTTCAACCTATTTTCAATTTTATATATCAAGATCTGCTACTTATGCTTACGTGACTTTTTATTTATTTATGAATGAGTCGTCAATACTTCTAAGGACTTGATGGTTATAGTTTTATTTAAAATAATATATTGTCAATGATTCTAACGATTTAGTGGAATATATAATTTATATATTTTTAACGATATTTTTTATTAATATTTTTTATTTTTTTAAATTATTTCAAAACTTTAAAATTTTAATTAATTATATTATTCTTTTTATTAAAAGTTTCAGTGTATGTGTTGCATATATAGAAATCATGAGTTGTCAAAGATTCCGACAATTAAATATTAATAATATAATTATAAATAAAAGTGACAAATTACTTTTAAAACTGGTACGTCATGATATACTAGTAGTAATGGAATTATGAATAATACAATTATTATAATAATAAAAGACTTATATAAGAAACATAAATAAATAATAAATTCTGCTAAAACAGGAGTATTTTTAATTAGGGTTTGCAAAATATTGTTTTTTAGATTGATTTTGAAATAAACATTTTAAAATTCATTTAAATTTTAAGTAATTTTAACATTAATAGCTACTTAATTATTAAAAAATTAAAAAAATTGGTATAGATAAATGATTGTGAGTCAAACTTTTATATGGCATTTACTCCTAATATTCATTTTGGGCGAGAATTCAACATCCTTATTAGCGACCATTGTGAGTCAAACCTTTGATAATTCATTTATTCTACATGTGCGACACGTGTCATACATGTAATGTTTTTAATTAAAAACATAACATAATTAATTAAAAATTAACTTTTTTTTAAAAATATAAAATAAATAATAAGTATTAATTAAAAAATCTCACTAAATTGTTAAAAGTATTGATGATACATTATTTTAAATTAAAAAATAATAATAAATTTAGTGAGTCGTCAATGATGACTTATCAATAAAACAATAGAAATTACATAAGTAAGGGTTTTTTTTATATGAATATTATTTTTTATTTCATTTATCAAATTACATAACCTTTATTTCTATGTATTGAAATATGCTTTGTCTTAGACCTATTGAGAAACCAACTTGGATCAGGGCGGCTTTGCTACATAACTTTTCTTTTTTAAATTATACAGCTCAGAAACGGTCACATGTGGGGGCGATTTTCTTGAAGAATTTTTGAAAAATTGCTTGACATAGTAAGCTAGAAACCACCGTGGTAGAGGACCGTTTTCATTCGTATTTTTGTAATGTAAAAGCATAAAATTAAAAGATAAAATCTCCCTCACCGAGAGCGGGTTTGGAACGGATTTTTTTTATAAAAAAAAATAGACGTGTAGAGGTGCTGCTCAGTTGTCCCCTCGTGCATAGATTTGGCTCTTCGTGAAAAGATTCACTCCTCATTGTCCATGTATTGCATATTATGTCCCTACTCCAAACATAATTCCTATACTAACTAGGTATTCATTATTTTTCACAAACACAGCTTCGTAAAGTTACGTATATGATCACTTGGTTATCATCAAAATCCACTTCCTGATAAGTTAACAAACTTGACCTCTCATTTTTTTTTCCAGAAATAAATAAATTAAAATACATGTTTAGAATCGGTTTTCATGTTAGAATACATATTTACTATATTTAGAATTAGTTTTCTATGTTTAGAACTTTTTCAGAATCAATATTTACTATTTGTGTTTAGTCTATATTGAGAATAGTTTAGAACACATGTTTATAATCTGTTTAGAGCATTTAGAATTCCAAATATTACACCTGATCTTGATAAATTACATAGCCTTTCTTTAAAGGGAAAGACTGAGGTATATTGGCCTAATGAACATGATTTTTATATTGGCTTATGAAATGAGAGGCATGAGATGGTCTTTCTTTATCCCGAAAGCCCTTTAAATTTGAATTTTGATTCTCAATCCATGAGATGGTATTGGAGTTGCAGGAGGAGCTCTTGGATTTGCACTAAAAAATCATTTCATGTAACATTACATTATTATTATTATTATTATTATATTTTTAAAATTATATCAAACTTATTAATTAGTAATATTATTTGTAGGCTAAGAGTGCAGAGAATATTTATAAGTTGGCTAATGTTTGACCAACCTTAATAGACACAATTAAGAGAACCTGCCGTATATTTGGTCAATGAGCAATGACGAATGTCTACATCACGTAGACCTAAGCCTGCTCCTCTTGCATTACAAATTCATGCACCAATGTCATTACTTGCGAGAAGCGAAAGGCACCCTGCAAGTTTCTTATAATAATGGGCACCAATACATCCTTCTATTTGAGGTGAGCCTGATTAGGGTGAATATTATGATTCACTTTTATCATTTGAACAGTTTGACACACCACAAATGTTCAGTGCCCGATATGGTACTCCATCTTTAGCATACCAGGTGGGTCATCTTACCCATCATTATGGTACATGTATCACCAAGAGGGAAATAAAACAAACTGTGGCACTAGATCACGTTTAATCAATTAGTGTATTAACTTGTAATATATGTTACAATTTTATACTATTATTTTCTCAACTTTTTTACTTACTAAATTTGGTATTCTTGATAATTAACTTATTTGTTTTGCGTATGTCACGATAAGAAAATAATAACATTGTCACATATAAAGAAAAAGAGAAAAAAACCACTTATAAAGATAAAAGGGTCACAAATTGATAAATTTAATTTATATAATTGTTACTATAAATTTAAAAAATAATATTAAAATAGATATATAAATATTAAATAGAGTATATATTCCACATAATAGTAGTAATGGAATTAAAAATAATAAAGTTATTATAATAATCAAAATTATAGTAATGAAAGACTTATTGTAAAAAAAAATTTTGAAAAGAAATTCTGCTAAAACGAAAAAATATTTTAAGGGTGTGGGGAACAATTTTTTTAGATGAATTTTGAAATAAACATTTGGAAATCTATTTAACATTTAAGTTATTTTAACATTTGTAATTACTTAGTTACTTAAAAAGGAAAATAAAATTTGTTATAGGTACTTCGATCATTGATGGCTTGACGGATTATTATTATAAATGTTTTTTAAGATGGCAATCATAGATTTTTGTACTGTTTTGAAAAATAACAATAATTATTAGGGTAAACTATTATTTTGGTCCTTGAAAAATACGAGTGACATTAATTTGGTTATCGAAAGATAATTGACATCATTTTAGTCCTCAAAAGATAGTAAGTATCATCACGTTAATCCTTATGTCATCTTTCTTGATGATTCTGTCTATTGGGTGTCAACGTGGCACATTAAGTGCTTTTGTGACATGTTTTATATACACTGATATGTTAAGGCTTAACCCAGTAACTATGCACCAAATTCTCTCTCTCTCTCTCTCTCTTTGTGTGGCGTGTGTGCATCTGCATATTTACTCACTTTACCAATACAGGGGGAAAAGGAGTAGCAATGGGAAGGGAAGGTTTAGGGGGTGGGGCGGTGGGGTGGGGGAAGGGGAGTAGCAATGGGAATGGAGATTCAGGGGTGGGGGTGGAGCTTAGTGAGTAGCGATGGGAAGGGAAAGTTCAGGGGGTAGAGTAGTGGGGTTGGGGTTAGGGTGGGCCGGGGTAGGGGTTGAGGTTGGGGTTGGGGTGGGGGAAGGGGTGTTTTGATGGGGAGGGAGGGTTCTCACAAGCATCAATCTATATTTGTAGGCAATAGAGGTTGCAAAGCAAATAGCAATGGCAAATTTGGGTGATTTTCTGAACAAAACCAATGGTTTTGGTGATGGATTAATAGGGAATGAAGATTTTGATGAAGAAGATGTGTGAGGTGTGACCAAGGAGAGGGATTCTTCTTCTAGCATAGAGAAAATGTGATTACTCAATGCTTAGGGTGTCATCCAGTGTGGAGAAAATGTACCACAAGAGCACTTAATGTGCCACGTTGGCACCCAATAGATGGAATCTTCACGGAAGACGATAGAATGACTAATGTGATGGCACTTACTATTTTTCAAGGACTAAAATGATGTCAACTATTTTTCGATGACCAAATTGATGTCACTCATATTTTTTAGAGACTAAAATAATAGTTTATTTCTAATTATTAAGGACTCACGACACATGTAATAAAAAATAATATAATTATAATTAACTTGTGCTAGTATAAGTGAAAGGGGTTTGGTCAGCTTAAGCATTTAGTCCCAAGTTCGATTATTGAAATAATGTGTATAGAGAAAATACAGTTAGCAAAGATTTTCACTTCATGAGCCTAACCGTATCACATGAGATTAGTTTCTCGTCTTCCGAATAAAGAGATATCATAATTTACATAAAAAGTAATATGATTATTAAAATTTTAATTTTTTTAAATAATTTATAATAAATAATAAAAATTAAAAATTAAAAATAAAATAAAATCAGTATGTCGTGGGCAGGTTTCACTAATAATTATTTTTAATTAAAAAAATTCAAATCAATGAGCCTTTACACACTTAACGACTCGTTAATTATATGTAAATAAAAGTGGCATACCATTAGAAATAAAAATAAAAGTAGGTTAAAGTAAGAAATTTTTCTTAAAATTGGTATATCATGGTCAAAATGTCCCTTGTATTCTGATGCTTTCTTTTGGTGAAAGCGTGTTTTTACTTTACTTTACTCAACAACTCAAAATTCGTTTAAAAGTTTTCTTCCACAATATTCAGTTAAAATTTGACCGTTGGATTTGGATACCATACCCGCCATCTCTGATCTCTCTAGGTTTTTGAAACATCGCTCTCTACACCTTTTTCTGTTTTTCTTAACATGATTACGGGAGTGAAATTGGTTCAAGCCAAACAAATTTAGAACAGCTCCCAAAGCACGTTTGGTGCCATTTTCATTGTAAGAAACAATTGTGGGGTCCAAAATCGTAGAAACCTGTCGGAACCTTTTCAAACTTATGGAACTTGCGAGGCTGCTACGTAAGCGATCCCGTTGCAATTAGGTGAGGATTAAGACTTTTCTCATCCCTGACAAAACAACTTGTTAAAAAAAAGAATAAACTAGACTAATTCTACAGGTAATTAATGAATTACGGTTGTGGCCTGTTCAAATTGAATATAATAATATACGTGAAATTGGGGATGATTGCGACTGGTGTGTTATATAAATATTAAGGTTTTGAAAATCAGATCAGTTATTTAACTAATAAAAAAATTGATTAACGGTTCATTAGTTTAATCACGGTTAACCCGTGGTCAAATTAATATATATTAAAAATTATCATGTTATTTTTCTTTATATCTATATTATTAGTTTTTATAAATATTAAAATTAAATAATTTAAATAACTATTTACAAATATTAAAATTAATTTTGATAAGAGATAATAAAACATTAGTATAAAGATTTCTTTAGGATCATACTTGGTGAATTTTATGCTAAATAATATTTAAACTGGTTCAACCTATGAAATTGTGACTGATTCATACGATTTGACCATTTCATAGCCAATTCTAGGTCTGAGTCTCATATTTTAAATTCTAAAACCTTGACCAGAAGCTCAATGAATCGATTCACGATTGAGTCGGTCAAAGGGATTAATTTAAATTTAGCTTAATTTTTAAAGAATTTAATTTTTATTTACGGTTAATATAAATTTTTTTTATACTGTCATTTAATTATGTGTTGTTAAATCATTAAAAAAAATTGACTATCCCAATAATTACTTAAAAAGTCTAACCCTTTTAATTATGTGTCAACATATGATTAGATAACAGTATAAAGAAACTTTACACTGATAATGAATAGAAATTAAATTTATTTTTAAAACACGAATAAATATCATTATTAGTATAAAGTTAAGGAAAGTAGAGAAAAACTTGATAAATTTGATTATTCTTAAAAGTTGTTATGGGAAGAAATTTTATATGTTCAATTTTTTTTTTCACAATATTCAATAGACATCTGATTCTGTGCTCCAAGAGTTATAGTACATATTACATTATAAAAAAAGTTGATAAATCCTAAGTGTAAGTGAATTCCAGTGCGGTGAAATTATTAAATTCTGCTAACTCTACTAGCTTATATAGTGATGTCGCTCTATATGTGATGTCGGTTTCTTTTTTCGAAAGGGGAGGAGTGCAAAGCCCGAGCCCAAATGATGGGGAGATTTGTATTTAATAGACTCAGCGAGAAATCATTTTATTGAGTTCGACACCATTTTAACTTAAAATTAAGGTCAATAAAATGGATCAAATTGTTAACTTATATAAATTATGTAAATTAAGTTTTTAAATTAGTTATCTATAAAAATATGAGTAATTTTGAATTGGTTCTTTAATTCGGAAGTTAAATAGGCCAACTTATAGGACCTGCAGGTTATTTGTATAACTTTTTTTATTATTTTTTTAATTTTAATATTTTTGTATAAAAAATTTAATTTAAAAACTTAAAATGTAATTAAACACTTTTTTTTTCAAATAAAAGTATAAAATGTACATACTATACAGGTTAATAGTAGCACAACTCACATACAAACATATTCGTCAAACTCTATAAATTTATGTTATTTATTTGTTTGAATTCTCTCTTAACCCTTTAAATGAGATTAAAGTATTTAATATTATGTCTATATAATGTAATATTTGATTTGAGATTATTAAATTTAAATTTATTTCAAAGTTTACAAGTAAAAAAATAAATTTCAACACATTTAAACCCATTAGTTGATACGAGATGAGTCGAGTTAATTAATTTGTAACTAATTTAAATGCGAATAATTTTGACTCAGCTCGTTTAACTCACAGGCCGTCACAGGTGGACCTAAACAGGTTGGCTCGTCCCATTTGACAGTTGTACTCAAAACTTTAAAATTTTAAGTTTATGAAATTTTTCACTTATATAATCTTCACTTATTGCATTCCTTCTTATTGTAAAACTTCTTTTACTTACACTTAAATTCCTAATATCCAGAAAAGTATTAGATACATACAATAGATAACCATCAAGCACCAAGTACTCTTTGAAGACCCAAACCCCAAGCAAAGTCCTTCCTTAGCAAGTAGCTCACCACGCAACGGGGTTATACACTCCCCCTACCTTGCTATATTTTGCTGCTATGTGGATGTGGTGTCTGTTTATCATTCCCATGGTTCCACTTACCCTAATGTTAGTCCTTGGAAGCAAATTATCTAAAGTACGTATGAATTTAAAACACCCATAATTATACAAAGTTGAGGTTAATTATATACATATTTTTGCCATTTTGGAGGGAGTTATTTTTTTTTTCACTCTAACTACATGTCGTTATGCATTTTTTAATAAGTAAACTTCACTTTTAGTTTGGAGTGGATATACATGGTAGGCTCTCCCATTACGAGTTACTATAAGATTTGACTTACATTAATAGTCGCTAAACACGTTAGCCCAATAGGTATAATAGGCTTAAAAATAAATGGATCACAAACTCATAACCTTAATCTGTTTTTCATTATCAATTGAATCTCAATCCATATTTTTAAAAATTCAAACCATTATTAATTAGTGCCCACTCACAATAAAAAATATCCTATCATTCCTCCCTACGATTTTTCAAAACAATGCATGTAGCACATTATTTTGTGTCACAATTATTTTTATGACTTTTGTTTTTGTTTTCATGTGAATTGGTCTCAATGTGAAAATTATTTGATTGTGTATATAATCCACATCATTTTGTGATCAATTCTATGCAAATATTTAGAAGAGTAAAAACTATGTAAAAAAAAAGGTATGTAAAAAATAAAAAGTAAAGTATAATGTATCCATGTTCCCAAACAAATAAAGCTGGAATGTTATTTACATCTAAAAAAATTATAATTTTTTTTATTTAAAAATGAAATATGGATGTTGTGAGTGGAGTTTTGTTAACGTATAAAGTAGAAAAAAATCAAATAACAAAAAAAGGACTAGCCTTATTCTATAAGGACGTTGATACACGTTTTGCCGAAATTTGATGAAACATTGATGGCCTTATCGATTTGATATCATTAGAGTGAAATGAAAAGTAGAAACTGATAACTATAAGGGAGTATGAGTATAGTACTTAATTGTATTGCATTTGATTAAGACATATTTGTAAATGATATTTTGTAAGTTAGAGAAAGAAGAGCATTTTGTTTAATCATTAAAAGTGTGTTTAAAATGTTAAAAAATAAGATTTGACTTGATTTATAAATCAAATTTTGTGTTTTAAATGTTAAAAAATAGAATTTGATTTGATTTTGAAATTTTTTTTATTTAAATTGTGTGTATTTAGAAATCTACTCAAATTTAGTTAAATTTGAGTAGATTTGATTTGATTTTAAATTTAATTATTTAAATTAACTATTTTACCTTTATTAACTTTTTTTTATTTTATTTCACTAATCTAACAATATCATTTACAATGATATAAAGTTAAAAAAAAAGTAAAATAATAAAATAAAATAAAATCAATTCATTTTTTAATGAGTTTCAAACATAAAAATTAATTTTTAAATCAATTCAAATCTAATTTTATATAATAAGCTCAAAACATAAAATTTAATTTTTAAATCAAATTAAGATTTAAATTAAATCACATCAAATCAATTACATTTTTAAGTAATTCTAAACACAACTTAAAAAAATCTTTACACATTAGGTCATTGGTCCAGTGGTTCATATGTGTTTTCATCTATCGTGGATTCAATTATTACATTATTAATAATAATTAGTAAGTTATCAATAGGAGTAAAAATAAGTAGCTTAACGTGAGCCTATAACTTAACCTACTTTTAACATACTTTAACTTAGTCTATTTACCAAACTAGCTTAACCTAAACTTTTGTAGGTAATATCTAATGGGGAGTACACAAGCGTACAACATAAGGTGTTGGCTAATTCACATAAAAAATCGCGAATCTCAATTGTGATGTTCTTTAACTTGAGGAAATGGAAAGAAGAATGTTACTATGGGCCTCTTCCGGAGTTGCTGTCCCCAGAGAAACCACCAATTTATCGAGATTTCACACAGCAAGAATTTATCGACAATTTTTACAGCAAGGGAATAGATACCAAGTCTTTGATAGAGAAGATTAAAATTCAAAACTGAAACGCTGCTATATGACAGGACAAATAATTTACTTGAGTCTTGAATTTTGTATATAATTTAATTTTTGCAGTAAAATTAAAATTTGTGCTAGAATTATAATGTAAAAAGTGATGTACAAAAAAAGTGATTTGTAATAAATACTTTCCTAATTTGCCTAAACTTTAAGCTTGAATAAATTATATGTTACAAAATTTTGGGTTTTATGTTTAGTCTTGTCGCCATACAGACTTTTTTTTTTTTTGGTATATGTCGCTATACAGATTTTATTCTCAAACGTAAAAAATTATAGTTAGCATGGTAATTATTTTAAGAATAAAAATAAAAAATTTGATTGTTACACACTTATAAAAATAATTTTTCACATGTAGAGATCGGATTTCAAATTTTAAATTAATGTTGCTAAAGTGGAACCAAAAACTAAATTGGCGAAGCTTTCGATTCAAAAATGAAATAGAATGAATTTATAATTATGATATATATTTGTGTGTGTATGTAGAGGAATTAATTGACATTAGTGTAACTTGATTATTCTTACATTACTCAATAATTTTTTATTAGACAACTTTATCATAAAATTTATCATTAGATTGAAAGTTATTATCATGTAAATCATACATATAAAATTTCACATTAATTCAAAATTATTTTGTCATTCATTGATATACATCAAGATTAATGTAATATAAACTTTTAAAATATATAAAAATATGACCTATTTGATTATATTCTTATTGTTATTTGATTTTTTCAAAATTTTACACAAATAATCAACATGATAGATAATTATAATTTAATGATTGGATCGATAAAAATATACTTAATAAAAATTATTGAATAGTGTAAGTGGATTAAGTCTTACATGAGTATCAATTAATTGATCTCTCCCTTTTCAAATCTTTAAGACCAAAGTTTACTATATTTTTTTTAAGAGTTTAATTTTGATATATTGTCAGTGTAAAATTTCTTTACACTGTCACCCAATCATGTATTGTCAACTCATTAAAAGAGTTTCATTATTATAATAACTACCTCAAAAGTCTAACACTTATAATGATATATCAATACATGATTAGATGACAATGTAAAGACTTTACAGTGGATTAAAATTAAATCTTTTTTTTAATTATATGAGGTCTTCAAATACACCTAAGAAGCAAATAACCAAATAGACGCAACCTAGCCTTGGAGATTTTCAACAAATTTCTGCGGCGCATTGAGGAGATGGCTGGCGGACGGCAACCAAGGGCCAAGGGCCTGAAAGCCTGAAACTGAAAGGGGCAAAGTGCATCGAAGGGGGGCCAAGTTAAAACATTGTGGGGTTTCTACAACGTGCGGTTTCTTTCAGGTGATCAACCATGGGTTGCCCACAAAAGTACTTGAAGAGAACATTGCTGCCGCCAAAGCTTTCCACGAGCAGCCAAACGAGTTCAAGGCCAAGTACTACAAGCGAGAAGATGAACGAACACGGGAGGTTGCCTTTTCCAGCAACGATGCCTTGTTTCAAGCAGCAGCAACCTGGCGCGACACCCTGCAAATATGGCACTGGCCGCAGCGAGCCAAGTATGAGGATATTACCGGATGTTGGGGATATTACATCCTCTTTTAGCGTGCATAAATACTCTATGTTCGGCCCAATATGTGAAAAGTACATTAAATCCATTACGAACAACATTAACAACATTACAATAAAAGCTGCAAACCACCTTCTACTACAATTACAACTACAACTTTGAACAAGTTACAAATTCTCTCACCAATATTGTTACAATTTCTTCTTACTCATTCTCTTAACTCAAAACATTCTTTAACATAAGTATTCATAGCCTACAATAATTTGTTTGACAAGCAATTACACACATTCATTATTAAATAAGCACTTTATTAATGGTTTCTTAATATATAAATAAAAACAAGCACCTTCCATATTCATCACATATTTTACTCTTAATTACAACTTAAAAAAAAATGTTAATAAAATAGAAAACTAATGATAATTATAAATAACAAGAGTTTGACTGAAACCCAACCCAAGATATGCCCGGAAAGAGTTGATTGCATGGGAGTTTTATGCTACTGAGTTGACAGATGTTTTGCTGGGGTTACTGTCTGAAGGGTTGGGGCTGGAGGCTACCAAGTTCAAGCATCTCACCTTTTTGAGTTGAAGTTGCTTTTGGCACATTACTAGTAGTATCCATACTGTTCTCAGCCAGAACTTGACAGTAGGGTTGCATGCTCATGACTTCTGAACCATCACGGCTTCTCTACAGAACCACGTCCCAGGGCTTCAGGTATCGCAGGTGATGAGAGGGTGTTGATTACGTTGCAGTTCAATGAACTCGATTGCTCTTAGTCAGCTCAGACTAATACAATTTTCATATTTTAATTAATTACCCACTGCAGATAGCCGATAATTTCTAATGGCGAGCACAAAAACCCGAAGGATCGTGTTTTGGCATACCCTTACTAAGAACCACGAGTATCAGTCAGGGAAATTACCGCGTGGGTAACTATAGGATCCTAAAACGTATAGACCCCTGCCAGAATTAATGTCTCCAGAAAAACCAAAGTAACAAGGGAACAGTAGATAACAAGGCATTCTCGGACAAATTTAGAATGACCGAATAAGAGAACGGGATAGAGAAGCATCATATATGAAAAATCAATTCCATTGTGCCTGTAACACTCTTCCCTAAATAAAAGACTTTTTGGTCGCAAAATCACATCAACCCTCCCCACCAACACCCTCTCTTTCACTTTAGTTAAGTTTGCTCCGCATTAGTATTAGTAAAACCGTAACATGCCATGCCGGTACATCCATTTCGTCTTAATAGCACAATACAGTACAAAATAAAAGACGCGCCCTTACGTAAGTGTACATGATTTTTTCTTTTTCGAAAATGCTACTTGGGGTAATAAAAAAGACATGCCCAAAAACTGAGACTGGAACATGAAAGATCATAATGTTCATAACAACATAATTGATTGCAACCAAAATATAGTCCAAAAACATTTAACATTAATTAACACCAGAGTTATGATAAGTAGTAATGATGTAAATCAACAACGTCCTGACAACCACTTCAAGAAGAGACAAATAATATCAACCATAATTTACTTGATCTTCTTCTTTGGCCTCAACTGCAAGAGGTAAACAATGTTTAGTACTCCTCGGCTTTTAACCAGTAAGCACAGCAGTAAGGATAAGTTTAAATGTAAAATTTACAGAAATGAAAATTACAAGAGGCACAATTATCTTCACTGACCTGATTACTATGACCACACTTCTTTTTCCGGCAGTTTACAGCCCTTGGATGTAGACGAGCATAGCATCTAAAAAACCAAAAATATGAATGACACTTGGGTGAAAAGAAACCATGGTAGAATATGGCAATTAAAAATTCGCAAGCCAACATTAAAAGTATGGAAAAATACATTATGCTGGAGTTGTCAACTTTTCCGTAGAAACAGAATATAAGCAACAAAACATGCACATTTTATCAAGGAAGAAAACTGGAGAGCATCACCAAAATATAGAGTTCAATCAAATCAAAGCAGGAGACGGAGCAATATGCTAATGCAGGGGTGTAACACGCAAAGCAAAAAGATCAAATGCAAGTATTGGACAACAGTTGACAAAATGAGATCACGGAGATTACATAGAAACTACGGTGTCCTCTTCTGCATTTTAATTGCAAAGGAGAACTCAACTTGTAGAAAATATGCAGTAAAATATTGATTGAGAATGAGGCTACACAAGTATAAATATAACAATTAATCGAGTATAATAGTATGATTGTTACTATATTTAGAAATTAAAAAGAGGAATAATTAAAAAAGGGCAGCATAATCATTTGATACAAAAATCCTTCGTCCCAAGACTTTCTCACCGCGCCCAAACTCAGAATTATTTGAAGTGCCTACTCTCTATACTAGCAACAACAAAATCAAAATCATAATGTACCAACCATGAAAATCAACTGTAGGTAAATAAACCCAGTTGACAAAGTTAGAGATGGAAATCAATATAGGGAACAAGTATAACCCCTTTTGCACTTCAATAGCTAAAGAGGCTAAGTAATTGTCCCGTCTTGAGAGAAAATCAACAAAAACAAAATGCATCAAATGTAAATACGAGACGACAACTAAACAGGTGACTCAGGACTCGATTCATAAAAAAAAATGAACAGACAAACAAAAATAACATCAGACCAACAAAATGTAACTTCCAGACCATGCATACCAAGTATAAATTATGCGGAAAAAAAATGGGAATACTCTTTAATAAACAATAAACACATAAGCAAGGTTGATGAGAAGCATACTTGCGGCAGATCGTCTTGTCTTGATTGTATTTGCGAGCCAAAGCCATCAAAGAAGGCTCTATTATACCCCCACGAAGCCTCAGCACAAGATGAAGGGTAGATTCTGAAGGAACCATATATAATATTATTATACAAGCAAACAAATGCAAGAATAGGAAAATGTACAAAGAACAAATACATTATTGAAATGGGTTGAAGTGTAACAAACCCTTTTGAATATTGTAATCAGCTAAGGTTCGGCCATCTTCGAGCTGCTTCCCAGCGAATATCAAACGCTGCTGATCCGGAGGGATGCCTGCTCAGTTCAATTGAATTCAAACCAATAACTATTCAAGTTCGTTTCTTTTCAGATTAGAGATTCATGCAGCAAATGAGACAAAAGAAATGAGATTGCGATGAATACCTTCCTTGTCTTGAATCTTAGCTTTGACATTGTCAATAGTGTCGCTGCTCTCGACCTCGAGGGTTATGGTCTTCCCTGTTAGGGTTTTCACGAATATCTGCATCGCTGCTGCTTCCTCAGTTCTTCTTCTCTCTGCGCCGTGAACGTGAGTGAATCAATGGCAATGCTTTTATAGTTGGATTTCTAGGGTTTCTTGGATTTCTATTGACTATTGTGATTTGTGAGACAACATCGGATTCGGACCTAAAACTGGATCCAACTCCATTCTTACTGGGATGTTGTACATGTTGGGCCTCCATTGGGCTCCATTCACTGATAAAATATTGTGTCGGCCTATAGTTTTCAAGCAAGAAGGGGTAAAAAATCGCGTTGGCCTGTTTGGTGAAAGCTGAAGTTTAATTGGAATTTCATTATAAAAAAAAAAAAAAAACGTTTCAAGAAACAAATAAACGTGTAGAATGTTTTGGAAAATTGTTAAGCTTGCGAATGATTTATAATATTTGAAGGTTTACTTTTTACTGACATATATTTATACACTTAACTTTGGGTATATTTTTCCTAACTTTTTTTTAACTAAAAACTAAATTAAGCATCTGCTACCCAGAAATTTTCTCAATAAATAATATTTTCTCTTCCTAAAAGCATTACATAAAAGTCTTCCAAGTGTTGACACGACATAAAAGTCTTCCAAGTGTTGACACGATAACCAAGAACATTTGATAAATTTTTAATATTAATTTCAGTTCAATAGCATGCATGCAAACCAAATAAATAAATGTCTGGTTATATAAATTTATAACGGTAACTAAGTAAGGAAAAAGCTGTTAAAAATTCATGTAGAATTGAAGTTGCTAACAACCTTATGAAAGGCACAAGCACTGAAGAAGGAACAATTAGATTCCTTCAAGATTTTTTTTATTTTGGCCATTCAAAACTAATCCAGACAGATCTTGACATTTGTCTCCATGAATTTTTCACTCCATAGCAACGAGGTAAATAATTATGTAATCTCTGAATGACACAAATGGGGCTGACCAAACTCTTGTGCTCGAATCTCAATTCTGAACACAACAAATTTTCAATGATGAATACCTCATAGTCCAACTAAAACAGGAACTAAAGGGATGCTATCTTGGGAGCCACAATCTCAAGAAGTCCCTTTGGATTGTCCACATGAACCCAATGACCTGCATTTGGAAGAACACGAAGGGAAACCTTTCCAAGAGAATCAGTTCCTTCCTGACTGGCTAGTTTTTGGATCCGCCGAATAGCATCTTGGTCCCATCTGTCACTTTTTTCAGCACGCACAATTATTATTTCCATACCTTTGGGAGGGTTCTCCAATAGATTCCAATAGGACTTTTCCCTACAGGATTTTAACATTCAGGATTGTTACTTTTATGTCATGGAGGAAAATCACAGGAAACACTTAAGAAAAACAAAGAAAAAAATATACATAAAGAATTTTAGGCTGCTTTTCAGACAGTTATTTTTATTTCAACAGAAGTTAATCTGCTTCATTTACCAGTAAGAATCGAACATCTCCTTAGCACCATCAAGATTAAATGCCCATGTCTCATGATCACCAGCTTTCTTTAGGTTGGAGCCTATCCACTCTGACAATGCCTTAGAGTAACCAAGTCCCATAAGATGACTCACAAGCCACCTGAAAAGAGGTGCAAAGTACATTTTGTGGTGAAAGGTTTAGGTAGTTTGCAAAAGGTCATAAGTTCAAATATCTGTGCCGTCATTGTACCAAAAAAAATGGCCACAAGGAAGACTCATATACTGTGAATTTGGGATACAATGTTCAATTACCATTGAGCACAGTGATAAGGTAAACAAGTTGCACTTTCAACAAGATATCAATTGTTTTAGACATTAATTGCAGACATTAGACAACCAATCAGATCATGGCATCATCAAAAGAAAATGAAGACTGAAGAAAGAACCTATAATGTCCCTTTTTTCTCGTGATATAACAACTTTTATTTTTTACTTAAAATATCTAGCAATCATTTGTAGACTTCCACTGAAAACCCGACACAATGTTGAGACTTCAACATGTGTTTTCATTTGATTAGAGACTAAGAATATCATATGCATGAAACTAAATGTAAAATAAACAATTCTCTCAATCCGAGGTCTATATGATTTCTTGGAAGGCACAAAAATATCTACATACATGATGTTTAGTATGAACTCATATTTCCTGTCCTCCAAAAATGCTACTGGATGAAACAACATATACCAGGACATAACTTTTATGTTAAACCCACATCTCCACCTTATACTCTAAAAATGATTACTCACCTATTGACAAATTTACTACAAACATGGAAAAGAATTAGTGCAGGGATAGAGTCTCACTTCCGAGATGGGATTGGCAATGGTAAACTTTGCAAGGTCCCTAAAACATCCCGGGCTTCTTCATGACTGTTTTCAGGGTTCACTTCTCCAGGGACAGCATCCAATACCCAGAGCTGTTCTTCAGCAGGGAAAAAAGGGGGAAATTCTCATATACAATTAATTGAAACTGTAGTATCCAGCAGAGAAAATCTAAGCACTTAAGTGAGTAAATGCAGTTCACTTGACAGTTGTAGTAACATAAAAAGGACATTAGGCCTATACTACAAAATTCAAATGCTTCAATTTATATTCTGTAATTAAAATGGATATGAATGTTGAAAATCAAGGGAATACTATGGCACAGAGAACTTGAGAAGAGGAAAGAAAATGGAAGGTAGACTAGGGGTCTTGTATGTTTCTTAAAGCTTCATAATATATTTGTTAAACCACAAGTCTATCAATTGATTCCATTTCCATTCATAAGGATGCATGGGTTGCATACCATATGAAGAACAAGTTTCAACAGTTGTATCCAGTCAATCCAACAGAATTTGCATATGCATTTTCAAATACTCTTTAGCATATATAATTTTTTTTTTCAAAAAAGGTTAAATTAATCTGCAGGTTTGCGATGTTCAAATAGGTACCCAATTAAAAAATTTTAAAACTATAAACACCCAAAAAGTTAGTAATTGAGTCTTTATAATTTCAAAAAAAATAAATAAATGATTGGGTTAGGGTCCTTATAGTTTCAGAAATATAGTTTCAGAAATTTAAATTGGGTTGCTAAATGAAGCCTGCCGTTAGAGCAACATTCTGAACATAAGGACCCAACTAAATTTTTTTTTAACTATTAAAACCTAGTTATAAACTTTTAAAATATAATCACCTTTGTAAACATCCTTAAAAAAACAAAACAACAAAAGTACAGACGAGGAGAAAGTTGCGATTGATTGTGAAGAATAAAAACCTGTTTGGGCCACAGAGCAGAATCACCGTAGTAACCACGGCTACAACTCTCTGCAAATTGCATAGCGACCTTCCCACCCATAGAGTGGCCTATAACAACCTCAGGCCAAGACCAACCTTCAGCCTTTACCAAATCTGCCAAATCTTTGGCCGTATTATCCAAACTATGAGGCGGTTTCAGTTTCCTCTCCGCTGATTTTCCGTGATTCCTCATATCCAACACCACCATCCTCCAATCTACGAAGGAAAAGAAAAAAGAATGATAATTCAGTTCAGAATTTGCAAATCGGAAATATGAATGAGAGAAGCGAGAGATCCGGAGATACTCGATGAGGGCGAGGAATCGGAGAGTGTGGCGACGAGGTTGCGAGAGAAAGATCTCCAATTTCTGGCAGATCCCAAAAAGCCATGGATGATGACAGCTGTTGAAGTGTAAGGTTTGTCTGGATAAGCTCGCACTTCTTCGTAGGCTAGGGTTTCCAGCCACCTTGTGGTGGTTGCGCCACCGAGTTCACGAGGGAGACTCGGTGAGTTGAGGAAGCGAGTTACGAGCTGGAAGCTCCTTCTGTTTCTGAGAGTGAGAGTGAGAGCTGCAGCCATTTTGGGCTTTTAGTTCAGCTGTAGCTAACTGACACCTTGGCCCAATGAAATAAAATGAAGGAAGCGCTGGCTATATTGGGGCAGAATAAACACGTGTCACGAGGTGCAAATTTAATATTATATAATAATAATAATTATTATTATATTATATAAATTTATTAAATTATTTACAAATTTGTATAAAAATTTAATTTAATATGACATTACAGAAATTCAAAAAGAAACTTAATTATATAAATAAACATTTATTAATTTATATATGTAATATATTGTTCTATATAATATTACCTTGTATGTATAACATGTATTAAGGCATTTTGTTACCTTTTATTGATAATCATATTTCCGGATTTCATTTTTTCTTAAAACGTATTATAGAATTTTAATTTTTTTTATAAATTATTGAATTAGCTCTTATTTTATTGAATTATAAATATAAAAGTTAAGATCCATATCAAATTATTATTTTAAGATTAAAATAATAAAGAGAATCAATTTTTTTTTACGTGAGAGATTGTGTGATTCATATTATTTATACAAATTTATGAAAATTTTGATTGGATATATGTTGTTAGTTAAAAATTGAAATTGAAATTTTGATATAATTTTAATGAATCAACATAATGAGCATGTTTGGAAAGGAACGGAAAGAGAATAAAATTAGGTCATTCAAATTCTCATATTTAGTTTGTTGATTGAAATGCAAAAAAATATTTACAAGAGAATCTGTATTTATTCAATTGTAAGAATAGGTAATCTACCACAAAAAATTGTTAGTTGAAATTGAGTCAAACTAAGCCTGTTTAACCTAAAATAAATCAATTGTTATTATTATTATTTTTATCAAATATAAAATTCGAATTTAGTTTTCATTCCACTCATATCCATACCAAATAATATATAGGAATAAAGATTTCATTCTATTTTATTTGCACTCCCATATTCCCATTCTAAGAGTAGAGCGTGCTAAAACTTTTTATCTAGTAGGGGAAATGCAATTAATTACCCAAAATGTCATGTAAGGCATCAAGTATGTGAACGAACCATGAGAAAGAGCAGGATAGTTCTGTCAATTCACCTATCTCTTACTAATTTATCAATTATTATATAATCAAATCAAACGAAACATAAAAAAAAAAAAATAAGTGACAACATTGACAGCTGTGGGATTTGAACCCACGCCCTTTCGGACCAGAGCCTAAATCTGGCGCCTTAGACCACTCGGCCAAACTGTCTCATGTTGAAAGTGTTGCACAAATAAATTAATACTATAGTTTAATACACTGTTCTCAAATAGCTAGCAGGTATATATTGGCCACCCCATGAAATAGGGAGTGGTTCGTAGCAAATGCATCAATCTTGGCTTTTCCATATATTGCTGTAACACACCAACAGGTTGGGGTTAAGAATCCAGAGTACATCAGATATGACTCCAGCATGTCACGTTAACCTAAGACGACAGAGTTTAGGGATGACACTTGTCTGTGACTCTCAAACCCGAAGAAATAAACTGAATGGTGTCCAAACTGAGCGCGGTCACACTCTTTTAAACATCCTACCTATCCGAATGGACTATCTAAATCATTATTCCACTCCTTTTTGTTATAAATGGAGTTCTAACAAACATGATCCAGTTTCAAGACAACAATGTTGAATTCTAAACTTGTCCATGACACTACCAACTTAATATTTTGTAAAGACAAGTTGCCTACAACAATGTTTATTCTTATGAATTCAGATATGTCAAATACATTCACTATATAATGACCTGTGTGCCTGTTCTAACATTATCTTCAGTTGATATGAATTTAGGACGACGTTAATTTTTCCAATGAAACAACTTTTTTTTTTTTTAAATCTCAGGATATAACAATTCTTTACATTATTTTTCTTTTCGCTGCTAAATTGAAAGGAGAGGATTCCGGAGATGGAGTTTATAATTCTGAAATACATTTAGAGCAACAAAATTACAAGTCCTCATTCAAATCTTGATTAGTCAAAAGGATCCATCCGCAGGTCATGTTCGCTTGCCATCATCATCCCAGTGCAAAGGCATGTTGGACACATAACCTAGAAGACAGGTAAGATGATTAGTTAAAGACTACTAATTACAGACAAAATTAATCAGTTGCATAGATTGCACTCGCACATACAACAATATTAATTCCGTATCCAAATGCATACTGTTGACATTTTTCTCAAGAGACGATTAGAAGGTCAGCATTAAGGTTAGATCAACAATAGGTGAATCTGTTGGCAACCTATGTCTTGCACAACCACATAGCAAAACACACACCATTCAAGATATAAGTTCGTAGTACTCTGGCTATAATAAGCAAATGATGTGTGACCAGATTTGTACCTTTCCTGCACCAGAGCAATTTAGACACCTTCTGGTTGTAGGCACTTGCAGAGGTCTGACAGAAGCACTAGATACCGAGATAGGATCAACGTTCAAGCACACACCACTTGCAGAACAGCGGGCACAGGCCAAGTATCCTTTCATAGAATTACAAATAATCAAAAATCTCTTCAAAGAATCAGAAGTAACAAGAATTTAATATCAGTCTTTAGATCCAGTGGCAGATCTGATTGAACAGTGGAAAAAGTTTCGGACTGCTTTCCAGTCAAAATACATGCTAAATAAAATAAGTATTCATTAGAATATGTTATACAGATTGAACAGAAAACTTACTCAATATAAATCCTGATGATTAAGTGTGATAAGAATAATTTCTTACCATATCTGATAAAGGAAAAGTGCAACTAAATTCTCATCACAACCTCTAAATCTTTCACTCTACTAAACAGTATAATTCCAGAAACAATGGAAAGAAAAGAAAGATGCAATGTGTCTTAACTCTTAAATGTGTATAATGAAGATCTTCACAGATTAAGTAGGCACATACCAGTTCCATGGCAATACTTGCACCTTTTTTTCTCTTGTTGCTCAACATTATTAGCCTCAATTAGCATCAGTACTGAAATCACACCTACTGCCCCACCTGCAAAGGAAGCCACAATTGGGTCGACCTGACTGGATTCATGAAGCAAACAAGTGAATTCAGGCATTAATTAAGTAAATCTTCCATTCATCTATAATAACAGTTTCTGTCCAAGGGAAATCATGCATTAGTAAAAGCATGCAAATCAAAGAACAGTTCTACCTTAGTTGCAAAGGCAAATGCATGCTTCTTATGAAATCTTCATATGAGGTACCACCTAAACCTAATTTGAGCTCCAGCTGCAATTAGCATAAGGCTTCAATATTTAAAATCAATGTAGATCATGGTTGAGATATATGAACATACACCTTATGCAGCAAAATCCATAAAGCTAGAAAGCTATAAGACAAAATAAATACTATCAAAATGACAAAAATTACTTTTTTATCAGATCACTTATAGGAAAATGTGACAATCAGGAAACCCAATGTTCTTATGGATGCCTTCACTCTTAAGGTTGCCTCTTTTACGGATCATTTATCAAAAGTTACAATTTCATAACTCTATATTTCTTATACTACATGAATAAATTCACCCTACCATCTTAAGAAGATCCTATGCTTTATAGTGCTAACTAAAGAATAAAAGGAAGTCGAGACCCACTTATCTAAAATCATTTGCTCTTAGACAGCAAGTATTTTAAATTCAAGGTATCAACATCTCTAAACATAACCCCAAAGCTAACCTTACCACAAAAATTTAAATTGTCAAAACAAAAGAATGTTCCACAATGTTTGATGACATTTTTTTAATAGGCAATGCCAACCAGCATCGACCTAAATTTTCTACATGTACTTAAATATGTCATAAAATCTCTTTAATGATAATGGCTTCTTCCTCTGTCCTGGTTTACATACATGAATATCCTTCAATCAACTTCTTCTACTAAAATTTCCTTCCCATTTAAGATGAAGAGGAACGAAGTTATGGGGAAGACTAGAAGAGATATGGTTCTCATGCAAAAGGTGGAAACATTTTTTATTTTATTATTATTTTTATACAATTCAAAAGGAAATAAAAACTTTCAAACCTACGGCATAGAATAGAAACTATTAAAAACAGTACCAAATTATAATAGCATACACAATGCATAAAGTATGAGTCAACATGGTAAAGGGAGAACAAAACTCAAAGATCAATGGCAGCAATCTGCACTAATTTAAATCTGAAAATACTGATCCCTGATAAACTGTAACAAATAATGTCAGACCCTAAAAGAAATAGGGGGAATGAAAGGATCCATTGCCAGACAGTTAACAGTAAAGTTTGATTATCTGCTGTCGATTTAAAAAGAAAGAAACACATAATGTAATAAAATTACCGTGGGTGCAATAAGCCCACCAAATATGATTATCACAGATATGAAAGATGAGCTTGTTAGATACAGCTTCTTCAAGGTCTTGGGCGTCTACTTCAATAGGAAAAGCACAATGTTAGTCAAGATAAAGAATGCCAAGTGCTTCAACTTTATTTCGATCACATAATTCATTTGATAGAGAAACAAAAGGAAGCTAGTAAGCAGGACATCAGAAACTCTTATATACCACAAATTGTCTTACAAAAATTCCTTACGAATGTGAAAAACCTTACTGTATCTTCGTTGCCCCTGGAGAAGGGGCAGGACAGAGGCGGATCTTCCAAAAAAATTGAAAATTTTACATGAGTACTTAAGAAAATTACAGTTACTCCTCCAAACATGATTAAAATTCAACAATGATATTTACATACCATTTTTTTACACAATTTTTACACTTGGATAATAATGAGCAAATTCTTAGTTAATATAGTATATCATGTGGTTAATGAGTTGTGGTAATCAATTACTTACGGACTTGGTTAACGATGAACAAATTATTGGTTAATGAAGTACATCGTTTGGTTAATAGATTACTAGCTTGTAAATGATTGGTTACCAAAATACATTAACCAAACGATATACTATATTAACCAAAAATTTACTCATTTTTAACCAAGTGTAAAAATGATGTAAAAAAATAATGTGCATTTATCTTTTTCCATTAAAAGATTATATGACCCTTCAAAAATTTTGGAAATTCTATATAAGTACTTAAAAATATTATATTTTACTCCTTTCCCACCCCCCCCCCCCCCCAACCACAAAAAAAAATTTAGCCCAAGATCCACCTCTGGGACAGGAGTTATTATACTATTTAGACAATCAGCTTCTTTAGTACTTCTAATTGGTACGATATGCCACTTTATGGAATTGCTTGCGATATGTTTCTCTCCATGTTCGACTAATCCCATGGGAAGATGAATCAGTCATATCTGAAGCCTAATCAAAATGAAAATTTGAGACTCAGCCTCACCACATGAGGAAGAAAAGGAATTGATGATGGAATTTCCGGCATCTCATTTGCCTCCTCCTCTCCACCCTCATTGACAGCTTTCACACATTTTATGCGTTGCTGTACACGCAATCTCCTTACCTGCACGTACGCAGTACCAAAGTATGTTACTAATTATTCATGTATAAAAAATTGACACTATTCCATAGACTAGGGCCAGTAAGCTGTGCTGGAGTGCTACATAACCTCTTCCATGAGAAGAAATATTTTGTTGCGCCTGCTCTTTATGTTGTCTTGAATTTCCTGCAGCTGCATCTGAACAAAATCCTGAACCGTCTCCGGTCCTTCAATAATGCAAAAGTTGCTGGTCACAAAAAGGGTATGTTTTGTTCAAACCAATAGCAAAAATTCACATTTCAATTAATCTGAAAACATCCAACAGCCACAAAAAAAAAACTTAGGAATTAACCTTGGCGTGTTGTCACCGGAGGCTGCATCTTTTGAAGAAGAGCAGACAACCTGTGACTGCAAGAGGGCGCCTTTGGAAAAAGCGAATTGCTTGGTGTTCCCTTTAAAGGAGGTACAGAAATTTGAGGTCTTAGAGGGGGAGGAAATTGGAGGTGTCCTGGACGAAAGGAAATGTGAGTAGAGAGAGAAAGTAGTCATTGTTCTGTATTCATAAAAGAATGAAAGAGAGAAGTGGGGGATTATTGGGGTTTGAGGAGAAGGTTTGTGGTGCAGAGTGATGGAATTGAAACGTCCACCCAATTGCGTGCCCTGTTCCCCTTAATGTGCCACTGCGAACTGTTCCTGCTTACTTTCTTTGTTTGGATAATTGCCTGCCTCGACCGTTATCAGTTTATCATTCGGCTTATTTTGTTATGAAAATATGGTTATTTACTTATAAAAATTAGAATAAATGTACCTATACATAAATTTTTTTAACATCCATCTTACATTATTAACTTATGAAAACTTAATAATAATACATATTAGTATGTGTAATTTAAACATAGTGACATATAAATATTAAAATTTTAAGAAAAGACATCCATGATCTAAATATATACACATATATAAAAAGATTAAATTACTCATTTGGTTAGTATAATTTCACTCTAAATTTAATTTAATCTTTATAATTTAAAACTATTAAAAAGGATTCATAAAATTTTTAAATAATATAAAATTTTCCTTATAATTTTCAAACAACATAAATTAGTCCCTATAATTTCATTACAAATAACGAACAAATCAAACTAATAATGATTATTTTACATTGTTTGAAACCTGTAAAGACTTTTTAAAATGATTTTAAACTATAAAGACTAAACTAAAGTTTATATGAAACTATAAGGATTAAATAAGTAATTAAACCTAAAAAGAATTAATTAATTTAAGATATAAAAACTATTTTATTTCAAAGATGGAGTATAAACCATATTTCATTACTAAGAAGAGTGAGATATTAAATATTCTGGTACTTCATAGAAATGAGAAGTGCGTCATATCCATAAATGATGAATTGGAAAAAGAACAATTGATTCGAAGTCTAATTCTCACACAGAAAGACCCTTGAGCTATCATCATTATAGCTATTTGCATATATAAGAGTGGCAAAACAATATTTGCTTTTGCAGTTGTAAGTTGTAGTTATATGTATACAAAAAAAGAAAGGAAAGATGAAAAATAGAAATAAAAGGAAAAGAAGGGGGATGCGGTGCTAGCTTACACGACATATTCACAAGAGTCAGGGTTCTAGTGATGTTCTAAACATGACATTTTTTTGGTAAGGTTCTAAACATGACATTTTAAAGATGAGTAAGCTTTTTATTTTGTTAAAAAAAATTGAACAAAAAAAACAAGGGATGATAAAATCACAGCTTTTACAACATCAAAATTCGAAACAGCAGATATAACTCATGCAAGCCAAAGTAGTACAAAACAAGAGTTGTCTCTGCCGTCCCGCAAGTCCCTCAAACCACCCCTGAAGGAGTACTTCACCTCCGCTCTGTAGTGTTCATTGACCAATTCACTATGAGGAGGAATATGCATCCAGTTTAGGAAGCAGATTTCGCCACGCATCAGCAATACCATTTGCTAGGCGAGCCTGACCTTTGGCAAATTCATGGAAAGCAATCCCCATATCTAATGTTTTCTGTTCCTGAAAACGTACTATTTCTTCATTCATTAATTTCACAATTGTCTCAAATGTCTTTGTTGCTTGTTCACTCGCTGCCTTCAACTGCATGACAAAATCAAGTCAGTCCAGCTAAACAAAATGTAGATATATAATTTCTTATTAAAATAATGGTTGCCAATAATAAGCAAACTCGCCTCATTATATTCATGCTCAGCTTCTCCCACTTTATCAGATCGAGTCAGCATGAGTTTGTCACTGCATTTCAAACACATAAATAATATATATCAGAATATAAGGCACCAAACAAGGCTTATTTGCAATCACATCCACATACAATTGTTTTGGTTGGGGGTAGACCTTATGCAACAGATCATGAATACTACTCAGCCACAAAAAATGATATGTAAAAAAAATTCTATTCTGCCATAAAAACTAAAGTGGTAAATAATAAAAACTGAGAACCAGTAATATACAGATTAATCTCCTTCAGCTTCATTGTTTCAGCCAGTTCACATTGTCTTCTGAAGGCATTGGCTCTCTCTGCTATTGTTGCCTGTTTCAGAATGTAAAACAAGAGGATTAGATTGAAAAACAAGGAATAACAATCCGTTTTGCCCCTTTGTTTGGAGAGGGGTGAAGGAGCAGAAATGTTAGGGTGCTAATATCTGAATAATTGTTTTGACCAGGCAATTGATATATATATGGCAAGGAAAAAAGACAAACAAAACCTTCAACAAGCTTTGATGATTTAGCTATTAAATAATAAGAGAACAAAACCAAATTTACCTTAATAGATTGCACAGCACGGACATAATCTTTCAGAGGTTCTTCAAAATTCATCAAGAGCTGATGGGCCTGCTTGACAGAAACTAATATTAGGATTGTACTTTTCACCCTTCAATAACATGTATAAACCATAGTGCAACCACGCATGTATGAACAGCCAGTAAAATAACATGTGACACCAACACTAGGAGACTTGCCTCCTTTTGCAACTTGGCTGATAAAATCTCCGATTTTATCCCAAGTTCAGAGAATGCCTTCCCAAGAGAATTTCCCTCACAAGCACCCAGAAGTTTTACTGCTTTCCCAAAATCTAACAGTGATTGTCCCAACTCTGCATGAACATTTTAAAGTATGGTTTGCATTATGCATTGATCTAATGGGACTGGGAAGAGTGGATAAAATGTGAAATGGAAGCAAAGAGAAAAACTGAACGGACAACAAGTACAGAATACAATAACAGGCACCAAACTGAAACCTTAAATTCAATCATCACGACATCACCTCTGTGCCTCTTCACAAGACGATATGCATGCTTTTGAGCTTCAGTCAAGTGGTTTTCAAGCTCAAAGATGTAATGTTTCAGCTTTTCATATTCGGGATCTGATTCTTCCACTGGCTTCTCTTTCCCAAGGACAACATCACTCACTTTAGACTGCACATCCTGTCAAAATTCACTCTAGCAATTACAAATCTAATAAGACAACCAGACAGACAGCACACTCAACCAGATAGGCTAGCAAAGGCAAATGTCTCGAATAGAGGAAAATCGCGACCTAAGAGAATGCAAAATTGCAACTATCATGTACAGAGCAAATTTCAGTGTTCACACAGCTAAAACCCAGTAATCTCCTAATCCATTGCTCTACTCAATGGGCCTCCATATTATGCATCTATGATTTTGTGATTTGAAAAATGGATATCAGAAATGATTTTATCTCAGCCAGTTTCTTTTGTCTGTATTATACTAATAGAAGAAACTTAGTAGCAAGTTTCTTTGATCCTTTTTGTGTACTTTATTCCAATAGCATCCTTTTCCCATTCCTACAAATTTACTTTTGATTCTAAAACAAATATAGTTGAATATGTAACTGAATTTCTAGACTCAAATAAGTAACTCTCTTCCACTATCCCCGTCTCTACGTTGCCCTTTTTTTCTTTTTTTGTTAAGCATAAAGAACGAAGATGATAGAGTTTTAGTTACACAACAGGAGATCAAGGAAAGATGGAAAAGTTATTTTCACAAGTTATTAAATGAAGAATATAGAACAAGTGGAAACTCTGAGATTGTAAAAACTAGTGAGGAAGACCAAAATTTTACCTTTTATCGTAGGATTCGAGAATTTGAGGTAAGGGAAGCACTAAAGAGAATAGACAATGGGAGGGCAGTTGGACCAGATGATATTCCCATTGAAGTTTGGAAGTGTTTAGGGGAGAAAGGCATAACCTGGCTAACTAAGCTGTTTAATGAGATTTTGAGGTCTAAAAGAATGCCGGATGCGTGGAGAAGAAGCACTTTGGTCCCTATCTACAAGAATAAAGGAGATATACAAAATTGTGCTAATTATAGAGGGATAAAACTCATGAGCCACACTATGAAACTATGGGAAAGAGTAATCGAACGGAGATTAAGACAAGAGACTCACATTTCGGAGAATCAATTTGGTTTTATGACAGGGAGGTCAACCATGGAGGCAATATACCTTATGCGAGGGGTGATGGAAAGGTACCGAAAGAAACAAAAAGACCTCCATATTGTGTTTATTGATCTAAAAAAGGCTTATGATAGGGTGCCAAGAGAAGTTCTTTGGAAAGCACTAAAGAAGAAAGGAGTTCGTGTTGCTTACATTCGAACTATCAAGGATATGTATGATAGGGTCACGACTTGTGTGCGAATGGATGGAGGGGTTACAGAAGATTTTCCAGTTACTGTAAGATTACACCAAGGGTCAACTTTGAGTCCATATCTTTTTACCTTGATTTTGGATGTACTTAGTGGACACATCCAAGATCCAGTGCCTCAATGCATGATTTTCACAGATGACATAGTCCTAGTGGAAGAGTCGAGACAAGGAATAAATGATAAAATAGAGCTATAGAGAGAAGCTTTAGAATCACATGAGTTTCGACTAAGTAGGAGTAAAACAGAATATATGGAATGTAAGTTTAACAAAAGGCGATCTAGCTCTGACTTGGAAGTGAAAATTAGTGATCATATTATTCCACAAGTTGAACGGTTTAAGTATCTTGGATCTATTATACAAAATGACGTAGAGATTACAGGAGATGTAACTCATAGGATTCAAGCTGGGTGGACAAAATGGAGAAATGCTTCGGGTGTTATTTGTGACCTCAAGATACCTCTCAAGCTAAAGGGAAAATTTTATAGAACAGCTATAAGACCGGCAATGCTTTATGGTACCGAATGTTGGACGGTAAAATGTCAACATGAGCATAAGTTAAGGGTTGCAGAGATGAGAATGTTGTGCTGGATGAGTGGACATACAAGAAGAGATAGAATTAGGAATGAGTGCATTCGAAAGAAAGTTGGAGTAGCACCCATTGATGAAAAGATAACAGAGTCTCGCCTAAGATGGTTTGGTCATGTGAGGAGAAGACCAATAGAAGCCCCAGTGAGAAAAATTAATAAGTTGGAGGATAGTCCCTTAAAGAGAGGTAGAGGTAGACCACTGACAACACTAAGAGATATCATTAAAAAAGATCTTGAAACCAATGGTTTATCTGAAAGTATGGTCTATGACAGAGCACAATGGCGTCGTTTGATCCATATAGCCGACCCCACCTAATGGGAAAAGGCTTTTGTTGTTGTTGTTGTTGTTGTTGTTAAACATTTTTCTCTTAAATAGTTTTAAAATTAGAAAATATAATTCCACACTACCATTATATCACCCACACCATATTTTTTTTCTTGAACTCAACAAAAATAATATTTTTAAGTTAATTAAATGATTTGTAGAATTAGATTTTTTTTATTGTTTCTTTATATTTCATGGTGACCCATGTGTTTGTTCATAGCTACTTTCAGGACAAAAGAAGCAAACATTGTTATTTTCTTTTGGACAGAAAATTAGGGGGAATTCAAATTTAAAATTATTCCATTTAACAGATTTCAACCTTGTCAAAGAAAACCATCCATAATACCATTAGAACATATCTTACCTTAAAAATTTGCATTAAATCAGTTGGCTTCTTCTTGAATATACCAGTCTCCTGGGACCTTAATTTCTCCATTGTCTGCATAATATGTAATAATGAAATTAGGCTTAAATTATATTTTTCTTTTCCCTCTTATGTCAAATGTGAGAAAAGGAGCAGAACTAGAGCATTTACAACCACAATAGATACAAATAAAGGGGAGAGAACGAAAAAATGTTTAGCAGTAAGCCGTACACATTCCAGATCCCAAACTCTCCAACATGTGCATTGGCTGTAAGGTAGTTTCGGGATAGGCGGCCATAATGCATAATTAAAATTTCTATATATCAACTATTGTACGCTGTAGAAAATGTGGTTGGTCAAGCATGTGATAGTCATTTAAGGAAACCCACCATCAAACTAAACTATTTATTCAACCATAATACTTAGATTGAATAGAATATTTAAACTCAAATAAAAAATAGTGCAGTAACAATGGCATAATGATAGAAGAGGGGGGGAAAAAAAGAGTGCAACAAAGCCAATAACATCTAAAATAGATCCAGAAGCACATAGGAATGCAATTTTCAACCGAATAAGAGACATCACCTCTTCATCAGCCTGCAAAAACATTCTCAGGTCCTCACTTTGCTGAAGTTCATGATGTGATGCTATCCTATTTACAAATATATCCAATGCTTGCCGCCTCATCTCAATAAATTCAGCACTGAAACGAAACTTCTCTGCAATAACAAAACAAAAGTGAAGCCCAAATGGAATTTTGGATGGATTTATATTAATATTCAACAGCAATGTTTCAAGTCTCCATTGAACTAATTATAAGCATAAAGCAACACTTCTCTAGGACTAGAATTTTGGATGGCTTCATAAATGATCAACATTCAACAGTAATGTATCAAGTCTAATTTGAATGTTTCATAAGCATAATGCAAGGCTTCTCTAGGACTGTTATCAACTTAGACTACTCATTATCAGTGATAATAGCCCCATTGTTAATCAAACCACCAACTAAAATGTGCAGCTGATCATGCCACATAAACACTATATTCAAGAAATAGCATGTTTAACCCTGAAAGCAAGACTTATTGAAATATAGATCAAACAGTAGTAAGACGTAATTCAGGCTACAAGGCACCACCAGAAATCTGAAAGACTAGGCAAAATACACAAAGATGTAAAGCAGATTACAGGGTACTTCCACAGTTAATTCAAAATTTAAAAAGAAACCTAGGGTAAAATACTAAATTTTTTTGACCATGTGAGGACCAGTATGAGACACGTCGCCTGAGAGATTCAAACTCTCCCACAGAATCCCCATGTACTTAGCAGGCAACGCCAGCAAAAGTGACTTGGTATAGCTTGGTTATTGTCGTTGTTGTTGTGAGGATTAGTATGAGACAGTAATTGCCCTCAATCAAGATGCTTTCATAATAATAAAGGAAAAGGCAACATCACTTCTGACAAATGATATAAACAGGAAGATAAAGCATAAAAAAAAAGGGTGTCAAAGTAGCATCACCATAAAGATAAAACAATCTAATAGCAGTATCTAGTTTTAAAATATCATTAAACATGCAAGAAAGAGTCCTGCTTAGATGTTACCTACAGCACTTTTCTCTGGAAGAGGAGGAATGAAAATGCCTTTGTACTTTTCAAAAAGACGATCATGCAACCAAACAAAATCACTGTAACGTCGGATGACAATCTTCTCAGGTCCCTGGTATTCAGGAAAATTGGTCTGCCAAAATAGATTTCAGGTAGTCAGACAATGACTTATGACATGGCACAGGTTTATACAAATCTTCCCTGTGCATTCCAGGGGTGGTGGGGAGAAGCTAAAACTCATAAATGATGAAAGAGTATATCTGAGCATTGACAATGGGGGAGGAAATAGTTTTTTATATTTTTGTTGCAAGTTTATAGATACAATACCCAATGAACTTCATATACAGCATCTACGGTGATAGATAATATTTCCATACCAGTACGAACAAGTGAAAATAAGGATAATATTCATATGGGCATTTAGAGTATTAAAATTTTGTGACATGATTTAAGCTAATCGAAAACTGCCCATTGTCCTCAAAGACCTAAACCTTCTGCTTCTGCAAAACCATAAGCAGATATGTTCCCCAAGCCTCTCCTCGTTTCCTTCACTCAATGCAAGAAGTAGTAACTAGTAACCATTCTTGAATAGGCCGATACATGCATGCGTGCTCCATCTTAATTCTTAACCACAACTCATGCATGAATCAATGGCATTTCAGAAGGTGGAAAAAAAATGTCATCCAAGACAGTTCAACTCCTGGATTTCTTTTGCCGACTGCCTATCTATCCATCTAACTATAACACAAGGCAATAATATTATTGATACTTGTAGAAAGAGCCACAACGCTCCAATCGTCACAATTCCCCCAAAGTCCAAACTGAACTTCTCAACAAAATCAACCATGCAATTACTTTTTTTTAATTTTCTCAATATAATTTTATGTTCTCAGTATTTCATCATTTCTACATAGTTAACGAAATAAACAACACACTCCAAGATGAGGCCAAGAGAAACTTCAGCAAACTCCATCTAGGCAGAATCTCACAAATGCAGCGCCCAAACGCAAGCATAGACACGAAAATCAAAGCGCACACAGAGTTCGACTTCGATTTCGATGAAAAATTTCAAACTAGAGAGAGAGAGAGGGGGGAAAACAGCGTGCAGAGAGGTGAAAGAAAAGTGAAGAGAAGTAGGGAAATTACTTTGGTGATGACGCGGTAGGAGATATAGGCTTGGACGCCATTGCCGAGTTTAACGGGATCAGTGACAGAGACAGAGAGGAAGGGCTGCGAAGACGGAGATCTAGGGCTCTGCGACGACCCGGAGAGACTTCTCTGCTGTTCCATAAACATCAACAAGGGGCAAAGAAAATTGAGAAAAACACCGAAGATTGTGTGTGTATTTGTATCGTATGTAACTATGTTATCTCTCTACTTTGGAGATAAACGTGATGTGATGGGAGCAGTGGCAGATTAGTAATTACCGCGGAATTCATGGTCGTTTTGGATGGGCTATTGCGGAGTGTGGAGGAAGAAAAAGGACCTTCTCTCTGACGGGAGAATCAGTGAGGGCGTGGTGGTGAGAAATGCTCTGATTCGGTGGTGTGTTTGGCAGCCCAAGTTGAGACGAGGTTAGCGAGGCGACACTTGGTCAATTGGAACTTTTGACCAATAAGCTTCTTCTAGGTGTCGCAGCCTGCACTCATTCTCAACCTTTTTTTTTGTTTTTCTTACTCGTACGGGAGAAAAAAAACAAGAAATGTCAGGCCGGAATGAAAATGAGTGAAGGATTAGGTTGTCATTAAATTAATCGAAACAATGTAAAATAAGAGTAGAACGTAACCTCAGCAATTAAGATTTTATCTAAATTTTATTAAAATCTTATTAAATTTAATTTTGATTTACTTCTTTTTTTAACTAAAAAAAGCTAAACTTCGCTTATTCAAGTTGTATCCTACGTGAGAGTTGATACGATATTTTGATGAGTTTGATATTTAAGATAAATTATTAATAAATTATTGATTATTAATTTTATAATAAGTATTAAAAAATTTATTTAATATAAATAATCATTAATAAATATTAGACAACTCACCTTAAATATTAATACTTTAAAAAAAAAAAATATCGAAATAATTTCCTTTACGTTACGTTCAACATTTGTCAGTGATCTCATCCTTATTGGATATTAGTTTGAGAAACCCGAAATTATCCAAACTCCGAAACCGTATGCTACCCAAGTTACTCCAGTCACTGACTCATCGCTTGATAACTTCCCCATGTTTTTGCTACGTGGGACCCACACCCAAAGAAGAACCACATCCAATGAATGATTCCACCACGTCAGAAGCGGTTGCGGGACCAACACGCAGAGGAAAGGTCCTCCTTTTGTCCCCACCTTTTCTTCCTTCCTTTATCAATCTGCGACCCTCCGCCACATCACTCTGATTATTCACACACACACTCTCAATATCTCTTTCTCCTTCACTCACCCTACTCTTTCTCCTTCGCAATCTTTGGCCACTGACCAACACAAATGGACCCTACAGGATCACATCACCGCCGATCAGCTTCCACCTCTGACCGGCGACTCGGGGTGTTCACCTTCTCGCCCACTCCCAACGCCACCACCGCCGGCGACGAGCTTAACGAAGCCGAGCTTTTCTGGGCCACCGACATATCCGAATCGGAAAATCAACGCCCCGTGTCTCCGACGGCGGAAAAAAATCGCCGCCCGAAGTTCGATCGCCCGCAAAGCTCCGGCATCCTCGCCGTATTAACGGAACCCGATTATCGCCACCGCCACGCGCCGGTGTTTAGCCGGGAATCCTCTGTCACATCGTCATCGTCTTCGAGGACGATTCCTTCGTTACCGAGACCCCCGGGTTGTGATTTCCTCACGCAGTCTAGAAAGTTCCAGCAATCGGCTCCCGTGAAAGTCCCGATTATGTTGTCCAAGGCCGTCGCGAGGAGGAGGAACGGCGACGAGCTTGCCCTTGTGGATGGCGATGATGTTGAAGACGACTATGAGATGTTGCCGCCACACGAAATCGTGGCGAGGGGTTCTGGTGTTTCTCCGAAAACCACTTTTTCGGTGTTGGAAGGGGTCGGAAGAACCCTCAAAGGGAGGGATCTTCGTCAGGTGAGGAACGCTATTTGGCGCAAAACAGGTTTTCTCGATTAATTATAAGTATTTCACTATTGGTTTTTTATTTATTTTTTTAATTTGGGGTATTTTGTTTGAGGTGGGGAAGTTCAATTTTGATAGCTTCCCTTCTCTATCGATGAAAGATGGTAGCTTGAATGAGAGGATGTTTTAGCCTCTCTAGTTAACTTGGTTTTAGGATGCCCTTTTTATGACTGTTTTATGTGATTTATAGAATCTGGAAATGATATTTTGCCTATAGTTATGCTTTTATGAGAAGTTGCTTCTAGTTACTAGTTGTCGAGTTTAGTACTGGCCTCAATTTAATGTTCATCATATATATTTTCTACTCTGAAAATTAATCAGAAAATTGCTGCGTTTCATTTGATTGTAAAACGTTTCATTTCTAGGAGGTGAGGGGCAATTATTAAGCTTTGAAACCCTTGGAGAGTAGGTGAGATTGTTGTCGGTATTCATGTTGCTAGTGTGTGTGATTATGAAGATTAGGTCACGAATTATATTATTAAACTTTACTTTATAAAGAACCGTAATTTCTGGTAGTTCCGTGTTTGTTATTTTCTGATAACGAATAGTTGTGAATGACATACTAGTATACTACATGATTCGTTTCCCATTCTCAGTTTTCAGCTGAAAGACATGCCTATCTAGCAGCCTGTCTTAGGTAGGATAATGTTGATATTTGAGAATAGAATATACACACATTTTAGTTCTTCAAAATATGAATGTCATTTTAATTTTTTAATAATTTTTAATATTAGATTAGTTTTTTTGAAAGATTAATTTAATATTAACAAATAATATTAAATGATCAATTTAATTTTAAAAGATGATATTAAAAATTAACAAATAATATTAAATGATCAATTTAATTTTAAAAAATATATTAAAAAATAATTTAATATCAAATATTAATATTTAAAGACCATGTTGATGTATTTTGGAAGAAATACAGCATTGCCTAACGGTGATATGCCAAACTTGAAATTTTACCGCATTGACTTATTGCGGTGGGCGTGAGTTTGCTTACACTCAAAGGTCACCGCCATTTAACCTAGTTCGTCCATTTTTTTCTTCCAGAAATTGGTTGTTTGGCCCACCATAGGTAAAGTTGTGGGTAACTAGAGTGGTTACTTGCACAGGTGAGGTTACTTGTAGAACTGGTATGACAATGAACAAAAGCATTAATTTTCCTATTTTTAAATATGTTATATTACTTCTCATCACCAACAAAGGAAACAAGACAAAGGTTCACCATCAATAAAGCTAAACATACATATTATACAGAGTCCTCAACTAACAGTTAAAAGGATCAAAATTGACCATGTGTTCCTCCTCAATCAACGTAGGTGCAAGTAAATAAATACTTAATAGAATTCTATTTCTTTAATGGATATGATAGATAAATACTTACAGAATTCTATTTATTTAATGGTTGTGCTTTAAATCAAGGAAGTCCGAATATGGCGGCATGTAGCGATGGAGGATGCTTGACAAACGTTCATTGTATACGTTAGAAACGTGCATCTAACATCCAAGGAAGGACTCCAATTATACATTTCGACTATCCTTTCCTTTGGTTTTTCAAACCTTGGCTATGGGCAGAAAATATGAATATATTAAATTGAGAAATGCGCCTTAGATTGCTGCACGGATAAGACTACGAGTCTACGAATATCAGATCCAACAACAGTACGGGAGACACGTCATTTTCTTTAAAAAAAATTAAGATATAGGCATACCATATAACACACACATATATATAATCTTTAAACATATAAAAATTATCATAATACATTATTAATAAAAAAAATAATAGTTGCATTCTACGATTAAAGCCTAAAAGTGGAGAAAAATAATTTTGCAAGGCGTAAGCCCTTTGTCATGTTGGATGGCCTAGCGGTACAAACCCTCAGTGGTTCTATCACCCCCTCCCTTCCCACAAGTTGGAACTTAATCATCTCCTAAATTTTTATTTAAAGAAAGAAAAGAAAGAAAGAAGATGCCAAGAAAGAGAGTAGCAGCAAGTCAGATATATGAATATGCCTCAAAATTTTGAGTTCAGAAAGGACTTATCCTTTCACACATCTAATTGATTCATCATCCTTGCCTTCTGTTTTCTCCAAACAAATAAGAAGAATAAGAAGAAGCAGAACACAAATCAGACATCCGGGAATAAACAAACTAAAATAGAACTAAAGATAAGCATTGATGCGAGGTGTTTCCCACCTGACACAGAGACATTGATAAAGGACCTAACCCAAGGAGCTGAACTCCCAACGTTAGTTGAATCTAAAGAGGGCAAATTGGTACAAAACCATTTCACCGTAGAGATCAACAAACAGATAGGAATTACAGGCCCAAAGGTTAAGGGATCTATGCCTCGTGAATAGAACAACAAGGTGGGAGAAAGGAGGACTCAGAAGGAAAACCCTAAAGAGAAACCTCAAGGGATGTTAATGTGGCGCTGCTATGACTCAAAACGCTTCCATGGTCGATAAGGAAGGCGATCTTAAGGGCTGCGCTTACAGATTTACAATAACAAGCAAATGAAAGTTGAAACGGCGTGTGAAACTTGTCAGTTGTAACAACAAATTACACAAATCGAAAAAATTGTATGATGCGAAAGAAATGTAAACCCTAGATGTTGAGATGAGGGGGGAAAAAGTGGGGAAGAATATATAATCTCATTGGTATACTGAAAGACGTATTTACCCTCCAGGGATTTTACAATTCACGGTTACGCATATCAAAACTGGGCTTCAGGGTTCAAAGGAAGGCCTTTATTGGCTATATGGGCCTTGACTAATTTGGGGTTTTTCGATTGAGCAAATTTAAATTTAGGGCACGTATTAGGGGGGTTTAGGCTTTCAGCCCATGAACTGTGAAGTAAACTGATGCCCCCAAAAAGATTATTGAGTTGTAAGTTGGCCTTGGAAGGTAAAGTCTAATAAGAATTTTTGAACCAAAAAAACATCTAGTAATAATTGACCATAAAGAAAACCTCTTTTGATTTCATTTTTGGAAAATGCTACGTATACGATGTCGATGTTATAACCAAATTATATTCACACAGTACACGTGGCTTCATTTGATTTCAAGTAGTTTCAGGTATTCTTGGTAAGGGGTTTAAAGTTTGGCTCAGTAGTCCATTCACCAAACTAATCCAAGCAAGTTTAACTTTTTTTTTTTGTTGTTAAACTCATATGAAGCCATAGGTGAACGTTCATTGCATCCATTCACCAAACTAATCCAACCAAGTTTAACTTTTTTTTTTTTTTGTTAAACTCATATGAAGCCATAGGTGAACGTTCATTGTATGCAGCTATCACTACAATTATCAGACAAAAGTTAGAACTTCTGATCACTTATCATTATCATGTTAAAAATTAATTTTTTTAAAAGCTTAAACTTTTCGGTAAAAGCTTACCAACGACTTCATATCTCTAACAAAATTTTCATTCACTTGCAAGTTGCATAAAAATTGCAACATAAGACTAAATTTAGTGAGAGCCCTTTTTTTACCATAAACTATGTTGGTAATTGGGTAATACTTTTATTTATATTTCACTTAAGCAGATTTTTTTTAATAGAAAATCATTATTTAGTTTAAAAAAATTAGGGAAAAAACACTCTTAGTACATTTTTCTCCTTTTGTTGCTATATTAATTTAAAATTTGCGTACAATTCTTTAAAGAGTAAATTAGCATTCCAGCCCCTGAAATATAACTCACTCTCGATTTAGTTATTAATTTAAATTATATTAATATTTAGTTATTAAATTATTCAAACTTATTTCACATTTTTTATCTATGATAGAGAGGGACTAATATGAAACGGTTTAAATAATTCAATGAATGAACCGTAAAAGTAATTTAAATTAGAATCTAAATTACAAGTGAAAGTATTCTCCTAAGAAGAGCTGAAAATGTTTTCTAAAATTTAAGACTATGGGCCATGGGCCAAGGCTTTGGAGGGTTTTTTATCAAGGCTTAATGTGCTTTTAAGACTCGTTTACATATCCCCTAAAAAACAAAAAACAAAAAGGTAATGTAAAAAAATTATATTAACAATAAATTAGAATTATTTTTCTTTTATCTTTACGACATCAAAGAAAATTACCTTTAAAGTTTAGAAAAAATAAATTGTAGGCCAACGAGCATATAGCTCAATTGGCACAATCTTAAATCTTAAAAACTTAATATAATATTAATGTCGGATGTTTAATCCGACTTCACGTGACATTTTCCATTGCTTAAAATGTACCCGAAAAAACAAATTGTAGTTTTTCTTTTTTTTGGGTCCACTAGTGGTATAACTTGCCGAAGAAGAGTTTTTGACAATCCGTTTGAGAGGGACAGACGCAACTAACTTCGTGACAGGTTCGTGCTCTTTCGGAAGAAAATGCATGCACCTTCGGCATAAGAACATCAACGGTGTGAAAGTTATTAGTTTGCTAGAATATTGTCCTTCTAGCTCCAGTTACTCTATACTTTTTAAGAGATTATTCTTGTAATTATTATATATTTTTTAGTACTTAAAACATTCATTTATTGATGCTTATATTTAATAAATTTTTAAATATTTATTGTGAAATTAATAATTAATAACTCATTTTAAATAACATAACAACTCTCGGCTTTCTATTGTTAGCATATTTATGAATGAATATTGTAGAGAAACATGATCATAGAGGAAAAAAATTAAAATTAATTAAATGAAAAAATTGTGAAAAAGTGTTTACAAGAATAAATTATATAGCTCTAAATTAAGATGTTAACTTGGTTTAATTTGTGGATATTTTGGTAGATAGACTAAATAGGTTCGATTTGGCCAGGTTATATTTAGCGTGCAATTTAGGAGAGTTTCTAGCAGGGAAAAAAAAAGTAGCTTCATACATCATCATCCTTATTTATATAGGCTTTTAAATACCTGATTTAAATACATGTGTTTGATACATAAATATAAAATTAAAAATCGTCATTCAGAATACTTGTCTGGCATGAAACCCTGCTAATTATTACTATCTCATATCTCCTGAAAAATATTAAGAATCTGAATCTCTAAATAGTTTACAAATTATCAACTGTGTCTTTTTCATCATAAATTTTAGTTTCTTATACTAAACATAGAAATCTTAAATACTTGCATAGTTGCATATATTAGAAGTATGTTATTAACTTATATATTTCATTTTGTATATCATTTGTATATTTACATATACGATTAGATTTAAACTACCTTGACCTATAGTAATAAACTAATTACTTAAAAGAATTTCGGTTTGCACTTAACTTTTTTTTTGTGGTAGAAGCTTTGCACATTAGTTTATTTGCCTACACAGCTATTTAAAAATTTTGTTTTCTATATTATTATACGCATAAATTGAATTGAAATATACACTTATACCAAACGCAATCCTATTATGTTTGAACCTTTTGTTACACTCGATATGTAAAGGAGATTTTTTAGGAGAGGTTGCTACCGTATCCTAATTTTTTATTCCTTGGTTAAGTTCCAAACACAATCTTTCTACAATCCATTGTCACCGTTTTATTTGTTGGTTTACTTTTAGGATTTAATTCTGATATATTTTTAGTGTTATTTTTTTTACATTGTCATATAATTAAATTTAATTAAATCATTATAAAAATTAATTATTACCATAACTATATATAAAAACAATTTCTTTTAATAATATGTTAATATTTTATTAAATAATAATATAAAAATTTTAAATTAATAATAAATTAAATTTAAACTCTTATTTTTATTGAAATTTTTTCTTTTGATTTTTATTTTTGGAAGCCATCGTGTTAGTAAGCTTTGACGTTGGACAAGCAAAATAGTTAAAAGCATTTAAGTGTGTGTATATACAGAGAGTAATCTCGGAATTACTTTAGTATTTATTTATTTTTCTTGAATACTGATACTTATAATGAATTATGAAGTATTTATTTGTTATTATATATATTTAATAATTTTTTAAATATTTATTTTAAAACTAATAGAAAATAAATATTTAATAATTCCTTTTAACTACCGTACCCATAAGGAATTCAGTATTAATATACTAATATCATATATTCATATGTTATGTGGGTGGACGATGGAGTCAATTCAGCGTGGTAAAGGTACAAGGCACGCGCAATCGCCGGGAGTTGTCTTCTAATATGGACGTGGGCGCATGTGCTTGACTTTCCGTCTCTAAACTTGAAAGAAGGTCAAGTATCTGGTGACTCTCTTGACCTCTATTTCTTCTTACACCCCGCCCCACCCTAAACTATTTTTTTAATATTTTTAATTTCAAACTAACTTATTATTTTTTTTTTTTCCAATGTGTTCGTTTTGACTTCTGTACATACGTCTTGTAGTCGGTGCTTCAAATTCAAAATGAAGCTGTTTTTTAATCAAAAATTGAAGCTGTTTTTTTATATGCAAGTTGAAGCTAAATTAAAACATTTCGTTTTCACTTTGAAACATATTCACGTTGAATTATAAATATTGAAATTGATAAATCAATTAAAGAAATTTTATATATTAAAATATTAGTTTTTCATTCTCTTATGCTTTTCTCTCAACGATGATATCACATTTGCTTGTGAGAGAACATATCTAGTGAAATGAGTGGTTTATTGTGGGAGTGAAATGAGCAAATCTTGACCATTGGATCATCCATGTATGGTCAAGATTAGAATATAAAGTCATGTGACTTTTTTAAGTGATCATGTGACCTTTAAGTAACTTCTAATCTTGACTATACATGGGTGATTCAATGGTTAAGATTTGCTACTCTCATCTCTCATAATAAAATAATGCTCTCACTAGATATGCCCCATTGCTTGTAATATGGGATCGATTTATCAATTTCAATGGAAGTTATAAATAGATTATTCAGCTATGAAGCATGACTCATTTGATAAATTAATATTTATGTGTGACAAATTTTATTTGTAATGTAAGAATTTAAACTTCATTAAAAGCACCTTGCAACCAAAATCAAGTTAATGCCCAAATGAAAATTACTCTCACACCTATAATCTTAACAAAAAAAAAAAAAGGAAGCAAATATGTTGTTCATTTCACTTAAAATTTGAGTTCAATTCTTACCTATAATCCTTTAGCAAGGTGATATGTTTACATCTTTAAAGTAAACTTATTCTTAGGTGACCTAATTATCAATTTCAAAGATAAATCACATGGGATTCCCGATTCCTCCATATGCAATTTTTTTTTTTGCCCAAAATAATAGTGCAACTTATTTATTTATATAAAAAGTCTGCCACAATAAGAAGTTCTTACAAAATGTGATGGTATTCTCATATTTTTAATTTGAAAACTACTAGAGAGCCTGACTATTTATATACCGGCTTAGCCCGGATAGTTTTAAAAACAGCAAGTCTCACTTGTTCAAATAAAATTAAATCAATACACCTTTTAAATTTTTTTTCACACGGGCTCCATCCGGGATTAGAAAAGTCGGGCTATTTAGGATTTTTCTTTTAATTTACATACTCCTTGTACTACTTTTTTTTATATAAGAAACTAGATAAATTTTGCATTCCAGATGTGTACATATATATATATATATTATAAATAACTTATATTATTCACAATTTTCCGGGTACATAACTATTTCAGTCCCCATTTTCTTTCTTTCAATATATCTATAAAAGGAGTATGGAACACATGCACGTATTGGCGTGTATCAGAAAAAAACAAAGATAGATAGATAATAGGTGGGGGGGGGGGGTTGCTCTGAAAACTCAATCAGTATTTTTAGTGACAACAAATCCCCGCACTGAATTAATGACGTTGGAAATATAATAATTGTTGAAGTTTTGAATTCATTGAAAAGAATCAGTCTTTTAATAAAATCATACTAGATGAATTATTGAATTGTTGAGAAACATGACCTTAAAGAGAAAATTGAGAGAAGAGTGAAAGAGGAGAAAAAATTAAGAGAATGTGAAAGTGAAATTAATTAAATGAGAAAATATGTAAAAATTATTTATAAAAGTGATTTATATAGTCATAGAGATATAACTAATTATGTAATTCTTCACACCTAATTAACTAATTACTAACCACCTAATGGTGTGTAGTAATAAGAATGATAAATGATAACCAAAACAAAATGAAAGAATGATAAACAAGAATGTGGGAGACCGAATTCCATTATATAATTGCAGTCCATAATAAAGATCAGGAGAGATAGTAGATAAGCTACGCTCCACCAATAAACAAAAAGGTTTTAATATTTTATAAGAAAATATAAACGAAAATAATCTCTTTAATCCTAATAGATAACATTGCGGACGAGAAAATAGAAACCAAGCATTAATCAATTTATAGAAACATAATATACCATTTTTATGGGTTTTTTGTAATGATGTTTGCATACGCATTAAAGTTCATGATAATTTATTGAACTGTCATATTTGGTGTTCATAAAATGTTATCATTTAAGAGAAATTTCGTAGTCAACAGTTCTATTTCTTAAAATGATTTAATTTATATTTATTGTCATCTAAATATGTATTAATAAATAATGAAAAAAACTTAACTATTATAACAATTACTTATAAGAAATATAACTTTTTTTAATGATGTGTTAATAAATCATTAAATGATAATATAAAAAAACTTTATAATAATGATAGATCAAATTTAAAAACTCTTCTTTAAATCTCCTTACAAAAATGACAATAATTATTATGCACTTATATATTCAATATGCACCAATTTAAGAGTTAATAACAAATATAAACTTGTCTTAAAATAGAACATCTATTGAATATTGAATATCCTTTTTTTGTTAATAAAAAGTTTAGGGGAAGAAGGTTATCCCAATTCATAGTTAAAGCATACCATAAATTTTATTAAGAATTTATAATGATACTTACAGATTGTTTATCAAAAAATAATTAATGATAATGAAAATCAAACATAAACTTTACAAATAAAATACTTTGATTTTTATTAGTTGAACAAAATATTGGCTGAATATTGAATATTCTAATTGAAAAGCTTTAGATTCAAGTCCCGTTAATAGCATATAAATTAGGCCCTTAAATTCCAATGCACCAAGTGTGAACTTGAATCCCAGTGGGAAATTTTTTTTGGAATTCCTCTAATGTTTGACTTGCCCATTTTTCTTCCGAATTAATGACATCTTGATTATGAGATGGCAAAGACCAAATGTTATATATCCTTAGCTAGTTTGGTATGGACCCAACTGTAGATTATAGAAAAACTTCGCGTACCGGGAATCAAGTGGACGTAGACTTTTGTCCTATTAATTATGAAAAGGATATATCCATGGAAAAAAATTAGATAAAGTTTTATTTATGATTATGATGTTGTTTTTTAATTAAAATATAATATATATATTATTTTTTAATTTTAATGTCAAGTCATTCTTATTTTTTATTTTAATGTGTAAAAAATAATACACATATTATATTTTAATTAAAAAATAATATCACAAACACTTATAAAATTTTATTTCAGTCTTATCCTATTGTTAATTTCCATTTCATTTATATTTTTTATTTTAATGTATAAAAAGTAATACACATATTATATTTTAATTAAAAAATAATATCACAAACACCTATAAAATTTTATCACAGTCTTATCCTATAGCTAATTTCGATTTCCCTAATTTAAGTTTTGTCAGTAAGAGGTATATTGAATTTTCATCAGGATATGATCTAATACGTACGTAGCTCCTGGAATAATCTATATAAAGGGGTAGTTAGTTAATTATATATGTAGGAAGATTGAATAAAATTAAATTGACACGAATATACAATAAAGTTACGGTTGGTACATGCATGGAATGTTAATTTCTTGGAATGTGAATATAATGGAATGAACTGAAATATAATAGACATTCTTATAAATAACTTTTTTATTCAATTAATTACACTTTCATCTTATTCACTCTCATGTTTCTCAACATCCCTTGTTCCATGAAATGAGCATGGAATAGAATCACTATTCCTCCACACCAAACTTGATATAAAAGAACTTAAACGAGATTTGACAGTTTTTAAATTTGGATGAAATGCTATAGAATTAGAGGACAATTAAAACGTATTTATCATGCATAATTATGAGAACTCATCTGCATTCGGAAAGTCATAAGACATAAAATTATAATGACTAGGTAAGTCGTCCAAGAGACAGATTTTTTTCCCTATATTTTTTCCCATAAATATAATAGTTGTCGATAGAGGGTCTCCATCCAATTGCCATCGAGAACTCAAAAAATGCCTTTTAGAATTCTTATTCATAATATCTTCTATATAAACATATGTATACTAGTACAAGCCATGATATCGTCTGATGCGTGAATTACATACAATTAATAAATATTAATTTAATATTGATTAACTATAACAACACATTTTAATGCAAATCACAATTACTGGCATCGATCAATTTGAAAAATATATCTTTAGATGTGGAGTCATATCACCGAAGCTGCAGAGTATTTTTTGGGTTGGACTGATTAATGATATATTTAAATTGAAATTTGAAATCTCTCAAATTATAATTTTGACAAAAACTTATTTTTTATTATTTTTATTTAAATTATAATTTTGAACTTCTAAATTTTAATTCAACATGCATGGAGTTGAAACATGAGAGACATTTACTCGGTGGAAGTCTTCTCAAGCAGAAGTCTTCTCAAGCATTCATTATTTTGATATCAAAATTTGCAACTATCATTGGATCAAGTAAGGAAGTGAACCTATTCTTATTGCGAGTTTGCCACTAATACATAGGGGTATTTTAGATACAATTCAAATCAAACAAAATTGAAAATTCAAATTTAAAAAATCAAAAATTGATCAAAATAAAAAAAAAATTAGTTTAGTTTTTCTGAAAACCAATCTATTTAGTTCAGTTTTTTATTTTAAAAATTAAAACTAAACCAAATTAAATTAAACCGATCAAAACTAAATATATCTATGTTTTAAAAATATTTTACATGTAAATAACTATTATACCCTTAAGTTAACCTAACTTCTCATTAGCCCTAACCCTCTCATTCTCTCATCTTACAGTCGCCGCATGTTTCAAAGCTTGGCCCTTCAAACCCCACTTACTCCTAACCCAACGCCACCTCCTCCATCAAGACCAAGTGCATTGACGGTGACCTCAACGGTGTCGATTCCCATGGTGAGGCCTCCGCTTTCAGCCAGAAGACAGTGGATGAAGGCGAGGGGCACGAGGAGGAGCCAGCCTTTTAGATCCCACACCCCCACCTCTGAAAACATCAAAAGGGGTTTGATTTGTTCCCACCTCTGAAAACATTAAATGCTGTTTGATTTGTCAATCCCTGCTTCAATACGTCTCTTCTGCTTTGTGGATGTGTTACTCACTGACTTCGGTTCCTCTGCTCATCACCATGATACCTATCAAATTTGGGTATGTCCTGTTAGCAATTCAGTATGGATTTCGTGGAAGTATGTCCTTCTATGGTCAAATTTGGGTTGCATTTGAAGACATAAATGTGGGAAAGGATGTATAGATTTATGAAATTTATCTCTAGTTTTACTTTGATTGATGTTTAAAAAATTTGTACTCAAAAGCAAAAACTTGCTTTCCTTTCTCGTGATTCTCATTCCTGTTGAAATTTTATTTCAAGAAATGCGTCCCACTCATGCCTGCATTATTGATATTATATCATTTTATGTTGCTGTCATTTGGTTATGCATGTTGTACCTATATGTTATTGATTTTCACATGTATTGTTATGGTTGGTTGCTACGAAAGATGTGAAAACAATGGAACATTAGTTCTTTTTCTTTCTCCATCTAGATTCTCTGGTTGAATTATATGATGTGCGACAATAATTTCTAACATTTAAGCCTTTTGGGCCACAAAAAAACTACTTTGGGCCTGATTTTTTTTTTGAAATGTTATATCACCAAAAAAATTAAATGAAATGAATCAAATCAAATCAACTGAGATTAATTTGATTTGATTCGATTTATTAGTTCCTAATATAATTAAATTGATTAGAGTAGTTCAGTTGGATTTTCTTTTGAAAACCAAACCACGAATACCTCTACTAATACAACACTATCCTAAGAAAGCTATGAATTTAGTAACTTTTAGGGGGGGGGGAGATTTATTAGAATTTAAGTGAGGGAAGTAATTTCATATTAAAAAGAAATGGATAAAGTGAAGTAGATCAAATCTTTTGGCTTTTAACCACTAAGTCTGAATTAGTTGGTAAATTAAACTTTATGTGAGTGAACTTTATCTTTATTGTAAGGGTTCAAATCCTATTGAAAACATTTTGTGAAACTAGAATTAGAGTATGGGGACACCTTAAATTCTTATCAAAAAATATCTTTTGTCTCATTTTATTTTCCTTATCCATGTCTTTCCAAATAAATTTTGTTAAGATAAAAATGACACGTCATCTTCATCTTCCTCCTTAGCAAAGTCTAACTCGTTCTCCCATTTTCGGATACATTATAGCACTCTCTGCACGTACAGATGCTTTCTCCATCCTTTCAAGTTAATTTCAAGTTTCAGGTTTCAAGTTGTTCTTGCATTAATTTTAGGTTAAATTAGCTTGTAAGTCCCTATACTATTTGAAATTTTTTTAATTAGGACCTTATATTTTAAAATTTTATAATTAAGTCCCTATAATTTTAAAAATTTTTAATTAGGTCCATGTCGTCAGAGCACGGTTAGAAATTATTAACAATAGCTTAAATTCAAAGACCTAATTAAAATTTTTTAAAACTATAGAGACCAAAAAGTTTATATTTTGATTCTTATAATTTTAAAAACTTATAATTGAGTCCCTAAATTCAACTTACCATATTACCGTTAGAGCATTACTATAAAATTTTAAAGGCAGCCAATTAGAAAATTTTTAAACTATAGGAACTTAATTATAAAATTTTAAAATATAAAGACCTAATTAAAAATTCTTAAATAGTATAAAGACCTATAATTTAATTTAACCTTAATTTTATAGTGAAAATTGAAACTATGGCAGCACAAGTGTGCAAACTTGAATTATATGTTTATAATTGAAAATAGATGTGAAGAATCACAATCAGCCTCCCGATGAAAAAAATTATCAGATGGCAACCTAGATCTCTAGATGCTGGAAATTAAAGTGTGAATGAGATGTAAATGAAAGAAGTCATACATTAGAAAAAATGGAATAAGTAATGTATATATAAGTAGAATGATCAATGAACTTAATGCCTTAATGTTTTAGGTTAAGATGTAGCATCAATTCCACTAGTATGGTTCTTTCAAAAGTTCATTACAAAAAATCCCTTTAGCTTTTTAAGATGTGGTGTCAAGTTTACAAAGTATGATTCATTGCTAAGCTTTGATGATCGAAGAGTTGATTTGGTCTTAATTTATGAAATTATTAAGTATGGTTCATTGCTAAGCTTTAATGATCCAAGAGTTGATTTGGTCGTAATTTATGAAATCATTAGGTGTTTGTCAAATTTTAAAAACGGAATAAATTTAGTAAAAACATTATTAATATTTAATTAATTCAAAATTAAATTCTAAGCAAATTAAGAATAATTTAAAATTAATTCAAATTATATAGATTTATGAAAATTTTAGTTTTTCAAACCACTCTTTAATAAAAGTCACAAACTAAAAAAAAGAGGCTTCCAAACGGAAGAACGATCGTAACTCATATATATACAGTTAATTAGTAAGTATATACGAAGACAAGATTGCTATGTGCATTCTAGGTCCGTATTCCCTCTAAATCGATGAATCAACCTTTTTTTGTTTTTTGTTGGCAGTTTTCTGTTTGCTTTTGTTGGCTGAAAAAATTCAACATTTCAATCTAAAAGTGAAATTTTACAAATTATTGAATTTCCAACTATGAGTATCCGACGTCAAGTATAAATCTTTCAAAATATTGAAGATTGAACGATGTTTTATACATTGTCTAATATTTGAAAAAGTTTCTTTGTAGGATTCGTTGTGTTTTGTCCTAGCAAGGAAGACGAGACGTAAAGCATTTGTCTACAATATAGGCGAATGAGACAAAAGTTAATATGTGAAAAGGAGAAGTCAATCTCCTATCTTGCAGCGTGACTTTATTTTTTTATGCGTAAATTATACTTTGTTATTTTGTAATTTAATTTCATTTTAATTTGTCATCCTATCGTTTAAAAGTGAGATTCTACTTCTTTAAGGCTCTATTAACACAAATAGTGTAAGTACTACGTACTTATGATTAAAAAAATTCATATAGCTTAGTAGTTACTATTAATTAATATTTTTTTCAAGAAAAAAAAACTTATAATAAATACTAGGGACATATCGTAGCCTAGAATTTTTATATTATTTCTACTATATATACTACTAATAAACAGAACAGTCAGTCATTATTTTTCATCTTTATATTTTGATACGGATCATTTTAAAATAATCCTTAATCTTTTTATATAATTATTTTTTATTTAAAATGGAATACAAATATGTCATTTCATCATTGATTGTTTTATAAAATTCATAAAGGATGAAATTAATCATATTCTCTATCTACTTGTCAAATTTACCTCTTATTTTTTCACATAGTTTTTATCTACTTGACTAAAACTCTTTACTTTTTTTTTCTTTACTTTCTTTTCTTCCTATTATTTATTATCTAATATTTCACTTCGTATTATTTTTCTGGTTTTAAAATGAACATTTTTAATTATTTTCTTAAATGCACACATACTTATTTTTTCTAGTTATGTATAAGACATCTTGATAAGAAATACTTATGATTTAAATCTTACATTTCATATGACATTTTAATTAAAACTCATTCAGAGTGTAAAGCACTAAACTTTTTTTCTTAAGTGAAAAATTTTCAAGACCATTAAATGTGTTTTTAATGTATATGTTTAATTATATAAAATTATCGATTAAAATTTTTGTACCATTATTATATTAAAAATAACATTGTGAATTAAGCAGTTTCTGTTGATGACATGTTGAAAGAAGCCATTTGAAATAACTTTGCCAATTAATCAAAATTGTTGACATATGAAATGTCTTTTAGGTGAACATATATAGTATCACCTGTGTTCTTGACGATTGCAGCTAGCTCCTTGGCTCTTCTTGGTTCACAATTTACTCAAAAGTTCAATACATGCATGGTTGAAACGTCAATCAAGGCTGTCAATGATGCAGGACTGAAGAGTCACCCAGTGGTTCAACACTTCAACCCAAAAATTGATCATCGATGATCATGGAGAAAATATGATTTACCACAATGACCAAGTCACGATGCCAAGTATTACAATAGCGCACACTCCATCTTGATATCATCCATCACCACAGATTCCATAGAATAATCACGCGGTTCGGATGGTTGCCACGTCGAATAGGCCTTTAATTTGTGGAGGAAAAAGTGTGGAACTAGCAAATCAAAAAAGAAAAAGAAAAAAGAGTGCACTTAGCAACATTTGAATATTCAAAAGGGATTGTACGGACACAGAAAATGACAACGATGTAAGAAGCGCGTGGAGTGGAAATTTCCGAGCAAACCCAGTAGGATTCTGATGCAATTTTTCTCAATTCACTCGGCTCGGTGTCTATCTTTTTGCAACTTTGCCTAACTTTCTCAGTCATTAATTCACCGAAACCGCTAGTGGTAGTGGATCTATATATACATAATGAGGATGTGCATGACAATTGGAATAAGAAAACAAGGAGAGAAAAAATAAGTAAACTTTTCTCGTCGTGTAATTTGTCGGTACGAGAGAGAAAGAATTAGAGAGCTGTACGTATCAAGAGAAGATGGAAAATATGCCACCGGGTTATCGTTTCTACCCTACAGAAGAGGAGCTGATTTCGTTCTATCTTCACAATAAGCTTGAAGGAGAGAGGGAGGACATGAACCGGGTTATACCAGTCGTTGATATATATGACTACAACCCATCGCAACTCCCACGTAAAACTTTTGATTCCCCCAGCCTTTTTCTTTCATTTTTCTGTGTTTTTTTTTATATAAAAAAAATTAATATGGTGTGCTAGACTTCAAAGGTATGGTTGGAGTTAATTTTTTTTCATCTAGTTCTGCTTAGATTTCTAACTTTGGCAATAGACATTATTTATACATAATATAATAAAATTGATCGTGTTTACTTATAATAAGCTATAATTGATGTCACTTTTCTTTCGCTTTGTGAGCATCTTTTTCTTCTTGCGAAAAGGATCTTCCTTTTGGCATCATGAGTATTGCTCAAAATCCCACTATCAAGGACAGAATTTTACTTTTGCATAATTTGCAAGTCTGCTTGATTCACTGAAACGAAGATGCAAGTCAAGGAAGAAAATTGGAAATAAATAGATCATTAAGTTTTTCTGTTCCCTTCATTAATCATTAATTTCATTCTACATACTCGTCATTTCATTTTCAATATATTATTATATTGCATACGTTGTAATTCTGCTGTATAATATATTTTTTCCCCCGATCATCGATCTCTATATGTTGCTCGTAAATAATTAATATTCTTCTTTTCCTTTTGGTTTCAGAAATTTCAGGAGAGGCGAGTCTGAGAGACACCGAGCAATGGTTCTTTTTCATTCCGAGGCAAGAAAGTGAAGCCCGAGGAGGGAGGCCAAAGCGGCTCACAACTACTGGGTACTGGAAGGCTACTGGATCTCCTAATCATGTATATTCTTCTGATAATCGCATCATTGGCATGAAAAGAACCATGGTTTTCTATAGCGGAAGAGCTCCAAACGGAAAGAAAACCGATTGGAAGATGAATGAGTATAAGGCCATCAAAGGTGAAGCATCTTCTTCAAGTAGGGAAGTTCCTACGGTACGTATAAAGTCTGAAAATTAGGGCTAGCCATATCATGGTTGGCTAATTAATTTCTTGTAATTAGCTATCTTGAAGGTCTATAATCTCTAGATTGTGTTCTTCCTTCACTATTAGAAGTTTAGATGAAAGTTCATGAATGTAATTAAGTAGTTTCTATATATAATATTAACGATATTGTTCTCATTGGATATTTTATATATAACCATTCCGATGCGAAGTCCAATTAATCAACCTTTTAGTCAGACAATTCGGTTTGAAGCCCTAACATCAAATTTTCATATATATATATATATATTTAACGTCAATATTATAGTACAGTTTTATATTGGAGGAAACTTGCACTTCTTAAATATTACTAACCTTTTAATTGTACTGTTAATTACTTGCAGTTAAGGCAGGAATTCAGTTTATGCCGAGTGTACAAGAAATCAAAGTGCCTGCGGGCATTTGATAGACGGCCACCGCCGAGGAGGAACACAGCTAGCTGTCCTAATGTTCAAAATTCTCAAGAGCACAAGAAGGGTTCAACATCTTACGATCATCATAACCCTCCTCAAATGGTGGAGAGAGGTGTAACAAGCTCACCAGATAGTTCATCCTCTGGAGACCATGGCCAGCCCTCACACAGTGGGGAAGCTAGTCAAATGGATTTTGACAACGAGCCTTTGTTGGATTGGGAGCAAGTGGATTGGTTCTTGGGATCGGATAAACCATGAGTGGCGAAGATATGCAATGTGCTGCTACGTACCTTGCTGCTATAGCAAGTGGAATCAGCTGGACTCACCGCTACTTTAATTTATTTCTTGCTATTAAGCTCTCTGCTCTCTAATAGTTGAGTTAATTTAAACGAATTTTGTAAAGATGTGTAATGACTAATTTCTCTGTTAAACTATCAGAAACTCTTCCTCTCATGATCAATCGTACCAATCGGGCATTCACCCCCGGCCCCTGCCCCATGCACGTCTCCATGAACGGAAGATTTGAAATATATATACTTTCGCCAAATATGCCCCAATCATTTATATGGCGATGCTGAGGTCATCTTTATTTTGAGTTTTAGATTTAGAAAAATAGATTAAGAGATTTCTATATGTACCTTTGAAAAAAAAAAAAAACTATATTCACTCACATGACTTAAAAATGGAAGTGGAGCTGGGGTTTAAATTTAGCTGGGAAATCAGGTGAGATATAATTTATAGAAGGGAGATAGGTTATCTCTTATTATTTAGTCTTCAATTTTTATTTTTTTTTGTAAACCAAGGTATTCTCTCATTTAAAAGATAAAAGACTAATCTCACAGGATACTGTCAAGCGCGTAAAATGAGAATCTTTTTTAACTGCGTATTCTCCACGGATACTGTATGAGACTAATTAACCTTTCCTGGCTACAAGTACTTCCAGTGAAATTCCAAAACTGTAGGTAAAGACTATTCATGTAAAGCAATTTATCAACTACTAAACCACAGCATGTAGTTGGTGTCATAACTTTTGGTATACAAATAATATTATTATTAAATCTAATGAGTCATGCAATTTATAGGGGCTGTCTGCAAAGGTGGGGGGGTTTAATAACTTTAGTTCTTTGTTAATTTATAAATTGCAATTTGAAGCGTCTGCTTTTTGTTAGAGATAGTATTTATACTGCATTTTCAAATGCTTACAAGCCTCAATTGGGGAAATGTCAGAAACTTTTAAATTGGATTCTGATGAACTTTGCAGCCTTAAAACAATGTACATATATAACCTCCAAGTGAAACGCTTAAATAGTCAATATAGAGATAAGAGTGTATATATGTTACGTAACTGTAATTTGTTGTTGTTGGGGATGGCAAAATTCCAGCGCTACGTATCACTCTAGAATTACATGCATGGATTTTTGCATCTAGAATCAATGTAAGCAGGGGCAGAGTTCGAATAAAGTTATATTTAAAAAAAAAAAACCAAAATTTAAGTATGAAAATTGAAATTTCATAAATTTTGAGGGCGACTGAATGTAAGCCAGACAGTCAATGAGACTTTTGAAAAAATAAAGTATGATTCACGTTGCTTATGATGACGATTTTCAAGACTGGAAATATTTCAACTACCCTCAGTATCAAAATTGAACTAAACTAGTGAGATTTGTTATGTGGTTTTCACTTTAACATCTTTAATTTTTGAAACAAGAGATGGTTATCAATTATTTCCCCTTTTATTTTGTTTTTTAATTCTTTAAAAGATGTAAAATTTATATTACTTTTTAATTAGTTTAAATAATTTATTTTTTTTGTTTGTGTCACCTTAAATATTAGTTAATTTCAGTTAGAAAATTTATTACCATTGGCAACAACCAGTGAAAAGAAAAACAATGGACAACAGTCCAAGTTGAACCCTGCCACACAAACAGAAGGAGTGGTTATGTGGTTTGTTATGTGGTTTTCACTTTAACATCTTTAATTTTTGAAACAAGAGATGGTTATCAATGTTTTCCCCTTTTATTTTGTTTTTTAATTCTTTAAAAGATGTAGCATTTATATTACTTTTTAATTATTTTAAATAATTTATTTTTTTGTGTGTCACCTTAAATATTAGTTAATTTCAGTTAGAAAATTTATTACCATTGGCAACAACCAGTGAAAAGAAAAACAATGGACAACAGTCCAAGTTGAACCCTGCCACACAAACAGAAGGAAGAACCTCAAGGACCACCAGACTAAATGCAGAGAGGATTTCAAGTGTATCCTTTAAGACAAACCCTAACTAATTAAAGGTATATATATATGACTTGAACTTATATGTTAATAATTTGATGTTACTTTATACATGACATTTAATATCAAAGCCTGCTAAATCAACCGACAAGGCATACCACCTTGTTTACCCGAAATAGTATGCAATAATGAGGTTGTGAAATTGTCAAAATAATTGTGAGCTATACTAGAAATCAAATGCAATAATATTATCACAACTCATTGCGGGATATTAACTGGGAGAGTTAATCGGGCTGTTTAGCATTTTTCTTGATGTCATTAATAATCAAGAAAAAGATAGTTGTCACTTTGAAAATATAAGATAAAAACAGATCTTAATTATTATAATTGAATAAAATTTAAAGGATATATAATTTAAATATTTTTAATTTGAACCATCAAAATAGGTTTGGATGAAAAATATCCCAAACATGCATGCTTCTCATAAGCATCCATCCATAACTTGTAAAATGGAGCTTGGATCACATTGAATTTTGAGGTTTAGAGAGCTATTGGCACAAAATATTGTTGGTTTGCTTTGGTTCGTCTTTTAGCACCCTTTGAGATGATCGATTTAATAATACATAATGTTCAGTAATTTCCAAATTAGTTTTCTGTAACTACGTACCTTGTTATTACACAGAGTAGACTAGTGATGCGTCCATGACTGAGTTTCTATTGTAATAGTGTCATATTGATCACTTGCAGATTTCCGCACTTGCAGATTTCCGAAACTTCGACGAAGTCTACTATGAACACAGCGACCAAATTTTTCCAGTTGATTCTCGAAAACATAAAGATTGAGTTAGATTTCATTTAGCTAAAAGAAACTCATCAACTGCACCCATAAAATTTTCGTAGTTTAATTTGGATAGGACCAAACTCGAGGGACAACAATAGAACATATGCCATCCTTACATAATTACATTAACGCGTTGCTGTTGATAATTGATTAATTATTACATCATATTTGTACCGGAAAAAAGCTGCAAGAAAAGCGACAAGACATCCCATAATTCCAAGTCATGTGCTATGATCCAAAGGCATTCGTTTTTAAGGAATTTCTGAGTAACTACAACAATGTCTCCATAGAAACTGTTGACTAGAAGAATAAGAAGACTAATTAGTTAAGCACCCTCCAGGCCCCAGCAATTAGCAGGTCGCACCATTAATTTCTGAATTATTGTAAATTATTATTTTTTTGGTCAAGTATTTTTTATTTTTGTTTTTGTTTTTATTAATAAGTATGCGAACATGATGGCTCATGGTTAAGGGTAAGAATAAGTTAAGTTAGATTAAACTTTACTTTAAATAGATTTGACCTATTTAAAAAAATATTAGTCTTAGCTTAATTTATTATCTATCATACGCTTTTTTTTGTATAGTCTGACCCTTTAATAAAAATTTAAAAGTCTGATATAGCTTAAAAGCTTATTTAAAGGCATACATTACATAAAGACCTTCAAATTAACTAACAAACTTAAATTTTATAAGTATCAAATATACTTAACATTTAATAAAATTATTGTATTTGGTATGAAATAAATAAATTATATTAATATATAGCTAATAAATCATTCAAGTATTATAAAATTTTAATTATATGCTATTATAATAAATAAATAGGCCGGTTTATTATGTCAAATATGTTTTTTAAAGACATAGACCTTGACCTATTTAACTAAATATATTTTTTTAAAAGTCTAAGCTTGATTTGTTTAATAAATATGTTAAGCCGAAAGTAAGCTAAGTCATAAATATCTGTTGGATAATCTGACATATTTCTACCCCTACTCATGATGAACCTTGAACGTCGAAGAAAGTAAGAACCTCTCCTAGATTCTCGCCCTTCTCTGAGAACAGTCATCATCTTGGGAAAAATTACTACACTCACATGCAGATGGATCAATAAACAGGAAAAGGTCGCTTAATTAGCTGATTATGTATTAATTAAGGTCCTTCAAAATTTGCACTTTGCTGTGATTAATATGCTTAGGAACACTTATATATATATACACACACATCACATCCTGGAGGGAAAGAAATAATAGGTTCACATGCATCTATATATATACTGAAGAATCAGATTCTTGTCGTAAAAAATAAGTGTTCAGTTTCAAACAAACACTTAAGAGCTAAAGGTGATGTGGCATGCACCTCTGATTTTAATTGGTAATACTTTGGAACAATTAAAATTTCATTGGTATAGAACGACGTGAGAAAACATTATAAGATGATTTGGTATTCATATTCTTACAAAATTGCAAAGAAATGAAGTCCTTGATAAATATTTTTGTAGATGTACTATCTATTAACTTATGAAGTAAATACATGCAACAATATATCTTTCATAACTTATGTATCTTAAATAAGAATTAAAGTTTAACTAATACATTAGAATAAAGTGAAAATTTTATCTGGATACTATGACATCTGAACCACATCTCTAAAGAGTTAAAAAAAAAAAAAAAGAACTAAACATGCTTCTTAAAAGCATCCATAAACTCTGAAATTGGAGCTCAAATCACGTTCAATTTTGAGGTTGATATCTATTGCTAGTTTTTCTTTCTTCTTTTGATATTGTACATTATAAATTAGCATATAAAAAAATAAAGAGAGTAGATAACATATATCACAAATTCACAATAAATACCACAAAGCAGTTGTCGCTTTGATGGTAGGTATATTACTAGTTGAGAATAACTTATGTTCAAGTTATTGTTAGCTAATGAGACTTAAACATAAGAGTTGAATTTGATTCGTTTGAAGTTTAACTTGAAATGAAATCATCATTTTGCTGGAAGAACGAGTATGTTATTCAGTTCACTTGCAGCTTTTGCAAACTGCGAGGTAGTCCACCCAACAACCCTAGTGTAATAGGTAGCACGGTTGATTCTTCGAAACAACATAGAAAATGCAGACTAATTTAAAACGCGATTAAGAATTGATGGTTGGGATATGACTTACTGGTCCAGACTTGGGGGAAGTAAAATATATTATCACTTACCAGTGTATTAACGCGTTGAAATCTTCACATGAATCACATCATTGGACTCACTTGGTGTCGGAAAAGAACTGCAAGAAGAGACAGAAAACCACAATTTGATGCAATCAAAAGGCATCCATAAAAATTAAGGAATTTCTCCCTTTTTAATTAAATTAAGGGGTTTTCCGTTTTTAATTAAATTAAGGAATTCCTGAGTAGCTGCATGCACGACTTGAGTCTGCAAACAGTATTGACTGTTGACAGCACTTGCCCATACTATAAGTCACCACTAGTTAAATGAAAAACTAATTATTCTATCTTCTAATTTTAGATCTTTCCAAATTAATTTATATAATAATTATAGCTGTTTGGTTAACATTTTTAGAACTAATTTTTATGTTAAAAATCAATTTTAGTGAGAGTGATAAAGACTCATTCAAACAATATTAAAAAACTAATTTTAATAAGTAATATTCAATAATTTTTAAAAATATTCATACAATTATATTTTTAAAATAATTATATTTTATATTTAAAGAATTCAAAATTTGAAAATCAATTCTTTTATCATCAATTATTTGTAATTAATTTTTAATATCAATTTTTTATAATTAATTTTTACAATCTAATTCAATCGGACCTTATAAATAGTGTGATATGAATTAATTTTTATAAAAATTAAAATAATATAAAATAGTGTGTAATTCATAGTTAATGTGTATTGCCTCACTCTCAATTTGTTTTTTTTTCTCTCTTTTTAATTTTTTTTTGGGGTTTTAATTCATGTGACTGCGGTTGTATTCATAAGTGGCTGTATTTTTCAGTGTTTTTATCAATCGTTAAAACAACCGCATCCATTGTGCGTATAAGTTTAGAAAAATAAACAAAAAATGCGTGATGATTAAAAAAAAAAGTAAAAATTAGCGGATGCTTATGTATTTTTATTTCAGTCGATAGATTTATTTTATAAGTTTAATCCTATTTTTATTTCATAAAAAGAAAGCTTATAGAAAATAGACAGTTATTTTTATAGTAATTTACGTAAACAAATAAAACATATATCATCTATAATATTTAAATAAATTATCATGGTAAATAAAGGAATTTTAATATTATCAGATAATGTTCAAAAATAATATTTTTACAATATTACAAATTCCACAACTCATATCTTTTGACACGTAATTTTTGTTTTTGGTATTTATACGGGCCGAAGCCCAAGGAAACAAAAGACTAAGACTTAGCGGGCAACTACACGAGGTAATGAAGCCTCAGATAAATCAGCATGAATTAATCTAGCCAAATCTTTAAGTCTTTGGTTGTTTTAAGAAAAATTGAGAAAAGAGAATTAGAGAATAGAGAAATAGCTGAAAAATAGCTCTATTATCTTGTTTAATTAGAGAGAAAAAAAAATAGTGGGTCTCACAATTTTTTCATTTCTCTCCTAAAGTAAGAAGAAATGAAGAAAAAAATAAGTAAAGGTAAAATTTTATCTAATATACCATTCTTTTTATTGTTTTATAAATAAATAAATATGAACAAATATGTATTTACAATAAAATTTAATTTTATTTCTTTTCTACTTCTCTTTTAATTCTCTTAATCCAAACAATGTAAAAATTTACTCTTTTTTTCTCTATTTCTCTTTTCCATACTTCTTTTTACTCTTTCTCTCCACTCTATTTCTCTCATAGTGCAAACAAAGCCTAAGAGGAGTGGCAATTTCTTGAAGGGAAAATGACCTTTAGAGCAATGTTGCGAAACCCGGACCGGACAGTGAGCCGGAAAAACTTCTGGTTCAGGTTCAACTGATTTTACCATGTGGTCGAATCGGATGATGTTATAATTACATATTAAATAAACAAATAAAAAAATATACATATGCATGACTTATAACACACATTATCAATAATAAAATACATAATAAAGTTTTGGGGTTTTAATTATTAAGCCTTATATCACTCTTAGTTGAGTAGTTAAGTGATTGAGAAATTAAAAAAAATGAAGATTACCGGTTCAACCTAGTTTTGTTCAGTTTTGACGGTTTTGCCCTGTTTTGACCAGTTTAATTCTGTCCAATCTGGTCCAACCATAAATCCGATTCTGGTATTGAACCAAAACCGGATGAGGACCCGATTCACGGTCCGACCGGCCGATCCGGTCAAGTCCAGACATCACTACTTTAGAGTCAATTGGTGAACAGTGATATCTATTTAGTTCGTTTCAAAAATTAATCAAGTATTTAATTAATTTAATTAATAATTTACATATAATTAATCAATAATTTATCTTTATTTTTATACTTAATATATAATTAATTATATATAAATTATTAATTAATTAATTAATTTATTTATGAAACAAACCAAATGAAAATCACATTTAACCAAGCTGATTTATATAAGTCATTTTTGCTTTATTGAAAGCCATAGCCATAAACTTGAGAGAAATTCCAACTAGCCAACCAATCTTCACAAAACTTGAGAGAGACGTAAAATTTATTAGCGAACAATCTTGAATAAGGATAGTAACTTTAAATTTAACTTTAAAAAGTACAAACAGAATTAACTAATTTATCTTTATCTGATAATATACAAAATTATTACACATTATTATTTAATAAATTAGTTTGGCATAGTTTTATATATTTATAAGTGGGGATGAAAATTAAGATTTATTAATTTTATTATATGATTTTTTATAGAATAAATTGTTCACGTAATTTACTGTTAAATTAAATAAATATTTAGCTTCACTTTATATCCTAACAAACTAACAAAATAAAAGGATTTAAAGTGTTATAGTTGTTGACTTTATTCCCTAAAATAAGGGAGGACTTACCCTCTATAGATAGATATTCAATCTTTGTTTTATTATCTTTATTGACAACAGCACGCCTGCTGTCTGGAAAGAGTCGAAAGACCAAGAGCAAAAAGTACTTTCGTTATTCAGCCGAATGTGAACAACCTTTAATTTCCACGAACTCTTCGAAATAATTATTGTAATAATTAAATTTTTTTAATGATATATTAATATATAATTAAATGAAAGTATAAAATTATTTTATATTAATAATGAATTAAAATTGTATCCTATAAATATAATATCATTATACTCTATACATTTAATCATATTAGTAATTATTTCTCAAAATAATTTTACTATATATAAATATAAATTGAAAAAAAAACTGTGATTTAACCATAACGACTTAATTAAGAATTTGTACAAGAGATTAAAGAAGATTGCTCAATTGGTAGAATCCAGCTAATTTACTAAATATTCACTAATTATGGTACATATTGTTTTAATGGTGTAAGTTGTACTTATATATTTCTTAAAATTATTTTTACCAACCAAAAAAAAAATTTGTACAAGATAAATGAAGTAATAAAAAATATGGCATGACTCCGGTCTCGTTCTTCAAACGTGCAAATCTTCAGTTTTTTTACCTAGGACGATTCTCACTACCTTTGACCTCGTAAAATATTAGATATAAAAATATATATATAAAAAAAAAAGAATTCAAATGTTGGTTGAATAATTTTAGTAGTCAACAATAAGACATACTATCCCTGCATACAAGACCATTGCTTTTAAACAAAACTATATCCATGGATGTTAAGATTATGCTTGGAAAAACAAATTCAAGTTGAGAGTAAGCAAGAATGGTGAGAAGAAAAGACTTTTTGTGTTTGATACAAGAGAATTAGAAAGAAAGAAAAATAAAATTAGATATTTAGATTAGGGCTATACCAAACTCAAAATATATTTATTATCGTTTCCTTTTTTTTCTTACTTACCAATCATAACCTTAGTAGGTGTACACGTCTTATTTAGATAAATAACTTATATAAATACTTATTTGAGTAGATTTTATTTAATAAGCTTTATTATTATAAGCGTAGTTTAAAATAAGTTAAATAATATTTGAATAAACACTTTTCATAAATCATTTGAAATAAGTATCGTGCATTTAAGGGATATGTTATGAATTGTGTCAATTCTTTAAGGTTAATTTTGACAAAAATTATTATAAAAATAATTAGGATCTAAGCTATTTTTAACTTTTGCAAAGACTTATTTTTATAAGTTTGAATTTCTAACTTATAAAAATAAGGTCAAAATAGTTTATAGAAGTTTTATAACTATTTTAATAAGCTCATTCAAATAAAATAAAAATATATCATAAATACTTATTGTAATAAATAAACTCAAATAAGTTGTATGCAGATGTTCTGTTTTGAAAAAAAAACTGAAAAAGAAAATCTAGAATGAAGATAAAACTTAAATACCAAAAGGAATGGTGGAATTTAGCATAAAACTCGAAAGGGAAAAAGTCCAGCATGTCCAATCTATAATTAGCACTTTTATCCTAATATAAGGACTTGAGTAGTTAAAATCATCTCTTGACACTGCACTTCTACTTAGTGCTTCACCTCATTTATCATAGAAATTAAAGCTGTTCATGTGTTGAGTTTTAGGAGGGGGATCTAAATGAATCAACCTTAATTGGGTTTGTTTAGTTTGATTTCTAAAAAAAATTTCAAGCAATCCGAACCAAATTAACCCGATTAAGGTTAGGTTGGTTTTGTTCAGGTCATCAAGTTGTTTGATTATTTTTTTGCATAACAAAATAGTAAACTTATTATTGCTAAATATTTCAAACTCAATTAAACATTTATATATGAATTTTAAGCATTCAAGTCTTCCAGTATAATATAAGTATTAAGATAAAAGTAAAACCAAGTTTAGAAAGAAGCATTTTAACTTCTCAAAATCATCATAAAGTTCATTTGTAATATGAATGTATGACATTAAATGTATCTTACTTCTCAAAGGAGGTTTTATATATATTTTACATTACTTAACATAGAAGGTTATAAGTTGTAGAATTGTGTAATACAAATAAATAAGCTAATCATTGAAAACGTTATTATCCTAATATGTAACTAAAACAAAAAAAATAAGTAAATGATTGCAGTTTGAAAATAAAAATTAAAGATATATCTTATATCTTAACTTTTTATATAAATGAAAAGTCCAATAATAAGAAGATAATGTTTAAAATTTTATTACTCTTTAGACCATTTCATCATGTCATTAAGTCTTCAAGTCATAAAATACAAGACTCGTGAACTAAACTAATCATAATTAATTTTAATCGAATTGAACTCGATGACCCAACTTAAACCAAATTTTTTTTACTAGCTTATCGTATTAATCAGGTTAATCCGAACTAATGAATACGTCTAATTTCTAAAAATGTAGAATATGACTAAAAAGGGTAACAACGGCCACAAAAAAATAATGGTATCATCATGTCCCGTATAGATGGATGCGTCCGCGTCTACATGAGCATTTGTGTGATGTGTGCATGAGCGCGAGTAGAATTTACTGTGAGAGGCTATAAATGTACAACGTTATACACACCCCATGGACAATGAAAAAACCATAGTAGTCAAATAAGTGATTAAGTTTCGTGTACTCCACATATGAATATTATCACAAATATCAGATTATAACAGAATACAAATTGACGAAAAAGGAATTACAAGTAGATCGAAACGCATCTCAGATATACAATAAACAGCTTTACAAACGTTGGATCATACATTCCTTTTCTCATGATTGTTATAATTTTCGTTATTTGGCTTTCCTTTTTATGGGTAACTGGCCCTAATGACTAGCAGGATGTCAGAACTTAGTGGAATTTGTTATTACCAATCATCATCAAGGCTAACTTGGTGAAAACACAAAACAGTACATATAAATATGAAGAACGAAACAATCTCAATGAGCATCGCTCCTGTCTCAATCATATGAGCATGCTTAAGGATTATAGGAATGGCTATGCTCCCCATGGCTGATGCTCCAGTCAAAAATTTCGCAGCGTCTATCCAACTGCAACAAAATATCAGATATTATATATATTGTTGAAAACAAACTATCTTTATAAAATTTGACCATGCACTCATATTGAATGGAAAAGGCCATAAATAAGTGTAAAACCCATTGCAAAAGGCAGTGAAAAACATAGAACAGAAAAACAGATAACCCAAAAGCTAATCGCATGGAAAATGTTTTATACAAAAACAAAGAACTTTGCTGAGCTCTTAGGGGTAACAGAGATACTTACCCCCCACCATCACGGCTCATCAGAAATTGAGTGGATCCACCTCCAAAGAATAAGCAAGGCATAGGTACCAGCACATACATGAGAGCTGCAGGTGCAATGTTCTGACATCATTAAGATTTTCCAACTAATAAACAGGACTTCCAGCTTACAAGACTCTGACTCACCTGATAACATGGGCCACCAATTGTTGTATATTGCGCATGCCTGCAACAAAAAATAGAAAGGAAATAGAATACAGTTTTAACACTTGTAAGTAAATGTGCATTCAACAAATCAGATATGAGTCCTATGTGCCACTGTAGCATTCCATATTCAATTTGATCATGTATCACTCATATAATCATCAAAAATAGCAGAAGACACAATGCCCCATTTGAATACATCTTCATCCTTTCTTTTTCCTGTTCAATCCTCCCAAATCCCATCCCACCCCACCCACTCCCACTGGGTTTTGAGCCCGAGACCTCCATGTTCGAGTACTCAGTGCTCAGCAATTAATTCCAAGTGTTGTTTGGATGGATCTAAAATATATCCCAAGCAAATTATGCTGAGGCAATAACATGTTCTCCTCTACCAAACAAATTTGATTATTATAAAATCCATGACGTAAATCACATAGAATCCACAAGCAGCAGTCGTTGAATTAAAAGACAAGTACAAAATCAATGCCAATATGTGAGCATGGTATCACAAGACTCGAGAATAGAGTGCTAGTTCTAGTAAAATTGGTTAAACTACATTTTAATCCTCTCCATTTCCCCTTCATCTTTTCTTTATGAAGGCTATATTAGGGCCTGTTTGGATCTGTTTTGTTTTTTAGTTCCTAAATTTGTTTTATAAAACACAACTTGAAAACAGATTTCAAATACAGAATAGTAAAAAAATGTGTTTGTATAATTATTTCTACAACAACTTTTAAAAACAATAAAACAAAAATTGTGTTTGGCTTGCTTGCAGACTATCTCTCCCTCACCTCTCCCTTTTCTTCTTCCTAATCCATCCTAATATTCTTCCTCTACAAGGAGAGCTGTCCGAGAGTCAACTCTCTATAATTGGCAATGACCCCATCAATTCCCCTTTTAATCCAACACCAAACCAATTCTCCCCCACCTTTCATGTCCACCCAAACTTTGTTATCTTGGAAGTTGGCACGCAATACATTGTCCCCCTCCCATTTATTTACCTAATGGATGTGCATTTCATTTTTCTTATAAGACCCAGCTTGCATGGAAAATGCGCATTTTTATAAAATTTCAAATAACAGGGCTTTTGAAGTTTATTCAGTAGACATCCATCCAGGAGGGCTCTCCTCCAAGCTCTCCAGCAATCCGTCAACGTTTGTTACATCTCCGTCAACCTTTGATCTCATCCACTTCACTAGCCTCACCCTTGAACTCTGGGACACCGTTTGCATCAGCATCGGCACTTTCCTGACACTTATGTCACCATTGCTGCCGTATCCATTCTCGCTACCATCCCTTCTTATTGTCTCGCAAAGCCCATCGCAGATTGCAACAAGGATCGTGCAATCAAGCGTAAGTCAATCATCATCTTCTCTAACAAGCAATATGCCACACAACTCCAATTGATGAACCTCTTTCCCTCACTAAAATTCACGAGCACAGTTCTGAGTTGCAGGAACTCGAGGAAAAAAAAGACATTTGCACGTAGAAAGAAAAAGAGAATGTGTTATATTTAAAAAATTGCCACCGGTCATTTATAGGATACAGAAAACAAAATCCTGAAAACAACTTAAAGTTGTTCTGGTTTTTTTGTTTTAAAAACAATTAATTGCTCCTGTTTTAAAAATTTGATAACTAAAACAATGATACCAAACAAGATTTATTTATTTTTGTTTTAAAAACAATAAACTATTCTCAAGAACAGAAACCAAACACACCCTTAAATTTAAAAAATTACAACCCTTCTCATTCCATCTCTTGCCTCATCAAACATCCAAACAATCAGGCTTGTCAATAGTGGCAGAGCGTGGCGGTGCGGACCTCTGTTGCTCACAAAACCCAGTTGCGGGGCATTTTAGCATTGCGGCCATAGCGCGGCGTCGTGGCCTGAATAGTGGTCGCAATGCTTTGCAGAGATAGAAATCTCTATTTTTTCTTCTTTGAATGAAAATTCTGTTTTGCCCTCACTTAAACTAATACAATCTCTATTTTATCCTCACTTAAACTAACAAAATCTCTGTTTTTCCCTCACTTAAACTTAGCTTCCATCGGTTGAGGGAGTTTTTGGTCTCCCTTGACCCATCGAACATAGAGACCAATTTTTAGGGTTTGCAGCAGCTCTCCTTCGCACCAATTGAGGGAGTCGCAGCCTCTGTTTGCACAAAATCAGGGATTTTGCACTAGCCCACCCTTGTTTCACACCCCACTCATTCCCATGTAGCTTGCAGGTCCTCCTCAGCCTTTGTTCCGCTATCTGCTATGCTGCTATAGCATTTTTTGGGGTAGCCGCTCCACACTACGTTCCGCCATTAACTACTTTGCAAACAATAGAAAGATTCTTCCCTCTACTTCCCACTCCTTCCCTTCCTACGCTATTCCTTTATGAACCATTCCTTTCCCTCCCATCTAAAAATCCCAAACATATTAGGCTTTAAAGTCAAGTGGTTTTTTTAAATCTTGAAGGATATAACAAAATTTGACTCTGAATGAAACCATGAACATTTCATAACTTTAAATGTCATAGAACTAAGATATTCTTGGCAGGTTTGACAGCTACCCTGCAGGGTTGAACAACCTGTATTTACAGCTCAACTGACATATTTTTTCAGGAAGATAGTCTGCTTTTACTGTTTCACTTTATGACTGTAATACATACATTTTTCACCCAAGATTTCAACAAGCATTTGAATTGTTCTTGTGGTCAGAAATATTATGTGATACCTAGGAGAGTACTTTTCTTAAGGTAGTTACAAATAGCAATATGTCTTGATTTATTTTAAAAACAATCAACCTTAAATTTAGAATAATTTAAAAAGTAAAAACAAATAGAAGACTTCAAAGTGCTTGTGAGATGTTCAAACCTAAGTTGGAGTTGGAAGAAACATAAATTGTGAAAATAAACAAAATAACGGCAGACCAGACATTACTCAGTTCATTTCAAGCATTTAGGACCAGCACAATTAGTCTCATTGTGGAAAGCATACCAGAATCTGCAGCAAAATGCTAGCCGAAAACATAAAAGCCAGCCCAGCAAGGCTGCACGTCCAGAAAAAGAAGTTAGAAATTTGATTCGCCTTATTTTGCAAGATAATACAAAGCTCTGAGAGTTTAGTATTCAACTTACACTATAAAGACAAGAACAGTTCCCGGAACACCAATTTGTAACATCAGAATACAGGAAAGAATCAGTAACATAGTTATATATAATATATATATATATGGAAAAAAAAAAAAACAGAAAATTGGCAAACAATAAATTCTTAGTACAAAAAGTGCAGCATCATTTTGGCCACAGCAATATAAATGTATCATCTACAAAAGTAAAAATGAAATGATAATAATCTACATTATAAAACAATTTAATTGTATATACTCCTTTTCTCAAGTAGTCACAGTATTTTAAATAGGTAACGTGTGATAGTCTACCTGTGTTTTCTGTTCTTAATTTCCACTTGTACTCAATATTGAGAAGGATGTGTGATTTTACATGCATCACTCAGGAGTCTTCTACATGAGTGGTATAAATTTCCCAATTTTGTTATACCCTCAACTAATTAAAGCTAATCAAATTTTGGAAAACTTTTGTGGAATTTTCTATTTCTTTGAGCCGCGACCTAACAGAAAGATCAGTCTCTCATACCCCAACTAATCCCCCCAATTGATTCCTACAAAAAAATTACCATTCACAACCCTAACCCAATTGTGGCCGAGATTTAGCTTAATCCATTTGTTCTAGAGATGGGAGTGAAATTAATTGTGACCTAATTCGACTAATTCGAGGATCAAGGAACGATAACCGATAGATGGTTTGAGTACAAGTTCAAATTGAGAGGACGTACCGTGTACTGTCATCGCCATGCTTGAGATGGGAGCTACTTCTCTCTCTCTCTCTTGCAAGCCACGGAAAAGTGCAGAGCTGGGATTTCCTCCAAATTTTACCAACCTTTTCTTTATCAATGCGCTTCAAAGTTGAAACGATATCATATGCGGTGCCTTCTTTCTTTCTTCTTCCTTTTTTTTTCCTCTAATTTTCCCCCTTAAAAAATTAGAGAAAACAAAATTAAAATTATTCAATTGTTATACTGATGGAAATTTATCTCTCTCAGTTCATAACATAACATTGTCATATTTTAAATAAATAAAAATGAGAGAATCAAAATTCTTTCCTTTTTTCAATTACTGTCTAGTTATAATTAGATCATTCACTATTAAATTAAAATATTTATAAGATTTTTAATCTGGTCTAAACTTTTTTATAAAAATTATATTTAAAATTTGTGACACATATTACATAATACATATTGATCAACCTTTGGTTTGCAGTGTTTCTTCAATTTGCCTTCTTTTTTTTTTTCATTTTTATGCACAAGGATTCCTGAAAGTGAAACACACATGTTTCTTGAAATACACGTGCAAATTATCTTTTTATATTTCTAAATTTTCATATTACTTATCATCTAATACTAATTTCGTCATTTATTATTTTTTCAATAATTTAATATAATAAGTTAATGTCTCAAATAATTTATATTATTTTTTTATTTGTGTCAAAATAATAATTAATATATGATCTATTATTCCTTTAATGTTCACATGGATATACATGATATATTAATATGCAAATGTATTTGCTTGGTTGCAAGCGAATTTGCGTAAAAAAAATATAAGATTTAATTTTAATTATTTATTAGTGTAAAAAAAAATTACATTGTCATTTCATTATATACTAATATATTATTAAAAGTGATAGACTTTTGATGTAGTTGTTATAATATTCAAATTCTTTTAATGAGTTAGCAATACATGATTTAATGACAATATAAATAAATTTTATACTAATAATAAATTAAAATTAAAGTCAAAAATATATTAGCATAATATTCTACAAGTTTATAAATAACTCTAATGGTTAACATAAAGTTGTGACCTTTTTTTTAATGTGGTATATCTAACACTAAAGTTATATCGTGTAGTTATAACATAACATCAATTATGTGTTTTTTTCCATCTTTTGAGATTAAAAACAAAAAAAAAACCAAAAGATTTTGTATTAATCATATGCTTAGAAGGGACCCTAGAAATTATATCATACGCATTTGGTTACTTGGCTTCAAGATTAATGTGCGGGTAATTTGTACAAAAATACTTTTTGAGTAAAATATATTTTGAAAAAAAATCTATAAAAAAATAAATAATATTAAGTAAAATTAATTTTGAATGTAAAATTATGAAAATAAAAAATACCTTTTCGTGTAAAAACATTATTTGATAAGTTAGACCTAACTAATAGCTAAATTTATTATGGGTTTCCTTACAAATTTGATAAGCAATGAAGTCCCCACGTTATTGGAATTTTTTCAAATGTCATTATCTCTATCTGTTTTCTTTTTTTTTTCTCTCCTTTCATTTTCCTTTTGATTTTGTAACATTATTATCAAATATCAATCAACATAAAAACTACACCTTGAGTAATTGTAAATTATTCAAGAAAGTAAGGGAATCCAGTCCAACTGAACAGAAGACCAACGCATTCCATTGATTTCAGCCATTAATCCATACCACATCGTCTGCTCCACACATGACCACTATCCCCTGATTGAAATCCTGTGTACACCACCTCCCAAATCAAAACCCTTGAATGTCACTGACAAGAGCACAAATGCCGTCGATATGTGGGGACCATCAACCGTGATATAACATTAACACTTGCCCTAATGCTTACTTAGCTCCATCAAAGGTGTGGTCGGTAGACTAATATCCATGATTACATTTACCACCTTATTACTGTTCAAGTCGGGGACGAATCCATGTCTAACATAGTGACCCCGCTCATTTTTTAAATTTATCTATTATTTTGTAATTTTTACTTCCAAAACATTTTAAAGTTTTTTCTCATTATGAGATTTATTGAGTAGTTTTATATCACTAACTTTATAATGTGAAAAGATAATTATTCAATCACATAAGCCTTCAAATTATTTTTCACATGTGAAGAAACTCTATGCCATTTGATTAAGCATTTTTCCTTCAATTCTTAAATTATGTCATCTCGTTTCTTCTCAAATGTATTATTAATGAGTGAGTTATATACTTCTTTCACTTTACATGAAAGAATATCATAAAGAATATTAAGAACGATTTTGTTAATGGTAACTACAATAGTAGATAGAACATTTTCTGCTATAAATATATTAAAAATTGGATATGTAATCATATGGTGTGAATAATTGCTTTGTTACATACAAAGAGAGAAAAAAAAAATTTTATAACATAAGGGGCAAGAATCCCATAGAGAAAGAAAAAAAATTAATAGTATTGATAATGAAAAAAATCATTCAATGTTTTCAAAATATAAATATGCAAAAAAAAAAAAATCACTGTGAATTTATCTTTCATTATTTTATATTTTATATTTATATATATATATATATATAAATATTTTAAAGTTTTTTCTATGTTTTTATATTACTCTTACCCCGACTATATAAAATTTCTGAATCTGTCTCCATTCCAAATGCAGCAAATGACAACCCTGCACTGGATTTTCATAGATTATGGTCAATGTTTCTTTGTCTCTTATGCTTTGTTTGGATGAGAAGAGAAAAAAAAAGAAAGAAAATGAGAAAAAAGAAAATGGAGAGAAGAGAAAATGTAGAGAAAAATACATTCAATGTTTGTGTTTGTATGAAGAGAAAAGGGAAAGAAAGAAAATGATAGTTAATATTTTATCTTGTTTGAAAAGAAAGAAAATGTAATTGTGTAAAATGATATATCATCTTATTATATATGTGAGAGTAATGATACTTACACATAATTTATCGTCATAAATTTATCACAGAATTTAAGATAAATTCATCTGAAACATTTAAAAACATTATAAATAATAATTTAAAATATTAAAATATTAACGTCTAAATTATAATTTTTTTTAATTATTTGTTTAATAAAAAACAAAATTGTGGTTGGCTACTTACAAATTTAGTGTTTTAAAAATAAAATATAAATTTTAGTCTAATTTTTTTCTATATCTAATATTTGAAAAAAAAAATCGTCTTATTCCCTTGGCCTTTTCCCGTTCCCATTAAGCCTTTCCCTTCCTTAGTGCCCCTACCCCACCCCACCTCATCCCCTTGCGGCTCCCTTTTTTGAACTTTTCACTTTCTACTTCCCATCCCCATTCCCTGTCACGAGACCAAAGTGAGGGAGATTCTAAGGAGCGGAAGAAGATTTTTATTTTTGGTCTTTGCTTGTAAACCAGATACCGAAGTTGATGAATGTGGCGAAAGTCTATAAAATTTTCTTGGTGAATTTAGTCATTGAACATTTGTCCATTTCTCTTTGTTTATGGTTATCTCTCCATGTAGCTTGATTTTTTCAGCTCTTTCGAAGAGATATTCAAGTGTTAGGAATTGCTTTGTGTTTTGAAATTGGTTTGGAATACTGAGAAGTTTGATTACGTTGTTTTTTCTTCACTCATTGTGTTTTGATGAGCAGCACATAATGATACGTAACCTTCTTCCGTTTTCCTTTTAATTTTCCTCCAATTCAGCGAAGAAAATTTGTTGAGTGGGTCTCACACTATTTTTTCTCTCTCGCCAGTTTTCTTGCATTGTCTAAACGAGAGAAAAGTACATTTTCTTCTCATTTTATCTCCACCCATTTTTTCTCATTCCAGACAGACCATTAAATAAAAAACCCAACAGAACCATCCCTGACTTGGAAGCAAAAACATTAAAACCACACTGTGAAATGTCACATACTTCTTTGTCATGCACCACTAGTTGTGCGTTCATAACTTCCTTTTCTATGTCGCAAGGTGCATGTAGTATCTACATAGAATTAACCACAATAGATATCAAGCATGACCCAATCAAAGGAGATTATGGTCGAGTGACCACTAACTTTGTTACCAATTAGGGGGGACTTTAGTGCAATCGAGTCATCATGGATTTCCCATAATCTTAGGTTATCACCAAAAGTGGCAACTAAGACATGAATTGGTGCCATCCTCAAAGGGAAAGAACATGAGGTTCATTATAAACGGGACGTTAAGCTTTTAACAAATATTTTCAGGAATAATATATTTAAAAATGATATTTTTAGAAATGATATTTTCAAAAATGATGATTACACCAAAAACATTTCAATGAATAACTTAATTGTCGACGTGCCAATGGTGGCTCAAGTTGGTGATTGTCAATTGTTGAGTAGGTGTTTGGATTCTAATGATTGGTGACAGTGACCAATTATCAGCAGAAACAGGGGTGACCAGATTTCGATGATTAGTGTGGTAGCCGAAGTCGCTAAGTGGTGGGCAAATTCCAGTGACTGGTACGGTAACCGAAGTTGTTGGTCACTGTCAACAGTCGACAAAGGCAAAGGTAGTCAGATTCTAGTGATTGGCTATTACAGGAAGTAGTCGATGGCAGTCACTCGACAATGACGTAGCAATGGTTGGTTAATGACATGACAATAGAGGAGTAAGTGTATGTTTGAATTAATTGTGAAAAAAATATTATGTTAAAAATCATTTATGTGTATAATCGATTTTCAAGAAAATGAATTATGAGAAAATTAATTTATGTTTGGATATGTTAATTCATAATCGATTTTAAGATATTTAGTGTGTGTTTGGATTAGATGTAAAAAAAAGATTATATTAAAAATTGATTATGTATATAATTGATTTTCAAGAAAATTAATTGTGAAAAAATTAATTTATATTTGGATATGTTAATTCATAGTCGATTTTAAGATAAAGAGCTTTGTTTGGATTGTATAAAAAAATTACTTTTATGTATTAAATTAATAAAAGATATATGAAATAATTGAAAAAGTTATTTGTTTGAAGGCAAATACGTATTTCTCTCCCAAATTTTTTTAAAATAATCTGAAATCAAATAATTAAGAGTAAACATTAAATACTTATTTCAGTCCCCCAAAGATACAAGTAACATTAATTTAGTTCTCTAATAATTGTGTGACATCAAATTGATCCTTTTAGAGAATTATTTTATGTTATTGAATAACTTATTTGATGTCAAAAAATATATTGAATGACCAATTTGATGTCACCAATTATTGGAGGACTAAACTAATGTCACTTGTATCTTTAGATAACCAAAATAGGTATTTACTCAATAATTACAAACTCAAAATAAAAGATTTTCTAAAAAAGTTGTTTTTATTTAATAAGAAATAATCTTAACTTATAATTAATTTTACACACTTTAAACAAATAAAATAAATTTTATTTAAAAAAATATTTTAAGAAAGAATTAATCTTTCACAATATGTTTTAAGTATTTTGGACATTTCACATAGTAAACGTATTCTCATGCCATAAAAATGTTGCAAACTCACATTCTCTAGAAATAGAAGTGTGAGGATATTAAGTAAAAAAAAATTCAAGAATCATTTTTAGATGAGAATATTTTTTTAAAATTTTATACTAAATATGATAATTCAACATTTTCATATAAAAAATCTAAAAAAAAATCGTGAAACAAATGAGTCCTCAGGGTCACACAACAAACGAGGGTCGTGGTGAAATTGAACGTGTCGTGGTTGAATGAAGTGGACAAGTTCAATCATGTTGTGGTCTTCCAAGTAATTGCCAATAGCAATACGAGGGCTTTTGTAACGGTGCATTAATTGACCATGTTAGGGTGGAAATTGGCCACTGGGCAATATAGGTGTGGACACCTTGTTTTTTCTTAGCATGGTGAAGTTAGCTTCAATGAAATCCATAAGAAGGCCAAGAAACTTCTGAATGACTGCATAGTACATTGGCATGTGTAGGTCAGAAAACTATGTTTTGGTTTTCGTTTTAAATGATGATTTCTTGTGTTAGATGTTAAAGGTATTTGCTAGCCTATTTTTGCATAATATTTGATAGCCTATTTTATAATTTCTCTGTGTCTGTTTTTGAATCATCAAGCTTCCTCTAATAAAAATAGAAAAGGATTAGTGAAACAATATACAAATTAAATTTACAGGTCAAAATTAAATATTGCCTAGTCTTAAATTAATTTTGTTTAGTTATATATATATAAACAAAAATTATGATTTGTTGATATCAATATTGTAAGAATTGTTATACTTAAACTATTTAATAACTCATAATAGGAAATTATTTTGACCAATATGATTGTTGAATTATACATTGTTATCATGTTAATTAGTTTTGTATACTAAATTCAAAAAAATTCAAACAATTACAAGTATGTAACTGAGTATTATGTATTTTTAATTATTTGCTTAAAAAACATATTCAATTTATTTATAATATATAAATTCAAGCTCGCGGGCTGTAGCATGGTCACATCAGCTATGTTGGACTTCCTTAAATTGTCACATCAGCTCTTCCTTACATATTCCCTCAAGCCACCTTATCTCCTCAGCTTCATCCCTCCATTTTTGTCTCCACTTAACTAATGTCAACAATTTTATAGTTTTCTCACCTTCTCATCTCCCTTTTTAGCGTGTCTCACATTTAAGAGTTACGAAAATAGAGTTTATGACATTTAATGTGGCCTTTTGAAGACAAAGCGATCATGCCTTTCAAATTGTCCAAATTATTGGTGTTTTGAACTCCTTCCTTTGCCTAATAAATAGCTCAAGAGCATAGACCTTTTATATGTGAGAGTTCAATACTAAAATCACCAGAAATAGTTGCCGCCTAGGATTGTCTTACCAGGCAAAGCTATTTTATGCAAGATATTGGTCATGTTGTTGCAGAGATGTATTTGATTACTCAACTCACTTTCACGCTTCTTCACTTGGGTTATTTCATTTTTCATTTTTTTCTGCGACCAAAGTTTGTTTGTGTGTGAATTTGTGGATGGTCATGTCTCGTTTGTGTTCATGATTTGATGGATATTGATTATTGCATGCAATGATGCCAATTATACCACTTTTAGATTCACAACTACGTATAAATGCACACTTGGCTGTATTAAAGTTTGAGGTGAGGTATTTCGATTAGGATTTAACTATGTGTATAGTAGTTGTGTGGGTAGCATTACTCAATTGTATATAGATTTAACTATGGGGTTATCTCTAATTTAAAGTATTTCAATTTATTTTATGTGATTATTATGTATAGGGACACAAAATATATCAATTTACTTTGAAGATTTCACTTCTTGGATTTAATTTGTTAGTAAATGTACTCTAAGGAAAGTAACACAAGTTGGCAAAAGAGAATTGAGCAACATGCTGAAGAAAAATAATACTACCAAAAGCTTATGTAAATGGAATGTTTGTAGCGCTGCAATACATGAAAGAGGAAGCTGCAAAATATCAGTACATACAATTTGTAGAAAGAAATTGTCTCATACAAAAATTTTATTGGTGAACTCCAAGCAAGCCCCCTTTATTTGGTGCTTTCTTTAACTTACGTGGTTAAAGCAGTTTGAAAACTGTTTCTAAAAGAAAGTTGTTGATTAGTTTTTTTTTTTTTTGCATAATCTCATCTATGACTGACAAGAGGTTGTCGAGACCTCGTCAAATAAATAAAATTACCGGTTCACAAAATAATTTGTAGTATAGAGCATGAACCGAATCGTCTCTCAAGGATCCAAAAAGAGCAAATATTTAATCAGATCAAGATAATTAAAAGGGGGTTTTGATGATTTGAAAAGATAATACACTAGTTGAATTAAAGAAATGCTATTAACAAATTAACCAATCCAAGGAAATTTTACCGATCTTGAGTTTAATCCATCATTGATCACAACGAATTCACTTAATTGCTAACCATGTTCTTGGCCTTAGATCACATCAAGACGCCTCAACATGATCCAAGAATCCTCTACTAGATAAGCATCTAGGATTTAATTAACCAAGGTTAGATAAAGTAAACACCATCCAAACATAGATTAACTTAAGATCAAGAATTTAACCAAGCTAAACAATCAATCAAAAAGCTTTAATAAATTGTTTATTCTATGTGATCCTCTTTGAACACATGATAATAAAGCTATTACCACATCAACATCCAAATCAAATTAAGCAATTCAATCTAGATCAAAATCAAAAGAGGAAGAATAGAAACTTGAATAACAACTAAGCAATATGAACAAGCGAAACAAGATCTCCAAATTAAACATCAAGATGGCTAATCCCTTGGATTGATTATAAGAGCCTAGCCTTCCATGGATGGGAAGGAAGAACTCAGAAAATAAAGAACAAAAATGAAATTCTAAAGAGAAGGGAGAAGAAGAGAAAGAAAACTAACAAATACTCAAACTTACTACAAAATTGAATTCTAACTTACTTCCAAATTGAATCCTTCTAATACAAAGATGTTGGGTCTATTTATACTAATCCTAGAAGCCAATTTGTACATGTACATAATCTGAATACAAGCTATAAGAATCTGAAATTTGTAAAAAATGGAAGCTTGATGCATGGTTGGTGGGTTGGTGCATGGTAGGTGGGTTGGTGTATGGTTGGTGGCTTTTAGTCAACAACTCTTATCCGACTTCTGGCTTCAAATTCATCACCTAGACGGTGCATTTTGGCTTGGATGTCTTCATCAAAGTTGTAGCCAGTTGTCTCCTTGAAAATCTCCAATTTGAATCATGTCATTTGGACTTTTACAACTCCAGAAATGCCAAAAACACTTCACCTACCTCAAGTTAGGTTGGAAGAACGTGTTTCCAAATTCAGACCAACTTGTAGCTTCTGAAGCATGCCTAAAACGACATCTATTGACAAAATGGTCTTCATTGAAGTTGGAGATATGGGTCTTATCTTTCAAGTGACCAAGTTTCAGCCCAAGAGGAGGCCTATAACCCACTATATAGTCCAATATGTGCATACTGCCCAGATGGTTCCGTGACAGCAAACCCACTCTGCATTGCAGGGATATTTTGGACCCCTAGCATTCCGATCCAGCTCTTAAGTTCTTCATAAAACTTGTAGAGAATTGTCTTAGCTTTCCCAAGACACCAAGATCACCTCAATTGGATCACCGAGTCCCAAGTTATGACCTAACCAAGGAAGAAAGGTCAAAATGCATCAAAATCCGAAAATTATTCAATATTTGCATTAAAGCCCAATGAAGCCCAACAACATTAAACTCATCTAAAGTACTAATATTGGGCACAATAAACATCTAATAATGCCTAATACAAAGCTAACATAAGTGTCTCAAATTGATTGATCAATGACTCTAAAAGAGTTCACATACACACATCATACAATTTTGGGAAGAGTTGAAGTATTTTATAAGTGTTTGCGCAAAATTTCCTAAATTGCTTCTTACAAGTTTTAGCATTCCTCTTAGGCCATATGCACCAAACTTATGATAAAAGTAGCATCTTCAAAAATATTTTCCTTTCTTTTGCTTAATGATTCACTAAAATTTATCAAGGGTCTTAGAGAAACTTGCATTTGATCAATATGCCAAACAACCTATTCCAAATACTCCAAGAGAAAAAGCTATGCATGAATGCATGGACATGTCATGCAACTCTAAAAGCTTCTTTACATACATTGGGAGATAGTGCAGTATTTGGTCACGGAACTATAACTCCTGATATTTTCTTTTGAAGCAATATTATCAAAAATAAAAGGCCCTAACTTTTGGAGACTTTCGCCTAATTAGTTTTATTAGAAGTTGCCATATGATATAAATAGCTCACAAGCAAGCATCATGATAAATATACATGCATTGATACAAAAGAACGCATCCTATTATGACTTGCTATGATGCATTAGAGTTATGCTATTTAAGACAGAAGATGATGTTATTTTCTAGTTATACTTAGAAATAGATTGGCCTCTAGTGAACAAACAATATCTTAATAAATGATATAATTATTTGAAATATTAAACTATTTGAAATATTAATAAATTGAATAGCTAAATGAAGAATTGAGTTGAGTGTAACCAAACAATTTCATTTTGCCACTTACCCGCGCATTTATCTAGTGTTAATAAGAGTGGAACTAGACTAAAATAACTAGCTATGAGATTAAATTAAAAAAGTTTTATCTTTAAAAAATTACATTAAAATTGAAATAAAAAATGAGATCAAGGCGACAATGAGGCTCTGTCCTTGTCCTTGATGTTAATTTTAATGTAAGTTAATGAAGCAAACAAATTTAGATTAATGAAAATATTTACAAACATAACATGCATAATAGATACGTTCAATCTAAAGGTAAGTTTGATGAAAATATTAATCTTATAAAAAATTATTTATTGTTGTAAAATTGATTTTGATGTATATAACTTATGAAGGTATAATATAGCTTCTTCTGTTTTTTTTAAAAATAATAATAAGGATATGTTACTATAGTATTATCAATTAGAACATTAGTGATATGCTTGAAATTTCAAAAGGTAGACAGAAATCCATCTAAAAAATTATCTTTAGAGTATTCACTCAAGTGATTTTTTCACACATAGTTTACTCACATGTAATTCCTAAACGTAAGGAGATTTATCTAAACATAGATGATCACCAAGCAAAATCACTAATCAAAAGGGATATAATCTCATACACTTAAAAAGTATTAGACCTTATTTGAAATCATTAAACCAATTGAACTAATCACCATTGGAAGGTAAAATATTGATGTGGAACATCACAGCTAGTTCCCTTAGTATTCCCCTGTTGTGATGCTACAAAATCTCCAACGGTAGATATCTATAGTAAAAGATATCGGATTCAGTCCTCTCGCTAAACATGATTTCTAAGTTTATGGTAAGTCACAAACCAGGAGAAAAAAAAAGCGTAAGGCCAGTAATGTGAGCAACAATAGAAAATGAAAGGAAATCATAAGACAAAAACAAAGTGTAGTTGTAAATATGTCTCTCTTAAAAGGGAAGCTAGAAAATAGTTTGCTTACATTGCTCTCAGACCCAAAGGCTCCTCTGTGTTGACTTAGTGCAGAGTACAATCGCAATGCCCTGGCCATGGAAGAGTCATAAGCAAAGAAATTAATATGGGAAGGGAAGGTGAAACTAATGATAAAAAAATATATTTAATAATATATTATTCGGTCGGTCTTTAATTTTTTTTTTAAATTTATATATATATTTAAATTTTATGAATATTTTCATATATTTCATGTTGGCAAGTATATATATTTTTTATTACATCATTAAATTGAACCTATTGATTTAAACAGTTAAACACTAACAAAAAATTTCACCAATTCACTATCTGATTTAACATTACCTTACTTGTTTTCTCTTAATTATTTATCCATACAAATTATCTTTTACTCATACTCAATTCCAAATAATTTTCAAAATGTCAAATTTTTCCTATAAAATCAAGTTTTTTTTTATAATTTCTTAACATTCCTCATTCATTAATTTTCTTTTTCGCTTTACCTTTCTTCTCAATAACATTCTCATTTACATTGTTCTTATCTAATTCTCAATGACACACTATCACTTTTAATAAATAATTTCAATAAATCGAAGCACTTACTCAAAGTGATATATCTACAATCCACTTCAATAATCAGGTTTAGTAATTATAAAAGTTTAATTTATATTTTTTCATCCCAAAAAGTAAAAATAAATAAGTAAATTTTAAATAAAAAATATATTATGTTTAACAAGTAAAAAGGAAATATTATTTTTACAATTTAGTTTTAGGCCACAAAATAACTTAAAACTTATTATATCAATTAAAGCTCTCACCAATTAACAGTAAATAATGTATCATAACTCATTTTGGATATTATTATTTTAAAAAAAGATGAATATCACAATAATTCTTGATAATATATGGTTAAATGATACAATAGATTAAAATTATGAAGTTATTAATATTTAAAATGAATTATCAAATAATTAATAAATATTTAATGTTAAATACTAATACGTAAGTATCAAAAATCAATAAAATATAATCATCAATTGCTGAATTTTGAGACGGCATTCGACGCTATAGTATTATTAATTAATTAATGGTTGTTTTAAAAAGGGTAATCCTGGCGAGAGAAAAGGGGGTAAAGAAACAAAGCTTGTCCATTTGCACCCAATGTTGTAATCAACGAACGAACAGGTATCATCATTCATCAGGGGGCTCTGGGTTTGGCACACATCGAAACTTGCGTGTCGGAGGGGGAGAGTGGCTGCCAACTCCGCCTCGCCTTGAACCCCCCCTTCACCCATTGAGTTCTCCCTTCCCAACTTGTTCACTGCAAGTTTCTACTCCCCCTCCCTTCTCTCTCCAACTGCGCGATGATGGATACGTTGACGCTTTAATTTACTCTCTCTCTCTCTCTCTCTTACTATGCTCTGTTATTGCCGTGTCTTGAACAAGTTTGAACTCACAGTGTGTAAGTTCCCAAGCCCTAATTTGTTCCTCATATTTTTCTGTGCTTCTTCAATATTCTTGCCCGTGTCATCCCCAATTTTAGTTATAGTCCTTGCTAGGGTTTGTTCTATCGCCTTTGACTGCGACCGGTGTTGATGAATTCTGACTATTTTGCTTGAGGTTCACTGCTTCACTGGGGGGGAGGGATGATTGAATTTGCCTTCAAAGCACTTGAATCGAAAACTGTGAAACTATAGGCTTTGTGATATTGGCATTATATTTGATCAGAATGTAAAATTTTCAGAGTATGTGTGTGTGATATGGTTTGTTTGTGGTCAGGAAAGTGAAGCTGGTAGTTGTGTCCAGATGGCAAGGATGGAAAATAATGATGGGAATGGAAAAGAAAGGGAATTAGCGGGAGAGAATGGTTTTCTGGAAGCGTCACAGCTTTCTATTAGTACCAGTGGCTCTGTTGGGGATGTTGATTTGGCACATCAGAGGTGTGAAGGGAAAGATAATCTTTCTTATGCCAATATCCTACGTTTGAGGAACAAGTTTGTCGATGCTCTTGCTTTATATGACCGTGTCCTGGAGAGTGACAGTGGAAATATCGAGGCTCTCATTGGAAAAGGGATATGCCTGCAGATGCAGAATGTGGGAAGGCTTGCTTTAGATAGTTTTTCTGAAGCTATCAGGTTGGATCCTCAAAATGCTTGTGCCCTCACGCATTGTGGTATTCTATACAAAGAAGAGGGTCGCCTGGTGGAGGCAGCTGAGGTATGTCCACGACAGTTAAGTAGCTCTATGAAATTGCATGACATTTTTGCTTGTCGAATTCCAACTGTAGTCTGTAGGTGATGGTGATGTGATGTGATGTGTTTTATGCACTTTAAAAGCTTTCCTATTGTTATGTGAAGCTTGTATTTCACTAACCTAATGGTGAGGTGATTATAGATTTTTTTGTTGATTGCATTCCATCTCACATCACCTGCTGGGCTACTTATAATAGATTTAGTGTGGTTCATGATACAACTCTTAAGTTTATCATTTATAACCAGACTCTGATTGTGTTTTGCATATGTGCTTGTTAGTAAAGTTCTCAAATTTGTAGTTATTTTCAATGTAAGTATGATATATTGGCAGGGAAGAAATGGCAGTGTTTGTTGGATTTTGAGATTTATGACAGTTGATGCTAACATGACAGAAATTATTAATCTGTAACTTGTTTTGGCTTTGCCGTCAAATTTCACCTTACAAATGTAAATGTGCAAGTTACATAAAGAATGAAAATAATTAAGTGAGGCACTGCTGAAAATCCCTCCAATGGTCTGTATTGCTAATTTCGGCCCACTTGGCTTCAAATGGGAAGATTGTACGTAGCCTATGTAAATGTATAATCATAGCTCTTGATTGCTTGTTGCTTAGAACTGAGTTCAATACGGTCATGCTTAAGTTTGTTGACACTGAACTTAAGAACCTGAAGTGGCCAAGAGTTACATGTATATAGAATGGTTCATACCCACCTCCACTCAGTCTCTCATTGCCTCTCTATTGAGCAAAAAGAGAAAAACTTGAGGGGCGGGGGTTTCCCTTTCAAATGTAGAAGCAGAATAATTATCTACTAGGTAATAGATCTGCCAACTGGATTTTCTTTTAGAAACATACATTTAGTCCATGCAGTTTTTGTTTGAGGGATGCAGATACTAAGACTGCCTGCCTATTGTAATTAAATAGCTTTGGTACATAAAGGGATGAATTTTCCTGTAATTGTTCAAGTCCGGCTGTTCCAGTTTATGGCTTTGACATGTTATGAGACTAAACATTACCTTAGCGATTAGGTATAGGGCTCCAATTGGTTAATTTTTCAGAGCTATGTCTGGTTTTAGGGTATTATGAGGTATGAATAGCTTAATCTAGATATCCTTCATGTTACATTTTGGCCTTGCCCATATCACAAAATTTTAGCTGGCATTTTACCTCATCGTTTTATATATTTACAATGCTAGTGTTTTGAGAAGTTAGTTGAAAATTTGCCTGGAATTCATCACTGTTAATCAATTGATTTACTTGGAACAGTCCTATCAGAAGGCTTTACGAGTGGATCCTTCATACAAAGCAGCTGCTGAATGCCTAGCCATTGTTTTAACAGATATTGGTACCAACAAAAAGCTTGCAGGAAATACTCAGGATGGAATTCAAAAATATTTTGAAGCCCTCAAAATAGATCCGCACTATGCTGTAATTCTCTCTTATTCCCAACAGTTTGCTTTTATCATTAAATCCCTTTAAAATTTATTTAGCTTTCTGTTATCATGATATGTATTTTATTTTTCTTTTCGTATGTGCTTGCAGCCAGCATATTATAACCTTGGTGTGGTCTATTCTGAAATGATGCAATATGACATGGCCCTCACTTTCTATGAAAAGGCTGCATCAGAGAGGCCTATGTATGCTGAAGCATATTGCAACATGGGTGTGATTTATAAAAATCGTGGTGATTTGGAAGCAGCTATTACTTGTTATGAGAGGTACTCTACATATCTAGAGCACACACTTCTTTTTCTGAGCGTAGTTTTGCTTTTGCATGTAATTTTTGTCTTTTGTTTAATGACTTGACTTCTACTGTTGGTTTTTATGATCAGTTGATGTTTTGTGGCAGGTGTTTAGCTGTTTCACCTAACTTTGAGATTGCGAAGAATAATATGGCTATAGCTTTGACAGATTTGGGAACAAAGGTGACACATCTGACATTCCACATAGAGCTAATTGTTTTTCAGAAACCTTATTGCTATTTTTCTGTGTTTGATGTCCTTTTTCTTTTTCAATCAGAAGGTAAAATACTTCAATTATCATCATGTTTATTGTAAAACTTCCCAAGGGGCAGTTGATCCTAATATATTAATGCAATAGTATTAAAATTTAAACAATAAGAAAGTTACCCGTGGAGCTTGTCACTTTTTTAAAATGAATTTAAAGCAATATAAAGTTGTGTGCTTGATAGGAGTGAAAACACAATGGCTTGTTGCTTAAGAACTGACACTTTTAACTTATTTCAACTTAATTTTAAAGTGGCTTTGAGGAAATACAAAATAGTCTTATTCCTTGTAAATTGAGAAGCAATTTTAGGATAAATCTAAGTTCTGACTTGAGACCAATAGTTACTGCTTGCCAATTAATATTTTTAATTTTTCCTATGCAATTAGAGGGTGAGCTGTGGCACAATGGTAAGTTTGCTGCCTTGTGACCTGGTGGTCACAGGTTCTAGTCGCGGAAATAGCCTCTCCACTTATGGGGGTAAGGCTGCATACATTTGACTCTCCTAGACCTCACAATGGTGGGAGCCTCATGCACTGGGCTGCCCTTTGAAGTGTATCTATTGAAGCATCGTTCTCTCTGTTTCCTATGTGCAATGAGATACCTTGACAACTTTGGATCATTTCTATCTTACTTACGGATATCATTATTTTGGTGTATAGGTTAAATTGGATGGGGACATTGACCAAGGTGTGGCTTATTATAAGAAAGCTTTGTATTATAATTGGCATTATGCTGATGCTATGTATAATCTTGGGGTTGCTTATGGTGAGATGCTTCAGTTTGATATGGTATGTCTTTGACACGCGTGCCTATATTTCTTCCCGCTCGTGCATGTATTATATTAAGATACAACACACATGCACATATTGTTCTGTTCTAATTGCATTTGTGGAAAATCAATCTCCTATTTAGGCTATTGTATTCTACGAGCTTGCCTTTCACTTCAATCCACATTGCGCGGAAGCTTGTAACAATCTAGGAGTTATATATAAAGATCATGACAACCTTGATAAAGCTGTAGAATGTTACAAGGTAACCATGATGATCTTGTCAATTTGTTTACATTCTTACTGGATTGCATAGAATTATAATCACAATCCATTGTTTTTGTTATGCAGCTTGCTTTGTCAATCAAACCTAACTTTTCGCAGTCATTAAATAACCTTGGTGTTGTATACACTGTCCAGGTTAAGTATTGCACAATTCCTGATTTTTGGAGTTATCAAATGTGTTCAGTAAGTGATTATCTTCTCTTCCTTCTGCAGGGTAAAATGGATGCTGCTGCAAGTATGATTGAGAAAGCTATCATTGCAAACCCAACTTATGCAGAAGCATACAATAACCTAGGTCTTTTTATCCTTTCTCTAATTATTTATTTGTTTGGACATTGTGGTTTTACCACAATTAGAAGTGATTGTCTTAGTCAAGGTTGTGCTGCTTCATGTTTAACATGTTACCAGCATAATTTTAGATTAGGTTATGTTGCTTTGATCAAATGTGGGTTGTATGATTAATGTGTGTATTGTTTTCTGATTTTGACTTTTCCAAGCTTCATGGTCACAAAGAGTCAGTTTAACCGTTAATATAACCTGAAAACATTATCGTGATTGAGTAACATTCTAGTGTTATCAACGTGGTCAGAAAAAGAAGATGAACAAAGAATGCTCAAATAGGTTCAAGTAAATCATGTCTGCTTTCTCTTTGGTAAGGTTGTTTTTAATGGTAGTCATTTGAATAATTATATAAAGATTAACCAAATATCTGGTATTATGATTTTTTTATTTAATTAAAAAATATGATTTATTTCAAGGTGCACAAGGCAGGGAAACTGAGCACATCTTTCATCATATGCTTATCTTTATCTTTCGTATTCTTATTGTGCAGGTGTTCTTTATAGGGATGCTGGTGATATCACTCTAGCAATTAATGCTTATGAGCAATGTCTTAAGATTGATCCTGATTCTCGAAATGCTGGCCAGGTATGGTGCATAATGGGTGAATGTTTCATTCTTGTTGAGTTCTGTAAATTCTTAAGATTTATGCTTTAAATATAGTAATAATATATACAATTATACCTTAAGGGCTTGTGTCTTGTGTTTAGGAAATGGTTTATATATGATACTGGGATTTCACGTAAAACTCGGTAACTATAATGGATTATGGTGCCCATGATGTGGGCATATTTTGTGAACCTGCGGTTACAATTTGGGGTTCCAAAGTTGTAGAGTTTAAGTTTTCTTGAAGGAAAGTGAGCTTGCAGTTTGGGGTCTGGATTATAGGGGATAGGATAAAATTGGGGGATAAAAGGTGAAAGAGTGGCTGGTACAAAAGTATAGGTTGCTAAAATTTTGGGGCAGCAACAAAGTTAAGGATTTTGGATGGCTAGGGTAAGCCTTTATTGAGACAAAGACGGGAAGATTGAATTGTCAAAGGGAAAGGGTACAGGAATGAGTACTTTTAAGCATGGTTGTTAAAATTGCGAGTTAACAAGGTCTGATTTTACGAGTTTAGGGTCCAAATCGAGCCAACTCGCCTCTCAACTCGGACAATGGTGAACTCGGGTAAACTCGCGAGTTCAGGTCCGAGTTTGGACCATTTTTCTGATTTGAGCTGGAAAAGGCCAAAACGGTGGCATTTTGTTACAATTTTCAAAACTCACCGTTTTGGCTTTCAGCTAGGTTGAATATGCTCCCTCCCAACCTCAGTTCTCACTCGAGCATCCTCAGTTCTTCTCACCATCCAAGTTCGCAACCTTTGCTGTGCTCCATCCCAGCCTCGTCAGAGCCTTGCTTGCGTCGCCGATGAGCTTCACATCTCACCACTGCTTCGTGCGCGTCTTGGTTAGGTGAGTCTCTTAGCTTTGTGCGTGTCTGTTGGTCATGGGTATGGGTGCATGCTGTGCATCTCTTGGTCTCTGTTTTGATCGTGCGTCTCTGTTTGTAGGTGCTTGTTGCTGTTGTGGGTGTGTGGGTGCGTGCGTTTTTGCTGTGGCCTTGTGGGTGTCTCTGTTGTGGGTGTTGTGGCCTTGTGAGTGCGTTTTTCTTGTTGCTGAATAATTTTTTTGTTTGTCATTCCAGCATGTCTGAAACTGCTGGTTCAGGTTCCTCTCCCTCTTCCAATAAAGTTGTTACTTCTAAAACTAGAAAGAATGCTCCTGGAAACAGGACTGATATTGGGTGGAAGCATGGGGTAGATGTTCAAGGAAATGCTAGACAAGTTAAATGTAAATATTGTGCAAAAATTATTAGTGGAGGAATTTTTAGATTCAAGCATCATTTAGCTGGTAGTAGAGAAGATTTAGAGCCTTGAGCTAGTGTACCTGAAGAAGTTAAGGCTCTAATTCTTGACTTTGAGTTGTTTTAAGATTTAGCATTATGAATTTATGGTTTGCTCATTTATGTATGGATTTAATTTGTATTATCATACTTTGTTACTTTTGTTTGCTTTATTATGGAGTTGGGATGGTGAATGTTGATTGTGGATATGCTATTTTATTATATTTTGGTACTATAATATTTTTTTTTAACATTATTTTCAAAGTAGGTAAACTCGCTACTCTACGAGTTTACGAGTCGACTTTACAAAGGCTCTACGAGTTTTTGTAAACTTGCGAGTTTGACAACCATGTTTTTAAGGGTTGTAACTGTGTGAACAGAGAAAGTTTAAGTGGCAGTTATTTGTCTACGCGAGCAGAGAAATTTAAATGGCTGTTATTAGTCTGTGAAAAGTATAACTTCAAGCACTCAAATTTCATACTAAACTAAGATACAAGGGGATATTCTTGATTAATGATTATATTTACTAATCTTTATACCTGCTAGTTTCATTATATTGGGAAACAAGATGCAGAAATTATATTTAGAAAATTAACCTCACAAAAAAGTTAAAGACATCGAGATAAGACCCAATAGACCATAATTGAAGTCTTATCAAGAAAAACAGTGAAACCACATCCTCTGCACACTAAGTGCTACTAATTGTTTGGGCTAATGTTCTATTAAACTACCAAGGAGACCTTCTTTTTGGCCAAAAGAACTTTTTGCTAGTGTTTCCAATGCAGCAAGCTGGATGTTGCCAACACAGATGGTATATAAATCCATTAAATCATTGTTTGTAGAGCATGTGTGTTACGACCCAATTGTAAGGTATGGGACTTAAGTCCCACATCGGACTTATGGGATTCTGATGTGGGGTTTATATGGTCTTGGGCTTTTCAACCTTAACAACTAGCTTTTGGGGTTTGGTTCTCCCAAAGTTCGTATCAATTGGTATTAGAGCCTTCTACCATGTCTCTTAGTTGCATATGAGCAGTGCAGGTGGTGATGCCGGCAATGCAGTGTTCGCCCTAGACTAGTCAAATGGCTAGTGCACTGCCAGCCCACATGGGCTCTGGGGCTGCAGAGCGTGGTGGAATGTTATGACCCAATTGCATGGTATGAGACTTGTGTCCCACATTAGAAGTATGAGATTCTGATGTGGGGTTATATGGCCTTGGGCTTTCCAACCCTAACACCTAGCTTTTTGTGTGTGGTTCTCCCAAGGTTCGTATCAATGTGTATAGAAAATAAGTTTAAACCTGTTATTAGTCCTTAAAACATGCACCAAATACGCTTGAGCTGTTAAGAGAGAAACTACATTGGTATTTAAACTCTTATGGTGCACCATTTTTATGCAAGTTAGGATTTCCCTTAACCCTTTAACAACTCCTTCTCTGACCTGCAAGCTGACAAGATTCTCCCCACTCCACTCCCCCTTTTCTCTCCACGTCTCTGTTTCTATTTTTCGTGGCTTTCATAGAAAAGTGGAGGGGAGTTCAAGTTGATGTGATAACAAAAGGTAGTTCAGCTGGGTGTTAGTGGTATTGAAGTGACATTTTTTAGTTCAAATTCATATATCTTGTTTGTAATTTGAATATTTGTTTTTGTCATATTCTCATTTTTTTGTGTTTTGCTCTTAGTTAACTCATTGTAATTTCTTCTTTTATTAAAAAAAAACATTAGTTGTGATACAAGGGATGGATGAATGGATTTTGTTCTTTGCAAGAATTATCTGTCTATCGATTGTTGAAGCTTTTTTCCACAGTACTTGATATCTCATTTTAATCCACCTTAATGTGCAGAACCGCTTGCTTGCAATGAATTACATAGATGAAGGAAACGATGACAAACTTTTTGAGGTTCACAGGTTGCAGCTTTCTCCCATGAACTTCTTGTACACTTAAATTTTGAGAATTGGTAGTGTTTGATCAACTTTATTATCTATAATATTTAAATTTAATCAACTTCATTGATCTTTCATAAATGTTTGATGACATATATAATTTCCCTAGGTGATGACAAAATAGTACTTAAGTTATTGCCTGAAAGATATATACCATCTGCATTATGCTGATGGACCTGTGGTCCGTAAAGAGATAGTTTGTCCCTTTTTATTAGCTGTGGTCCTGTGGATATAATGATAATGGAAAAGATGAAGAAAAATGAAAGAGCAACATTTTTTTTTGGGTAGCTGCTTATTTGGAAAGAAAAGCAAGCATAGAAAGTCTGACCTTGATTGAGTTTTTAAGACATAATTCTATGAATTATTGTTTTATATATAGGGATATATTGTATGGCATGCATTGGTAAGATGAAATATTTGCCGGTTGTCAATTTCTAAGCACAACAATACTTTCATTTTCAATAACACTTTGAAGAAAATTCCTTTGTGCTCTCTAAACTTGAATGCATTGCTTTGGATGTTGTGTTGAGATCCCGTACTCTAGTCACTGTTGTAAACTGTATCCTAATTCCTAAATCTCTCTAATGTCTGTTTCCACCAAAGGAAGCTGCTAGTATGAACTTGAGAGTAGCTGAATAACACTTCTAAATTGTAACATGCCATTTTATGTCAAATATAAACCCGTGTTAATATTTAAAAATATGTTACTTCATGTTGTCTCTGTAAGTAATGTATCTTTATGTGATCTATGCTATGCATGGTTTTTGATGGATGATTGTTTCAATTGTGAAATTTTGTCATGTGTAGCAATTTACTTTATGTGTAAAAATAGGATATGTAGCTTGGTGACTATAAAAATTGAATTGTTTCCATGCAGGGATTGGGGTAGGCGATTTATGAGATTATATCAACAGTACACATCATGGGACAACTCTAAAGATCCTGAACGACCTCTTGTGATAGGATATGTTTCTCCTGATTATTTTACTCATTCTGTGTCATACTTCATAGAAGCTCCCCTTGTCTATCATGACTACGCCAATTATAAAGTGATTGTTTATTCAGCAGTTGTGAAGGTATCAGTTGTGCATGCATATGTGCAAATTGCAATATGTAGTTCTGTTAATGCATTTGGTCAATTTTCAAAGCTTCTGCCATGCATTTGATCATTACTCTAGGTCACTGACATAACATCTTGTCCTGTGCTCTCTTAAAATTGGAAGTTTAATTCATCTCTATTCCTGGCTAGGAACTGAAAAAATTATACTTGATTGGCTTTCAAAGGTGTATATTGTGTGTATGTTGTGTTTCGTTTTCTTTAATAGTAAAAATGTCCAACAAATATTAGAAGAGCTTGAGCTTGTTTTTTCTTCATGGAAACTGATAGTTTTTGGTGGCTGGGTGACCTAAGAGTATTAGGAAGAGCAAGATTCTCAGTCTGTGGATGATTTTAGGTCTAGGAGATAGAAATAATTGCTTTAGGAATTATGGTTACCTTTTTGGAAACAAATGGGACACTTTTAGAGGAAACTTTTTTTGGTCAGCTTCATGTACATTGTTGGTCCTGTTTTCCAACTGGTCAAAGTGATGGAGCAGTAGATACTTGAACATAATATTGAAATACAGTTATTTTATCAAAATAATAATAATAATATTGAAATACAGTTATAGATAAAATATTTGGTTTCAGTTTTGGTTCTCTATTCTGGTTTTATGTTATATTTTCGATCATAATTGATCTGCGAGGTTACAGTGTTAAAATCTTATGATTTTTACCTGAGCAAATATTCATTAAACAACATAAGAGACTGGTGTGTTAGCTAGCTGCCTGCAAAATGAAGTGTGGAAGGGAAGCAAGAAACATAATCCTGGATATATCACAAAAAGAAGCCTGGTGCTATGGGTACAAAGCTATCATACTCACCAGCCTTTATATATTCCGTAAGGGCTGATAATGACTCCAGTGACTAGCTGTCGCCAGTGTCCCACAGCATAAATGTAAGAAAGCCATTTACAGGGTGGGATTGGGGACCATTTTGGGTGTCCATAACTACATTATTTCAGTACCAAGTAAGATGGTTTGGCGCTGGGAATGTAAAAAATATCATATACTGCCTTGCTGGCTGGAAGAAGATCTTTTCTTTTTCTTCCCCAAACTGATGCAAGAAAATCTGGGTATTGAGTGGGAACTTAACCGCCCTCTAGTTGTAATGACTCAGGTCCTTGGTGCTGATATTCTTTTCCATTGTGGCTATAGTTGCTTTTGCACTTGGCATCCATTCAAGTTGGTGCTCATCCTCCATTGCGGATTACATGCTAAAGAAGGATTTTCTGTCAATATATTGGCTTATGGCTCCCCAGGCTTAGTGGCCAGAATTGATTCCTGTCTGCATTGATCAGTGCGAGCCTGCTTGAATACATTTTTGTCCACCCAAATCTTGCGCTTTCTATCTTTTGCATTAACTCTCTTATTTAAAAAATTTACAATTTTCTTCTTTTGGTTGAAGTTTGCACTTAGTTTGCTTGTGACATACTCTTTTCTAGTTTATTCAGTTTGACTGAAGGTTCATCATGCTTTGTTGATATTGGTTATTGTCTTTTAAATATGATTTGGCAAATTTGTTTTTTGAAAGGGATAAGATTCTTTGGAAACGGCTGTTACAACAGTTTACAGAATGACCAAGCGTCAAGAAATTTTTAAATTGGCTCGGCACTAGCTGCTAGCTGGGTTAACATTCCAACTTTGGTTACAAACAGAATATGCATGTTTATAGAATTTGTCTTGGCATACATTTCTTTATTGTTAACATTCTGACTTTGGTTCCATAATTTGTCATCAATATCTCTGTTTTTTCATATAATTTGGCATTAATTTTCATGTGATGTTCCAGGCAGATGCAAAAACCATTAGATTTAGAGATAAAGTCTTAAAGAAGGGTGGGATTTGGAAAGATATTTATGGGATTGATGAAAAGAAGGTTGCCAACATGGTTAGAGAAGATCAAGTTGATATTTTGGTAGAACTTACTGGTCATACTGCGAACAATAAGTTGGGAATGATGGCATGTCGACCTGCACCAGTTCAGGTGTGTTTAGACTTCAACATATCTATATGTAGATTTTTTTCCCTATGTTTTTCAGCTTATAACTTTTCTTACCCTTGGTTACTATATTCTTTTATCCCTGTTTATGTTCCAGTCTCTATTTAGTAGTATGTTGTTTTGTGAAGCTGCAAATTTGGATGCTGTAGCTTGATTGTTAGCATGTCATTTCTCATTTCTCCCTATGTGTTATGCTGTGAATTAATATGATTTTCTTTTCGTGTGATGGAAATTAAAGAGCCGGATGATTAGGAACAGTGTTTAGTTTAGCCCAGCTATCGTCAGTATTTACTTTTCCTTATATGTGATCATATTTAACTTATTGATGAGCTATAATTAAGGCCAAATCCAGAAGCAAGATGTCCTTATATATAATATCTAAAAAAATTGACACATGAAGTGAATCAATTTTAACCCCTACTATATATGTCTTTCATCTTTGCTTTTGTTTTGTTGTTACATATAGTTTTCTCCATTTATGTATGCAGTGCAAAATTTTTAGTCATCAAGCTTTGTGATATGAAGCATGTATCATTCATGACAACATGCATTATGCTATCATTATATGTCTAACGTATTTAATTTGATCTCTGCAAAATTGTAAATTGTATTGCTTGACATGCAGGTGACTTGGATTGGTTATCCCAATACAACAGGATTGCCTGCAATTGATTATAGAATCACTGATTCACTGACAGACCCTCCCAAAACAAAGCAGAAGTAGATCTCTTCTAGAACTTCCATACTTTCTTGTCCTTAATCTGTACTAGAGCACTTCTCTATAACTCTTATTGTAGTTTATTTGCTTATGGTACTTTTCCTAAATTACAGGCATGTTGAGGAGTTAGTTCGATTGCCAGAATGCTTCCTTTGTTACACCCCTTCCCCTGAGGCTGGTCCTATTTGTCCAACTCCTGCTCTTTCCAATGGCTTTATTACGTTTGGTAGTTTTAACAATCTTGCCAAGGTATTGAATGTGCTAAATATGTTATGTATGTCTGTTTTTGTTTACCAAGAACAAATTGTGAAAGACAAGTCATATATCCCCTGACTTGTGTTCTTTTATTTCATCAGATTACACCTAAAGTATTGCAGGTTTGGGCAAGGATACTATGTGCAATTCCAAATTCTCGCCTTGTGGTAAAATGTAAACCATTTTGCTGTGATAGTGTGAGACAGAGATTCCTTTCAATACTCGAGCAATTAGGTTTGGAACCGCTACGTGTTGATCTTCTGCCCCTTATTCTTCTTAATCACGATCATATGCAAGCGTATTCTCTGATGGACATCAGGTAATATTTGTTTTTGTATTCTTTAAGGTTTTTAGGGTCCTTCTTAAGTTCACGTTTTGTTATTCATACATATTTTGGTTATGTTGACTACAAGTCTTGTTTTTACGTTTCTATATATCTGATGTTCAGTAATTTCCTTTTACCTTTTTAATATCTTTTTTCCTCCTATCCTTAGTGCTCCTTCTGATTCTTATTGCTGGTAGTGGCTTGAATCTGTTTATCTATAATTTGTCTGTAAATTAGATATGGCTGCAATCCAGCATATATGCATTTCTTGGACACCTGAAAGAGTGAATCAACTAGGCATATGGCATCATTTAAATTAAGAACTTTCTCTTATAAAATATGTTTGCATACAAAAATTCAGAGGTTATTCTAATGATGGTTGTTTCTCATGCTAATTACTGTATGCACGGGCCTGTAAATTATTAGACATACATACATTAGGAATGGTTTTTGGAAAATTGAAGAAATCATCCTTTACCTTTCGTTGTCATAGTCTATCTGTTCAGTTATGTTATGTGGCTATGCCTTACTTGAACAGCATCATATGAATAGCATCTAGAAAAAGCACTAGTAAAGATTCCGTTTAAAAATGCAGATTATAAGGTTATCTGTTGGTTACTTGGTTGTTCTTTTAGCCTATTTAGTTTGTGTTAATATAAAGCTGTTTCAAATGTTAGAATCAGATCTCTTATTTTTTTTAGTTGAATGTTAAACAGATAATTAAAAAACTACTTGCTATATTATTTAGCTTATGTTTATGACTTTTTGATTCATGAATCATGATCAAGGTTTTATCATTTTATTATTGATTGTTTGTATTTCTAGCAAAATGGATGTCAAAGCTACATATATCTCTGAAATCTGATGAAAATTTAAACTTTTAATGTTGGACCAATGTTTGTGAATTGATCAAGAATTACTTAAGCTCATAAGAAGGATGCAATGCATTTTCTGTTTGTTCGCTTGGCTTGTCTTATTCCTCTTGTAAATTATGATGCCTTGTTTCATGTAGTTTGGACACATTTCCATATGCTGGAACAACCACAACATGTGAATCTTTATACATGGGAGTTCCATGTGTCACTATGGCTGGTTCAGTACATGCACATAATGTTGGTGTCAGTCTTCTTAGCAAAGTTGGTAAGAAACTCTTCTGAATATTTGTTTGATGTCAATTTATGCGTAGTCTTCTGCATCATATCCCTATAAGTTAATAGTTGTTTCATGTGCTACCTTGTGATTTTGTGGAATGCTTTCAATCAAGCCAAAGTAGTTCTTGGCTAATGTCAATGAAACTGCCATGTTTTGCAGTGAGTTTAGCAGAGTTTTTAGCAAAGATCAGACCTTTCGTTTTTTCCCCAAAGTTGTATAAAAAATTATTGTCTAGTTTCTCTGTAATTATATTGGGTCATATTGTGTTCTTTTCTTCGATATGAGGGATATTATGTGTTTGCTTGTTTTTGGATTCATAGTGTTTTTCCTTGTTTTGCACTTTCTGTACTATATATTTTTTTGGAAAAAAGTTGTATCCTAGTTTTGCCCTCTGTTCGTATAACAAATATGGCTCTGCTTTCTACTTGATAACTGTATTATTCTTTGCATATTCCGTATTTATGCTATCAGAAATTTAAAAAAAAATGCTAATGGAGTTATAGTGAGATTAGACCTGTCTATAGTTGGCTAATCGTGATATTTTGGCACAAAATTTGAACTCCATCTCAGTTTTGTCGAACTAGTAGTCATTGAATCACAATTGATTTTTCTTGCAATTAGTACACCAGTTAGTTCCAATTGGAAAGTTCCTTGGATGGGAAATGTTTTATAACAAGAAGACAGCTGTTGATACCTGATGGTTGTGGCCTTGATCTAAATAGTCTGTGACAACTGACATGGCAGGTTTTGTCTTGGTGGACTGTAGAATTTATTGAATTTAAGAATCCTGCATTATAATCATGCTTATTCATTTGTGGAATGTAAATTACCCATGCAGATATGTTGGATTATGGGTTTATTTCTGATTTCTTTCTCTTGGGTCAACTAAACTGTGTAATTGAACATATACTCATAGATCTTGACCAGGTGTGCTATGAGGTTTAGAGTTCGTTCCTCCATTACCTGAAGTGGACTTGTGTTTGCTTCTTTTGGTGTCTGCATGATTGTGCTTTATCATCTTCTGTTTCTTTTGTACATTTTTTTTTCTTAGGAGAGGGCATTGGATATGCAGTCAGTACGCTAAATAGTTTGTAGAGCATCATATTCTTTTGCATCTTTGGCTTCACCAGTAAAACTATTGAAATATCTCACTTATTACAATTCAGGTCTGGGGCATTTGATTGCCAGAAATGAAGATGGATACGTTCAATTGGCTCTGAAGTTGGCCTCTGACATTTCAGCACTACAAAATTTGAGAATGAGTCTGCGAGAACTCATGTCCAAGTCCCCTCTCTGTGATGGAGCAAATTTTATCCTTGGTCTAGAGTCAACGTATAGAAATATGTGGCGCAGGTATTGTAAAGGAGATGTTCCATCTTTGGAACGCATGGAATTGTTGCATCAACCGGTTGCTACTGGTGACCCATCCAATAAGAATTCTGAGCCAATAGGGATCGTAAACTCAAGGGAGGGAAGTCCTGGATCTGTCAAGACCAATGGATTTAATTCTATGCAACCATCTAAGCTTAATATACAGAGTTGCGAAGAAAATGGTGAGTCATTGAATCACGGTAGTAAACAAGGAAAGGAGGGTTCAAGTTGAGTTTCGTCTGAGAATCCTTTGTAGTGATTCAAGGATGTTGAACTGTATTACAGTAGGTGCAGTATTAGGTTGCATGATGTATATTGTGGTTACTGCTGGAAGAGCTGGCAGCAACCACAGCATCACACAAAAGTTAACTTGCATAGAATGACTTTTTTTTCTTTTTTTTTTTTTGGGTGGGGGGAAGAAAGTGTAGGCAACAGTTATTAAATCAATTTGTCTCCTCAAGTGCAGTGGATATGCAAAGAGGTGATGCTGCTTTGAGCGGCATCTTTTGCGAGCTGTAACACATTTTTCCCCCTGAATTATAATAGTTGAGTGTAAATTGTGTAATATTTGTTTACCTTGAGCAGGGCTCTTCTTGGTGTTGTTTTTCAACAGGGCATTTTTTGTCGGATCATAATGGAGGAGTTTAGCGAGGTATACGTGTAAGGCCTGCATATGAAGAGCAGGAGTGGATAATTTCAAGATTTCTGAGTTGATTGAGTAAACAAAATCACGGATAAGGGGCCATTTTTACGATGAGGGATATTGGTGTTCGACTCAAAATCATTGCTATGCGTACGAAGTGCGGTTTGACCAAAACAAGCTTGAATGGAACCAATAATATTTTGATAGGGCAACTTGTGCATATATTCGTAGTTGTGAGTCTAATAATTACATAAATCAAATTAAAAAAGTCTAACTCTACCAAGTTTCCAATATATATACATCTAGATAGCAAGTTGAGATGAAATTATTGGGACATTTATATAATGACAATTACATGACATTTAAGAAATGCTTGAGAACCTTCCGATAATAGAGTTAAGTATTATCAAACCACTTTCCATTTAGTTTTACATTCTGATGTCTGAAGATGCAGACAGATTATATAGAAGTGATACGAAGACAAAAGACTAAATATTATTTGGTCAAGATCTCTTCTAATTGTATTTTTTTTAAATACATTGACACAAGAATCGAAACATATATAGGTACACTAACTCACATGTCAGAACAACTTTTCCATAGATTCTACATTTTGGGATTATTAGTAGAATAGGCACCGCCGGCTCAACCATATATATATATCATTTAAGTTTTCTTTCTTCCTAAAAAATATTCCTCCAAAACAGGAGGTTGCCTTGATCTTTGGAAAATAAAACAATATGTCTTCAGTGAGTCGGTGACAAGTGCAGAAAACTACAACTCATTCTTAATCATGGAGCCAAATAGCCGCCATTGATATTTCCCGTCCTCCAGACCTCTCTACCATGTACTGATAAAAAAACCACAATTTCGTCACATCATGGATATTATGCAACTCATCTCAATCCTTGACTGATGTCCGTAGTATCTTCACATCATGGATGGGCCTGAATAAATAGAAAAAGGAAATTGGAAATGCTTGAACAATTTTTTATAGAAGTGCACAAAGGTAAGCTCCCCCCCTTTTCTCTCTGGAGAAAGAAAAAATCTGTTAAATGATATTTAAAGTCCTTGTTTTAGTTTAACATGTAGATCAAAGAATGCTTTTTCTAAAATTCTTTCATGGAAACCCCATTATGGCATAGTCTGATAGTCAAAACTACGGAGTGTAGCCCTTTTTCTTTCTTTTGTTCCCATATTTTTTTCAATTATAGACCCTGATAGGCATTTATTGGCCACAAACTTCCCCTTTAATCATGTATTTACAAAAAAATCATGAAAACAAATTGTGACAATGCATGAGGCAATACTTATATAGCTATTAACCAGATGACAAAAGATAAAATGTAAACAGTATCATTCTCCAGGACATCCCAGCAAAAAGCTAACCCAAATATTAGCAGAAGCTTTATGATACCCAATGCCCCGAGTCGTTGTTGTTCTTTTCTTTTTTTTTTCTTTTGGCTGCTAATTTTAAAATGTCATTATTATAAGAAATTATAGGCAAGATTCTTGGTTTGTGTATAGTATCTATTTTAATGGTTAACAGGAAAGATATTTGACAAACCTATCGTTGTTATCAGTTTGGACACTGCCAAGTCTTTTGATAATTTCCATCCCCGAACATACTCTTCCAAATATTGTGTGTTTTCCTGGAAGAAACAGAAACAGTAGTTAGAATCGTTAGGAATTCCAGAAATTTCATGATATGAATTAGAATGATTAATCATAAACTAACCAACCAAGCTTGATCAGTTAACCATTCTGTTGCCAAGGTTATGGCTAAAAATTTACTTGGGTCAACTCCAGTAATTAATGAAAAAGTAATAATACTGTAGAAGCATTGGCTTACTGTTTACCTTTAATGCAGAGATTATATTAGAGAACTCAAACATTTTTTAAAGAGTTTAATTTTGATCTACTGTCAGTGTAAAGTTTTTTATACTGTCATTCAATCATGTATTGCTAAATCATTAAAAGAGTTTGACTATTACAACAACTATCTTGAAAGTCTAATTCTTTTAATGATGTGCCAATATTAAATGATAGTGTAAAAAAACTTTACAGTGAATTAAAATTAAATTCTATATCTCATAGGTAGAAATAAACTGCTGCCACATATACCATTCTTCTCTTTATAATGTCCCTCTTAGTTTGTTCATCCTTCTGAATAAGCATTCAAATAAGGTTTTTAACATTTAAAATCAGACAGCAATGTTAGAGAAGGATAATTCTTTATATCAATTGCTAGCCCTAAAATCAGCAGTTACACCGACAGGAAATTGGTTAGAATCTATATCTTATTATGTGGATCAATACACATCTCTCATCCAAAAGTCAGAAAAGGAAAAAAGGAAAAAAAACAGAGGGGAACAGAATACAATTGAGAAACCAATTTTCTTTTCATAACTCCAATGCGAGAGAGGTGATGTTTCATCATTCTCATTTCTGAGTTTCCATGCGTGGGACAGTTTGTGTGCAATGTGCATGGTGCTGTGTCCACAAACCAGTACTTGTGCATGCTTATCACTGAACTAAACTACTTATGGCAATATGCATATATTAGTGAATGAAATTTAGCATACTCAAAGAAAAATACAAAAAACATAAAGACTTAAAATATATACAGACAATATAAATATTTAAATGACCCTTAGAACCCTATATTTCAAGTTACCACATTGAAAAAAGGATGGCATTTGATTCTCAGCATCCTCACAATGCAAGTGAGACACAGTGCAGAACAAAAAGGTATCAGCATTACCATAAACTATAGATATTAGGAAAACAAATCCACAAGTAATAATAATTTTTAAAATTAGTGGTGTGCTATTTCTAAATTTTAAAGGTGAGAAGGAAGAATCACAATATTACCATCCAGAGATGGGCATGGTGCCAGAGTAATAAAGAGCTGACTACCATTAGTATTTGGGCCAGCATTTGCCATGGATAAGATACCAGCTCCAGTGTGCTTCAACTCTTGTCTTATCTCATCTTCAAATTTTGAACTGTGATAAACAATAAGATGAGGAATGTAATAAATAAATCATCAAGTGACCAAAAGAGAGGGTAAAAAAAAAAAACTGATGATATGATAATGCCATTCCACATAATCAAACAAGAAAATAAAAATCAAAAGCTTAAGCATGATACCCATATATGGAATCTCCTCCCCTTCCTGTCCCAGTGGGATCCCCACCTTGAACTATGAAGTCCTACACAACAGATGACATGAATCTAAGTATGTAAGAATATCATCCAACAAGGGGTTGATACTTGACAGCGACAGACAACGAGGAAAAGATAAATACCATACCTTGATGATTCTGTGGAATTTAACGTTGTCGTAATAACCTCTGCGAGACAGTTCAATGAAGTTTCTGCAAGTTCTCGGTGCATGCTTGTAGTACAGCTAAACCCAAAATTAGATTATGACACTGTATGAGTATTGAGTAATGGACCATACATGATCCATGCCCATATATGTTGACGTTGGTTACAGAAGGAAAAACAGAACGTGGAGTTCGAATCAAAAAGAATTTCAAAGAAGGAAAAAAAAAAAAAAACAATTTTTACGACACAAGACTAAGAATGTTGATAGGGTGTTCATCTGGGTTTTGCAAGCAAGTGAAGGGCAAGTACCTCGACGGTGAAAGAACCCATGGAAGTTTCTAGAGTGACCTCCGGAGCACCACCTTCAGCCCTTGCCCACATTTTGCTGAGACGAAGGACAAGGAGGTCTTGACCAAAGACCTAAGGAATTTCTCGCTTTTTGCGCTAAAAACAGTGACTTTGCTATGTCTTACGTTGGGCCGGGCCTCACCTAAGATTAAGGGCTTGGCCACAGAAAACCACCTGGTCTGGTCGAGATTCTTGTCCTTCTCAAATTTCATATTTTTCACTTCCCATTTGAATATTCGATTCGAAGCGATGCGACCCATCAAGCTTCCCGAACCGCCGAGCGGGTTCTCGAGCATGCCGGAGATCTTCGACGGCGGTGTCTACGGCGCAATCCGGCGAGCCGTTGTCATTGGAAATGGCTTCGCCGGCGCTGAGAATCAGAGCATTGGGTTGGTCCGTGCTCTGGGTCTCTCAAATCACCACTCCTTATACGTACGTAAGCTATTGAATTGAATCTCTGCTCTGGGACATGGGTTGTGTTTGGTTGCTATGAAAATGTTTCGGTTTATGCAGCGCGTGACGAGGCCTCGAGGAGGAATCAATAGGTGGCTTCATTGGCTTCCTGTTTCTATCCATAAAAAGTTACACTCCGTTATAAGAAGGTTCTGCGGCAATTCACGCTTTCAAATATCAAATAAAGTGTCTCCCTTTTTTACTCAGAAGATTGGTAATTCACGTTTCGCTTATTTGTTAATCACGTTTTCTTGTCTGTAATTGTTGATGCTGATAGATTGGTGAGCTAATGTGATGTGATGGTTGTTCAGGCATATCTAACGTATTAGAAGCTGATGCTCAGCATATTGCAACTATGGCCCGTGAAACGTTTGACAAGTATGTTATGTTTCTTCTGCTTTTATCTTTTAACTTCTGTACGTGGACGTGCCATTCAGAGTAATTGTAATTTCTTTAAGAAACATGAATGAAAATGCAATTACTTTCTTCTCCCCAGGGATGGCCCCTTATTGGTGGTTGCATCTGGACGAGACACCATTTCTGTTGCGAGCTCCATTAAACGGTTAGCTCCAGAAAATGTTTTTGTTGTTCAGGTTAAACTTTGCACTTATTCTTTTTTGTCCCTTGAAGCATAACTGCATATGATGATTGACTGATATCAAAGTGCTATACGTCGTATCTCTTATAACTTTTCAGTGAAGTATGCAATTGCCTTTTTATTTCTTCCCAATACATTTGATTTCCTCTGTATCTCATCATGAGATTTTGTGGTCTCAGTCCTAGTATGCTTGAGGTTAACTGGCAATTAAGCACTTTCTTGGGAAATGGTAATAGTAAAATATATTAAATATTGTTTGCTTTTGAGAAACTGTGATTGGAAACGTTATTCATAAATACCTATGGAGTCACAAATTAACAATGACTCACGTGTAAGTTATTTTGCTTCTTTTGAGGTATGACATGAATTGCCTATTTCTCTTCGTTGCATTATTAATAATTTGTCCTTTTCCGTTACATACGTGCTCGCTCTATGATAGATGAAGGCATACATTATGTATGTTGCTTTCTAACTCTCTTAGTTGCCCATTTCAGATACAACATCCAAGATTGCACCTGAATAGGTTTGATCTTGTGATTACTCCACGCCATGATTATTATCCGCTGACTCCTCATGCCCAACAGCAAATTCCTTGGTTCCTTCGGAGGTGGGTCACTCCATGGGAACCTCCTGGTCGCAATGTGGTAGGTACTGTGGTTGCACGATGGTTACTTGTGACTCTCCCTAAGAAAAACATTTTGTGGTTGTCATATTTCAGCTGTAATATTCTACTTTTTGTCCCATCGTGAAGGTACTGATTTTACATTATTTCAGGTCCTCACTGTGGGAGCACTTCATCAAGCTGATTCCACTGCTCTTAGGATTGCTGCTTCTGCTTGGCATGATGAGTTAGCAACTCTGCCAAAGCCCTTGCTTGTGGTTAATGTTGGGGGACCTACAGGTATTTTATTTTGTATTGGGGAACTTATAATGCTTTGCCTATTGTATTTTTTGGAAATTTTATCGTATTAAGATTTAGTGATTTACTGTTGTTTGATATGTGTAGAAAATCAGTATTAATATATACTCATGCACCTGATAATTGTATAATCTTTATCTTAAAAGGGTGAGAAGGTGCATTAGGCCTGGCCCAAAAGTCTTCTATTGTTTTGTTTCTGGTGTTTATTATTATTGAATGTATTGTCAATGTCTGTAGGAGAAATCTGATCCATCATATTTCATTTATGTATTATTGGAAATTCCTCTTTTCTTCAATCTGATTTCGTGATCCCTTGCAAATTGGAGACTTAATTTTTAACAACACAATGTTGGGGTCGTTTAAAACTTCCAAATGTTTGTACAGGGCATAGTTGAAAATTTATTGAGTTGGCAAATTTTGCATATATCAATGCTCATTTGTTTGAAACCTTATTGTGTACCTACTACACCCAATATTTTCTTTTTAAAACTTTTTATCCCTCACGTTAGATTTGATTATATATGTGATATGTTAGATGCAAGGTAGAATTACCAACCCTCTTTTTCGTTTCTTACTTTTGTCACAACTCACACCCTGTATTATACCTTCTGTCTTGATCTTAATTTTTTTTTTGTCAGGCAATTGTCCCTATGGTGTGGATCATGTGAAGCAGTTAGTGGTTATGCTTCAGAATGTTCTTTGGAGCTGCGGGACTATCAGAATATCTTTCTCCCGAAGAACTCCTGAGAAGGTATAAAAGATGATGCATTTAGTAAGAATCTTTTCGCTTTTCATTCCATAGGTTGTGGTTATAATCAGTTTTGGCTTCTACCATGAGCATGTTCATGGTTGGTGGTTTGTCTGTAAACCTTGAGAACTGAGCTGATCTGGCCTTGAGCATGTATAAACGATGTAGCCTGGAGGGATGGAGGCCCCAGTTTAGGTATCCTCTGATAACTTTCTTTGTGTGTGTAACAAATTCAATTTGCCATTCTTATTTCAGATTTCCAAAATTTTGGTCAAAGAATTTACCACAAATCCCAAGGTCCAAATATGGAATGGTGAAGGTACTTAGTTGTCATGTTCTTAGAGAGGAACTTCATACTTACTTGTCCTGGAAGTGGAGATTACTTAATGTAATTTTTTTTAATTACATTTAGGTCCAAATCCTCATATGGGACATCTGGCCTGGGCTGATGCCTTTGTTATCACAGCTGATTCAGTTAGTATGTTGAGTGAGGCTTGCAGTACTGGGTATGTATGACCAATGATGATGAGCATCCATCTCATAAAAAATTCCTTAAAATGAAATCCATCTTTTACTACAGGAAACCTGTGTATGTAATTGGAGCAGAACTGTGTACATGGAAGTTTGCTGATTTCCAAGAGTCTTTGCAGAACCGAGGAGTTGCTCGACCATTCACTGGGAAGGAGAATGTAAGTTGCCAGCTGTCCTGTAATGTTCTCTGTTGTTTGTCGGTCTACATTTATAGCAGTCTTTAATTGAGAATGCTCCCATGACTCTTCTTCTCTTTCTTTATCGATCAAGATAAATTTAGGGAATTGAGCTAGCAGCTTGTAAATTATCTTTAATCTTTATATCATGCCTAGTTTTTTCTTTCTTTTAACTAAATAATACAGAAGCCTACATCTTTTGACTAAAAAAAATTAAAAATACAGAAGTCTCATCATTAGAGTGCAAAGCTGGCTATGTAAATTGGTTTCTTATATTATGATACAATTTCAAAAATATATGCATAATAATAATAGCAAAGGCTACAAGGATCTTCCAAATGGCCTGATCACTTGTCAGAATTATTTTGTGGTCTGTTTTTAGATGGGAGCAGCCTCTTCGGCGCCTGGCGCGCCTATAGTCTATTTTGTGGTCTGTTTTTGTTGGACAAATATTACCTTTTACTGATTTGTGGTTTTTTTTATTTTATTTTTTCCATTACTGACTTGTGGTTTGAAAATACAGATAACTGAAAGCTGGAGTTATCCTCCACTGAATGACACTGCAGAAGCTGCCAGTCAAGTAATTGCTGCACTTGCTCAGCGAGGATGGACTATTCGTGCATGATGGTTTCCTGAGCTTACCAAGATTCCTTTGGTACTCCTGGAATTCATATATGAACATGATGTGTGATGGAACAGGAAACATTGTACAAGATGCAGTGGCTTGTGTTACTGATTAGGTGGCTTTCTTCAGATTGCTCGCTAGCTATGGCAGTTTCCTTGTCTTGAAAAAGTCACTATAAATAGTTCTAACGAAATTGTTTTTATAGGTGGAGTGGGCAATGCTTGGTCTCACCAATTTTTGCTTGTAAAAGAATTTGGTTGTAGTTTTCCTCCCCACAATAATTTTTGGATCTCACCTGTTCCAATTTATTATTGTTGTGTGAGAGCTTTAGAATAATATAAGCTGAATAGCATTTTGACGTGTAAGAATAATATATCACACAAGAGCTCAAATCATTTTTTAAAATTTTATTTTTGTCAACTAAGGAACTGTATTATAATGAAAAATGAAATGTATTAAATAAGATATTTTCTCCCTATTTTTTTTTTCCTTCCTATATTCTAGTCTCTCCTTGTTAACGAGATGTTCTTTGCTCATGCTCCTGCAGTATGTGTTATTCATTTATATATATGCTGAGAGAGAATAGTTAGTCAATTCGTTAGTGCAATGTACCAAGAATTCATGGAACTTACAATATTGGGGTGAATAAATTACCCGTATAGATGCACATTAACGTAGGGAAACCTGGTTAATATTATAACAATGTTTGATCATAAGAATTATTATTATGGAAGATCAGGACTCTCTAGAGTTTAACTGTATGTAGTTATAAAAGCAAAGAGAGAAAGCATGCAGGTTTCACAATTTCAGAAATTTAGAATTCATCTCGTGTGGGTGGATATAACTCAGTTGACAAATTAAATTTTATATGAGTAAATTATATCTGTAATGCAGAAGTTTTAATTCTACTAAAAACATCTTATGACCATAACAAAGTCAATTCCCAGGTGAGTGGTCTTACAAAAAAAAATATCATATTTATCTCTTTGTAACCACACATACAATCCAACTACAGGTAATTCAAATTTAAAAATTAATATCATTTGACTAAGTAATTATTTTGCCTGATTTCTTTTTCTTTGAAGCATTTTTCTTTTTAATTTTTCTTTTTTTCTCGCAACTGACCTACTCTTTTTCTTCTTTATATAAGTCAAAGAAAAACTACATGCTTGATTTTGTTTATTTTTTATATAAAAATAATTTTTCAATTAAAAAAATTTCTCTATAATATTTTAGTTATAAAATTATTTTAACATAAAAATAAATATATCCAAACACATAATTTTTGTTTTAGATTAGTTCATACAAAGTCTTTTTTTTAACTTTAGGTTCTGATTAAGGTTTGAACTCACCTTTAGTCTTGGAAAGGATTTCAGTACTATTTGAGCTACAACACTTTAGTAGTTTGTACAAAGCTTTCGAATTGAATACTTAAAATTATTTGACTGAAAATATGCATATATTTAACTAACAATAAATCAAACAAAATTAATAAATTCATATGTTATTATTAAATTACTATGATTTTTAAAAAAAATTTAACTCGTTATTTTTTTTAATCCAATACAAATGTCATAAAATGTAAAGAATAAAACTAACTAAATAATTTATACACAATTCACATTTACTATATCAATAAAAGCAGTAACAACAAATTAGTAACTAATACATAATTATGTCTTGGTTGTAAATATTTTTCTAATATATTTACAATATGTGTATGATTTGATTCGATTTAAATTACTAAGTTTTAGCTTCAAACCATTAAAAAAAATCAAATTATTCATTGGTTTGATTCAACTTGTTAAATATTTTTTTTTTAAAATAATAACAAAACCTTCTATATTTATATGTTTTTGTTTTTTTTTATAAAAAAAGTCCTCATCTTACGTTTCTCTTTTTTGGTCGGAGCAGATTCAACTTTCATTTCAAGGTTAGTCGATAGCTTCTTCCGTTGGACAAGTGAGTGAGACTCAATTTCTTCTGTTAAAACTTGGAACACTCTTTCTTCTTCTTCTTCTTCTTCTTTCTCTCCTCAAGCGAGAAAAGGATCACAGAGTCAAAATCTTCAGGTTTGAGGGTTTCTGTCAATGTCTCAGATTAAGAAATTAACGCCGAATGTGGATCAGCAGAGCACAAAGGTGCTCAATCTCAATCTCACTGTGCTCCAGCGAATGGATCCATTCATCGACGAGATTCTCTTCACTGCCGCTCATGTCTCTTTCTACGACTTCAACATCCAAAGCAATCAATGGGTTCGTTCGTTCTCTCATTCCCGCTCTGCTCTTTCTATTTCCTTCCATTCAAAATCGTTGCGATTGTTATTCAAAATCTCGCTTTTTCCCCCCACTTATATTCCAATAAATACCCTGACATCAAATCACGCGCACAAAACGTGTGGATTTTTTTTCGGTATTATTATTTATTTCTTTTGAGTTGTTCGTCTAAGTTGCAGTCTTCACTTGAGACTTTTATCTGATGTTTGAAATTGTGGATGGTTATAGAGTCGTAAGGATGTTGAAGGATCTCTCTTTGTTGTCAAGAGGTGATGATGAGTACTGTCCCTTCCCCCTCTTTATTTATTTTCTGGATGCTTTTGTATAGGCTTGGATCATTTATCGTTTTACCTGTTTTTGTTCAGGAACTCACAACCTCGGTTTCAATTCATTGTAATGAATCGACGCAATACAGGTTCAGATTTGTATTTATTTATGTATTAAACCATAGGGTGATTGCAGTTGTGTGATTTTGGGCTTGCTTTCGTTATTCTGTAAATTATTTACAGTATAATTAGCCCCGTTATATGTTACAGATGATCATGGTAATCTGTTTCATTAAGTTCACATTGTTTATTTTCAATTTTTCGAACCGGGTTGGAAACAGTTTTAGTTAATGGGGAGCTGGAGAGGTAAAACATTATTTGAGTTTACAAAGTAAAGTCATATTATCTAGGATTATTAATAAATTTCCAAACCTTTAATAAAGTAATTCTGAATGAGGATGAACTCAGGGATTTCTATTTTCCCAAATAGATTTATATCTTTGTTTATAGTAAGGTGAGAGACAGAACTTATGGTTTTTTAAAACGAAAGAAAAAGCTTAGGTAGTATGATAACACCTCTGCTTTTTGTCTCCGAGTTAAACAAGATGTTATAAATAAGTTTATTTTTTGGTATTGGTTAATTGGAAGTATGAATTAAGTGCAGTCGGATCAGTTGCCTGCAATAAAAATAAGAATCTCATGGTTTCTGTATTTCATGTTTAGATTTTTTGTTTCTCACAAAATTACTGTAGACGGTTATCGCCCACTGCAAAATAACTACCTTTTTTTGTTGAGTTCCTTTCGCTCTTGAACCATCACTGGTTGTTTGTTGGTCACAAGGCATCCAATGACGGAATGACCAACATTAATTTACAAGTCACCTATAGTTTTATCACGTGCTTCTCTGATTGCAGTGCAACCTTTTATTGCTGTGCAACCCTGCCAAGCAATTATGAGATAATTACATGAAATTAACTGCTAAATGCTAATTAATATCCATTCCAAGTGCCAGGTAATTACATGAAATAGCATCAACTTCTAAAATATATCCATCAGAAACAATTTGTCTGTGATGTTATTTTCTGAAACACCTCTTCTAGACGCAAATAAGTTTTTATACGATGTTATGTTTGGAGCTTATTATTGCTGTAAGTAACATATGCCCCTTTTGGCAATGCTTAATTTATTATTAGTTACATTGACAACAGATATACTTATAATATGGAGAAACATACACTCCTGCTCTGATCTGCGCTCATTTGTGCTTATGTCTGAATCTGTGCTATCTGTTCCATACTTAATAACTTCCTTTCTGATATGTGTCCTGACAGATAACCTAGTGGAGAATCTATTGGATTTTGAGTATGAACTTAAAAAGCCATATTTATTATATCGAAATGCAGCCCAAGAAGTTAATGGTATATGGTTTTACAATTCAGATGAATGTGAAGAGGTTGCAAATCTCTTTAATAGGTAAGATTATTTATGTTGTGTTTTTCCTTGCTTATTTATGCTCAAACTTTTAGTTAGAAGATGCTAATTCATATCCAATCTGGACTGCAGACTCTTTTTTTCTATTGGTTAGTTAGTAATTGTATCTTATGTAATTGAGATGCAGGATACTTAACTGCTATTAAGATTATCTTTTCTAAATTCAATTTACAGGATACTCAATGCATACCCAAAGACAACTTCAAAGGCAATAATGCCTTCTAGCAAAAGGTAAGGATTTTAAAAAAGCTTATAAAATCTTAAGTTGTTCCTATTGCTATCTCTTTGTATACCTTTCATGATAATTTCTCTTTGTAAATGTTACAGTGTGTTGCAATGTGCTACCTCTATGTAATGATTCCAAACAACATTGTCATTAATATTTCATTTTGTGGAGAAATTTTCTGATTTCTAAATGGGAAATAACTTTCTTTAATAAATTGTTTAATGAGAAGGTCAAATGGTCAATATATATATTACCTTCACCTGGTGGTTCTTGTTTATTTGAATGTGCTTGCTCAAAATTCAATGTTTGTTTTTTTATTTATGTTTTACCCCCACTTAATTACAACTCCTAGTTGGAACCTGGTTTTATAAGTGATTATAGCTGTGTGGCTTATGCTTGATGTTTTCTATATACTGTAGTGAGTTTGAGGAACTTGAACCGGTGTCCATTATAACGGAAAGCCCTCTGGAGTCATCTTCAGCTGCTGCTTCTGCAACTGATGCTCTTGAAGATCCTGTATTTAAGAACTTCTTTAGCGTATGTAATCTAGTTGCATACCGAGTTTCTCTGCTTTTTGATGAATACTTCTGCAATGCCAATTTTAAGTTTTGCTTTTTATTACATAAAATCTTGTGGACCATGTGGTAGGATTTATGTGGATGTGGACGTGGATGTGCTACTTTGTCTTGATATATTATACAATTCTCTTTCAGAAACATTTTCTCTTACAGCCTATCATTTAGGTCTTTGAAGACTGGTACACTTTAGTACTTGTGCCCAGGAACAGGTGTTTACCAGGAAGTACTATCTTTTTATACAACAACAATAACAAAAGCCTTTTCCCACTAGGTGGGATTGGCTACATGGATCAAACAACGCCATTGTACTTTGCCAAAGACCATACTTTCAGATAGACCATTTATTTTAAGATCTTTTTTAATGATATCACTTACATAGTGTTTGGTTGGAGGAAAATGGAGGGGAGGGGAGGGGAGGGGAAGGGAGGGGAGGGGAGGGGAGCAAAATCTCTCCTAAGCCAATTTTAGCTCTCCTCCAAAAGTGGAGGGATTTGGAGGGGAGAGAATATATGTTAAAAAATGGACTAAAATATCCCTAAATTAAATGCTACATTAAATATTATAATTGTGTAAAAAGGTAAATTTATACTTTCCCTCCATTAAAATCCCTCCCCTCCCCTCCCCTCCTTTGAACCAAACAGACCATTAGTGTTTTCAGTAGTTTACCTCTACCTCTATTTAAATGACTATCCTCCATCTAATCAATTCGTCTCATCGGGGTTTCTATTGGTCTTCTCCTCACATTATCAAACCATCTTAGGCGAGACTCTGTTATCTTTTCATCAATGGATGCTACTCCAACTTTCTCTCAAATGTACTTATCCCTAATTCTATCTTTTTTATATGTCTACTCATCCAACGCAACATTTGGTACCATAAAACATTGTTGGTCTTATAGTTGTTCTATGAAATTTTCCATTTAGCTTGAGAGGTATCTTGCGATCACAAATAACGCCCGAATCATTTCTTCATTTTGTCCACCCAGCTTAAATCCTATGAGTTACATCTCCTGCAATCTCTCCGTCATTTTGTATAATAGATCCAAGATTCCTAAACTGTTCAACTTGTGGAATGATACGATCACCAATTTTCACGTCAAAGTCAAAGCTAGATCGCCTTTTGTTAAACTTGCATTCCATATATTCTGTTTTACTCCTACTTAGTCGAAACCCATGTGATTCTGAAGCTTCTCTCCATAATTTGAGTTTATCATTTATTTCTTGTCTTGATTCTTCCACTATGACTATGTCGTATGCAAAAATCATGCATTGAGGCATTGGATCCTGGATGTACCCACTAAGTACGTCCAAAACCAAGGTAAAAAGATAAAGACTCAAAGTTGACCCTTGGTGCAATCCTACAGTTATCAAAAAATCTTCTATGACCTTGTCATCTATTCGCACACAAGTTGTAATCTCATTATACATATCCTTGGTAGCTCGAATATAAGCAACACAAGCTCCTTTCTTCTCTAGTGCTTCCCAAAGGACTTCTCTTGGCACCCTATTGTAAGCCTTTTTCAGATCAATGAAAACCATGTGAAGGTTTTTCTGTTTCCTTCGGTACCTTTCCATCAAACCTTGCATAAGGTATATTGCCTCCATGGTTGACCTCTGTGGCATAAAACCAAATTGATTCTCTGAAATGTGAGTCTCTTGGCTTAATCTCCGTTCGATTACTCTTTCTCATAGTTTCATAGTGTGTCTCATGAGCTTTATCGCTCTATAATTAGCACAATTTTGTATATCTCCTTTGTTCTTGTAAATATCAAAGTGCTTCTTCTCCACACATCTTGCATTCTTTTAGACCTCAAAATCTCATTAAACAATTTAGTTAGCCAGGTTATGCCTTTCTCCCCTAAACACTTCCAGACTTCAATGGGAATATCATCCGGTCCAACCGCTCTCCCATTGTATATTCTCTTTAGTGTTTCTCTTACCTCAAATTCTCAAATTCTACCATAAAAGGTAAAATTTTGGTCTTCCTCAAATTATGTGTTATTCAGCATGTAGAACATATCACTTGCTCCTAAAAAAATAAGGGTAAATTCAAATACCTCTCATGTGGATGCCCATTTTCAATTTGCTCTCCCTGTAGTTTACGCTGCCACTCTAGACCCTTATGTTTCATTCCCTTAATATATTGCCTCCCTGTGCTTTTTCCCGTCAGATTGTTAACAAAACAAGCATGGGTCAGGCACACTATTTCCCATAAACTCTCACCCTATTAAATTCTTGACTATTCTGAAGAAGGTCTGCATCTATTGCTCGCAAACTTCTAACTGAGGGAGCAATGGAGGGGGATCTGTAACAAATACCCAAAACACCAATAATGGGCCAAGATTTAAAAAAACAACAGATTCTTTTGGAGCAATGAAGCTTAGGGGAGGGGTTTATGGGGTATCACATGCCTTTCATGTGCTTATTTTGTCAAAAACAATTATGAAAGAAAGCGCCACAAGGGGGTAGAGTGGCACACGTTAAACCACAGAATGACAACTTAAAAAGGAGCCAAACCACAGGGTAGGTATTTGATATTTACTCTAAAAATAATTTATTTCTTGTCCAGTCATAATGTCAGAGAATTATTAAATAAGTTCATCTTTATATGACATTCTTCACTATAATCTGTGACAAAGTGCTGCACAGTATTTGTCTTATGTGATTTTCCTTATATCAGACCATGTTGTAGACTTGAAGTAGACATCCATGGGAATGCACAGAGATTAGAGACTTTCTTTGTTTCAGGGAAGGGAGGAATTTTTAGAAAAATGATATATAAAATTACCGTTTACATGCTACGAACTTACAAGTCAAATTAAAGCTAAGAAGGAAAAAATAATAATAATGCTAGTATCTAGGAAGAATTTTTTAAATCGTTTAAGTGACGTCGGGCTTGAGGAGAGTAGTGACTAGTAATGTTTTTATTACATATTTTTCATGCATAATATTTCATTTTAGTGCAGCAGAAATTTTTTTTTAGTAGTTAGAGACTTTTTATATGGAATTATTTGGTTGACTGTTGAATAACAGATTGCTAAAATGGATCTAGACTTCCTGACATAATCATCTGTCTCCATTTTGATATTCCAGAATGTCATCTTCAATTTTAAGGGTGCTTTCATGTTTGGTGTTGCACCTTTGTGTTCTACTATTATCTGACTTGGTTATACTGTTTAATCTGTGTCCAATGCCCGTGGCCTTAGAAATTTTTGTATTCAATTGCTGCAGACATCTAATGTGACTGGAAATTATGCTTCAAATGTAGAAAGTTTTAGACAGCCCTACAATTCTGCAACTGTCACTTCTACTGCTCCCAGCAGTTTATTGTCTCCTGCACCTGCTGTGCAAATACCATCTGCTTCTCGTTCAGCTTCATCCATATCAGGCTTCCCCCTTGACTCTTCTGAAACAATCAACAATGGCAGTCAAGTCACTAATCTCTTGAAGCCTTCTACATTTTTTGCACCCACCTCTTCATCTTCACTGTTAATTCCACCACCTATTTCTTCATCTGCGCCACCTTCTGCAGCTCTTCATCATTCCCTGAATCTGCCACGCCAATATGGCACTCCAGTGCTTCAACCCTTCCCACCACCTAATCCACCTCCTTCTCTTGCCCCTATTTCTACGTCCACTCCAAACAGACCTATTATCAGCAGGGATAAAGTTCGTGATGCACTTTTATCATTGGTTCAGGTACTTTATGGTTTTACCATCTTTGTTTTGTTCCCTTGAATTTCTTGATTATAGATAATTTAATAATTTGAATTGTATGTTTAGGTTGTCAGTTGCTTCTTCTTCTTTTTTTTGCTAAAAAGGGGGAAGTAGGGCTACTAGTGTTGTGACCCTCCTTGGGAGTTACCATAGGAGTATTTCCCCGCGCGGAATGTCCAGTTTGAGCCATAGCTACTGCCCACGGGTTGTCAATTGCTTCAAGAGAAGTCTGAAATATTTTATTTATAATAGTGTGGGCACTACATAAGAGCCCAAAACTTTATTTAGACAGTATAAGCAGGCCCAACCAGGCTATCTTAATATGTGGAAAACGATGCAGTTAATGAACATTTAGCTTTATTGTTGGACTGAAAGTACTCCAATCTTCTAGTATTAAGATTTTTGTTTCATATAACATAATAACAAAATTTGAGAGATTTGCAATGATGAGAAATAAGATTGAGAATAATTGGAAAAGGGAGAGACATTGAGATAAGGATTTTTTGAACACCATTTATTGTTACTAGTATGAAATTAGATTTTTAGTGTGCAATTTTATAGTTTTTCATGGTTTTATCAGATTTTTGTGTTTATAATTTCAATATAAAATTATTTACAAGAGAATTGAAGTAACAACAGATAACATAGATGGTGAAATGATTAATGCATACCTTTCTTTTTCCCTTTCTGTCGAAGGCTTACTATCATTTTAGGCCTCTTACGAACTTTCTAAATAGTTTCTCCACTAATGGAGTTTTCCTGTGCCAGGATGATCAATTCATTGACATGATGTTCCAAACATTACTGAAGCTGAGTCATTCATGAGTAGTTCGAACTTTGAAGGTTGGGTGAAAACTGCATATAAAATTAGTTCTGTATATAGTAGTTGCACTCCTACACATCTAACGGGAGCATGACATCTCTTCTTGTAACTTTATCTGTCTTGAGCTTTGGCCACCACTTTGCAAAATATATCTTTCATGGTTGAATGATGTCCAATAATTTGGTGGTTTGATGTCAGTTTCGCCTTACGCTGTAGTACTTGTGTTCTTTGTACAAACGTGGTGAAAGTTCTATCGATTATGTTTTTTCGCCAAATCCTCTAATTTGCTATTGACTATTGAGGCTATCAGTATGCATGAAACTCGTGCCTAGTATGCATTTAGATATAAACAAATTATATCTTTTCCTTTGGTGCTTTAACACATTGGCCGAGTTCAGTTCAAGGAAAGGATTACAAGTCAGGAAGAATAGCATGGAATAGATGTTACATCCAATAAATTCCTTTTCTTTCCCTGCTTGATAGCTAGTTTAATCTTTGTCGCAGAGAGATATTCCCGCCAGTTTCTCTTTGCTGACACCAGAAACATACTTTTTTCACGATCATGCTATATTTTTTCCACATTTCTGTGCATGTAAAATTAACTCATCTGGGGTGATTGATAACGGATGGCATCCTTTGTCCGGGAAGGGCTCCAAGCTCAACGTGGATTAAAATTTTTAGTGCAAGATGGTCTAATTTCTCTGGATATGCTAGAGACCCATTGGTTCAATCTCCATTCCTCATGAGCTCGAGCAGGAAATGATATTTATGTATAGGCTGACCACATGGGATAGAATTCATATTTTTAAAGAATAAATTCGAGTCAATTCAGTTATATTGATGCTTATCACATCCAAAATTAAACACGGAATCTAAACCAAATTGAAATTGCAGAGCGCCTTGATTTCAAATGGGAGAACAGATGATCTGAACTAAGATATGATAAGAAAAACTTCCGTTCTGGTTTTTTTGTGTGGGGGGGGGGGGTGTCATATGATTTAGCCATGTGAGTGTCTGTCTCATTCGGAGGATTTCACCATCACCTTTTTGTTTCTTCCGGAACTGTCGTAGAATTGTAGGAAATTTGATTTAAATTTATGGTTGGAGAGAGGTCAAGCTGTTGCAGGCCAGCCCACATTATTACTAGGCCTTTTGGTGTCTGTTCTGTTGAGCCCATTTGCTACTATTGAGCCCTATGCTATGGTATGACTTGTCTTGCTCTGGAATCTGGATGAACGCAACTCTTCGTCTCCGACTCCGACAACTCCATCTCCATGGCGGCCATCAGAAGAATCATTGGCTCCAATAATTCCTTGTCTCGCTCTCGCTCTTCCCTTCTTCCTCCGTCTCTTCTCACTTTTCGCAGGGGAATTGCTTTCAAGCTTTTCGTCGGAGGTGCTCTCTCTCTCTCATATGCTTAAGCTTTTACAGGTCTTGGTAGTTCCCTTTCTTGAGGTTTGAGATGAATTGGAAATGGCAGTATAATTTAAGTGTTTCTTTAGTTAAAGAAAATTTCTCAAATTTGTCCTAGAATTTTTTTTAGAATTAGAAAACATGAACAGTATTCAATTTTTCATTTTTCATCTCTTGGAAAACAAAATTTTCAAAACCTTCATTTTTGGAAAGAAAAAAAAAAGTTTTATTATATTTTCCATTTTTCGGTGAAGTGTGTGAAACCTGCTCTTCCCTGATCACTTCGTTATAGGTGTTGGTAGAAAGCATACCCATTCCTCATTTATAAAACTGTATGTTTATGATAATTGAACATAATTTTAAACACTCTTCGAGGAAAACATGAAAATGGAAAATAAAATAAGAAAGAGAAACAATTTCTGAACTGAACATGCCCAAAGGTTTTGTGTGTTATACATTTCCTCCCTTCAACCTTGTTCACTTTGTTGCTCCCTGGCCTTGCATCGTCTTTTATCCCCCATCAATGGACCTTGCAATTTGTTCTAGGTTGCTGCTGGACAAAATCTATTGAAGTAGCCATTAGTCTAACTTTGTACTGGAGAGTGGAGATAAATATAATTAAACGAAGTTCACATATCCAATAATTAAATATGTGTGTTTTCTGCTGATGTCAAAAGTTTGGCCGTGGTTGCTGTTTTAAGTTTTAACTTGTAATTAATTTGAATGCCCGTGAATCCATATTAACCTTTGAAAAGGGTTATTTATTGTTGGAGCTGTGTTTCTCATTATTTTGCAGGACTGTCCTTCTACACTACAGAGAAGGGATTGTCAGATGCATTCTCTAATTATGGACAAGTTATTGAAGGTAGCTAGCTAGCTTGAAGCTGATAATTGCACTAACATTAAGCTACTCTCCCTGTGTCATCATCTTATGGTTTTCTGGCCTTTGACAATTTTACTTTTACAGCTAAAATTGTAATAGATAGGGTGTCAGACAGATCTAAAGGGTTTGGGTTTGTCACCTTTGCTTCAGAAGATGAGGCTGAGAATGCCATAACAGAGATGAATGGAAAGGTGACTATCAAATTTGCGACTCTCCTGTTCTTTTTCGGGTTAGAAATGAGAACTGACAGAAGTCTTTGCAGGCACTAAATGGACGAGTTATCTTCGTTGATTATGCAAAACCCACATCCAATACTGGTGGTGGAATGCCAATTGCCAGAGGACCTCCTGAGCCAACAGCAGACAGTTGATTTCCCATATGAGATATAATGTTTGACATACTTGAGCAAGCGATATACTAAAAATAGCTAGAATTGTTGTTTCATCAGCTCATGCTCGCATATGTAGAACTGAGTTTTGAGGATTAAAGATGCACACAACAATTAGAAGCATTGGTCAGCAGCAGCACAAAGTGATAGCTGAAGGATTTATCATTTATGTACTAGAATACTGGCATGTTGAGGATTTTTTTGGCTGTTGGCAAAAGTTTATGAACGGTCTTACTAGTGTGTTTGTGCTAAAGGGTCTTTAATGTTGTACCTACTTTTGGAAGAGTTTTTTTTTTTTTTCTGGGTGGAGATTGGAAGAGTTAATATTTCATACATTCTCCTTCTCTCAAAAAGTATTAAAGAAAAAAGAATTTTTTAATAAATTGTCGGTGTAAAAAAGTATTTTACACTATTATTACTTTTATACAATTACTTTAAAAAAAGGGATCACAAAATTTTTATATGTAACACATAACGTGTATGTTCCAATTTTATGAAACTTGTTAGCTACCCTCTACCCGTGTTTTGCACGGGCATATTGCAATAATACTAGCCACAATTCTGAGGGACTGAAAAATGAGGGAAGAAAACTAGAAGAGATCAAAAATACAAAAAAAAGCAAAATGTATTTCTCTCTGGTGAAGTTAGGCTTGGCAATTTATACCCGATCCGCGAGTATCCGATCCTACTCACTCTGCTTGGGGCGGGTTTTTAACCCGACCCGCAATGGGGCGGGTATGGACGGGTTCAACAGTATTTGCGGGGCGGGGCGAGTTCAGGTTAGGGGTAAATCCACCCCGCTCCGACTCACACCCCACATATACCCTAAATGTTTTATTTTACTTTGATACTTTTTATCTTTCACTCCAGTGCCGTTAGGTTCTTTCAGGCTGCCAAAGTGAGGTTCTCTCGGTCTTTAGCTTGCAACGCTCAAGTAAGTAACAAAATCCATAGATCTAGTTCCCTTTCTTCTCCATCTCAGCGCTCAACTCTGTTTTGGTCATCATTTTGATTGTGTCGTATTCTCTCAACTCTGTTTTGGTCATCATTTTGGTTGTGCTCTGTTTTGATTGTGTCGGCGTCGCGTTCCACTTTTGGTAGTAGTTGGTGGTGAGTTTGCACTGTATCAATGGTAGGAAGCCTAGGCAGAGAAGGAGCAACAAGAGTGAATGAAAATTCATGGTTCCAAGTCAAACAGAGATGACTATTATCTTTGAAGTTGAAGAGGACAATGAAGATGAGAAGGTGGTCAAATTTGGGCTCAAAAATGGAAACCCGATGGTTAAATATGTGAAAAAGCTTTTTTTTTCTTTTTCTTTGCAGAGGCAGGTTATTGTTTAATTATGATGAGAATGGATGGTGGAGTTGTGGTGAGACTACTTCCTGCACAGATTAATGAAATATGGGAGATTTGGTGGTCTGTGAAGGAATGGAGGGTGAAGGAAAGTATTAGAGTAAATGGTGGTGCATTATTGTGGAAGAGAGAATTCACAGGGAGGTGATGGTTATTTTTAGAGAGTTGTATGACTCTGCTTTTTTCTGCCTTCGGTTGCAGACAAGTTAGTAAAATTTTGAGGTGCAAATTGAATTGCTAATAGACCCTTCATTAATTATTTGTCACTGCAATATATAATGCTTAAGCACATGCGTAAGTGAATCAGTGATTATAAATTCAATATTTTACTACTATCAACACTAGCTTTATTTCATGTCTTACTTTATTATGCGTAAGCACATGCGTAAGTGACTATAAGTCTATAATGGATACTTTAGAATGTACACAAAAGTCTTACTTTATTATGGATGATGTTTTGTCTTTATTGTTATTTGTCTTTATTTCATGTCTTATATATATATACGTAAGAATCCATTCTTTCCACCAAAGAATCCATTCTAATTTACTATTTTGTTATTTCTTTAATTAATATGAAACTTACAAATGTTGAATTAGTTTACTATTTTCTTTAGATTCAGTTCATGTTTCATTTTTATGACTTAGTTTTTATTATATAAGTGCTATAAATTATTTTTTTAATGGAAGAAAATATCATTATGTCATCTCCTGATGTTGATACTATGTCACCTCTTGAGGCAACTTCAAATAATCCTAGTCCTAATGTAGAAAACTCTAACCCAATTCAAGAGCATCCATAAGCAGCATCTTCTACAGCACCATTACATGGAGTAGAAGCACTTGAAGAAGAAGATGAAAACAAAGCAAGTGTTAAAAGTAATTGTTGGAATCATTTTCAAAGATTTAAAGTAGATGGTGAATGGAAGGCCAAATGTAACTATTGTGGCAAATTATTGGGAGCAAACCCAAGAAATGAGACTAAAACATTGAAGAATCATGTGCAATACTATTGTAAGAAAGTGAAGCAAATTAACTCAAAGCAATCAACTCTTGCCGAGTGCTTTATGAAACAAGGAAAATGTGGAGATTCAGGTTCTTTTGATCAAGACATTTCAAGAAATTGTCTTGCGAAGATGATTATTATGCATGAGTATCCACTGAATATGGTCGATCACATTGGAATGAGGAGGTTTATCTCTAGCTTGCAACCTTTGTTTCAGTGCCCCACTCGCAATACAATAAAGAAAGACATCATGCAAATATATGCAGAAGAAAAACTCAAATTAATGAAGGCATTGGACAAAAATGGAAGTAGAGTGGCAATTACTACTGACATGTAGACTTCCAATCAAAGGAAAGGATACATGGTTGTGACAGCACATTACATTGATAGCTTATGGAAATTGCAAAGCTGCATTTTGAGGTATTTTTCATAACATTTCCCTTATAAAGCTTTGGTTTTTATCATTCCCTAATTTACATATTCCTTTAATTTTTAACTTTTCTTATGTTCCCACTCCTCACACAAGTGAAGTTCTCACTAAAACACTAATGAAGATTTTGTTGGAATGGAATCTAGATAGAAAATTATCAACTATTACATTGGATAATTGTTCTACTAATGATGCTATGATGGATGATTTATTGGGACGTTTGGATAGTGGATATTTGTTATTAGTGGGTAAATTGTTACATATGCGTTGTTGTGCTCACATTCTAAATTTGATTGTGAAAGATGGTTTAGACATAGTTAAGGATGGTATTGAGAAGATTCGCAATAGTGTGCTATATTGGAATGCAACACCTAAAAGGCATGAAATATTTGTGAGTTGGTGCAACAAATCTGGAGTTCTATTTACCAAAAAATTAGTGCTTGATTGCCCGACTAGGTGGAACTCAAGTTATGTTATGTTGGAAACTACTTGGTTGTATAGAGATGTTTTTACTTGTTTAAGACATAAGGAACCTCAATATAAAAGTGTGCCAAGTATTGCAGAGTGAGAACTTGCTAAAGAGATTTGTGGCAAATTAAAAGTGTTTTATGATGTGACTCAATTATTTTATGGGACACAATATGCAACTGCAAATCTGTATTTTTCACAAATTTGTGAAATTAAGTTGGCATTGAATGAATGGCTTGATTCTCATATTCAGTTGATTAAAGATATGGCATTTAATATGATGATGAAGTTCCAAAAATATCGGGATGATATTCATGGTATTATGGGTGTTGTTGCTGTCTTAGATCCTAGGTATAAGATGACTTTACTTGAGTATTACTTTCCAAATTTATATCCCTTTGACTACTCAAAGCAAATTGAAAGGATTCAACAAATTTGTTATGACTTAATCAATGAGTACCAACAAAGAAAAATTTCTGCAAGTTCAAGTATCTATGAGTCTACTACCCAAGAACTCATTAATTCAGGAGATAAAATGAATGCTTATGATTTGTTTGTGAGGAATAAAAAGCGTGCAAAGGGTTCATTTATCAGGACAGAATTTGATCATTATTTGGAAGAAGATGTTATACCACGAACTCATGACTTTGATATTTTAGTTTGGTGAAAGGTAAATGGGGTTAAGTATCCAACTCTTCAACAAATTGCTAGAGATTTATTTGCTATTCCGGTGTCTACCGTTGCTTCTGAATCTACTTTTAGTGCAAGTGGACGCTTGATTAGTCCTCATCGTAGTAAATTGAAAGAAGACACCATAAAAGCTTTGATGTGTACTCAAAATTGGTTGTGGGGTTTAGACAAAAAAGGTAATTTTCTATGTTCCATTCAATTTTTTATATGTTTATATATGATTTTGTAATAAAATTAATTGGTTTGTGTTCTTTAATTTCTAGATGAAAAACCTCTCACTTTGGATGATTATTCTACAATTACTGATGATGAGGAGGAATATGGTGATGAGTTGATTGCATGATGGAGAGCTATGCAAAAGCTTCAAGTGTTAGAGTTTGTTTTTTCATTGTTTACTTGTTTTAATTTGTATGACTTTGATATATTTAGAGATTACCATGTTGATTTAGCAATTTAAATTATGGACAGAGATCCTTTCATATCAAATGATGATTTATTTGTAAAATTGTAAGTAATTTATGGACATAGTGCGGGTAGGGTTGGGTAGGGTGCGGGTTCTAATTTTTTCACGCGGGTAGGGTATGGGTTTTTGTTTATAAAACCCGCGGGTTGGGTAGGGACGGGTTGAAATTGATTTTAAGGTTTGCGGGGCGGGGTCAGATTAGGGAAAAACCTGCCCCTACCCACCTCATTACCAAGCCTAGGTGAAGTCGCAGTCTCCCGTCATGGGGATCGAAGCCACGACCAGGTGGTTAAAAGCCACGCGCACTACCTCCTAGCTAAGACAGCTCTATTCATTAGAAGAGATTGAAAATACAAAGTGACTTGTATTAACTAACATTAATGGTTTGTTTGGATGCGTGAGAGAAAATAAAAAGGGAAAAAATGAAGAGAAGAAAAAATAAATAAAAAAAATATTTTTTTAAATATAAAGAAAGAAAAATATAAGAATAAAGAAAGAAAATATAGTTTTATAAAATGACATACATACTCTTTTTATATATAATAAAGTACAAATGTATCTTATTATCTATTTTATATATTTCTAAACATACTTATCATAAATTATATAAATAAATAAATTTTACAATAAATAATAATTTAAAAATGGTTAGAATATTAATGCTTAAATTAGAAAACCTAATTTGAAATCATGTTTAATTAAAAATGAATTTAGGTTGTTATTTATAATTTTATAATATTTTAAATATATCAACCTCCATTAAAAATTATTTTAGATGAACCCAGCCCCACTTTTATCCCTTCGCCCACCCCTATGCCCTTCCTCATCTCCCCCTCCCCCTCCCGCTCCAACCCCATCCCCTACCCACTCCAACCCCATCCCCAACCGCCCACAATACATGTGTTCTTTAGTCCATGACGTGCTTCTCTCCATCTATCACCACCAACCGCTACCAAGTCATCTGTGTAACTTGACATTTCAACCCCAACCATCCACAATACATGTGTTCTTTAGTCCATGACGTGCTTTTCTCCATCTATCACCACCAACCGCTACCAAGTCATCTGTGTAACTTGACATTTCAACCCAATCCAAATCGATCTTGATCTTGAGCATATAGGGTATGTTTGAACATATAAGATATGTTTGAATTAGAGAAGTTTTAAAGAGAAGAATGTGAATGGAGAATTATTTATTTTTGAATTAAAAAATTTATAAAATATATATATATATATATATATAATCACAAGATTATATGATAGTCTCTAATTTTATTCTTCTCATTTAAAAAAATTATCAAATAAAAAAATATAAATTTAAAATAAATAAAAAAAATTACTGGTCCTTCCCTTTTTCATTCCATCTTCTTTCTTTGCATTTTCTCCTACATCGTACCGTAAGAAAAAGCATGCCATGTGTGCGGCAAATTCGCCGTCTGTGGGGATCGAACCCACGACCACGTGGTTAAAAGCCACGCGCTCTACCACTGAGCTAAGACGGCTCTATTGACATGGTGCTGTAAATTACTCCCTAACTTCCTTTTCATTAGACATACCTTTTATTCATAAGAAAATAATGGACGAAGAATCACGTCAACAATGTATTTAATTATAATATTATATATATCATACCCTCGTATCCGTCACGAAATTAAAAATAATTTTATGCATTCCTTTTCATTAATTAACAACGAAAAAATATTTTTAAAATCTATATTGTAGTTCACAATATTTCTTTTTTTTTTTTGTGAATTTTTTAATCTCTACGTAAATGTTTGTTTTTTCGATTTTTCAATAAAAATGTGAGGTCGAATTTAGGGATAGCACCTGGGCAGGATACTCTCTCTCTTTTCATCCTTGCTAATAACCTTACTTTCCTGTTCTCATCCCCAATCTCTGGGGAGAAATTTTTTTTTTCTCTATTCCCATTTCTTGTATTCCCACAAGTTCTTGAGGGGAATCCAAAATTTTTTTTTTAAAAAAAAGGTAAAATTTTTTTAGTAATATATATATAAATTAAAGAAAAAAAACTTAAAAGAGTATAACAATATAAAAAAAGTGAATTGAGAGAAATTAAGTAATATATATATATATATTTAAAAAAAAACTTAAAAGAGTGTGGCAATATAAATATAATGAATTGAGATAGTATTTTAAGCCTTAGGGTTTATTTTTATTTTAAATTAATATAAATATTAATAATAGTGAAATGATTAAAAAAACAAAAATTATTAATATATATATAATAAAGATAATTTTGTAATTAAACGAGGACAGGTTCCCACGAGACAAGGAATATGATCCCATCCCCGTCCTCATCACGGTCCCCAAATTAATTTCAGGAGAATTTTCTCCCTCATCCCTATTTCCACGAGTGAAAAATTCTTAAATTTAAGTTCTTAAATGAAACAGTCTATCCTCATATTTAGATTTTTTTGTCATCCCTAGTTAAGCCTAACATTAAAAAAAATTAAAAATGTTTAATATTTTAAAAATGTAAAAAATATTTAATATTTTTTAGCTAATTAACTGGATTTATTTATTAAATAATATTATTAATAAAAGATATTAGAATTCTTAAACGTGCACTAGTAGCACCTAAAAAAAAACACAACAAATAGATATTTTGACTTGTTCAGTTAACGTAATAAATAATTCTCTAGTAAGCATGTATTCAAAAAGCCAGACTGCATTAGAAATTTTAAAGCCATTAAAAGCTTGTAAGCACATGCTAGATCTAACTTACATAATATCTCAACAAACGTTTAGATTAGTTGTAAAAAAAAAATATGTTAAAAATTAATTATATGTATAATTAATTTTTTTAAAAATAAATTATAAAAAAATTAATTTATGTTTAGATGTGTTAATTAATAATTGATTTTAAGTTAAAAAAATTTGTTTTGATTGTATAAACATGTTACTTTTAGGTATTAAATTATCAAAATATGTATGAAATGATTAAAAAGTTATTTAGTTGATGACAAATAGGTATTTATCTCTCAAAATTTTTGAAATAATCTGAAATCAAATAATTAAAAACTTAAAATGAAAGATTTTAAAAAAATTATTTTTCGTTATTAAAAAATCATAACTTGTAATTAATTTTACGCACTTTAAACAAATAAGATAAATTTTAAATAAAATAACTTTAAATTAAAAAAATAATTATTCTAAAAATTTAAACAAAAATAAACATGCTCTTAGTGACGACTATATGAATTTGGAGAATAAAATCTTTATAACTCGTGTAACTAAGCACATGAATCAAGTCAACTAATATCAAATAAGGCATAAACATAGATACTGATCCAATCAAGCGCACTGTGATATGACCCTTGCTAAGTCCCAACATAATAATTTATGTTACTTTATATAGATATAGTCTTCATTAATACCGAATCGCGTGATGATATCATATAATATAATTATCAAATCACATGTTATTAACTTCGCAGGACAAGAAGTTATCAAATCATTCAAGTATTAAAACCGAAGAAGAATTTTAAGGGTTCTTTCCTCACGGACATCAACAACTATTGTGTTGCATCAAATAAGCTCATGACAGTGCTCATGCGGGGGTTGCTGTCATCCCTAATTAACCTCCTAAACGAAATAGGCGAAACTTTGATTTCCGTGTCAGGGTTGCTATAATATTTTTATGAATCGTATTTAAGATGGGTAGTGAAACATTTATTAAATATTAATTTTATAATAAATATTTAAAATTTTATTAAATATAATTAATAATTAATAAATATTTATCAATTTACAATTATTATTAATACCTTTAAAAGAAATAAAAAATACTAGTGCGGGAGCCAAACTTGCTTAGCGCTTCCCATCAATCATCCCCAACCAAAAACTAAAAGTCCCTTGCTTGTAAATAACGTCTTTTTATTTTTTTAATGTCAACCTGACAATAACGTCAATTACAGCTCATCTAATTATGACGCAGGTTCTTAATAAATAAGAAATAACATCATTTGAGAAACATTTTTTACACAATAAATATTTAAATTAATTCTTTAAGAAAATACGAAATATCAGTTTAATATTTTAATTATTTTAAATATTAAAATAATTTTTTTAATATTAATTATTTTATATTAAATTAATTTTTTAATATTATTTTTTATATTAAATTAACCATTTTAAGAAAACAAATTTTATGTCAAAAATAATTAAATAAAAAAATTAATATTTTGTATATCTTTAAAAGAATAAATTAAATATTTATTCTTATTTATATATAACTCACATATTTTTTATCCCATTAATTTTATTTTCAAATTCATGTAATATTACATCTTTTTTAAAAAAAATATATAAATTAATTCAATAATTTTGTACTTTGATAATTTCTTTTTCTCCCCTTAATAAGTATTTGTATAACATCTTACTACATGAAAACTAATAATGTTGAAGGTATGATTCTGACGCATCAAAATTATGACGGTATGGCAATAGCATCATGTTAGGCCGCACCTTACTAAAATATTACCACGCACTAAAGACATGTGACAACTATTTGTTTTTCAAAGGAAAATTTATTGAAAAATGTAAGAAATAATAGTAATTATTCAAAAATTCATTAATTATTCAAATTTTAAAACAGGATTAACAACTTAAATAGTAAATAAATTCGTATAAATAAATTCATTCATTCATCTTTGAAAATAGTTTTCCCATTTTTCAAGCTACTTAGGCTTTGTAATTTTAAATTAAACGAAACACCCCAACTGCCCTGCATGCAGTTGTTTCTTCTCCTTTGGACATACTCGTGTCTCTTTGTTCCTTACATTTTATTTCTCTCTATTTCTCTCTTATTCTTTTGTACAACTCTTTCTTTTTTCTCTGTTTTGTAACTATAGTATGTTGAACGAAAGCAAATAAGCAATTGCTGCAATTGTAGTCTTAAGTATTTTCAGAATAGAAAGAAACAAAAAAGACCCGAAAAGGTCAATGCCGCGAGAGCCACGCAGAGCCTATCCAACATGCTTTCTGCCCTCAACTTTCCTTCTTTCCTCTCTTCCTTCTTATTCAGGAACTCCAAGTATCCATTCCTTCTTTCCTCCACACTCCTCAATCTCAATCTCCCCCTTTTACCTTCCAACGCCCTCTGCAAGATTACCAAACTATCCCTCCCGTTCAGGTGAAACCCCTCCATGTCCTCCATCTGCAGACACGCCTCCCTCACCTGCATTTCCCCTCCCACCGCCCCACCGCACGTGACCACCAAGCTGCACAGCACTAACTCCCTCGCCGACCATCTCTCGCCGCCGCCAAGCACCGACGCGAACCGCACCTGCACCTCCCCGCTCAGCCAGTGCCGCTCCACCGACACCGGCTTCCGGCTCGACAGGTTCATGGCGCGCCGCCCCCTCGGGTCTATCACGATCCAGCTCAGCCTCAGCTCCTCGCCGATGTCCCGACACGCTTCCTCGCTCTTCGGATACTCGACGGGCGTTTGAACCGTGTCTTTCGGGTCAAGAAGGTCGACCCGGAACGGCGAGCACCTGAACCACCTGGTCTCCGTCTCGGTCTCCACCACCTTGGAGAGGATGAGCTGGTGGCGGTGGAAGAGATCGACGGCGGAGATCAGTTCCGGTGATCGGTCTGGATTTTTGGAATGGGAATTGTGAGGGGTGGCGGTGGGGAAAGAGTCGGAGAAAAAAGAGCGAGAAGCGCGAGGGAAGGTGGAGATGAGGTGGCGGATGCGGGGGGTGTTGGTGGAGGGCCACGTGGAGTGACAAATGTTGGCCCAGAGATGATCGTGTGCTGAGAGGGCATGGAGTTGGGAGCACGTGGTGGCGGCGGAGGCAAGCGAGGGTCCGTCGAGGCGCGTGAGGATGTGGGTTTGGATTATGTCCGGATGTACGGCTGAGATGGTGGTGCCGGTCTCGGTCTCGGCTTCAGCGGAAGTGCAGCCCATAATAATCTATGTACGTGTATTTTGATGCACCACAGCTGAAGCTAAACAATTCATTTGCTACTTGTATATATTGTTTAGCTTTGCTGCTTTTATATATATATATATATATATATATATATATATATATATATAGGAGGGATCAACTTACACCGGTGTAAGACTTGATCACTCTTACACCACTCAATAACTTTTTATTAAATAACTTTCTTACAAAATCTACCGTTAGATTGAAAGTTTCTATTATGGAGATCATACTTATAAAATTTTACATTAATCCGAAATTATTTTGAGGCTCATTCATATATATCAAAATTAGCGTAAATGTAAATTATTGAAATATATGAAAATATAAAGTATTTAATTATATTTTTATTGATATTCAATTTTTTTAAAATTTGACACAAATAATTTACATGATAGAAACTTTCAATGTAACGGTAGATTTTGTAAGAAAATTATTTAATCAAAAGTTATTAAATGGTGTAAGAGTGATCAAGTGTAAGTTGATCCCTCCCCATATATATATATATATATATACTGTGCAGTAGCACCAGATTGATGGCCTTTTTAGAGTAGTTATAAAAATTAGATTGATAGTTGACTCGGTCAAGGTACTAGATCAATGAGTTTCAACTAGTGGGTTATTGGTCTAATTGCATAAAATTAAATAAATATTTAAATATATGTATATATATATATATATATACATTACATACAATGATATTTATCATTATAAATAATTAAAATATATTTATTTTAAAAAAAAATATGACCTATAAGAAAAAAAAAGTTTAACCCTTAATTCATTAAAAAAAAACCTTAATATTTTCATTAAAATGTTCATAACTTAGAAAATAAGTTTTTTTTTGAAAAATTAGGATTATCATGGCGTAAATCTCAAAAAGTTATATGAAATGAACATATAATTAGTTTAAATTTGATATACAAGTCAAAAGTTATAATTTTTTAAAGTTTAATTTTTTTTTTAATTTAGTAATCTGGCCGGTTCCAATTCAACTAATTGAGTCACCGATTTTCATCTAAAATCGACCAGATCGGATTAGATTTGATCAATTTTGAGACATATCCAATTCAACTAACCACTCAAACCAGTTAATTAGCCGATTCATCGATCCACCAACCCGTCGGATCTGATTTTTATAACAATGCTTTTAGTATTCACTCGCAGCTCACACACCCGTTTGACCTCAGAAGACACGTTTAAAATGAATGTAATTAATTATTCTTGCAAGTCTATATATAATTCGGTTGAGCCATGTTGATAACTCGATAGACGGATTACTACTATTAATATAAAACAAACAAATACCTAGCCAAAGTAATTTGATTTATGATTTATATGTATAAAAAAATATTTATTGAGAAATATTAATTCTTTGAATAAATCTCAGTATCTTAAAGAATTAGTCCCAATAATCACACGTGAGAATACGTTAGAAAACATATATATATATATATATATATATATAAAACAAACAAAAACTTATATAGGCAATAACTCCAGACTACTTAAAAGGTCATAATTTCATAATATAACACTTGATTTAGCGGTAGTTTGGATGTGATTTTTTTAATTAGAAATTTGTTTTTAAAAGAATATTTTTATTATATTTTAATGAGTTTTTATGTAAAATTATATGTTATACTTTTTATTAGTTAATTTTTTTGTTTTTTATAAATTTTATAACATAAAAAATTATTCAAACATTTAAAAAATTCTTAAATATTACATTTAAACATAAAATAATTATTGTTTTAAAAAAATTAGAGGTAACTAGGTAACTAACAACGCATAGGATATTTTGGTAACTTCCTGCAATTGCAAACCTGGAGTAGCTTTCACGGGGATTTCGAACGATAACAATTTTTAATTCAATTAACTACTCTTATAATAATACAGATTGAAATATTACTGTTTTGCCGTATTATATTTTAGAATAATGTTATATAATAGATATATTAGTTTATTTACTATATTATAATTTTAATTTGTATGATGGACAGTGGACCCAACTGGACTACGTAATCCCTTCAGATTTGATTTTTTGTTTTCGATGGAGTGATTTTTCTATTTGCTAATGATGAAAGTAGCTTATAGATTATTAAAATCTGATTTTTGACTTGATTATTGGTGTCTTTAAAATTTATTAGCAAAATACTGTATATATTATTTATTTATTGTTACTTTTGTTATGTAAAAGGTTATTTTTTTCACGTAAATATGTGAAATGAATTGGCATATTTTATATAAAATATGTCAAATGTATTGATGTATTTATATAAAAAAAATATTATTTTTTTACTTAAATATATTAATGTGTTTGACATATTCTTCATAGATTTATCAACACGTTTAACGTATCTTACATAAAATGCGTTAAATTATTTAACATATCCTATATAGATGCATCAACACGTTTAACTTATGTTACGTGACACATGAAAAAAAATTCTTACATAAAAAAAATTAACAGTAATTTAATAATTAATTTTAAAATAATAATATTTCAATAATAAATTTTAAAAACAACATTATCTTAATTAAAAAGTCTCAATATCTTGATTAAAGAAGGCTGGCTTTAGAGGAAAAATATTAATATAATATAGTGTCAGTTAGCTAGATTTTCCTGTAAATGTGACCTAAGCGTTGCCGTCTAAACAAGTTTTCTCTAATCAACTTTCTAGATAATACACTGTTTATTGTGTCACTTCATTGGAAAATTTTCCTGTTCCACTACTTTTTGGTTCCTTATTAATATAATGATTAAAAGCTGAAGGTAGGTTGCGCATTCTCGTACCATACATTAATGTCATTGTTACTCACCTCTACCCGCCTCGTTTAGATTCAATGTTTAAAGGCTTCAATATTAATTGATTTCATAATAGAAGTTATATCATCATACATGTTAGATCAAGATACTTATTAGACAGTTAGTAAAGATAGAATAGATAATTTAAATAATTAAAATTAAAATCATATTATATCTTCACAAATCTTCTCATCTTTAATAAGATTTCTAAATTTAAATAATTAAAATAAAAATTAAATTATTTTTTATTTTTTAATACTCTAAACACAAAATTTAACCTACAAATTAAATCAAATCATATTTTTAATATTACAAACACATTCGAATTGTATATATGATACGATGCGGTGACAAAGTGATAAATAATTTAAAAATCATAATAAATACATACAGATATATATATTTAAACATTAAATCTTGGCGTATTTTCTAAAAAATGTCATATAAAGTAAAAAGATTGAAATAAAGAACTATTAATTTAAATATAAGTGAATCAATTACTATATCTAAAACTATAAAAAAAATTATTTGACACTTATTAAACGATTAAATAGATTAATGGTTAAAACTAAAATTATAAAAACTATTTTTATGAAATTAGAATTGAAGAAAATAATTTATATTATAATACTAAAATAGAAGTCGCACCATAATTAGCTTGTTACTTGAAAAACGCGAATCTGCTGCGCACCTAAACAGATTATACAATGTGGTTTTTTTTTTTAAGTTTTATAAGTGTTTGTGGTTTTTTTTTAATTATTAAAACAGAATGTATGTATTATTTTTTATAATTTTTTTGTGTTTATTTTTTACACTTTAATACTACATCATTTTCATTTTTAGTATTAATGTGTAAAAATAATACACATATTATATATATATTTTATAAATTAAGATATTTTCTCATTTAAAAATTAAGAGATTAATGTTACAATATATAGTCATATATGTGAAGGCAATATTTTTTCTAATTGTATTTTCTTCATACATATCATCTTAATAATCGAATCTAAAATAAAATATTTAAAGTAACTTAATTTTTTCCATTCAAATTAATATAAGTTAACATACACATATTATATTTTAATTAAAAAATAATATCATTATACCCATAATGTAAATTTTATCATTTTTTTTGGGTACATCTACCGTGTGAATTTAACTAAGACCTTAAGCGAGCTGTAGTCTTGCTAAGATCACATTTGACAGGAGCGTCAGATCATTGTCTAATCAAGATCTCCCAAATTCAATTTCTTAAACTTCAATTTATAAAAAAGTCTCTGCTTGCCCGCGCCTTTCCAACGAATTTCTCGGGATGAGTTAATATTAGTGATCGTTTTTCACTTAGACATTATCCTTTTTCCTTTTTTTTGCATATTTCAATCACCAGGTCATCATATTCATTACTAAATAAAAAGAGTCTTGCTACGATAAATTTGAGCTCTTGTTGTAATAATTTGCATATTGTTAAACGGCATTTTTAAAAGTGGAAAAAGAAAAATGAAGAAATTATCTTTTCTTAAAACGCTTTAACTTATCACGGTAAAACTCAAATAAAAATAATTTCTTAATAAGTGAATATTCATAAGCCACGTGAGAGACAAACATTTTGCGGTCATGTCGTTGTAATTGTTACTGCAAGCATTGATTTTGAACTTTGATTGTTGCTTTGGAATAATAAACAGTGGCAGATGGAGGGTAGGGGAACAAATGTCGTACCTTAGCTTAAAAAAATTTCATGTCATATATAACTCACTTAAAGGATGTTGCTTAATTACGAAGAAAATTTTTTCTTAATCTACAGAGTATAGAATTTGAACATTGTTGGGTGTATAAAAAATATAATTTATAAATTAAAACTATATAGTAATTATTAATTAATGTATTAATAAGTATAATAGTTCTTAAATAATATTTGTATGTATATTTTATATATATATATAGTTCATTTTTTACCTTTTCTTATGATAAAAGGTGAAGTTGAAATTAAAAAAAATTGATTTAAAAAATATTATATGATTAATCATAATTATAATAAAAAGAATCTTACTTACTAAAAAAAAAAATTCACATGAATATGAAGTTATAATGAAAAATCATATATGTAATATTTTGAATAAGATAAGAAATTGTTATACTCTAACTAATTACTTGTGACAATTAACTTGTAATATATTTATACCCCTCACTGTCTATTTTTAATTGTAATTTTTTAAACAATAATGTTATTTGTCACGAATGGTTTCTTACACAATCATTCACAAAAACAAAATGCATTGTTCCTTTTTATCATAGTCAAATGTAATAAAAAAAAAAACTACTTCACAAAACGCAAACACACTTACTCTTCTTTTTTTAATTTGTGTGTCGTTATGAAATTTGTTTCATAGAATTTAACATTTTTCCTAACTTAAATTTGTAAATAGAAAAATAACAATATAATTAATTAAGACTTAACATGAATATTAAATTTATTCAATTGATCATGATATAAGAAATTAAAACAAGAATAGTTAGTGATGAATGCCAATAGGCTATTGGAAGTACTAATAGCCAAACCCTTCACATGTTACATAAAATGAACAAAATTACTAACAAAAATTATAATGTAATGTTTGTAAGCTCCAACCTAAACATTATATTAGTATATTTATTATTTAAAATTTTTCAATTAAGCATTTAATTTATGATTTGTTATATCTTATTTTCTAATCGAGAGTATATTTAAAAAAATAATCATTAGTCCTTTCATATTAAAAAAACATGTAAATTTTTTATAAAAAAAGACATTTAGTATTTTTTTGGAGCCATTTCTGAATATTGAGGCTAAAAGAATAAAACCAAATTTTTAATAAAATTATATTGATCTCCAACTTCAATTAGATCAAAATATATAGATAAATTATTCTTTTTATTTTTTTGTTCTTCGATGGGAGAATCGAAATTACTTTCCCATCTTTCAGTGGTAGCAAACTCACCATTATTGCTCAAGTGACTATGAATAAATGATTCAAGTCATTTATAACTTGTATGATTTTCAATTTTAAAAATAAAAATGTGTGTAAATATTTATCTTTAAAATTGAAATAAATTATATGCATGAGAAAGAAACAGAAAAATTTGAGATAATTTGATAAATCTTATCAATCTATATTTGATCATGTATTAAATCCCCTATTAAAAATGTGTTACAATTCTTTTTATAATCTTATGATGAAGCTTCAATATAGAATTATAGTTAAGGTTATAAGCCAATTGAAAAATCCTTTAAATGCTAGTGTTCTTTTCATAATTTTTCGTACTTTCCCAAAATTAGTATTTGAATACTATTTATTATTATTAGTCTTGCATGTTCAAAATGAGTACGAATGCAAATTTATTTTCAAATTTATGTGTTAGTTATGAGGTTCAATGCATGTAAGTAATTTTTCTTTATTTTTTTAAATATATTTTTGTTACTAATCAATTGATCCAGCCACGAATTGAATGATTTTTTTTATTATCAATTAATATATCTCTTTGATACATTAATTTTTGCATATTTAAATGACACTTGTAAATAAATTTAACTTTATATTTAAGTGACACTTACCAAAATTTAAAATAAGGCACTTATCAATATTTTATATCATTATAGGTAATATTTGCTAAGAGTTTCTTTCATGATCTTAACTTTTATATAGATAGATAGATTTCCTTTGAGGTAATTAATAAAATTATCTTTGTTAATTTTTATTATTAAAATTATATTTCTCTTGCATTTTGTCATTCTTAGAGTCATGAATGTCCATATTAGAGACCATTCATATACTCATTCATTAAAAACTATTATTAGTAATAGTTAAAAATTAAAATTCATTCAATTAACAAGAACATTTTAAAGGTTTAATTAGTGACTGAAGTGCTTTTAATAAACCATTCCAATAATCATTCATCATAAGCCACACTTGTCAAATTTTTTATGTGACACTTGGCACATTTTCTCTCTTTTTAAAGGGCATATGTCTACATTTTGATTTATGGTCTTAACTTATACATATATATATATATATATAAGTTTATTGTATTATTCCATAATAAATATATAATTATCTTCATTAATTTGTTATTGAGTGACTGATATTTGAATTATTAATCTGTAGGGTTGACGTAATGATTTATGAAGCAAGCTCTATTCCTTGATTTTGAATCTTATGTTCACACCTATGTGAATTAATTTTCTTTAATGAATTGGTTCACGTGGGGTATCTGGTCTCAAGATCATTAAAAAAGAGATTAAATTTTGATTAATATAAAAATAACCTAAATACATGCTTCCCTTACAAATCAAATAAATAAAATAAAATTGTTGGTCCGGGGACAAATAAAATAAAATGAGCAATGTTTCGTATACAATTTTCTACACAAACAAATTTCACATTTTTTTTTCATAATTAAATTTACTTATAAATTTATAATATAAAAAATTTTAATAGTATACATAATAATAATTAATAGTTGTTATATGAAGTATAATTAGTGCGTGTGTGTGTACAACTATGAAAATCGGATGATGCATATCTTACTATTTTGTATGTATTGATAGTTGTTAAAAACGTATGTATAGATAGTTTGTATATCTCACGTTACTGATCTTAATAAAATTTAAAGTAAATTTTAATACAAAGTTTGTAATTAGTATTTAAACTCACCTAGCATATGTCATTAATTAAAAGATCATTTGGATAAAAAAATTGACATTTACCGTTTAGCAAGATTAAATTTATATACTATTATATAAAATACAGTTAATGTAATAATTTAGACAAATGTCACGTGTCACTAATATATGCGCTTTACCCCTTCAAATTCTTACTTCTTTAATACAAGTTTATATTTAGATATGTTGTGTCATATGTCACTTATTCATATTTTTGAAATTGAATCTTGAAATTTTATTAGTTTGTGTTTAGATATGTTGAGATTGGTAATTTCAAAATTTTATTTTGAAATTCCTTCAATATTGGTGAAATTTCAATTCAAATTCCAATTATCTATTTGAATTTGAATTTTCTCTTATCTCTTTGAATATTAATAAAATATTTATTTGATTTTGAGATCAATGCAATAAAATTAAGAATCAATTATGCATACCTCTATCCATAAACCACTTAAACATAGCACTCTTACAAGAAGATTATGAACTCAATAAGTATTTAATATTTATTTTTAAAAAATTAAAAAATTAAAAAATTAAAAAATTAAAAAATTAATTATTAAAAGAATCTATAATTTTTTCAATAATAACCAATGATTTAGCATCCATTGAAATCTTTAAATACTTAAAGTTAATTTTCGTAATTAATTGAATATAATCAAATTAAACTTTAAAATTTAAAAATTATAAGAATTTAATAATATATAAAGTAGTATAAGTAAGTTATACAATCTATATCTATATACTATTATATAAAACATAATTTATACAAGTGAAGCTAACCTCACATGTCACTCATATATGAAAAAAAAATCCAAAATTTTTCTCCTTTAATATAACATTACTTTCCATGTATTCACAATTTATTTAAAAAATTTCAAATCCAATTTAAATTTAAATTTTATTTATGTGATAAATTTAGTTACTCTAACTTTTCAATTTTTATATTAATTTTAATACTAATTATTTTTTTACTTATTAATAAGTGTGATTAATGAAGATCATATATTGCAACATATTTAAATTATTTTTAAATAAATTATTACAAAATGTTTGTTTTTAAATAATTAAAAAAAATATCAAATTAATTATTAAAAGAATCTATAATTTTTTCAATAATAATCAATGATTTAGCATCTATTGAATAAATACCTAAAGTTATTTTTTTCTAATTAATTGAATATAATCAAATGGAACTTTAAAATTTAAAAATTATAAGAATTTAATAATATAGAAAAGTAGTATAAGTAGGTTATATAATCTATATCTATATACTATTATATAAAACATAATTTATATAAGTGAGGCTAACGTCACATGTCACTCATATATGGAAAAAAAATTCAAAATTTTTCTCCTTTGATATAACCTTACTTTTCATGTATTCACAATTTATTTAAAAAATTTCAAATCCAATTTAAATTTAAATTTTATTTATGTGATAAATTTAGTTACTCTAACTTTTCAAATTTTATATTAATTTTAATACTAGTTATTTTTTTACTTATTAATAAGTGTGATTAATGAAGATCATATATTACAACATATTTAAATTGCTAATATTTTTAAATTTAATTAAATATCAATTATACTTATTTATTTATTATAATGAACAAATATTCTAATAAATATTTAATTTGAAATATTTTTAACATTAATCAAATGATTCAAGTTTTATGTTTTTGTATAGTTATTATTTTGTTTTTTTATATATCTTGTTAGACACTAGATATATTAAATACTTTATTATAAAGTTAATTTTTATGATTTTTTTATATTTTTCATATGAAATAATTAAATTAAAAAGTGATGGAGTTACTTTTTACGTAAATTTAATTAAAAAATTCTTATAAATATTATAATTTAAAAAACTTGTATATATCTAATAGAGTAAACATTTATTTTAGTCTTTCAAATATATAAGTGACATCAGTTTAGCCCTTTAATAATTGTATGACATCAAAATTCCTTTTAAAAGACAATTTTATATCATTGAATGACAAATTTGATGTTAAAAAAATACATTGAAAGATTAATTTGATATCAAAAATTAATATTGAAGAACCAATTTGATATCACTAATTATTAGAGAACTAAACTAATGTCACTTATATCAGAACTAAAATAAGTGTTTATTTCATCTAATATATTAAACTTATACGTCACACTGGAAATGAAACTAGTTAATGTAAAAAGAAAAGCTCTTCCATCGCGTTCTTAAATGAGTGGCATGTTTCCTTGCTTATATGAAGGATATAGAGAACATGATCAACCACGACCGCACAATCGTTTGAGAGGGTGAATCACGTGGTTTTATTGGTTGAAATAAATTTCTTATCTTCTATAGCGATGAAACTCAAAGGTGGAACAAAGTCCCAACGGTACGTGGGGAAAGGCATGCTAATAATTCGCATTTTTATGATATGAGAGGAGAATATAAGTCGATAACATATATATTGTAATAGTTTAACTTTGATTCATTGTTAGTATAAATTTTTTTACACTATTATTTAATCATATATTGTTAAATTATTAAAAGAGTTTTACTATCACAATAATTACTTAAAAAGTCTAACTCTTTTAATAATGTGTTATCAAATGATTGGATGGCAATGTAAATAAACTTTACACTGACAATAGATTAAAATTAAATCCAAATTGTGATTAATTTTTTGTTCTTTATATTTTTATATTATGTTTTTCTTAGTCTTTATGTTTTAATTTAATTATTTTAATCTTCTCATTTATTGAATATATTCAATATTGTTTTCTATACTGATTATCCATCTAAATTGTTATATTAAATAGTAACATGTAAAGTGATTGATTAGATAAAAAACATTTAACCATAAGAACAACATTAAGTATAATTGATAAATTTAAGAACTAAAATGAATAAATGAATTAAAATAAATACAGAATAAAAAAAATAATTAAATCATAATTATTAACTATAATTCTTTGTTTAGATCTTTAACTTAAAATATAGTCAAAGGTTACGAATTTGAACTGTTAGATGCGGTGATAAACGAGTCTCACTTATAAAGGGAAGATGCAAGTTTTAACTTTAGAGTCCACATGTTGAAAGGGTCAAATTCACAATATTAGTAATCTCACAGTACTAGTAATCTATAAAAAAATCCTAAAAATCCTAAAAAAAAGGCATATGAAATTCTTCTCAGTCATTAGATGTTTAGATGTCCATAAATACATTGTACCTACAAATTTCCCCTTACCTTTTATCTTTCCTAATCTCACTCTTAAGTCTTATCTTTGCAACTCTCAGACGTGCTTACTTTACTATGCGATAAATATCGTCTCTCTCAATTGCAAATATATGCTTGGTTGCTTTGGCCTTTTGTTGAGATTTTGCGTTTTTCCGTCTAACATCCACAATGCCACATGTATGTTGGCTCATGTATTAATTCATTTTATGCTATTCTTTCACTAGTTTGGTCCTATAAGTTCATATTAAAATATAATATATACTAGATTAGCATTGACATAAGGATTAACGAGCCATTAGACGAGATAACATCATACTCGATCATGAACAATGTTTTAAGAATTGAATTAGAGATTGAATTGACAAGACTTTTGAGTCATAGTTTAATTGGTTCAACTGATCGAATCGGATGTTGAATTGGATAATAATAATAATAATAATAATAATAATTCATTTTCATAAAGATAAAAAACAACTAATTGATAAATCATAGTTTAATCAATATTTATTACTTTCAGATATTACATCTATCCATTTGCCAAATTATAGTTTATCTATTTCAAAGATTATTATTTATAGATGAAATCCCTTTTCTCCCCTCTTCTTCATTTGTGCTTCGTACAAATACACACAAATAAGTCGAGAGAGAGACGAAAAACAAGTTATAACTTACCTGAGGCTGAGTAGTGATAGACAGATAGTAGCTTTGAAGCACGTGGGCCAACCCAAGACGCGAGCTCCCTTAGACAAGAGATCACTTGGTGTAGCCTTGGCGCAAAACTCCTTGGACGCTCCCTTGAAACTACAAGCAACAATAACTTTCGTCATGGTTGAGAAATGATAGCTCTTCTTTGTGAGAAAGATGAAGAGTTGTGGGTTAAACGACAAACATGGATTTTTTTAAAAATGAATCGCTCAGTTCATCCAGCTCACCAGTTCAATCCAATTCTAGCGATTTTTGAGCGATTCAACAACTTTGACGATTTTTAGAGATTGACTTGACCGACTAGGCACACGGGTCATAATTTAACTAGTTGAACTAACTTGGCCTATCTGGTTTTTAAAACATTGCTTGTGAGTTCAACGTGCCAAGTTGAATTGTTTGAATCAACCCATCTATTCATGCCGAGTTGCGAGATTGGTTACTTGGCTTTTTATTATGGGTCAAAGGTAAAAGCACATCACAAGTGACAATTACCAAAAGATAGGCAATAATGATTGACGGAGTAAGCAAACAAGAAATAAAAATTGAAATATTATTTTTAAGTTTTTCCTTTTGATATTCTACAAATATTTGGTACTTGTAATTGTAATTTTTAGAGTTCAAACTAAAAATTGGAAGTAGTGTAAACTAATTAATTTTAAATTATATGGAATTTGTCTTCAAAATTAGAATTATAAATATGTTGTACCAAATAAGATAATTAAAATTGATATGTCCAACTAATAAGTGATTGGTTGGAGTGGTAAGTAGAGCTGGGTAACGGGCCAACTCGACCTAGCTAGACTCATCCCGTTGCAGGCTTCTCTATATACGGGTCATACTAGGTTGACCTGTTTTAATAGTGAGTTGGGCAATTCCCAACTTGGGATCGGCCCGCCAACCTTATTTTTTTTTATTTTTAATAATTTAAATAAAAAAAAGTGTGTGCATAAGTGTAATATAAGACTATTAATTGAGTTTTTTGAACTTTTTTTTTGAAGATTTTTTAAGTTTTTACTTGGGCATAAAGATTAGATAAATTAAATACTTATGTTGAACTACTAATTGAGAGTATTTTTTGTGAAATAGAGTTATTTTTTTTGCTAAAAAATGGGCTAACTCGGTCAAACCTACTTATCCCGCGAGTTAAACGGACCAAGCTTTACCAATTTGGGGTAGTTGTAGGTTGAGTATAGGGATGTCAATGGGGTGGGGCGGGGGTGAGGAGTACTCTTCTCGTCCCCGTCCCCGCCTCCCAAATTTCCCCCCGTCCCTGTCCTCAATCCCCGCCTCGGGGAGCATTCCTCCCATCCCCGTCCCCACGGACCCCTGAGGATCCCCACGGGGATATCAAAAGTTCATAAAAAAAATTAAAAAATTACAAACTAAAACCCAATAAAATTTAAAATATATATATAATTAAATTATTAAATTTAAAGTTAAATCATAACAAATTCAAATTGAAATAATACAATCACAATATTCAAATTAAATAAAAAATATGAAAAGACTAAAATATTATTAGTATTTATGATACATAGTACACATAATAAGAGGTATATATGTACTCTACTCGGGGCAGGGACCCCGCGGGGCAGAGGGTGTGATCCCCGTCCCCATCCCCGAATTACCTTCGGGGCGATTTTGTCCCCTATCCCCATCCTCGCGGGGCCCCGAATGGGGCAATCCCCGCGGGGATCCCCATGTACGGGTAGAAATTGACATCCCTAGTTGAGTATTAGACTGGTCCTAACCCTTTAAGGAATCAGGTTAAACAAGCCAGCCAGCGGGTCTCAACTTGTTTGCCCAACTCTAGTGGTAAGTGACTCTAATTCCAAGTGTTAGTCAAATGTTTGATTATTGGAAATACTCTCAATTTTGTCTCTTAAACAAGGGTTTATTGTATTTTGAAATCCAAATCCACTAAAAGAGTATGTTTGAGATGAAAAAATTTAGAGGAAAAATGATGTGATATGTGTGTTTTTATTTTTAGATTGAAAGAATTATAAAATACTTATAAAAATAAATAAGAAATGATTATAATATTACATGATAATTTTTTTATTTTAGTCATTTTATTTTTAAAAATTTTCATACAAAGGGAATGGTTATTTAAAATAAAAAATTACTTCTCTCCTTCTTTAGTCTATAAACTCCTTTATCTAAACATATTCTTAAAGAAAATTTTATTTAATTAAGTAAAATTAATTAATTAAAAATAATTTAAAATCATTAAGGACATTCTAATATATATATATATATATATATATATATATATATATTTAGAGGAAAGGGCATTATAATACTTACTTTTACAATTAACCGTTTAGACTGGTGTTACACGCTTACTCAGTAAAAATGGAAAAAAGAGTGGCCCGTTGCCACAAAACTTTCCTCTTGCTGTGTGATTACTTGGTTCTCCACGTATGCGGATAAAGCCCGCTCCTGCCACGTCACCATCTCCTTCTTCCTTTTCTTCTTCCACTCTTCATTCTTTTCTTCCGGCGACCGAAGCTAAATTCTCTCTCCAATTTTCTATCTGCGACGTAAATGGCAGTTAAATTACACCACAACAACTTTGTATCATTGAGGTGATCAAATTCTCTTCTCTATTCTTCCCTCCCCCCCCCTCCCCTCCCCCGGGTTTTGGTCTTCTTCTAGATTACAATTCCTCTTCATCTTGTTGGCTCAGTTAGCAGTTAGGTTTTCCAGATATATTAACTTACCTTCAATTTAGTATGGAAACTTTGTTGATTTGAGGAATTGGAGGAGCAATTGAAACATTTGTTTGTTATCTTGCATTCACCTAAGCTTAATTAAGTAATTCCGCTAATTTGTAATGGTAATTGTGATTCAGCAGGTGTTTTCTTTGCTTCAGTTTTCCCTATTTATATGTTTGTTTTAAAATTAATGCTATCGGCATCCTTATTATTACTTTGTTGGGTCGGATTATACTATTTCCACCAACTGGTTGAGTATATGACTATATGAGGCTTGGTAAAGAAAGATACAGAATAGTTGCAATGCACGGTTTTTCGTGGTGATTTCATTTGGTATTATTGCCATTGCACCCCATAGTTACTAACAACTTTGTTAGAGGTTAGTTTCAAGTGCAGTGCCCAAAATTTCAATTTATTGGCTGTCATTATCATTATTTTTGGACTTCCTAGTTCCCTACTTATCGAGTTTGAGAGGCTACAGTTGCCTACTGGCATTTAGATGATACAAGGATATATTGTGAGTTGACAGAGCAACTAGATAATAACTTTTTAAAAGTCATGTAATCCTTACAGTATAGGTTACGCCGCCCCAAGAAATAGTTTCCTTGAACTAGTGCTCTTTGTTTTCACATTTATTGCCTTCCTTTGAGCTTATTTCTTGCATAGAATTCTTTGTCTATGTGTGTGCTGCTTCTAATTGCGTTTCTTTTGGCAGCTCTTCGAATTGTTGGTTTTCAAAAGACCAACGCAGTTCTCCTTATGCAGGCATAAAAGTATCAGACTTGCATTGCATGCGACTAAGTAAATGGAGTAGTAGTTCAAGAAAGGGATGCCTTATGCAACATGCTTTGTTATGGAACAGTGGTCATGATTTGATGGGTTATAGAAAATACTATTTAACATTTTCTAAACCCAGGAGGAGGGTATACCCCTTCCCGTTTGCATCTGCTGATGATGGTGTGACTGTAAATGGGAGTCCCCAAGCTAGCACTAGTACAGACCTTGAAAAAATGAGGGTGAAACTGAATAAATCACTGGTAGATGAAGACTTCTGCGATGGACTTCTCCAGTCTTTATATGATGCTGCCAGGGTTTTTGAGTTGGCAATTAAAGAGCAGAACTCATTCTCAAGAGTATCTTGGTTTTCAACAGCTTGGCTTGGGGTAGACCAAAATGCATGGGTGAAGGCACTGTCGTATCAGGTATTGTCATGATGATTGGTTAATATTTATTATTTGGGCCATATAGATAAATTGTAAAAGGAAGAAGTGTGACTATAGGTATTATTTTGCAGACCTTTGTTGGCATTCTGAAAAAAAAACATGCACTAACATATTGCAATGTTCAAGCATAGTTATGGTTATGTGATGAAGCTTTCCATAGTTAGGCATGTACTTGGGAACTTAGATATCAGAGTCAATGGAATGTATTATCCTTTCTTGTTGCCAATCATAATCATTGATCTATATCTAGTGCCGGTGTCTGTGACCTTCTCATCAGGAATACTGGCTCATTTTTTAATAACTTAAAATTGACTGCATCATTCATCAGAAGACAAGTCGGAGAGTGCATCAATATGACACAAAACTAATTATCATTCTTTCCCGCTGATTGTTAAAAGCATTAGTGTGATACAAATACCACTGCTTTTGTTATTGAAAGTTATTTTCAGAAAACTGCATTTATTCTCCCCTCCCTTGGGCACATTCTAAACAAACCGACCCAGTAGTGACTGATGTGATGACAGAATGGTATGAGTATGACTATTCAAAAAAGTCATTATCTCATAACTGCAGAAGGATTTCTCAATGTCATTGGATTGGTTGTTCTTCATTGACTTATCCCTTTTTTGCCTTTGTATATGTTTGTAAGTAGGTATGTTATGTTTCTTTATTTTGAAGCAATTCTTTACCTTTTTTGTGTGATGAATTGACCTCATGGCTTCCTTTAGAAATTTTGGAGGGCTAAATTTAAAAATTATTAGTAAATAAGAAAATTTTGCTAATGCTCTCAAGACTTGAGAGACCCTTTGTTATTGACACTAAGGTTGAGTCTCCAGCTTTGGATAATTTAGCATATTGTCTGTATTTTTAGGACCTAGGATCATTTGTCTTTACCTTCTTTCCTATATTATTTCCCTTCGTAGAAATATCATCCTAATGCACATCATTTGTATTGATTGCACTAAATTATATATTGCTGATGCACAGATGCTTCATCATAAATGAATCTGGGTAATGTTTCTTCTATTGCCATTGCTACAGGAACTGATACTATCTTTTTCCAGCTTTCCCATTGGTCATATTTCAGTTGAGCTCATTGTTTCCAAATTTTCCAATAATTTATGAAAAGCTGAGAAACAGGTTGCATTAATTCTCTCAGGCTGCTGTGTACTCCTTATTGCAAGCTGCAAGTGAAATTCCATCCCAAATTGATGGTAGAGACAGAAATGTCAATGCATTTGTTCAAAGGAGGTAGCATGTTGCTTTGCATTTTGGTTGGGTTTTTATCTGTTTCTTTTGGATTAAACTTAGCAAAAGCATGTCACACTTACTTATCAGAAGGAAACAGAAATGCTATGCTTGAACCTGTTATTCACCTTGCAAAAACACTTCTGCTTTTTATTGAACCTTACCTTTTTATGTGAAGAACCATTTTTTGTAATAGGCTAAGATGCTAAGTATGTGAAATTTTTCATTACATAATGAAGTCAGTGGTTTGTTGTTATATATAATTGAAGTGTCTGTTATACAGCTTGTGTACATCTTAATGTTAAATTTATGAAGTTTAAAGTATATAGTTTTTTTGTTTTCCCAATGAAGTCTGCTATTTATTGAATATTATGAGAACCATCTCGTTTGAATTTATGGTTTCATGTGTGTTATACCTTTCATATGCAAGTTTTATATCTAATGGACCAATTTTGAATATTATTTACTTCAGTTTGCTAACCATACAAAAAATGAATGTGTACTTGAAAACTATTTTGACTGCCTGCCGATCTCTGATGTACTTTTGTCATTGCTATGTTTCATGGTTATTCATTTTTCGTTCTTTATTATATCTTTCCTTCTTTATTTGTTTATTTTTAATATTTTATTCTACTCCTTAGTTGATTGGGTCTCAAACTTGTTAAATGTTGCATTGATCCAGTTTACTACGGCTATCTGCTCCCCTGGAGAGTTTAATCAGAGCGAAGTTATCAGCTGAACAGCCTGAAGCATATGAATGGTTTTGGTCTGAGCAAATTCCAGCTGTAGTGACATCCTTTGTCAATAAGTTTGAAGGGGATGCACGCTTTACTGCTGCCATTGCTCTGTACGTTCCATCTTAACATTTCTATATATTGAGATAATAACTTTTATTACTCAATCCTTGTTCCTTCATATTATACTTTTAAAGACAATGCAGAAATGATCTTTTGACTGATTTCCCAGGTCTGGAAAAAACATGTCTCTGGATTTAAGCAGTGCAAGTGACATATCACTTCTCATGCTTGCACTAACATGCATTGCCGCAATCAATAAACTGGGCCCAACAAAAGTTTCTTGTTCACAATTCTTTTCCATGATCACGGAGATAACTGGTAGTTTGATGGACATGCTGGTTGGTTTAATTCCCATAAGCCAAGCTTATAATTCTATAAAGGACGTTGGTCTGCGCAGAGAATTTCTTGTTCATTTTGGTCCTCGAGCTGCAGCATGTAGAGCAAAAGTTGAGCGGGGTTCAGAAGAGGTTGTTTTCTGGGTAAATATTGCTCAGAGGCAGCTGCAGCAAGCTATTGATAAGGAGAGAATATGGTCGAGATTGACAACATCTGAAAGTATTGAGGTTAGTTATGTGCAATTTGGAAGCCAACTTTGTTATGACCCTTCTAAAGAGAGGATGTTGGATGGAATGTCTAGAACCCATATTCAGTTGAAATGTCTACACTTACATCTCTAAATTACCACAGTGAGACCTATATTGTGCTTGAAATGCATTATTTTACAAAATCTTATTGACTAATGTGATTTTGGTCTTCTGTTCGTGACTTCAGTTTAATTGTATTGACATCTACAATTCATGACACAATTGTTCCTGAAATTTGTTTTGTTTTGGTGGGCTCTGAAGCAGAAAAATATTTCTTAACGTCTAGAAATAATTTCTTTCAATGTGAAAGAATGTAGTTAAATATTGAGCTAAGATTTTTATCCAAAGAAAAGTGAAGCTAAGATTACTTTCTATTAAAAAATACAAGAGAAAGTACTTTATGTAAAAGACATAAAAGGAATGAAGATATGAGTTGAGTTGAGTATGGTAGAGGCATGAATCCTTTTCCATTCATGTATGTGCTTTGTTATAAGAGAAGCATCAATTGAAAGTTAGCATAGTGCAGGTTTTGGACAAGGATTTGGCTATATTTGGGTTCTTTATTGCTTTAGGCAGAAGTACACGGTCCTTTCTTTCGGCAAACGGTTTTAATACTCTAGATGATCCAGTTGAAGATTTGATCAGGTATAACTTCTGTTATATGATATTGCTTTCTCTTAAACTTGTTTTTCTTTCTATGAATTTGTGTATTTGTTTATTTATATAGGATTTTGTTACAGGTATCTTATTGGTGGCAGCGTTTTATACTACCCTCAACTCTCATCCATAAGTTTGTATCAATTGTATGTGGAGGTTAGTATGTATGGTCATTACATCTGACTGATACGCTTTATTATTCAGTTATGTCAACTGATAAAAACCCTTTAACTTCATAGGTAGTTTGTGAAGAGCTGGATTGGCTTCCTTTTTATCCGGGAGTCATCAGCACTACAAAACAGTTACATAAAAGTAAACAAGAAGGTCCTCCAAATGCTGAAGCAGTGCCCCAAGCATTAGATGTTTGCTCTCATTGGATGCAGAGCTTTATTAAATACAGTACATGGCTGGAGAGCCCTTCTAATGTGAAAGCGGCTAAATTTCTATCAATAGGGTAACTGCACCAAAATTCACTGTTCAGTTATTGGTTTAACAAAATACCAGCTTCTCAGATAAGAAGTTTTTATGAGTGTCATCTTTTATGCTAGGCACAACAAGTTGATGGAGTGCATGGAAGAACGTGGGATGATAAAGTAAGCTATAAGGGCAAATAATGCATTTATGCAGTTTTTTTGCAATCCCATAGGCGCATGTACATATTCATTAGAACTAGGCTTCAGGCTTCCAAACTATGTACATAGTCAAGGACCAACTTTCCTAAAAGCTTTAAGTTGTTAGGTGAGGGCCTAAGATTGGTTTTATATATCTAACACTCCCCCTCACGCAAGCGCCTATTGGGCTCAAAGCGTGGACAGTACATAAGTCCACCCTACCTTGTGCTGAAATTCAGCTTTGTTTAGAAGAATGAGGGCAGCAAGGATCGAACTCCTGAACACTTGGTCAAAGAGGCTCTGATACCATGTCAAGAGCCAACTTTTTAAAAAGCTTAAGCTATTAGGTGAAGGCCCAAGATTGATTTTATATCTCTAACATACATTTTTTAGATAAAATAAAGAGCCTGAAATTGTAAGACATGAAAACTGAAAGCTATGATAGAACAATTGAAAGAGGTCGATGTAGTAACTAGAAGTTATAGTTGCATATTCTTTTGTCAAAGTCATGCAATGTGAAACTTCAAAATTGTTGATTAAAAAGTTTGGATGAATTATCAAATGTGCTTGGTTATTCTTGTTTTTGTGTAACTGGTTTCAAAGACAAGAAATGTGGCGATTTTCTTGACTTTATTTTAGCTTTTACAATAGACATTTCATTACATATGAAATTTGTTATATTATTGGATTTTATGCTTCCCCTATTACTTTGGTGGATAATTTGCTTCCAATGAATAATCTTATAAAAAAAAAGTGAATATGGCTTGTGACCACTCTTCAAACAAGAGAGTAATTGCATGGGGAGGACAAAATGGAAGGGCAAGAGTAGACATCTAGAATAACAACCCTGAAAACGGGCACCGATTATTAAATTTTCATATTTCTCATGTCCTCTAAGGCAATGGAACTACTCCTATTATTTATGTGTTCAAATCATTGTGATGTTCTGTATATGTGCCTCTAAGCCATGCATCTTAGCAGTATACAAATGTATCTTGGCAAAGTCCAAGACAATCCTTTGGGAAATAAGCTCCGAGGTTGTTCAAGGCAGTGTTACCTTTTACCTCCAGTATGATGATTCTGTGGCTTTCAAATATCATTATCCTGTTAGTAAGATTTGGTTGGCAGAGATCCATTCCCTAGAAAATTAAATCCTATCTAATGGATATGGGGTTGTACTATGGTACAAAAGCATCCTATTTCTACCAGAGAGCTAGTTTTGCACCTGGCCCCTCATACAGCCAGTATACCTATGAAAGTTTATGGTTTAGATGTTTCCAAGCTAATTGTCTCATATCATACTAAAAATTTTGTGAAACTACTTATACTTTGTTTATCTATAGTGTTTACTTAAATTCCAGGGGTATGATTGATGTGAAGCTGATTTTTGTACTGAGATTTGCTTATTCCAAAAATTGTTTCTCTTCTTAATTATTTGGGTTACTTATCTTTGTGAAATGTGATGCAGGGATAAGACATTGGAGAGTGATACCAAGAAAACAGTTGAGAGACATAGATCTACAGTTCACTCAACTACAAAAGAGTCAGATTCTTTTGATGAGGTTTAATTTTCACTTTCAAAATTTAAATTTCAGCTAAATGCTGCTTCCAAGTTTGTTGAATTAGTAATTTACTAGGGATTAGTGGCAAGCCTCTAACCATAGATTCATATATTTTTTATTAATATTTTTCACACACAGACACACCCATATATTAAATTACATTTATTAAAAGTTTGTCTAACTCTATAGTATAAACTCTAGAAGCTAGTACACTTAACTGTGCAAGCTAGTGTCTTATGGCTTATATACAAACAGAAAGCAGCAGATGACTTGCAAGATTCTGGGACCATAGATACTAAGGGCCTATTTAGCACTGTGGCGGTGAACATGAAAGAAGAAAAGGGGGTTAGAAACTGGTTTTGCAGGATATCTTAAAATATTGGTTGAGTCCAACTTGAAAATATTTTCTTTTCTGTGCAAATAGGTTTTTTCATAGGGTTTTCCTTGATGGGTATTTAGAGAGATTGGAGAGCCCCTTTATATTGATGTATTTTTCCTTTGTTCAAATGTGCTTTGCTCTCTGTTTTGTTGTAGTCAGGGGATATGCTATCCTTTGTTTTTTTTACTTATCTGTTGTTGCGAGTAGAATTTGCACATTTGTTGCATTTTTCAGTGGTATGAAATCAGGGAAAAGATGGATATAGATTTTCTGATTTGATCCATATAAAGGGACCTGAAGGAATCATGAAAATTCAACACAAATTAATGATATAGAAGTCAGAATACTTGTAAAAGATTACTGCTTTAATGATAAATCCCCACAGTTACTGAATGTATAGATGCTAAACTATATGAATTACCATAATTTACCATGATATAAGCAGGCTCACTGCATCTGTAAGAAATTAGTCCTTGTCTGCAGTATCAACCATTAATGTTCTAATCTATGTCTGCCCTAATATGCATGTCTGTGGTATGCCTAGTCAATGAGCACAACAAAAAGTGTATAAATTACATAATAAACATACTATTAATATTCTTACTTCATACTCCCTTAGATGGACCCTGAATCTTTTGTTTTGATATTTCTCTAGTCATGTCCTTATGCTATGCTCTCTCTTTGGCATTTAATCCCAGGCCTTGAAAAGTGTTGAAGAAGCTGTGCTAAGACTGGAAAAGTTGCTTCAAGAGTTGCATGTATCAAGCACTAGCTCGGGAAAAGAGCATTTGGAAGGAGCCTGTTCTGACCTGGAAAAAATACGGAAACTTAAGAAAGAAGCTGAATTCCTGGAGGCATCTTTCAGAGCAAAAGCAGATTCTCTGCAACAGGTATGGCTTCATCTCCCCCACCTCCTTTGTCAATTCCTTGGAACACTACATGGTTAATCATTGTAACCACTTTGACTCTTTCACAACTGTCCATTTTCATATGTTAATGTCTTTTGCTTATTTTCCATGAAAGTGGAAATCGTCTTTGCTTTATTCAACCTCCAGATAATTTTGTAGCTTTAATATTGTTATATATCTTGGTTGTTTGTTTTTATTGCTAAGAGATAGACTGACTGATGAAATATAAATGCAAAATAAATTTTGAGCTTCTGTGTTTGTGTCTATGCTTAAAAAACTTGGTCGATATTGGATTCAACTTTACTTGTATCTTCTGTTTGCTTCTTGCCATGCCATTTTAGGTGTCTTGATAATTTTCTTTTTCAAAATAGTGAAGTGCTATGAGTTGTACTAAACTTGATAATTTCTTTGCACTGTAATTCATCATTGTCTTGCTTGACTCCTATTTATATTAGTCATGTGTTGTTTGCTTTTCGAGAATCTCTGTGTTTTTCTTGTTAATGGTATTTTTTGTTATATTCATTCAGGAAGTTAATGGTGGTAAGTCCCACACCCCAGTTGGTGAAAAGCAAGAGTATATAAAAGGGAAAAACAGAAAGAATGCTAATGTAAGGGTGAACAGGAGCAAAAGGTGTGAAATTTTTATAATGAATTTTGGCTTACTTTGTTTCATATCTAGTGATTGATTTCTGAAAAATCATAATTGCTTGCTATTAATTTCTGTTTTTAGATTTATAAAATAGGTTCATGTGCCTTTTTCAGAAATGTTGGTAACTATCGTGGGTTTTGGAGCTTTCTTGTACGTCCTCTCACCAGAAAGCCTGACCTGGAGTCTGATGCGGATGCCTCTGTATGCACTGTCTTCACTATAATTTGATGATGTTGATTTCCTTTTTGTATCTTTGGCGCAAAAAACTAACTGTCTATTTGGTTTTGCTGTTAGTGTTAAAAAAGAATTAGCAGATGGTGTCTGTGATAATCCTGTATTCCTATTGCTATATGTTCTCTGATAATTGTCTTGTTGTCTAATAATCACTTTTAAATTATTGAAATGAGCATAAAAACTAAATATTTGACTGGTGGCAGTGGCACAACATAGATTTTGTTTGGTATTTAGTATAATTTTAAGTGATAAACACCATTGTCATTTAAAATAAGTGACTAGATGGGAGGAAAAAAGTTACCTTTGTTAGTTTATAAAAATTTTCTTGCCACTTTAATTGTCATTAAGCATAATGTAGTTATTATGATACAACAAATTCCTAGCATGATTTACCCTTTAAAATGCATTGTGGGAAAGCATCTGTTCATTCTGAAAAGCAGAGCAGAATTAAAACAGTCAGGTTACATTTTGTCAGATAATCACTTTTAGTTTTCAGAGCAGAATTAAAACAGTCAGGTTACATTTTGTCAGATAATCACTTTTATGGCTGCAGTATTTGCCCAAAAGTGCGTTGCTTAAAGTTGAAGGCAGTAGAAAATGGTCACTAAGGCTGAGTTTGTTGATGTGGATAACTTTTCAAGAGCTGCTGCTGGAAGCTAACTATAAACACTGATTTTAAAATAATGTTTCGTAATTTTATATAAATTGGTTCTGGAAGAAGTAAAGTTAGGTTAAAAATTGTTAAAAGTGCTTTAGATAGTTGCAAAGGATATGCATTAAGGTTGAGGTACTTTTTCATTAGTATCATTTTAATAAAACATGGTAATATTGCTAAATGTTTAGCAATTTAGGATGCTTCTGACAAAAAAAATTTTAAAGAAAATTTGAAGCAGCTTTTGAGAGCAATATTTGACCTGCCTCAAACAACACCTTGAAAAAAGCAGCAGCTGTAGAATACATAACAGTTGCTTATGAGTTTAGTAAACATGTAAAACTTCTGCATTTAGAAGAGAAAAAAAGAAAGCAAAAATGCATCCATTGAGAAGCTATTCCAATGAAGAAATATTGCCATGTCAAGTGTGTATTAGTCTGAATTTGGCTGGTTACTTATAAAGCAGATCTAGTGAGAGAGAGACAAGGAAAATCAATACACCAAGACATCAGTAGAAGATGGCTAGAACAGACATATGGTTTTAATAAGTATATTATGATAAAGTGTTATAACTTCTTTATAAATACATTTTGTTGGAGATACAAATCTCCACTTAACAGCTTAACCTATTTAAAAGAATAGGAACAGAGAGATAGAGAGAGAGAGAGAGACAGAGAAGTAGAAGATTGATCTGAAAGCTTTTGCATTTCTTGTTCTATTCAACTGTTTACAGAGAGCTATATATATATATATATATATATATAGCTTTGAGCTTTTTAACAGCTCCTAACTACTTTCTAACAGCTGTCATAACCGAATGATGCTAACTCAGCGCATACAGCTGTCATTTGGTTATGATTACAACAGATACACAGCTAAGGGTGAAATTCCCGTTCCCAATCAGATTGAATGGCTTTAATTTTAGCCAAGAACTGAGTTGAAATAAGCATTGAAAATTGCTTGAATGCATTGAGTGCATCAGAGTTTTGTTTGAGAAAATAAATCCAAGTGAAGCGTGTGTATGCATCAACAAAGGTAATGTAATAGGTGTAGCCACATGAGGACTGAAAGGGTGCTGGACCCCAGAGATCGGTATGAAGCAACTCAAAGGGTGCATGATAGGAAGTAGTAGAGAGAGGTGCATGTAATCTGTGAGCCTTGCCCATGCAACAGGCACTGCAGAAATCACTTTCTTTATTATTTAACAAGGGAACAAGACACAATTGTAGGACAGTTTTTACAGCATTGAAATGGGCATGTCCTAGGCAACAGTGCCAAGTATGGTATGAATTAGGACTAGTAGACAATACATTTGAGTTTGCAAAAACAGGAAAATCAGGACACTTAGCTAAGGATGAAGTTGTAGCTGCTTCACATTAAGACTGAGAAGTTGTTGAGGAGAAAGGGTCTTGAAGAACTTTGAGATTGTTGAAACAATAGAGGCCATGCCTCCCAAGATAGCCTTTAAGTAAAACTTGACTAGAGTCTTCTGATTTAACAAAACATGAGTATGGATGGAACTCAAAATAGACATTGTTGTCTCTAGCAAATTTTGAGACAGAGACCAAATTCTTGGTAATTTTAGGAACAAGTAAAAGATTGTTGAGAGAGAAAGTGGTGTGGGGATTAAAAAGAGAGTAGAGTTTAGAAGAACCTATGGAGTTGAGGGGAAGACCTTGTCCATTACCCATGAGAACTTGGTCTTGACCACCAAAAGGAGTGCTATGGTTCATGTTTTGGGAGTCCGCAGTAATGTGGCGTGTTGCACTAGAGTCAGGGTACCAGGTTTGCCCTTCAAAGTGGTTCGAGCTAGAAAAACCAATAGAACCATTTGAGTATTGTGGAGTCAGAAACATTTGGGGCTTGTGCAACAATAGCCAAAACTAAATTACTGGAAGGAAATTCTTGACAGAACTTTTCAAATTGAGAGTCTTGAATCAGAGGAAGAGCTTCGATATCATCAATAGAAGGAGAATCGCTGTGACTATAGATCATCATCACAAACGAGTTGTATTCTTCGAGAAGTCCTTCCAACACAGTTTCGATGTGATCTTGCTCAGAAATTGGATCTCCCATTGCCTAAAGAGAGTCCACTATGGCGTGAATTCATAGTAAGTATTCGGAAATGGATCTTGTACCTTTCTTTGTATTCTTTAAGTCAAACCGAAATTGTCGCACTTTAGCTCGGATATGCGAATAGAAGAATTTGTCCCAAACTTGCAACGACTGTTTGCAACCTAAGACTCGAGGCAAGATCGAAGGAGAGAGAGAACCGAGGAGCCAAGTGAACAACATTTGATCCCGCACAATCCATAGCTGATATGCTTCAGATTCAATTCCAAGCTCACGATTAGCTTTAGAGGTGAATTGCGGTGGAATAGTGGGATTAACAACAAATTGATGAAGATTGTGAGCGATAAGCACAGCTTCCACTTGTTGTTTCCAAAGAAGGAAATTTTGATAATCAAGTTTTACTGAGAGAGAAGGATTGAAGTTCATCGCAAAAGACGCTGCCGCCGGAGTCACGGCAATTTCAGTGAAAGGAGTGCCGGAGACAGGTGGCAGTGATGCGGCCATGGAAGACGAGGCCCAAGAATTAGCTCTTTGATACCATAAAAGAATAGAAATAGAGAGATAGAGAAAGAGAGAAAAGTAGAAGATTGATCTGAAAGCTTTTGCATTTCTTGTTCTATTCAACTGTTTATAGAGAGCTATATATATATATATATATATATATATATATATATATATATAGCTTTGAGCTCTTTTACAACTCCTAACTACTTTCTAACAACTGTCATAACCGAATGATGCTGACTCAGCACATACAATTGTCATTCGGTTATGATTACAACAGATACATAGCTAAGTAAACCTGATACTTTATTACTATTTGCTGAATTGTTCCTTGATATAGTATAAGAGCTTGTTCAACCAAGTGATCTAGAGTTCGATGCTTGCCATTCCCATTTTTCTAATAAAATAAAGTTGCTGCACAAGTTAAGGTGGGCTTGTCCTTTGTCCATGCCTCAAGCCTAATAGGGATTTTGCTTGAAGGGGTGTGTTGGAGATTGTTAAGAACCAACTCTCCTAAAATCTTAAGCTTAAGGAGTTAGATGGAGGCCCAGTAATGGTTTTATATCTCTAACACGCCCTCTCATGCAAGAGCCCTTTGAGCTTGAAGAGTGGACAATGCACAAGCTCATTTTACCTTGTGTTGAAATTCAACCTAATTATGAAGAATGGGGTTGGCAAGGATCGAATTCTTAACCATACGGTCATAGAAACTTTGATACCATGTCAAGAACCAAGGCTTCTAAAAGCTTAAGCTTAAGCTTAAGGAGTTAGATGGGGGCCCAGTAATGGTTTTATATCTCTAATAGAGATAAAAACTATTCCTAGACCTGCACCTGATAGATTAAGCTATTAGGTGAACTGGTTCCTTGACACTTTCAATGAGGACCTTATAAAGTTTAGTCTCATGTTGCATGAAACACGTTTCATTTTAACAACCGTAGCTGTAACTCAGATTTAGCAGCATTAGCTGGATTTTATTCTCTAGACAGGTTTTTCTTCAGTGTTTGCCAACTGTTCAAGACCATTTTATGTCAGACAATTTTTTTTTCTGAAGTGCTTCTGTTAACAGTGTGTTAGTTTTTATGGAAAATATCTTTTTGGGATGTGTTTTTTTTGTATTTTCTGGTGTTCGGTGTGGAAACACGTTTTTTCAGAAAACATTTTCCTTTGTTTGGTGCAAAAAGGCATCTTCCAGACAACATTCTCTTAAGCTTAGTGTAACAGTCAACGGAAAATATTTTCCTGGTCAATTATTACAGCCCATGTAAGTAGGGAAAGCACATTCTGAACAAATCAAACAATAGAAAATTTTTACAAAATGTATCATTTTCTTTATTCAGCTGAAAATATTTTTTGAGGAAAATATCATTATCTGAATGTTTTCTAGGAAGCTATTTTCTACTGAAAACATTTTCCACTATCAAGTCATTTTCCATAAAAACAAACGGACTATTATGTCATCAATCATTATTTCATTGCTGCTAAACATTTATTTGTTCTGTGTCTTAGGATGTCACTTTATTTAACTTTGGAGTTTTATTCCTTACAGGAAACCCTATTATAATTGGCATATTTGGATGCCTTGATATTACATCTTTAATGTTTTTCCTTCTAATTATGTCATTTTGTGAACATTAGATTTTGAACACAGTGTTATTTTCTGCCTTGGCTGAAATAATTCTGCAGAAGACTTTTCTCACATTCAGTTTTTTGATTAGGCAGATGAAATTGCTAAGGCTCACCTGTTGAAGTGAAAATTGACTTCAAGAAAGCCTATTTCCAGATTTTCAAAACCTCACTTCCACCAAAAAAAAAAAGTTTTTTTTTTAAATTCTTCACCCAATAGGCAAAAAATGTTTGACTTCGTTAATTTCAAAATCAATTTTATGCTGTCAAAGAGCTATAGGAGCTTATAAGAATAAGATCATTTATTTTGCTTTTAATTATATTAAGTTGTATTACCTAATAATCCTCTTTCAAAGTGGTGTTGTGCTTCATTGGTTTGGTTGTGGAGATAATTATCTGTTCTAATTGGTAGATGGGTACTGTATTGAACTTTGAGTAATGTGGACTTTGTATCTTATTTGCAGGAAAATTATGTTGAACTGTCTACACCAAATGAAGGTGTTGTGGACCCAGAATCCAGTGAAATCCTCCGCTTTGAGCTTCTGAGAAGTGAGCTAATAGAACTTGAGAAACGGGTTCAAAGAAGTGCCTATCAATCAGAAAATGATGAGGTACGTCTGAAATATTCAAGGACTTTTAAGTTACAAGTTTATGATTTTTTATTTGGCTTTTTGGCCCATGTATTGTAGCTTTGGAAACAAATTACCCAAATGCAGCCCATTTCAAGCATATTCCCTGTATGCTGTCGCTTTTGACAGCGTGTCATTATTATTATTTTTTAATTATTCCACGTGTATCACGCCAACGCGCAAGGCGTGACCTACGTGGACACATCCATACCAAAAGCATGATATACATGATCACGTTAAATACACTGACGTTACAATACATATCACGCCTCCCGTGTTAGCGTGATGACATGTATGACGCCTAGCGCTTTGACGTGACACATGTGGAACATTAAAAAAAATATATGCTAAATGTATTGGTAAAAACAACAGTATCCGGGATGTGTGTTAGTGATGTGTATACGGTGGAAAGAGAGTGATATGTTAACAATATTGGGGTATATGAAGTAATCATATCATATGGGATACAAAATATATAAATATTTTATTAAAAAAATTAAATTATTGTAGAGGTAAGGAAAAAATGAGTTTAACCTTGATTTCATGAAATACCCATACAATTTTCATAAAAAGCCTCATAACTCACAAAATAAGGGGTTTTTTGGAATTTCGTTGGATCAAATCGCCTTTGGCATTTGCGTTGCACTGGCCTCAAAAAGTTATATAGAATTGATATAAAATGCGTCTAAATTAGACAAACGAGTCAAAAGTTATGGCTTTTCAAAGTTTCGACCTTTTGTTTTATTAATTTGTAGTTTTATCTTTAATTTATTATATTTTTTCTGGATTATCATTGTCACGTTAATGTGTTAGGCGGTACTTATTTTATCACGTCATTTATTAAGGCGTGATATGTACTGTAACGTCAATGTGTTTAATGTGATCATGTATATCACGCTTTTGGTATAGACGTGTCAAAGTAGGTCACGCCTAAAGTGTTGGCGTGATGACATGTATCACGCCTTGCGTGTTGGCGTGATGCACGGGGAATATGTTTGAATGGGCTGCATTTGGGTAATTTGTTTCCAAAGCTACAATACATGGGGCCAAAAAGCCTTTTTATTTTGTACAAAATTGTTACCTCCAAAATTCTTATTGATGTGATATTTCTAAGAGCTTGATTACTTGGAAACTACATTGTATATCCTCCCACCTGAACTGCTGTTGCATCCTAATGTCTACTTCTATTCTGTCATCTTGCTTATTGAATTATAAGCCTGTAACTTAAAAGTTTCCTTGAAGATTGCTGCTCAAAACAATTAGGGAGTATAGATAAAAATGTCAAACTATTTGCTGCTTTATGGCTTGGGATACATGTTTTGTTGTCTTCACCAACTTTTCTCGGTCATCTTTATTGTGTTCTGCTAGTTTCTTTCTCTTAATATATGGTCTTTATCTGCTAGTGATACAAAGACCACATCTTGATATATATATATTTTTATTTAAATGGGAGTGTTATTGAGATTTCAAAATTTAAATTTCAAGCCTTTCCTCTGTACTCACTGTTAATTTGACTTGACCTGCTTACTCACTGGTATTGACTACTTTGTTATGATCTATGTGTACTTATCATTAAGTTTCTTTTGCCTTGGCTTTTCTTTTAGATTGAACATTGTATATTGCTTTTACAGGATTTGGTGGTTATGGATGATGGTGCCCGTTATAGTGAGGATGCTGGAGTTGTTCAGATGGTGCAGATTGAGAAGAAAGGAGGAAATATTGTTGAAAAATCTTTTGGCAAACTAAAAGAAACAGGAACAGTATGATTTTGCCCAAGATTTTTTTTCTTCTTGAAAACATTATCTTGGTTTATTTAGTTTAAGAATTCATCTGTATCATCGCATTGATCAGATGAATCCGACTACTCAATTTTTTTTCCACTGTCTTCTCTAGAAACTATAACATTTGGCTGGCATAATAGACATTTGTATAATGTCTCTGATAATTTTGACAATGCACTACTCCCCCATTTCAGAAAAAAAAAAATATTGGAAAGAAAAAAATAAATAAGATATTGGAAATTTAAAGTTAAGTCCGTAATTATTTCTTGTATCTAGCATCTGAGTTCTGACGTCTGCAACTCAATAAGCAGGATGTCTGGCAAGGAACTCAACTTCTAGCTATTGATGCTGCTGCTGCCACGGGTTTGCTTAGAAGGTCCCTGATAGGGGACGAATTGACTGAGAAAGAGAAGAAAACGCTTAAAAGAACCTTGACTGACATGGCTTCCGTTGTTCCCATTGGAGTTTTAATGCTTCTTCCAGTGAGTTGCACATCTTTTTAACATTTTATATTTGTTCTCATCTACTATATCTGCATTACAAGGTGAAGTTCTGTTATGTCCTGGTTCTATGTGAATTCTGAATTCTTCATTCCGGCTAGAGTGGCATATCATTCATTCTTAATCACAAAGATCCCATCAGAAAGTGGGTTAGGGTTCTAAAACATTGGCTCATTTAAATATGAGCCAATATGACCCGACCCATTTAATCTGCAGGATGGCAACACAAATTAAAAAAGAAAAGAATTTTTTTTAAACAAATCCGCATGTTTAACCTGTAGGCTGCAAGTTTATGTCTTATTTTATGACTCTTGTTATTTTTCTAATTTTATGACTTTTTTATCTGTCTATTCTATAGGTGTGGTGGATGGGCTCGTTTAAACCACCAAACCTAAAGGGTAGGCTTAGCTATATGGCAGCCCATCCTAGCTCATTAAAGGCCAAACCCGTGTTGGGCCATGCTAAGCTAGGTTGGCCCAATTGACAGCTCTATGTGAAGATATAAACACTTAATCATATTAGAAAAAACATACACATTAGTTGGAAAGAAATTTAACATATATTTCTGTTATCACCATGCTTTCTGGGCTTATCAGCCGTCATTGCTCGGTTGCATGGCAATATGGACAGAGCAACTTTTACTTCAAAGGTCAACTCTTAAATCATTTTCTCCACCATTTTTGTCAAGATGATGTATGTCATTGATCTTCTTTCTTATCATGACATAACTGATTGAATCTTAAGATAAGGCTTGACCTAGAAGAACTCGTAACAGTTGAGGGCTAGTATGGGTACCTATGATGATATAAGTCATATTTGTTGCCATATCTTCAGGTGGCCTAACAATTACTTTAGTGAGATGATGCTCATACGGCTCAAAGAGAAGTTAATAGCAGCATATATTTATGCAACGGAAGCTACACTCTTTAGTCAAATTCTAATAAATTTGTATATATTGACCAAGTAGTGGATTTCTACTTGTTCTTTTTCCTTTAATTCTGCTGCTACTTATAAATATTTATGTTTGTCTTTATCCAATATCAGTGAGTTTCTGCTTATATAAAATCATGTAGAGAAAAGAGAAGAAAGAAAGTAGAATGAACTTCTTGCTATTTCATATACTTCTTATGTTCGGTAAAGTCTTATTTTCCATTAGATGTGGTTCTTTTCCTAGGCTATTGATCCAGTGTGACCTTCTAAGGAGGACAAAATTTATTTTCCTCAGGTTACTGCAGTTGGGCATGCAGCCATGTTGGCTGCTATTCAGAGATATATACCAGCTCTGGTATGTACATTATGACTTTGGCTGCTTCTTTTGTGCGTTCTCCTATTCAGATGTTAATCCTCCGATTATGAGGTCATAAGAATATGATACGTCTTCTTTATGGCAGATTCCATCCGCTTATGCACCGGAAAGGTTGGATCTCTTGAGGCAGCTTGAGAAAGTGAAGCAAATGACACTCGGTGATATGGACTCAGATGAGGAAGTGGATGAAGTTAAATGATCAGAAGCAATGCAGATTTATGTACAGCTAGCAAAACTCACCATTCTTTATGGGGTGATAGAACTTGGGATTGGCTTTGTTCTTTGCTCTCTAGCAATCTTTGTTGATCTCAAATTTCTTAGAGCAGAGTTCAGCATAAAAGTTCATTCCACGTGTCTGGCACTCCAGGTAAGCACTAATAGCTACAATCCTGTGGAGCATCAGGTGGAGTGCCTGGTTCCCGATACTTGGGAAGGGTGACCATCTTTCCTTAGCTCTGACAGATATGTGATGTTCAAAAACTGGACTTTCCAGCTTCCATAATCCATCTGTTTGACAACATCATATATAAATATGTTATTATATGGTTCAGTTTCAAGTTTTGCAGGGTCCTTTTCTGGTTCTGTTTCCATGTCACAGTTTCTGCCTGCATTCCTTTTGCCATTCCTGCAATTTCACTAGAGTTAGGACTCCCAGATGTACTCTCACATGTGCCTTCCTTCCTGGAAGTAGGTCCCCTGAAAAAATATGAAAAATCGTAAGCAATTATTCAATACTAAATTTTAACGATCAGTGACTCGGTGAAGTAAAAAGTAAAGGTGGCGATTGGTAGTTCCTACATCTTGATAGTTTTGTCTGGGTTCCACCAATGCCAAGAATTGAAAATAAGAACATCTGCTGCTACCCACATTTTGGAATACCAATGCAACTCGTCAAGCCTAATAGTAGTTCGGACTGGACTGGATGAGTTGTGTGGTGGTTGGCCAATAAGAGACAGGAAAGGTACTCTGTAGTACTTTACTGTCCTGTCATGTTGTATTGCTGGAGCAACTCGTCAAGCCTAATAGTAGTTCGGACTGGACTGGATGAGTTGTGTGGTGGTTGGCCAATAAGAGACAGGAAAGGTACTCTGTAGTACTTTACTGTCCTGTCATGTTGTATTGCTGGAGCCTCATGGCCAGGAAGCCCTTGTGTTTATTTATGGGATTTCCATTCACTTCATATATCTTAGACAGGTTAGAGACCCCTTGTGTCAGCATGCACAGTAAAGACTCCCTTCGGTTTCTGCCCACGGAATCACCAGCAAACTAGATGCGTCCATTGCGACTCCTCTCTAGAAGGTCGTTGGCATTGAATCTGACAGCAACATGCATAAACCAACAAGAGAAGCCACCATCAGTTATGAAGAGGACCATAGAAGTTGAGAGAAACATGCAAACTGCAAAGGCTAGTTACTTATGGCGATTTGGGTGCGGGTGTTGCAGGATTTTCCTAACTAATAGTATTTATTCTAGTTCTTTTTCTGCACCTCTCACAAGCTTATAGTCGCTTTGTTTTGTTTTTTATTTTTATTTTTAGTTAAATATATTTTTATTATAATTAAAAAAATATTACATTATTTTTATTTTATTTTAATTGTTTTCATAATTTTTTTTACAAAATTTTAAAAACAGAAAACAAAATAAAAATAAAGTGATAAATTTATAATTATAATAAAACATTTAACTGAAAATGAAAACAAGAAATAAAACAAAGAAGCTTTTACCTTTCTCACTATTTGCTTTTAATAAAACTCGAATTGTACTTTTTTTTCTTTCTTTTTTTCTTTTGTCCTAACAATCTTTAGATATGAGACTAATGTGTGCTCAGGATTTAACTTAGCTTTAGTGGGTGGAATTCGAACCCGCATGTAATCATACCTCGTTTTCATAATGAGACTACCTGCAAGTAGCTACACCTCGTGTTCATGAAAATGTTGTCATCAATAACTCAAAATGACACTTTTGAATAAGAGAGTTATGGTTAGCAACACTCGTGTTCATGAAAATGTTGCCATCAATAAATCCAAATGATACTTTTGAATAACAGAGTTATGGTGGCCTGATAGGTATGGTATTTAAGATGAGTTATTAATTATTTATTAAGTGTTAGTTTTATAATAAATGTTTAAAAATTAATAAAATATAAACAACAGTTAATGAATGTTTGATAACTTATTCTATATAGTAGCATCTAGGAAAAATGTTGACAATTTGAGGTTTACAAAAACCGTTTGGAAAACACAGCAAGAATACATAAATAAACGGAACCATGCATTCATGCAGTGAAGTAGCAAGAGAGCATGATACCAAAATATATGATTGACGAGTCATATACCGTGGAAGGTCACAGCCGTCAGGTGGCCAACGCCATTTGCGATAATCTTCATCTGTCCATCCGTTTTGCCGGCACCAGAAACCGGGATCAAGAAATGGGCAGTTTTCGTTGTATGGTTGCCGTGGGCACGTTTCGTCCCAGACCCACCGGCCTCTTGAATAATCACAGGCTCTGATGAGTGACGATTTCTTTGAATTGTTGGGAAAGATATCTGACAAGAAAGCAAAATGAGAAAGAGACTGTCGATCGAAAAGGGCTCACGAGGTTGGAAAATAATGTGAATGATAGTAAGAGGATGAGAAAAAGGAGTGCATGAGTCAATTCTCTGTTCATTATTAAATTTTATTTTAACTATAAGAGGGTAAAAAAACAGGAGTTTCTACGTTACTTTTCTGCTTGGATTAGAGGCTTGAAGATCCATGAGAAAAGGGAGAACCACCGAACCAGCGATTTTACCTTGAAGAGTCCTATAACTTATAAGAGTAAGATAGATAAATGGAAACTATATATACATACATCCACTACAAACAATGACTTGACAGCGTGCTGAAGTAGACAACATATATATTTTATATTTGTTATATTTTATTCAACTCAATTTTTATGGATTCAACCCAATTTTGATTAAATTCGAATTTTAGGAATAATTAGTCCAACTATCAAATTGATTGATTGTCGAGTCAGTTGAACTTTGAATTAAATAAGTAATTTGTTTAATAGATTTATGGGAAATATTACAGTAATAATATAAAATTTTGATTTATCAAAGTGATATGTTAAGGATCATGGCATACATATGTTACTGATGAAAAGTGAACAATATTACAAAAAATTAACCTTTTAAATTATTGTTATTATAGATGTACAGTTAAATTATTTTAATAATGTGATAATATATAATTAAAAAAATTCAAACACTTTGGTTGCAGTTCAATTTATTTATTTATAGATAAATTTTAAAATAAGCTAAATGTAAAAATTTTCAATTTAAATAAAAATTTATTAAAAAAAATTATAGGTTAAATTTTGTAAAATAATTGTAACTAAAAATCATTAAAGAGTGTTTGGTTTATTTTTCATTTTTATTTTCAAATGATATGTTTTCAGTATAAATATAGAATGTCATCTTATTTTTATTTTTATTTTGTTAAGGAAATGATAAAAATAATATTTAAATTTTTTATTATTTCTTTTACAAAATTTTAAAAATAAAAAGAAAAAGAAAAATAATGTGAAAGTTTTATAATAATAAAAATTTATCAACTGCTTGACTCTTGGCTTATGAATGTCAATTCAGATCAACCTGGTCTATTTGATTATTGGATTATTGGATTAATGGCTTATGGAATTGTCCACTGGACTGGGTGCATCAGTTGCCGTTTGGGCATTTCGCAATTTTCCAATCCATGCGGCCCGCTTGGGTGCAATTTGTGGCAGTCAGCCAAAGCCCAACAACCTAGTCAATTTGGGCCAATAAAATAGTAGCCCAAATCCTTCACTCCCTCTTACACAACACAAGTAGCAACGATCAATGATAGTGAGTGACTAAACTCTATTTGCAATTTGGAGCTGCGAAATGAAAGTGAGGGTTGTGTGCAGGAAAATTTACGATTACATACGCTATGATCTGAAAGAAATTGCCTTTCCCTCGTCTTTGCCAGACCCTCCTGACATCAAAAAGCGCCGCAAATTGACCTTGGAGGAGCGTATCTGGGTAACTCCATTTTCAATAATGTTTCCCACATTCACTTTGTCAAATAATTTTGGCTTCTTTTAGTGTTAGCTCACTGATGATGATGTGTTTGCTTCTGGGTTTTCAATCTAAGCTTGTTTTCCATGTAAAGTTTTTGGCTTTATCTCAATTCAATACAGTTTTATTCACCCCACCTTTCAAAAGGCCATGTTTGTTAGTAGAGACTAGGGAAGAATGAGTGATGTGCGCATTCTTGAAGTGGGCATTTGTCACTTTTGTCTATTTTTCCTTTTCTTTCGTCTTGATTCTAACAATCACGCAGAGGTTATTTGAGGTTGACATAATTTTGTAGTTATTTATTGATGTTGTTAGTGGATAAAGATGCAATTTTGGAGATGCTGAAACATAGTTAGTTGAACGGATGACATGTAACTGTTGGGTAATTTACATTGTGCTCTTCAGGTTTTGAAGAAAGCTGCTAGGCTTTATGCTGCAAGCTGGGTTCGGGACATTGGTCCCGATCTTCGGCCAAATGATTATAAGAAGGATGAAATGACTGAAGAGCCTAATGATGGAAAGAAGACAACTAAAGAAAAAGAACCCTCAACGCTGGAGGATCTTGGTACCACCTCTTTCTCTTGTCTAAGATTAATATTCTTATGCTGTTTGTAATAATGACTTGTCAAAATTAAGATTATTGTCAATGAGAGTTCAATGCTGCTGATGCTTCATATCCTTGTGTATTTAGTGACGAGTACTTATGATTACCAACTCTATTTGGTGTACTCTTCGTTTGAATTATTTATTCAAACTATATATAATCTGATCAAGCCTGTAAATTAATGACTTACATTATGAAGCAAATCTGCTTTTAGCTTTGGGGCTCTGAAGACTATAAGAGATTAGGTATTTATACCTATTTGCAAGAGAAAGCAATTAGTATTCTGCTGAACATCAAGTCAATAATGTTCTGAAATCTGAATTGCAGGGAAGCTTTTTGATGATAAAAAATATAAAATAAAAAAACCTCTTGGATGAACATGAACAATTAGTCAAAGATTTTTCCATGAACTAGTGTGGCATCCCTGGCTTCTGTCTCCACTGGAAATATAATCATTCCTTCAACTTTTTCCTTGGTAGCAAAATTGATGTGTCATTATTTATGCTTTTTGTGATAAAATTTTCAGCAATAAAATGACCTTATATCAATAATTATAAAGGCTTGCAGGGGGGAAAAACATTTGTGGTTTGAAAAAAATTTGGTCCTTAAAACCATCAATATGCCTATGGAAACACATTGTATGAAGAGTATCAAATAGTAGGGAGCCACTAGCAAAGTTCAATATGTCATGAATCAGCTTTATTTTAAGCCCCTTGCTTTTTTCATTGGTAAATAAATATATTGAATAATATCCAGAAGAATTTGAAAGATATGAGTCAATCTAGAAATAGTTGGGAGCCCCAGGTTTACGTAAGATGACAATTTAATTTACATCAAGAATCAGCTGTGGCCCTTTCCTTTTTCGCATTTGTATTGGACAAGCCGAGAGATTATAAGCTTACTGGTGTTTATTTTTCTTAATATGGTGGTGAACAAAAATTCACTAAATTGATAGATGATGTTGGTTTTTATACATGATGAATAATTATAATCAGACAGAATTTTTTGGGAGTTAATATTTGACTGAAACATGCACAGATCCTGTGGCTTTATGTTAACTAGGACTTTAACTGAGTATATGGAGTGTTACTTAAAATAAAAAGAAAGTATGAGGCTCCTACCAAAAAACAAAACGAGAAAGTATATGATTCAAAAGGTCATTGTAAATTGAGAGGAAAAAGAATCGATGTAATCTATTTGATTAGGTCTTTCTTGGCATAGAATATATCTAAAATTTAGGTGAACGGTGTTTGCTGTGCAGTATGACAATAGCCAATGTGAGGAATAGAAGTTCAGAGGTGATGTGCATACTCCTGTGTCACCCCCTTGTTTTCTTTAGATTGGGTTCGCTTGATCTGGGGATTGATGTGCGCAACCACGGTAGTGTTGCATATGGTATTGAAGTTTTGCGCATAGAAGTCAGAGTGCTTTAGGGCTGCGCATGGTACTGAGGTTCACCTGCTGAGGTCCTCAAATGCTTTCTGCTAAGATTGTGAGGTCCCGTTATGGGGAGGTTCCACGCATGCTGGATTATAATTTGTGCTTCTTGAAGTAGGTTACTTGATCTTTGAATTATTTGAATTCTTGACCAAGATGGTGTGTATAGCTGACTGCCACGTCGATTCTGGACACTTGGTGTATAAAAGAAGAAAAAATAGTGTTGACGTGAAAAGGATAACTTTTCCAGAGGAAGTTATGGCATTTGAAAACAGTTTATTATTCAGCATTGAGTAGGACTCTCTGTTCTTGCTATTCTTGCAACTCCAAACCTCTAGGTTCAGATTTCTATGCTATAATTGGCGTGCTTCAAAACCTCCCCTTTCCTTTCTCCTACCATTGTTTTGAATAATGAGTTTGTCATGGCGATTTTGACCAAGCATATTTATCTTTTACTGGAAAATATGCAGCTGTAGCTGCCAGAGGGGGAATGGAGACTCTCAGACCTGCTTTGCAGCGTGTGTACATGACCAGAGCTTCTGCATACAGAGATGCTCTTAAAAGTTTTATAGAAGGGTACCAAGAGGGTGTTCAGCAAGTAATGGAGAAGAAGGAAGATGTCAAAACTCAAGAAGATGTCAATGTACCGAAAAAATCAACTTGAACTTTCTTATGGGAGGCAATGTTTTATTTTTTCTCCTGCACATCCACCAGTCATTTAGACTCTGGCACTCAGCTTGCGGAAATCAGTGGCAATACCCTTAAATTCAAGGGTTTTAATGTACATTACACTAAACAGATATGTGAATATTCCAAAGTACTTTGTGTATTTGTGGTACTAAACATCCAGTGGTAGTCCTGAGTTTTGTTTTTGCCAAATATTGTTACCAAGTTCTAATTTTTTGGTGCTTGTTTATGATGTTATGTTTGTTCTGCAAATGGTAGCTTATGTTGATGCCATGCTTCTTTAACAGCTATAGCAAATGGTATATTATCTTTCATTATTTGGATTTTTTTCTCTAAAGATGCGCGTTGTGAATAATTGCTAACTAAAGGGACTCTTATTAGTTCCACAATCTCGACAGACTAAATAATGAATTCATGTCATTGTCTGAGGAATGCAGGCAATGACAAAGGTTTCTGCAATATGAATTATTCTACGAAAGGCTCCGAGTACGTAAATTTCAACTATTTGCAAGTAATCATATGTCTTCTAGTTATGGTCTCGACCTTATGGTAACTTTTGATTGCTGAGCTTGTTCATCTGTTCTGTGTAAAACTGAAACAAAAAAGTTCTTTAATCTGATTCTGATCCCTCCCCTTGTCTGCTCGTGTATGCATAGAAAAATAATCACTAAGAATTTCATTCATTAAAATGTCAGCATTGCATTTTTTTTGTTCTCTTAAGAGATACATGAATGCATCTGCTTGATGATGAAATAAGGTGAGCTTTTTATGTGATTGTTTCTGGATTGGGATGTATGGTATCCTTGCCTAATGCTAGTTTCTCAGCAATTTAGTGTAGATTGTTGTTGCTATTTCTTCTAGGTTTCTATTATTTTATTTTGGCATTCTACAAGATTTTCTTGCTACAGGTGGGCTGAATTATCAGCATGAAACTGTGAGGTGGCACCTTCTACAACGGGATGCCATCTCTTGCTTTGAAAACATGTATGTGGCAGACAAGGTGGGTCATTAGATGCAAGGTCGAACAGTCTTGATTTCATCATGTCGGCTGAGATGACTGAAAATGACTTGCATAATGTAAAAGATCAGACACAAATTAAGGCCCCACAAAATATTATTGAGTCCAGCTTTTAGGTGATAAACCTTCTATATTGGCCCATTTCCTTATTAAGCTTGCATTTACAGTCCTGATAAAACTTACTGGGGTATAGCTCTTACTAATTTAGGTAAAAGTCGAACTACTTTAAACCTTTTGATTGGCTTATCTGTATAGTATTATATTATCACTCTTGCCTCAGCTAAGTTGCTGCGAATCTTTTCAAGCACAAGTTTTGGATTATTAGTGCTATGAATTGAGGGTATAATCTGCATGATTGACATCTAATATATTTTGCTAGTCTGCGGTCAAAATCAATGGGGCAGGATGAATCTGATGAGCTTTGGACTTCTGGTGAACAGTTTCCATTTGAAAGGATGCAAGAAAGAGTGTTGCTTTGTGATTAATCTGTCTAATTTTAATTTTTTTTCTGTAGTACATATGCTGTTTTTAAACCTGAGGACTGTGGTTTCCTGAGATTTGAAGGGAGATTGTGTTGTTGTTGATGCTGATATCATCAATATGGTGGTTTATTCTTCTTGAAGAAATTCAATTACCAATTTGGTGCACTTTATTGTCAGGTCCTGAAGGAGGCGCATGGTGAGATTCACTCGGACGTTTCAAAGTAATGAGGAGTGGAAGTGGAATGAAGAGATATACTCGCATGGTTTTTTCCCCTCTCCTATTCTTCCCTTTTTGCACCACTGTCTTAGTCATACATTAGTGCATTACTCCTGCAGGTCATATTCCTTCATTTCTTTGATTGGCCATTATGTGGAAGCCAATGATAAACACCCCACTCGCAGAGCCAGTGAGCCACTGAGACATTGGACGCCTTCTCAAGCAGAGGTCAATGGGCCTCTTGTATAATAAATCTTTATGGGGCCCTAATTATCACATGACAGTATTTGATTACTCATAAAGGTATTCTGCACTCCTGTCATTTTTTTCTTTTTGCATAACTTTGTTTGAAAGTTGTAATCGATCATGTTGATTGAAGCTAAAGCTTTGAAGCCACTGTTTGAACGCAGTGATCAGTTCAAGCTCTCCTCTGGGCCTCAAAAATTGGATTACATTTATATTATTCTTTTTCTTCTCCCTCTATGGGGGAGGGAAGGAGGTAAGGACTTGTACTAGTTTAGTTTTGGTAATTCAGGCGAAGTATTAAAGAAGCGTGATTCATGAACTGATTAGGTCGATAATTGAATCAGTAAAATTATATATATATATATAAATAATTTAAGATAATAGTGTAAAATTAATAAATAATCAAATAAAAAAATGATGTATAAATGATATTTTCAAATCAGTATAATTATATATAGATAATATATGGACTTAAATCAATAAACAATAATGTTGGTTATAGTTTTAGGCATAAAGGTTATAAAGTGCTTAGTAGACAATTTCAATAATACACTAACACATTTTCATTTATGGGTAAAGTCTAAAACAGTAAAAGTAGCTTGGTTTGTATTTGCACTTTGCATGAAAACAATGAAAAATTAATGAGAACTCAACTATTATAATTGCAAGTATGTAAGAATGGATAGAAATTGAAACAAAGAGAGACTGAAAGGTTGGGAAATAGAAAAGTGAGCATAAAGTTTACTCTTCTCTCTCAAAAAAAATAAATTCACCATTCACTGTTTTGCTCAAAGAATTTCAATACAAAGATTTTCATTTTCAACCCTCTTAAACATAAAAGAGTCACCCTACAATAAGTGTTTTCTGGTTTAGCCCTAAAAAAAATAATTATGCACAGTATTTAGAATTGATGAGATTCTATCATTGACATCTGATTGAATTAATATCTTAACAAAAAAATGTAAGTTTTTCTCTTTAGAGCACTATTATCATCCCAATTCATTTCGAAATTTTTCAGAAGAACCTCATTTAATACACAACTTTTATCCTATAACTCAATCAGTTTCAACCGGACGGCTTCTAAAATTATCTGATTTTTCAGTTATGACTGATTTTACTGATTTTATCCTATTTTAAACAGTTAAATTACATAAACGATTTCACAATTGAAGCCTAACCGAGCCCAATCAATAATTGAACCGATAGGATCGATTTGGTCCGACCGGTTTTTAAAATCACAGGTGCGATGAATCATTGATCAAAACCTCTTCATTGAAGGGTCACATCCTAATTTCCGCAACCCCTAGTTGTCGTTTATACAAGCATTTGGTTGTACGACAGCTAAAACTTCTCAGTCAGTGAAAGTGTCCTTCATCTGAAAAAACCTCAGTGTCTAGAAAGAGGATGGAATAAAAAAATAGTAAAAAACAGAAGAAAATAACACGTGCAGCGTGTGCAGAGTTCTTGAATTAGAGAGGTTCAGTGGTAGAAACCTCAATCTCAATCAATCGAGTGTTCTTCTCTCTTTTCTGTATTATTTGTTGAAATGGCACGCTTAAGTGGGCCAAAGCTCCTTCACCCACGGTTCCCACCGTGTTAATCAGCCGAAAGAAATAACACAGCTTGTCACAAATGCTGGAGTAGTGAACCAGTGCTGAGCATGAGTTGTTTCTGGCAGTTTGCGCCCCCACACGTCCTTGTTACTCTAGTACAGGACAGTGTTTGAGAGCTTAGAAGCCGTGAATCACACCGGACGTGTATATATTATATAAAGATTAAGACCATTCAGTGTAGCATTACCGCATTACCTTGATTGATACTACTGTATTACTTGCTCACTCTTTCAGGCCTATCTTTGTTTTTTTTTCTTCGGCCTTTTGTCTTTTTCCATTTTTTCCATTTTTGTTTAAACATTTCTCCTGAATTAGTTATGTCGTCAACATTGGTCTCACTTCTCTCTTTTCTTGTCATGTCTGTTTGTTTAAATTATGAGTAATCTCGTAGTATTTGTTTGAATCATGAATATTTTCGTAATATTTGAGTATTAGACTAATTTTTGACAATGTGATAATTATAAATTCTTTTAACAGTAACAATTCTAAAAATAAATTTTTAAGCCCATACCTGAAATTAAAACTATTTAGTGCTCTAACTAATCGTTTATTGTTGTCTTGTGCGTACTTGCGCGTACTTGCTAATGCGCAAAGCAACCATAAATTTCGTCTTGAGCTTTTTCATCTATACTTGATTTTCATCCACATTAGATGCTGAATGCCAATGACAAATGAATATAAAGCAGCAGATAACCACCCCCTTACGTACACGGATAAATGTATCAGAGACTACTAGGTAGGAACAAAATTAGAAGATATTAGCCATGCGTAGCAAGCAAAAATAATCCCTTGTTAATTAACTAAAGTTCAAAGACTTTTCAACTTGGAATCATCACTCAAACTACAGTAGGCTGTAGGAACTAGCATGTGGTTTGTGTTGCTTAATTAAAGAAAGAGAGAAGAGTGGGCTTAGTACGTCTTGGGTTGTGTTATCTATCAAGAGTCAAGTCCACACCCACCCACCCCACCAACAAACGCCACATAGCAGCACACCATCACAGGCACCATACCTCCCATCCCAATCTCACGTAAATTATGATGAGCCCTTGTGAAAAATCTTCAGGCAGAATCCCAACAGTAGCAAATAGATTCCTCATTTCTGATTTCCAATGACCTAAATTCTCCATTTGGCACTGCACTGACGTCACCCAGCTCCCTTAGTGGGCCCTACGCTACCTCTTCATACCATACCTTACCCTCAGCCTCTGCCTCTGCCTGTGGCTGCAGTCTCTTTTCTTTTCCCACCACTACTCACCTTTCCTTGCGTTTACTTATTGCTACTCTTTTGGTGTGAAAGTTCGGTATGAAAATCAGGGATTTCGTTTCTTTTCTCTCCTTTGTCTTGTGAAAATTTTATCCCTTCTAGTTTTTCTACTCTTTCTCTCTCCCCCCATCCATTCCCCTTTATTTCGCTTACCCTTTTAGGCAGGGTTTGAGGGGGAACCTGACAAGTGGGGTAATTGGGTTAATTCAGGAATGTCGCATCCACCCATCTTTATCCTTGGCGATTTCTCATCTGGTTGACATCTTGTTGCAATCACACATCCACAAAATGTATTAATTCCCGCTACTTTATTTTTTTCACAACAGATAAAGAAATTTAAATATCAATAAATATTTTTGAAACATTTATTGTCAACTTCTTTTCTAAAGTTTTGTTTGAATAAAGAAAAAAAAAAGAATTGAGTAAAAAGATATTATATATATATATATATAATTATGTAAAATGACAAATATATCTTTATAATATATGTAATGAGATAAAAAGATGTTATTTTTCATTTTATATCTCTCAACATATTTTTTATAAATTATTACATAAATATATTTTATAGTTATCAATATTTAAATTATAAAATTATATTTAAATTTATTTGTTTAATAAAAAATCATGACTAATTATTTATAATTTATATAAAAAAAACAAAACAAAAATTCTCTCCTTCCCCATCCCCCCCTCCCCACTCACACTCAGGCTATGTTTGGTATGCAAATTAGAAGAGAAAGGAAAGGAAAGGAAGGTAAAGATTCTCATCATCCTTTGTTTGGTATTTAGTTTAGAGAGGGAGGGAAATGATTTGGATGGATAAAAAATCCATGGGTCCCACCAATATTCCATCCTTCCCATTACCCATGGATTGGGAGGGAAAGGAGTTGTTATGTTATTTTTTAATTTTTTTTTATTAGTTTTGTTTCTTTCTTCCTTTCTTTTCTTTAATAAAACCAAACAAAGGAAGATAAACTTCCTTTCTTTTCCACTCTATTATACCAAACAAGGTAAGTGATAACTCTTTACTTCTCCTTTCCCTTCTTTTCTTTTCTTTTCTATCATATCCCTTTCTTTTCCTTTCTTTCCATGATACCAAACAAAGCCTCAGTCATCACTCCCTCCTCGACTTATATTAGATCATCCTGTATCTTTCTTTGATTTTTTATATATAATTTTATTTTTCATTTATGTCTAAACTGGTAATCGTGAATAATATTTTTTGAGTTTTAAGAGTGTAAGGAAAATGATCACCGTTTATGGTGGAATAAAAGATTATGAACAAAGTTATAAATTTACAACTTTAGCTTTCTTTTCTCTCATTTTCTTTGCATTTCAACAAGGAAATTTTTCATGTGGACCTCACCGTTAAATTTTTCTTTCTTTTTCATTTTCTCTTGTTATCCAAATGAGAGAAAATATCAAATTCTACTCATTTTCTCTCGAATCAAACGCAGTGAAAGTCTTGAGCTCAGGAAATCACCCAACAATCAACATGATTGCAACTTAATTCATAATTTTAAGGGGATTTCTAATGTCCTCTAATCATTATAGTAAAGAATTTAAAAATAAATTTTATAAAAAATCTAATCTTTTAAATTTTTTACCCAATTTTAAGGATATATTAAAATGGCATTTTACTATAATATTTGATGATTTAATACTCGGAGTGAATTGTTAATCATTTATTGATTATTGATTTCATAATAAATATTTAAAAATTTATTAATTAAATATAAATAACAATTAATAAATATTTGACAATTCATCTAAGTATTGATACCCTAAAAAAATATAAATACCGAAATAATCTCTACTAAAATGGTCTAAGGAGACTCGTAAAGAGTTTGAAATTCAAGAAATCCATGTAGTGTCAGGATTGTGAAGAGGATGAACTACTTGAAAGTGACCTGAAGTAGCACTAATTATAATAGCTTTTCTAGAATAGAAAGCCAAACCTAGTTAGTTGACTTCGATTTCTTACAAATGTGCTGAGTTTGCTCCGGGAAAGTTTTAGATCGAGTTCAACTATATGTTGGAAATTAAAAAGGTAACCTTTTAAACATTGTATTCATTATGTTTAATGATGATGCTTAATTACAAGGCTATTAAGGCCCACAAGCAAGGAAGTTTGTTTGATCTTGTCAATTGTCATCCCTTCATACTCCCAATTACGTGTCGATCAGTTGACATACCACAAACAACATGCAAAGTGGGCAAACAAGAAATGAGATTCAACTAAATCCTGCTCATAGGTTAAAGATACTTCATCTAATCTAAGGGGAAATGCTTTCTCAGCTTTAATTAGCACCTTTAGTCACTCAAACTTATAGAGAATGAGACGGTGTATTCATATTGAAAGAGAGAGAATAAAAGAGAATGAAGCTAACTCGGTCGGGGTAAAAGGAAACCAATAGTTTTCCATCCCTATTAATCAAAGAAACGGAATCAATTTAATAAATTGAAGACAAAAGTGATAAAACCTCACATGAGTCGAATTAAGTGGAGATGCTCGAAGTTCCAATACAAAATGGACGACCTTCATGAAGTCTACACATTTATATGAATTTAGTTTTGCTTAATTATTATTCTTATATTTATATATGTATTCATTTGCCTTCCAAACTTCATTGGGAACATGTCCCTTCTGGCATTCACACCTTAGTTGATAATTGATATGCCTGATTGACAGGGAACAAGAGGATCCCATAAAACGAATAAACTATCTTTTTGCATTTGCATGTATCTCCCGAATTTAAGACAAGAAAGATCCTCTATAATCTTCAACGTGAACCTAAATATACTTATAATAAAGAACAATTCCTTTCATGTTGATGACATCGTCACTGATTATAATTAATTAAGGGGATACCTTACCCCTGAAGCTTATAAAAAAGAAAAGAATCTAATTAAGAGGGTGGCATATCTAGTAGTAGCTAGTATGGTTGTTGACGTACCATGTGATGGTGAGGGTTGGAAGAAGAATAAGAAGGTTGATGATGGTGGTGGTAGAAGTGGTGGGTAGCTGTACCCTGGGTTGATGACATGTTGTAGGAGCATTCGGGTCTGGAGGTTCCGGAATCATTATCAGGTTGGCATTCCATGTTCACCCCGAACAGCCTCAGCACCCTCGAGCTGGAACTGTTCCCCACCGGTGTCGTTTGGTTCTGACCTTGAGACCCTCTACCTGTAACATTACAACACGTGCATATATGCCAATGCTTTAATCACATTTCATTTCATTCAAAATTTTGAACCAAAAATACGGAAAATGCATTCAAATTTCGATTAATGAAAATGGGCGCGTGTGCTTCACGCTGCGCACGTTACAGAAATACAGACCAGATTGTTTGAGCAATCTGAATTCTGAGCAGATAAAACCAAACTACACTCTTTCCTACAAAAATACAACCCACATTTCTCCCAATTAATAGGAAGTTACCCTTCACGTACTTCCACCACAGTATAATTATTTTATCTGCCTGTAATTTTTGAAACCATTTAAACCAAAAATGTTACTATATTTTTTAATACAGATCACAGAACGAAAAAAAAAACTATAATTATAATGAGCATATTTGAAGAAAGGAAAAGGGAAAAAAAAGACGGGGTTGAGTTGATAGAAATTAGAATCATTAGAACGTGAATGTAAATAGGATGAGAGTATAATAGAGAGAGAGACACCTGCATGAAGACAGTCAGGTTGGTATGGGAAGGGCTGATGCGTAGGATAAGGATGCGCAGGATAGAATCCTCTGGTCCACCCCACAGGCACAGCACCACCCACCCCATTATTCTTACTATTGCTAATGCTATTCCCATCACTACTCTTGCTGTGACCGCCTCCTCTTCTAACGTGCGCCGGCGCGGAGCCACTGGGGTGCCGGCGCCTCCAGCCGATGAAGAGGCGCTGAGCATCGGCTCGGTGGCGCTCGAACAAAACGACGTCACCCGCATCGAGGCGCTTCTCCTTCACGTAACGGCTCCACCCTTTGGTCAAAACGTAACTCTGGCTACTGTTCCAATACGAGTAACGGAATCGCCAGCACTTCCCCGACTCGTCCTCGAAACTCAGCAGCAGCCCCTTGCTCTCCCCCGAGTCGCCGCCACCAGAGCCGAGCGGGAAGTACTTCTCGGCGTGCTGTTTCGGGATGACGAGGCGGTTGAGCTTCCCCACGTCGCTGGGCGTCAATGACTTCTCGAACATGGGTTCCTTCTCATCTTCTCCTTCTTGTTGGGAGCGCGAGGTGGTGGCGCCTTGGTCGTCGTCGACGGGTGGTTGCACGTTAACGTTGTTGTCATCGTCGTCTTCGTCTTCGTCTTGACTATTGAGGTTGAAACGGGGTGTGGAGGTGGGGTTCATGGAGGTAGAAGGTGGTTCTTGGGGAGTGTCTGTGTGGGAATTGAGCCAGGTCGGTTGATGATGGTAGAGCTGGGCGGGCCAAGAGGGGTGAATGGGTATGGGTATGGGTATGGGTGAACCCGTCGTGTATGGGTTTTGGATTGGTTCCATTAGGATAGCTTGCTGTTGCTGAGTCCACCACAGCGTCGTTTCTGGTGTGTCCGAAGAGTAGTGGTTTATCGACATTTTTCTGATTTCTATTCTCTTCCTTCTCTCTTACTCACTCCGGGGTGAAAGATAGAAAGAAAAATTAAGGACTTTGTGAGGCACAGAAATTTGTGGTGCGATAAGATATAGGGATATTGGTAGAAAGAGAAAGAAGGAAAGGAAGAGTTTTGAAAGAAGCGTGATGATTATGGGTTTGATGTGGAAACTGGGGGAACTATTTGATGGAGCTAGCAAAGATACGACAATGAGAGAGAGAAGAGAGAGACAGAGTTAGAGAGGGGGAAATGTAAGTAAGTACGAGAGTACTTTAACTCTTTTAAGGTTATGTGCGAAGTGTGTTACTATATATATATATATATAAAAATTGATTACCAAAAAATATATATAATATTAAATTTCTGTGTAAACTTGATACTAGTACTTTCTGCTCTGTTAAATTATAATTAGTGGAATAATAATTGATAGTTTGATGAGTTCACAAAAGGTGTACACTTGTATAACTTCTAAGTGAGACATACTAAGATTATAAAAATGAATTATTACTGAATTGGGCCGAACATGTATGTTTATGAATCCTGAGAAAGAAAGAGAGATTCTACAGGTGAATAATTTCGTGTAATTAGGGACATCCCATGTTACTAAATTGGCAAACAAATCAAGTGATGGGGCCCCTTCCCCCCTCCTTCCTCAGTCCTCAGACTAAGTAATCATCATAATCTGCTACCTCCCTCGCTCTCCCCTCTCTGCTTCATTCCCAATCCCATCCAACGGCCGGCCTACCTATCATACCACTTTATTTGTACACCGAATTTCATTTTTCATTTGCCCTCAATTTCATCACTCAACGGTGACTTTGTTTATTATTATTTTTCTTGCTTTAATCAAATCAATCTCATAATTCGACCCTCCTTTTTGGTTTAAATATAATGCATTATCGTATAATGTGTTGGCTAAAATGGTACAAGGAGACCATGTTTTAATTTATATTTTCCAATCTCTTTTAGTTAGTTTTTTTTTTCATGTGTGGTTTGCTCTGTAAGTATAAATTGTGCTACGGATCGAGGGGGCGGTCCTTAATAATTTTGAGAAAATTAGCAGAGCCAAAGGGGTGGTCCAGGTCCTCCTTTGTTCTGTATCTGTATGATGGACATGTATATGTATATAGGTTTGATTCATTCAGTCGTCTCTCCAAAATGTATTATCTTCAGGATGAGAGAATTGTATTTATGTCACGTGCATGACTGCATTATTGGTGTTTCATGTTTGGCCGTTTCTAGTTTCAAATAAAGGGAATTATCAAATTAAATTGAATGTGTAATAGTAGAGAAAAAATGCTATTAAAAAAAAGGTATGGGAGGAGTAAAATATCCACAGATACCTTCCCTTTCCAATAAGCAGAGAGAGATGGGATTTGATTTGTCCAATTAGAGAAGACACAACCCCTGCGCAGTCGTGTTTGAATCCCCTCCTCACACTTATATCTCTCTCGTAATCACAAGCGTGCACACGCACTCTCTCTCTCTCTCGTGTGTTTATAGTTTACTTATCTGGTCCTTTGGCTGTCTACCCATCCTTTTTATTTATATATAATTGTATTCCATATTTAATAGTTTCCTTACTTAGATTATGTCTTTTCTATGACTTACAGACAAAACCCACCTCAGTTTCCAGGTAGATTCAGACACCCTTTTCTGCCCTACAAAAGTCGAACTGGTTTGTTTTAGATTAAGTACATGTTGGAGACACCCCCATAATTATAGAGGTTGTTGGGCTTTTTTGTTATTTTCATTCTCTAATACAAACAAGTCTCCTTGTGTCATCTTACTCCAGATAGATATTTATATATGCTCTCCATCAAGTCATGAACCTGTGGATCGGACGGTCCCCATAGATATAAAACCACAAACACATGGAGTGCAATTAATTCCCAGAAGAAAACTTCAAAATTACAGGTTCTGCCAATGATGATACTCGCTTACATGCAAATGCCGAAACCTGAAACTTTCTATTACTCGTCCAAAGGTGTTGCTTGGCCAAGTGCAGGAATCCTTGACCATGAAGAAAGACACAGGCTGGGCTGGGTGAGGATTGAGGAATCTGCCATGTTGATTCGTGGCCTGGGTGGTGTATATGGAAAAATCTCAATAGTTTTATTTCAGGGGGAGCTGGGGAACAAGACAAGCCCATGAGATATTTAAGGAAAGTAGGGTAGGGACTGCCAAAGGAAAAGGGAAAGAGAGGGGTAACTAATATACATGCATACGCAGTGACAGAACCACAAATTTAATATTTTCCAATTCTGGGTTTTGCAAGATCTATCCTAGCCTGTGAGAATTGTGATGATGACTAAAGTCCATGTCTTTCTTTTAGCAATAAATTACATGGGGACATACATTTATAACTTGGCCTAGCTAGCCAGCATTAGTAATTGTATATATAAAAGGCTGGAATTTGTCTTTTGTTTTCATTTGTTTCGGTGAACAAAGCCAGCGAGCATGGTTTTGTGAGAGATGCTATGATTGGTTTAACTAAATATTTTGTCTTATGTACGAGATCAGAGAGACTATTCCCGATTGTAATAGTTCATTGTAGCAGTAATCTATTCCAAAAGCAACTTGTTAACAAAAGGACAAGAACGATGTATGCAATCTACTACTATCTTGAGTGACATGCATCCTGCACCTGAGCTTATCGTACCCGGAGACTAATCAATAACAACTTAAATTAAATATACATCAAAACCCATATTGTGCTTAATTATGGTAGAATAATTAGTTCTCCTGTTAAAAACTTAATTAACATTCAGTTTATTCTTGATCAGTTTTAATTAATATTATATTTTGCTAATATATATTGTAAGAATTTCAGATTAATTATTGATCAAATTTCGGTCTAGGGACTCCCATAGAATAAGCAAAAACACCAGTGGGTAAAAGGGTTGAGTGGGCCAATTAGTTGAGTCTATCTCACTTAGAAGTTACTGATATTAATCATTATAAATATAGTAATATGTTTGCATGTGGCTCTTTTAAAGTTGAAAATAATACAAGGATCCCATTATATATTTATGTGTGTGACCTTAAATCTCCAACAAAAGCACATCATAATATGGTAAAGCAGGTTGAAAGGTACAGTCCCAAGCCAATCAAGTCAAAAACCAGAAAGTTCATGCCAAAATTCAATTAACTTTGCCTCATGCAATTCAAAACAAATTTATGTTGTTCCTTCAAGATTTCTAAATAATTAGTGGGGACCATGGTCCTTAAGTCTATACTTGAAGCTTACATGTCTTTGTATATAGACCATTAACTTTGATAATATAGTGCACAAATGCAAAGTGGGCGATATAGTAGACTTCTCATTACATAGTAGGGACTGAAATGGTACTAACCTTTCCATTGTCTTAGGACATTAACGACTAGTCTTATCAGCATGATTAGTTACAGGAGAGATGGGTTTAACTAGCAAGACAGGTAGAATTTGATCTCTTGGATGACTAAGAGGAAAGTGGAGGAAACATGACTGATAGAGCAATAAACCAAATATAGTCCAAGTGTATGTAATTTGACCAATTAATACCCATGAGAAAAAGCAAAATAAAAATACATAAGGATAGAATGCATTTTAGCACGCCAAATGGCAGGGCTATGAAACTAGGTATACCTAAGAAAGAGATGATTCAAAGGGTTGATAATTACCCGTAATTAGAATTGTGAGCCAAGGAATACTATACGCTAATGTCAGAATGCGTTTCATCATGCAAGATTTAGTCAATCTATTTGTGGTAATGAGTGGCTCAAATATATTCCTGTTATATTTGTCATGAAATGGATGTTTGATTATGATATATACCCATGATTTGGCTTATCGAAAAGGATCACTAATCATGGGTTAACAGCAATCAATTGTAGGCATGCAAGTCTAATATTTACTTGTAATGCATCATGTTATATTTGATCTGTCGGCATAATATATCCAGTACCCACACTACACCCTCCCTGGCCCTTTCTTTTCTCTTCTTTATTTTCTTTTTCTTTTCTAATTTATTTTGCTGTAAATAATAACACCTTTAGATACAAGAGAGAGAGAGAGAACTAGCAATTCAAAACTCTGCGTGTTAGGTTCATTGGAACATAGAAATATTTTGAACTCAAGTCATTTATCAATCATATTTTCTGTTATATTTGATTTTTAAATCTGACCAAAATTTGCTAGAAGTCGATAAAATTCGTTAGATTTGCTTTTGTAGTTATATGAATTTACCTATTTTAACTCTCATTTGAAGTAAAAATATGAACATATGCCAAAGAAAAATAAAGCATAAACTTGAATTATATTCAATTCTATGTATTTAATAAATGTTTATTTATGAAGTGTACTAGCTTGAGTTTATTTATAAATCAATTGAAATCATCATTTTTGAGTATTCAAAAGATACTTTTTTTTTGATAAAAAAAAAGATACATTTTTTTATTGTCAATGGTATGCATCTTTCCACCGGAAAAAATAAAGCTATTCGTGTTAAGGAGGGGGGAAAACAATCACTACAAAAAAATTTAGCTTTTGCGGCGGTTTTAAATCTGGTTTTGCAGCGGTTTTAAGCGCCGTAGATCACATTTAGCGGCGGTTGTCAAACCGCTCCTACAAAAGGTGTCGCAAAACCATTTAGCGGCGGTTTACAGCAACCGCTGGAATAACCGCCATTAAGTATAATGTTTACGGCGGTTTAATTTAGCGGCGGTTATAACCGTCGTAATTATTAAACAAGAATAAATAGTATACGTTTTAGCGGCGGTTACCTAACCGCCGCTATTATTAAAGGAGAATAAAAAAATATAGTTTTTGCGGCAGTTTGTCAAACCGCCGCTATTATTAGAGGAGAATAAAAAAATGATTTCCGCGGCGGTTTTTGTAACCGCCGCTATTATTAAACGCAGAATTCCTTCCTTTTCTTTTTCAGATCAAACCAACTATTGCGTTGATTACTTTATTTACAGCTTTAGAAGCTAACGAACACCTTTTCTCTCTCTAAGGCATCCTTAAATTGTAAGGTAAAGTAAAACAAGTTTACACATCAAACATCCCATATTTGACACCAATCATAACAGTAAACCCTGTACTGTTAATGGTCTATTATTACTAATCAGATGTTGGCCAAAATTTTTTTTTTCTGAAAATAAAAAAATAAAATCAGATGGTTATTAAGGCTAGCTCTTGGTTTATCTTCATGAACAAATATGACCCAATTAGTTAGACATATTTAATAAACTTTGGCAACGATTTGAGAGGATTGATAAGAAGCCAATCCACAAACGCTCATATGATTAAAAAAAAATTGAGCTTTCTACACTCTTCCGTTCTAGACGCAGCCAAGCTTCTTCAAAACCACTTTAAAATCACTGCTGAATATATCAGCAAATAGCTAGGTTCAGGAAAAGAAGCACAGATCTTGCACAAAAATGGCCCAAACAGAAACACTTGTGCACAAAAGACATGTCATTGCCTACATGTTTTCACTTATGCACACATACAAACACGAGGAGCACACAAACAGATAGAGAAAAGACCTGAAGGGCCAGGTTTATTATACCTGGAGGATGCTGCTGAACTCATAGAGACTCCACGGTTGGAGAAGATGATGAGGGCAACCTCAGCATCACAAAGGACTGAGAGTGAATATTTATATAAAATTCATAAAACTAAATTTAAACTTGCAAGCAAATATTAATTGTCATCAAAATCCTGGCAAAAGATTTAAGTAATCATTCAGTAAGCACAAAATTAATACAATGAAATAAAACCAGTACGATATTATCAGTAGACAAGTATTTGACATGAGAATTAAAATAAACCACTACATACATAATCAACCCTATTTCATACTTCGCTCACTTCTCTCTTGGATGATGGTTCTGTTGCTTATGGGCATCATGACTAGCCGAGGAAGAAGGTCTTGCACCTGGTGAAACTGGCACACTTGCTTCATCTGAAGCCTAAAATGAAAGAATTAAAATACATTAAGATATATATAATTATATTGTCCAATGACACAAGTATAGATAACAGTACCAATAGATGAAATTAAATTTAACTATGAAAATTAAATTTGGAGAACCTCAGAGGACATTCTCAAATAGATATAAACTTGGTGTCTTATGTCTAATATGTGTGACCAAATTAAAATCCAGCATATATCAAGTGGGGGAATAAAAACACACAGCATAGTGTTTATAAGCAATGTGATTACCAAATAAAGAAAAGCTGTCAGTAACCAAAAAAAAAAAAGATAAGCTATCATGCTGGCAATCTTTAGCAACAATTGACTTTTCTATTCAATTGGACCCCCTAGATTGTCAAAGGAAATTTGAACCCTAGCAACATAGATATACATATTCAGTAAATCAAAAAATACTACCAAAACAAAAAATATATCTACTTTGCTATAAAAAAAGTTAATGAGCTATCTAAAACATCAACTTATTTCATCATTTCATATAGTCACCTGTTTATACCTATATATTTTTCTATGTCCACACCTTTATGTCCTACACCTCTTTTAGACCTTTCAATGCAAGCATGAGTAACATGTTATGCTGACTAGTATAACCCATACAATTCTCTGTTGGTATCTTCTAAAAGTTCTCATTACAGTTCAAAAAGTCAAGTTACCATCATAGTTAAAAAGGTTGAGCATATGAATACAGAATAACAGGACTAACAAGCATAGAATCGTAAAAAAAAAAAAACAATATCTAGCAAGTAGCTTTGTTCGTTTACTTTTTTGAATACAGACAAGCAAATTGAGTAACTAAATCCTGTATACCCCAACCAAACAAGTTAACACTAACAGCAGCCATTCAAGAAGCCTGCATCTAACAAGCTCTCCAAAAACCTTGCATCTGACAACCTCAAGTGCAAATAATATGGCACATAATTATTAGACAACAAAGAGCACACGGTGCCAATTCAATAAATAACCACAAGTATACAAAACAGTACCAATAGGTGAAATTTAATTTAAATATGAGAATTAAAGTACATACCACTTGATTAACTACAGCTGCAATGTCAGCAGGCACAACTCCTTGGAACTGTTGGACTAGAAATGTTAAAACACCTTCAAATGATCGCAGTTTCACTTTCGTAGTTTCCAATTCAGATTCCAAGGTTTGTCTCTTCAATGTCTCTGTATCCAACTGTGACTTTAATTCATGCACTTGAGGATCCCGAGAATAGCCAACAGCTGAGGATAATGAAATTCCACTAGACTGACAGGCAGTTTGGCCAAATATCTGAGATGGAGATGGTCCAAAGCCTAAACCTCGAACTCGGCCTGGGTGCTCTTTCCCAAACACCTGAGCAAGTGAATCTTCTTGGGAAAGAAATTGTGAGGAACTAGCTTGTTGCTCAATCTCCATAATTTTCTCCTACGTACATACAAAACATCAAGCACTAAAGTTAGAATTTATACATATAGTAAATATATTTAGTGAAACATCAAGATTAATTCCATAAATTACTTACGCCTATAGCCTTAGCCTCGTCATTGACGTAAGAGCCGTCCTTTCGTTTGTGTGTTATATTCCACATCTCACCCCGACCAACGTGGCTCCCGCGTTGCCTTTCCTATATTATTGTCACCAAAAATCACATAAATTAAAAATAGAGTAATACATAAGTTCAATCTACAAAAAATATAGTTGTATAAAATTAATCACCTCTTCCGCCTTTCTTCTAGATAAGCTTTTGGATCCTCCAATGTGTGGAATGGTTTGCTTCTTCCGATTTTCAGCATTTATTTTGCATTTTTCCTAAGAATTCATTAATAACAACATAGTTATCATAGAACATGCCTAAAAATGAAGAAATAACAATGTTAATTTTGATGTTACCTGTGTACTCGCTTCCAGACGATAATCAATAAAGGAAGCCCACTGATCACGATTAACATTCGGAGGGTGTTTTGCAATGTTGGCCTCTCTAGACTGTGTAGGATCATAGAACTCATGAAATAACTTGCATCTATTATCCTTCCATTTTTTTCCAATATTTTTTATTATGTACCCTTTCGCACGGCTATCCTCCAGATGAATTTTTTTCTGTATATGAAAGAGTCATTAGTAGTCAAGTCATGAACAATAAGCATTAAAAGCATACATACGTTGCAATTTAGAGATACCTCTATAATATCATTATACATTTGTTCCTTATAAGATTTTGGAACATCAGGCCATGTACGGTAACTAATTGGAAGAGATCCAAAATCAGATCCTAAGTCTCCTAAGAAACCACCTAAAAGGCCACCTCCGTCATCAATCGGCTGGCCTTCCTCATTGCAAGTGATAATCACTTTTTTACCACTAGGCAATGACCAAACATCCTTCACCCTCAACCGTGTTTCTTTAATGACACCTTGATCATCTAAAAAAGAAATTTGGGATGTTAGTAACATTATGTTTTGCACAATCTATTTTGAAAGATAGATCATTATGGTAAAAAACTAGAGCTGCAACAATTGTTATTCTTACCAATTACTTTCACATTCCAATAACTGTTATTCCTGCGGCCACTAGTTACCGGTTGACTGGATGCAGTAGCAGCAATAGGATCATCTGGATCAGAATATATTGCATCTGATGAATGTCCTGCCTCAGATGAACGAGTTGCCACACTAAATGACACAGAATGTGATCCACTAAGATTAGCTCGCAAAGAAGAATCATTGTCTTGGGTAGCATTGGAGTCCTCAGTAACTGATGATGTAACCTTGAAACGTTTTGTCCTAGGCATCTCTGCAACTTTGTAACCAAGTCAATAATTAACATGCCATAAAATAATGATTATAATTTATACAAGCAAACCAAATAAATGTGCTTTTTTTTCTTTCGAGGGATATAAATGTGCTATAGTTAAAAACTAGGACTTCCAGTACATATAGGTTAGCAATATAAATGATATGTGCAAGTCCAAAATAATTGCATCAACACAAAAAATATTTGAAATCACAAAAGGTGCTCATCCTTTCATTCCATTAATATAGACCAAGTACATACTATGACCAATAAAAACTAAACAAAATCTTCATCCTCATTAATATTATCAACATTAGCATCGATTGGAGGTTCATCTTCTATATCATCCCTTGTCAATCGTAAGTCTCCATTGTCATCATGAAACCACATATTCAAGTCTTGTTGTTGGTAAGGAACATTATCATAAATTGGATCTTCGCCTTTATCTTCACCCATATCATACAAGTCTCTTGGTTTTAGGTGGACAACAACACTCCATTCTTTATCCATTTCATCATCTACATAATATACAAGTTGGGCCTCCGATGCCAATACATATGGCTCATGATCTTCCCGATCACCAACATGTATCAACCGAGAAAAATTAATAGTAGTAAAGCCCAACTCATCTCTTTTGATGCCTCTATCAGTAGTGGTATTGGCCCATTGACATTTGAACAAGGTAACCATGAATCGACCATAATAGTTCAGCTCAATGATATCCACCAATTTTCCATAATATGGAACACCTCCAACCCTCGTATTATTATCACGGTTGCTTGCATAACTTCTTGTATCAAATGTACCAAATACTCCACTATTTTGAGTTTTCAAACCATGATCTCGTGCTAGAGTTCGGAATTTGAATCCATTAACATTGTATGCATTAAACCGTTTGGCTTGGTCAAGTGGTCCACGTGCAAGAAACCTTATTTCTTCTGAATAAGCACCGTTGACATCATTCATAATCTAACATCAATAGTGTATTATATTAGTTACATGATTGATTAAAATTCTCGAAAAAAATGGAAAATATTACATTCACTTACTCGTTTATGAAACCAACTGGCGAATTCTTTATGTACCACTTTATCTATCTCAGATTGTGACCGTGTACGACTCCTTAACCTTCTCCTTGTCTCAATTCTAAATTCCCTATACGAATTGATTAAATTAACAACATATTATGGAGTAGCCATTGCAATATGTATTGAGATTCATGTAAATCTTTAGAGTTTACTTACTGGAGGAATGGGTCTACTGCTTCGCAGTTGACCAACACATGACGATGTGCTTGTAACTTCTCTATTGGTGTCAGATCAAAATATGAAAAACCCCCTACTGGTCTGCCCACTTTTGGAAACATAGTATCCCTTTCATGACATTCATCATCATTAGGCTGATCATCAACACGGCCTGGTCGATTAATTCTTGTCTCAACATCATCTAAATATCTTGAGCAAAAGGTAAGAATTTCATCGGACAAGTAACCTTCAGCGATAGAGCCTTCTGGTTGTGCCTTATTACGTACATAAGACTTCAAATGTCCTAAGTACCTTTATGATCAAAAGACTATTGGTTTAGGTAAATGCAATATATTTAGATAAAGAAAAATAAAGAATTCAACATATGGTGTTTACCTTTCTATAGGATACATCCATCGGTAATGCACTGGACCACCACGTTTCACTTCATCAACCAAATGAACAACTAAATGAACCATGATCGTAAAAAACGATGGAGGGAATATGATTTCTAAATGGCACAAAGTGAGAACTATTTGATCTTGGAGGCTATCAAGGTCTACAGGATTCAACACTTTACTACATAATTGTCGAAAAAATGTACACAAATTAGTTAAAACTGCAGACACTAGGTCAGGCATCACATTCCTCAAAGCTAATGGCAGTAGTTGCTCCATAAGAATATGGCAATCGTGGCTTTTTAACCCAAGCAACTTACGTTGTTTCAAATCAACACACCTGGATATGTTGCTTGAGTAGCATCGAAGCCGCACAATCACATTTTTCAAAGTCCTAAGAAATATATCTTTTTGTGCATTTGACATTGTAAATATAGCAGGAGGATATTTTCCATTCTCATATGGCCAAAGATCCTTTCTTATGGACATTGATTGTAAGTCTTTTCGGGCATTAAGGTGATCTTTTGACTTCCCACTTTCATTTAGCAAGGTGTATATCACATTATCACACACATTCTTCTCAATATGCATTACATCAAGATTGTGACGCAATAAGTTTAACTCCCAATATGGAAGTTCAAAGAATATACTCTTCTTTCTCCAATGATGAGACTCACCTCTTTTGATATTTTGCTGCCCACGACCTCTTTTCCCTCTAACTTCAACCTCTGGCATTTTTCCAAACGAAACTTGAATATTCTCCACTTGTTTCAAAATATCTGAGCCTGATAATTGTATAGGTGGATTCCTCTTGTCAACTTTACCATTAAATCGGACCTTGTCCAATCTAAACTTGTGACCCATACTCAAAAAACGACGATGGCCCATAAAGCACCATTTTTTACTATGATGAAGCCGACATGGTTCTGCATCAGTGTTGCATATGGGACAAATAAGCTTACCATAGGTGTTCCACCCAGACAGTGTCCCATATCCTGGAAAATCACTAATTGTCCACATCAATGCTGCTCGCATTTTGAAAGTTTCATTTGATGAAGCATCAAACGTTTCGACACCTTCCCATAATTGCTTCAACTCATCGATTAGAGGTTGTAAGTAAACATCAATATCATTTCCTGGCATCCGTTTGCCTGGAATGATCATTGAGAGAATGAAGGAAGTTTGTTTCATGCATTTCCAAGGAGGAGTGTTGTACGGAATGAGAATCACGGGCCAAATGCTATAACTAATGCTCATGTTTCCAAATGGATTGAACCCATCACTAGCTAAGGCAAGGCGAACATTTCGTGCATCTGAAGCAAATTCAAGAAACGTTGAGTCAAATTTCTTCCATGCCTCAGAGTCTCTCGGATGCCTCATGAAGCCATCTTTATTACTACCAATAGCATGCCATCTCATATCTAAAGATGTCTTGCAAGACATAAACAACCTTTGCAACCGTGGTATTAGTGGGAAATATCGAAGAACCTTCGCTGGTTGTGGTTTTTTCTTTTTAGCACCTTCAGGCACATTGGACGAATTTCCCCTGGTCTTCAGCTTCCATCTAGATGTGCCGCATCGCTTGCATGTTTGCCTCGTTTGATCTAATCCTCGATATAACATGCAATCATTTGGACATGCATGTATTTTGGTATAATTAAGACCAAGTTTATTAATGGTTTTCTTGGCCTCATAGAATGATTCGGGGATCTTTGCATGTTCAAAGGCATCATGCAATAGCTCTACTATCATTGACATCGCCTTGTCACTCATCCCACAAATGCACTTGATGTGATATAGTTTTACCAAGAAAGACAATTTTGTGTACTTCGAACACCCTTCATATAGTTCTTGTTCTCCATCTCTAAGTAAATCATAAAATTGTTTTACTTCATCACTCGCACTGTCAAATAAGTGCAGCAACCTTCCTTCATCCTCATTTACTGGTCCATGCGATGTGGGAGGTTCTTCATCAACATGGTGTCTAAAGAAGTTGAAAGCATCTTGGATCATGTCTTGCATTGGATCTTCACGAGGTAAGTTATGTTGCGTTACAGGTATGCTATTGGAAGTTTCTCCTCTATCTTTCTCACCATGTAGTAACCAAACAGTGTAACCTTGTGGAAAAGGTCTACAAATCAAGTGGTCATACACATCTTCCCTAGTCTGCCATTGTCTAAACCCACAACGAGAACAAGGGCACTTAATTCTATTACCAGACGATGCATTTGCAAATGCGAAGTCTATAAATTTTAATAACCCTTCCATATATTCAGGTGTATTTCGCGGCTTTGCAATCCAACTTTTATCCATCCCTAAAAATAAATAAGTAGTTATAAAATTAACTAAAGGTCATAAAGAAACAAGCAGATAATATATACATTTGAACAAGGCATTAATATTAATGATGACTTTAACTTGAAGAGTTCCTATAGCTAACTTCCAGTAAAAGAATAATTTCTGAATCAGAAACATAATATAAATGTGGCAACATAATGCCCCAAAAAGAAAAAAAGAATATTAAAGTTCATGCGCAACACAATCTAGTGCAAGATTTAATAACATATAATTTGAGTTCCAAAACAATAAAGTATTTAAAGTAATAAAGTATTTAAAGTATTATCGTTTAAGTCTTGGATTTGAACATCCACGGTTTAGAAGGCACACCTCAACTCCAAGAAGTTTCAACAGACTTGGCACAAGGAGCTTCAAGCACATACAAGGGTAGAAGGATATCTCAGGCTCTCCTGCAACTTCCACAGCCACAACTCTAGCCAACTTCATGATTCACAAAAATGAGAAACCAATTAGAAGTTTTGTGAGAAACAACTAGCTTGGTTGTTATTAATCAAATCCATAATAAGTACTTCGTGAGAAAAGGTAGTCCCTACTGCATAATATAAGGCATATATGTTGAAGGAATAGCATAATATAATGAAATATATATATATATATATATATATATATATATTAACCTACCTATACGGGCACCTAACGCCATATATATATATTAACCTACCTATTCAGGCACCTAACGCCATATATATATATTAACCTACCTATTCAGGCACCTAACGCAATATATATATATATATATATATATATATATATATATATAGGCACCTAACGTAATATCTATATATATATATATATATATATATTAACTTTTGTGAATTTTTTAGTCAAGTCAGCATCTAATATTTTCTGTTATATTTTTTTATATTATTATGTCTACTTTATTTGCCATGATTTTTTATTATTGTTCTTGTGACAACACTGAAAATAGGTGAGAAAAGATTCGTTAATAATAATAAATTCATCTATGATCCTTGAGACCTAACGTGCGAGCTTAATGGTTTTGCAAGAAACAAATGCAGAGGAACTTGGTTTGATTTCAATGAAGATTAAAAAAAAACAAAAAAAGAAGAAAGAAGGGGGCTTTGAGATAGGTTAATTTAGATATAGTTGTTGTTGTTAAACATTTAAACCCAAATAAAAGATTCAAAAGGGCCCTTCACCCTTGAGCTCATCCAGATCTTCGTGGGTGAAGCTCTCAAGACCAACCCAAGTCCAAATAAAAAATATGAAAGCCCATGTGGGTATGTCCCTTACATTGAAAGCATTGGGCTAGGACCTAAAAAGGCTATTGGGCCATAACATGACCAAAGAAGAAAGGGCAGTGTAGTGTAGAATAGCAATAGATAAATATGTGGTGATTGGTGAAGAAGCAGCGGCAGAAGCTGAAGGCAACAGATTACCAGCAGTACGCCAAAAAGACATACTAAATAGATGTATGTAGAAGATGTAGAAGAAATTTGGTAAATAGATGTATATTTAATATTTATCCATGAAGATAATTAACAATTTATATTTCAGACACTTAGTTTTCTAACAACATTTCCATGTGCTTCTAAAACAAAGTCACAATACAATGAGGATCCTGAGAAAATTTGGTAATGAAGAAATAAGTTAACAATGTAAAAAAACTGGCAGCACAACAAACACCTAAAACAGCAAAACACTAAATTTAAAAGGATCCTGATTTCAAACAAAAGATACTATGACAGGTTTCAATGCTGGATATACAATACCAAATACTACCTAACATCTTTTATGACACCCAAAAAGTAAAATCTGTATGAGCAGAAAGAAACACAGAAGACAATAGTTGCTTCTAGCAATTATAGAGCCACAACTAATTCTTATCACAGTCTCCTGGAATAAAATACTGACAATAGTCATATAAAGATAAAGATGCCAACAATAGCCATATAAAGATAAAGATGCCAGGATAATTTTAAATAATTTGGTACAATGAACTTCTTATACTCAGATGACTTTTTTTTAAATTCTAAGGTTGTAGAAATACCTCTTGATCTGGTTGAATGAAGCAGCAGTTTAACTAAGTTGAATAAAGTACAAAGGGAACTACAGAATAGAGAGAAAAAATATCCTTGATTAGCAATTGAGAAGTAGAATTAACACAGAGGTCTAAAACAATTGGGAACCATAAAGAAACACAATACTGAAGCGTTCAATTCCATCACAAAGCATGGAACTAATAATTCAATAACAATTGACCATAAAAAAAAGAAACTTTACCAAACCATTACAGCACATGATGTCACCATTTATTACTTAAAATGTCCTAGCAAACAAAAAAGTCAAACAGAAAAGCAAACCAATTATGGAATGGCCTGCCAAACAACTTAAAACCAACAAACAGTCAATTGAAACCATGAAAATGAAAGGGTTCAGGAACTCAGCGAGAGAGAGAAAGAGAGAATATACTTCAAGACCCCCCAGGAATTCTGAGAGACCAACCAACGAGCGTGGCAGCAGCATCATTTGGGTTGGGTTTTGTTGGGATGGAAAGCAACCTCCCGTGTACTATAGAGTCCAAGGAACCCACCAAGAAGAACACCAAAGGGACAACATAGAAGAAAACCTTGATGATTTTGATGCCCTAAAAGATCTTAACACTATTTGGTGATTTGATATTATGCCCCAAAAGATACTCGCACAAAAGGGTGCCTCACCAGATTTCTAAGGGGTAAGGATGGCAAATCAGTAACAAATGATTGATAATTTTGAAGTCAAGCTATAAGGATTATCATCTTATCTCAAAACTAATAACTAGATTAGATTTTCCCTGGACAATGGCATGCTTTCTATCCAAATATGCTCACTCTGTTGTTTCTCCCCCAATAAGTTAATCATACATACAGAAAAACAAGTATTCTTATAAAAATATCAACTAATGATTTTTAACAAATAATAAATGTTTACTATTTAACCATATATCTATGTATGCTGTTTTTTTTTTATTAATCATCATATCCAAGATAATAACAACTAAGAAGTCTCAAGATCTTCTATGCAATATATGGTACTCACATGTCACAACCCAGTTAGAGAAAAAGGTCCGTTTAATTTTATTTTGTTAACAAGGACATGAGCTGGAATTCTTAGTGGTTAACAATCCTTTAGGAGCAGGAAATTGAAAGCTTACCAATGAGAAAAATTGTCAACATTAGACCAAGTGTAACTTGAACAGAACGACTATATCTCAAGTGCAGGGGACTTTGAAATTGTCTCTGGAATAAACCAAAGCAATTGAAAAGCTGCAGAGTACGACAAACTCATTAATACTTTTGGTAAATTCAATGAGCAATTTATTCTAAAAGCCAATCAAATCCAAAACTATAAAAATAAATGTTTAACCAATTCTTCAGATTGAATGCTTCAGCCACCAAATGTCTCACGATTCGTGCTTAGCTCACCCTCTGCAACTCATTCAAATAGAAACATAAAATATAATGACTGGCGTGAAGGACCGGAAGTCAGAATTCGTAAAATGTGAAATCAGAAATTTGCAATTTCAAGCTTTCAAGCTTTTCATTGAGAATTTGCAACTTAATTTACATTTTCTAACCATCCAATCAAATCAAATAGAGAGAATGTGTTGATGAAAACCTAACAAAACATTTTGAGTGAGGGATTGTGAGCTGCAACGTGAAACGAGTGTGTGTGTGTGAGTGAGAGAAGAGATAGAATGTGTTGATGAAAACCTAACAAAACATTTTGAGTGAGGGATTGTGAGTTGCAACTGTGAAACGAGTGTGTGTGTGTGTGCGTGAGAGAGAGAGAGAGAGAGAGAGAGAGAGATTTTGAAGCATACCAATGAACTGCGATGACGAGTATAGGTTTTGAGTTTTGAAACCATGATCTCGTGCAAGGAACTGTGAAGAATAGACATTTGCGGTGACGAGCTGGGGAAAGTAGGGCATAGAGAGAATGTGATTTTGGGGTAAAGCGCACATTCGCAAGAGGAAGTGACAAATTAATGTCTGAACCGCCGCCAAACACAACTAAACCGCCGCCAATCACTTCCATTTGGTGGCGGTTAAATGAACCGCAACAAAAATAATTCAATAGTGGCGGTTTACCATAACCGCCACAAATTAACCGCCTCTAAATGTGTCTTTTTTTGTAGTGAATATGTATGACGAAAATATGAAAGGTTTCATGGAGTTGCATCAACTTGAACTAATTAAATATTCTCTACGTTATAAGACCCTGGCCAAAATATCAAACATAACAGACAAAAAATTATTTCTTCCAAGAGAATATTAATTTCGTAGCAGCCCTGAGAATTTTAAATAATTGGAACCAAACAGCAGCAGATCTTGGCTCCCCATTTTTCTCCCTGATAACATAGTCTATTATAATTTATAGAATACTATGTCTTGAATCCAAACAACCGAATATCTGGCATGATGGAATCACCGGGCTAAACTCTAATGCAAGCATGGACTAACAACACGGGCTAGCCACAGCAAGAAACCAAACATATATAAATATATAATCTATTGAATAAATAAACGACCGAATAACAATTTCCCAAGGCTTAAGTGTATCAGAAGGAGAAGCAACCTCTCAAAGCTCAAAGAAGCTCACAAGTCCCAGAGAGATCGAGATGAAAATTTCTCTTATATAAATACACAGTCAGTGTATTACACAGAATAAATTGTGGCACGCAACAGAGAAATCAAATATAAAATAATTATTAAGTTGAAGTTTCTATATATATGAGTCATAGAAAAATGGTGATACATGTAAGTCTGCATGAGATTAAAAATCAGTCTATCCACTTAATATATTACACTAATTAAATAAATGGTGATATATATGAAAATAAAAATAAATAAAACTGTTAAATTAATATTAGTATACCATTTGAACTTTTGATGTAATGGAATGGAGATTTAAAATAATAAGAGAAAAGATTTTTTGTTTATCATGAGAAATTATGTTACTTAAATTAAGCTTTAAATAATAATTAATATCATTATTTTTATTTTTTAAGAATAAAATTGATATTATTTTAAAAACTAATTATATATAAGAAATATAACATTAAAATATCTGATATCAAATATATCATTAAAAAATTAATTAAATATATTTATAATACAGTATGAAAATGTATATTACCTTCCACACAAAGTACATAAAGTGAAATATAAATGAGTTTAATTTTGATTTATTATTAGTATAAAAAAATTTTATACTCTTATTTAGTTATGTATTGTCAATTCATTAAAAGAGTTTAATTATTATAATAATTATTTTAAAATTTTAATACTTTTAATAATGTGTTAGTACATAATTAAATGATAATATAAAAAAAATTACATTAATAATAAATTTAAATTAAATCCAATATAAAAATTGTGAAAGCCGAAACACAGAGGCCACGCCACCTCTTTTTCTGGCGGTCTGGCCTGTCCGAATTAAATCTCTCACTCGTCACGGAAGGCATGCGGGGTGGCCCAACCTATTAGGGCCCCACAATATCAATGTATAATGTTCTTTTTTTAGGATGTGGGCCCACACAGGTAGTTTCCTTCTCTTTTCATTCCCATTTGTCAAACCATCATTACTTCTTTTTTTTTAAGGGAGAAGTGTATTTGAATTCTTAAACTTTGATTAATTTATAAATAATTATCATGAATTATAAAAAAAATTAATTTAATTCATAAGTTATAATAATTATTGTAATAGGTGTTTTTATTTAATTTTGTTAAATTATTAATGAAAAAAATTAATCTAGACTCTTTAAATTTTATTAATTTATAAATAGTCACCATAAATTATAATTTTTTTAAATTTAATTTTTAAATTATATCAATTATCGTAAATAATTTATTTCATTTATTATTTATTAAGTTATTAATAAATAAGTGACATGACATAATTATTATCCTTTCTAAATCTTAACATTTCATGTTAATTTATTTTTATTATGTTCTTACATATTTAATAATTTTTCATAAATTTAAATAATGATAATAATAATTTATAATTCATAATTACTATTTATAAATGATCTCAAGTTTAAAAGAGATTTAAATGTACTTTTTATTTTTATAATGTGGTGTATATTTATTGTAAATTTTAATTATTAGGAGATTTGATTATAAAATTAATATTAAATAAAATTTAAAAATAATGAGAAATCAAAATAAAAATTTATATTTTTACTTATTGACTACTTTCTTATGTGACAAAATCTACATATCTTATCTATTCTAATATTAACTGTTTATTTTATTTTATAATTTTTTGTTTACCTAGTTAATTAATTTTTAGAAAATTAAAAAATATAATATTATTAATATAGAAAAATCTTAATCTGACTATGTCATTTGTTATAGACTTTCTTTTATTTAAATTTTAAAAAAATAATTTTTTAATTTATGAAAAATTATTAAATAAGTATATAAAGAGATAATTATTGAATAAGAATTGTGGACAAAAATAAACATGAACGGTTAATTGGAGACAAATGGAAAGTAAGAATCATGTTGTACCAATATTTTATTAGTAACTTAATAAAGAGTAGATGAAATGACCTATTGTGATAATTGATATCATTTAATATTAAATTAAAAGTTTTTATAGTTTATGATGATTATTTGTAAATTAATAAAGTTAAAGAAGTCTAAATACACTTTTATTTTGTTAATAGCTTAACAGAAAATGAATAAAAAACTAATTATAATAATTAATATAATTTATTAATTAAATTTAAATTTTTTATAATTTATAATATTTTTTTATAAATGAATCAAAATTTAAAAGTAGCGATGCACTCTTCCATTCCTTTTACTTACTGTTGTGTTGGTGGCAAGCCAAGTTGAAGTTGCATGTCTTTTTCTCAACTCTTCTCATATGCTCAATCCGCTCGTGCAAACTACAATAAAAGAGTTGCAGAGAATGGTGATGGAATCGGGTAAACGGCACGTGGCACGTGGCACGTGATGGGTGTGTAGGTCTCTAGTCTAGGGTAGTGGGGGTGGATCTAGATGTGGGACCATGCCTTGTAGAGCGTTCTTTCACATGAGGCCCAATATATTGAATGGTCCACTAGACCCCCTCCAATTGCTTATTTAATTTTTGCTCTCCCCAGAGAGAGAGAAATAGAAAGAGATGCATGACACCTTTTGGATGTAACTTGAAACGAACATCAATTTTGACTTGCCTCTAAAAGGAATGGTAATGGATGCGTTATGGTCTTACAGGACATCAATGAATGTACGTACCAAACGAAAAACAAATATGACATCAATGTCACCTACAAGTCCTCCACACAAGAGAGAGAGAGAATTGTGAAGGTCATAAGTTCTTCCTTCGATTAGTTTCCTTGCTCTTAAGGGATAGTGAGACGGTAAAGGACCGCCTCTTCACACGTTCCTGAATTTTAACATTTTATTTTAGAAAAATGTCGGTAGTAATGATGGAATTCTTTATCATTTGATCATAAATTTTTTGATACTATATCAATGATTAGCTATTTTAAAAATTTAAACTTTTAAGTGAAAGTATATAAATAATTTTATATTTTTAATATTAACTAAAAGTTTATAAAAACAAAATAATTAAGAATGTGATAAAATTAAACTATGTGAAGCTTATGACTAAGGGTAAAAATATGTTATATTAAATTAGACTTTATTTTAATTAAGTATAATTTATTTTATAAAATTTCAACCATAATCTATCATATTATTTATCATAATTTTTTTATAGGCAGAGCATAAAATATTAAAATTATTGTAAAAATTTATTTAAAGACTTATATTTTATAATAACATTCAAATAAGTCAATATACTTTAATTTTATAAATTTTAAATATACTTAATATTTAAAGAAAATTATTTTATTATGTATAAAATTAATATATAATTAATAAATTATATAAATATTATATATATTTTAATTATATTTATATATAATAAATAAGTTAACTTGTTAGCTCAAATAATTTTTTTGCTTTGATTTATTTAATTAATTAAATTTTTTAAAAAATTTAAATTTAACTTATTTAATAAATAAATTAAATCAAAGTATATTAAAAAGAGTCTAACTTATAACCTTTGATAGAACACACGTCTTTCTATCCGTACTTATGACGAAGCTGAGAGTTAATAAAATAAAATAAAAATTAGATAAATAACTTATATAAATATTTATTAGAGTAAAATTTATTTAATAAATTTTATTGTTTTAACTCGTATTATTTAAAAATAAGTTAAATGGAGCTTAGATTAATACTTTAAAAAATACTTTTCATAAACTCTTTAGAATAAATTTTAAGTACTTGATACTTATCTTATAAATTGTGTTAATCTTTTAGATTAATTTTGTCAAAAATTATTATAAAAACAATTAACACTTAAGATATTTTTTATTTTTATAAAAATTTATTTTCATAAATTTAAATTTATAACTTATAAAAATAAGTCTAAATATAAAAATTTTATAAATTATTTTAATAAATTTATTTAAATAAAATAAAAATATTTTATAAACATTTATTATAATAAATAAATTCAAATAAATTATATATAAATCTATTCAAACAACCCTGTAAGTAAGCAATGTAAGTAAGCAATTGATTAAGACATTTATAAATACATGTAATGTTTACACAAAAACAATATAATATAAAGAAATTAAGATCGAGGCACACGGTTGGACAGTAATGAGGCCTATCCACAGAAGAATACATGGCATTTTTACAGTTCATATACAATGAATCCTACACCTAAATTATAAATCTTATTTTATTTCCTATGCATAATCTTAAACAGTTCAAACCCTTCATTAAATATAAGAATACAAGATAACTTATATCAAAATAAAACACAAAAACGTGTTTTTAAAGAAAGTTAATTATGGCCAACGCGGGTTGTGTTGGTGAATAATCGTCGTAGAGAAATCTCTTGGCACCTAGTCTTTTGAGTGAATTCTTAGCCGCCTCTGTTATAGTGTTTGGTTGAAAAGAAATGGAAGGGAGGGGAGGGGAAGGAAGCAAAATTCCTCCTAAGTTAATTTTAACTCTCTTCTAAAAGTGGGAGAATTTAGAGGAAAGAGAATATATATTAAAAAATAGACTAAAATATCCCTAAATTAAATATTACATTAAATATTATAATTATGTAAAAAAGTAAATTTATATTTTTCTTCTATTAAAATTTCTCCCTTCCCCTACTCTAACTAAACATACACAAAATTAAACTCATTTCCTTTCCTTTCCCTCTCCTCCCTTCCCCTTCATTAAAACTTCTACCATTCCCTCCCCTCCTTTAAACTAAACAGACCATAAGTAAGCCAAGCCCCACATTAATCTCTACGTACGTCAAAGTGTTGAACATAAGCATTATGAAATTTACATATGTAAATACGGAGCTAAAAAGGAATCTTAGATATATATGTTATTGGTACCTTATTTGATAATGTTGGAGTAATTTATCATCGCTGTCTATACACTTTTTTGGTATAAAATTAATTTTAACTTGGACGTTAACTTTATTTTAATTATAATATATTTTTATTAAAATTAAAATTTTATATTATAAGTAAAGTTTATTCACATAAAATTTAATTTATTAATTTAATTACATATTATGATTCACATTGATTTTATATTTTTAAAAAGAATTAATTTTATAAAATTTAATTATTAAAATTTTTAAATAATGAAAATTTATTGTGAATTGGGTTCAAAATGCTCTGGCAAACATGCCCTTAGATTTATTTTTATTTTTTTTGACAGAAACATGCCCTTAGATTTAGGTAGGTATTTTCTTTGCAATTTTTTTTTTAATATTCTGGTTACTGAAATTCATCTGCTTCCACGTGTAGATATTGTCACAGACACTATGTAAGAAGTCAAAAAAATGTGAAGAATGGAGACCACCGACCTGTCATAATCTTGGCCTAACTTTTGAAAGATTAAGTCAACAGATTCTAGTTTTATGTCTATCATCACCGCAATTAAGCATGCCAATTCTAGTGTGCGAAGTGACAAATTTGATTTCTTTTTACATGTTCTTCTGTTATAATAATGGAAAATAGTATACGGGTAATTAACTATATAATTAGTATTAAAATATGTCTATGAAAAACGAAACTTTAAGTTGAATATTTCTCCATCTTTATTAATTTAAGGATTTAATAGCTGCAACTGTTGTTTTAATCAGCATATAGTTTTGTGTGAATGTGTAAAAGAGACGTGAATTAAAGAATGTGTAGATGACGCTTCTGTATAAATATCAAGTTGCTTTTCATCATGCTGCTGGAATGAATTGAATAAGACTAACAGATTTATAAAACGAGATTCAGTGAACGTTGAAAGATACTCAAAAGCTACACTGTTAGTCAAAAAGTTTTATATTATTAACTCATGATGAACTGTAGTTAATACTTTAAATTACTGAGTTTCATTAATGTCTTTTTTTGAGAGATAAGAGAGGCGAAGACATGTGTCATATAAAGAGACATCTTTGTATATTACACTTTTTTATTTATCTTATAATGTTTTCTTCGTCATATCTATCGCTAGACAAAATCTGATGCTTTGTTTGGAAGCAAAAAGGATAACAAGGGATTGAAGGAGGGAGACAAATATAAAAGGGGTGATATCAAATACTATAGGTGTATTAAAATTTTAAAGTCATGATTTAGCTTTATCTAATTCGGCTGATTGTGTGGTAAATGACACGTAACTCTTACAAACACACATAATATAATTGGTGATAGAGCTCTTTTTCAATGAAGGAACTTTCAAATTCAATTTTTTTCTAATCTTAACTAATGTATTAAAATTAATTTAATTATAACGGTTAAAACTATCGCTTTAATTGATATATATTTATCATTTACAGGAAATAAACGTAATGATGGAAGGATTGCAAAGCAAATATGGTAACGTATGCTTTAACATACATAAAAGGTAATTTAACTGTGTTTTAATCTTATCTTAATTATTGTTAAATCATAATCATATAATCTTGAACTTAAAGAGAAAATATTATGAGGTTGATGAAATTAAAAATGAACATGCATACGGAAATGTGTAATGTTGAGATGAACATGCCTTAATACTAAGAAAGTTTTGACCATCCGAAAGGTAAATAATAGTCTAATACCCCAAAAAGAAAAACGTTTATAATTGAGGACCAGCTATGCATGCGGGGGAGCATTATTTTTTTATCATGACGTAAACTGCCTTTTTTTTTAATACACAGAAACGAGGTAAACCAATCCGGTAACACCAACACCAATACCTACAAAGTCATAACGCAAGACAGGATCAAGTACTCTTGGGGGAACATGCAAAAGATGCAATCCTAAAGGAAAGCCATAAGCCAAACCTGCCAAACAGTTTGCACTTCTGTTCCCCTCTCGATCCTATCAATATATAAGGACACGGCTCTAAGTATCATCCACCAAATAAGCATCAGGAATTTAGGATGGCAAGGTAGTTGCACCCATTGTTGTTTCTGGACAACACGGGCAGCCATACGAGGGTGTGCCTCCAACATAATTAGCTTTCCTTACATGATAGATCCCAATCCCAATGTTGGCAAAAGCTTAACGAAATTTTCGATTTTGGCCCAAAAGCCCCAAATAAAACCGTAGCCCAGATTTGTAATTCAATTTATGTAACGTCTTTTTCAACAACAAAAAAAAAACGTTTTTTCTTTGATAAACAGTTTTTCATTATTATAACTTTATAAGATACCAGCGTACTTCTACTATTACAACTGAATGACTGATACTATAATATCATCATATGTTTTTGGACATTATATATGGATTGGTTTAGGTTTCGTACTTATAACTTCTCCCCAATTCATTCAAGCTTCTTAATTAGGAATTCAATTTGAAAGCATATCAGCGTGACAACTGAACTCATTTATATAGGCTGTGCTTAACTTAAGTAGAAAAAATAAAGAGGGAAGGCAAAAAAATTTAATTTTTTTAAAATTTTATTTATTACCACAAAAAAGTAAATGTTGAAAGTAAAGTGCAACTCAATTTACATTTCATCTTATAAATTGTGATGACTTACATATCATGAAAGTACGTTGAACATAATTTACTATCCTCTACTATGTAAAATCAAGCGAAAATCAAAATATTGTGTGCTTCCTCTCCTTATTCTTTTTATCTACTAAAATGAGTATAATCTTTAGACTTCATGTTATAGCCTAATAGTTTTAGTGTGCTGGATCTGACTCGTTTAGAATATATTACACTTCACGGTATTTTCTTTTAATGTGAAAAGCATAAAAAACTCTTAAATTATGGGCTAAGATAGTTTTGTAGAAGTCACCTCACAATATTACAGTGTTTACTTTGTTCAATAAAAAGTTCAGATAATATCATCAATTTAGCAAAAGTTACATATTATCTTTTAAATAACATTACAAAAATATTTAATAATATTTTTTTAACATATTAGATGTGCAAGTATCTAGAAAGAAAATAAGTGACTGGTATAAAATTGTACCTTCAACATTATCATCGTAAGTAAATTTTAAATTTTGAATTTAATTTTGATATACTTATCGTGTAAAATTACTTTTTGCATTATCATCAAATCATGTGATGTTACATAATTTAAATAATGACTTCTCATGTAGTTAATACCATATTCAAACTTTTTTAATGAAGTTATAACGCATGATTATAGATAATAATACATTCTCAATGAATCAAAATTTATGCCGGTGCTAATTTTGACTATTTAATAATATCTTTTGAAAGGAAAGCTATGGAGGCATTAGCACGACAAAATGCAAAAATTAGTAATTGTAAAATATGAGCAAATTTGCTACTAAGTGACACATATGTGCGCTTTATTCTTTGTATCCTTCATTTTTGTTTCATTTGACAATATATGGTGCCTCCAAAGATAAGCCAAATAATGAGAACACCTCCTTAATTATTGTATTAGTAGGTCTTTGTAGTATTGCGAGATCCAACTTGCTATGATCTTTACCTCTTTTTTCCTTATATCTTTTAGCCACTCTGGATCTTCCTTAGTTGAGAACCTTAGGTCTACATGATGAGCTCCTGCTCACAAAACAGCCAAATAAATAGAGAGAAACAGAAAAGTGGAAAGAGGAGAGAAAGAAAACAGAGATTATATATTAATTTGGTCAGCTAACCTTCTTTTGCTACTATAGCAACTATAGTTTTTGATATATTCTTCAACACCCTGCAACCAAACCCTTTGTTAGCGTTTTTGTAATATGGGACTGCAATAATTGCTTTTAGCATTCAGTGAAATTATACTAGTAATATTAATAATGGCGAAAAAAAAGGAGGATAAAAAGAAGAGATGATATACCCTCCACCGCTCCAAGGGTCTCTTAAACCGTTAAAGAAGATAATGTTGCTCCCAAACCTTTTCAGAACTCTCTTAATATCCTGCAGAAAACAGAATCATATCGATGACCATTAATAACACTGAACCCGCTTAGAGCATGCATGGAAATGCTTGGCAATGTATGGAAATTGGAAAATTATAATATCACTTTATATAATTTAATAGTTAATACCCACATGGCCGCCAAACTCAGTTGTAATCCAATGGGGTCTGGGCTTTATGCCGTAGGCAGATTCGCAGTAAGCGGATCTGTATTCGTATGCCCAATCGGATTCCGGGAATATGCTCTCCTTATTGCTCCCACCCACGGGCATTATCATCTCTGTACAGGCCTGCATGTACAAAACTTCATCTCATCATTGGATTCTCTCCCCATTTGCAAAATTTTAATTGGTGCTATAATACTATATTCACACTCATTTCTATAATAAAATAAAAAATACACAATTCATACATTTCATGACTCAGATTAAAAGGTGTTACGAAGTTGGTTTGTCAATCAGACTCACAAGATGTTATTAGATTGGTGCAAAAACTATTTTCCCCCTTCCCCAAGTATGCTGGGATTATTACTAATATTCATTGTCTACTAAGACAGCATTGGGAGGTCTTGTGTCAGCATGTTTTACGTGAGGCTAATAACTGTGCAGACTACTTTGCTAAACATGGGGCACGGCATGATGATGCATTCTAAATTTGGCGTCATCCCCCATCTGGGTTACAACCTCTTTTGTTGGCTGACACTATGGGTGTGTGCTTTTTGAGAACTTAGTTTGTTTTCTTTCCTTACTGCTGTATCCAAAAAAAAGATTAAAAGGTGTAAGGTTTTGTGCACCCGTAACTCCGTTAGGCGTTAGATGTGGCACAAAACTTTTCCTTTGCATTGCTATCTTTCTTCGTGGTTCTTATCCTTCCTCGGAATCCACTTAATCAGAGTAGCAAACTAATAACTAACTGATAAGGTTGGATTTTTCAATAAAAAAAGTCATATAAAGGTTGCGTTTTTTTGGTCATTCTGGGCCCCAATATAAAGCCCAATATTATTGGAGCCTGCAAGACAGGCCATGGAATTGGAACAGAGACGTCTGAGCTCTGTTAAGTCTTTGACCAAAAGAGGAAGAAGATAAGTTCTGTTATGTCGAAGTGACAAACAAAATATAAAAGAAACGATACTTATACATATATTTTATCTTATATATCTCATTTTATTTAAATTTTTTAATATTAAAATAAAGAAAATAAGAGAAAGAGAAAATAAAAATAAAATCTATTAGTAAATATTATTTTTCAAAATATAATGATCCCGATCGATTTTTTCATAGGTACCAAGACAGCACTTGTTGAAAAAGATGGCATTATTGCTGGCTATTCTAATGTGGGCCAAGAAGCTGGCAGTCAAAGGTGATGAACGAACGAACGATATTGAACTTGGAGGTGCGGTTGGGTAATGGAAAGTGGAAACACAGTATTAGGCACCAAATTCAGAATAATGATAACATTTCTGTGAGTCAGGCTTGACTTCTGCGTGTGAGGATGTCATAGTTTTTCTAGGATTCTATCACGCGCTGGATCTGGACCATCTGGTAAGGGACTTTTTTATTGCAAGTTTGCAAGTCAACCAAATGTTCCCCTCTCCTCTTAAGCGGACTGCCGTTCAATCACCTATCTAATCTCACCAATCTATCACTACTCACCCACACTTAATAATATAATCAAATTTCAAAATTTCAATAAAAATATAAAATTTCTTCACACCGTATCTGATATATAAATATTTGTATACCACTCCTTTTTGAAAAATGCCCTTACTTCATTGCTCATTATATAAAAATCTCTCTTAATAATACTGCTTTTGTGACAGAATCCTTTCTTTATTTAGTCACCGATTTTCTTTGCTATTTATTTAATATTATGAACTTATTTCATTTATTTTTTAAAAGCAAAGTTATGAGAAATAATGCAAAAACAAAGAAAAAAGCACACTTAATATTGTGAAGTACACATTAAAAAAATGAAGGAAAACATAAACATTTTAAAATAATTAAAACAAAACGTGTAAATAAAAAGTTATTAATAAATGTTATAATAAGTAGTTTTATCACCTAAATAAGATTAAACTAACATTCACGATTAATGAATACAATTTTAAACTGCATCAAAAATAATTATTAAATAAAAAAGTTCAAAAGTATTAAATGTATTTTAACCACTTCATGGATATCTTAAACATTTTTAACCCCCTTCCATAGCGCGAATTACAAGCATGGAGATCCTACAATGTAGACAACCCCCAAAACACTCATTTTAATAGCAATTACTTTTACTTTGGAAAAAAATATGTTGTAATATAATTTTTATAAATTACAATTTTAACTAAACATATAAGTCTTATAATATATTTAAGAGTTAATTTCGAGATTAAAAATTATGTAAAACTGAAGAATAAAAGATTATAATATTAAAATTTCATTTCATTTCTAAACATAATTTTAAGATTTTGATATAAATATTTTCCATATATTAATAAAATATTTTAATGAAAGAAAACACAAAAAGCAATGGATATAGGTAGTTACCTGCCACTGCCATTCTCCGAGACCATGAGGATCTGAATCATCACTCAAATTGAAACAAGTAGCAGTACCAGAAGAGTTGTAATAGAGATTCGCTGCTGCATACAACTTGGCAAATGTATTGTTTTCCGTGATTGAGCTGTCAATCGCCTCGCACATCTATACTAAATAACAAAATACTACATAAAATAATTAACAAAAATATAAATTTATATAATTTTTTATATTTAAATACATAAATATTTAAAAAATTAACAATATAAAATATTATTTATATAATATTATCAAACAAATAATAAGTTTTTTTTTTTGTTTTGATCATAAAAAGTATGTTTATATTCCATTGCTTCGTCATTATCTTCAGAACATAGAATTTACTCCATCACTCGTCTAAAAATTGTTTTATTTTAGATTTAAAAATATTATATATATATATATATATAATTTAAAATTTAGTGTTATTTATAATTTTTCAATTTGATATTAGGCTATATTAAATAATTATTCTTCATAATGAAATAATTATAATAAAAAGTATAATTATTTTTTAATAAAAGTAGGGTTGCTTTAGTATAATGTAATCATTTGTTAAAAAATTAAATATATTATTTATAATATTATTTTGTTATAAACAATGATTACACAAAATGAATTTAAAAAATAAATGTGGCATAATAAAATAACTTCTTTTTAAAAAAAGCAGTTTTAAGAATCTATTAGCACCTTTCTCACTGGATAAGCTGGCAATGGATTCAAGAAATTGGATGGTGTTGGATAATCAGTCATGGCCGTATAAACCCAAGCCGTCCGAAGCCAACCTTCCAGAGCACCTGCGCTCATAGAATTTCTGCAGGAAAACAACAATAAAATAAACTATAATCCGACGTGAAATCCACCTTAATATATTGGTTATTAAACTGTGATTAAATTGTTTTGCATTAATCATGCTCTTACTTGCATATTCTGAAAGTTTTCTCTAGTAGTTCCAGTCCTCCGTGTCTGTCGGCTATGTCATCTATTTGTTTCCAGGACCCTTTTATCACTTTGTAACAACTCTCACTCTCGCTCTAAATGATATATGCAACAGAAAAAACTTTTAAAAAAATGTTATTCATCAATAATCATGGCGACCGTGATGTGCATGTGAGACGTTAATTACTTAATAAGGCCACCCAGCCAGCTTCACTGAGTGGACAAAATTAAGGGGAAAAAAGGTCTTATACATAATTTTTAGTTTACGTTAGTTTCTTATATAATGATTGATTTATGTCCTGATCCACTCACCCGTAGGTTTTTTGTGCAAAATTAAACAATTCATTAGAATTATGCAAAAAAAATGTTCACAAATCATGATAAAATAAAAAAACTTCCAGTTGGGGAGACAGAGAAAGAAACCCTGAAATCTTGTGTGATGATGCTGTTGAAGATATCTGGTGAAACCAAATCCAGAAAATGGAGGATTGGAGCAGAGGATGCTAAGGCTCCAATGGCAACGTGCGGATACTTCATCCTGAACCAGGCAGCCAGCACTGCAAAACCCATTTAGATTTTAGAATAATCTCAATTAGGGGAGGGGGATTTAACTATTGGAAATGAAAAGAGGTAAACTTAAAAAGAAACAGAAATAAAAAATTTGATCATGAGAATATGAGATAGGCTTATATAGATTATACTTCCTCCATAGGATCCTCCAAACACCACAACAGGGGAGTGAGTTGCTGACAAATTCTTCTTCAGATCAATGATGAGAGTGGCGTAATCAGCCAACGCCTGCGTGGAGGTCAGATATCCAAGTGTGCTGCTATTTTCATATGCAACCTCCTTGTTTCCCCCAAATGGTATTGATTTTCCATAGAATCTATGCTGCAGTTCAATTTGTAATGCATAAATAAGTATATGTCAACAGTTAACAATCCAAGGTTGAGATCTCAGTAGCTCAGATTGGTGAGGTTGCTTTTTAAGACAGTACGGCGATGAAGCAGAAAGTTTCGTTCATCAAATTTAAGACGGAGATCTATACTCGGGCAAATGGAGAAGGCTTACCTCAATAAAAACCAAAAGGGCATGGAAATGAGGTGCTTTTTCGAACATAAAGCCTGTGTTCTGTGTGAACCATTCTATGTCCCCTTCATTTCCTGTGTAGACAAAGATTGGAGCTTTCTTCTTGGCACCGCCCCAATAGGTATCATTGATGAGATATCTTTGTTGAAACTTTTGGTAGCTCTGGGGATTATAATTGAAGTGGTCAAGTATTTGGGTGAAGAACTTTGTTCTGTAAAGCCCATTTTCGGCAGAACGAGAGAGTAGCTCTGGACGAACCGCTGAAGAAGGAAATCTTGGTATGAAATGGGCAAAACTGAAGGTGAAGCCCAGCGAAGAAAATAAAGAAAACAGTATAATTGGGAACTGGATGCCAATTGCCATTATTTTTCTGATGACCTTTGGATTACAAAGGAAATGAGCCTTTTGAGAGAAAAAGAAGAGAATCTCAGAAGTATACAACTTCCGCAGTAAAAGTCACGGAGGCTGGACTGCTCTTTGTAGCCAGATGTTGACAGTATAAACTAAAGAACATTTTAAAATGAGATATTTTGTTTTTTTGGTCATTAGATGAATCTTAATTGGTGAGCTGATTTTCTTTTATTGCCATTTTTTGGTTACATTTTAAGCTTTTTAAATGACTTCATAAAGAGATTTTTGTTTTCATAAAATGTACCCAAAAAAAAAATTGACTTCATAAAGAGATTTTTGTTTTCACTCGTGAAAAATTCTTGTGTAAATTAAGTTCATAAATAACTTGCATATAATTATTTTAAATATAATATACTCTCCTTTTTCATATATGTCGTTTTAAAAAATAAGGAAGTAAAATTATTATTTTTTAATTTTACCCTTCAGTATTTTAATGGAGTGAGAGAGAACTAGTGAAGTGATAATATATTTTGAGTGTTCTAATAAAAGGATTATTTAGTGATAATATATTTTGAGTGTTCTAATAAAAGGATTATTTAGTCCAATGTAATTACTTTTTCTTATAATTGAAGCTATTTAAGAGCTTCCTTAATCCTTGTGTAATTATCTTAAAAGACAAATAAAAAGGAGAAGAATTATATGAGTAATGTTATATCCCTATCCCCCTAACAAGTAACAAATCATTTTAATTGTTTAAAACAAAAAGTATTAAATGAAAAATTATAAAAATTTAATATTTTTATAATCTAAAGTGTATTTAAGAATTATAAAAAAAAATTATTAAGAAGATTTGTGTGGAGGCTATAGAATTATAATTATATATCTTCCAAAATATTAAATGATTATATTTTTCTGAGTAATTAATAAGATTATTAAAAAGATTCATTAACAGGATATAAATTATACTTATATATCTTCCAAAACATTAAATGATTATATTTTTTTTATTTAATATTTTACATTTTAATTAATTAGGAAGATGTTAGGAGTTATAGTATTATTCATGTGTAATTGGCTTACTCTGCACAACACATGCAACATGTTGTATACTTTTACACAATAATTTCTCTTAGTAGATATACAAATTTACACAAAAATTATGTGCATGATCTTATACAATATTAATTGAAACCAACTCCACCTTGCTCCATGAAACCACAAATTCCACCTTGCTCTACAAAACACCAATTTACCACAAAACATAACCAACTCTACCTTGTTCCATGAAACTACAAACTCTAAACTCATTAACCAGCACCTAATTCTCCATGACCAGCACACTAACAAAAATTTTACCTTGTCGAACAACTTGAATACCACTTTGAGAGAAACAACTTTTTTCTCTTTTGTTGAGGTTTGAGTTTGAATTTAAAATTCAATGGTTTATCAGATCCGCATCAACAACGTTGGTGCTCTCAGACAAAGACTCGAGAATGACCTTTCTGAGCCTTGAGACCCCATTATCATTGGGCACAACTGAATAGGGAAATAGGATATTAGCAATAACAAAGGAAAGGATTCATGAGCAGAAGGAAATTGAAATGGTTATCTTTTTGGGGCACTGCAAATTTGTGAGCTCCATGGATTATCAAATTTGCATTAGGCAATGGTTCTCATCGAAAAGGGGAATTAAACTAATAAGAAAGAAAATTAAAGATGGTTTCTCTACTCTGTTATTCAAGAACAAGCCATCTTCCTTGAACAAATCCTTGAAACCTGATCAAATTGTATTTCCAACAAAACTGAACCACCTCCGCAAGCACAGCAAGCCCACTCCCACTAAGCCCCGTCACTAATTTGATATCGCCAACAACCATCATGAATTTATTAGAAGCCTTGGCTTTCAACACCAGCACTTGGAGGTCGAATGTTTGGGGAAGAGGATGAGGAGGATGAGGAGGATGAAGAGGGATTTCAGAGGAATGATAGGTTTCTAATTTCACGAGGCTAAAGAAGTCTTTATATTTTTAAGTTAAATGGAGCCTAACAACATTTTAAATAAAGAAAGTTGGTGTCATATATGAAACATGAGAGGTATCATGTGTAATTACCACTAACCTAAAGAGATATAAGTGTAATAATACATTATATTTTCAAATTAAGGTCCATAATTATAATAAAAATATATTTTGTCTAAAATTAAATGTTTGAATATATTATCCTCATACAATTTCAATTAGTTAGTTTATCACACTAAAATTTGTAAAATACTAATTAAAAATATAAAAGTGATAAACAACTAGTTTCTTACAATAGCATTAGCATTTCTAACCGAACCAAATTTCTCTTTTTTTTTTCTGAAAAATTAAAAAGGCCTCGAGCTATTTGCGGGATGGATAACCCACCTGAGAGTCCGCTCTGGTGTCCCCTACGGTGTGTCCAAAATAGTGTATCTGTCATTTTTGTTTCATTTATCTTGACAATATCTGTCTGAGTACGTATTCCATTTCCCTTCTTTAATGCAATTGAGAGGAAGAAATTTTCCGGCCGCAGAATGATATGAAAGTGAAATCCATTAACTTTGATGATTCTGGACTCTGCAGGCTGAGCTAACATTCTCATTTCACACCACTTCTTTTATATTGTTATTTTAAAAGTAAGAACTGATTTATATACATAATTGATAATTCACATTCACAGTGAATCTTTTGTATAAAAACTAAATTGGTAAAATTTACAATAAAATAGTTTTTCCTTTCATATCATATCAGTGTCGCATTTTTGTTTTAGAACTCTTTTGGCATACCCGCCACTTTTTGTCTGCCGGTATATGTTTGCCTTTGGTTTGAGCCATTTCTAATGGTGAATCAGTGTTGGCAATCAGTGTTTTTAATAGAATTTAATTTTAATTTATTTTTAGTGTAAAATTTTTTTATACTATCATTTTTACATTGTCATCCAATCATGTACTGACACATCATTAAAAGAATTAGACTTTCTAAATAATTGTTGTAATAGTCAAACTCTTTTAATAATTTAACAATACATAATTGAATGACAATATAAATAAATTTTACACTGACAGTAAATTAAAATTAAATTCTTTTTAATATCGGTTCAATGGCTTCTTTTGGCGCAAGATACGTCTCATTGGACTTTGAATTGGAATTTTATTTACCAATTAAGCCAATTGTTAATAACATGATTTTGACTTAATAACTTCATGACATGATATTGAAAGTTTCAACTTGAATTTTAAAATTTGACCAGTTGATTAATTTCTTTAATATCTTCTCCTTCTTCAGTTATTATTTACTTTTTATTTTTATATTATTATTTTAAATAATGTTTATTATTGTGGTATTTTATATACATATAATTATGTTTAATTAAATATAATATATTAATTTTTTAAAATATATTTATTATGTCATCTGATTCAATGATCGGTTAAACTACAAACTTTTTCTTTCAAATTCTTTCCTTCAAACGACTTTTAAAACATTACTAGCAAGTCACAACGCCAAGGGAATAATTTTATCCTAACTGTTTGTCACATAATCAAAAAACACTAATTTAGAAAGAAAGAAAAAACTGTTCACAAGAATTTGTTCAGTGGAACTTGTGCGACATAACACATGACAGCTCATCCCCGAGAGATGTCACTTTTCTATATAATTTTTTTTTTATCATTACCATATAAACTTGCAATTTTCTCCAACACAAGTTTATGAATCTTGAAAAAAAAAAGTCTTCTTTCGTTAAAAATAAACTAAACTAATACTTTTATTTTAATCTCTTAATTCACGAACACGTGAAGTAAATTAGTTTAAGACATGACATATTAAAAATTTAGTTCAAGATTATATATATTAGCACCTTTCTCACTGGATAAGCTGGTAAGGGAATTAGGAAACTGGAAGGTGATGGATAATCTGTCAAGACGTATAAACCAAAGCCGTTTGAAGCCAACCCTCCAGAGCATCTGCGCTAATATAATTCCTGCAGGAAAACAAGAATAAATAATATATCATTCGGTACGGAAATTAATGTGAATCAGTTAATTGAAAAATTAACCAAGATTATTTAGTTGATTTGCATAAATCATGCTCTCACTTGCATATTCTGAACGATTTCCGTAATAGTTCTAGTCCTCCGGGTTTTTGGGCTGTTTTTTCTATTTGTTTCCAGGACCCTTTAATCACTTTGTAACAATTCTCACTCTCGCTCTAAAGATCATATCATATGCAACAGAGAAAGAAAATTAAGCAATGTAATTCTTCAATAATCGTGAGCTACAGTATTGTGCATGTGAGTTAGACGTACATTAATTAATAATGGCGACGGCCAGCTTCTAAAAGTGGACAAAAAATGAGAAACAAAATCAGCATCCAGTGTGGGGAAGAGACGCACAGAGAGACCCTGAAGTCTTGTGTCTTGTGTGACGATGTTGTTGAAGGTATATGGTGAAACCAAATCCAGAAATTGGAGGATTGGAGCAGAGGATGCTAAGGCTCCAATGGCAACGTGCGGATACTTCATCCTGAACCAGACAGCCAGCACTGCAAAACCCATTTAGACTAATCTAAAATTAGGGGGAGGGGGATTGAACTATTGGAAATTAAAAGAAATAAAAGATCATTTGATCATTAGATATAGGCTTATATAGATTATATTTCCTCCATAAGATCCTCCAAACACCACAACAGGGGAGTCAATTGCTGACAAATTCTTCTTCAGATCAATGATGAGAGTGGCATAATCAGCCAATGCCTGTGTGGGGCTCGGATATCCAAGTTTTCTGCTATTGCCATTTGCAACCTCCTTATTTCCCCCAATTGGCATTGATTTTCCATAGAATCTATGCTGCAGTTCATTTTGTAATGCGTCAAAAAGAATATGTTAACAGTTAACAGTCCACGTTTGAGATCTCAGCAGCTCAGATTGGCGAAGTTGCATTTTAAGACAGTACAAGCCTACAAGGTTGCCTTTGGGCAAATAAAGAAGGCTTACCTCAATAAAAACCAAAAGGGCTTTGAAATAGGGTGCTGTTTCGAACATAAAGCCTGCGTTCTGTGTGAACCATTCTATGTCCCCTTCATTTCCTGTGTAGACAAATATTGGAGCTTTATTCTTGGCACCACTCCAATAGGTATCATCGATGATCTCTGTTGAAGGGTTTGGCAGCTCTGGGGATTATAATTGAAATGGTCAAGTATTTGGGTGAAGAACTTTGTCCTGTAAAGCCCATTTTGGGAAGACTAGGGAGCAGCTCTGGACGAACCGCTGAAGAAGGAAATCTTGGAATGATATGGGCAAAAGTCAATGCGAAGCAGCAGAGAAAATAAAGAAAACCATATAAATGTGAACTGGAAGCCAATTGCCATTATTCATGTGATGTCAAGTGTACGTTGAATGAAATCAATATAGTACACATTTATGGTGACTACAAGTATTTTTAGATTAGATTTTGTAAATTTAATTTTGTATATTTGATTTTAATTAAAAATGAGTTTGAATGAAGTGATTTATATTTAGAAATTTTTATCTAAAAATTAATTTTGTTAAATGAATGTTGTTTGGATAATGTTGACAAGAATTACTTTTGGATATATAATTACCAAAAAGGAAAAAAGTTATTTTAAATTTAATTGTTAATAAATTGATATTAAAAACATTGATTATAAATAAATTGTTTGTAAAATAAATTTATTAAAAAGTTAAGTTTGTTTTGGTATAATAAAATAAAATCACTTTAAATATAAGTATAATAATATTTTAAAAAATTATTAGGTTATATTTATTTAAATATTAATAAAATAATAATATAATATCAAATTACAATGATATTTTTATTAATATGCACACAAATAAGTTTTTTTTCACCACAAAATAATAAAATGTTACTTTTACTTAAATCACATTTAAAATGAAGATCTCATTCACTTTTTTCTATTAGAATTTTACTAAAAATGATAAAATGTCTTAAAAATTTATTTACACCTTACATATAGTGATTTGGGATAGGCAAATACTCACCTAAACACACCCTATATTTCCAAATTTGGCAAACAAATCGCAGGTGTCACAAAACACGGGGCATACAAGAACATGTCGAAGATAAGGTATTTTTCACGAGCCGCCTATAAGAACATGAGGTATCCTTATATTTTTTGATACGAGAATAATTTCTACTTGAATTTGTGTTGACTCAAGCCCACAAGATGACTTGGGCCGAAATTGTCTTGGGCTTGTAACTTGTTGGCTCAGTCTAACTCAATGCAGACTGCGAGTTGAGCGGGTCGGTTCACTAACCCTTTACTTTCTTTTTTTATTATTTTAAATTTGACTGAAGTGCAATTGTAAAGCTCTCCTTAATGTAAATCTCTCCTGCTAATGTTATATTATATTCTTATATGTCCAATGTACATATATACATGTCTGGTCAATGACGGAATATATCATTTGCTGAAAGAATCAAGTGATAAAATCATTTTTTTCAAAAAAAAAAAAAAAAGTGATACAATCATTTGCACGTTAATCATGCAAAATGCCGTGTCTGTGTGCTTGTGCATAAACGAAGTGGTGGGTCACTTTCTTTGATTTTTTATTTTAAAGCTACCTATGCTTTCTTTTTAAGACTCTTTGGATTTGGGTTTATCTCATATGCTGACATACTAACATATTATTGGATAATCGCGCGAATTTTTTTTATTCTTACAGTTAATTAAAATTAAATTTAAACTTATTTTAAAATATTTAATTAACCACGTGCCCTGAAATATTGATTTATACATCTAATTCACTTATGTAAAACCATAATTTAACCCGTGAAGATAGTTGAAGTATGATAAGTCCAATATGGATCATAAAGTAAAAGATTCTTTTAAAAGTAAAATAGAAGAGAGAATTATTATTATTTTAAAAAAGAATCTCAAGGTTCTTCAACTTTCCGGAAGATGCCAGTGGAGGTGAGACTTTTTGTGAATGACTTATTTGGCCGGCTACTGGCTATTTGTAGCCATAAACTGATGGGAAGAAAAAAAGTTAGTGTTACCATCATTGCAAAAAGAAAAACATACACACATCTTGGCGAATAATTGTTTTATTTTCTTTATTTTTTTCTTGTTTACTCCGGATTACCTTCAATTGAGTGAGATATTTCTTATGAGTAATGTTTCAGAGCTATAAAAAGTTGACAGGATACAGTAATAATTTTGTTAAGATTAAGGGTGGTTGGTAGATAAATTAAAATGGTAAGGAAAAAGTGAATAATAATACTAACATATTTTATAAAAAAATATAACTATTTCAAAAGTTTTTGACTTTTTTTTAGAGAATTTCTATTAAGTGAAAGAAGAATGAAAATTTGAGATATGAGAATCAAATCCATGTTACATAACCATAGCTTTACTAGAGACGAGAGTAAATACTAAATATCAATTAAACTACGATTCATCGATAAACATTTTTTTTCTCTTTTTTTTTCAGAGTTCCGATTTGGACGTGCTCTTTTGAAAATGCCAAGAGAATGAGAAGGGCAACATTCTCATTGAGTGTTTTTCGAGTGGACTAAATTGCCCTTGATCTGAGTTGCATTTGTGCAGAATTGAATAGAGATAGTTTGGTCCACTCAGGAAACCAGTAGCCAATGGCAGATCTAGTAATTTTATATAGTGCAAGCAAGAGCAATTCATAAACATAAAAAATAAAGTTTCAAATATTTATATTTATATTTATAAATAAAAATTGATGAAAGATAAATTTACAGTCGTTTTCTTCACGTTTTTATATTTTAAAAATACTTAATGATTTTTCATTATTAATACTATAAAAAAATCTCTATAGAAATATGCCTCCTTTTGTTAACCAAACAAATTATTTATTTATTTGTATGTAACCAAACAATCATTTAACTATTTATTTACCATATTATAATTACGTATTTAATTTTTTATAATATTTATAACAAAAAATGTTCTCTTAACTATTGTAGTTAGAGTTTAATTTCTATCTACTGTCAGTGTAAAGTTTTTTTACATTGTCATCCAATCATGTGTTGCTAAATCATTAAAAGAGTTTGATTACCACAACCACTACCTAAAAAGTCTAACTATTTTAATAATGTGTCAATACATAAATAAATGACAGTGTAAAGAAACTTTACACTGACAATGGATATAAATTAAATCTTTGTAGTTATTACTGACAAAATCATTCTTAACATTTTTTATGAGTAAATATATATTGTAGTTGCCACTAACAAAATTATTCTCAACATTTTCATGATATTCTTTTCCTATGCAATGACAAGAGGCATTTAACTCATATTTAGAAAAGGAAAAGAATTGCACAATTTGAGATTTGGAAGAAAAAGACCTAATAAGATGACATAGATTTTGTCCATGTGCAGAGGATAATCCATAAGCTTATGTGATTGATTAATTTTCTCTTCACAAGAGAAAGTTTGTGGCATACAAATTACTCAATAAATCTCATAATAGAAGCAAATTTTTAAAAGTTTTGAAGATTAAAATAACAAAATAGTAATATAGTAATAAATAAATTAAAAATATCAGTGAAGGCATATGTCCCACTCTATTATACATGGATCCGTCCCTCCCAGCAGCATACGCGGTGGGCGTCGGGTGTTACTATAGCGTCATCAAGGACCAATACAATAATGCAGCTCCCATATCATAATTTAGAAGTATTTAAAATGAACTGATAAAAATTAGAGTTCTTTGTCCGTGAGCTCTACTTCAAGTGATAAGGACATATATACTGCAATGGAGAGTGGGGGCTTCAATGCCCTCCTTCCCTCACCCCCCCCCCCCTCCCTTGGAATCTGCTATTGAGTTTCTCTAGGCCTACCCTAAGTGAGACTAGGTACCAAAACAAAAACAAAAAATCCTTTTCTGGCTTTTCATTGCGTTTTTGCTGTGATATCATGGAAGCCAGACATTCTATATTGTATCTATTAAAGTTTTATTGTATGAGAAATATAAATTCATATATTTATTAATGAAAAGAAATTTAAAAGATCAGTTTATCACGAACTGAGAATATAGTGTATAGATAATCGTTACAATTCATTAATCGTACGAATAATGCGAAATATTTTGTATCAATAATATTGACATTTTTAATGGAATTAAAATGGACATTTAGAAAAGAAAGTCTTCAAACAGATGATCTCTCTTCCTTTCACTTCAATGTTCATTCCAAACCCAAACATCATGAACTGACATTCCCAAATATTTAATGTGAGCTTTTTAATTTTGTGTGGGAAAAGCCCTGTAACATTCGAGAGCATATACCGGGCTTCATAAGTTGTTGCCCAAACTATTGGGTCCATATAAATCGTAATGACAGCGGGCGGGAACTCTGTGAGGGGGAGAATAAGTAGACGAAAATAGAAAAAAGGGAAGAGAGAGAGAGAGAGAGAGAAGGGGGCAATCAAAACACAAAGCATATGATATGGAGTATGATGAACTGTTATCTGCTCTAAATCAAATCTGGCTTTTTCTCCTTTAATTTCTCCGGTTTTAAAGTTTGAAGTTGAACTACGAATATGGATTAAATCATTGTGAATAAGGCGATAGAGTACTGATAAGTCCTATGATTCTAAATTCAGTGCGCACTCCTTTCATGGTCGGTAAGTGAGGTGTGTACTAAGTAGTAAGTACTCACCAGGCAAAAAATGAAGAGTAGTTTCTTTTTTCCCTATGAAAAGGATGATGGGTAAATGATAAAATGATAAGTGTCTAAGAAAGAAAAAAAAAACTTCCTAAAAAGTATATTAGACAAATTTTTGTATACATTCAGAAATTAGTTACGATTTGAATTTATGATATTCGTTCAAATTTTTATTTATCTTATATGAGAGTTGCTATGATATTTTGATGAATTTGATATTTATGATGAATTGTCAATTACTTATTGACTGTTAATTTTATAATAAATATTTAAAAGTCTATTAACTATAAATAGCATCTAATAAATATTTGACAACTTACTTTGAATACTGGTACCATAAAGAAAAATTGAGTATTGGAATAATCCCCACACTAAAATTATTACATTTAGGTATCATGTTAATATTTTATACAAGTGTAATTTAATAGCTAAAAGATGGTGTAATTTTTTTCATTGTGAATAGAGAAAGCTTAGCCACGAACCTCTTTTAAAGTATGTAGCTTATATTGAATTTAAAATTGTTCAATATAGTATTATTCTAGAAATAAAAATGGATAGACATACATTACTTGATATGGTTAAGCTTCTCTCTTTAGTTTTTTTTCCTTTGATAGGCTCAGGATAGTATATATTAAACCACGAGAATAGTATTTATTTTTTTAGTACAAGAAAAAACCACTATAATAAATCCATACGAGTAGATATTAGGAGACTAATGATCCATGGAAGAATTGAACAACATTTGCTCACATTAATCTAATTTATCTTTTCGTAAAGTCTTTAAACTCAATTGGATATTTAAGAGTTTAATTTATACTGAATATAATTCAACTAATTATTTTGGTCCTGGAGAGAAAGTATAAAACAACTAGACTCTCGTAAATACTGTATGAGTGGTTATTTGAGCTTTTAAGTATAAATATCTTGCAAGATTAATTCTTAATTAATTCTCCATTTTTAAATGTATTGAAGCATTTCGTAATCCATGTAACATTTGAACCAATCAATAAAAATACAAGTAGCTAACTAGTTATTTTGTGATTTTAGGAATAATATTTTTATAATAATTTTATTATTCATTTCCATTCTCATAAAAAATTAAATAGCTCATATATTCTCCTGTCATTTCGGACCTATGTACTTATATCCTTCGAAACTTAATCTCATATTCATTTTTTTATGATATTAATTAATGGGTCGGACTATTAGCACATTCAATTCTTACTTATATTTTATATTAGTTACTTTTAAGTATAATTTTTTAGATTATCTTCAATTAAATGTAAATAGTCAAATGAAAATATAATTACTTTGTTTGAAAAAAAATTAATTAAGAAAATCAATAAATTTATAATAATAAAAAATTAATGAAAAGTGTGAACCTTTATTTTTGTCTTTAAAATATATATGCAATGTCATATTAGTTCACCGTTTATAAATACATTAAATTGACCATTTAAATATATATATAACATTAAATTAATTTTTAAATGTCATATTTTTCTATCAAATTAGTCATTGAATGATGAAATTAATAATATTAATTATTATTGGAGGACTAATTTAAAGTCAATGGTAAATGGATAACCAATGTGATGTCATGTATATCTTTAGAGAATCAAAATAAACGTTTACTCATATTTTAAAGTGTATTTATACTTCTCTAAATTATTATCATATAATATAAGGGGTTAGCCTAATAATTAAGACGTGCTTCATGTCTTAACTACATATTTAAATCTTGAACAACACTTTGAGAAATTAATTCCTCTAAATACACAAAGTGGGATTGGGGTTGCCATCTTAAGATCATTTAAAAAGAAAACTTAATCTCAATTAACATAAAAATTAACTCAATATACCTTATCTTATAGCCAAATGTTGTTACCATATGTGTTTAGAAGGCAAAGATTGTTGCCCTTACTTAGGTTATTGAGGAGTGATACCTACATACGAGGATTGTGATCTAAGATCTTTCCTTCTTATTTGTTTTTTTGAAAAAAAAAAAGAGTAATAATACTTTTAGAGATTTTATTCTTATAAAAATTTTCATTAATTTTAAAATGGACTCATTTGGATCGTTCAAAAAATTATAATGAGACTAAGATATTATCAAATGACTTATATAATAATATGTGAAGAGTTTATAAAAATAAATTCTGTATAAATATCATTACACATATTATGTTTGGTACTTAGAAGTTAAAGGTAAAAAATTTAAAGGAGTAAGTTTTCAATGAGTAAATGTTAATGGAATAATTTTTTTTTCATCTTCCTTTTACTAATCTTTTCATTTTTTCTCATCAATCGGAAGAGGGTGATTTGGGTCATTTTTTGGCCTGAAATTACTCCATCTATATCATTTTTTCTCTTCTTTTATCTAAATAAGTGGTTTTGTCACATATATAAGGTTTTTCTTTTGTGTTTTTTCGTGTTTTCGTTGTCTGAGTATAGCGTTGTTTTGTTCGTCGTCTTTGATACGACGTCGTTTAGTTTCCAGTCTCGTTGCGATGATTTCTCATCTTGTTGCGGTGTTCGTTTAGTTTAGATTGGTAGATCAGCTTCGATCAATTACAGATTCAATCAAGACTTGGGCGTCAACGTTACAGATCCGGAGGTATAGATATTTCGGTCACTTTGATTTTATCACATTTGTAGACATTTTGTCGTGTTATGCTATTAACCTGGGTGCCGTGAGTTTATTCACAGATTCATCCTTTTCTGTTTTTATCAATGCTAAATTTGTGTTATTCTCAATATATTTAATCAATTTAAATGAATAAATATCCCTTCTTGTCAATTTTTTTTTCATCGTCATTGGATAGTTATAAATGAAATAATTTTTTAGCCGTTTCCTTCCCTTTTTCCCACTTTTTCATTTTGCAAGCTTATCTCTCTTGCAAAAGGTAGAATCCGAAGGAAGCTACTGTTTTTTAGAACAAAAGAGCTCACATCTTCAACCCAATCGCCGTTACAAGGTGAGGATAACATAGGGATCTTCTCATTCACTGTTTGCTTATTGGGAAATTCTTGAAGAGGAATAGAAACAGCAAAAATGGAGAAATCACCTTTCCCTTTCCCCGTTCGTTAAATTTCTAGATTGGTTCAAGTTGTTTTCCTTTCGTTTCTGTAAAAATTAAAATCTCATCGGCGCACGTCGTCGTCGTCATCGACGCCATTGTCATCAAGGGTTGTCTTGTTCAAGTTCTTCAAATTCGCAATGGTGCCCCACATGATTCAAACCCCAAACAACAAATTTGCGTGTGTGCGTGCCAATGTATCTGCAACTTTTTAAGTAGATTTGTAAATTGTAATTGCTGTTTTTGTTGGAATTCAATGCATGAATCTGTGAAAGCGAGATATACAAATTTACAAAAGCAAGAATGTGAGAGAGGCGAGTCGGTTCTTTTCTCCTACTCTCAGTTTAGCTAATATTAAGGCCTTTTTTTATACTAATATTGATGATTTTTATTTTTTATTTTTCATTTTTCATTTTACACCCACCAAAGTACATTGATTTTAGGATATGATGAAAAGCTGTCATGGACTCATAGGCGAATGCATTTTTCCACAGTTATGCGTAATTTTTTTTTTAAAATATCATAGTTAAAAAATGACCGTATGCAAAAACATAAAATAGAGGATAAAATATAAACAACCCTTTAGGTAAAGTTTAGAAACTTTTTATGTTTTTAAACTTATTAACTTGACATTTTAAATTAATAAAATAGTGTATAATAATTTTTTTATTAACTTATTATTTAAATAATTAATAAAAAATAGTTATGTGTTGATTTTTTTATTAATCTTATTTTAAATTATTAATATTTATCCATCAAATTATTTTTAGGCTTTTTTTCGGAACTCATTAACCTCACACCACTGTTTGAGCGGTTCGTGAAATCTTCAAATGGTAATGTGAGGTTAATGAGTACCTAGAAAAAGAAGTTTAAAGATGATTTGAGGAATAAATATTAATAATTTAATGTGAGATTAATAAAAAAAATCAACTCAATGATTATTTTTCCATTAATTATTTAAATAATAAGTTAACAGAAATGTTATTATACATTATTTTATTAATTTAAAAAGTCGATTTTTTTTTTTACAAATTTAGAGAATCTAGTTGGTGAGTTTAAAAATACAAATTTTTTTAAAACTTAACCTATAATTAAAAAAATTCCTTACATTTTATCCTAAAATAAAATTATAGTGTTCAAAAACTACCTTCACATAGTCCAAAATAATAAATTGTTTTTTTTCTTTTTCACATGATGCGAAACTACCCCTTTTGAAGGCGGCTTTCACGCATTGAAGAACTTTCTTTTTGTCTAATTATTATACATGGGTAAAAGTTGTATCTAATTCACTAAAAATGATATTAAAACCAATCAATTATCAGCAGCCACATTTATATTTAATATTAGTATTGAGTATGATTTGTTTAAAAAATTGAAGTATACCCTAGCCAATAAGGAAGGGATTTTTTCACTTATCCACGAAGAGCTATATTACACAGGACAGCATCTCTATGTGAAGGAATAACGATGGAGTATTTTTATAGTTTTTATAATAATCATATGATAAAGATCATCTTGAATCATATACATACTATATCAGACAAAAAAAATTTATTTCAATGAATAAAAACCGCAATCATGGACACTGTAAAAAAAAAAAGGCAATCACGTAGGGTAGTTTTGCAATTTCTGAGTGCAAAAACCGTCGTCTATGAAAACATTTTTTGATCACCTATAATTTTGTTTATTTGGTATATAAGAAGGGCAAAAGCCAAAGAACAAAACTACGAACTGAAAGAAACAGTACGGAGCTTGAGGCTTTGAAGCATCACCTAACATAAACAACTGCAGATCACCTGGGGGGGGGGGGGGGGAAACCTGAAGTCCGGGAGGCTGGGAAAGACTATGATTGGCTAACTAGTCTGACACATATTCTCTTCTCTAAGTGTATGGTTGAAAATAACATTCCATTGCATACTCTTGAGATGAAGAATTCGGCAAATAAAATTGCATCTGCAAGAGTTCGCACTCCTGATAGAGTTCAATTGGGAAATAATAGCCTGAGAATCACTTTCCACTATCAGCTGTCTATAGCCTTCCTTCCACGCTACTTCCAAACCAGGAAGAATCCCTCAAAGCTCAGCCCTGTAAGAATCGCAAACTCTAAGCCTGCCTCCGTATAAAACCTTTGAGCCACAAACCCTAGGAAACACATACACTTTAAAATGGTTGCTTTTAAAGTTGCTGTGAGAGTGTCGTCGCCGTGTCACTATCAAATACTTTTTCGACATTTTTGAATACTCCAAGCTTACTTTTTTAAATTTTTTATTTTTATTTTTTAAATTTTTATACTAATAGAGATGAGATATCACAATAATTAAATAAATAATAATATTTTATTATATCTACAATTATTAATATTGACTTTTAAAATATTAATATCTTTATTTTAATTTAAAATTTATATTTTTATATAATTTTATATTAATTTTAAATATTATATCTAATTATGTTATGTTTTTATAATTTTTAAAATTTATCATATCACTATATTTATATCGTGCTATATTCGTGCCTCGAGTTATATATCTGCTTAGTGCTTAATGGCACAAACCATTGTAACCTTTGAAAATCCCACCACATCCAGCCATACCCGGATTACCCTTGGAGACTCTATATGTATTTAGTTTAATCCAACCATTTGGAGGTGAATCCACCTAACCTCCAAGGTACTTCTTGACAAGGCGGGGTTGGTGCCCCTTTAAAGAAGATGGGCCTGCTTGATTTCGCGAACAAATTCCAGAATAGCCCGAGAAGGATAAGGGGATCTCTTAAAATCAATATCAAACAGAGACCTGTTATGCCAGTTTCATAACTTCTAGCAACTCACCATAATTTGTTTATTTTTTTAATTGTAGAGAAGTTGCCCACTACGAGAGTGATTTTTTAATTACACAATTGTGTGAAATTTCCCTCATTTGTTGCGGTGTCTTATCTGTCTTAAAATAAATATATTAACATAAAATTTAATTTTAATTAATTATTAATATAAAATTTATTTATATGTTTAATCACCATAATTTATTTATTTTTATAATTGTCGAGAAGTAGTACGAGAGTATTTTTTAATTACACAATTGTGTGAAATTTTCCTCATTTATTCTGGTGTCTTATTTGTCATAAAATAAACATATTAAAATAGTTAAAATTTATTTATACTGTCATCTAATTATATAATAATATATTATTAAATGAGTTAATTTTTTAAATAATTATTATAATAATTAATTTTTTAAAATAATTGAATAATACATAATTAAATAATAATATAAAAAAACTTTATATTGATAATAAATTAAAATTAAAAATATTAAAATACTTAAAGATCAAAAAGATATAAAATAAAAATAAAAAAACAAACTGATTAATATTAGTATAAAAAAAAGCCTAAAATTTAACCTCATTTTGAAAGAAAATATTACTCTGGAACAACTTTCCTCTTCTCTTTTACCCACTTACCAATCATTTTTTTTAATTAAACTTTTTCCCTTTATGATTTCACCCGTAGTAAGCTAACCCTCACCGGCTCATACCAAACACATCCTCAAAAAGAAAAGACAAAATGTACACTACAATCTTGACGTCAACAAAAGAAAGAAACCAGGTTAATTTGGGAAGTCAAAGTCAAAGTTGGGGTCATTTTAGATTGAGTGTGCCAAAAGCAGAATACTTGGTGTCGCTATAATACAACGCCACCCAATTTTCGCTAATACCCTCCCAAACCGCTTCTCTACTTTCTTGTATATATACAGCAACCCTCACAATTCCAAACCCAACTGCCGCCAATCACCCTCATAGGATTCCTATGTTGTTTCATCTGACCACTGCTTAGTGGACACGTGTTCTCGCTCCATAGGGTAGGTCTTGTACCATTGCTTCTCCTATTCCTTGTGCTCTCTCTTTCTGTTCTCCTTTTGCTATGTTTGTGCTCATCAAATCTAGCACTAGCACTACCAGTTGGTGGTGGAAGCGAAGCCATCAACGCTCTCTTTGACTTTCTTTCATAGGGTTCGGGTTATTCTCTTCGATTACCTCTCTTTTCGTTTCCTTTTCTGCTCGATTCGGTAATGTAATGCGCAGAAAAAGCTGAAAAGAAAACAGTTTTCGTTGGTTCTCTGAAACCCAAAGCCACTTCTTTCACTCCCTTATACATGTGGTCCTTGCTCTGAAGTTCAAGCACTGTGATAACGACAGAAAGTTGAAGTGAGGAGCCGAAAAGGAGGCCCAACTGTTTGATATTATTTTTGTCTTCAGTTCTCGGGTTTCAAGTTGTGAAACGCATGGTAAACGAAATTTCTCGTCTTTTCCTTCTCTCTTTTGGTAGCTATTGGACTGAAGCAGAACGCTTTGATCTACGAGTCCTAATTGTCGTGCTGTGTGTGTAGATTTTTTTTGGGATCTGAAGATTGAGGGTTCCTGTTCCTGATGCTGAGGCAAAATCGAAGCATGGATTTGATTCCTGGGAAGATCAGAAAACGAGGGTGCTCCTCGTCGGCATCGTCTTCGTCCTCTGTACTTCAGAACTACAGGTTCAAAAGGGCTATTCTGGTGGGTAAGAGGGGCGGATCGAGTACGCCAGTGCCCACATGGAAACTCATGAACTCTAGATCTCCGGCATCGGCGCTGCGGGCCATGGAGTCTCCCAGGTACCCACCATCGCAGACGGGTAGCAAGGTGAAGCAAGCTCCAGTGTCAGCGAGGAAGCTCGCGGCAACGCTGTGGGAGATGAATGAGATTCCTTCTCCAAGCATCAAGGAAATGCCTGATGATAGAAGGTTCAAGAAGGAGCTGAGAGCAAGGGAAAAGTTCGCAAGGTCCATGCATTCTGGCTCTTTGCCTCCCCATTTGTCCGATCCATCACATAGTCCTGTGTCGGAGGTGCTACTTCTTTGAACGCAATTCCTTTGTTTTTGGGCTTGTTTTGATTGATTAGAAATATTCAGGGACCAATCTCAAGATTTTCTTCCCTCTGATGTGATGTTGAGATTAAAAAATTTATTTTCCAATCCGATGTTTTCTTTGTTTAGTTTTTTTTGGAATGTCTATGATGATTATATGTAACAGTAACAAACCGATCTATTGGGCTTGCTTGACCTTAAATTAGATGAATTTGTTTTTTGGTAACTTAAAAATTAAAATTATATTTCTTTCTGAGCCGTAATGGATTATAGATATCATATGTTATGAATTAAATAATAAATGTGGAATGTTCTTCAGACCATGTAATTTGGAATTTTGCCATCACAAGGAACTTGTCATTTGGAGTGTGGAACTTATAAAAGCGTTTATGATATCATTAATCATATATATTTCTTACAAAGTACTGTCATTTTCTTTTTGTAGAGAATGGATCGATCTGGAACTGGTAGTCGTCATAGAAGAACTCCATCCATTTCTCACAGGCCGAGGCTCACAGAACACCATGCTGGCCCTTTAGATTCTGTTAGCAATGCCAGTCTCATGGAGGTATCTAATACAAAGGTTTATCTGGTTCTGGAGACTTCATACAGTTTTCTTTCTTTCGTTCTATCCTCCCAAGTCACAACTTCCTTTCTAGGCATTGCATACTTAACATACGCAAACACCTTATTCTTGGTATAAATACTTTGGAATTCGAGGTATCCAAGTTAGGTTTGATATCTAAAAAATCCTAAAATTCTAGTGTATATTATACCCTTGTTTAATGCCTAGATAACTGGTGGTATGGGTTCTTATCTTACGTGGGAGTTATAGGATTCCCCAAGAAAAATGGCTATCTGATGATTGGCAAGCATCTTGCTTGCATTCAGATCTTCAAGTATAATATTCATATAAAAAAAATGCATTTCACATATTTACACAGTTATATTCATGAATCTTACATGTTTTGTCCTAAGATACTTGCATGCTAAATGCAACCTTATTTCAATCAAGTGAAGTGGACAAGTTAATTTTTCACCAGGGGATACCAAACACAGGTCCTGGCTATGAAAGTAGGGGGGAAAATATTAAAATAGGCGTAGAATCTAATTAGACAACCGAACTACAAGAATGAAAGCAATCTCACGTGCCTGTTCATTTCATGGCCAAAACAAATGCCTGGTACTTATTGAAGCACTTCTCAATTCTCATCCTCTATAAGAGACCATGATGAACCAAAAGAAAATTCTTTTCATCAAAACTTCTATTTACCTGATTTGTAAATGTGATGATTTTGCAAATTTGATGGTTCATTTCTACTTTCAGATCCTTTAATATCTCTAGTTGATGTTTATGAGAGAAGACAGAAGACTGGCACCCTAGTTACCAAAAATGATATCTCTTTGCACAAGAATCTTTCTTATATTGACTACTCAGTTGCTTATTTTTTTTCTACTTTTTTTGGGACAAAGTAGGAGTTTCTTATAATTAATATGCTGTGTGCGCGCGCGCGCGTGCATGGCAGGGATTTGTAAGTACAGTGGTGAGCAGCTCCCTTGTCGATGCCCTCACCCATTTAGTAACTGTTTAATTTAATACATCCGCTAATAGTTCCATGGGGTTGGTGAAAGGTTGATACAATTGCTTCATGATATGCAAATACAATATTAATGCTGAGACAACTTATCTGGTTTCTCTATTTGTACCGGCATGTCAAATTTAATTGTTCTTTGTTACTTTGATAGAGGTTTTAATTTTGTTTTTTGTTGTTTTTGTGTTGAAGTCTATCCCTCTGGCATGAAACGCCCTGTTATGCATATGCACTATTTCTTGACGACTCAGTTGCTTAATTTTCCCCCCACTATTTTTTGGACAAATTAGGAGCTTCTTACAAGTTACAATTAATATGCTCTTTGGGTGCCTAGGATTTGTAAGCATACGGTCCCTTGTTGATGCCCTCACCCAATAAGTAACTGAAAGATTAATATGATTGCTTCATGATATGCAAATAGAATATTTATACTGAAACGGATTATGACATGCTGGTGGGTTCTCTATTGATATTAGAATGGCCGAACTACATATCAAAGTTAATTTATACATTTTTCCTTATTACTTTGGATAGAAGGTTTAATATTGTTCTTTTTTGTTTTTATATGATTTGAAATGTAATCGTTTGGCACAAAACACCCTGTCATGCACATGCATATTTTACATACAATTGCATACATAATGTCTTACAATATTTGAGTCAGCTTTTTTGAGAATCTAAAATTTCTATAGAATAATGTGATGTGCATGCCGCCTTATAGTTGCCTCTTGGTTTTCTTGCAGATTGAAACCAGATCTCGAGCACAGACTCCTGCTTCATCTACTGTTGGAGTTAAGACACGTTTGAAAGATGTTAGTAATGCTTTAACAACATCCAAAGAGCTACTTAAAATTATAAACCGCATGTGGGGTCATGAAGATCGTCCTTCTTCTAGTATGTCCCTAATCTCAGCTTTACATACTGAGTTGGAGAGGGCTCGCCTGCAGGTCAATCAGCTTATCCAGGAACAGCGCTCAGATCAGAATGAGATAAGTTATTTGATGAAGTGTTTTGCTGAAGAAAAGGCTGCTTGGAAAAGCAAGGAGCAAGAAATTGTTGAGGCTGCAATTGAATCTGTAGCAGGAGAACTTGACGTAGAGAGGAAGCTTAGGAGACGGTTTGAAAGCTTGAACAAGAAGCTTGGGAGAGAACTGGCTGAGACCAAAGTATCCCTTCTTAAGGTGGTGAAAGAACTTGAAAGTGAGAAGAGAGCAAGAGAAATTATTGAACAAGTATGTGATGAGTTAGCAAGGGATGTTGGTGAAGATAAATCTGAGATAGAGAAACAAAAGAGAGTGGCTACAAAAGTTTGTGAAGAGGTAGAGAAAGAAAAGGAAATGATGCAGTTAACTGATATGTTACGTGAGGAGAGAGCTCAAAAGAAACTCTCTGAGGCAAAATATCAACTTGAGGAAAAGAATGCAGCTGTTGATAAGCTCAGGAATCAACTTGAAGCTTTTATCGGAAGCAAACTAGTTAGAGAAAAAGGACGCAGTTCCACTCACTTGAATGATGAAGAAATTGCTGCATATCTGGGCAGAAGCCGATTTGGTTCCCATCATAATGAAGATAAAGAAGATGATGGTGGAGAGGTTGACAATGGATTAGAATGTGAAGAGGACTCGGCTGAAAGTGATCTGCATTCTATAGAGTTAAATATGGACAACAACAACAAAAGCTATAAGTGGACTTACCCTTCTGAAAGCAGATTTGATACCAGAAGATATCCAATTGACGAAGAAGTTAAAGGGAGGAGGTCTACCTCTGGGAGAGTTTCAAGGAGAAGCACATCTCTGCAAAGGAGTATATCAGATGGAATGGAATGGGGAGTCCAGGCTGAGAAGCTTCAAAATTCAGGAGATGGAATAGATTGGGAAAGCTTTTACGAACTGGAGAAGCAAGCTCAAGGAAAAGGTTATGGCGATGAAATGCAAGGCTATAAATCAGTGAAAGGTCTGAGGGATCAGATATTGGCTGGTTCCAGGCTTGGATCTTCCAGAGGTTATGCCAGTCCAACTATGCAATTTGCCCAGCCTTGGCCATCACGAGATCTCACAAATACCTCCTTCCAGGAGAGACCTGCTATAGTGCAGGGCAATGGTCTAAAATCAAGGTTAGCGGAAACCAGGGGTGAGAGCCAGAATATAAGGAAGTCCAAAAGGTGAGAAATGCACATATATTTTGACACTGCTTTGTTTGCCAAGCAGATACCCGATGCTGTCATGATGCCTGGTAAAAATGCAAGACAGTAAATCATAGGCCCGCTAGCCGCTAGGTAGAGGCCAAAAGAAGCTTTTCTCCTTTTTTAAGTTTTATTTTGTTGATAGCCCATGGCTGCTAAAGTCGCAGCACATGTATGGTGGTGTTTGTAGAGTTCAGAACATGTGTTATAAGTATAACCGGCGAGATTTTTTTTTTTTTTCCCTTTCTTCTCTTCTCCTGTAATATATACTGAAGGTGATTAAGAATATTGTTTTTTCTTCCTTCTCTTGTCAGAGAAGGGATAATTAGTTAATTACTGATTTTAGTTAACTTTCTGTTAAGTCAGTTTTTCTTTTCCTCTTTTAGTTAATGCTATCTTGCAGTAGTGCCTCACACTTGTATATAAGCAATGGTATGATGAAATAAAAGCTAAGTTTTCTGATTCAAATCTGATAATATGGTATCAGCAGATTTTCTCTCTTCCACACATCTTCTTCCTTTCCTCTGCAATTTTCTCTGAAACCTCTTCTGGTTTTCATTCATGGCAACCAATACGCCATCCAATATTTCTCAAGATCCGTCAAATTCTTTCTACATTCATCCCAATGAGAACCCCTCTCTGGTTCTTGTATCTCCGATTCTTGAAGGACCAAACTATCATAGTTGGTCGCGCGCCATGTCTATGGCCCTCCAAATGAAGAACAAGTTCGAATTTGTTGATGGCATCATCAAGAAGCCATCTGCATCAGATACTACCTTCTCAGCATGGAAGCGGTGCAATACATTGGTTCTTTCTTGGCTTAATCATTCCATGTCCTCTGAAATTGCTACAAGCACTTTATGGATCGATACTGCATATGAAGTTTGGAAAGAACTCAAAGATCGATTCTCCCAAGGTGACATTGTTCGCATTTCTCAATTACATACTGATTTGTATTCTCTCAAACAAGGTGACTTATCTGTTACTGCATATTTCACCAAGCTGAAAATAATTTGGGATGAACTTTGTAACTTCCGACCAATTCCATCATGTCAATCTTCAAGTTCTGGTTGCTGTAACATCACCAAGATTGTTCAACAGTGCCGAGACAATGATTGTGTGTTGTGCTTCTTACAAGGCCTTAATGACAATTATGCTGCAGTTCGATCCCAAATTCTTTTGGTCGAACCTTTGCCTTCCCTTAACAAGGTGTTTTCAATGATTGCTCAACAAGAAAGGCAATTGCAGATTGCCATCCTACCAGATCCTACGATCTTGGCAAAGAACATCTCAAACTTCTTCCTCGGTTCAAACCCGCATGGAAGCCGGGTCGCCTAATAACAAGAATGCAAACTTCAAAATCTGTTCTCGTAAACAATGTACACATCAGTAGACTCAATCACACAGTGGAATCTTGTTTCTTTAAACATGGTTTTCCACCGGGATACAAATCTAAGAAAGCCCTTAACATGGCTGCCACTTCCGTCAATGAATCATCCCTTAATACTGCTTCAATTCTTGAAATCACTCCTGAGCAAATCAAGAGTCTACTTGCATTATTGCCTCAATCACAAGCTACTGCCACATCGCACTCCACCAACCTAGCAAGCACACATAATGTCACCTCTTATCCTACTTCAGGTAATTCTCAAGCGCCTTGGATATTAGATTCTGGCGCCACAGACCACATATCCTCTTCTTTAACTTTCTTTAGCACTTACAAACAAATAAAACCTATCCCTATAAGCCTTCCCAATGGACAACATACCACTGCATATTTTAGTGGCACCATTCACCTCACTGACACTTTAGTGTTAAATGACACACTTTACATTCCCCATTTTTCATTTAATTTGATATCGCGATGACCAAACCGACTCAAGATTCTTCTTGCAAACTTTCTTTTTTCATGACCATTGTCTTATACAGACTCGATCTCCTCGAAGACGATTGGCAAAGCTAGAGAGTTAATGGACTATATGTACTTAGCATTCCCAAAACTATATCTCTGCCCTCATCAATCAATGCTGTAAATTCCGCTTCATAATACATGCACTAATATTTCCCCTTTGATATATGGCATTATCGCTTAGGACACCCCTCCCTTCAATGCTATACTACTGCTTTACATATACATTCCATTGTATCATCTAAGTCTTCACAGATATGCGATACTTGTCATTTTTCCAAGCAAAAAAAGCTTCCATTTCCTTTAAGTTCTTCTATTTCTAATTTTGTTTTTGATCTCATACATGTTGACATTTGGGGGCCCTATGAAACTCCATCCTTAACTGGACATAAGTATTTCTTGACCATTGTGGATGACAAATCTAGATTCACTTGGATCAGATTAATGAAATCCAAATCTGAAACAAGAATGCATCTAGTTCAATTTGTTACTTTCGTTGAAACCCAATTTTCCATGAAAATCAAAACCATTCGTTCCGATAATGGTCAAGAATTTTTGTTCAATTCTTTCTATCAATCAAAAGGAATTATTCACCAACTTACTTGTGTGGAGACACCTCAACAAAATGGGGTGGCTGAAAGAAAACATCAGCATATTATCAATGTTGCCCGAGCCTTAATGTTTCAAGCTAATCTACCTCTTCCTTTTTGGTCCTATGCCGTTACACATGTTGTCCACCTTATCAATTTACTCCCCTCCACTAAACTTCACAATACCTCACCTTTTTCTGTTTTACACAATAAAACACCATACCTGTCCCATCTCAGAGTTTTTGGCACTCTATGTTATGCCTCCACACTTGTCGCAAACAGAAAAAGTTCCAATCCAGGCCAGAAATGTATGTATCTTGGTCACAAAGAGGGTGTCAAAGGATTCATTCTTTTTGACTTAAATAACAGAGAAATATTTCTTTCAAGACATGTCGTCTTCTATGAAAACAGCTTTTTCCATTTCCTAAACCATCACATTTTGAGTCTACTCAAAGGTCTTTCCTATATGTCTTCCTTCCAATAGCAATACCACATGCACTTAACTCCACCCGCCCATCCCTCCCCCACAATCCAATCCTACACCATCGACCCTCGACCCACATTCGGTCCCAATTTCCCATTAACCCTCTGTCCCTACAAGACAAAGACATCCCCCAAACTACCTTCGAGACTACCACTGCAATATAGTTCATTCTCAGCATCCAGCAGGTCAATCATCAGGTATCTCCTATCCTCTTTCTAATTTCCTAACCTTTGATCACCTATCATCTTCCTATAAATCATTTGTTCTTTCCATAGCTAGCATACCCGAACCAAAAACCTATAAACAGGCAGCAAAGCTTGAGTGCTGGCAAAAAGCCATGGATCAAGAGATCACAAAATGAACAAAATAAAACTTGGGTGCTTAATCGATCTACCTCCGCACAAATGTTCATTGGATGCAAGTGGGTCTACAAAGTGAAGCATAACTGATGGAAGCATTGAACGCAGATAAAGCCCGCCTTGTGGCCAAGGGATATACGCAACAAGAAGGGGTGGATTACTTTGAAACCTTCTCCCCCGTAGTGAAAATGACAACTGTGAGACTTGTCCTTGCCTTGGCAGCTGCAAAGTAGTGGCATCTACACCAATTAGACGTCAACAATGCTTTTTTGCATGGAGACCTTACTGAAGAGGTGTACATGACCATTCCTCAAGGTTTCCAAACATCTAAACCAAACCAAGTCTGCAAACTTCTTAAGTCACTATATGGACTCAAGCAAGCTAGCAGACAATGGAATTCTAAGCTTACATTGACTCTTCTTTCACTTGGTTATACACAATCCAAATCGGATTATTCCCTCTTTGTGAAATTCACTGGTTCTCACATCACAATTTTACTTGTCTATGTTGATGATATAGTCTTAACTGGGGATGATATCAGTGAAATACAATCTGTCAAAGCCCACTTGGACTGGTCAGCTGCATAAAAGATCTTGGTTCTCTCCAATTTTTTCTTGGTTTGGAAGTAGCCCGATCACATAAGGGCATTGTTCTCACACAGAGGAAGTATGCACTCGAACTTCTGGATGATGCAGGACTATTAGCATGCAAACCTGCTTCCACCCCTATGCTTCCTAATCTTAAACTCTCAACCGAAGGTAGCACTCCTCATTCTGATCCGTCCTCTTATCGAAGACTCATTGGCAGATTGATATACCTCACTAATACCAGGCCCGATCTTGCCTTTGCCACACCGTACTTAGCCAATTTGTTTCTAATCCAACTCAGGCTCATCAAGAGGCAGCAGTTCGAGTTCTACAATACATCAAAGCTTATCCAGGCAAAGGCATATTTTTTCCAGCGTCATCTGATCTAAAACTTACTGCATTTAGTGATTCTCGATGGGCTTTCTGCCCGCATTCACGAAAATCAAGAATCGCTTCTCCATTTTCTTGGATCTTCTCTAATTTCTTGGAAGTCTAAGAAACAAGCCACTATATCCCGTCTAGCCTCGTAGAGGCGTAATTATCGGGCACTAGCATCTACTACATGTGAAATTCAATGGATCCTCTACCTCTTGGCGTATTTGTGTCATCCACAAGTCACAATTAGCTTCTATATTGTGACAACAAATCTGCTATCTCCATAGCTCAAAATCCCACATTTCACGAGAGAACAAAGCATATCAAAATTGATTGTCATCTTGTTCGAGACAAGTTACAAGCTGGCATCATTCGGCTGTTACCAGTTTCTTCTGCCAATCAACTAGCCGACGTTCATACAAAACCTCTTCATCCTACCATGTTCCATTCACTGGTTTCCAAGCTGAGCATGCTTGATATATACAGCTCAGCTTGCGGGGGGCTGTCAGAGAAGGGATAATTAGTTAATTACTGATTTTAGTTAACTTTCTGTTAAGTCAGTTTTTCTTTTCCTCTTTTAGTTAATGCTATCTTGCAGTAGTGCCTCACACTTGTATATAAGCAATGGTATGATGAAATAAAAGCTAAGTTTTCTGATTCAAATCTGATAATATCTCTATTTAAGGAGTCTACTTTGTCTCCAACAAGGTGCACCAATGAGTGAGGATCCAATTGGTTTGATTTTGAGCTTTCCTCGAAATAAGGATGAAATATGAGTTAAAATTACTGAAGTAGAGGTTGGAACAAAGATTCGCAAATTCATTATTTCCTGCGAAAGTGGTTCTTTTAATTATTGGCTTGATCTCGCAAGCGCAAGCTCATTTTTCTAGTATTATGATAAAACTAGAAAATTTTCACGTAATACCCACTTTTTTAGCATTCAAGTAAGAATGGTAGCACGGTTTGATAGAGTAAAAATCTAGGGACGGGTTTTATTTATCATCTCTAAAGTTTTTACCATTATTTTTAATTTAAAGGATATTAAACTGACTCTAAATTTCTACATGAAACACATCAAAGGGCTCAGTGAGAAAGTCATCTAGAAACAAAAACATGCTACACATGTAAGTAGTGTAACATGATAGAAACTATAAAGAGAAGCATGGACTAAGGACAATGGGGAAAGCAGAGTGCGCAAATGCAGGCCTTTCCCTCCCATCCCATCCCATCCTATTCCCATGCGTTCAATTTGTCAACATTCTTCAACTCCTCGGTCAGCTGCGAGCATCGCAACCCTCCTCAAAGCCTGCAAGAGCAGTGAACATCTCCACCAAGTCCACGCATGCATCATCCACAGAGGGCTAGAGCAAGATCAGTTCCTCATTTCCCACTTCATTTCCCTCGCCAACTCCTTTTCCAATCTCACCTATTCAACAGCCATCTTCGATCGCGTTCTCAGGCCCAGTTCCTTCCTTTGGAACTCTCTCATTAGAGCCCACTGCCAAAAGAGTTGTTTTTTGGATACCATCTCTGCTTTTATTCGCATGAAGTCAGAGGGGGCTCTTCCCGATAGGTACACCTACCCTTCGGTGATTAAAGCTTGTTCCAGCATGTGCAAGGCCAGGGAAGGAAAATCGATTCATGGTTCGGCGTTGAGATGTGGAGTGGAAGGGGATGTGTTTGTCGGAACCAGTTTGATCGACATGTATGGGAAATGCGGGGAGATTGGTGATGCTCGCAAGGTGTTTGATCGTATGCCCGAGAGGAATGTTGTTTCATGGACGGCTATGGTGGTTGGGTATGTCACTGTTGAGGATGTAGTGGAGGCAAAGAGGCTGTTTGATGAGATGCCGCTGAGAAATGTGACTTCGTGGAACGCGATGATGCGGGGTTTTGTGAAGGTGGGGGATTTGAGCAGTGCTAGGGGTGTATTTGAAGTGATGCCTGAAAAGAATGTAGTTTCTTTCACGACTATGATTGATGGTTATGCAAAGGCTGGTGATATGGTGGCTGCAAGGTTCTTGTTTGAACAAGCCACGGAAAAGGATATTGTTGCATGGTCTGCATTGATATCAGGGTATGTCCAGAATGGTCAGCCTAATCAGGCTTTGAAAGTCTTTCTTGAGATGGAATCAAAGAATGTGAAACCTGATGAGTTCATATTGGTTAGTTTGATGTCGGCTTCTTCCCAGTTGGGTAGTTTAGAACTGGCTCAATGGGTTGATTCTTATGTAAGCAACAGATCTATTGATCTTAAACAAGACCATGTAATTGCAGCACTTTTGGATATGAATGCAAAGTGCGGAAACATGGAAAGGGCATTAAAATTGTTTGAAGAAATGCCTAAACGAGATCTAGTCTTATATTGTTCAATGATACAAGGGTTGTCAATTCATGGGTGTGGGGTAGAGGCCGTGAATCTCTTTAACAGGATGCTGATGGAAGGGCTAACTCCAGATGAGGTGGCCTTCACAGTCATCCTGACGGCTTGTAGTCATGCTGGGCTTGTTGATGAGGGTTGGAAATACTTCCAGTCCATGAAGCATAAATATTGCATTAGTCCTTCGCCTGATCACTATGCATGTATGGTTGATCTTCTAAGCCGGTCAGGGCAGTTAAGGGCTGCTTATGAACTTATAAAATTAATGCATGTGGAGCCTCATGGTGGTGCCTGGGGTGCACTTCTTGGGGCATGTAAACTATACGGTGATTCAGACTTGGGAGAGATTGTTGCTAATCGACTGTTTGAGCTTGAGCCTCAAAATGCTGCTAATTATGTGCTGCTGTCTAACATCTATGCAGCAGCAGAGCGATGGATAGATGTTTCCCTTGTGAGAAGTAAGATGACGGAAAGGAGAGTGCGAAAGATACCTGGTTGCAGTCAAATTTAGTCCAGAGCTGAGTTGTTTTGGTATTTTAAAATTTTGCAATTCCATGTATGAAGTTCTCAATTGGGTAAGTTGGTTGAAGAACATGGAGATACAGATACAGGTGTTTATACTGCAACTTCATTGTTGCTCAGGATTTTTTGCAACTGGAAGGGCAAAACAAACAGGTTGGAGTGAAATTCTAGCTTAGGGATTATTGTTAAGGGTTAGATTTAAACTGCAGTTGTCTGCATGGCAGAAAAAGGGAATTATTGTTAAGGCTTGGATTTAAATTGCAGTAGTCTGCAAGGCAGAAAACTAGTTTATCATTTATTTGGTTGAAATTTGTGGCTAAAAACTGTAACTGCTGTTGTTTTATTCAAGATAGATGTTGTTGCTACCATTTTATAAATTATTAAGACAGCTGAGAAGCATGTTATAAAAAATGGAAATGCAAAACCAAGTCCCTATTACTCTTGTGATAGAGGAGAATTTCTTATGTAGGCATTGCCTACAGGGCATATGGGTCTCATTTATGGCTGTAAATTGAGCGGCAGCGCCTATCGAAGTATTTTCTGTGAAATAGTGCCGTGCTTCAGGTGTTTGACAATGGACCGCCCAAGTAAAACTAAATGCACCTATTTTAAAAATAGTGCTGGTTTGTTACCTTATTTCACCTCTGCTTCCGCAGCCGTAAGAAATCTTGTAGTTTTCAAATCTGCAATGCAAGGTTTTTTTATATAAAGATTATAGTTTTCTGATATGACAGTAAAATACGTCAGAAAAAGACAAAATAAGAGGAACTCAATTAAGATTTGGTTACCCGAGTTGGAGGCCGTAAGAAATTATTTGTGGGAGAGAAAAGCATTTTAAACGGGATTAGTCTTGCTTAAAATGGTGTGGGATGTTCGGGGAAGAACTATAAAAAAAAATTAGAGTAAATATTTATTTTAGTTCCTCAAAGATACAAGTGACATCAGTTTAGTTCTTTAATAATTGTGTGACATTAAATTAGTTCTTTTAGAAGATAATTTTATGTCATTAAAAGACTAATTTGATGTCAAAAAATACATTAAAGCACCAATTTGATATAAAAATTAATATTGATGGATCAATTTGATGTCATCAATTATTAGAGGACTAAACTGATGTCACTTGTATCTTTAAAGGATCAAAATAGATGTTTACTTAAAAAAATTAAGCTTTGGTCAATTTGTCAGCCTGTTTTTAACCACTTTAACTAAATTAAATTTAACTTTAAATATACTTATTTCTTCCATACCTGTTATTATTTTTGGAAAAACCCACTAAAATGATTTTCTTAAAAAAAAATAAAAGGGGATAATAATTGCATTTTTTCGTAGAATCACTTTTTTCAGAGTATATAGGCAACGTAGTCACGAGAAATATTCTTCACTTGTAGTTTAGTCTTTAAATTTATTTTTGTATACAAATTAGTCCTTAAATTTATAAAATTCATATAAATTTAGTCCTTTTGTTATTTCTAGTTGATTAAGCTAAAGAGTTACCTTTGACGTAATGCTTAAGTGCTTATGTGTAATGTTAAGTGTCACAGGACACGTTACTCAGCCCTCCTCCTTGAGATACGATGTCATTTTAACTTAGTAAATCATAACCTCCTCGTACACAAAACACGCAGTCACTCATTCACTAAGTTAAAATAACATTGTATCTTAGAAAAAAGTGTTAAGTAACGTGTCATATGACATTAAACGTTATATATAAATACTTAACATGCTACATCATGGGTCATCATTTACCTTGATCAACTAGAGATAACGAAATGATTAAATTGATTTAGGTTTCATAAATTTAAGGATTAACTTGTACACACAAAAACAAATTTAGAAACTAAACTGTAAGTAAAAAATATTTCCCATGACTAATTTGTCTATTTACTCCTTTATATATATATATATAATCATTAGATGTTGCTTGTTAATGCCCGTATTTATTTTTGGAATTTTTTTAATACTCCCTCATGTTTTTTTTATGGTTCTAATAGACATTTTATGACAAGAAATTTTAGTGGCTTGTAATTGTTCCCTTTTCCATGTCTGGAAGAATCTTTCCGAATCAAATGACTTGATTTGCAACACTTGAAGCTACAGTGTACTTGGCTTCTGCAATTGATTGTGGCACAACTTAATGTTCCCTTGAACTCAAGAACCCAAGGAAAAAACATAAGAAGTGACTTGAGCCTAAACAGTAACTATATTACTAACCGCTCAACTCATTCTCCTTTTAAATTCAAACCATATTCCATAATCAATTGTGCTCTTGTCGAATGAAGAATTCTTTTGGCTGCTCCAAAGTGAGTTTGACTTGGGACATTGACGAATTTTTCACCAAACTTGCAGCCTATACGAAGTCTGGCCTGGTTATAGTCAAGTAATGTTTGAATTGAATAATCACATTGTATGGTTATTTGATCTTTACGCATAAATGTCTTTACATCTCCTAATCGACAATTATGTGTAGATGCTTTCCTTTATTATATTATAAACATGAGAAGATGAAAATTCAAGATATCAATTTACTGGCAATCTGGCAGCGAAGGAAGTTGGCCATCGAAGTAAGACATAGCAACAGCTGCATGGAAAGCAGCTCCAATGGGAAGAACCTCCTCGTCAATTACAAAGTAAGGTGAGTGGGTTTCTATCCCTGACTTGAGCGTCTCATTGTATATCCCCACTACGAAAAAAGACGCCGCCATTTTTTGGGTGTAAAAGCTGAAGTCTTCTGCTGCCATAATTAATGGAGAAAACTTGACATTGGCCTTCCCAAGCATAGCTTCTCCCACCCTCTTTGCGCGTTCATATAGGGCTTTGTCATTGATGGTTGGAGGATAGGGCGTCATTCTATCCTCTAAGAAGTCTACTGTGGCTGAGCATCGATGCACCGCTGCTTGCATCTCTGTGACCTGTAAGTAAATAGATTCTGATTAACATAAAGCGTAGACCTGCAGAGATGCTTAAAGAGATACTATATATCTACCTCTTTAATTCTCTTCTGAATGTAGGATTGCTCGTCTGATGTGAAGCTCCGAAATGTTCCTCCAAATCTAACCACCTCTGGGATTACGTCTTCTGCTTGGTTACTCTCAACAAACCCTACCGTTAAGACCTGGTATACAAAAGAACTAGCAATTAAATAAATGAACAAATAGAATATCTTTGTCTCGCTGCAGCGGGATAGCGAAAAGTTAGAAGCACCAAGTAAAGACTATATATTCTGTATGCAGCTTGAGATCAATTGCCTTGGGTTGTGAAGGGTCTGTTTCTCGTTGAATAATTTGTTGGAGTACAATTATAGCCATAGATGCTGCTAAAACAGGATCTCTGTGAAGGTGGGGAAACGCGGCGTGTCCACCTTTCCCTCGAATTGTCACTACAAAACGCCCAGAACTAGCTAGCATGGGTCCAGGACGAGAACGAATGGTCCCAGTTGGAATATCTGGTGAAACATGGAGTCCCAGAATACCTTGCACGTTTTCGAGCGCACCTTCTTTTAACACATGGTATGCCCCTGCTTTTCCCTCTTCAGCTGGTTGGAAGACAAGTTTAACAGTGCCCTTTAAGTAGAAAAAAATAAAAAGATGCAGGAGCAAGGATTAGAAGCTCCGAATACCTTCCTAGGCTGGGAAATTGGTCATGTATTTTGTTGTATGCATATACACGTGTGCGTGTGCCGTGTACTATAAGAATATTACCTCTCTACCTTTAATTGGTGGCGTTTGTCATGAAGTAATTTAGCAGCTCCAAGCAGCATTGTTGCGTGAGCATCATGGCCACAAGCATGCATTTTGCCCTTGTTTTTGCTTTTGTGCTCCCATTCTACCAATTCCTTGCAAATGATAATATCTCCATGTAAGCCTTACATTTTATTTTGGTTGAGTGGGTAGGCATATAAATTCACTCATATTTAGTGAAAAGTATATTTTTTTTAAAATAAACTAATATGTTAAAAAGTTAATAAAGAATGTCAATATTTAAAGTTATTTTAAATTTGAAAAATTAAAACAAAAATTGATGTATTTATTATGCAGATAAAATACTATTTATTCTTTAATTGACATGGGCATGATAATAAAAACTTAAATTAATGGGGGCATCAATTATTTAATGTTATTAGCTTTATTGAATCAAGTCAAGGGCATTTAATGCATTTTAAAAAAATCCATCATTAATGCTTATCTCATTGTATTTTAATAATAAAATTATCCTTCGTAATATTTTTTTTATTTTTAATGTGAGTTAATACAAATATATATTATCTATAATTTAAAATAAAGAACAAAGGTAAGGTGATAAACAATAAAAAAAATCTATTAAGAGTGGGCCAATAATGAGAGATTTGAATAATTTAAAGGAGGTCATAAATTTATATGCCATAATACCAAAAAAAAAGAAAGAAAGAAAGTGATGTTAATCCAATGAAGTTGGACTCCATGGATGACCACGTACACCAGCCAATATAATTAATTTTATTGAATTAATGTATATTAAACTTTTCTTATCCATTATCAATGCTTTAATGTTTACACTTAATATTGATAATTATATAAACAAATAAATTTATGTTATGCTTCTTTTTTTTTTTGAAGGGAACTTATGCTATGCTTCTTACTTTTTTGGCTATGTGTCATCATCAAAATGGTAAGTCTCACTTTTTCTTTTTCTTTTTTATGTCAATTTTATGTGTACTTTTAGGAATGTATAAAAGGTATTGTAAAATTCACCTTGATATATAAAATATAAGCAAAAGCTAAAAACTTTAAATTTTTGCTAAAGGATACTGATTAAGAAGCTATTAATTAGGAGAGACTATAAATACAAGGCGAATCCTGTAAGTAATTTAATGTCTCATTAGTTACACATTTAATTATTTTATCTAATACATTCTTATTTATTACTCAAAACCCACTTTTTTTTTTGTCTAATATCCCTTATATGTTGTTTTTATATTCTTTCAATATCAAAATAAACAAAAATAATAAATTATATCTAATCATAGTAAAAATATTTTTATTACCTCTCGTAGTTTTTCTTCTGACCTTTCCTAATTCATACAAATAACATATTATTAATTCTATTTCTCATGTGATACTTTAAGAAGAAATAAAAAGTTGTTAACAACTTAGCACCAATAGTTGTTTTAATTTTCATTAATTTTTCTTTAAATCTTGAACTTGAACCACAAGATTGAAAGTTGTTATAGTAGATAGTATTTGTAGTAAACAATTTAAGAGGAGACTAAAGATTTAAATTTTAAAAAACGTCATTGTGAGAAAGACTAATAATTTAATTGCTCGATAGTTTAAAAGTGATTAGTTTCATACTCAAATGGTGTGTGAATACCTATGGTATATACAACAAAAAAAAGTTTTTCAATTTTCCTATTTAATTTTTGTGTAATATTAGCAAAAAGAAACTTAGAAGGAAATCCATATTTTTTTTGCAGTTCAGGTATTCGTATTTTGTCATCAATATAAGATAAAATTAGTCGTAATAATATTATTAATGAGAAATAAAAAAGTCAAAAATTCATTTATATTTTCTAAAAATATTAAGTATTTCTGCATTAATGCCAATAGCGTTAGTTAGTACAACTAGAAACCTTAAGCATATAATATTATGAAGTGAAATTCAAATGCTTTTTAATTAGTTTCTCCAGAAAAAGTCTTGATAAATTGAATCTAATTTGCTTTAAAAGTAAATTTACTAAAAACTTAAACCAATTGATTGATTTCTTAACTAGTAGTGCATTAATTTGTTTTACCTTCTATAGTATCTCAATTATCAAATTCAGATTTGAGAAAACTTTTCAATCTTTTCTTTTTCTTTAAGAATAAGACATTGTCCTATTATAAAAAAGAAAAAGAAAAAAGAGCTAAAATACTTTTATGTAAAACTGATAGATCCTTAAACACCATATAATCAATTTGTGTTTTTCTTTCTTAAGGAAAAGGAAAGAATCCAAATAGTCTTTCGCACAAAAAAATCTAACAAATTATGTAATTAATTAACTTCTATAGTTCCATTGGATGCGGATGATTTGACACATGATTATGAATCAAACCAAGTTATAATGTTGGGGAGATTATACAGAAAAGTTGTAATTAAAAACCTGAATAGGGAGGGCGTCCATGTCAGCCCGAAGAGCGAACCAAGGGTGCGCTCCGGAACCAATGGAAGCCACAAGGCCAGTCTTGGCTACCGGCCACAAGTACTGCACCCCAAGCGAGTCCAGCTCCGATCTAATGAGTTGATTCGTCTGAACTTCCTCAAAGGCCAGTTCCGGGTATTCATGGAGTCTCCTCCGAATGCCTCTCAACCATTCGAAGAAGCTTGGCTCCTTCGCCGACTCTAACAGTTCGTGACTGAGCTCACTCAACTGATCTGTCGCCACTCTCTCAGTTTCCTTCAGAGCCAACCTTAGATTTGAAGTTGAACATAGTAGCAAAATCGTCAACATCATTCGCAACCTCAACATCATATCATATATATATATTTTACAGAAGTGTTTTTTTTGGTGAGCGTTGATGGAACACTTATATCATCAAAATGCAGAAAGTTGCAAAAATCTTGGTTAGAGCAAGGGATAGGCGTTACTGTTGGTACCCTGAGTCGTGTGGGTTGTAAAATATATTTATAGATAATTGATCTGAAGGAATTGTATTTATCAATTTTATTAGCTTATAAACAAAATATATAAAAATAGCTAGATTTTTATATACATTGGGCAACCCTTAATTATTAGGTAATGCAATGAATATTCAATGGCAGTATCAGTCTCTTTTCAGAAGAAAAGAAAATTAAAAATTTTTACTAAATATGGACATGTCTACAATGAATCATTTTTAATTCATACTATTCTATATATATATATATAGATTCACTTCATTCACAGCTAAAGACTTTGACACGTTTAATTTATTAAACATTAAATTTTATCAATTTAATATAAACTAAAAATTCCGATAAAATAAATCAAACTTAAAAAATTTAAAATTAATTGATAGTTTATTAAAATATTTTATTTTAACTTATAATATATTTTAAAATATAAGTAAATATTAATTATTAAATTAATTACTTATTAATATTCATAATCATGATAATATCATATTATTCAAAGCAATGAACGTTTTAGGCAACACACCACCTTTTAGATCGCTGTAGATTTATCCTTAATCAAAGCCTTTTGAGAAGCCCAGGGCGATTGAGATAGCCGGTATAACTTGAGAGAAGGTGGTGGGCAGAGATATGATATACATTAGTTAGTCTTGTTACTATCTTCTACGAGCCCACAGGTACCTGAAATTGACTCTCTGTGGCTTAAGTGAAGCTATGTCTTCTGTCAAAGGAGTTATGCTCCATCATTGATTATTAACCTTGTAGGTTTCCATTAGTTCTGAGCAATCTGTCTCAAATAGTACCTTTTGCAATTGGAAGTTGCTAGCTAAGATGTGTGCTTCTCTCATAGCCAAAGGTTCTGCAATTACAGGTAAAGGGGCTGGAATTTTCTTTTAAAAACTCGATAGGACTTCTTCTTTGATATCACTTATCAAGAAGCCTGCATAGTGCATGCTACTGTACCTTTTGCTTGTTTGCATTGCATGGTCGAAAGCGGCATCTGTGTTGAATTAAACCAACCTGTGGGGGGTTCTCTCCATCCATAGCGGATCCTCTGCTGTGGCTCTGCTGCATATGTAATTGGCAATCATGTTAACCTCGTGAGAGGGGTAGGTTTGGGGTGAAAGAGTTTGGAGGAAAAGAGAGGGGATTGATAGTTTTTATTTTTAAATTCAGATAATTACAAAATATTTATAAAATTAAATAATGAAATATTGGAAGATTAAATGATAATATCTTATTTTATTCTTTTAATTTAAAAAAAATTCAAATAAAGAGAATGTTTACTTAAAATGAAATTACTTAGGGTGCTCATGACCCGCTCCTTACTTGAAGTGTTTGGGTTGGGATTGAGCTTTTTTTTAGATTCGGTGTATTTTTTGGGTCAGGACTAGGTCACCATTCGAGCCACCAAAACCTGATATTGAATAAATTATTATTTTTTCAATATTTTTTCATGTATATTATTATGACATTTTTTTAAATGTTAAATTTAATCAAGTATTGTGCAATGTTGGACTTTAATCAAGTATTGTGCCCTTCATAATTTTTTTATATTATGTCCATCATTTATGTAATTATTAATTATATTAAATCTTGGCATGAGTAAAAAATAGTAAATGTAAGTAAATTTATACAAATAGAGAGAAAATAATTAAAATATTACATTAAAAAGTATTTTGTGTATCTTAATCGGGTTGACCTGGTCTCAACTAGCCCAACCCAAACCTCAATATAATCGATTTCGAGTCATGAAAATTAACCTAATCAACACTTTGGACCAAGACCAGAGTCAAGTTCAACCTAAACCAATCTAACCCATGAATACATCTAAAATTATTTCTCTCCTATCTTTCCCTCCAAACATTTCCTTTCAAACACAAAGTTAGTAAACTCAAGATGCAACCTTCTTGCTCATGCTAAGTCGCGAGCTATCCTGTGAAATAAAACTTTTCAAAAATTATTCTATTGTATTTTAAAAATATTTTAAACATATATTAGAATTTATTTTGTTTAATACATGTATTCATTATTAGACGTAGGAGATTTAATTAAATTTTCTGGTTTTAGTTTTTATTAAAAAAAATTACTTGATCTAGGGCCAGCGCCTAAGACTAAATTAAATAGATCTCATTTAGATTCAGGGTCCGTTTCGATAACAGAATTGGAATTATAGTTTAGAATTCTAATTTCAATTTCATTTCTGTTAGAATTGGAATTGACAAGAATCTTAATTTTTATGTTTGGGACAATTAAAGAATTGAGATTTTAGAATTGTAATTCTAAACTGAACTAAAATTTTATTATTTGAATAATTTATCAAGAATTTATAAATATATAATAAATAAATTTAAATTAATAAATAATAATTTAAAATTATAAAAAAACTCAATAAAGCTTGCGTTGCTGGATTACAACGGTCGCAATGGATGTCAAACTAAAGGACACCATTGACAACGATGAATGTGATTACAAGACGCCGGCGTCAGTGATTGTTGAAAGCATGACAATTTGGTCATTGCATGTGTGACGATGACAATGATCAGAGGCTGTCGACGGTTAGTATGTCGGAATCGCGGTGGACAACGTGGAAGGAGTACGTCAGCAGTGACGTTGCCGGAGCACGCCAGTGGCGACGTTGCCGGAGCACGTTGGTGTTGCGAGCAACAATGATTGTTTGATAGTTTTTAACTTTTACGTTTTAATATTCAAAAAATAAAAAATCTTCGTGCTTTGAATTAAAAATTTTAAGGTTTAATTAAGTTAAGAATTGAGAGTAGTATAAACTAGTTATTTTTTAATTCTATGGAATTAGACTCAGAATAGAATTCTAATTCTAATATACACAACAAACAAGATAATTAGAATTGGAAGACCCAATTTCAATTCTAAAGTTCAACTCCGTCAGCCAAACAATGTGAATTAGCCCACACTAACCCATTAACAATTAGGGCGTGTATGGTAGCAGGACCAGCCCGCTTAAATGGTTTAATAGCGTATATACACACATATATATAACGCATTATAACTGTTAACTTCAATTAATCCAATAAAACAATATTATCTAATATGAGTTAACTCTTACAAATTATTAATTTTAAGATAATTTAGAAGTGATGTGAATAACTTACAGGTACAAATTATTTTATTGACAAATTAATCCCACATACCCAAAACTTTGATCTTATTAGTTATTTTTAAATTAATGTATATTTTAGAATATTTACACGAAGTTAAAGTTGATGGAAACTCTTATAATCATGCCATTTTAATGTCGCTAAGCGAAAGAAGTCATCTCATAAATTTTTTTGTACCTTTAGGAACAAAAAACAATAGTCCTTGACCTCAGCAAGTTCAAGGCCCAAGTCATTTAATCCAATAAACTCAGACTGTCACAAACGGACCCATAAAAGCTAGGTAGATATGGAATTTTAAAAAAATTTCTGAGTCACGTAGGGGGTGCAATTGGTGCTATTAATCAGACCTTTAATCATACTGATTCCCAAAGTTGATCACCCTGAACGGATCACCCATTTCCGTCCTATTAGTTTATGCAATGTCTCATAATCACTAAGATTATTACTAATCAAGGCTTTAAAAATCGAACTAATCAAGGAACTGATTCAAGGTTCAATGGTTTAACTGTGGTTAAATCAAAATATAATTAAATAATTTATATATATATATATTATATACTAATTAAACAAATAAAAAATTATAAAAAATAATACAAATGATAAAAAATAATTTATAACTTATTTTTCAAGAGTTCAAAGCATTTAGTAACAATATTATAGTTTATTTTTGTTTAAAAAAATTCTAATTTCAGTTCAAAGAGATATACAATCAATTATACATTCAGTTTCCAAGCTTATGTACAATCTAAGTTTAATTATTTCATATAAAATTCTTTTTAGATTGACTTACATTCAAAATTACATCATTTGAATTAGTAAGAATTTTTTTACAAAAAACATGATCAGTTGAACCAAATTGGTCCGGTCTGGGTTAACCAATTCTTAGATTTTTGACCGATTTTTCATGTTGAATGATATTTTAAGATGAACCGGACTAGTGGAGTGAACAATTCAACCATTTGGTCCGGCCTTTTCGATTTTCATAACTCTATTCCTAACAGGTTAAAGAAAATGATGCCTTGCTCCCACACTATGTAGCTTCATTCCTAGACGTCATAGCTCAGACAACACTATTATGGCCCAATAAGTAATACATACTATGAGAACTAAGAAAGGTAAAAAGGGGTTTATGGCCATCAAACTTGATCTCGAAAAAGCTTACGACAGGCTCAGTTGGGAATTTGTCCACGATATACTCACTGATATTGGCATTCTTGAAAATTTAATCACAGTCATTGAAGCCTATATTAACTCCCCTTACACTAGGATCTCGTGGAATGGTGAGGTCTCTGAAGAATTTTTGCCTTAGGGACATCCGTCAAGGTGATCCTCTTTCACCTTACCTTTTTGTCTTATGCTTGGAGAGACTCTCACATCTCATAACCTATGCGGTAAATAGCGGCCTATGAAAACCTATCCAATTGTCAAAGAATGGTCCAAAACTTTCACACTTGTGTTTTGCAGATGATATTCTCTTATATGCAGAAGCCTCCCTGGATCAAGTTAATATCATTCATTCCTGCCTTGACTTATTTTGCAATTGTTCTGGCCAACGTGTTAGTAACGAGAAATCAAGAACCTTCTTCTCTAGCAATGTTAATCATACCCGCAAGTCTAATATTAGCAGTGCTTTGGGTTTTTCTCTAGCTTCAGATTTGGGTAAATGCCTTGGGGTACCTTTCCTTCATCAATTCACCACGAAGGAAACCTACAGCTTCTTGTTTGACAAGGTTTCTCAACACTTTACCACCTGGAAATGCAATTCTTTATCACTTGCTGGTAGGGTCACTCTTACAGGATCTAGTTTGGCCGTCATTCCCGCTTATACAATGCAAACTGCCTCCTTGTCAGTTAGTATTTGTGAGCAACTTGACAAAAGGTGTAAGGGCTTTGTGTGGGGCTCCTCTCTTGAGAAGAAAAAGATTCACCTTGTCAGGTGGGACAAGGTTTGCCGCCCCAAGGGTCTTGGGGGCTGGGTCTACGTCAATCCAGACTTCTAAGCACTGCCTATATAACCAAAGCAGGTTAGGGTTTGATTCATCGGCAGGACGCTCTCTGGATTAGGATCCTCAAGGAAAAATATCAGTGTGGTGGTGATATTATTCCAGTTGTTGAACAACGAAATAATTCCTCAAATTTCTGGCAGGGAATTTGTAAAGCATGGCCTCACGTCCAACAAAACACTATCTGGAGAATGGGGAATGATTTTACTGCTAATTTTTGGTCTGAGCACTGGCTGCTTGGTCATCCTCTTCTTCACAATTTGGCCCTTCACGAGATTACTGACCATGAACTAATACATCAACGAGTTTTTGAGTTTGTGTGAACTCTAATGGGTCCTGAAATTTCCCTAAAGTTCGTAATATCCTCTTGGATCAGGTTTGAATGAGCATTTTAGGCTTGAAATCCCCCTCTATTACGGGGATTCCTGACTTTCCAGCATGGAAGAGCTCGTCAGATGGAACGTTCCTTCTCAAAGCGGCTTATCACGCTATTGCTGGCTTTTCGGAGAGCCCTCGCAGTAACCTGTTCAAACGAATTTGGAGTTGGTGTGGGGCCTGTGGGCCTCAACGTCTCCGCTATTTTCCCTGGTTAGTTTGCAATAATGCCCTCCTTACAAATGAGGCTCGCATGCATCGTAATCTTCGTAGCAGCGGGCCCTGCTCTCTATGTGGGAGAGAGACCGACTCCATCATGCACATTATAAGGGGATTGTGATAAAAATCTCTAGCATTTGGTTACGTCTTGTTGCTCTGCGCTTCTGGAACCAATTCTTTAATCTAGAGGGAGATGATTGGCTCTTGTTCAACTTCTCTAAGAAGCTTGGAAGGGACTCACATTATCAATGGCAACTTGATTTTGTTATAGCCATGGCTTTTATCTGGTACAAGAGAAACCTTTTGATCTTTGAAGATAAACTCCTAAATGAGAGTGATACGATCATGCAGATTTGGGGTCGTGTTAGGGAGTGTGTTAATACCTTTACTATAAAAATGACTCCTCTCATCCAGCACTTCACTTTCCCCGACTGGTTCAAGTCCGCTGGCAATCACCCCCTGGGTTGGATGAAACTTAATGCTGATGGCAGCTTCATTACACCCAGTGGTTTAGCGGCTTGTGGGGGTATCTTGCGGGATGCTACTGGTGGCTTCGTTTCTGGGTTCTCCTGTAACTTAGGTCACTGTTCCATTACTCACGCAGAGCTTAACTGGCGAGATCCTGTGGTGTTGATAAGCTTATTGTAGAATCTGACTCTCGCTGCGTATTGAGCCTAATTAATCAAGGTTGTGATACTGGCCACCCTTGCACTCCACTAGTTAGGGAAGTTTCCAACATCTTTAAGTCCTTTACACGGGAAGTCATCTGTGGCAACACATTTTTCATGAAGGTAACTACTGTACGGATCATCTCGCTAAATGTGGCCATTCTCTAGGGTTGGGGATGACTATTTATCAACAGGTGCCATCGTTTCTTGATCTAGCTTTTCGGGCTGATATGGTTGGTACTTTGTTTTATAGAGTTTCTGATATGTAGTCTTTTCTTTTGTAGACACGGGTTTAGGGTTTAAAAAATTAAGTACCATTTTTTTTTTTAAAATTAGGTTAGGCTTCCTAATCTATTACATATCATAGTTTTTTCTTAGTTAAAGCTGACATTTTTATGAAAACATAAAAATTTAACTGACTCGAAAGATTATTTAAAAGTCTACATTACATAAAATATTTTAAATAGACTAATAAGTTCCAATTTAATAGGTTTTAAATAAACCTAATATTTTAAAAAATTATTGTATTATGTATAAAATAAATAAATAATATTAATATATAGTAAATAAATTATATAAGTACTATAAAATTTTAATTATATGTATATATAATAAATAAATAGGTAAGCCTGTTAGGTTAAATAGACTTTTTAAAAGCCCTTTGCCTTGGCCTATTTAATTAAATAAATATTTTTAAAAACTTAAATTTAACTTGTTTAATAAATAAACTATGTTAAAATATGTTAGGCTATAGGCTCCTATTAGGCCGTCTAACTATTTCCACCCCTACATTCACTCAACACACTTTGTCTTTTTAGAACAAAATGTTCTTTTATAGTTTATCTTCTTCATACCTTGTCATGCTAAATCTGATTTTAGCTATGTTTGAAAGAACTTATAATTAGCTTATTTGAGTTTATTTATTATAATAAATACTTATGAAATATTTTTTATCTTATTTGGATAAACTTATTAAAATAACTTTTTAAACCTTTATAAGTTATTTTAGGCTTATTTTCATAAGCTAAAAATTCAAACTTATGAGAAGAAAAAATTCTACGAAAGCTAAAAAAAGCTTAAGAGCTAACTGTTTTTATAATAATTTTGACAAAATTAACTTTAACGAATTGATGTATCAATTCATAACATCCTTCATATACACGATACCTATTCTAGAAGATTCATAAAAAATGCTTATGAAAATTTAAATGTTATTCAACTTATTTTAAACTATACTTATAATAATAAAATTTATTAAATAAATTATATTCTAATAAGTACTTATATATATTATTTATCTAGACTTTATAAATTTCAGAGGAGCAGGCTACATGAACATACGGCGGAATGGTCTATTCTTCCTCATAAGCTCTACCCACCTCTTATGTTAACTCTTTTCAACGTTTACAGGTCCCTTAATTGAGGTATTAATTACTAATTATTTAACGATCAAGTTTATTTTCAATAAAATAAAATATATACTATTATTAATATTTGTTTTAATTGTTGAATTTACGCTTTCAATTTTTTTATAAATTTAATTTGTAATCATGTGAATAAAATAATCCTTTTTATTTTTGTATGAATAAAAAAGAAATTAAAAAAATTGGGCTGCCTATTCTCTCTATTAGTGATGGCAGAAATGATAAATGACATGAAAGAATTTGACTTGACGATATATTTTTTTAACTTGACCATAAATTTGTCAATTCATTTCTTTGATATCATGGGATAAGCTAGAGATTAACAAACCCGAGCTTTAACGAAACTTCAAATTCCATAAGATGAAAAAATCTAGAGCTTGTTTGGTTTGTACGTTTCCTATTTTCATTGTTAATAAAAAAAATAATAAAACAAATTACATGTTTTGTTAATTTTGAATGAAAAATGTTTTATAAAAGAAAACCAAATATGAAAATAATAAATATCCGTTTTCATCATTTTTAAAAATAAAAAGTTAAAAACATTGTAGCAATTTTATAATTATTATAAAAATTCTATCAGTAAAATATATTTTTGAAGTTTAAAAAATTTACAAATAAAAATTATTTCTAAAAATAAAAACATAAAATATTTTGTCGAAGCAACCACACTTTTACTATCAAGATAAACACCGCTATTATTGTATCCAAAAAAATAAAAGAGTTGTCATAATGTTTTTATAAGTTTAATATTATTGATAGTGAATTATTAAATATTTATTAATTATTATTTAATAATAAATATTAAAAAATTTATTAAATATAATTAATAATTAATAAATGTTTCACAACCTTAAAATAATTCTTAAAAAATAAACACCTCTGTGAGATTCCTACTTCATTTTTCTTAGTCTATGGCCGGATCCAACTTTGTTGTATTTACCAATTTTTGTTCCTTGTACGAGCGATATCATATAATACGAAGGGACATTATCATGAAACAATAGCACCAACAGTATGTCGTAGCGTAAGCACTATCATAAAATATAAATAAGAGACTTCAATTTCAGTTTACTTAGCGGAGTTTTAAAGGGACGGAGTAGGGTGATTTATAATAGAGTGATTTATAATAAAATAAAGTAGAAGAGTAAAAATATATTACTTTCTTGTTTAGAAGTTTTAATGAGGGAATGGAAAAAAATCTTACTCTATTATTTGAAAGTCACCATGATCATTAATAGAGTGGAGTGGATTATATATTTTACTTCAAATATTATTCTTTTAATTTTTGTTACCCATAACATTATTTAAAAATAAAAAAGAGTTAAAATTGTAAATGACTAAATAAAAATAAAAAAGAAAAAAAGTCTTATCCTAAACTTCCAAAATTAGAAGGTATGAAAAATTAGGAGTTTGAGTGATATGGAGTGGTTTGAATTCTCCTCATTAACCACTCAACTCTATTACTTAAAATACTCCCAAACAATAAGTTGAAGTCTTTTTACCACTCCACTCTATTACTAATCACTCCACTCCATCTATCAAAATATACTCTTACTCTTAGCTAAGAGAGCTCAAACCTGTTCCTTATTCGGCAAGTCGCTCAAAGAAGTTAAGTATTACCTAATAATAATGGATGCTCCATTTTGAGTTTTTTTTTTCTATTAAAAATTTATTATTATAATTTAAATTGTTAGTCACTTCAAAGATTTGAATTATGATCAAATAATTTGTGATGTTCCTTGAGTTTTGACAATAAATCTGATATAGTACCCAAAAAAAGAGTAAATTTGATATATTAAATTTGTGATGTCCCTTATGTTTAGATAATAAATTATATATTATTTAATTTTTTATATACATATTTTTATAATTTAATAATTTTAAATTAGGTGAGTAGAATTTGTCTTATAGCTGCAACTGGAACAAACATAATATAAAAGTTCCAAGATAAGATTGAACAAACATAATATAAAATCTCCAAGATAAGATTCCAACTTGGTTATTCTTAGTCTGCAACGGGAGCTAACTTTGTTGTATTAGCTTGTGACAGATAATACAAGGCGCACATTATTGTGAAACCAATAAACAACCATCATTACCTTCAAATGTGTTTACCAAAAATTAGAAGTAACCAAGGGCCTGATTTTATAATTAAATCGATCGAGGAGGTTTATCTGATTTTTTTTAACAAGGAATCGATAATTTTAATAATTAATAATTAATGAAATATTTGATTACATATTTTTAATTCAAATAAAATATGATAATTATATTTTAGCGCCTATCCCAATTATATAGATAAACGACAAAGTCACTCAACAAAAATAACAATGATTAAGTAGTCCAAAGCCACTCACATTTTTTTTTTCATTCTATTCTTATTAAGGTATCAATATTAAATATTTTTAACAATGAATGATTTACGTAATTTATTAATCGTTCTTGATACTTTAATAATTTTAAATTAGGTGAGTAGAATTTGTCCTATAGCTACAACTGGACCAAACATAATATAAAATCTCTAAGATAAGATTGAACAAACATAATTATAAAATATCTAAGATAAGATTGAACAAACACAATATAAAATCTCCAGTGTAAGATTTTAACTTCGTTATTCTTAGTCCGCAGTGGGAGCTAACTTTTTCGTATTAGCTTGTGACAGATAATACAAGGCACACATTGTCGTGAAACCAAAAAATAACCAATATTACATTCGAACGTGTTTACCAAAAATTAGAAGTAACCAAGGGCGCCTAATTTTATAATTAAATCGATCCAGGAGGTTTATCTGATATATTTTATTTTCAACAAGGAATCGATAATTTTAAGAATTAATGATTAATATTTGATTACATGTTTTTAAATTCAAATAAAATATAATAATTCTATTTTAGCGTCTATCCCAATTATATAAATAAAAGACAAAGTCACTCAACAAAATAGCGATGATTAAGTAGTCTAAAGCCACTCATATATTTTTTTTCATTTTATTCTTATTAAGATATCGATATTTAATATTTTTAACAATGAATGATTTACGTAATTTATCGTTTAATTTTGATTTACTGTTAGTAAAAATATTTTTAATAAGTTAGGTTAGGTTAAGTTTTATCTTAAATATGTTTGACCTGTTTTGAAAAACTTTGGCCTTAATCTTGCCTATTATTTATTATAGATTTTTTTTAAGACCTGACTTAGCCTCTTTGTGAAAACATAAAAGTTTAGCTTAGCCTTAAAACTTATTTAAAAACCTACATTATATAATGACTTTCCAATAAGTCAACATGCTTAAACTATATAGGTTTTAAATATACCTAATATTTAACAAAATTATTATATTATATATAAAATAAATAAATTATATTAATATATAATTAATAAATTATATAAATATTATAAAATTTTAATTATATTTTATTATAATAAATAAATAAGTCGGACTATTAAGTCAAATAGACTTTTTTAAAGGTTTAAGCCTATTTAACAAAATAGACTTTTTAGAAAGTCTAATCCTAATAAATAGAATAGGCTCAAGTAGGCTGAAAGTAGGCCAGGTCATAGGCTCTTATTGGGCCGCTTGACCTATTTTCACTCATAACTGTCAGTGTAAAATTTTTTTTACATTATCATTCGATTATATATTACTAAATCATTAAAAAAGTTTGATTATGATAATAATATCTTAGAAAATTTAACTCTTTAAATGATATGTCAGCATATAATTAGATAATAGTGTAAATTTTTTTACATTAATAGTAAATTAAAATTAAATCAATTTATTAATCATTCTGTTTTCATTTTAATTAAACAAAATAAGTAAATCATTCATTGTTAAAAATATCGAATATTGATATGCTAATAAAAACAGAACAAAAAAATATGAGTGACTCTTTTTAACTACTTAATCATTGTTATTTTGTTAAGTGACTTCGGTGTGCCTATAAAAAAAAAAAAAGAAGAAGAAAGTGACTTTGGCGTCTATCACAATAAATATCCGCTGCCACTTACCGCCTGTCCCAATAAATTTAATAATAAAATATGAGTAACTTTAGCTTATTTAGAGTATATTTAGCAGGTATTAATTTTTTAATTAAAATTTATTTTATTTAAAATTTATCTTATCTATTTATAATGTATAAAATTAATTATAAATTAAAATTATATTTTTATTAACTAAAAATAATTTTTTTTAAATAATTATTTTGAATTTTGAATTATTTAATTTTAAATTATTTTAAAATTTTTAAAAGAAAAATAAATATTTATTTTCAATTAAATAATTATTTATATAATTTAAACAAAATTTTATATTTTAAAATTAATTATAAATTAATATATTTAAATATAAATTATTTTTTTTATAAAATTAATTATATACATAACTAATTTTTAATATAATATTATTTTCACAAAGCACTGTCAGTCATTGCCATTAAGCTTGTCCCTAATGTCATTTTCTAGCAAAGCAACAGAGCACTCGATTGTTCTTCCCCTACCTTTCTCTCTTTTTGTTCAGACAAGAGATGAGTATAATTTTAATTTATTATTTGTGTAAATTTTTTTTATATTATTATTTAATTATAAATTATTAAATTATTAAAAATTTTTATTATCATAATAATTATTTAAAAAAATAAAATAATTATTTAAAAAATTTATTTTTTTTAATATATATCAATATATAATTAAATAATAATATAAAAAAGTTTTACACACATAATAAATAAAAATTAATTCCATCAATAAATATGAGTAACTTTGTACTACTTAATCATTGCTATTAAGCTTGTCCCTAATTTTATTTTCTATCAGAGCAGTCGATTGTTCCTCCTCTCCCTTTCTCTCTTCTTTCTCAGATCAATGGCAAGCTCACTCTCTACAGTCAACAGAAGGTATGTATACCGACTAACACATGCTTCAGTTTTGAGTTATTTGACGTACACAATCGAGTAGGATATGATATTTCTTCCAAGTAATTCTTGCGTGTGCGTTGTACCTCTCATGCATTAACAGTAACAGAGAATATATACAACCTTCCATACTTATTCATGAAATTGGGGGGATTCTTGATTTAAATTCATCCAATAGTCATCAACACCGAATAAAACAGCCAACTAGGTAGGAATTAAATTATGAATATTTTCTTCTGTGCAGGCTGGAAGGAAAAGTGGCGCTGATAACCGGAGGTGCTAGTGGCATTGGGAAACGCACTGCAGAAGTGTTCGCCCAGCATGGAGCTAAAGTGGTGATCGCAGACATCCAAGATGAACTGGGCCATTCTGTTGCCCAATCCATAGGACCATCGACCTGTTTGTACGTCCATTGCGATGTCACCGATGAGGCCCAAATAAAAAAAGCCGTGGACACAGCCGTAGAAACATATGGGAAGCTAGACATCATGTTCAACAACGCTGGCATAGTTGATCCCAACAAATCCCGAATCATTGACAATGAGAAGGTTGATTTCGAGCGGGTACTCAGCGTCAATGTCACCGGTGTTTTCCTCTGCATCAAGCACGCAGCGCAGGCCATGATCCCAGCTCGTACCGGTAGCATTATCTCTACGGCTAGCATAAGCTCGTACGTTGGTGGTGCTGCCTCGCATGCCTATTGTTGTGCTAAGCATGCCGTGGTTGGCCTCACTAAAAATGCAGCTGTTGAGCTTGGGCAGTTTGGGATCAGGGTGAATTGCCTGTCACCTTACGCTCTTGCCACTCCCTTGGCTACCAAGTTTATTGGGGTTAATGATGAGGAGCTTGAGAATGTGATGAACTCGCTTGCTAATCTAAAGGGTGTGACCCTTAAAGCTGATGATGTGGCAAACGCAGCACTTTATTTTGCTAGTGATGATTCAAGGTATGTGAGTGGGCATAATTTGCTCATAGACGGGGCCTTCAGTATTGTTAATCCCTCGTTTCACATGTTTCAGTACTCAGAGTCTTAATTTTGTCTACTATGAAGCAAGAATAATATGCGTGTCAAGTAATTAGCACCAAGTACAAACACTTCAATAAGGGTTCATATTGAGATATAGCTTGTGCATGCGGTTGGACTTCGATTGTAATACTCTACTGTTACTTCTTACATGCTTATGGAATGGTTCTTCTGTAACTTGAACAGTCACATATTCGTGATATTGAAATGATCCTACTTAAATTTTTTTACAAGATTAAATTTTAATTTACCTAAATATAAATTTTCTAATTAGCTTAATTGTATACATAAAATAAGTCTATATAAGAATATATCAAAACAAATATGATTAAATGTTCTTCCTTTTTCCTAAAAGAAAAGGAAAATTAAAATTGAGCGCAGTCCAAGCTTTGGTGCAACCTCGCAAGTCGCAAGAGTTCCTGTCTAGAACCCAATTCCGACATATATTTAGACACTACAGTTGGTATGCAGCCCTTTAATGCAAGGTGAAGCTAGTTAGAAGAAATTTTGTTTCTTTTAACCAATGTTTTAAAAATCGGTTGAACCGGATAATCGGAGAGGAGAGCGGTTCAAGGCTTGATCGGTTTGATCGGTTGAATCGGTGGTTGAACCGGTATACTGTATACTATATATATATATATATAACTAATCACAAAAATCATAAACCGCTTTGTAGTATTGTCACCTATTTTGTGAAAAAGAATGACTAGAATTGTGGAAACCCTCAACCTAACTCCTAAAAGAGCTAAATCCTAAGTTTTTTTTTAAAAAAGAACAATTTTCTTCTTTCTTTTTTAATAAAAATTCAATTTAAAAGTTGATGATTAATGGTCCAATCGATTTTTTATTCTTGGTTTTTTACCGGTTCAACCGATTTTTTTTATAATTTTTACGGTTTAACCGCTCGGACAGTTCTTTGGTTGAACCTGAACCGGTGGAGCTTCCGGTCCACGGTTGAATCGATCCGGTTGGACCGATTTTTAAAACAATGCTTTTAACAGAAGAAAACAAAACTTCAGGATAAAGTTAGTGCAAATAACATTCGCTTTCATTTTAAATTTTCATATATTATTTATTCAATATAATTATTTAGGATAAATTACAGTTATGGTTCATGATACTTTTAGAAATGAAACTCAAACTAACGAGCTCTAACTAATTGAAAAAACTCTTTATTTTTATTTTTCCTTTTGTTAATAATAATTTAATGTAAGTGATACGCTTTGGGTTATTAATTATTTCATCCACAGCCGATGGATTTGGAAATTTTCATTTTGCCTCATTCATTATTCAAGATAGACATGAGCGGAAATTTTGAAATTTTAACTCTTTAGAAAAGTTTCGTAAACCTTAAAAATAGGGATAAAAATTAAAATAGAGTTTAGTTTTGATTCACTGTGAATGTAAAGAAATTTTACATTGTCATTTAATTATGTGTTGATTATTAAAAGAGTTAGATTTTCATACTTATTATGATAATTAAACTTCTTTAATGATATGTCAGCACATGATTAGATGACAATGTAAATTTTTTTTACACTGATTTGAATTAAATCCTAAAAAATTTTAGGATAAGTTTTATATGAAAAATTTATGAAAATTGCATCCCTAAATTTTTTATCCAAATTTTATGTATTGTTTGAATGAGGATAAAGAGAGGGAATGAAGGCGAAGGGAAAGGGGAAAATCACAATCCTTATTTAGATGAATTTTAATAAGAGAGATAGAGAGGGAAGTCCTTCTCCCCTTTTTCCTTCAAAGCTTATAAATTCCCCTCTCTCAAATTAGGAGCTAAAGAAGAGAAAATGATTCATTTTAATGAAATATTTATTAAACTATGTATATTCTTAGTGTTTGTATTATAAGATTAGTAATATAAGAGTTAAATTAAAATTTTAATTTTAAAACTTATCTTTTTCTTCTATTTAATTTTAACTCCTAAACAAAATAAATAAAAGAAATCCCTTCCATTTTTTTAAACTTAAACATCCAAAAAAAAATAAGAATGAAATCTTCCTCAATCCCCTTTCAACTGAGAAAGACTATGAAACAATCAAACTAGAAGTTTATATTTTAAATAATATTATTCTTGATAAATAATTTCACTGATTTGAAAAAGTTCTCATCATCTATTATGATATCAATAGATGACGAAAATTGTCAAATTAAATTCATAAGAAGGGTGTCAAGTACTTCAATTGATAAAAGTCTTTTAGTAAACGAAAAGTCTTCGGTACCGTGGAAGAGAATTAGAGAAGGGTGAGGATTATTTATTAGAGTAATACTACAAAAGTTCAAAAAAAGTGATAGAATTTAGTAAGAATTTTATAAAAAAATTAAGGTTACTTTATAAGTTAAAATTATGGAGATTACTTATTCATCACAAAGTCAATAATAACATAAACTTATTTTGTTAAAAAAAATTAACTAATTTTTTTTTACTATTTAGTATTTTCTTATTTCTTATTATATAACCCTCACCAATTTCTATAAAAAAAAGGTGTAATCCTACTCAATAAATCCACACACACACATATATATATATATATAGGGGAGGGATCAACTTACACCAGTGTAAGACTTGATCACTATTATATCACTCAATAATTTTTTATTGAATAACTTTCTTACAAAATTCACTGTTAAATTGAAAGTTTTTAGCATGTAAATCATACTTATAAAATTTTACATTAACTCGAAATTGTTTTGTGACTCATTGATATACATACAAATTAATGTACTATAAACTATTAAAATATATGAAAATATGAACTATTTGATTATATTCTTATTGATATTCAATTTTTGTAAAATTTGACATAAATAATCTATATGATAGAAACTTTCAATCTAACAGTGGATTTCGTAAGAAAGTTATTGAGTGGTGTAAGAGTGATCAAGTCTTACACCAATATAAGTTGATCCCTCGTCATATATATATATATATATATATATATATATATATATGGTGGGGATCCATTTAATTACACTAAGTATAAGTCTTGACATACTTACATCACTCAATAATTTTTTGTAAAATGTAAATTCAACCAATCCAATCGTTGGATCATCAATGTATGGTCAATATTAGATGTTACTTAAAGGTTACATAATTACTTGAAAAAGTCACACAACTTTATGTTTTAATCTTGAACATATATAAATGATCAAATGGTCAATGTTTGTTCATCTCACTCTCACAATAAATCACTTATTTTACTATATATATATATTGCAGGTTTTAGAGACCTGTTTGTAAAAAAAAATTCATGATCACGTGCAATACACTTAAATTTTTACAAAATCTGTAACTGTAATCTTAGGTGATCGAGTGATCTGTATCTGTAATCTTAGGTGATCATGTGAACTGTCAAATCTTATAAATATGTGGACAATCAAAATAGCAAAACGTCAAGTGTTCAATTATTTTTTCTCACTTGGCATAATAAATTAAACTAAAAGCATGATGCAACAGTGTCGTGCATTATATTATATATCCCACATACTTAACAATAATTTAAGATTCTTTCCTGTGTAGCTTTAATTTAACGCTGAATCCACCGACGGCATACGCAAAATTTGCATATGCTTGGAGCCATTATTCATCAAATATTATGACTCGATATGGTGGACGCATGTTTGACAAACTTCGTCAGTTTATTTGAAGTTGTTCAATATAGTGTATTGGAAATTGAAATTATCCAACCATGGAATCATCAACTAATGAGTTTCCAAAATAAATTGAATGGGACCAGCAGTTGGGCATTTTTGTTCTATTACCGCACAAACGAGTTGGTCATCTAACTTTTTAATTGGAATATTTAAAAAAATATATATTTTATGAAAAATATATATTTTATGTTTAAATGCAATATTTGAAAATATTTTTTTTATGTTTTAATATCTTTTTTATGTTATAAAAAATGTCTTTTTTTTTAAGCACAAAAATCTATTTAAAAGTAAAAATAAAATAGTGTTTCAATTTTTTTAATTATTGTTTAAACATACTAAAATATAATTAAAAAAAATACTTTTTTTAATTAAAAAACAACAAAAGAAAACAAGCATATCCAGTTAGGAGGTGACCGCATTCGCTATGAAAGGAAGCTGGGATAACATAGGGCGAAGCATCCACTACTCATGAAAACAAAAATACTGAATTATTACAAAATAAATTCAGAGAGAATCCAAAAGGTAGATAAGGGGAACACTTTCTCAATTACTATTTTAAAATCTTGCCATGATGATCAGGACGAAATTTATATTAACTTGCGCCATAAATTAAGGAGCACTGGCTAACAAAAATTAACACCTTTTGGTAAGTGTAATTGACGTGCTAAAGTAATATTGAGTTCTTAAATTTATATTAATTATCTAACACTAAATGTCAATTTATTTCATTTGTATTATGCTAAATTTACCCTCACGGCTATAATATCTCTCTATTATGCTTTTTCCTTCTTCTTTTTTTGAGTCATTAAGACATCATATGTAACAAAAAATTAAATAAAAGAGATTTAATTTTAATTCATTGTCAGTATAAATTTTTTTTACACTGTCATCTAATCATATACCGACGCATCATTAAAAGTGTTAGACTTTTGAGTTAATTGTTATAATAGTCAAACTCTTTTAATGAGTTGACAATTTATACTGACAATGAATTAAAATTAAACCTAATAAAATTAATTTAAAATAAAAATATAATATTTTTTAAAATGAAATTAATTAATATCTATCTATAATACAATTTAATGATCATTACAAAAAAAAAACCATTGTAAAGTGTGAGCTTCTCCTACAAAATTTTTCTTCCAAAATTATTTTCTTTTCTGATTTAGAAATTTATTTATTTTCACTGTGACTGGACATCTGTACCCAATTTGTTTGAATATTTTCAAATACTAAAAACAATAAATTTAGACCACTGAGTCATTACCAAAGCATAAATGACAGCTGTTTTCAATTCAAGTTCAGGCTACCAATGGACTCTTGGTTGTTTGATGATTAACCTACCCAGACTCCTCATTTCCCATTCATCTAGTTTCAATGCATTTATCACGCATGCCCATTCGATGATTGAATGTCTCTGGCGTGACTGCTCAATTCTCACTTGCCGTGTATGCTTTCTTCTTTCACATGTCTCTTCAGTTTTTTATGTTCTTAATGTTCTGTGAGTGTAGCTGATAGAACTTAATTGGAGAAGAATGGCTATGGTACTATTGAATTTGATACCTGACGTGGTGAGGAATTTGGCTCATGACCACACGCAAGTGGTACCTATATCACTCTTCGTAGCGGTTCTCTGCCTCTGCTTGGTTATCACATTGGTCGCTTACTCGAAGAAAACCGTTAATTAATGAATCCATTGTCACCATTGAAGTTGTAAGCCGCAACCTCTCTCTATTTGAATTAATATTTCTTCCATTACCCAAATCTATCGGTGGTGTTAGTGACTTATGCATGCACCATTTGTTGTTAGCTAGCTATATATTTCATTTCCTCTTTCGGTGGCTTGCTGTTCTTATTCCCTTGATGGTCATTCTTGCTTAAGGTAACAATTTTATTGCATATATTACATTAAAGGTTCAGCCTGCTTATTCTTGCTTTTGTTGGTGTTTTGAAATTTTTGTGTCATGCAGTGAATAGTTTTGTTGGGATATTATCTTCTGACTTTGAAAAGGGGATTTTGTATATTAGGTAGGTTTATTGTTTCTTTCGTCAAATTTATCATTTTGATTGTCGTTGATAAAGTTTTCAATTGTTAGTAAGTTATAGCATCCACCATTTGCAGCCAGTTTATTATAGTATATATGCATATGGAAAAGGATATATGAGGTTTAAATCTATTGTTATGGAAATCTAGAACACTTCAAAAGAAATGGTAGAAGAAGATATTGTACGTTAGGCAAGAGATGGTGGAAAAGCCATTATCCAGAAATGATATCCCCATCTGTGATGAATCATATTCAATGGATGTTGAGGATCTTGTTAACTAATGTAATTAGTTTCAGTTAGTTAGCTAATTATTTTTTGTCAGTTACCTAGTTTGGCTATTTTTAGCTAGTTAGTTACGACGACTTGTCAAGTATATATGTAGCTTTGTATTCCGTTTTTCAGAATGAGAATGAGAATTTTTCTTCTCACCATTTGGTTGGGTCTCTCTCCCTCTTCCATCGTTCTCCTCTTCCTGCTTCTCATAGTGAAATTTAACAGATCTACATGAGAAAAAGGCATCTGTTGAAGAAAATACTTGTAATAATAAAAGTCCAGAATTGAACATGACCAATAACGGCGAAGATGTTGGGTATCTAGAAAAGTTAAACTTGGATAGAAGTTCTGGTGTTGATTCCATGGAAGAGGATTTGCCGGGGAATAAGCAATTTGTTTCTAATTTTAATGTTGATGAAGAGACAAGGGGAGAGTATTGAAGTGCCTATTGTGAAGGAGGAAGGCAGTGCTGTAGTTGTGGAAGATGGTCTATCTTGAGGAAAAAGTGGTACCCGTCAAGATCATTACATTACTCCTGTTTCCCTTGCCGAGAAACAAAAATTTCACGATAAGCTTTTTGGTTCGTTTGGTAAGTTTTTTTTTTAAAAAAAAATTTATAATTTTTTTTTTAAAAAAAGTTATTTTATATTTAGATGCAATATTTATGAAGTACTTTTAAGTAATAGAAAGATTTGTAAGTTTATTTGGATAAGAAAGAACAAAAAAAAATTTTATAGTAAAATTACTAAAAATATAGAGTATTTAGGATAATGAGAGTAAGGTTTACAAAAGAAAAACAACAAAAGACAATAGATGTAATTTTAAATAAAGGTAAAGGGTATTTTTGTCACTAAATTATATTAAAAACCACTTTTTCTTTTTCTTTTTTCAAAAGCTGTGGATTACTAGCTTCTAAAAAAAGTAGTAATTGAGTTTTTTTTTTTAACTTTTATTTTTTTTTAAAGTTTCATCCAAACATACATAAAAACTTATAAAAGTATATTTTTTATAAAAAAAGTGATTTACTTAAAAAAAAAAAAAACCTATCTAAACGTACTATATATTCTTGATCTATTATTCTTTATTTTATTATTTACTCTGCACTTTTGACCATGGTATTTTCTTTGTATTACATCTTTGACTGTTTTGAATATACCTTCTGTATTTTCTAATCATGGACAAATGTGATATCATTTGTATTGGGGGGGAGTTTTGTTTCATGTGGAGATTGATCCATAGACTACACACATAGTATGTCGTATTAATCATTTCGAATGTGTGTATATAAGAACCATTGATACCAGAGTATATTAAAATAAATCTTACACCAATGAATTACTATTTGTTGGAGAAATATTCCATGAAATCTATCATTGTGAACACAGTTTTTTCTCTTTTTAAATTTAAAAACAGAGAGTAAACTGGCTTTAAAGTTTAAACTGTGACATATGAAAAAACAATTTAAAAGAAAATTTCCTTAAAAGTAAAAGTGGTTGTAAGTGGTGTGCCTATGTGATTAATTTGTAATGAAAACTTTCTCCTCTTTTTTTACTTATAGAAAGACTGTAGGAAAAGTGAGAAAAAACACAAGGTGGGGGAATCCCCTTTCTCTAATAGTATAGATTATTGTATACCGCTTGCCCAATTCATACTCGTTTTATTTTGTGCTGTTTGCTAATGAGATTAGGTTGTGAACAATTCAGTCCATGTCGTCTACAATATTAAACATTTACTTTTTCACAGGAGAACAGATTTATGGAGAAACTAAATATTGTAACTTTAAAAAAATGATCCAAAATTAGTGATTCATTGTCCTAATCTTTTTTATCTTCTTGTTTCCCCTTAAATCTTTAATATTGTGCTAAAAGTCTGAAACCAAGTAAAAGTGGGTGGTTTACTTTTCTAGGATTTTTCCTCAATTGGAAATTTTAACACTACAAAAAAATTTAGTTTTATTGACAGTTTTTTTAACTTTTGGCAGTGGTTTCAACTGTCGCTAAAATGATTTGCTGCGATTGCTAAAACACCCCTGATAAAAGGGTCGCAAAATCATTTAACGGCGGTTTTTGTCAACTGCTAGAATAACTATCAATAATTATTTTTTTTTATTACCGGCGGTCCAGAACCGCTGCTATTAGTGAAAACAAAAGTATAACTTTTATGGCAGTTTTATCGGCTGTTAATATTAAAAGAAAACGAAAAAAATTTGCAGTAGTTAATGGAAAAAAAACTCTTTTATATATAACGAAAATGACAATTTGAATGCATTACCACCACAAGTAAACCCACCAAATCCCCCCAAAAGTAGAAAGCTTTGACCTCACCTGTAGTAGAAAAATACAAAAGAACTCCCATTATTAAAAGGTACTTATACCTAAAAGATAATATTATATATATATAAATGCATCCAACTTGCATAGTAGACATCTAATCACTAACTGGCATAAGCTACGATATAAATATATTATATCATAAATATATTATAAATTGGGAAATCTGTGGATAAAGAAACCCAAAGACTAAAAGTCACATTTATATTGATAACAATATTAAAAGAAAAAGTCACTTTTCTTTTCAACTGTCTTTGCAGGTGGGGAATATGGTTGAGGAAGACAATAGAATATAATCCTATATTTCCATATGTACCTTAAACATAGCTTCAGTAAGAACATTTTCTAATAAGGCTCTTAAACCACGGGCACCAGTGTTCTTTGCCATGGCTTTCTTTGCAATCAATCTCAAAACATTATCAGTAAAATGTAAATTGACCTGAAACATTAAACCGGACATGAAATAAATTATTGCAAATAGGCTGATGTGCTAGACATTAGAAAATACTACAACTTGAACCCAGGATTATTATCCAAATCCCCACCCAACCACCTACGCTAAACTAGATGGCTGACTTACACATTAAACAGTGGAGGAGAGAGAATCAAAGATGAATTGCCACAGAAACCATTTAAACCTTCATAAGTCACATAAATGTCACTAGTGTGTATGTACCCGTGCGATGCACGGATGTAATTAGTGAAAGTAATTAAAAAAATAGATTATCTAAATAAATTAAAATATTTTATATGTCTAATAAAATTATTAATAAAAAAATTAAATAAGAAATACATGCTTCCAAATTAAAAAAAATATAATAAATATATAAATTGTAACTATGAAAGATTTACTTTGATAAAATTTGTATTACAAATATCATAATTCAATATAACAAACATATCTTCATAGATGTTGCAATAACTAAAAAAACTGAAAATTGCAATATATATATATATATATATATATATATATATATAACACTTATATAAATAAAATAAAAAAGAAAGAATTTTAGTAGCCAAGTGTGATTTTATCGTTTTATACTAATAAAAGTGTTCAATTCACTCTATACATAGTTATAGTTTGTAGCTGTCAAATCATTGTTATTCATTCTAAGGAAATTCATTAATGGTAACAATAATTGAGAAAAATGATAAACAAATATAGTTAAATTAGATATCATAATTATTTATTATCAAATTTTAATTATTATAGAAGAAAATACGATCAAAATAGCTTAAATACAATATATTGTCTTAGGCTTTCCATCTTACCTCAGATTGTATATCCTCATCATATAGACTTTGAATTTGTATCTTGATAGTTCAAAAATAGCTTCGATTAAAATCTCTTGCAAGGAATTTCATTGCTTCAAAAGGTAAAGTCAATATAATCTTCAATAAAAAAATGCAAAATCTTGGTAATTTTCATCATTATTTTTGAATTGGATCAACAAAATTTGATGACGAATTGTCATGTAAAGATCCTTTGGTATATTGTGTGAAAAGGATAGAGTAGCCTGGTGGTAATATTAAACTTTCAAAACCAAAAGACATTTTTAAATTGCTTTAGCTTCATCATCAGTGTTTACCACAAAAGATTACCAATTGGCCACCCAATGAAAAGATGAGTACTAATCATTTATTACTTGCAAATCTTCCTAAGTTTAAGGCGTTATCTATATTGAACAATTTAGGACTAATTCACCATCAATGTTTACATTCTTACTAATTCTTGCCTTATATTTAAATTATAATCCACTTGTAGAGGCATTTATCTAGAAAATGACGTTTTACTTAAAACAAAGCAACATTGAAACCCACTCTTTTAGTTATAAGGAACATTTCGAAGAGTACAACGCAAAGTAGATCATAATTGTTGAAAAAGCAATAGTTATAAAGTACAGACAACCACATACTAAGTTATGAAATTGCAAAATCTAAATCTTATTTTTTTTCTCATCATCCTTGGTCGTATAATCATAGTTGGGGAGTGGAACTTAGGAGTAGAGGAATAAAACTAATCACTTCAAGAGCAATCCCAATGATGCTTCCTATTTAGTGCAAGAAGTTGCTACTTAATGTTGATCCTTGGGAAAGTCAAGGTCTTTAAATATTGCACTGTCAACTCCAACACCCATGTGTTTTGAACACTGTCAACATATATAACAACACTTGCATAGCAGTTACCAAAGGAGATGTTAAGAATGTAGCAGTGTTGCCAGCCTCCTTCGTTACAACAGCTCCAAAGAGTAAGTAGTTGCAGACCAAAGGTTGAAAATGTGCATATAAAGAAGTATGAATCTTAAAAGGGAAAGATTACCTATAGAGAGATCTTTCTGCAGATGTGCATTTGTTAAATGAATAACAAATCATCATGTCAATAACCAATAAACTATAGTGTGAATTCCATGCAGCGATAAGCGCTTGTGAATTTTTCCCTCTTCTGCAATTTTCTCTAAAGCACCATTTATCATCATTCAAGGAAGAATGATAGTGTTTCTTGTAAACTTAGATAACCAAATATAGGTCAATTTTTGCATTTCTCCAAATAAACAAAGAGTATAACGAAAGATAAAAATGAGTAGATACAATTTTTTTAAAAACAATATCAAAATAGTAAAGCCCTTGTTGATGACAAAAAATGAGAAGTTGATTTTAAACTAACACTCTTATTATCTTTGACCACAGATGGTTCACACTTCTAATAACATAGATATACATATGTCAATTCGAAATCTTTTTTCACTCTCTTCCTCAATCTGCTCCCTACATTCTCATTCAATATAATCTGCCTAATTTTGAAATTCCTTAGCTTTCTGCCCCCTCTTTTACTATGTTTCATTTGCGAAGTAAAGTCTTTCTTCATAGTCTAAACACTTCCCATCATTTAACATGACATAAGCATCCCCTGAAATGGAGTCCTTTGTCTCCCATTATGCCTATGCCTTAAATTAAATTTGAAATTCTTACCTAAATGTTATAATTTTCATCAAAAGAAGTCTTGAAGGAGTGAGAAATGTATAAAGTAACTAACTTAGCTTCAAAATTTTGGATTCTTTCAAAAGATCCAAAACTAACATAACAAAGCCTGATATAGGCTCAAATTCAAAATAACAATAGGCCTAATATGCATAAGCTAAATAATAATTTTTGAGTGTTTGTTATCTATTATTTGCAAGGAAGAGAAAACCTAAAAAAATGAAATCAATCAACAGATAATATAAACTAAACATAACTCACAGATTCATTGCTGAGGATCATTCCATGGTTGAATTTATACGTTCCCACATATGATATAGGCAAAAAATGAGTAAAATAGAACTCGCGTATTCATGGTACAGGATCACTACAATGCAATTTACAATATCTAAATAAATATAAGTTTCAAAATCTATAAAACAGATTATAACATGTACAGAAGTCAAATTATATTAAATAGAAATCTTAGATTGAAGGTTTAGGATGAATTCAATGAATTTTATGATAAAAGGGATCTTAAATATAAGAGAAAAATATAAACAAAATCATGGTAAAGAAGATAAAAGAACATTTTACTTTGACAAGGAGCATCTGTTTATTAAATGTTGGATACATTTTTCTTCCCGTAGCTTACCTATAGGTTCAACTAAAGTAACTATAGGACATTGACATTTTGTAATCTAGCAAGATTATAGGATCGTGACTTTGTATAAAGGCATGATTACTAATCATGATTGCTAACCATAGGACATTGACTATTTTGTAATCTAGCAAGATTATAGGATCGTGACTTTGTATAAAGGCATGGTTGCCTTTCAATGAATAATATACCGTGAATAGAATTCACATTTTCATGGTATCAGAGCCATTCATTCCAAATCTAGCTCTTTTTTTTTCAGCCATGGAAGACGATTCTGCAAGTCATGATCAGGAAGGTTTGGGGCCCGTTGCGAATGCACAAAACGTCGCAATTGATTCCAAATCTCCGTTCTACTTGCATCCGTCTGATCATCCAGGCTTGATCTTTGTTACACAATCGTTAAGTGAAACTGGCGATAATTATTTCACTTGGAGGCGTAACTTCTTGACTGCACTCCAATCCAAAAACAAGGCAGGATTTGTAGATGGGTCGATAACAAAACCCGATGTCAAGTCTGGGGATTTCCAACCTTGGATCCAGTGCAACGCCGTGGTAAAATCATGGCTCATCAATTCACTTTCCAAAGAATTACAAACAGGTGCTGCACATGCAGACACTGCAAGCGAAATATGGCATGATTTTGAGGAGCGATTCACTCAAGGAATTGCACCTCGAGCGTATGAATTGAAGCGGTCCATTGCATTACTACAACAAGAAAAATCAGCCATATCCACATACTATGGCAAACTAAAAGGTGTGTGGAATGAATTACAGAGTCTTAGACCGGTACCAGTATGTACTTGTGGTGCTGGCAAGAAGATGCAAGAAATGCGAGAAGAAGAAAAGGTTTTTGATTTCCTAATGGGATTAGATGACACTTACAAAACAGTTCGATCTCAAATCTTGAGTATTGAACCGTTACCCGGACTTGGGAGAGCATATGCTGTGGCTGCCCAAGAAGAAAAACAACGTGCTGTAGCTGCTGCTCGTGTTCCATCCATTGAGGCCACTACCTTGCTGGCCAAAGCATCACCGACACAGCAAAGAGGTGACCAGAGGATTGATTGGCGCGGGAAGAATGGAGGAGAAAAACGTGATGGTCGACTACATTGTACTCAATGTAATTGAAACAACCATTCGCGAGAGAATTGTTATGAAATAATTGGATACCCACCTGGTTGGAGAAAGCACAGGCCACGGGGAGAAGATCAGCAACGATCACGCAGTGCAGGGTCATTCGTGGCCACTGCTGATACATCTGCATCACACTTTTCTTCCACATCTGGACTCCCAAACCTCACAACACAAATCCAGCAGCTGGTTGAACTTTTGGGACGACAATCTGGATCTAGTGCTGGGCCTTCTACAAATATGGTCTCACCAAACTCTTCTGGTAAGACAGATAGATGGATTATTGATACAGGGGCCACAGATCATATAGCATGTAAAATTGATTTCATGACTGATGTTCATATAAACCCAAATATCCCTCCAGTTCAAATTCCTAATGGAGACACAGTCCCAGTTCATGCTTTGGGTCGAGTAAGTCTTAGCCAAGATTTAAGCCTCGAACAAGTCTTAAGTGTTCCTAATTTTTGTTTTAATTTATTATCAGTCAGCAAATTAACTCGAGACCTTAACTGTGTACTAATATTTGGATCTGATTTTTGTGTGATACAGGACTTACTCTTGAGGAAGCCGATTGGAGTGGGTAGAGAAATGGTTTATATCATTTGGAACCAACAAGGATCGGGAAGGCACTTCTAACAAAAGGACACAACACCATAGATTTATGGCACCGTCGTTTGGGGCACCTACCAATGAACCGAATCTCACTAGTTTCAAACTTATCTGTTGCATTTGATTCCACAAAGTCTTTCTTTTGCGATGCTTGTTGTAGGGCCAAACAAACTCGATTGCCTTTTCCAGCTCATAAGAATAAATCCATGCATAATTTTGATCTTGTACATTGTGATATATGGGGTCCATATCGCACTAAGTCTTATTCTGGGTCACATTATTTTCTCACCATTGTTGATGATCACAGTCGTGCAACATGGGTCTTTCTTATGAAGTTCAAGTCAGAAACTAGACATTATCTCTTATTATTCTTCAATTGGGTTCAGACGCAATTTAACAGCAAAATCAAGGTTTTCAGAACTGATAATGGTCTTGAATTTGATCACAAGGATTTGATGAATCATTATTTTGAGAATGGAATGGATAAACACACAAGCTGTACTGATACACCACAACAGAATGGAGTGGTGGAGCAAAAGCATAGGCATCTATTAGAGGTAGCAAGAGCTCTACGATTTCAAGCAAATCTCCCAATTAGTTTTTGGGGAGAATGTATACTCACTGCAGCTTATTTAATCAACCGCATGCCACTCTCTGTGCTACATAACCGGACACCTTATGAAGTCTTGTTTGGTAAGATGCGTAATTATGATCATTTGCGGAGCTCTGGATGTTTATGCTATGGACATGTAAATAGCAAGCCTAATGATAAGTTCGCCCCCAGAAGCAAGCCTGGCATTTTTGTTGGATACCCTCATGGCCAAAAGGGTTATCGAATCTATGATCTTGACAGCAAAGTGATTTATTCCTCGCGAGATGTTCAATTTTTTGAAGAAATTTTCCCTTTTGCTAGCAGCAAAGACAATATTGCTGATTTACAAGCTCGCACCACCACATTTGGATCAACAGATCATAGCCCAATTGATTATGAGCATCCAGCAGACAATCATATACCCAATGAACCAGCCCAGACAGATAGCACACCAGCTCAGACCAGTGATGTGTCCTTTGAGTCGACAGAACCAAGCAGCCCACGACCTGACTCACCTGGTCTTATACAACATTATGCATGCGAAGATCTTGTCCCTATGTCTCATGGTTCACCTTCGTCTAAGGATCAGATAGACTTGGATCAGCCTGTTAAACGCACAAGACAAGTGTCCAAGAAACTTTCTGGGTATAACTATACTTTACCGCCATCCCTTGTTCCATCTACACCTACTGCGCACTCTTCTCCTCCTTCGGCCAACTCGACGGTATATCCTATTTCTCACAATATTTCTTATTCCAAATTTTCTAGCACTCACACAGCTTTCTTGGCGGCCATCTCTTCAGTAGATGAGCCTACATTCTTTTCTCAAGCAGTGAAACATGTTCATTGGCGGAATGCCATGGCCAAGGAGATTTCAGCTTTGGAAGCCAATCATACTTGGACACTTGTGCCATTACCTCATGGAAAGAGTGCTATTGATTCTAAATGGGTATACAAAGTCAAATTCAACCCGGATGACACTGTTGAGAGATACAAAGCCCGTCTTGTAGCTAAAGGATACACCCAAATTGAGGGTGTGGACTTTCATAAAACATTTGCTCCGGTAGCCAAAATAGTTACAGTACGATGTCTTCTTGCTATTGCTTCCGTGCGCAATTGGGAACTCCACCAGTTAGATGTCAATAATGCTTTCTTACATGGAGATCTTGAAGAGGAAGTCTACATGAAAATTCCTCAAGGCTTTGCCAAACAGGGGGAGCATCGCGTTTGTCATCTTCAGAAATCTCTTTATGGGCTTCGTCAGGCTTCCCGCAATTGGTATCACAAGTTTACTCAATCTTTGCTCACAGTGGGTTTTATTCAGTCTGCATCTGACCATTCCCTTTTCACATTTACCCATAAAAACTCATTTGTTGTTGTACTTATTTATGTTGATGATGTGATTGTTACGGGGACTGATTCAGCTAAAATTCATTGGCTCAAACAATATTTGGATACCAAGTTTCACATTAAGGATCTTGGTAAGCTAAAATATTTTTTGGGAATTGAGGTGGCCCGGTCTCCAACTGGTATTGCATTAAGTCAACGAAAATATGTTCGTGATATTCTAGCAGAGTGTGGTCTCACAGGTTGCAAACCATCTTCCTCACCCATGGATCAACAACATAAACTTGATCTTGATTCAGGACAACTCTGTGATGATCCCGGGCAATATAGGCGTCTCGTTGGCATATTGCTTTATCTTACGATTACACGTCCGGATATTAGTTATGCAGTGCATATCTTGAGTCAGTTTATGCAGCACCCGAGACAACCCCACTTTGATGCTGCATTACGGGTTCTTCGATATCTCAAAAATTCCCCTGGACAAGGCATTTTGCTTCCTTCCAACAATTCTTTGTTCTTACGAGCTTATTGTGATGCTGATTGGGCTGGGTGTCCCTTAACTCGCAAATCCACTACTGGCTATATTGTGTTTCTGGGGTCTTCACCCATTTCTTGGCAATCAAAGAAACAGTCTGTTGTTTCTCGTTCAACTGCTGAGGCAAAGTATAGGGCAATGGCTAATACTGCTAGTGAACTTGTTTGGCTACTTCGCCTACTCTCTGACTTAGGGGTACCCCATGCCAATCCAGTTCCCTTATTTTGTGACAATCAAGCTGCCCTACATATTGCTGCAAATCCAGTTTTCCATGAGCGCACTAAGCATATTGAAATAGATTGTCATTTCATTCGGCAACATATTCATTCCAAACTTCTATTACCACAATCGATTTCATCTCAACACCAGTTAGCAGATATATTTACCAAGGTGCTTGGTCGGGAGAGGTTTCACAATTTGTTGGGCAAGTTGGGCATTTTCAATATTCATGCTCCAACTTGAGGGGGAGTAAAGAAGATAAAAGAACATTTTACTCTGACAAGGAGCATCTGTTTATTAAATGTTGGATACATTTTTCTTCCCGTAGCTTACCTATAGGTTCAACTAAAGTAACTATAGGACATTGACATTTTGTAATCTAGCAAGATTATAGGATCGTGACTTTGTATAAAGGCATGATTACTAATCATGATTGCTAACCATAGGACATTGACTATTTTGTAATCTAGCAAGATTATAGGATCGTGACTTTGTATAAAGGCATGGTTGCCTTTCAATGAATAATATACCGTGAATAGAATTCACATTTTCACATGGAAGCTACAGGAAATGAAATATTGCAGAAGCCAAAAAAAGAAAAAGAAAGAACTCATAGACTATGCCATCAGAACCATTTCATTATAGTTTAGGATATTCAAATTATTGAAACTCAGTAGAAAACATAAACAGAGAACTCAAACCATAATCCTCATAGTTTCTTTCTCCGTGAAATCTTTTTAACACAATCAAAATGAGAATCAACGTAACCCAACGAAATTGGAGGGAGATAGTGGACTTATCTGGAACATTGGAGGGAGATGGTGGACTTACCTGGAACTAAAAGTAAGTCTTGAAGAGGAATCATTCAATCTTGCTCAAAATGCAACAGTTGAGAAAGTAGGAAACTTGAAAATCTTGAACCTTTTGCAAGAATGGATTCAAATGAAGGGAAAATAGTGGGCAACCAAAAAGAAAAAGAAATTACGGTGATGGTGAGACAACTGGCTGAGTTTGAGAAATTGATCTTCATTGTTAAATAGAAAGAAAAAAATTTCATTGGGAGAGCTTGCAGTGTGAAATCATGAAACTCCATTCACCAAGAAAGCACGAAAGTTATAGGGAGAGAAGGTTTGGGTTTATTACCTCACATTTTCTTAAAATTCTTCCTCTGAATAAATTGTTCTTGAATAGGGCGGCAATATGCGATTTTAAGGTTGTGGAAGAAATTAATCAAGCATTTTGGAGGAAGAAAATCGAACTCTAGAAGATGGTGAGAATAATGTGAGTTCTGCAAGAAGAGAAGAATCCTGAAGACGAGGGTAAATGCAACGTTTCAGATCTCCAAGATTTGAATTCATGGGTTGCAAAGTTCCGAGAAGAAGACATATGAGTGGAAGAAGGAAAATGGCTATGGGAAAAACAACAAAACCATTAAACGTGCGCTGTGAAGAGGAAAGAGAACGTAGGAAAAGAGTTAGTGGGTTATGTGAAGGGTCATCCTATGAGGAGTTGGCACCTGTATATTTTTTTTTTATAGGAAATGAGGTGTAAAATAATGACATGGAAGAAACATGACAAATGGAATGGAATGAATGGTAATATTATCTTTACTTGGATCTTTGTAGACGAAATGCATGAAAATGTGACACCTGTAAAGTTATTTTTGCAAATCTGCTCTGAAATGTAATATTAGAAGATTCTAACCTCATCTGCGATCATAGCAGTGAGTGCTGACTTGCTTGTGGGAATTTGAACTCTGTTAGCCATTTAATTTGAATGATGGTGCTAAACAAGACAATGGAAGAAAGAAAAATAAAAGGAAAGATAATATGTTAAGTAGTAATTGGTATTAGAATATACATATTATCTTAACTACAAAATGTGAACATTCCAAAAACATGAAACTTTAAAGAAAAAGGGCAGAAATGGCCAGCCAAGCTTGACTAAACAAAATATGCAACCAGAGAAAAATGACATTGACATAGTGTTGTAATGCACAATAAAGAAAGAAAGGAGTCCTGAGCAAATTATAATTTGAAAAAGCAGGGTAGGTAGCTCAAGGACGAAACCTCATATCAGAAGGCTTCCTTCAATTTTATATTTAATCAGTTTACGGCCTTAGTAATTGGGTTATAAAATGAAGGAGATTTATAAAATGAAAAATGAAAAGACTTGGGTAGCTCTCAAGTCACCCCCACCCTATTTAGTAAAATAGGAGCAAATCAAATAGTAATGAAAAACAGGTGAACCAAATTAAAAAAAAGATAAAAAAAATAGCCATCTCGTTTGATTCTCACTAAGCCATAGACACAAACGCCAAAATTGCACATATAGAAAGGTTTGACTTATCATCCAAGGTATTACAAGAAATGTTTGATTCAGGCATTTCCATAAATAGATTACATGCAATTACCCAACCACACTAAACCAACATCTATTTGTTAGGAAATGCCACCATAATTTCTCTCATCTATGAACTCAAAAATAAGCAGTATGCAAAAGCGTAAAATAAGTGAAATAACAACACTAAAAATTTTAGCGTGAAAAACCTTCTCAATGTAAGCAAGGAAAAACCACGGGACTTGTAGGTCACTTAAACCTCCACTATAAAATAATGAGAATAAAAAATATAATAATAATGTATCTTCAATTTATGGATAACACTCATAAATTGGCTTGCTATTTTTCTTTCTTAGAGAACACTCTCTAAGGTTCTCTCACTCTCTTGTGAGGATCTCTCTCTTTTTCTCTACTCTCTTGTGAGGATCTTCTCACTACACCTTGTTGATGTGTGGATCTGACGCATATTATTTGATGAGGGAGCTTCTATTTATAGATAAAGCATCCCCCTTATTGTGCGCAAAATGCATACAAAATGTGTTGCTAGCATGCACCATTTGGTGCCTAATTTTTTATCCATGTGTAGTCAACAATTCTTGACTTTCGATGCACATGCTTGGCTGGACTTCAACATTATTATCAACCAAAACAGAGATAGAGTCTCTGAAAATTACCAAGTGAAGCTTCCTTGATTCTTGATGCAATTAAAAGAAAGCAAATTTCTTGGCTCAATTGATTTCAAATGGTTCTATCATTATATGAACTATAAGATAGAAAATGTTGATGAAATTCTTGTGGTTCGAATATGAAATATGAAATTGCATCTATTCACAAGTAACCAAGCTCCAAAGAAAATTCACAGCTACCTGTGAAATAGAGAATTCGAAGACGATGGAGAACAATGGAGCTTGCGTCAAACGATTTTAGTATCAATGGAGCTTGCGATTCAAACTATGGAGAAAACCCTAGTGGAGAAATAGATGTCCTCTGCGTTGATGATGGAAGGTAAACACCAGCTATTTAAACTATTGAAACAGAGAAAAAGACCGTCAATGAATGGTGGAAGCTAAACTATGGAAGAAGCTCCTTTGTACTGAGGTTGGGTTGCGATAAAACTTTGGTTTTGATTGCAGCCACCACAAAATACCAAAAAACCATCGTTAATAAATTTAATTTACAACAATTACTATAAATGCCACAAAAACAAAATGCCAGCAGCAGTTTTAATAAACCGCCTTAAATAAACCATCGCTATCTCATGCATTTTTTGTAGTGTAATATTATTAATTTATTAAGATTTTGTGAAATGGCTAAACTATTGCGTGCCAATAGTTTAATGATATTAAATACTCATATATACCAAAAAAAAATTTGTTAACAATTCAAAACCATCTGTTATTTACCAACATGGTTATAAGACTTAATAAAATAGATTTGATATAGTATGAGAACATTGAGATAAACATTTGTACAGTGAAGTTGGACGATTGCAAACCTTATGCCTTGAAGTCAACTTTCATATTTAAGAATTTAATGCGATGGAGTTCTGTTTAGATCACGTCTATACTTGATCCACCAACCGCTATTCTTCTACATGGAATCCTAGGTTGCAGGAAACACAGGTGTGTGCAACTGTTTTACATGATATTCACTTATTCACGAGCCTTTTCTGATATAATTTTTTATATATGAATGAATTCTTTGTATATAATGTGCATGCTTATCTTCTTTGTATATAATGGCTTTTTAATTATTTATGAGGTTTCAATTTAAAGGGGATATACATTTTTAAACCTTAAAATTCTCTGTCTTCTATACATTTGTTGGATTTATTTTTTTTATGGGTTTTATACATTTAATATGTGTAGTCTATGTGTTTCATGGGAATTTGCTTTAGAGGTGATATACTGGTATTGCCAGTTGCTAAGAGTGATTTCAACTTACTCATTTCGTGTGTGATGTCAGGTTTAGTAAATGAGTCAATGAAATTTAAGGTGCGGAAATGCATCAGATTGTCTGTCTACAATTTTGTAATGCTCGAATTGGCTATAAATCTTTAAATTTTTAATTGTGTAGTAAGATCTTTTTTGTAGTTGAAAATATTCAAATTTATTATTCTTTTAATTGTTCATTTGTGATCTAGCTAATATTGCTTATGGTTTTTACTTTTTTAATACATACTCATATGAAGATCAATGTAAGTTTTCATAAAGTGAGGGTTTTCTTATGGAAAACATTTTTAAAAAAAAAGACATGTCAAGGTAGATTGAAAATAGGTGATAACTTTTATTTCCCCTTGCTTTGTTTGGATAGCTAACACGTCATTTAGTTCACTAAATTTTGATTAAATATCTTATTATAGATATATCATATTTTATTCTATTTTAATTTTTAATTTTGCATATTTATTGATTGTTTCCCTCACTGATAGGTTATCTTAATTTTGGAATTTATGCATGCCTTCCTTGATCAAGATAGAATTTTCAAGGGCTAAAGCAAGGTCTTAGAGTGAACCAAAACAACAACTCAGATGGAGAATGAGGTACAAATAAATTTATATGCTTTGAACTCAGTTATTTTAGCTACTACCCAATGTCTAAAATTGTACTTCTTATATTTCTATTTCATTCCTATAGTCGTGAGTGTTTATAAATTGAGAAGCTAAATAATTTTTAGCCTAAATAAATATAACATTATGTATATAATATTTGTATTCTTAAATCTTTTTTTATTAGACCCATATGACATGTAAATAATAGTTTGTTCGGTACAAGTGGAAAAAAAAAAGAGAAAAACTTACAAATAGATAGTGAGAATTATTCATTTGTTATGAAATATTATTTATTGAACAAAATTAAATTCTATTTTTGAAGGTCAATATGTTTAAGAAATTCTCATGCTTTCAAGTTAAATGTAAATTAGTTTAAAAAGTGGCGAATATTATTTATATGAATTGTATTGCGTTAAAATATTAAAAGTAAACATAATATACAGGTTGAACATTGAAGTCTATTTTTCATTTGAAATCAATAATATTATTATATTTTTCAATACATATTTTTCATTTTGATATATATATATATATATATATTTGTATAATGTTTTATAGTATTTAAATATTTCAACATCTATGGATTCAAAAATTTACATGTAATCATTTTAATACTTACACCTCACTAGAGTACATGATTTACATGAAAACATAATAAATGTTGTTTATGAATTGTTACTATTTTCTTTAAGGGTAAACTAAAGTGATTGTAAATGATGATAGAATTTTGACATTTAAAGTGACTTTAATATACCATAATAAACATGAGTATAAATTTAAAGGATGAATGTATGTTTTTCTGATAGTAAATGTCTCTTAAATTTTGGTTGCATGCATATTTTTTATTACTCAATAAGGATTTTTTATTGCAAGAAGTAGATGTCCTATTAATGCTTGTATCATGTTTATAGAATTTTGAAATTGTAAAATATTGGATTCCAAATTATATTGTTATATCTCGAGTTCAAAATATTAGTTGGATCCATTAAAATAATAAATGTAATGTTTTTTAACAAATGATTTGCCTCGATCATTAATTTGTATTGATATATATTTTACTTTATTGAATTGATTGATAAGATCCTTTAGAATTTTTTTAAATATTCTTAGCTATATAAAAATTATAAATATTCTATAAATTTATATTAACCTAAAGCTTGATTTTAATAAAATAGATACCCTAAAACTAATAAAAATGTCCTGGATATGAATTTTATGTGTTAATAGCTCCTTATTCTAATTCATCTTACATTTCTAAAATAATGAAATCAATTTATGGTGTAAATCATTTTAAATTAACTTAGGACTTTCTTTAACTTTTATACTTTTTTCATGTTAAAGATTTGTAATCCTTAATAATTTATTAAAATATTTATTTAGTTCTATGAAAAAGAAAATCTAAAAAAAGAAATGTTTAATTACTAGTCTAATATAATTCATGTTGCAAAACCTAATGAGAAAATAAATATGTTGCATTCTGAATTAGCACTTGGGGTGTCATCTGTACTCCTTTTCTCCATCTTTCTCTTAATGAATCTTTTAACTAGTACAAAAGATATAATAAAAAATATATAATTTTTCATTATGGATCAATTTGGAAATGGATAGTATGATATATTCTTAAAAATTGGAATGAAAAATAAAAGGATGAAATTTAAATATAATTTTACATATAAATGTCATTCATGAATTTTTCAACCTCACTTTTATGGGTATAGGAAAATAATGATAAATGATAATAAATTTTGACATTAGGGATTATTTTGGTATACCATTGAAAATGGGAGCAAAAAATGAAGAGATAAATCTTTAAAATAATTTTACACTTAAATGTCATTTATGAATTTTTCACCTAAATCTTTAAAGGTATAAGGTGAATATAAATGATGGTAGAAATTTGACATTAGATGTGAGTTTGGTATACTCTTTAAAACGGGAGGAAAGAATTAAGGGATGAAATTCTTACATATAAATGTTGTAACTATAAGAAAAGATACAAATAGAATTTTGATATTTGAAGTCAGTTTGATATATTTTTAAAAACATGTGTGAAAATTGAGAGATAAACTTGCAGTAGAATTTTACATATAAATGCTATCAATGAATTTTTTAAACTTATCTATAAGGGCATGCATACCAAAGTAACTATAAATTATAACATAATTTTAACATTATAGGTCAATTTGATATACCTTTAAAAGCAGAGGTAAAACATTAAATGATGAATGTTTATTTTTTTGACAATACAAGTTTCTTAATGATAACATTTATGTATACTTTTTATTATTAAATTATTTTTATATTGCAGGAAGCAGAAATCCTATTAATGCTTATATCCTATATATAATATTTTTTTAAAAGTAAAATATTGAGATGTAGAGTATTGTCATTCTATTTTAAAATTTTATTCCTCAATTTTTCATTTATGAATAGTTAAAAAATTTATAATTTGAGAATGTGATGGACCCGATGAAAAATTTGTTTAAAATTTTGTATTTAACATATTAATTATAGATCAACTTTTTGTACAATTTTAAAAACTTGTATATCACATTTTTTGTATATGATAGAGATTAAGTTGCTATATGTACAATATGAGACATATACAATTATTGATTTTTATGTTTATTATAATTTTTTATATGTTATATACTTATTATTAATATTAATGTCTAAAGAATTAATGAATAATTTTTTAATAATTTTGCAAATGAAACTCTTACTAATTACCTCATGCATTGCACGGGTACAAAATGCTAGTTATTATACATTGTAGACTAAAATCATATTTTGGTTATTCACATTTGATTCAATTATCAATTTTGCCCCTAATATTTTAATTTTTTCAATTTAGTCATTGACATTTATAAAATCACTTCAATTTGGTCCCTCCGTATGTGTTTCTGTTATTTACTAAATGAAAATGATAATGTGTCACCGATAAAAGTAATGTGACGAATCCTTATTTTGCTAACGTGACATTAAGTTAGTAACTAACTGAATTATTTCTCCAAAAAATGACGTCATTTTCATCCATGAAGAGCTAAATGTCAACAAATAAGGTTATTTTTTGTCAAAGAATTCAGTTAGCTATTAACTCAGTGTCATGCTGGCAAAATCAAGATGTCACATTACCTTTAACGGTGACACATCATCATTTTCATTTTGTAAATAATAGAAACACAAACAGAGAGACAAAATTGAAGTAAATTTATAAATATCATAGATTAAATTAAAAAAATTAAAATATCAAAAATAAGATTAATAATTAAATCAAATATAAGAAACTAAAATAAGATTTTAGTCCACATTGTACTACTGCAGGAGAAGGTGAAGTTCGGTTCCTATGTTACTTATTTTTTTCTCTTTCCATCTTGTAGTGGGAGCGTAAAAAAATTAATTTGATTTAATGATATTATGACATGATATATTTAGTTTTCTCTTTCTTCAATTTAAAAAGTGAATAAGAACTATTATAAAAAAAAAGTGAATAAGAACTAACTTTAAATTGTAATATCCTTTAAAAGATAATTTTTTTAAAAGTAAAAAAAGAGTCTAAGTGATAGGCCTCTGTAATTATTTTAGAAATGAAGATTTTTCTACCTTTTTAATTACACAAAACAAAATATTGAGTCTTGAAAAATATAAAAAGAAAATAAATTAAATATATAAATAAATATTTAATACTTATTAGGCATGGAGTCACTTGAAATAAGTAAGTATTGAAGGACTTGAATAAGTTATGAGTTCAATCCCAACATTAATTGTTCTGAAAAAAAGGTACTTTGACAGGCAATTTTGTCATCAACATAAAACGTATCAACCATTGGTGGAAACAATTATCAAACTGTATTAATTTTTTCACTTGATTCTGTACCAATCCCCTGATTAGCAGGACCCAGTTTAAATATGATTAGCAGGACCGAATATATAGATCTTTTCGTGTCTCTTCGAGTCTTCGTCGTGTCAGTGCTAATTGATGTCACACACATGGTTAGTTGCTTTATATATATATATAGGGATGGCTAGTTGCTTTGCTTCTATGATTGTCGACTTGACTGCATTCATGAGGAGTGGTTGTTGGACCATTTTGGTTGGTGGCTTTCATTTATTTATTGTTTTTCTTATCATTTTAATTTTGCCCTTGGACCCTGATAATTTAATCACGACATTATCTCCTTATAAAGTTTCTACACATTAGGAATTTTAGCATTCACGCTTGCATCCATTGCTACTTGCTATAGTGCTAGATGATCAAATCCTCCTCCATGGCTTCAATAGCCAAAAGGTAATTTCGGAGACTGGTTTCTTTCATCTATTTTTATGAATCAAATCTGAAATAATTAACAAGAAATCTCTCATATCTTGCAGGCTAGAAGGTAAAGTGGCAATTATCACAGGAGGTGCTAGCGGCATTGGTGCCGCTACTGCTAAACTATTTGTTCAACATGGTGCTAAGGTAATTGTTGCAGATGTCCAAGATGACCTTGGCCAATCCCTTTGCAAAAGTCTTGGCACAAATGTCACCATTTTCTACGTTCACTGCGATGTAACTTGTGATTCAGACGTCAAAAACGTGGTTGATATGGCAGTGTCCAAGTACGGTAAGCTTGACATCATGTACAACAACGCTGGCATCTCCGGCAACGTGAATGAAACAATACTGGCTTCTGACAACGAAGACTTCAAAATGGTTTTTGAAGTTAACGTTTATGGAGCTTTCTTGGGTGCCAAGCATGCTGCTAGGTTCATGATCCCAGCAAAGAGAGGGGTCATTCTTTTTACTTCAAGTGTTGCTTCAGTAATTGGTGGCGAGGCAACACATGCTTACACTGTGTCAAAGCACGCAGTAGTGGGGCTAATGAAGAACTTGTGCGTGGAGCTAGGGCAGCATGGGATTAGAGTGAATTGCATCTCTCCGGGAGCCATTCCCACTCCATTGCTAAACAATGCGTTGAAAATTAACAAGAGTGTGACACAGGAAGTGCTATGCTCAGTTGCAGTGTTAAAAGAGGCAGTTCTTGAGGCGGAGGACATAGCCGAGGCAGCGGTTTTTTTGAGCAGCGACGAGTCCAAGTTCGTGAGTGGAATCAACTTTGTATTGGACGGGGGTTATAGCACAACCAATATGTCATTCTCTTCAGCCCTGAAAGGTCTGATGAACCAAACCACCAACCACATACAGTGATGGCTAGCCTGCACTTGCTGGGCTGTTCTACAGAAATAAGTCTCCATCGATTCTCCTTATTTTGTGGTTTACTATTAGCTTGGGGTGGAAGGAATACTTACCACAGTTTCCCCTTTGATGGAATAATATAGTACTAGTACCAGGTAAAAATGTGTGGAGTATTGCTTAGCCATTAAAAAAAAAAAAAGACCAAGTAAAACTATATATATTTATATTGATGTTACATCTGGTTTTGTCAAAAATGTTACCTGCTCTTTTGGCTCTACAATTAAATTTCTTGTCTATAGTGATAGACTACGCAACTAAACGTACGCACTCTATCTTCCATCTACTTATATATTATTAATCTATCATGGACGAATCTCACTATGCTGTTAATTCAAAATATTATCACTAATTTTAACAGGTATTTATTTTTAGTTTATTTTTATACTCCCCTGTTGTTCGTAGGAAAGAGGACACGAGATGGTGCTATATGACAAAACTCTAAACGGGAGGTGTTGCACTGGCTCTAATGAGAGCCAAAACCGGAATTGATCCTATGCTTTTTGCGAGTGTCAACTATTCTATATACATTTTTCTGCAAATATCTTAACAAAAAATTGATTTGTTGGCTAAACATTAAATCATGTTGCCCCATAAATTAAATTTTAAAACAAATAAATGCATGATTCATTCGATTTTTAACCTTTAGTTATTTATTTAATTTGGCTTTAAAATTAATTATATGAAAGGAATATTGCTTGGAAACAGGATATACTGTTAAAGCACATGCCCGGTGCTAAGGTCATTATCTAAGAAATATTTGGACAGTTCTTTTAATGCCCTTATCACTTGTCATGGTTATAACCACCTTATAGGCACCATGCAACACTAAAGTCAACTAATGATTTTTATTCATGATTGAATTAAATTTATAATTCAGAATTTTAATTTTAATTCTATTTTTATTAGAATTGAAATTGAAAAGAATTTTAAATTTTATGTTTGGGACAAATAAAGAATTGAAACTTCAGAATTGTAATTATGAACTGAAATGAAATTTTATTTTTTGAATAATTTATCAAGAATTTATTAAAAAAATAATTAAATTTAAATTAATAAATAATAATTTAAAAATATAAACAAAAAATTTAATAGAGTTTATATTGCTGAATTACAACGGTCATCAAACCAAGGGATGTCATTGACGACAATGACCGAATGATGCCAATACTGGAGGTGATTGCAGGATGCTAACCAGTGATCGAAGGAAGCGCGACAATTTGACCATTGCACAAGTGACGGCGACAATGATTGGAGACCGCTGGTGGCTAGCACGTGGCGACATGGCCGAAGCATGCCGACAACAACGTGGTCGGACTATGTTAGTGACTATAGTTGCATGTGGCAATAGTTATTAGATAATTTTTATCTTTTATCATTTAATATTAAAATAATAAAAAAAATCTAGGTGTTTAGAATTGTAATTAAGGTTTAAGTTAAAAATTGAGAATAGTATAAACTAATTATTTTTCAATTGAATGAAATTAGACTCAAAAGTAGAATTCTAATTCTAACATAGATACTAAACAATATATTTGGAATTAGGTATTACCAGCAATAACTAATCCCACCAATGACAAAGGGTGACACACACATGTAGTTAGTTTGTTAATTTGTTAGCTTTTCTATTGTTGATTAGCTATCACTGATCATTGCATTCTGTTGCTGTTAGTTAACAGTTGTATTTAATTTTCCGCCAATTTGGCAAGTATATAGGTGTACAAATCACTCAATGAATGTAGATGAGTTCATTCACAACAAATCAATTTGTTAATATGGTATCAGAGCTATACTTCTGCTGCCAAATCCCTACCATATTTCTAACCTTTTCGTTTCATCTTAACTTCCAAGCTTTGCTTCCATGGCAGAAAACCTTCAAACTTTAATTGCAGATCATCTGCAAAATCATTCAAGCCATTTTTTATCTACATCCGAACAATAATCCAACACTTGCTTTGGTTTCCCTAATTCTTAGTGGCTCAAATTACAACTCATGGTTGAGAGCAATGAAGATGGCTCTCTTATCGAATAACAAACTGACTACACGTGTGTGTCACCCTTTGTCATTGGTGGGATTAATTATTGCTTGTAGTAATATTTGGAGGTCCAATTTTAATTCTCATGCTTAATTCCTTCCACCAAACGGGACTTAATTGAAAATTTAGAGTCGTCACTAAATCCTACTCTATGAAAAAAATTAGAAAAATTCTTTTACACGTAGATGATAATTAGACAAACCATTAGTATCCGGTCCTACATCATTTAACAACAATACCGTAAAATTAATGGTGCAAAATGTTATATTGTCACACGTATTTGATTTACCCCTAATAAACATATGCAACAAATTAAATTAATTTGGAACAGAAAAAAATTTTGTTTCTTGTAAAGGAAATTTGTTTGGTTGTTTGGAACAGAAAAACTGATGACATAAAACACAACCTAAGACCAAAGCTAAATATTTACAAAACTTTATTTGTCAGTGGCTATTGGTTGATTAATTAAAGTGGTGCTTAAGAAATAAATAACTATGCGAGGCCAGCGACACCATAATTAGGAAATCAAGAAAACAGACATAACTTACATTCGTCTTAAAAAATAAAATAAATTAACTATGTTGTTTATGTGGACTTCGAAATGAATCCTCTCAATTCCAAAATGATTTGTATTTTATTATTTGCGATATGAAATTTTTAAGTTTTATGAGAGGAAACGCAGCCCAAGGCGAGAAGCACTACAATCTCATATCAACGAGTAAACATAACTCAAATGACTCATAATATGCCTTTTTAAATCTTATGTTTCAATGACTGCTTGAAAAGATTTTTAATTTTTGAGGTCTAAAGCATCCACGGTGAAAGGCGTATATCACCTTCAGAAGATTAAGGAAACTTTTGTAGCTTACATAATTGATCTAATTAAGCATGTTTATATTTCAAAATTTTAAATCTGTACAACTTGTCGATCCGTAGCCAAGATGAAACAAAAGCAATAATCCATACATCCAAGTGAGTGTGAACAATATATATACATATATACAAGTCAATTATTTCATGCACACTTGTATAAAAGAGTTGATAGCACAAATAAATATTTATTGAGATAAAAATGTCATTCTTGGAGAATCGAAATCTAAAGCAATGGTGGTAGGAGTAGTGGTGGTGATGACAATGAGAGAGGTCCAATGATAAAGACAATGATGATGGTAATGATAACAATAATAGATAATTACTTTGGTATTTATATTTTTTTATGTACTAATATTTAAAGTGAGTTGTCAAGTATTTATTAGTTGTTGTTTATATTTAATAAATTTTTATATATTTATTGTGAAATAAAAAATTAATAAATAATTGACAATTCATTCTAAACATCATACTTCTCATAGTACCATAACAACTCCTACAATAATAAAATAGAATTGATTAAACTATAAAATAAGGGTGACAAAGTGGCAACAGCAAACCAATGGAATGCAGGAGTTAATATATGGTGGGCGAGTGGTGATAGTGGATTGGTTGTGATAAGAGGGTAGAAGTAAAGCAAGAATAATATTTACCTTCTTATTATTATATTTTAATTTATTGTCAGGTAATTTTTATATGTTATTAATAATGAATTAAAATTACACTTTTATATTTATACTTATCTTTCTCTAATGTGTGTACTGAATATTAATGAAACCGTATATAAGTTTATTTTATCCAATTCGTAAAATGAAACTTAAGAGGTAGTTATTTAAATAACAAAACTTCTGAATAAATTAATCAAACTAAATTCTTCAAAATAAAATATCACTAATGACATCGAAATCCCACTTATAATTCTCCCTAAATAAAGGCATTGACATGACGGCCAAAGGCTAGTTAAATATGACATGGTGTACTTTGTTTATAAATGACATATTATGTGATGTGTAAGGAATTAATGATATTTGCACGATATTGTTATAGACTATGCGCATCTCTTATATATATATATATATATATATATATATATATATAGGTGAGGATTACATCAATTGTAAGTTTTGACACATTTATATTATTTAATAATTTTTTGTAGAATGTGAATTTAATCAATACAACTGTTGAATTGAAAGTTCTCATAAGATAAATCAACCTCATAAGATTTCTTACAATTAAAAAATTATTTGATACTTCATCACATTATTTTATTTTAACGTATAATATGGTTTTAAAATGTAAATAAATTGTTTACTATTAGATTAAATAACTATATATATTTAATTTATTTAAAATTTGATATGCATGATCATTAAGATAATAGTATATGATTCAACGGTTGGATTGATTAAATTTACATTTTACAAAAAATTATTGAATGATATAAGTGTGTCAAGACTTACACTTTGTGTAAATGAATATCCACCCTATATATATATATATATATATATATATATATATATATGAAATATTGGATTTAGATCTAACTATTGTATAAATAAATTGAGAGAGAAAATAATAAAAAATAATTTTATTAATTTTCAATTATAGATTACTTTTTTTTCATTGTATTACTGCAATAACTACAATTAAATTGAGCAAATTTTTTTTGATATAACTGAAATTTTATTATAAAATATTGAATAGGAAAAATAGCTTTACTCTAAATAGTAGTCACCAATAATTGCATTTCTCATTTCGAAAGCTATTATTAAATATTGTTAATTTGCTCTGTTTTGACTGTAGCAGAAATTATATTAATTAATTATTATCACCCACAGGCACAGCAATTTGTAGGCCCTAACCGCTTATGGATATCACGTGGTTGTTTCGGCCTTTTAGGCATACCACATGACATACAGAACAGGAAAATATGATCCAATTATTCTAAATGAATGATTGCAGGCATACCGAAGATAGTGGTGTCATTCTTTCTACTTCAAATCCAAATGTCGCTTCAGTTCAGGCAGCCCCAAATACTCAACACTTTTTCCCAGTGCCATTGCAATTGTTCAGCAAACCCGTGAAGATGGACAAGAGGTTGAGAAAAATACCGGCTTTTTTACCCCCTCGGGTGTAATTGAAAAACTTATTTCTCACTTCAGTGTAATTTTAAAATTATTTCTTAATTTAGTATAAGGTTTACAGTCATTATCTTAAGTTACGACTTGCACTAAGTCGTGCCTTACTAAGGCTTGTATGAAACAATTTTTATTTTTATTTTTTATAGTTATACTTCATATTAATTTATTTTTTGGTTTTAACTATGAGTCATGGTTGTGGCCACCACTTGTATGAAATTTGTTTATAGGTGTATCTAGTTAAACAACAAGCCCCGCAAACTCTTCAACAATTGTTCAATGCCATGACAGAATAAACATCACAAGTGGCATAAGCATTCTACCAAGTGAGGGCAATACCAGCACAACATAAATAAAACAACCTTCGTGGTCTTCAACATGCATACTCGAAGCTCCAACACTGCCCCTTTATTGCTTGGGCCCTATAATTCCAAACAGTGACCAAAGACGTTGTGGCCATGAATGCTTGAGATGGTTGGACTCGCAACATAGTAATAGCTTTGTGTTGTTGTGTTTTGCAAATTTAGGTTTGTTTTCCAAAGAGCAACTATATATGTGAAATAGCTTGTGGGTTGGAGAGAAGTGGCCAAAGGTTCTTGTGGATAGTGCGCAACCCACCTTGTGATAAAAGGCACAACCTTACTTTGCGCTTACAAAAGGATGTTGATTTGGAATCGTTGCTCCCACAAGGTTTCTTGGATCGGACCAAAGAGAGGGGCCTACTAGGCACTGCAACCCCATGGTTGGGTGATGCTATATGTGTAGCAAAGGTACAACAGGCTGATGTTGGGGGAGGAAATGGGGGTTGCACTATGGATGCATGAGCAAAAAAAAAATTGAATACTGCCAGGACTTTGCTACAAAATTAGGGGGAATCGTTATCCAAAGTCAGTTGTTTTAGGCTACGACTTTCATATAGAAAAATTAAGGTAATAATAAGTCGTTGTCCATAGACACGACTTGCCATAAGTCGTGCCAAGTGGTCACGACTCACGGTAGAAAATATATCATTTAAAGAATTAATTATCAAGATGTACCAAGAAGGGAATATCACTTCCCATTTACACCAAAAAAATTTAAAAAAAAAACTTTAAAATACCTCTTATTTCTGAAGTTGTAAAAGTAATGTCGTTAAAATTGAATAAGATAATGAATCAATGAAATTTTTGATTTATGTTTAATCGATTCAATCGTTTAAATTGGTTAGTCAAGTTGGATGAAAATATTAAAATAATTCATATCATAATAATAATTTACATGTAATAATATAAAATATATAAAAATATTTATAAAATGTGAAAAATATTAATTTTTTAAAAAATTTATGTAATAGTCTATTGGTTTAATTAAATTTTAACTGATTTTGATAAATTTTAATCAATTTAAAGTGATTTAATTATTAATATAATTATAAAACTGAATCATAATCATCTAAATATCCAACTTATAATAAAACATATCAAACTATCTGATTCGGTCTAGTTTTAATAACATTTAGTATAACTTGTTAACAAAAGAGGTCAGTCCAGCGTAAGTGTGGCAGGAAATATTAGATGTCAATTGTCAGCCAGCCTAGGGGTTACATAGTCAATATCCTCGATTGTGGTACAAATTTGGTGAGGTTTTGAAAATTACTTATTAAACTAGTGTAGTTTTGAAACTATCTTTTAAAAAAAGGTAATTTTTATGACGTTGTATTTTTTACACACATGTTGCATTGCATGGAGTGGCATAGGTGTTGCCCAGTAAAAGTCCCTTTTCGTTATCTTTGTTAAAAGTGGATTACATGAGCTTGAACCTGAGTTCTAATGGTAGATACTTTCTTAGCCACTAAACCATATACTTTGTTGGATATATGATGTAAATTATTAATATATATTAAAGATTATTAAATGATATTTTGTCATGTCATGTTATATGTGAATTTCAATTAAGAATTAGTGAAGTTATTTAATGGTTATATTGATACCATTAAATTACCAAATATCACTTAATAGTAATTAATATATATTATAATTTACATTTAGAATTCAATAAAGTCATCTGATTAAGTGGTTAAGAAAGTATCTACCATCAGAACTTGGGTTCAAGCCTAATTGGTTCACTTTTAATAAAGATAATGTTTATAAATAAATTAAAAACTATGGTTAAACTAAGGGGTAGCTGGACAATACTTGCACTAATTCACGTAACACAACACTATCATGTACATAAAAAAAAATTGTCAAAAACTACCCTAGCAAATAATTTTAAAATTATACAAATTTGATAAATAATTTTTAAAACTAGTCAATTACCCCCTCAATATAGTCATTTTTTATTGTATCAAAAGTTACATGACATAATTAGAGATAAAAGCAGCATGCTCGCAGATGCGAACACACATATATATATATATATATTTAATTTTTATTCACTGTCAGTGTAAAGTTTTTTTATACTGTTATTTAATTATGTATTGACACATAATTAAATAGTTAGATTTTCTAGATAGTAGTTGTGATAGTCAAACTTTTTTAATAATTTAATAACACATGATTATATAACAGTGTAAAGAAATTTTATACTGACAGTAGATAAAAATTAAACTATATATATACTCTACGTTGTTTAAATATATACATGTACGATTAATTAAGTATTGTCTGTATTGATTGCGCCCACGTTTTGTAGGTGTGGACATGTGTGATGGTTACTTCAAATCAATTAAAGCGTTTAGTAAAGAGTAAAGAGAGTTGGGCCGGCGGGGCCAATATAACAGTTTCTAGTTTGATATTCTGATATCTGGTCTGTGGTTACCTGAAATATGACGGACGCCTGGACATAAATACAAACATAAAGCCCTCTTAATGAAGTGGGATGGGGGGGTCAAGGCTCTTACTGTAACATCAAATTTACGGCTTCAATTCACTTTTTTCAGCTCACATTTGGAAGAGAAAGCATATGATAGTGAGGTGGGTTTATTCATCCATTAATTTTTTTTTTATTCACAGAAAAAATAGTAATTTTAAAATATCTCTTTTTAATCAAACTTCTTCTAAATATACTTTTGTATTCACACTCTTAATTTCTACATATTTATTTATTAATTTTAAATCAAGATGAAAAATAAATGACATAAATTTTATTAGAATTTCATCACTAGTAAACCAAAACAGAGAAAGAGTACAAATAAATTCTTATAATCTCATCACCCATCATTTCTATTTTATTTGAGCAAAGCTGTTGTTTTGTCTTATTTTTCCATAAATTTCCATGAACAATAGCAATCTCTCAGTAGCCATAATTTCTTGACCACTTATATAAAATAAAATTTAACTAGATCTTTAGAAAAAAAATGACCATTCAAATTTTTTGATTTTAAAATATCTTTTTTATTACCAAAGTCGATTCTAATGCTTATTTTCATATCTGATTTTTTTTTTTTTGCAACTTTCTTTTTCATAATATCTGGGTCAAAGTAACAAACCACTCCAAATATTTTAGTATCAATTATATAATAGAATAAATTATTTTTTAAACCTTAAAAACAAATTTTAATTTGTAACATTGAAAAATTGCTAATATTTATGAAATCTTTCACATTCAGGTGGATTACATTCACACAAGTTTTACTGTTTCAGTTTGATAACTTGATACATATATTGTTAAAATATACGACTTTAAAAAAAATAATTAATGAACTTAGATTTATTTTTGATTGATACTATTATTTTTAAAATAGTTAAATTTGTTATTAAAAGTAAAAATGTTTATTTATTTATAATAACAATAAATCAAATTTAAACATTAAAAAACCTTTTCAAGATATCAAGTTGCAAAGATTAATGCTTCGGGGCATTATCATATCAAAGTTGCTTTCGATTTTTCTCAATTTACATTATCCGATTCTTTCTCACACCTATATGACGCTGATATATTCACGTTGATTTTAGAAAAATTATAAAGTATTTTTATTTAATTTTTAGATAACATTAATTAAATATTTAATTAATTTAACTTATAATTAATCAATAAATTATTTTTATTTTAATACTTAATATATAATTAATTATATATAAATTATTAATTAAATTAATTAAATACTTCATAAATTTTATCAAAAAATTAAATAAAAATACTTTTTCCCCAACCATCTTACTATTTCTTCTCCCCAGCCCCTTTTATTGACTTCTTTGCTCCAAAACGCATGATTTTCTAAGTTGTTGGGCTAGGTGCATTGCATTCGCTCTTTTTGACTTGAAAATTGAAATGCGAATATAGTCAATATACTCTTTTTGACTGCATTTGCATGGATATTGAAACACCTGATTGTTTATTAAAATAGTTTTTTTTTCTTCATGGATACTTTTGGATGAATTTTTGAGTAAAGAGAGATTAATAAGTTCCTCTCCGGACACACTTCGTTAAAAAATTTAGTTAGATGTACATTGTATAGTCTGATTCTATATTTTTCATAAATAATAATTTTAATGCAACTTAACACTAACTATTATATTAATATTCTGCATATATATTTACTCATTGGCAAACTTTTTAACAAAAATTTCTTCGAAATCATTTTCGCCACGATCATTTAATGTATTAATTACGAGTTCCATGATCAAGTGCCAAACAACAATAAAAAAATGGAAATAACATTTTAAATTAATTTTATATATTAAAATTTTCACATTTAATTTTAAGAATACTGAATTTAATTTTTAAAAAATATTAAGTAAAATTTATAACTTTATCTATTTTTTTTAAACAAAATGATAATAAAAATAAGTTACTCTAAAACTACTGTGATTAAGCATCAGATTCCAATATTGATTCATCCAAAAAAATATCTCTCATAATTGCTTTTTGAAAAAAGCTACTCAATGAATCAGGGGGCAAGGTGTCTTTCCCCCCAGATTCATTCAACAAATCAAGAACATAATGGTTGGCAAAAACCTCCCCCGGGTTTGTTTAAATGCAATGCTGACGCAGCCATTTTCAAAGAAGATGGGCAATTTGGAATTGGAATCTGTATCCGAGATGATCAAGGTACCTTTGTTTCTGCCAAGACACTATGGCAGTTTGGCTCCCCGCCTGTTCTTGAAGCTGAGGCCATGGCTTTACTCTCTGCCTTCTCATAGACCCCGTGATATGAACTTTTCCAATGTGCTCTTTGAAATAGATTGCAAAATAGTGGTTGATGATCTTCAAAACAGTACACTAAATTATTCTGAATATGGAACTATTTTAGGAAAATGCAGAAATTTTCTTCAAACATCCCCAAACTGTTCGGTCCATTTCACTAGGAGGCAAGTGAATCAAGTTGCCCACTCTTTAACAAGGGCATCTAGATTGTATGCTAGTCCCTATATTTTTAATTATGCCCCTACCTGTATTGATGCTTTACTTCTTCATGAAATAACGAGTACCACTTCCTGGGTCAACAAAAAAACAAAGCTACTCCACTAATTCATGAGTATCATGGAATCTACATGAGTAAGAATAACTACCAAACAAAACTACTAATAGAAGAGCAGATTTGAACCCTACACATAAAAGATACAAAATATTAATTTGAGTTCTTCAACTAGTTGAACTAATCTGAGTTAGAATTCCTACTCTGGTTATTTCAACTAGTTGAACAACTCAATTAATATTTTGAATCTTTTATGTGTTGGATATATATATATATATAGCAATTTCCAATTGGTGTTAAATTATTATTATTTTATTAAATACACGTTTTATTATTTTTTCTTTATTAAAAAATATATTTTTTAACTTGATAATTTTAAATTATTAAATTAAAATAAAATTAATGATCAAATATTAATGTAAAATTCCTTTCCTTACATTAATGTCAATTGATATATATATTTCATCCGTCTATATATACATCACGAGATGGATCGGATTGGCCGTAGATAACCGAGAGACCTCCATGGCTCCACAAGACAGGCTAAAAGAGTAGAAGGACAACAAAGAGTTATACTTTCGTTTCTTTCTTCTTCTTCTTTTTTGTTGAGATTGAAATAAAATTCTTTTAAAAGGGAGTAGGTATAATGCACGCAGGTTAAGTCAAGAAAATGACTTCCTGACTTTCTTTTATAATAGTATTAATTAATTACTAGTAGTTTGAAGTCTTTTCATAATATTTTAAAAATATGTTTGAATTGAAAGAGTTTGAAGAAGAAGAAGAGAGAGAATAAATAATTTTTTATTTTTAAATTTAAAAAATTATAAAATATTTATAAAAATGAAAAATGTATGATTAAAATATTATATAATAGTCTCTTATTTTATTTCTCTCATTTTAAACAATTATCAAATAAAGAGAATGAAAATTTAAAATAAAAAATTTATATTCTCATTTTTTGTAAAGTAAGAGATTAATTTCATAAAGTACGATTAATAATCATTTCTAATTGTATTTTCTCCATATATACCGTCTTAAGAATCAAATCTGAGATAAAATACTTAAGGTAACCAAATTTTTTCCATTCAGATGAACATGTATGCACGCACACATACACACACACACACATATATATATATATATATATATATATATATATAAAAGGATCAATTGCCATGAAGATAAGAGTAAAATTATTACATTAATATCTTACCCTTAATTTTATTTGAATATAATATTTCAAGATAATTCAATTTAACGAAGAAAAAGAATAAGGATAAAAATCTTAAATGAAGAGAAATAAAAGTAAAATATGTATTGAATGAAGGTAGAAAATTTATCTTTAATTATCAAATGATATATATATATATATATATATATATATATATATTCTTTTTCTTTGTAAAGCAAGAGGTTAATCTTACAGAGTAGGATTAAGTATCCTTTCTAATTGTGTTTTTTTTTCATATATACCGTCTCAAGAATTAAATATGAGATAAGATGCTTAAAGTGACCAAACTCTTTTTATTCGGACGATTTCATTCGGACGAACAACGCGCACGGATAAAATGCTTAGGATGACCAAACCCTTTCCATTCAGACGAATGGCGCGCGCGCACACATACACACATATATATATATATAAGGATCAATTGACACAAAGGTAAGAGTAAAATTATTACATCAATATCTGACCATTAATTTTTATTTGAATCTAATATTTCAAGATAATTCAATTTAACAAAAAAAAAGAATAAGGATAAAAATCTTAAATGAAGAGAGATAAAAGTAAAATATGTATTGAATGAAGGTAGAAAATTTATCTTTAATTATCAAATAAAATAATAAAATATGTTTTTTAAAATAAAAATTATATAATATTGCATACTTTTACTACATCAAAGTAATTTATAGCAGAGTTTGACCTGGTTATATCTACTATAGTAAAGAAAATATTAAATCTCATGCACTGATGAAGGATTCTTTCTTGTTGGAGACTTCGGGGAAAAGAGTAAAGGGTAGTCCTCTTTCGCATGGCTTTATCGTGTTTAAATAAATTATTTTAATTTAACATAAATATAAAAAGATTATATGATTATTTATCAAAAATGAAAATTTTATTATAATATAAAAATTTAATGAATAAAATCAAATTAGCATGCCATAAGTTTATGTGAAAAGATTATATAATTTTTTTTATCAAAAATTTAATTTTTATCAATTTATTAAAATAATAAATTTCATGAGTAAATTCAAATTATATATCTTAGTTTAATATAGATTTTACTCTTCTCTCTTCATTTAATATTTTTTATTCTTATTTTTTTCTTCATTAAATTGTGATATTTTGAACCATTAGATTCAAATAAAATCAAGGGGTAGATGATTTTAATAATATAGAGAGAAAAATTATTATTTGACCATTGATTTTAGTTAAGTTTAATTATCTGACATCATTAATTTAATAAAAAAGAGAGAATAATAAAATCTGACATTAATAAAGAGAAAAAAATTGACTTTTAAGGATTAGCTTTACTTAAATAAAATTAAAAAATAATATATTATTAAAGATGATTTATAATATTATTAAAATTTGTAATGTATATTTATAATTTTTTTTAACAATATATCCGTAAGGATGTTAAAATCCAGGGTATAAATTAACTAAAAAGAATATTTTTCTATATAGTTATGAATATTTAAAATTTTCGATTTCTAATTTTAACATGATATTTAGAAGCTTCATCAAGTTATTTTTTTTCTTCATTTTATGCTTCTGAGTCATACTTCTCTTCATTATGTGTTTTTTATATTTTAAATTTGATGATTTTTTTAATGAAAAAATTATAAATTTTGATAATATTATAAAATATATTTAACAATATATTAATTTAAATTTAATAAATAAAGTTAAGACTTAAAAATCAAAAAAATTCTCTTATATATGACATTTGTTAACAAGTGTACTTATTTTTAATATTTTCTTTAAGGTAATGCTAGCTACTATAAGCTTGAGCATCATTAGCCAGTGACATTTATGATTATTGATATTACATTTTAAAAACAAATGCCCTCTCATAAATTCATATTTATAACCAATGATACCTTAGATAGCATTACCTTTTTCTTTATTAAATGATTAGATGAATTTATTTAAAAATATTAAATATTCCTTAATATATATATAAGAGTAGTGCTATATGTTACGAAAATTATTTTACGAGAATTAGAACACAAATTAAGTGGCAGTAAAGCTTTCCAATAAATATTCAAAATTGTGAGACCTAAGGTAACGAAAAATTTAACACCTCAAATGTTAGATTTACTCCACATCTCATTTTCGTAACAGTTTTACAAAATATGCTTCCTACCATTTATCATTTTCCTATATATAATTGGCTCGTAGTAGTACCCAATATTAATTTTATCAAATAGGGCCTTGGAAGCAAGATGAAAGGGGGATCTTCATCACTGATCGCTCCAATCACCAGGAGGTAATCAAAGTATAATTCAAATTCATCAAAATATATATTAATTATTTGCATATGTACAGATACTAGCTGTTAACAAATAATATATATCACTGACAAATGGCTTTCCTTCTCTCTCAAACTTTCATCATGTATGCAGGTTAGAAGGCAAGGTGGCACTGATAACGGGGGAAGCGAGTGGCATCGGCGCAGCCACCGCAAGGCTTTTCCTCCGCCATGGTGCCAAGGTCACCATCGCCGATATCCAAGACCATCTGGGACGCTCCGTTTGCGACAACCTTAGCTCCGACGACCAGCCCAATATTTCCTATGTTCACTGCGACGTCACTAGCGATTCCGATGTTCAAACTGCTGTCGGTGCAGCGGTCACGAAGCATGGCAAGCTTGACATCATGTTCAGCAACGCAGGCATCGTTGGCAATATAGACCCTTCCATCCTGGCCGTTGATCATGGGGACTGGAAGAGGGTTTTTGAGGTCAACGTCTATGGTGCTTTCTCGGCTGCCAAACACGCCGCTAAGGTAATGATTCCTGAAAAGAATGGGAGTATCATCTTCACCTCTAGCGTAGCTTCGGTGAGTCAGGGGGGTAATGCACCGCATGCTTACGCGGCGTCGAAGCACGCGGTGGTGGGTCTAGCGAAGAATTTGTGTGTAGAATTGGGGAAGCATGGGATCAGAGTGAATTGCATCTCCCCATATGGGGTAGCGACCCCTATGCTAACGGGTGGATTGGGGATGGACAAGGAGGGAGCAGAGAAGTTGTATGCAGAGGCGGCGAACTTGAAGGGTGTGGTCCTGAGGGAGGAGGATGTTGCGGAAGCAGCTTTGTTTCTCGCCAGCGATGAGTCCAAGTACGTCAGTGGGCTGAATCTAGTTGTAGACGGAGGTTTCAGTACCACCAACGTTTCTGAAGAAGCAGCTCTAAGAAAGTTTTCTGCAAAGACCGATTTGTAAGCTTCAATTTTTGGGTTACTTCCAGAAAGCTAGAGCTGCTATCTATAGAATCTTGGCTTAGCAAGTTGTTCCCTATTCTCTATTCTCTATTTAGATTAAGTCTTTTTATAATCAAATTATTATGTACTAAGAGTATATAGAAGATGTATAAACGGCCGGACGAAGGATAAGCCCAATAAAGACTGCAATATAGATCAAATCGGGATTGACTACCCTGCGTCAACCTAAAATTGACGTAGGATGCGTCAAGTGGAGAAACAAATAAGAGCCACATATAGTGATCATGATACGGAGAAAACTTGATGAAAAAGATAAAATAATAGCTGATAGGTAATTATGGCTCATTCTTTTTCTGTTTGGCTTTTATTTAATTTTTGTACAAATATTATTTTTAATCATTTATAAATATAAATGTCATCAGATAAGCATCTAATGAAAAATATATTAAAATAATTTATTAATGTTAATTTTTGACATTAAATTAATTATTTAATATCATTTTTTATATTAATTTATTTATAAAAAAAGTATCAATTTGATATAAAAAATTATTAAAAAATTAAATTAATGACGCTTGTATTTTTAAAAAATCATAATGGATGTTCACTCTTATGTTTTCAATATTAGATAAGGAATTAAATGTCAATTAAAAGGATAAGTGAGAAAGAAGAAGTAAAATACAAAGAAATAAGTTTAACAAAGTGTTGGCTATTTTGCGATGTCTTCAACATGGGGATGTCAATGAATATGAGTTAAATATTAGAATGAAATTCTTCCATAAGCCTAGTTCACTTGCTAAGAGACATTCGATGATAGTATTAAATGCAAGATTCAATTTTTAACGAGAGCATACCCCTTTCTTTTTTCCCTCCCCCTTATCTTGGGACACCCTTAGGGGTTTTCCTAAGTTTCGCCCCAACTAGTATAGTAGGGCCTCCACTGGTCCCAATTGTGTTAGGTACCAAAAATATATATTAAAATGAAATTGCACCAAATTTTCTTTTAGACAAACCATAAAATTCTGTTGTTGATAATGTTAATTTTTTTCATGTTCAAAATTCATTTGAAATAACTTAGATGTTAAAAATGTTACATTACTTAAATGTTAAAAATAAATATTTGTCATTACATTTTTTAATATATATATATATATATATATTACTTTATTTAGATTCACTGTGAATATTATATAAGACCATTGTAACTTTTGTCAAAGTTATTGTAAATTTTATCAAAACTATTGTCACTTTATTCAAATTTATTTTAAACCTTATCTAAAAATATTATAACTTAATACAAATCTATTTTAAATTTACTCTACTATTATTGTAACTTTATACAAACTTATTGTTACTGTTATAAAAAATTATTGTAACTTTATTAATATTTAATGCAAATTCTATGTACAATTATAATAACCTTGTACAAATATATTGTAAATTTTAACCACTTAACGTAACCGTAAACCAATTCTACCGACTAGTATTAATATGAGTGGAAAGTGTTCGAGCCTCTTAAGTATTTTGTCTTAGGTTTGATTCTTAAGGCGATGTGTATGGAAAAAAATATTATTTAAAGGAGTTCCCGCTTCTAACACCTAATAGTACCATTAGTCACTTACCTTCCAGACAAAGGGATACCCTAAGATACCAAAGAAAAAAAAAACCAATTTACAACGTAACTTTATTCAGATTCAGATTCATTGTAATTTTTATAAAAATAATAACATAACTTTATCCAAATTTATTGTAACTTTTATCAAAATTATTGTCACTATAATCAGATTTATTGTAACTTTTATCAAAATTATTGTCACTATAATCAGATTTATTAAAAACTCAATCTAAATATAGATTTGTTGTAACTAATATAAAAAATATTGTAATTTTATTCATATTTATTATAATTTTTATTTAAAAGTTATTGTACCTTAATTCAAATTTACTGTAACTATTATATAAAAATATTAAAACATTGTTCAGATTTATTGTAAATTTTATAAAAAATTATAGTAATATTGTACACATATATTGTAAATTTTATCCATATTAATATAATCTTATTCAAATTACTTGTAACCTTTATATATAAAAAATGTAACTCTATTCAGATTTATTGTAAATTTTATCTAAAATTATTGTAACTTAATTCTAATTTATTGTAACTTGATTTAAATTACTTGTAACTTTTATATAAAAAAAATACTGTAACTTTATTCAAATTTATTATAAATTTTGTCTAAAATAATTGTAACTTTATTCAAATTATTTGTAATTTTTCTCTAAAAAGATTGTAACTTTATAACAAATATGAATAAAGTTATAATATTTTAGACAAAACTTACAACAAATCTAAATAAAGTTACAATATTTTTTTGATAACAAATATAAATAAAGTTACAATATTTTTTTTATAAAAGTTACAACAAATATAAAAAAATTTACGATATTTTAAATAAAAGTTACAACAAACCTAAATAAAGTTACAATATTTTTTAATTAAAATTATAACAAATATAAAAAAAGTTACAACATAAAAATCTGATATGATCAGCATATCCATAGAATGGTCCTCCTGCACTAATATGTAAGGTCTCATAGCGATGGTGAAAGATTATTTTTTAAAAAAAAAGGTGCAACCAAAGGACAGGAACAAATAATGTTTGAAGTAGTTACCCCTGCCAAATTTGCTGCAGCCCATGGTGATAGATGAAAGACTTCCAGGGCTTTAATAATGAAATGACCGGCAAATCCATACATCTTAATAGCAAATTTTAGCTAGAATAGCCACAAATTATCATAACTATTTTTCCAATCAAAGGATGATCATCTAGATCTAAATTACAAACAAGCAAAAAAGATTTCAAAGAATTTTTAATTAAAACTTTCCTTATTAATTAATATCCGATGAAAAGTAGAAAGTACCTACTCCCTTACTTTGATGACCTTTAACAATCGACAAAACAAAGGAAACTATAACTACTTAACAGGTGACTTCTTTATCAAGCAAAACATGTTGCATGTCAACACCCATAACCATGGAATAAGGAAAAGAACACACATCTGCACCAGAACCCATTTACACGCAGTGTAGAATCAAGATTCAGAAACTTAGAATCTCATGGCAAGTCAACACCCATAACCAAGAGTCCCCTCACCCACTCAGCTGGAAACTATAATTTCTTGGGTGGGTGGACGGAGCATATAATATTCAAATTCAAAGGACTTGCTTCTATGAGATTTTCTTTCCATCTTTGTTCTTTTCCCGTGGAAAATCTAAGCATAGAATAGCATCCAATGCAAAAGATGGTGAAGGTAGAATAGTACTCTTAAGACAATTTGTAGCCAGAAAATGGACAAACTCAAAAGGTTAATGCACACTACCTCTTTCCAGATGCCTAGAACATTCTTTGACATGTCCTTCTGGCCAACGACTTGAGAGCCAACATCAAACTGAGCAACAGCAAAGCATGTGAATGTTAATACAACATTTAATTAACAAAAAAGTGCTCTTCACACAAACAAAATGTACTTCAAAATTGAAGGGAAGCGGCACAAAGCCATAAAAACCACACGCATAATCTTCATGGATTAAACCTCAAAATATAAAAGAAAATCGCAGCTAAAAAGGTTTTGTTGATATCAATTAAAGAGTCCATGAAAAGACAGGTTTAAAATACATATTCCCCTCCTTTAACATACGAGATAATGCCAAGAGCTTTCTGATAGAAAAAAGCTAGTGATTGGAATATAAAGTTAAAAAACAGCAGAGTAATAAATGCCCAAATTAATGTACCAAAAAAAAAAAAAGGCCCAAATCAGATTAAACATGTTTTCATACAATAAAGTGGTTTTAGGGAAGTATTTTTATAAATAGCCAAATTGATAGGAGCCTAATTTTTTAAATATTTTTTCTCATATATTATTGTGATATTTTTTTAAAATGTTATACTTGGATTAAATATTATGATTCTTTATAATTTTAGTTATTATGTCCTTAACTTATTATGTAATTATTAATTAGATTGAATCTTGACGTGAGCAAAAAGTAATAGATACAAATATATTTATATAAATAAAAAAAATAATCAAAACATTACATAAAAAAATATTTTGTGTATCTTAATTAGAATGACTCGGTCTCAGCCCATCCCAACTTGAACCTTAATATGATTGGGTTTTGGTCATAAAAATTGACCCAATCAAAACTTCAGACCGAAACTAAGATCATGTTTAACCTAACTCAAAAGCATCTCAAGCAGTAGCTATGTTTGAGCTACAGTAAAGTGATGAAGACAAGAAAAAGAAATAAAAATTATTATTTTTAGTATAATTTTAAAAGTATAATTTTGTTTGCCTAGAAATAAAATTAATGATGTAGAAAAAGTTAATAAGTATAAAGAAAAGTTAATTTTTAAGTTTTTATCAATATTCTATTAAAAGTGGTTATAATAAAATATATTGAAAAGGGATAATAAGACACTTTCATTATTTAGCCATAGCATCCAAAAAGCAAAAAAGAAAAAAGTGATGCAATTTTTATACATCTGTAGTAATGTATTTTTAAAAAGAATGACATTTAATGTGGATAATATTTTATACATATATATTAGTGGAATAAAAATTTATATAATTTTTTTTTATTAGTGGTCAATATTTTTATTAAACAGTATTATTAATTATCTAGTTTTAAATAAAAAAAACATAAATGTATACTTTTTTTAATTATTTTAAAATTTTAAAATGTATAAAAAATATTTTTTATTTAAACGTTTTTATTGGAAAGTATTTTATATGTTCTTTTTTTGCAATTTTATAAGAAAAAAGTACTTTTATTACATGTAAAAGTACTTTTTAAGTTAAAATTATTTTTCGTTAATTATATTCAAATGTAAAAATTACTTTTACTTTTAATAAAAGCTCTAAAATATTTTTTAACAAAGCGTATTCAAATGGACGCTGAATTAATAAGAATCATGCTTTATATGACGCATTGAGTTCATGAAAAAAGGAAGTTAAAGTTATAAAATGGTTGGATTCCACAAATCTCATTTCATAATCTTTTATTCATTCTCTTACAATATATAAGAATCCAGCTTTACTCTCTAGCTAAACCAATCTAAAACAATTTTGTTTAAGCACGCGGGTCTACAAGTTTTCATAACAGCGAACTTTTTTTTGTTAGAAGTTGCTCGTTGGCATTTCAGCAACTTGTTTGTACCTGTTTGACAGATATAGGCGGAATTACTTTTGGGCCTAAAAACTAGATACAAGTCCAGCCGTCCGAAACCAATTGTGTAAGCTTAAAAAGAAACTATTGGTCTGTAGTCTGTGGCCCACAATATTTGGTCTTAATTGTGTGACCCTTACATTCAAATAAAAAAACAAAAACACGCCAATTCTTCTGTAAAAGCCGCAGGGATCAGGCCCATTCCCTGCCCTGCATGTTTCTCACATTATAATTGCCACAAAACCCTAGCACTAGCACTATCTCGTCATCTTCATTTTGTAGCAGCCAGCAGTGCACTAGATTGTGTTTCTTTCAATCGGGAACCAGCAACAGCAACAGCAACAGCAGCAGCATGGGACGCGTGCGGACCAAGACGGTGAAGAAATCGTCACGTCAAGTAATAGAGAGGTACTACTCTCGGATGACGCTGGATTTCCACACCAACAAGAAGATCCTTGAGGAGGTGGCTCTCATACCATCCAAGAGGCTACGGAACAAGATTGCAGGCTTCTCCACTCACCTCATGAAGCGCATACAGAAGGGACCCGTTCGCGGGATCTCCCTCAAGCTCCAGGAGGAGGAGCGTGAGCGACGCATGGACTTCGTGCCCGATGTCTCTGCCATAAAGACCGACCAGATTGATGTGGACAAGGAGACCCTTGACATGCTCAGCGCTCTTGGCATGAGCGACATACCTGGCCTTAACAAGGTTGACCCTGTACCTGTGCAGCACCAGCAGCTCGGGTTTGGACGAGGTGGCGGTGGTGGTAGGAGGTATTAAGTTTTGGTTTTGGACGTCATTATCGTCCTTCGTTTTTTATCTAGGCTTCCCTCGGAGTTAGTCGTTTATCACTCTATCTATGTATTGATAAGAGTTTTGCTTTTACCATCTTAAGGGTTATTATGAGGTTTTGTTTTAGACATTAGAGCGAAAATTATGGTTTCGATATTCTTAGCTTTCAAGAACAGAGTTTCACTGCTCATGGACTCTCAAAAGTTTGCTTTTCACCCTTTTAATTTCCCTCGTATTCAAGGGATATTTAAGTTGGAGCATATTGGGGCATTACCAATATCACACTTACGCATTTGGAATTCCAACTAGGTAGGAATTCACTACTTCACGAGCAACGCACGGCGTGGTTTTATTTTTTGCCCAATAACAATAAGTGTAGCCCATGAGCTTTCCCAAAATAAAATTTTTCACAGAACGCAATAGTCTCATTCGATAGTCAGCCCAACCTAGTGAGAAAAAGCTTGCTTCTGTTGTTGTTGTTGAAGTATTGCCCAGGGATAATAGCTAGTAATCACTACTCTAAGGATTCCAATTTCAAGCATATAACACCCTAGTGAAGGTCTTCCGAGTAAAACAACACCAATTTATTCATTTTATTTTTTACTTTTAAAACAGGTGTTAAGATTGGAGATGCGAACAATCTTCTCAAGATACCAAAAGGAATAAAAAAAAAGATCTTCTCAAGATGTTACTTAAGGAGTTCATTACGTTGCTACTTAAAAAGTATTTTCTCAAAGGCTATTAACAATAATTCAAACGCCAATCCAGGAGATAAAGGAAACTGTATTACATTACAAAAATGCACTACTTTACTCGCTGGAATTTGCCAGCCCTACCATATTGAGCATATGACGATCTTCCTTAAACCTATCCAGAATAGTACTCTTGACGGCATCATTCCTACCTTGTACCGCTCCTTGAGTCACTCCCCAACACTCTATTACGTCTGGCAATATATGGTTAGTCTTAGAGAGGCAAGGGCTACCAAATGTAGAACATGAAAATGTATGCCCTTGATCAAAGTTCGCTGAGAGAAATAAACCTAGGTGATTAAATCGTCCCCCAAAGCCAATACCATTGGGAATGTCCTCTGAACTGAAGTTGACAGCGCACTGCATCATTCAAGAGAAGAAAGAATGAAAACACTAATAAATGGACCAGCAAATAGCTATCTTAAACGACTGAATAATATCCCATGCAAAGTGTTGTATGAGATCATTATCCTGCCTGTGGAATGCATGGGATCTAAACAGGACTTTTACATCTTCCTTTACAATTGATAACCAACTTTAACAACAATACGTTATGCACTCTCGTGTGTACAATCATCTTCCTTCTATAACAATATTTCAAGAACATTAATGCTCAAACTCATTTGCTTGAATCCAGCAGCAACCAAGTCAACACTTAAAAGAATGTAAAATAGAATTTTGTTTTGGTAACACTAACAATGCAAACTAGATTTAATATCATAAATTCAATAAATTGATGCCAAATCCACATTAACTTCTTAGACTTAATCCTGAAATTGCAAAGACAACAACGCAATCATTGCTGAAAGAAATTATTGCTGCAACTAGGTCACAAACGAAGCACAAAGAAGTCCAGCAACTAACATTCATGCGTAGTCTTGATTCTTGTACTCCCCCCTTCCCAACAACCCCTCCACCCCGAAAAAATGAAAAGCAGTTGAAACTGATACGAAGCCTGATTTAATACTCCATAAAGGACACCTCAAAGTTCTTGTTTTTGCTAATTATTATTGTTCTTATTCAGGGTCAATGTTATTTAGCCTACTTAGTAACACTGGTGCAAAATGAAAACAGAGTTTAACAATTACCATTCAGCATACAAGAAGGAAATGTTAAAAGCCAGTAATTTAGAATCTTAGAAACCAGTAGATAGTTACCCATTGTAGGTTACTGTTTGCTCCAGTAGGCCTGAATATAGATGCCTTTGGATTTAGTTGAAAAAGGAAACATTTCATGTCTCCATAAAAATCAGCATGCCGCTCCCATGGTTGAGAAGCATATCCTCCATATATATAACCCTCTTTATCCTTAATAATTAACACAGTTGGGCCTTCATGATTTCTGCAGTTTAAATTAACAGTTATGCATTCCAATCCTACCTAGAGTAGTTGGAGTAGCCCAGAAACTGAAATAACTTATTTTAGATATAAAGAAACTGAAATTAATTTAACTGGCATTTAGCATTTACAACCTCAGAAAACAACAGAAATTGATATATTGACAAATTATACCTCTTCCTCTATCAATGTTATCATAATGGTAATAAAAAATTAATTGCATGTTACTTCCAACTTTCACAATTATGACAGATAAGCCTTTACCTTTTGAATTGTAACAATAAAGCTCCTAATGTTTGTAGTTTATGACCAATAACATACCAGTTAAATCTATGCATAGTTATTAGCTTGTAACCTCACAACAAGCAACAAACCCAATTGTAGGCCATGTGTAATTCCAAACGCTTGCTAAGTTTTAGAGATCTCAAATGTACACTCTGAAGTCTTAAATATACTGGAGATATCGTTAAAGCAAAAAGAATGTGTCTGTCCTGCAAATCATGATTTGTTTCTCGCTCATAGTAACCACAGAGTCACATACGTGTCATGTATGCTGTTTCTAATAGATTTGATCCCATTGATTACTTATAAGGGCCAGCCAGTGCCAGTCACAATCTCCTCTAGGGCTAATTTCTGCAATTTTGTCTTTGTGTGAGAAGTCACCAGAAATCCACTAATTTAAAGGAGTAGGATGCTTTGAAGCCAAGAAAAAGTACTTACGAAATGTTGCCCAAGAATGTATTAAAACTAAGACCATTAACAGCACTGTGATACAAAAGCTTCCAATCTTCCAGCTCTTGGTGAGAAAGTGCTCCTCCTATATGCCAAGCATATTCCTTTCTCAAAAGCATAATGTCAGAATCAATAACCTTTGAGGTCAATAGGTTAGGAACTTGAGAACCTGGTTGTCCTAGAAAAAACCAATACATTAGGATAAGAAAATATGCTTATTACTTACCCTAAATTTTCCTCAAAACTAATCCTGTAGGGTACTAAAATGAATAAGGTCAAAAAGTGAAGCATATAGTTTAATGAAATTGCAAGTGTCTGTAACAGTCTAACATATAGTTTAACCTCATAAGAAACAAAGTTGATAGCAAAAATATCGGATACTAAGAGCAGAATACCTGAATCAGGTGGCATCAGCAAGCTTCCAAGAAGCTTCCTCACAGATGGGAGATGAGAACACCAACTTCTGAAATCTTCAAAAGACATAATCTCCTCTGTGCATCCTTCATCATGCATCGAGAAATTTGCAGCATTAAGAAATATGTTGACAATGTCCTGATGTGAACTTGATCTAACTTCAGAATCTTTTATGCATAATATTTTGTTAAAAATGGCAATCATAATAGATTCCAAATCGGACCTGCATGTCCAATGTAACATGCATCAAAATAAATATAAAAGGGGGAAAAAAGAAAGCATTGTCCTTTGTCCTTTGTTAGAAACATATACAGATATCAATAGAGCTAAAACACTAATTCTAAAGAAATAACACTTGAAGAACTGCAACTATAGACTATGAATTACAAATTTCAGCCAATTAACTCTGACTGAAAGGTTGTGTTTGGAAATCAATTCTTACGTTTGGAACTCATTAAAAAAGGAATTGATTTTATTTTATTATATGATTTTACATTACCCTTATATCATTGTAAAATCAAAGGTCAATAAGGGTAAAATAGTCAATCTAAATGATTAAATTTAAAATCAAATCAAATCCTGAAAAATCGTACCATATTTGATAGGATTTGTAAATCTAACGATAAAAAATTAAAATACATAAGATTTTAAAATCAAATCATTTCTTATTTTGTAACATTCCAAACACACTCTAAATTGTTTAATCCTAAGGAATGAAACTCCACTGCCTGGAAAAGTATCTATGAAATAATTGTACAGACCTAGATATATCTAGATAAAAAGTAACTAAAGTTCACTTCTCCATAAAGAACAAAAAACGAATTCGTATTAGTGGATAAGCAAACTAGCTTCATTGCTTAATTATTTTGTACAAGAAAAAGGCTTGGGTATGATCAGACCTGCATTTAACTTTTAAAAGGATAGAAATAGAGGTTGTAAGTGAGTATGGCTCTACCTTCCTACAATATTATCTCCAGATACATCTAACAAGCGAAAGATGAATTCTTCAATTTCATCTTTAGTTCCTTTCTCATAAGTAGCCTGCAACATGGAATATGAAACAAAAAATATATATATTGGATTTTGGATATATGAGGTCATGTTAGATAAATCCTCATTCTGGGACAATAACAACAACGAAAAAGAATTATGATAACCGAGAACTCACTTTAGCAACAACGAGGTCTTCAAAGGTTAAATTTTGATCCTTGCGCTCCTGAGTAACTAAATCAAACATCCTCTCCCCAAGAGGGCCATGGAGTCCAAAATATGACTATAACCCAGAAATAAAAAAAAAATAAAAAATAAAAAGGATTTTTATGGGTTTTTTTAGAGAATAATAAAAGTTGGGTTATGAAGGAAAGTATTGATTGGATTGCAGATCAGCGAGAAAAAACGAACCTGAAAGACGGAGGGAGAGATGTATTTGCCGTTGCTCCGCGATTGATCTGCCAAAGAATTGAACAGAGACCTCAAGTCTTCTAGTTCCTTTGGAGTAAAAGCTCTGCAATAATTTTATGAAAATTGATTTTCAGAGAGAGAGCAAGTGTGTGTTTGTTTGTGTGGAGAAAGAAAAAACAGTAACCTGGATGCTGAAACATATCGAGGATCATTGGGAGGTGACTGAGCGTTGCCCATTGCTTGCTTCGACGAGAATTTGTAGGTTCTCTAGCAAAGAAACTCGCGCTGTATTACTATTTACTCATGGCTCCCGTGTTTTCTATATTTCTGAAAATACAAAGAATAAGAAAATTCGTGGGCCGTTAAAATGAGACTAGTCTGATGGGCTAGTCACAAACTATATAGGCTGAGTTAGAAAAATACTGGCCCGAACACTTTGATCTGGTTCGGGATGGGCCATCCCCCATAGGGTATGTGGGCCATGGCAATCAATGACTCATGAACCCAAGGTTGGAAGATTAGGGGCGCCCAGTGACCAGGTGAAATCAAAATTGTGCTGTCATCTTTTTCCATATATATATATATATATATATATATATATATATATTGGGTTAAACGAACTATTTAATAGCCCTACTGGCGAAAAACATTACTGGTTGAACGAACAGTAATGTTTGAACGAACAAGTGAATTTTAATTAAACATGACGTACTTGCGGAATGTAACTAGTATATATTTCTACATCAGATACGGTAGTGTATTCTTAGTTCCGTGTTGGATGTATCAACCATAACATGTAAGCTGAAAAACATTGAAACTCAACCTCCAACAGATTTTCTTATTGATGTGAAATGCAATTATATCACTGATTAGAGCAGTCCCTAAGGACAAGCAGAAGCATGTGCAATTCCATACCTTAGATGCCTCCAATCAAAATCAAATGGAATTCTCATTGAAAGTTCCTTCCTCAACTTCTCAAATCCCACTTTAATGCAATGTGATCAAGCCCGCTTATCTGTTCCATTCCATCTTTTTCAAAGGAATTGATTGTCATTAACGGCTCCTCCACCTCCTCATTCTTCTACACTCAAAAATTTAAGAGAACTGTCACAACGTCCTTCCACTTCATGGCTCAAGTATAACCTGTTGACCTATCTTCAGCAGCAGCTTAATATAAGATTTAAAGTGCAAATCATTTACAGCAAAAAATTTATTTACAGTTAAAATGGGGGCCTAAGCCTTACAAAACATTAATAAGTTAATCAATTTCTCTTCTACTATATATTTTTCTCAATGTCATGTTCAAAATATTTATGTAGATGTCTACCCCTTCTCTTTTTCTCTTTTGTCATCTTGGCCTAAGAGTTAAAACTAGGGGTCCATCCATCACTATGCTTCAATTCACCGCCCAAGACTAAAGTCCCAGGTGAAGGTGTGGAGGTTATCCACACAAGGAGTCAAGGACAATGTTTTCTGTTCATGTATATTTTAGTAGTGAGCACATTTGACCAGTAGGTTTGATATATCAGGAAATTATTGTTGTGCAATCGTAGGAGCTACGAAGATTGTACAGAATTTGAATTATTCAAATTTAAACAAATTAAATTCAAGTGTTATCTAATGAATTCGAGAGAAAATTGTAAACATTTGTTTATGAAATAACATTAATATTCATTATGATGGAGAAATAAAATAAGATATATAGTATTTTTAATAACATCTTTATAACTAATAATATCATGTAATAAAAAGCAGCGGAAAAATCATCCATTTTCCTCAAGTACCGGAAATATGCATTTATTATCTTGTATTACTTGCATATCATAATAGTTCGGTTCAAGTACCGGTAATTTTAAGTGGAGAAATTAATTTAAATTAAACAAAAATAATTCAAAAAATTAATTACATACCGGTAATTGATTGATGTAACAAACTAAAACGGTAGATGAGTGCAAGAACTTCGGGCAGGTTAGATAGCAAGCAGAGGCAGAATCAAAATATTATATTGGAGACAGATGTAAAAATTTGAGAGGGTTACAACTATGTTTTATATATAAAAAAAAAAAGTATTGAAATTAAAAGAGATTTTGGAGAGCCATGGCCCGAGCATACACATAGTTCTGCCCTAGTAACAAGAACTGATATGGACTTTGCATGATGTATATAAAATTTATATATACACAACACACAGAACAACATTAATTCAATGTAAAGTTGGAAGCAACCTCAAAGCGCAGTTAATTTTGTAGCCTAAGTTGTCTATAATAATATCTTCAAGGTGGAGAATCTACTGTCACGTGAAAGGATGAATCTTGGAATCTGTCAAATCTTTTGGTGCTTACAGTGTTTAATGTGAGCATTGAATTGAAGGATTTCTCATTGAAAAGTGCAGCTTGAATTTACATCTGCGGTTGCTTTGATAAAACACACCCCCTAAGTCCATTTTTATGTGGTTTCAGTGTAAAAAAAATTTACATTGTCATTCAATCTCTGTAAGTACTTCATTAAAAAAGTTAAACATTTTAAATGATTGTTGTGATAATCAAACTCTTTTAATAATGAAAGTTAAACTCTTCAAATATATACTAAGAAGAAATTGCTGAGATTTAAAACCGAGGGAACTTGAATGGTGTCTTAATACATTGCAGAGACATTTGATTATGCTGAGAAGTTTCTGGTGAGTTTGGTTGGCACATGAAATGGATCCGTTAATGGCGTTTGAATGCTGCACGCTGCTCCGTAAGAGTAATCAAAGCAAGAGCTACAGAACCCCCTCTCTTTCTCTCTCTCCCCCCATATTTAGAGGCTAATCTGTAGGTATGCAACTAAATGCTTTGCATGCATTTCAATGGGGGGGTTGAGAATTCAATTCAAAGTTTCATCAATGGGGTATTAAAATTTATGGCTTGGATCTGCTTGGATTGTATACAATATCCGTGTAAATGCAGCAAGTGTTGGGTTTTTTTTTATAAAAAAAATTCCTTAGGTTCCTTTTGACTCTTTTTAATGAAAATTAATTTGGCTTTTGACAATCTCTGCACCATACTCTATAAGCTCTATTACTCTATATACTCTTAGAGGCTTTGTTTGGTACCATGAGTGTTAAGCAAATAAAGTCAGCTTCCTTCCAGGGGTAACTGCAACAATGAGGACTCAAAACCCTTCTTTCAAAGATCCATCCACCAAATTGTTCACTCTCATTATTATCATTAACTATGGCCTACAGGTAGATAATTTTCCAATATCTTACATAAACTAAACTCCCTTCATATGGCAAGTTGAACTTGAACTCTCCATCTACCAACTCTAAAAAAAGAAAAAGAAAAAAAAGTAAATGCGTATACAAAAATATGAGTTAACCAAACCAATTTAGAACTGTCAGCTTAAAGCCCACATGTTTGACTTTTGGTGGTCCAACTTTAGGTTTTGGTCTTGTCAAATGTCAAGAAGTAAGGGTAGACATGGGTTGGGTTGGGTTGGGTTGGGTTAGATTTGAGGTAATTTTGGATCCAATCTACTCATAAAAATAATGAGTTGGGTTGGGTTTAAAGTTTTTTTCCTTCAACCCCGACCTACTTATGTGTGGGTTGGGTTGAACTTGAACCTAACAAATAAATTTAGCATGCTAAAATAGAAATTAAAATATATTCTGAATAATACAAGTTTCCAAATGACATAACATAAAATATAAATTTCAAAGTACATATAACTCTAGAATTACAATTACGATTAACACAAATAAACAACAAAGACATATATAACACAATTAACCAATGACACTATAATCAACGCCCAATCTCTTCTTTGATTTCCTGCAAGTCAATAATACCATAACATTAATCATAATCAACACAATTGTCAAAATAGAGAAAAATTGAAACCAACAATGAAATAATAATAAGTTAAAAAGAACTAGAATCTTAACTAGTTAAATAGAAAACATCTAAAAAGATTAATTATCACAATCCATAACTTCATCTCTAGCAGCAGACATATCTAACACATAAAGAAATCATAAAGCATTAGCAAGTATTAATTATTAAATTATTAGTAATTGACTAAACAAATTAAGCAAATTTTATATAGTACACTACCTGCTTCAATCTTTTCAATTTCATCTATTTGAGCCTGTAAATCAATGTGTTTATCAAGAGTTTTTAATTAGTTATGGGTACAAATCAATGCCTCAACAGTGGTGAGTTACAAAGAACTACGAAAATGATACAGAACTCGCCTTTCAATACCACTTTTAAAAAGGAGTTCAATCATTATTTGTTAATTTCCTCGTTTGATCCACTTCACTTGCCTTTTTTCTTTAAAGGGTGTTCAATCAGTATCTGTTGATTTTCTCATTAGGTCTCTCGTACTTGCCCTTTTAAAAGGGTGTTTAGTCGATATATGTTGATTTCCTCGTTAGCCATATCCTCTTCAGGTTGGCTTGGTGATTTGAGTTTGTGATCGCAAACATGCTAGCTCTTCGGTGTCATCAGCAACATCAGTTTGTTGTATATGACAATTCATGGAAGAAAATGTGATAAAGAATGTATCAATTAATAATAATTGATTGAAAATAAACACTTAGTCCATATATAATGAGCTTATTTGGCCAAGTTATTGTTTATAGGATGATCATACCTGGGGGGGCTAGGCCCCCTATTTATAAGCTGATAGGGAAAAATTCATCTGATGATGATTAACCTTTGATAAGAGTTCAATCCTAATAAAGATAGATATCTTGATAAGGATCATTATCTAAGAGTTGAATCCCGATAATCTGTTGATCGTCCCGTAAGGTCCCTCCTACTATGCTTCCCATTCTCTCAAGTTGACCATCATGGCTCATCTCTCATATGACAATCATGATATTGACTATCAAAAATTTCGATGAAAGATCCAAAAGAAAGTCATTAATATAAAGGATTATTATCATATGATGATTTATTTCTTTACTCACTTATTTACTAACGCTTTGTGTGATTACTTTAGTATGTCTTCTCTCTTATCTTAAGTCAGAACATGTACAAATGATAATAAAGTTTCACATAGACGGTGCCAATGATAACGTTTGGATTTATGGTGGGGATCAACCCCGATGTCAATTGTCATGGACCCAAGCTCTGGAATGGCATACCGACATGGGCGTACCAGCAAAAGGCACTTTAGTGCTTAAATTAGTGAAGATAATACTAGGTAAGCTAATGTTTTAGGTTTGATGGCCATACTTGATGGGTTTACACTTTTTTTATAGACCTAGGGTGGTATGAGTGGGTGAAGATTGACTTTTGATTGATCTCCAACTTATCTTGGCATGCTTTTAGGAGCCGATTTAGGGATCTCATCTCAGCTTATTTGTAAGAGCGGAGGTAGGAATCCTTATTTGTTGACCAAGTCAAAGTTGTCTTATCCTTATTTAGTGTTGACCAAGTACTCAGTAAATCTTTTAGAAGTCGGATCATAGGCCTAACTTGGGCCCAATTATAATAGTACAAAACATATACGATTAAGGGTAATTATTAGCTTAAGTTTTGTGTAAGTGGGACTACTGAAAATATTTATACATTTATCAAGGACTAAGAATTCAAATTTTAATAACAAATGACTAAAAATACATTATCACTAATTATACTTTTATTTTTTAAATACACCTTATATTCTAAAGAATCTTAGGCTTTGTTTGGTATTATAAACGGAACATAAAAGAATGAAATATAATAGAAAATAAAATAAAATAAAGGAATAGAGAAATGGAAGAGTTATCATCCACCTTATTTGTTATCATTCGATGGAAAAGAAGAGATGTTTCTCCTATTTTGTTTGGTTTCATCAACAAAAAGAATGGAAATGCATGTAAATAAATATCAAATTACTTTGTTACCCTTCATCTAATAAAGTGGATAAAGTTGGTAAAGTAGATAAAGTGAGAATTTAGTTTCCTTTTCCTCCCAATTCCTCAAAAAAAAAAGGTAAAGAATAATTCGAGACTCATGGAAAAGAAAGGAAGAATAATCTATTCATTTCTACCCTTAAGTTAATACTAAACATGGGAAGAGATATCTATTCTTTTCCTTTCCATCCATTTTCTGCATACCAAATACAACATTAATCTATTTTTTATGTAACAAAAAAATTAAAAATCACTTTCCAAACAATTCTTTTCAAGCTGACTTTATAATTTATTGTACGTGAAATGAAGTTTAGAGTACATCACTAATTTGTAAGAAGAAATCACTTTTGAACATATATTTGATGTAGATATAAGTTCCCTATTATCTTTTATTAAAAGGCTATCCTTCATTTGGACATGCTGGAAGATCTATTCGACAAAGGATAAGGAGTGATAAACATATTTTATATGCATAATTTAGCACCTCTCATTGGTCTATTCTTATGAAATTATTGCATATATGAAGTGAAAATTGCATAATCTCTCGTATATTGGTTATGTTGTTACAAATTGAGCAGAACACCCAAAGGACTATTCAAAGCAGTTGTTGAACCAAAATATCATGAACTTGAATGTTGATAGCAGTATAGCTCAAACAGAAGAGAAATGAAGACCTAAACTCAGTGAATTTTGGATTACATCAAATTCAAGACAAATTAGAAAATTCCTGCTCAAACCTATACTCGATTATTTGGTGATTTCTCAAGATCTAACCGTTGGATGTAGCTAAAATTTTGATATGTCATTCATAACATCATTCTCTATGACTTTCATAGAAATGAAGATTTCCAAATTAGCACCAAAAGTTGGTCAAAATTAGGTAACAAGTTGGTGGCCGTCATTATTGATATAATCTGAGTAGTTTCAGCAAAATGGTCATATCTCAATACCGTTAGATCTGGCTGAATTTTTGATATGTTCTTCACGATTGCATGTGCTACAACTTTCATGAAGAGAAGATTTTCAAATTATGACACGAGAAATGACGAATTTGGTAATCTTCGGAGCTGAAATTTCAACCCATGTGCAAAGAGATTTGACAAAGTTGTAATTAAATAGTTCTAGCATTTGCCTATAAAAAGAAGACATTTGCCTATAAAAGGAAGACATTTGCCACATTTAAGGGCATTCCATTTTCTGAATTCTCTCATTGTAGTTTGAGTTAGGGGTAAAGCTTTCATAAATTGTGAGATTTATACTTTGATTTCAAGGTTAATTCTTCCAATTTATCTAAAGTAAATCCCAAAGCTCTTGTAGTTTGTATAATATATTCTTCATCTTATTCAAGTTTCTTCATATTGATGTCTAGTTAAGTTTCTTCCTAGAGTTAGGGGTGAAACTTTCATAAATTGTGAGATTTATACTTTGATTTCAATGTTAGATCTTCCAATTTGTTTAAAGTAAATCCCGAAACTTTAGCATGTTGTATTCTTGTTAATATCAATAACACTTTAATTTTTATCATGCTTTTCACTTGTTCTTTTGTTTCCTTTAATATAATGAGTAGCTAAATTTCTATACTAGGATTGCAATTTGAACTCACACGTAATTTGATTAGTTTATCATATCCAAGAATAGATTGATTATCTTAAATTGTTTATCTTACTTGTTCTTAATGCTTTTAATTAATTGGCCATTAATTAAATTGATTTGATAAACCTTAAGCAACTTGACAAAGAGATTTTGGTTTTAGATCTAGGTAAGATAACATATGATCTTTGTACGAAAGCCTTGAGTTTGTATAGGATAGACATATACCTATACAACATATGTAACCATTAATGAAATCGGAACTTAATGAATTCTTGATTATTTGATAGACATAAACATATAGTTTATCATTAATTAAGGATATTTCTATTTGACCATCGAAATAGGCTTATAGATAAGTTAAGGATTTCTAGTTAACAATTTAGATAATTAATTGATCTTAGATAGAAGTAAGAGAATCAAGTAAAGTGTGAGGGATAATTACAATCTTATGTTTGGTTAATTTGATCATTAAATTCTTCTTCTTGTTTACTTTAATTTTTAATCTTTTATAACAATTTCTCTTATTAAGTTGTTTAAATAAGATTGAGTTTTGTAAACTTTTAATAGATAGTTAAATTTAGAATTAATCCATGTGGGTTCAACACTTTCTTACTATTATATTACTTGATTTGCGATAACGTATACTTGTGTTCTGATTTACCACATCAAGGAGCAAGTGGTAATTGATGATATTAGGATTGAAATCATAGAATGGTTAAACAATCACTCTCCTAAAAACTTTAATTGTTATTTTTTGCTTTGACACAATAGTTCAATTGCTCTGAAGATTTGATCAAATAGCAGACAACATTATTGTCCCTCTTAATTTCTCTCATTGACTTCATAATAGTGATAGTTCCATATTTAGAAAACCAGCAAATAATTATTTTTTTTATATGGCCACGTCCTCACGTGGTATCCTATAAATGTGAAGTTAAATATTGTTTATTATAATAAGAGCATTTTCGATTAGTGATGAGAAATATAATGGATTTTTCATGAGGATTAAATAGTAAGTAAGTTTAAACTCAGTGGTTGAGGGGTCTTTACAATGTCAGTGATGAGTCTTAGTCAGTACTTATATTTCTTATATTTATCATATGATTTTGTGGGATTTTATCTCCTAATTGATGTTTATTTGCTATTTATTTTAGGAAAGTTGATCTTTGAACAAATCTACTGCAATTATGGTAATTTGTGCAAAGAATCATCAAGGGATGCTAATCAAGGAGACGCAATCAAAGGCTATTCAAGGAAACAAGGAAACTTAATTAAAGGCAAATCAAGGAAACTTTTGCTGTCAAATCTTTTGTAATAATTTGGGCATAACTTTCCTCGGAAGTTCAAATGACATGATTAGGTGAATAGGAGAGTTAAGAAAAAGATCTACAAATATTATGTTGACCAATCAATCGATTCAACCAGATTTGATGAGATATGTCCAGCCCAAGTTAACGTCTTTTATGAAGAAAAGTGGCAGCAACATTCAATTGCTTTATGATTTTCTAAATCTTATAAAAGGACTTATTCTGCCATAGAAGCGAGGGGGGTCAGAAGGGGCCACACAGGTGAGGCGGCTTTGGGGGAGAGGGCTTCCAGCCCTAGGAGAGCTAAGGAGATCATCAAGGAGCAAGGATTCAAGATCTTCATATTCTTGTTGTCTTGGATTTAATGGAGTTTACAATTTCCTATCTTTTGTTTTCTTATTTCTTGATGTCTTTCTAAACTCTTCCTAGCTAGAGTAATGATGTAACTTGAATGGATGATTTATTTGAATTTATAATTCTTAATCTAAGTTTTCTTTCATGATTGAGTGTTCATCTCTATTCTTAATGCTTTTATGACTTGATCAACCATAAATTGAATTGATGGTCATGCATAGGATTGGGAAATTCATGTGTGATGTTGCTTCTTGAGATAAACACCGTAATTAAGCAATAATCTAGGAATAGATATTGTTGATTGTGTGGTATTACTTGAGATTTTGTTCATTCATGCCTTGTTCTATTTGGAATTACACTAAGGAATTAGTTAATTCTAGATAATTGAAGAGAATTAATCTACCAAGGAATTGGGTTTTAATTAAATTAGATATCCCACCATCAATTCTTGAATTTGAATTTAAATTAAGAAAGAATCCAAATAATCGGAAAATCAAGTGAAATCGGATCTCTAGCATCTCACTCTTTGTTTACTCAACTTCATTTAACATAGTTAAACTTTTAGTTTTTTTTTAATTCTCTTCATTAATTTGCATCGTTTAAATAGTATCTAAATTAGTAATTTGGTACTTGACAACACAATTCCCTGTGGAGACGATAATTTACTCATCACTTTATTACTTGTGCGATTTGGTACACTTGCCAAATAGCTATCAAGTTTTTGGCGCCGTTGCCGGGGATATCAAAAACTTGATAGCTATTTGGCAAGTGTACCAAATCGCACAAGTAATAAAGTGATGAGTAAATTACTCGTCCACAAAAATGTGTTGTCAAGTACCAAATTACTAATTTAGATACTATTTAAACGATGCAAATTAATGAAGAAAATAAAAAAAAAATAACTAAAATTTTAACTATGTTAAATGGGGTTGAGTAAACAAAGAGTGAGATGCTAGAGATCCGATTTCACTTGATTTTCCGATTATTTGGATTCTTTCTTAATTTAAATTTCAATTCAAGAATTGATGGTGGGATATCTAATTTAATTAAAACACAATTCCTTGGTAGATTAATTCTCTTCAATTATCTAGAATTAACTAATTCCTTAGTCTAATTCCAAATAGAACAAGGCATGAATGAACAAAATCCCAAGTAATACCGCACAATCAACAATATCTGATTCTTAAATTATTGTCATGGTGTTTATCTCAAGAAGCAACATCACACATGAATTTCCCAATCCTATGCATGACCATCAATTCAATTTATGGTTGATCAAGTCATAAAAGCATTAAGTAGAGATGAACACTGTCAATCATGAAAAGAAAACTTAAATTAAGGAAATTATTAATCCAAATAAATCATCCATTCAATACATCATCACTCTAGCTAGGAAGAAGTTTAGAAAAACATCAGAAATAGGAAATTGTAAACTTCATTGAATCCAGAGACAACAAGAATATGAAGATCAATCATTGCTCCTTGATGATCTCCTTTGGCTCTCCTAGGGCTGGAAGCCCTCTCCCCAAAGTCCCCTCACTGTGTGGCCCCTTGACCCCCTGGCTTCTATGGCGAATCGTTCTTTTATAAGATTTAAAATCATAAAGAATTGAATATTGCTGCCACTTTTCTTCATAAAAAGCGTTAACTTGAACTGACATATCTCATCAAATCTGGTTGAATCATGATAGTGGTCAACATAATATTTGTAGATCTTTTTCTTAATATACGTATTCACCGGAATCATGTCATTGAGCACTTCTGAGTAGTGCTCTTAAATTATTACAAAAGATTTGACAAGCTCGCTTGATTTGCCTTTAATTAAGTTTCTTTGTTTCCTTGAATAGCCTTTGATTGAGTCTCCTTGATTAGCATCCTTGATGATTCTTTTGCACAAATTACCATAATTGCAGTAGATTTGTTCAAAGATCAACTTTCCTAAAATAAATAGCAAATAAACATCAATTAGGAGATAAAATCCCACAAAATCATATGATAAAGATAGGAAATATAAGTACTGACTAAGACTCATCAGTCAGCGGTTGGCTCAAGTGATAAGCTGAGCCTAGTAGTTAAGAAACTTTTACAGTGTCAAGGTTTGAGTTCATAGAAAAGCATTTGTGGGGAAAGATAACTTTAATACCTCGAACAAGATTAATTTCTCACCAAAAAGATGTGGAGATACCTAACAAAGGAACAAAAATATATATTATTATACATATATCTCTATCAAAGATAATAGCAATGAAACGAAGAAATTTTAATTTCATCCATCAAGATTGATAGATATAGAAAACTCGAGATAACCCTTAATAATACAGCCCAAATCAAGCCAATTGTTAAGCCTTTGGAAGCGTCAAGAAACCAAACCCTTCCCTATCTCTCTTACCTTAAAGGTCACTTTAAAGTTTAAATATTTTTGGTTCTCGAATAATTTGTGGCTTGTTGGTTGCAACTTGAAAGATAACGTCTAATAACAATTAATAAATACACACACAGAGACAAGGCATTTCTTTAAAAGCAAAATGAATTCCCTATTAGTTAGGCCACCCCACCTTGTCCATCTCCAAAGTATAGCACATTGGTTGCATATTTAAACCAAATTTAAAGCCCACAATTTGCAATGACTATGCATTATTGCATCTCACTAGCCTCTTATTGTGACTTGTACTGTTGTGCATATACCATTGATCTACAATTAAAGACATAGTTTATATGCATATAAAATCTTGGAATTTTATTTATTATTTTTGCCATAGCTTGAAATGATCAATCGAGGCTTTACAATGAGAAAATTTGGATTAACATAGAAAGCTAGTCACATGAGTTTTCAAAGCAAAGCTTCTCAATTTCTATACTTTATCTGCTAGATCTTCTAAAAGATGAGAAGACAAAAAATACATGTTTCACCTGCCTATATTACCCTTTGATTCTAAGATGAAGTCCTTTATTTTATAAACAAATAGAGCAATTGATATTGTTTTTCCTTGAAAGCCCTATATTCTCATAAATGAATGGCCGATCATAGTTATTAAAATCGGTTAGGACTGGTTGATTCGACCAGTGAACTGGTCACTTAATCGGTATAAGTCGGTTATCAAATCGGTTATGTATGCGAATTGGTGAAAACCAGTTTTGGCTAAAAACCGGTGAACCGGTCAAGTCATGAAATTAAAAAAAAACTATTAAATTTGGGAAAGTCATAACTTTTAACTCATTTGTTCGATTTAGACTAATTATATATCTATTTCATATAACTTTTTGAGATCTACGACATGTCGATTCTAATTTTTCAAAAAGAAAATTTATTTTATGATTTATGAGCATTTACTTGAAAATATTAATTTTTTTTAATGAATTAATGGTTAAACTTTTTTTTCCTTAAGGTCATCATTTCTCTCAAAATAAGGGTACTTTAGTTGTTTACAATAATAAATATCATCATATATAGTGTGTATTTATATATATATATATATATATAAATATTTATTTAATTTTATACAGTTCGACCAGTGACCCATTGGTTAAACCAATGATTCGTTGACTCAGTATCTTGACCGAATCGACTACCGGTCTGAGTTTAATAACTATGTGGCCGATATTACTATTGTGTTATCCAATCCAATATATTCAAAATAAGATAGCTTATGATGATTTTGGCTTTCAATAGCTCTCATTAAAGCTCCAACTTAATACTCATTAAGTGAAAGCAACTTAGAATTTATTAAAATAACCAGAACGATTAGTTCTACATTGATACGATTATCTCCCATATTTAATACTTTACCAAGGAACAAATGAGTGGGGAGGAAAACCACTCTGGAGGGATATTTTTAAGCAAAAGATAGAAGCTATTGTTTTAAATTTACTAAAGGAAACTAAATTTATACAATCTTAGTTTGTGTGGAGTTCTGAATTAATTTGTTTCAATTTTTTAAGAAAAAGGTTTAGATTAGGAGAAGGTTTATCCTCAGTTCAAACTGTGACAAACTATCAACCTTAATAAGAATTTATAATGGGATTAAATATCGCCTACTAACAAGCATACCCTGGATTCGAACTTAAATCATGGTTAGTATGAGCGAAAGGTCTGACCAAGTGAACCAATACTCGTTGGCTAATTTGTTTCAATTTGTTTTCCATCAAAGAAGCAAGTTTTCAGTCACTGCGCTATTAGACTCAACTTATGCAGTTAAAATTGATTTTAAAACTTCTACCCAAACACATCAAAATTAATTGTTGCTGCATAATATTTATGACAACATTTTTCCTTGAATTAATTGTGCAAAATCTTAACCAAGTAATTAATAAGTCTACATCAAATAGCCACATATGTTCTTTGTTGGGGGTCTAGCGGTTAGAGGAAGCTCACATATGCCGAGGAGATCTTCATTATTAGTGGGCTTAGTGAGGAACCATACAAGTGAGTTTGACATTACGTATCAACCAAAAACCTTACGGTATTAAGTTTATGGAGATTACTCTAGTATCCATATTCTTTTGTTGGGTACCAATATCCAGAGTGAGTTATCAAATATTCATTAATTGCTATTTTTATTTAATAGACTTTTTAACATTTATTGTATAGTCAATAAATATTTGACTACTTACCCTAGGTACTAAACTCATCATGGTACCATACCAATTCCTTAAATTCATGAGTCTTTCTATTTATATGTTCCTCACTTTATTCATTCCTTATCACTATGAGATTCCACTTGAATTTCCCAACATTATTTTGTGGCTAGTAAATAGTAATTGGCTAGTAAACAGTAATGTATAAATATTTAAGATGAACATGGACCTAATGATGAGGAGTATCCACATATATCGACGTTCATCACAAGAAGGTATCTGATATTGGATCTACGCCACATACTACTTTGTTCTGCATAAACGAAAAAAACTGTAAATGATCAAATGTCAGTTTAAGATAAAATTTAATATTAAGAAAAAGCGGAAAATACTGCAGTAGAGTCAAGGTAAGAGTTAAAACTAATTCAAGTCTTTACCATCTCAATCACCCAACACCTTAAGCTAGAACAATTATTATTTTTCTTCATATTTATCTGGTATATAACTATAAATTAACAAACTCTGTATAAAAGTAGTAAATGGTCGATAATAATGCAACCGAACCGAAGTGAGTTTTTTCACTGTGTTGCTGATTTTTCATTTTTAATGAAAGACACAATTGGGTAAGTGTATGTTTGGATTGAAATTTGAAATTTTAAAATTATAATTTACATTTAAATAACAAAAAATAAGTTTTTGATTAAATTATAATTTAAAAAATTTTAAATTTCAATACAAACATATTATATGTGGTTGAAACTTAAGTGGAGGTAGGTATCCTTCGTATCTGTCATCGATGAGATGCTGAATTCTCAAGAATGGGATTGTCTATTTATAGTAAGCAGAAGCACATAATTTAAAGCACGTTTCATGAACCTATGCCACGATGACCATAAAGTTCCACATATGGAAAATGAAACTGCATCTTTGCAGTTGATTTTCCCACTTCACCATATTTCATAATTTCCTTGACCAAGGGTTTTCGTTAGTTTTCATAATAAATAATGGCGACCTGTTTGAGCCAAGCAAATAATGCGGGGGTAGTCACAAAAGTTCATAATTACCCTTCACCAGTTTTTTTGTTTTATTATTACTATTGACAGTTTACCTTGAGGATAATTTTGATTTTGTGTCTGTATGACCTGTGACTTAAAAAGAACCACGGACCTAGTAAGATTTAAAGTGTTATATAATACGGTGACAAGTATTGAATATATGTTTGACACAAATACTATTCTTTTTTAAAGTGTACATCCTTCGTCGCTTAAAACAAAACTATTTTCTATACTGCTCAAATAATATGATCGATAATAGTGTAACTTAATTGGTATTTTCTTTCATTTTTATCAGTGGTTTGGTTATGGGGTGGAGACTTTGATTCCTCACAATTTATTTTTTATTGCTCTTTTAGTCCAATAAGATATCCCTATAATTAAAAAACAAAAAAACAATCCCATAATTTAGCAATTAGTAAATTCCATAATTTAATACATGTGTTACACGTAGAAATATTCATGAGTTGAGTTAGTTTGGATCTTGAAAAAAAAATGTCTAAATCGATTAATCTTGGTCGAATTGGTTTGGTTTGATTTTTTAAAATAATTTTAAGCAACTCAAACTAAATCAATCGAATTAAGGTTGGGTTGGATTGATTTGGGTCATCGGACTATTTAATAAATAATTTTTTATCTTATAGCAAAATAGTAAACCTACTATTGTTAAATTGTTTAAACTTAATTAAACAATTATATATGAATTTTAAGCATTCAAACATTCTAGTCCAGTATAAGTATTAAGATAAAAGTAAAACTAAGTTTAAGGATAAATATTTTAACGTCTCAAAATCATTATAAACCTCATTTGTAATATAAATGTATAACATTAAATGTATCTTATTTTACAAAGAAAGTTATATATATATATATTATTTCACAGAAAATATTTTAAGTTGTAAAATTTTAAAATCCAAATAAATAAGTTAATTATTAAAATGTTATTATCATAATATACAATTAAAATAAAATAAAAATAATTAAATGATTTAACCTTAAAAATAAAAAATAAAAATATATTATTATATCTTAACTTTTTAAATAAATAAAAAGTTAAATAATAATAAAATAAAATTTAAAATTCTATTACTTTTTAAATCATTTTATAAAATTATTGAATTTTTAAATTATAAAATATAAGACGTATAAATCGAATTAATCTTAATCAAATTAAATCTAATTAGAGTTTATAAACTAAATCAAATCAATTGTTTTATTTAATTTAAATTAATTTATCAAATTAATCGAATTAATTCAAATTAATAAACACAGCTAATTACAAGTAACCACGAGAAAGCTACAATACAATTTTTCACAAAGCAAAACAAGCCTAAGGGCAGCTAGCTATTGTAGGAATAATTGGAACCTGTTCTCCCTGCCTCTGTTGCTGCATTGTCAAATCATGAATCAAATTCGTGACAGAAAGCATTCCTTTTTTTTTCTTCCTGTTTTTAATGGTGATAATAATGTTTTCAAAGGAATCAATGGTCCCATGATAAAAACACAATGAGATCCTGCGTAATGTCTGTTGGACGATGGACATGTGTTGTACTTCCGAAATCAAGTGAGAACTTAATCCTCGACAAAGCAACAGGGACTCAGAGAACGTGAGAAATATATTATGTATTATATGCATCGTTAGCTCTGGCCACTAGACCAAAGGCATCCCCGAATACCTCAATCCAAAAGAAGGATTTTCCTATTTTTTATTTCCCTTTGGAGGATCAGATGGAGGGGTGCTGCTACCTGCTTCGAGGTCTGTCATTCTTTGCAATATGCAGCCAGAGAAAAGATCTAACGGGAGCCAAGTAAGTTTTTTTTTTCTCTTTCCAAAACTAAACTAGTGTTTAAACATAAAACAACCAAACTGACGTATCTATCATTTCATCTAATGAGGGTGTTGTCATGTAGCTCCCATTGTCATTTCATTTAGTTTGTTTTCCTTTTCTTGGGGCACTGTTGTTGAATATTTAAATTTGAGGCTTGGCTGTTACACTCGGTTTTCCATTGCTACAATTTAAAAATTTGGTGCTTCCTTCCTATTAAATTTTCTTGGTGGGGTTGGATTTTTAAATATGGTTTTAGCTTTAAAAGCCGTTGGGTTTCTCCTGTGCTGTGTTGCTCTGAGACTCTTAAACACCGACTCTCCTAAGCAATGAATGAAGAAAGGCCCTCCTTCTGCACTTTGTAATTGCAATATTTACTGCAAATTTCCCCTTCCTGCATACTTCTTGGGATTTTTCCAAACAATTAATACATTTCCTGGCCTCAATTTACACTCTTCTTCTACTACCCAATACTTCAATTCAATTCAATTCCATCACTCTCTTTCTCTCTCCTCTCTCTTCCATTCCTCTCTTTCTCCCTCTATACCCTATACCGTCCACCTCTCTCCCACAATTAAATTAAGCTTTAAATCACCCCCTTCATTTTCCTTATATAAAATGGCCTTGAAGGTCCATTCTCGCATCACAGATCACTTTGTTGGTTGGTGCCGGAGCTTGTTATGCTTCGAGCTGTGTCAGTCTCTTTTTGACCATTCCCGGCTACCCTTTTTCTCTTCCATATTAGCTCATTCTCACCCTGAATTAGCTTTACCCAGAACTCTCTCCACCTTAAGGTACATAAATAATTATAATACACAGTGAGTGATCACTGATCACCTTTTTTCATGCAGTCTCTTTTCAATTTTATTTTTTTCTGTAGTAATCGCATGTGCTGTATGGTGCTATTGGATTACTTTTTTGTCACGGAATTGGACTCTTTTTTGTTTCTCCTTTTTCCTTTTTGGTTAATGGTTTGTGTCAAACAGGTAAACGTACTTTGCGGAAAGCAGAGGGAAACCATGAGTCGCAGAAATGGAAGCGCTCCAAAGCTTGACTTGAAGCTGAACCTATCCCCACCAAGGGTTGGCCGGAGATTGGAGTCGCCAAGCCGATCGGCGACGGTGTCACCGTCGTCGCCGCCGAGTTCTTGTGTGTCCTCGGAGCTCAACCAAGAGGAAAACCTGAGATACTCAAACAGCCCTGAAGCCACTTCCATGGTGCTAGTAGGATGCCCTCGCTGCCTTATGTACGTGATGCTTTCTGAGGATGAGCCCAAGTGCCCCAAGTGCAAAAGCACCGTTTTGCTTGATTTCCTCCATGACAACAACAACAACAACAACAACCCCACCATAAGGAGGAACTAAACTGGGCTACCCTGTTTCCAATTATGCATTTCTCTGCTGGTATTGCTATAGTAGGACATATTAGCTTTTAATCCTAGGAATCTCCTTTTGGAACATCTTTCTTTCTTTCTCTCTCTTTTATAATATTTCAACTATTTTCCCCTTCTATGAGTAGTGCTACGTGCGCTCCACTTTGACCTTCTTTCCTCTACTTCCACTGAGGAAATCCCAAATTTTTTGTCAAAGCAAGGGATGCAGAGAAAAAGACAAAGAGTGGAGCGTTAATAGCACTATTCTAATCATATATAGAAAGAAAGTTAGTGGGAAATTTGGAAATGCTAGGAGTATCTATTTGACTCTATCTGGGAACTGGGACTGGGTTCAGCTTTCCTGCTCTTTAGCAGCTAAAAGTGTAATAGGGCTTAACCTCAGGTGCCCTCGTAGTTTTCTTGTTGAAATTTTAGGTGAAATCAACCTTCGTTTTCTTTCCTTGACTCTCCTTTCTCTTTCTCAATGATATTAATATTACTGTTTCATCCGACCTCGCACGCATGCTGTTATTGTTGATTTATTTATTTTTTTTGTTAGTTATTGTTGATGTAGTCACTATAAAAAGTAAAGATACCCATATAGCAGCACAGAAAGTTTACTCTATGTGATGACAGTGTATAGATCCTCTGTACTTGGTAACAGTTAAAAAACTTAAGAAGGCTTACCAGTTAAGGCCCACAAGCCGACCTACTGATGTTTACAGCTCAGTCTACTACAGCAGTGACCACCTTTGAAGTTGAAGAGAAAATGTACCTTTGAAGTTAAACTGTTAAAGAGGAAATGTGCGTGTATGTATCATTTTTCATTTAAACAATGACTCGTGCACCTCAACATGCTTGATATTTCACTTTTTCTTAAAATAAAAAACAACAACTAATAACTCGTCCTAGTTGAAATCCTAAGCATAATGGTTGGCAACGAACCGCAGTAGATAAATGTGTTAGTTGATTTTCTTGTAGATTGCCTGCTAACATGTTACCAAGAAAAAGATTGCCTGCTAACAATTTGGGGTAGTATCTAATATTAATGTCTATATCTATATCATCGAAACAAAATCAATTTTCTAATTTCATTCAGATCCCCTGACATGATCCAAGGTAGTGAATGGCAAGTTTTGTTTTGCCTATAATAGTTCAGAAAGAAAAAAAAAAGGATATTTCCAACTGTTACAAGTTACAAACTATCCACGAGTATAACGAGAGCAATGGCGTGAAACAGTGAAACTGTGAAAGTCATATGTCGTGTAGTATAAGAAAATTTTATTGTGGGTTAGGAATAGAAGGATAAGTGAACTAAGGGATGGTAGAGGGTGGGTTGGGTAGTTCCGAGCATTAAAAAAAAGGCCATTCTATTAAGACCATTTAAATCACATAAATGCAAGAGTAATTGAGACGGTTGAGAATAATGAGGGAGATATTACGTCAGATGATAAATGCACACCTCTTTCCATCCATTTTTCTATTCCCTCCTTCGCCAATCGCTGCCATATCCATGATCTTTTTCCTTGCATTTCACCTTCCTTTTCCTATTTCTCAACCAAAATGAAATGCTCACACCAGGCCGGCCTCCATTTTTGTTTACCTACAAGTACAACTCATTTCTCCTCTCCTTCTCCGATTCATTTCTATGTTTTTTTTTTGACAAAAATTATAATAATGATAAATTACTTAATATTACCGGTTAAGGCCAGAAAGAACAGGTAGAGATTTCTACGTTTAATTTGATTTAATTTGCTTTCACCCTTTTCATTACTTAACTAATACATGCAAACACATCATTGTACCAACTAAGGCTCTCGTGTTGTCAGTTTCATAATAAATTGACATTGAAGGTATGAGGAGTATTAGTCAATGAATTAAATAACCATTTTGATAAGAGACTTCAAAAACTAGAATGCTGTTAACTATAATATCTTATTACTTGATAGTCTTCCTCTTTTATTTATGGGAGTGATTTTAGTGAGGAAACTAACATGAAAATAGAGTAAATATTGAACGTTAATTTAATAATCATGGGACTTAAAAGATCACACGATTATTTTATAATTTTATAATAAAATTATATAACCATTTAAAAAAATCACATTTGATACTTCGTACAAGTTTAATAACCATCCCTTTTATTTCTCATATTAACTTTCTTATTAGAATATATATATATATATACATTTCTAAAAATGCTGAGGTATGTCATCAATACATCAAGGGCAATTTGAACAAGGTACACAGCTCTTGGAGAGAGAGGTTATCAAGATGAGGGGCCAAAGGCTCAGAACCGAAACCGCAGATAAGGATATTGATTACTAATAAGCGATGGGGTCGGGAGAAGGATCATCAATGCTTTAAATCAGTCTTCATTACGAGAAAGTATAAGAAACTAGGCATCATGTGATAAACGGCATTACTTCAGTAACGATCTTTTTTTTTTTAGGGTATTGGTACTTAAGGGTGAGTTGTCTAACATTTATTAGTTGTTATTTATATTTAATAGACTCTTAAATATTTATTGTGAAACTAACAGCCAATAAATGATTGACAACTCACATTGAATATTAAACCCATAAGAATACCATAGTAACTCCATGTGATAAAAACAAAGTTAGGACCGGTAAATAAAAAATGTTCAGTAAGTCCGAGAATCTGAGGCCTGGACTAAGAAGTGTCCAGAAAGGAGGTTACACATAACGTTAAAATATATACTTTTCACAGATAGAGATATAAATATAAACTAATTGTTTAATATTTTGAAATTAAATAGTTAATTTGTAGCTTGTAATTAGAAATTAGAATTCAAGCACAAGATTTAGGTACACTTATCCTTTGTACATGATATAAACCCACAGCACTTTTAGATGAAAGAAGTTGTAGAGTTAAAATCAAGACTATTCTCAGGCTCATAAGATGAGAGTTGATTATTGATTTCTACATCAACTTCCACTTTTCTTTTCTTTTTTATTAGGATGCTAGATATGTTTGTTCGTCATACATTCTCTGGATGCATAAACTGAGGAATATTAATCATTAGAGTTTTTCCTTTCTGTTTCCTATTTCCCCCTAGAGTTGCTCATAGCCACATGAGAAGGGAAGCGTATTTACATAAAGATCTGCAATTGCGTTTCAATCCAACCCCCAGCTCCCTCAAGAAAGAAAGAAAGAAAGAAAGAGAACAGCTATATTAATTCACAATCTACAAGTCAATCGGATAACCTAGGAGGCTAGGATGATGAACACCACCATTTTCTCCATGACAGCCAGCCCAAAACAGAAGCTCACTAAATGTTCCTTGATTTTAATATACGCATAAGCATATTTTGCTAAAATACAAACTAGGCATCACTTCATCGATCAGAATATCTGACACGGCATATTTATCAAGGCATGAAAACAAGTTAAGAGTCAAATTTTCATGATAGATAAATTATATGAAGGCATATCCCTTAAATGCGTAGTTTAAACAACATAAAATCCTTTATATGATCGTTCAAGATAGGTTATACCATCTTTGATACTATTCTGATGCAAATCAATCTCATTTCTCATAAAAAATCATGGTGAAAAAAACAAGAGTTTAATTTTCATTCACTGTCAGTGTAAAATTTCTTTACATTATCATTCAATCATGTATTGTCATGTTACTGAATTTGACTATCATAACAACTATTTAAGAAGTCTAACTCTTTAATGATGTGTTAAAACATAATTGAATGACAGTATAAAAAAAATTATTTTAATAGTGGATCAAAATTAAGTTCAAAAAATATACATAGTTATATACACATATTTCTTGAAGAGGCAAGCACTGCGTTGGACCCATAATTTGCAGCCTCATATGAATATAACCACAATGTGTCAATAGCAATATTCTGACCTACTGAACAATATAATGAAGTTTGACAAGCAACGTAAAAAAAAATAAAAATAAAATTGAAAATAATCATATTTTGGTCGAAATACCTACCAGATGGTAAAGTATCCACTCAGACAATGACTTACTTTGAAACCTCGGTGTGCTAATCACAGAATAGCCCAACCAAACTCTTTAAATATCCGTACGATGACCAGTCTACCAATATCTCAGGTATTATTTTAACTCAGTATCAAGCAGTCAAATATTTATCCTTTGGCCTTTTTTTCTATGTATTTGCATCAACTTTAAAATTTTCAAGTTGTAAGAACTAATAAATAATAAATAATTTAAAAGAGTGAATTGGAGAATCTGATTGTTCAATAAGTCAGAAGATTTCAAGCTGTAAGAATTAATCAACAAATTTTTTTTGCAATGGAAATGTTAATGAAGCATGGGTTTTTGGACACCATGATCCATGAGAGTTGAGTTCTTCAGCAAGGTTTTTCTCGACAATCCATGGAAGATGTTGAAATAACAACAACTGTTACTGACTAGAGTAATAATGTTTGCACAATCTTACACTTAGAGACTCCTCACATACTTGCATGAAAGTCATTGGATAACACTCTGGTCACACTGTGCATGTTTAGTTTAACTTTTAAAAACTTCCAAATCATAATTTGGGCAAAAGCTTATTTCTTAATGTTTTTGCTCAAACTATGATTTTGAGGTTCCAAAAACTAAACCAAACACACCGTAACTTTTTCTAAATTATCCAGATTGTGCACATACCTCACATGTGCAAGTATCTTTCCCCTTCACTATATTGTCATCAATGAATTATTGTCACCATAAAAACAAGTTATTTTAGAAACAAAAGTAAAGGAAAAACAGAAGTTTGTTTTCGTTTTCTTGTTTTTACATCAGGTGCTTCTCAAAACTATTTTTAAAACAAATCAACAAAAACATATAACCAAACATGTATTTTTGTTTTTGTTTTAAAAAACTGAAAACTGCTTTTGGAAACAACGATCAAACAGGCCCAGATTGTTAACATCAATGTACTCATTAGCACAATAAAGGAAGCTCCTTTTCCCCATCTTTAAGCAAGCACAGAACAAAAATATGAACACAGTACATTTCATGTCATTCCAGAATTTGTACCGTCATTCAGACATTATGTTTAGAGAGACATTCGGTATACTACCATTGTTATATATGTAATCATTTTGGCACTGCACCATAATCGAGTGGAGACTACAAGTAGGATACGCAATATGAATTATAGAGTGATTTGCATAATTACCTGTGCAAACTTTTCTAATAACTTCACTGAAAAATCACATCTGAATTCCGTTGAAAGCCATGCTGAGAAGAAGAAACATTATAAAATACTGAGGTCCTATGACGATAACTACCAAAAAGAGATCATCTGAAGCAGTAGTTCTAAGAGTTCTCCAGATTGAATTCTCCCCATCCGCTACTGCTTCTTATATACTTATCAACAATGCCAAATTCCCGATTCTGAGCAACCCGCCTGGCATAGTTTTCAGTTGAAATTGGACCCTTCTTCAACCTACGGTAATAAACGATATGCCAAGGCCACAACCGAGCAGAACCAAAGAAGGCATCCATTGTCAAAAAAATTTCATCTTCTTTTGGAAGTTCAAGGCCATAGTGATTAAGAACCATGCACATCTCCTCTGTGGATATGATTGTTGAATGGCCAGAATGGGGATTGGCATGTTTTTCTGAACCTGGTGTCTGAATTTCTGTTGGAATATCATCCATCACCAATGTTCCAGAATGCCAAAAGCCCTCTGTCTCTTTCACTCTATCAGGAGACAAATTCCCAGCAGCAAGTGGTTTGGATAAATTTGTCGCTCCATCAGATGGGATTAAGAGAATATGGTTTTCATTATTGTCCTCCTGTACATATTGATCCTGTTCCATGGCATCCACCACTGTGGTGTACAATGCGGCATTTCCATTTACAGCAACACTTGTATCCTTGGATTGATCATTCTCCAATTCCATTTTACTGCCAATCTGTTCTCCCTGTGCAACCAAATAATCCACAGATTCGAGAGCAGTAGCATTAATGGATAGGCTTTTTGAATTCAACTGAATTTTATTTGGAGATGACGGTAAAGGATGACTGAGTGATACAGACAAAGATGTGGGGGAGCTTGACCTTGTAGAATTTAGACTTCTGCCTCTAGAATACTGGGATTTTGAAGAAGACCTTAAATTTAAAGATGAAGAACATGCTCTGGAACACACCGGTCTAGATCTAGAATGGGAACTAGACCCCATAGAGGATGAGATTGACCTCCTTGATTTCTTTATCCTAGATCTTTTAGGTGATTCAATTTCCTTTCTGCTTTGCTTCTTTCCTCTGTAGTCCATTCTTCGATGCCTATAAGTTTCCTTCGATATGGGCGAGGATTCATTTCTTAATGACATCCGGTAATGTCGTGAACCGGACACCCTCCGCTCATTTCTCTGGTGCCTCATTGATAAAGTATCGTCACTTGACCACGGCCTCACACAGGAACTGGATCCAAATTTATTCTCATCGTCAACTCTATGCTTTCTATCTATTTTATCATCCAGCCCAACATCAAACCTAGTATATTTTCTATGTGAAGAATGTTCTTTAGGACAATTTCGCATTTTGTGACCTGAATCACCACATCTATAACATGTTTGCTGGTATTTTGAGTCATTAGGATGGTTTGAAGTTTCCTCACCAATCCATGTTCTCCCTATGTTCTCTTGAGAGTTTGCTGCAGGAGAACCACCAGAGTAATCTATATGATGATTTTCATTCTCATGCTTCCTGTCATAGCCATGGCAAGGGTCATATCGATCAAATTCTAAAGCATTTTCATTCCCATTGTCAATTGATGGGTCATGAATTGGCTCACCCCATCTACCATTGTCCTCCGGGTTAGGAATGACTCCACCAGCATCGTCTGATAAGTCTCCCCCATAATCTTTTTTTCCCCCAACATAATCCTTAAAATCATCTTGATGATATTCCCTCTCCTCACCAGACATGTGAACAGATTTACCCCTTCCAACATTACCAATCTTGTAATTCCTCCATCCATTGAAATTCACTTTCCTTCTTGCATAGCCTAATCTGTCAGAATTCCTTGCATGTTGCAACTCATAGGTTCTACCACCCCTAGCAAATCTTTGAAAATGTCCAGGCTGTCTATTAGACCATGTAAGAGTCAGTGGCTCCCCGCATATATTTCTACCTTTTAGTGCTCTCAAAGCTTTCACTGCATCTGGAGGGAAGTCAAATACTACAAAACCATAGCCTTCCCTTTTCAGCTGAAGATTACAATGTCCAAATCTACGGAATACATGCTCAAGTTCATCTCTGCGAGTGCGTTCGGATAGGTTACCAAGATAAAGGGACATCTGCAGGATTACCCAAAGAGAAATATGAATTTATAAACAAAAACCTGTTTAATACACGAAGAAAGAACATTCTCTGAAAATAAACATCAAGGAAATTTTCAAAGTCCCAGCAGAAAAGAATTTAAGAATACCTTCATTCTTCAAAATGACAAAGAGGTTCTGCAGTTTGCTTGGGTGACAATACGTCATGCAGCCCATGCAGATTCAGGTTAGCTACACACATATTAATCATTTGATTCTATTACCATCAGAAGGAACAGAAACATCTAAGGAAATTCACTCCTCATCGAACTTAAATCCACTGGTAATTTATTTTGTTCCCACAGTCCCACTTACTACGCCCGGACACAGAAAATAAGTTCATCAAATTGTGTGTACAACAGCATCACAGTTGCTAACAGTAAGTGAACAAAGTCCACAAGCAGGTGCCATGTAAATGAAACAACACCACTAAAGTGTGCCGACGCCACTCTTAAAAAAAGACCTTAAGCTTAAGCAATAATACTGAAAGGCATGTATTTTCATTCAACAACAATTTCCCCACTTAATCTAATTGAACTCAAGCGAAGCATGACACCCATTTAAACAAATATCCTAATTTCAGCTCCAAAACGAAACCACCCGTCAAAGTTGTTTTCTAGATTCTCTTCAACTTGGCATTGACAAAATAAATCAGACGCGCAACAGGAACATCGGATGGGAGAAGACATAAGTTACATTAAAAATTATAAATAATAATAATTATTAAAAAAAAAAAACTATGACGGAATCACAAAGACGAAACACCAATTTATTTCCTAACAGCGTTGAAATAGGAATTTTGTCGAACATGTAAAACGCATGAACAAATAGAACAAATAATCTAAACAGGAACCCTAATTTGAAGTCATAAACAGGATTACCGTGCTTCATTCAATGCGTTGATTACCAAGATGAAGGTCCAGCAGAGTGATGAGGTGATCCCTCTGGAAAAGCCGGAGTGGAGTGCACGTGGCCCTCTTCTCTGTTCCTCTTCGAACTCCCGAGTTCCGAGTCGACTCACTTTATTATTGACTTGTCATCGCGTCAGTGGGTAGCACTAGCAGTGGCAGTGTGGCGCCGTCAAAATTTTCCTTAGTGGAATGGCAGATGCAGCGAAACTCTCAAATGGTGTCAGCGCTAGAAATAAGAAGAAGCAAGGCTCCCACGAAGAGCATAACGTTAACGGTGAGTGTCACTCCCTGGGAATTGGGAAATATCGGAAATAAGGCGAGAGCCTACACCGTTGCGTTACAATTGGTCAAAACTCCGTTTCATGGGCGTTCTTTTCAGATTGGACGCACCTGATTTTAGTCACGTGCCACGCACACCCATTAGCTATAATGATATGTCGTCGCTAGGAGTACTCTTACAATTATGCCATTTTCGTAGATGAGTTTTAGTATGTTTAGATTAGATTATGTTATATAACTACAAACTTTTATTGATATTAGTATTTTGTCCTGATTTTGAATTGTGATGAGTTTTTTTGTCATTTAAAATTTTCTTCACGAAAAAAAAACCTTGTTATACCAATAAGTAATTAGTCAAATTGATAAGACTTTGACTTTTAAGAAAATATTAAAAGTTTAAATTTTTAGAGTTGTTGTTGTTTTAAGAGCTTTATTATAATATTTTTTGGCAAAAAATAATAATAATAATCTCAGCAGTTCTCTTTAACATGCAAACCTACATAAACAAACTCAATCATAACCAATCAATGGTGGGTTAGTTAGGTTCTGCTAGATTGGATTGGATCTAAAACCACCAGACTCGTAAAGCTTAGGTTGATTTGTAGGTTTTTCACGTTTTCAAGCTAACTTAGTTTGCATACTTCGTAATTTTTTTCATTAGTGAAACAACTTTGTGTTGATCTCAAAAAGGCATTGTTACACTCAAGTTTACCGAAAAAAATTGATCATTGACTCTTAAGTATATTTATATTTATTAGGTTATTTATAATAAGTTTGAATGATTTGAGCATGTTTAATTGACATATTTTGTGTTTTTAATGTTTAATGGATTTAATTTCTATCCACTCTTTTCTTTACACTGTCATCTAATCATGTGTTGTAAAATTATTAAAATAGTTAGATTTTCTAAGTATTTATTATGATAATCAACTCTTTTACTAATTTGGCAACACATAATTAGATGACAGTGTAAAAAAATTTTACCTTGACAATAGATAGAAATTAAACTCATGTTTAATTTATTGTTTATTTTGTGTTAAACACGCAAATTAAACATCATTAGTGACTTGGTAAAAAAAAAATTCAATATGAAATAACCCAACCCAATGTCTCATAATTGGATTGCGTCAATCAATGACGACGTTTGGTTCAATTTTTATGGAAATGCATCACTTAAAATGTCATTTATAAGTATCTATAATTTCTTATTGAAACTTGTGTCATGTCTTACCCTTAAATGAGACAACTTTTCTTTTTTAAAAACTTTTTCTTTAAAGAAAAATAGATTTGGTTAAAAGATACTCCAACTCATAAACAACCCTAATAAAACAGTAGCTATTGTTTTACCATCAAAAAAAAAAAAAACACAGTAGCTATTGTCCCCAATAGTCACCAAACCGTATTAACAAGTGCTTCTGTTTGCTATCTATTCAAATTGATGATGGAAAACCATCATGTGCCTCGATGCCAAAACAAAGGAGAAAACCCGTTTTTTTCACATGAATTGGGGCAGATTCACTAATCTGTTATTATTATGGAAAACAAAACAAAAATTGGAAGAGATTCATTGGCATTAAGGCAAAACATACGGTGGGAATCAAATACTTGGTAGAGGATGTTATATACTTCCTAAGTTTAAGTAGCTTTTTTTTAATATTAAAATAGGAAAAAAAGTAGAATAATGCTCTTTGTAAATTAAGTACCAAAATAAGTTTTTTTTTTTTTACGTTGGTTAACATGTTTAGTTTTTTTTTTTAAACCATCAACGTTTTCTTATATATATATATTTTAAGTTATTGAGTATTTTAGGATTTTGGTTGAGTAGTTTTAGGTTTTAGTTGATTGGTTTAAGATTTTAGATGAATTGTTCAAGATTTTAGATGAGTAGTTTATGATTTTAAATGAGTAGTATAAGATTTTGGATGAACCATTTAGGATTCATGCAAAAAAATGATTAATTACGTTGAGAAGTCGATTTTATGAAAACTGACTTCCCAACATGAAACAAAAAAGAGTCTATTTTGATACATAATTTTTAAAGAGCATGAAATTAGAATTTTTTTTACTATATCAATATAAAAAAGCCAAGTTTAAGTACGCCTTTTTTATACGAATATACCTAAAAATATATATATATCGTTTTACCACAGTTCAAAAATTATTTACCAAAATACTTTATTTTTTTTTCACATTAGGAAGTCGGTTTGAGCCAAACCGACTTCGGCTCAAATCGAATTTCTAATGTGTTTTTTATTTATTTAATCAACGTTGAGAAGTTTGTTTGGGAGAAATTGACTTCTCAACAGGTTATTAAAAAAATTGAATTTTAATATTGAGAAGTCAATTTCTCCCAAACCAACTTCTCCACGTTGATTAAATAATAATAATAAAATACGTTGGAAAGTCGGTTTCTCCCAAATCAACTTTCCAATATGAAAAAAAATAGAGTATTTTAGTATATAACTTCTTAATTGTGATAAAATGATATATAATTTCTTTTTAAGTATATTCGTATAAAAAAGCTATTTAAGCACATATCAAAAGTAAAAAAATTGAATTAACAAGCACATGATTGGTTGATGGTTGATGGGTACAAACCAAATTGTTGGGCTAGGTATGCTTTAAGACCTATAATCAAGTTAGAGATATGTTGTTAAAAGGAGTTGTTATGATACCTTGATGAGTTTGACACTCATAGTGAGTTGTTAATTATTTATTTACTGTTGGTTTCACAATAAATGATAGAAAGCCTATTAAATATAAAAAATAACTAATAAATGTTTAACAACTCATTCTGAGTATTAGTACTCTAAAAAATTATAAGTGCCGGAATAATCTTCACTGTTATTAAATAACTTCGCAAAACTTTCAAAATTCAATGCTTTTGTCCTAGAGAACAGGAACAAGCCAATTCTCACAATGCTATAGATGATGAGGAGGATGCTCATGAAAATTATAGTAGCAAAAAAGGAGAGAATGGAGAAGTACACTAGGCTATAGGATCCAAACAAAATTAGAAAAAGCAAAATGTTTAGCTGGGTACTGCATCTCATTACTATTGCGAAGGGAAATACAAATTTGACCAAAGTGGTTGATTTGCCCCCTCTAAGTTGATATCTCTAATTTTAAGGGAGTATACTTAAAACTAGGAGTGAAAATTTTATGACTAGTTTTTTAATAAGTATTTTATATGAAATTTATTCATGAATTTTTTATTTCTATTTTTAAGGGACCTCAAACTAACCCTAAAATAAAAGTTTTTCTCTTTATCCTTAATCTTTAATATGAAATTATGGTTATGTGGTGAGAATTTAATTCCTTACATTCTTATTTTTTATTCTCCATTGAGTCAAATAGGACATCTCTAAAAATAAATAAAAATAAACTATTGGACTGCTTCAGCAAAAATGGCCTTAGTCCATCTATATTACGTGCTCAATAGACTCAAATTATTTCGAATATTTTGATAGGCTTCATGAGCTCCAACTTCTTTGACGAATCATTGATTCATTGTGATTTATTCTGAGAAATGCCTAACCTAGTAACCTGATCGCTAAAAACAACTCAAAATGACATGAATGTATATAAGTTGGTCCAAAAAATTTCTAAACTATATCCATCTTATCTTTTATCTAACGCGTCATATTTTAATATTTGTTCTTATATTTATTTATGTATTTATCCTGAATTATAGTTCTTCGTTTTTTCGATATATCCATCTTATCTTTTATCTAACGCGTCATATTTTAATATGTGTTCTTATATTTATTTATGTATTTATCCTGAATTATAGTTCTTCGTTTTTTCGATATAAAGAAAATTGCAAATCATAAAACAGTGGGCCGAAGACCAAAATGGGGTGTTTGTTTGTTAGGAATTATTAAGATATTTATCTTTTTTTTTATAGAATATCAGTATCCAGACGAGTTGTTTGATATTTATATTTGAATTTAATTTTAATTTATTGTTAGTGTAAAAAAATTTTACACTATCATTTAATCATGTGCTGTCATATCATTAAAAGAGTTAGATTTTTTAGGTGATTATTGTAATAGTTAAACTTTTTTAATAATTTAGTAACACATAATTGAATAACAATATAAAATTTTTTTACATTAATAATAAATCAAAATTAAACTCTTTATATTTAATAAATTTTTTAATATTTATTATGAAACTAATAATTAATAAATAATTAACAATTTACTTTAAATTCTTATCATAATATCGTATCAGGTCTCTTCATGATTGGTCTTCACATAAAAGAATCATGATTGGTCTTCACATAGAAGAAAGCGTGTGAAAAATCCTTGTGATTACGATATTACCCACCCTCATTCTACCAAATCCCAATCGTGCTCGTTTTCTTCTTTATTCCTACATTTGCCTTGGTTGCCATCCTTCAATTACACCGATTCTCTCCTTGTCTCTGCCTCTCTCTCTTTCTCTCTCCTATCCACTCTCTCTATCTCTCCTCAAACATTTCGATACTTTGATCAGATCCACAACACTCACCGGACCAAAATATCTGCTATTCATCCATGACGCTTGGCTCTGCAGGATCCAGTGTCGTGGGTCAGTCCCTCACCTATCACCTTGTGCTTCCAAGCGTTTTTCGCTAAAGCTTTATTTATTTTTTATTTTCCCACTTTTTTTTTTGTTTCGAAAATTCTTTCCTGGGTATGCACTTTGCAGATTCTGTTAGTTACTTGTTGCCGTTAACCTATAACACTTGATGCGCCTTTTTTTCTGAATTTTTTTTTTCGCGTTTGTTCCATTTTGTCCTGGTTATTTTTCTTTTGTGACTTTGGTGGTGGAAACGGCGTGGAATTTTCGATCGGTGACTGCCGTTCCGGATGGTGAATTTTGCATAAATATTGGTTTTGGGTATTTTATGAGTACATTAATTATAATCTTAATCTACTTGCGTTGTGTTCGTATCTGTTAATCATTACCGGCCGGTTTTCGATACTTCCGAGATCACAATTTTAGCGTATTCCTATGTTTCTATGAAATGCATATTTCATTTCTAATGCTGTTTTAATATGAGAGCGCCCAGGTCAGTTGGCTGTTTTCAATAGTCACTGCTTGGTACGATTTTTCTGCTAAAGCCATGTTCTTTACTATTTCTTACACTTAATGAATTGAAGCTTAAGCCAACACGAGGGTGTGATTAAAATGAAACAAATTTTTGTTCCGCATCATTATTCTCATATCTATTACTAATAAAAGAAAGCCCCTGTGACCTGCAGCATCTATTTGAGCACCTCTGATGGTTCTTGTTGCCAGCTAACGATTTGGTTATGACATACTTTCGTCCTAAATATAATGCAAATTTGAAGTTATCTTCAGATGCCTTGTGGATAAAAAAGGTTCCATCTGCTGGATGAGGAAATCGTCTCTTTATAGTTATTTGAAAATGGTTTGAAAACATTTGAAGAATTATATCACGGTTCGAATATGGCACACTCGCTCTGGTCCTTGAGTTCAGGACTTTGAAATGGGTGTGATTAAAATTTAGAGAAAGATTATTTATTTATCCATTCTTGACATGTACTGAACATATAATGGCAAGTGTCACAGTGTTCATCATATTAAAAATGCTTATGTGACATCTTTTAAAATTTGTATGAGTGTGTTGTTAAATGTATTTACACCTCAATGCAGTACCAAGGAACTTCAGATTGCTGGAGGAACTTGAAAGGGGAGAAAAAGGAATTGGAGATGGCACAGTTAGCTATGGAATGGACGATGGCGATGACATTTACATGCGCTTTTGGACTGGCACCATTATCGGCCCCCATAATGTAAATATTTCTGTGTCATAACCCTGCTTTTATTTTTATGTATGTGTGTGTAAGATGAGCTTTATTTTATTTGAACAAGTGAATTCTCATGCAGCAATTGATTTAATTTATAAGAACCAGTTCAAGTGTGGAAGTTACGCATTCTAAAATTGAAGTCCTTACTTCCAGGTGATAACAACCGAGCATATTTTACATGTTTCCTTGAACATACTTCTGTGTATGTACACGAGCATGGTGTTCAAGTTTGTGTCCAGTTTTAAGAATTAGGTTAGATGCACATGAGCACATACTTCTGTGTATTTGTACATGCGCACTTATATCATTATACAACTTTAGTGTGCCTAATATTGACAGCTATTAAAATTATAGTTGGAAATTTTATTACACTTCTGTAATTTATCTTATGGTTATAATGGAGGCTTTTTTTGGCTTTCTAAGTATAGAATGATCTAGGTATATGCTATTATGCCCTTCCAGGAGCCTGCTGAATCTTTGACTTGACTTGATTAATGTAACCTCTTTTGGACCATTTGTAAAGAAGTCTGGAGTATGAATGATTGGTCTACCGTCTATCCTTAAAATTGGAAATTTGGGCTTAGCATATCTTTTCTGGATAATGTACTTGTCTTTTATTTCTTGTGTAATTAACAGGCTGCTTGGAAGTTCAATAATTGTGCTCTTTCTGTTTTCTCTGTCAGACCGTTCATGAAGGAAGAATTTATCAATTGAAGCTGTTTTGCGATAAAGACTACCCAGAAAAGCCCCCAAGTGTTCGGTTTCATTCACGGATCAACTTGACTTCTGTTAATCACGAAACTGGAGTGGTATCATTTATAGTTTTTCACATGCTTTCAGCTTTTATATATTTTTGTGTGGTGCGATATATACACAATGCTAACTGCTGTGTTTTCCACTTTGATTTCTCAATTGGTGATAAATTTGAGATGTATGTTAGCGGAGATGTATTCAAGAGTGATATGGGTTTTTTGAGAAGGAAATATATGCATTGATTTCATTCTGCATTGATGAAAAAAATACAGGGTTGCCTCACCAACATCCCATCCTACTTCTCTAATCATTATGATAATGAAATTTAGTCCATTTTACAAACTTGATAACAAATTACCTGTTTGCCAAGATTTAAGGATTTGCAATTGAAACAGGTTGAATCAAAGAAATTTGGTCTTCTTGCAAATTGGCAACGAGGGTATACTATGGAGGATATACTGACCCAGCTGAAGAAGGAAATGGCAACTCCACATAACCGGAAGCTTGTCCAGCCTCCAGAAGGTACCTACTTTTAGTCTCCAAGATCGTACAGATATTGGATCATATTGCATTTGCAGTATGCAATATATAGTCTGTAATGCTTTGTGGATCCTTCTGAATTCAAGAACATATAGGGGAATGCCCCCAAAAGATTCATCTTTACCTCGGCTTCAGAGTTGTTTTGTTGTCTTACTTTGTCAGTTGTGTTGAAGGGATGCTGTCTGATTAATGAGATATTATCTGTGTCAAATATATTGAAAGCAACTCTTAAAAGTAGTATTTTCACATCTAATTATAACGGTGCTTTCGATTTTGATCTTGCTTCCTTTTGGTTCACTTGATTTCTGCTTTCTAACTTTTAGTTTTAAGTAAGCTGGTGTTATATGGAAAAGTGACAAATGCTGTATGGATGTGTGCATTTTCTTTGGGTTTGGTGCTTGTTAAGTTCTCAATTGTCAATGGAGCATTGCTATTTGTTACGAACGGTTTTCTACGAAACCGATCACGAATAGCAAAGCACTTGTTCTGTTGAAAGTGTAATAAGGTAAAAGAAAAAAAGAAAAGAACAACTTCATAAAACGCAAACAAATAGTATTGTTCTTTTCTATTTATGTGACGTTTTACAAAACAAGTTTCGTACAATTTAGTATTTCCCTTGTCAATGTCTCCGTAATTCTTTCTCTCTGGTCTTTATGGGGGTTCTTATCATTCACTTTTGATATTGATTGAGAGCTGAGCATTTATCCCCGGCATCCAGCCTTGGATCAGAAGCTGTATAAAAAACAGTAGCGCTCTCTATGGTTGAATAAGTTTTTGCCAATTTTCGTTGGGTGCTCTCCTGCTCAGTTTCCAAGCACGGTATGCGCAGCGTAATTTCCGTTGGCTGGAACAACATTGAAGCGTTATGAACTACTATCAATATCAATGCGTAAATCGAGTTTCAAAGGAATTGAGACGTAGCCTGATAAATTGTATTTCATTAAGTGCCTGAACACTGAATTTTATTGTGTTGTCGTACTCGTATATGCGTTCTTGTGGTGTCCTCTACTCGTTTCAATCTCCGTGCTCTTTAGGCGTCTATTCATTATAGCAAAAAACGAAGCATGGCTATTTTCTAAACATCCTTATCATTTTCTTAGAAAAGCTGGGGGAAAATGGTTGCAAACTTGCAATCATCAACCAAGAAATTCAGAACCTGGATTATATGAAGCAGTTATTTATCTTTGTTTTATAATAACTTTAGCTTGTGTTTTACGAAAGGTTCACCTTCAAAAAAAAAAAAAAGGTAACAAAGAACATGCTTGGGTGGTAGCCGCCGCCTTCACGTCTTGTTAGGCATGTGACCTAGTCAAATACTATGTTCTTTGAAGTCAACGTCAATATTGAGCCAACATCGACATAATTTGGCTTATCGTAACTTTCATAATTCATTAGGTCTGATAGGTAGTGTTTAAAATAAATAAAATTGAATTGAACTGATTTAATTTGAAATGAATTGATTTAATTGAAAAAATAAATTTTGTGTTTGGAATCTATTATTAAAAGTTGTATTTGAATTAATTTAGAAGGGTGAAGATTCACTTATACAAAGTATAAGTCTTGACACACTTACACCACTCAATAATTTTTTATAGAATATGAATTTAAACAATCTAACCGTTAAAGAACTTTCAATTTAACTGATAGTTGATTAAATTCACATTTTACAAAAAATTATTGAGTAGTGTAAGTGTGTCAAAACTTACATTTAGTGTAAGTAGATCCCCACCTAATTTGAAAATCAATTCTTATGTCATTAAAAAAGAAATTCATTTTATTTCATTTTATTGTTTTATTTTTTATTCTTATATTATTGTAAAATTAAAAATTTAATAAAAATAAAATAGTCAATCTAAATAATTAAATTTAAAATCAAATCAAATCTTATCATATTTGATAAAATTTGTAAATTTAAATAATTAAAATTTATAAGATTTTAAAATCAAATCATTTCTTACTTTTTAACATTCGAAACACAAAATTTGATTTACAAATTAAATCAAAATTCAATTTTTAACATTCTAAATAGACTCATATTGATAATGATGTTATGCTAATGCAGCCCTTTTGTTATTGCTAATGGATAATGGACTTTCGTTACTGTCAAGTGTCAAGTCCTACTTCTCTGTTTTCAAAGTCCTCAAATAACTAACATGCGATCATTATTTTGTGATGTTGCAAACATATTGTAGCAAAACAACTCATCAACTAAAATAGAAAATGATCTTGTTCTAAACCTGAAATTAATTGATAGAGACAGAGTATACAAATATTCTACTGCTTACATACTAATAATCTGCTAGCCCCGTTCTCTTCATCATATAAACCCTAACCCGACACCCATATCTTCTAACAGAAAGTGGTTTATTTGTCACATGTTTCTTGCTATTCATTATCTATAAATTATCTAACAAAATTACAATTTATTTATACGTTAAAAAAATTACAATTATTGAGTAAATAGATAACTTAATCCCTAAGAAATATTTATCACTTGCAGTTTAATCATAAATTTATTTTTATGTACGAGTTAGTTTGTAAATTTATAAATTTAATTTAGTTTTTATGTTATCTCTTATTGACGAAGTTAAATAGTAACTCCTAATATGACACGTTAAGTGCTTACGTGCAGCATTTAGTGACCCCCCATGACACATTACTTACCACTTTCTATTGAGATATAATGTTGTTTTAACTTAATGAATCATAATCCCCTCATACACAAAGTATTCAGTCACTTGATCTCTAAGCTAAAATGACGTCGTACCTCAAAAGAAAGTGTTGAGTAACGTGCAATATAACACTAAACGTTACACATAAACATTTAGCATGTCACATTAAAGAGAAATTCTAATATACTCTTAGTTAATACTCTCAAAAATTTTGTCAAATTTGATTAAAATTTTATTAAAAAAACTTTAAATATAATATAATTGTATATATGATCATGTAGTAACACGTGTTACATTTTTAAATGCTTAGTGTTAAAGTACATAAGAATTTCTTTATGTTAAGGGTTATCAAGTAACTTGGTCAGTTATAAATAATGAAAGGAATACATTGATACAAATTTTATAAATTTTATAAATTTAAAAACTAACTTATATATACAAAAATAAATTTAAAGTCTAAACTTAAAAGATATTTTCAATGATTAAGTTATGTGTTTACTCGTTAGTTATTATTAAATGATTTTGTATGTATACAAATAGTCTTATCTAATATAATTAATTATCTTTACTTTTTCATTTTTTTTTAAATTTCAGGTGATACTCTTTCTTATTTGCTTCTATGTTAAGATACATAATCCCTCAACCATAAGAAGAGGTAAAAAGTGAAATTTATATATTAGAAAAAGTGAATTTTAAACCTAACTAGCTTGGCAAATCTAAATCAAATAACAATTATTCCTCTATTCTTATTCTTTTCAAATATTTTTTTTAAAAAAAATTTCGCGAAACGAGAAGGGAGAACCTTTCTATCACCGTCTTGAATTACTTCTATAAAGTTGTCGATAAAATTGGTGTTCCATCTTCATCTTCTGCGAATCTTTCTTTATTCTTCATCATCGTCATCAAACCCTAAAACGTAGCCTCCGGAGCGCACGTTTGGATCGGGCCATTCCATTTTCGAGTTTAGGGGATTTATAAATCTGGCAAAGCGATTCATTTTGCATCAGGAAGCATAGATCAGATTCAGATTCTGATTGTGATTCAGAATCACTCGGATCTGCAAGACCCGAAACCATGCATGGATCGGTCCTCACAAGATCAGTATGGTCCTCCAATCTGGAATCCGAGTTCCAAATGATCCGATCCGTAATCGATTCCTACCCACTCATCTCCATGGACACCGAGTTCCCCGGCGTCGTCGTTCGACCCGACGCCGCCGATCCCTACTTCCGGCACCGGGAACCGGCTTCTCACTATGCTGTCCTGAAAGCCAACGTGGATCGTTTGCACTTGATCCAGATCGGGCTCACTCTCTCAGACCACAAGGGCAACCTTCCGAGTCTCGGCACACCCAATTCTTACATATGGGAATTCAATTTCAGAGATTTTGATGTGGCACGTGACGCCCACGCCCATGACTCGGTCGAGTTGCTGAGGCGCCAGGGCATCGATTTCGAAAAGAACAGGGAGTTTGGGATCGACTCGGTGCGATTCGCTGAGCTAATGATGTCTTCAGGGCTCGTGTGCGACGATTCCGTGAGCTGGGTGACGTTTCACAGTGCGTATGATTTCGGGTACCTTGTCAAGTTGCTGACGCAGCGGGCTTTGCCCGATGAGTTGGTGGAGTTCCTCCGTCTTGTGAGGATGTTTTTTGGGGATAGGGTTTTTGATGTGAAGCACCTCATGAGGTTCTGCTCCAACCTGCATGGTGGGTTGGACCGAGTCTGTGAATCCCTCAACGTGGAACGGGTTATAGGGAAAAGCCATCAGGCTGGTTCAGATAGCCTTCTCACTTTGCATGCTTTTCAGAATATCAGGGAGGTTTACTTTGGCAAGGCAGATGGGCTAGTCAAGTATGCTGGCGTCTTGTATGGTTTAGAGGTTTTCTGATTTTCCCTTGGAATCAATTGCCTGTAGATTTTTTCTTTCTTTCTTCCCAATATTAAGTATAAAGTGTACACATTTGGCTTATCAATTTGATTAGGTATTATTAATTCTTTGAATTTTATGCACCTGCTTCTGATCTTAATGAATGTAATGTAGGATGAGCAATGCATTCATTAAGGAAGTGTTAATCCATGGAGTTAGAATGTGGCGTTTGCTTAGGTAATATTTACAAGCCTGAGTTCGGAAATTCATTAGATTGTTTTAACTGGATTATGCAAATTTATAACTACCACTTTTTAGTGGTAGTAGGGAGTGATCAATGATAAGTACTTGAGGCCCTTTTGCTTGAAAGGGAGCAACTGGAAGAGAGGGAAAATTTTGCATCTTCCACCGATTCACTTTAGTGATTATACCAATGATATAATATTTACTTGAAACTATTATGTTGAAACCGTGCTGAGTTCATGTTCATTGATTCAGTTTTCAAATGTAAAGGAGGGTAAAGCTATCTCAGTCCAAAGGAAAGGAATTGGGATATGGATACCCTGTTAGTTGCCTCCATTTTGGTTTAGTCCTTCCTTCCCTTGTAGATCAAGCTCCCCTATTTAAGATGTATTTGGATGACTTCTATCATTGGGTTGCAAAAACTGTATAGTTGAAGAGCATAGCATGGATAGGTGGTATATAATTGCAACTATTAATTCCAATTATAAATGTTAAGCATACCGATCAAGTTGGATTACTTTGATCCATTTTTGGTGTTCTCATCATTGTTATTTTCATAAATCAGGTCATTGTATGTGGGATATATGAGTTCTATTTTGAATAAGGCTGGAATAGTTTTTTAAAAGAATGTTAAACAATTGGAGTTTTGACTAGTTTCTTGCACCTTTCTCTAATTCTCTTGAAATTTAAAGAGACAGATAAGAACTGCTCTTCTGGTTAAAAAAAAATGCTCTTTTTGTCCATAATCTTGATTCTTATAAAATGCACACTGTACAGCCTTTATTGAAACAAACGAAAAATAGGCTGTGGAATAATTGGTTATCCATACTTTTGAAAGCTATTATAAGTAAATATTCAATAATCTGATTGAAACCTCAATTTATTCTCCTTCTCCATGCCTCTGCTTCCAGGAGAATGATATAATGACTATAAATATAGTAGCCGTTCTCCTTTGCAGAAATCAAGCTTTGGCATTGGGGGAAAACTGGAGATGACATAGCTGTATGCTGTTTTTTTTTTCTTTTGTTCAACTGCTGTTCCATGGTATGACAGGAAATAGCTATTCGATGGAATAACACATGAAGTCTTGTATTTCAACTTCTGAGGTTGATTACCTGTTGCTGAACTAAGATTTGAAGTGATAGTATCTTCAAATCTCACCTGCATTATGCTTTTGAATTATGGCTTTGATTTCTTTGCTTCATGGTTTCTGGAGGGTTATATCAGTGTTTCAGCTTTTTGCTTATTAGGAGGATCATTGGAGGATGGGGTTAATGGTTGTAGTCAAGTAGTCTTGGAAGTTTCCACGGGTGTTTTTCTGATTTGGTTTACTAGTTAGGAGTAAAATAATATAATCTTCTGAGAGATATGGAATGTGAAAGGGAATAGATCCAGGGTTTCTGTTCCACGTGTTAGTTCGATAGTTTTGTGTTCTTTGTTCTGTCAGGTGGTGAGGGGCTTTTTCATATCTTGGTTTCCTTTATTTATTTATTTATTTTTGTTTCCTAGGGTATCCCCGCAGTCGTGGGGTTGATCTCTCTCAACAAATGTTTTTCCATACACATGGGTCAGGAATCGAACCCCTGACCACATGCTTAAGGGGCCAAGTATCTACCACTTGTGCCACACCATGTTGGTTGGTTTCTGATAGGCCCATTAAGAGGAATGAGAGGGGGAGAAGATTCTGGAATTAGGGAATGGGAGGGAGAATGAGGAATATAAGGAGGGGGGTGTGTAACAGAAAGGGGATAGGAGAAATTACAAGAGGTTTTGGGTGGTTTGGGGCTGAGGATAGGAGGTGGTCCTTCCCTCAGTTTATTTCAGATTGTAAAAAGGGGATTCATCCTCTGTTTTTAGAGTGAGATTCAATACAATTCCTGTTCTTTTCTTCCTTTAATTTTCTGGTTCCTATCAGTTTCCTTTATTTTTATTTGCAATCTTAATGTGTGTATTGCTTTCATGAGCAACTTTTGTACATGGGATATTTCTGGTTGCTGTGAGCTTGGGGTGGACACCTGGACTTGGCACGGTGTTTAAGCAATATCAAGCTTCCTCTTGATTCCTGAGTGAGAGGCAATGTGAACATTGCATGGTATAAGTTGTTTTACCTTCTAAAACAGGGTTTGCAAATGGCTACAAGTAGGCTGATTTGGTTGCTGCAAGAGAAGCTGGCTTTGGCATTTCTTTGGGCCTTCAATCACTTTCAAGGTTGTTTTTGCTCTCTTTGGGTTTTCCCATAATAGACAATTGAGGACTTTGTTTTTCTTGCTGTGCTCTGACACGACAAACTTTTCTTTAGAATTTTCTACACTAGAAGTTTCATTTATTTGATTCTTGAGCCTTTTAAGAGCTCTTAACTTTGAGCTTTTATAAGGATAAACATTATTCCTATGTATACTCATCGTGATAATTGATTTATGTAGATCCTCCAATGAAAGAAAAAGGAAAAAGGTGAGGGTAGAATTTAAAGTACACAATGCAGCACTTAGGTTCATCACTGACTGGTTGAATGGCTGTCAATACCTATTGATTACAGAATATGCATTTATTATTACAAAAGATGTTGGGACATGACTTTATCGGGATGCTATGTGTTCAATATCCTTATTAGTTCCTTCATTTCTGTTTTTACTTATTAGTGATTCATTGTCAATTAAATTATTGCTTCTCTGTTTTCTTCATTTTTTGGGGGAGGTTGTTTTGCACCATGGATAGAGCAATCGGTTTGAACTAGCATGTTTTGACATTGATAATTATGCTTATATCTACCATTTCATTCCTGATTTCAGGAATAATTCTTCTGTTCATGTTCTAATCACAAGTTTGAGAATGCTTTCTTTGTTTTATTAGAGATCAAATAAAGGAGTCAAACTTGAAAAGGCACAGATTGATATGTATTGTTTGTGATCTAAAATTTATTTTGAATGACTTTTGCTTCCTGGTTGCTATTATCAAAATTATTTATGGCCACTGTTTGTATTGTCTCTGACCAAATGTGATGCCCAGGAATAATTTCCAGGTGGGTTTCTGAAGTTTAGAAGAGTTGTGAACTGTTATATAGTCTTTCTTTCTTACTGAATAAAAATCTAGTTTTCATACATTTACATCTTGGAGAAGTGTAATGGTTGATGTAGAAGCCTATCTAAAAGGCGTTTGCTTATGGTCCTTGATATTATAGGAATATTTAGTTGTTGAAAGTTAATGCCTTTCCTTAGATATCTTGTTTTTCTATTCTTGTATTTGTATTTGTGGAAAGAATCTCAGGAGTGATACTGTAATCCCGTGTAATTATGTTAATTAGATAAAGTAGGAAGGTATATATTCTAGTTCCCTAGAATCAGTGGTGTTGTTATGTTTCCTAAAAATTAGAGATTTTATTAGTCTTTGTTTCCTTATTTAGTGTAGGGTTTCTCCTGTATAAATTTATCTTATGTAACAGTTTTGAATATAGAGGAATAATACAATTCCCCATTGACAATAGTATTTGTATTATGCTAACTAGAAACGTCTATTATACTAGTTTGCTTTTCTATGTTTATCTCCACTGAGCATTTGTGCTATCTTTGAAATGGTTAAAACGGCATCATGTATTTTTCATCAGATTCATTATGTCAGTTCGTACTAAACTATTGAACTTGAACTGTTTGATGATACCTTAAAATGTTTTTAGCACATCTTGACACCGAGGTATGCATCATGGTATAAATATGAGGATGAATATGGATAGACAACCAATGCCTGTAAATTGAAGTTCTAGATGTGAGAACCTATTGGAACTTGGATGGAGTATGACTAATCACGAAGTATTTAATATTTGTTATGTTTGAACTCTGAATGTAATGTTTTGAGGATTCAGCAGGTTTATGAAGTTATGGTCTTTCTAGTATGTTCATGCCCAAATATTGCATCTGTGGGCCTCAACAGTTGAAGATTTATTCTTGGATTACATGAAAAATTAGTTACTTCTACTGCGAGAGTGGAGGAGCCTAATTTCAGATTAATTTTATTGTCCAGAGCCACGATAGTTCTGGAAGGGGGTTATTAATTGGCTAGCTGCACTTGTATGAACTTGACGAGCCCTGTCTATCTCAGCCATTGGGATTTGAATTCCGGCCACAGCTTGGTTCGACTTTTTGGTGGCTTGATTCAGATTCGCTATGAAATTGTTTCACATGCATACATGCAGACATGTATTATGCATACATATGAATGTTCATAAATTCATGTTTAAAATATAAAGGAAAATTTAAAATGATAATAGCGTGTCTCTTTCAGGGTGGGTCAACATGTCATTACATCATAATCCAGCTTTCCTTATGGTCCGTGACTGTGACAGCGTCCAATATCAATGACTGTTGCTCCATCCAGTTGGATGCGGTCCCCCTTTTTATTCCCCCAATTGTATTTGTTTCGACATACCCCGACCATGTGTTAAGGCAGTGGCTTGAGAATGTTTCTCGGTCCTTGGTTGTTTGGATAGTAAGATCCCTAAAATTGCTTAGCCAAGTGCATAAACGAAAGTATGCATGATGAAAGCTCGAGGACGAATGATTCCTCTTAGGTGACATTTTATACTGGAGAAAGTCTTAATACGCGCTATTTGTGCACACATCATTTACAGTAGTGAAGGTGGCACTGGCAGATTTTGATTTGCATGCAGTTGATTCTGGAGGCTCATACAAATCAATGTCTGTCATACTAAGTGTGTGCAAAGTCTGCGTAAGTAGATGCACTCACGATGACAGTGGTAGTACTGTAGTAGGCGTTCGGTGTGTGATTGTGGTGTATAGATCCCCGTAACTTATTGTTGAGTAATGTGGGAAGCTTTTTGCACAAATTTCTCAAGCTATAGATATGGGTGTAAATCTTAACTACAGATTTTTGCATCAGTGATTATTCCAAATTTCACTCTTTAAAAATAAATCGGTATTTTAGAGAATCTTTATCCTAAAGTTCAATATAAATAATTTTTTTATAAAGAAAAGGTAAAGTGGGTCTATATGGATTTGATACAGCTTCAACAATAGTTTATGTACCCATGTAAAAAGAAGATTTGTGCAAATAGGTTTCCCCTTTATTGTCTCCTAGAAGAACGTAATTTTAAAATTGTCTTTACGCTTCATTTGTGCTAGTTTCGTATTTAGTCAGAAGTAAAAATAATTCTGTTGGTTTAATGTTCCAAGCAGAAATTGCAAACTTATCATGTCTTGAGTTTCTTAAGTTTAGATCTTTTGAGCTGTTCTACCCGAGTCCATCTTGTTACATATTTACTTATACATACATCTTTCACAGCTTTGTAGATGGCAATTTTTCACGAGGTTAGTTGCATACAAATAAAAAACACATTACCTTGCACAAATGGCAACGACGGCTGTAAATGGCTTGCAGCTTTTTGTTTTTGTTTTGTTCTTTTTTGCCTTTGCTTGCAGTAATACTGTGTCTTCAGTTGTACTCAAACACTGGTAACTGATTATATGTTTTGTTTTGTGCTAAAAAATGGAAATAAATAAATAATGATGCTGAAAACGTTTTTCCTATAAAATAGGCCGTGTAGATATGAAAAAAGAAAATAAGAGAAAGAAAATGAGATATGAATTAAATTTATGATATTACATCAAATACATCACGACTTAACATGTGAGTGTTGACTGAGTTATCAATTGATTGGCATTATACTAAAAACATAAATATTTTAAAAGTAGTTCGCATGGATTTGACTGAGTTTGTAATGTACAAACATTTTTGTCCCATCCTATTTTTATGTTGTATATATGGCAATGTCTTATTTATATTAGATTTACTTAAATTTTCACCAATTGCAAGATTTCTCTACGCTTGTGCTCATGAATAGAAAATTTGAGACTATGGTAATCAGCCAAGAGGAGAATGAAGATTGAGTTCCAAATGCAGGAATAAAGAAAAGAAAAAAATAAATTCCTGTTCTCTATAAACTAATTTCAGTATAGTTTATAGCAAAATAATCAGATTTATTATAACAGCATAATTCTATATTACCACAAGATGTTCTTTTTAAAAACTTAGATTGCACAATTTTTTATTAACTTAAACCTAAACAGAATCCTCTCAAGATAATAAGCATTTTAGTAAAGTTAGAAGTGAGTTGAGTTGAGATTAATTCAGACCTCACCTGATCATATTTGGCTTGGTTTAGAACTCAACTCAAATTTGATATGAGCCAATTTTCTAAAATTCATTTCAGTTTGAATTGAGCTCTTAGTGAGCTTAATTGATATGAGGGAAATGGGCCACAATCTGTAATGAGTCATTTTAAACTCATTTCAACCACTACAGACAGCGATGAATGAGGTTGAAGAAATAAGAAGTTTTGACTGGGATGTTTTCTGGAAGTTTCAAATTCTAGGTTTAAATAATTGAATAATTAAAAGGAGGCAAGAATATAACCCCTCTAAAATTCTAAGGATTTGTTTGGTTTAGCTTTTCAACCGTTAGAAAACGGGCGTTTGAACAAAGTGAAAAAATTTTGCTTTGTATTTCAGTACATCGAAAAGCATGTTTCTCCGTTTGCTTCGAAGAAAATGTAAAATAAACACACTTTAAATTGATCCTACAAGTTGCGAATATTGGCATCCACAAAAGTTTTGCGCTGTGGTGGGGAATGCATATCCCTCTGTACTTTTGTTTCGTTGCAGTGTGGATGGGACTCCAGAGCGATAATAAGATTCATTTTCTGCGATGTTGGGGTTGGAAAGAAACAAGGTCTCCATCTTTAAATTCTGCTGGAATAATATTATACCCCAATGAAAATGGACCATCTAAACCTCAAGTATTTGTATAGTTTGTACTAGCATAGGCTACACTACGGTCCCATTCCATTCATTGCACGTTCACTTGTCCAGGGAAATTGTAGTAGTGCTAAACCCATGTTCATTCTGCTTAACCACAACGCATTGGCATGCAATGGTCAACCCCATCAATATATCATTGATCTTAAACTCTTGAATTGACTACAGAATACTGAATAGAGATACAAATTCAACTATTTTGAATGTGACCAATGTTTGGAGGTTTTGAACGCACCAAAAGCCCAATTAAACGTGAGACTATGGACGAAATAAAGAAGAAAAGAAAGAGAGGGGAGACACTCTGCCATTGGCAAAACCTCTTTATTTCTGCTGGTGCAGTACCACAAAGTTAGTCTATTTCTAATTCTGTCTCTCTCTCTCTCAAGGGTCTCCATCTGCTCTCTGGACCTTTTCGCGAGGCACGTGAAGAGCTTTATCTCAATTACTTACACATGACTACGTATCCCCAGATACTCCGTGTGTTATGATATACATGAACCAGGTACCTTTTGATTGGTTTATGTTCCTGCCAAAATTAACCTACCACTGGTCCACTGCCAATAAGTAATAATATTTTCTTGTCAAGGAGAATTAACTTGAATCGATTTGAACCCACGTCCATCACTTGATAATTCACTTTCCCAAACCATGTGAGTGAGCTATCAGTGGGACCTTACGAGATTGTCAGTATAAATTACACTCAATCTCTTCAACTTTTTATTTTATTTTATTTTATGAAAATGACAAAGCACACTATTTTTTGCACGAATATTACACTCTACAGTTTACACCCCACTCCATTGATTAATCTTGACTCCGAGACATATGTAAGATTGTAACAAAATATTCCTTCAACGATAGATTTAACTATGGTTTGCACTAAACGATTACTGGCAACAATGAAACTTACACGTAGCAGAAAAATAAATGGATACTAGTCCATTGTAGCCGTTTGGGGCATTGGGGCTTCATCTTCTTCCTGTATAAAATTGTGCTTCACGCTGAAATAGAGTAATTGTTGTTCCTTTTCTTTTTCCTCTATACCATATATATTGGGAGTAGCTATGTCCTCTTATTAATATGGTCTTAATATTAGTTGTGAAATAATTATTGATTATTTGCTATATAATAAATAATTAAAATTTTATTAAATATAATTAACAATTAATAAATATTTAATTACTCATTTTTAAAATCGGTATATATATATATATGCGCTAGAATAATTCACTGCATCTTTAAACTTCACAACTTCAAACGGTGTTAATATATTCACGAGTAAACACTTTTTTTTTAATATTGTCCATGCTCTCAGTTTTAATTTGGTCTTTCTTAGATTCATTTTCTCAATTAAGGACTTATCACTTTAAATTTTTTCAATATTATTCTTTCATCAAATAATCACACACTTATCAAACATGCTAACTTGTACCCTTTTTTGCCAACAGGACGCTGACATGTTTCGATTTCCGCCAATAAAGCGATGATGTGTCATCTAAACAAATTTTAAAAATATAATTTTAACAAAAAAATATTTTTTTAGCAATAACACAAAATCTAAAAAATTCATAAATGTATATGAGGAAAAAATCTGGAAAAAAAGAAAATGCATATTTAAGAAAAAAATATAAATATATGGAAAATGGAAATTAACTTCATAAACTAAGCGAATTTTTTTAAAATATATATAGAAATAACAAAATATAATTGTTTTTATTTTAGGATATTTATAAAAATGAAAAAAATATAGAAATATAATTGTTTTACTTTTAAATATTAAAAAATTCTGGAAATGGGAAAAACACATATTTGGCAAAAGAAAAATTGTAAAGTTATAAAAAATGGCAATTCACATCATAGACGAAGACAAAAAAAGATTTTTTTTTAAATCTATAAATGATAAAATATAATATTTTTAATTCAAAATATTTAAAAAATCTTGAAATGATAAATATAACTGTTTTACTTTTATATGTTTTAAAAAAATTGGAAATGAAAAAAATATTTGACAAAAGAACAATTTATTCCCTTTCTCGTTTTCAATTTTTTTCTTAATTTTTTGCTAATTTTTTTCTAAATTTTTTTTTTAAATGACACGCCATTACATTGTTGGAGAAATAGAAACACGTCAATGTTACTCGGAATAAAATGGTGTAAGTCAACATCGTTGTTAACTGTGTTAAAAACAATTGAATGGAAGGATAACATTAGAAAAATTTTAAACTAATAGATCCTTAATTAAAAAAATTAAGCTAGAAAAATCAACTTAGAACTAAAAACATCAATAGATAATGAAAATGTGTTTACTCCTTACTCTTCTTCGTTGATTACCTTTCCCTCAGACTTTTGTGTTTGGGTGTGTAAGTAACACTAATCTGCAAGAATAATAAGAGTATGTTTAGATTAGTTATGAAAAAAATTATATTAAAAATTAGTTATAAAAAAATTAATTTATATTTAAATATGTTAGGTCATAATTATTTTAAGATAATTTTTTTATTTAAATTATATAAAAATATAATTTTATATATTAAATTATTAAAAAAAATATAAAATAATTTAATTGAGAGTAAAAAATATTTATTTATTAAATTTTTTGAAATAATCTAAAATTACTTAATCAAAATATTCAAAATAAATTTTTTTTAAAAAAGTGATTTTTAGTATATGAAAAAATAATTTTTACTTATAATTAAATTTATATATTTTAATTAAACATAATAAATTTTACACTAAATAATTTTTATAAGAAAAAAATATTATGAAAAAAATATATATATCTCAAAGATACACTTATATAGTGTGGGTGAATTTCTGGAGGCTAAAACGTTTCACAGAGAAAGTTATGGCATTGATATTAGCTGTGAATGTTGAAACTTGGAACACCTGCCCATGTTCCCGCGCAATATAGGTTCTTGACCAATGTACTGTTTAGGTTACGTGTGTGTGTGTATTTGCATTAAATGTTTTTGCATTAAAGGTGGTGGTTGAGGGTCAAGGGTACTCGATAAAGAGGAGTCTAATATAATCGAATAATTTAATTTTGATTCAATATAAATTTTTACAATATTATTTATGAATAATAATTTTTATTTTAAATAATTAAAAAAATAAAACATTGCTCATCATTTATTTAGGATATTGTTAGAGAATACTCGAGGACAAACACCGCTTGTCGCTTAAGTTTCTTTCTAACAGTCACAGACTGCAGTACGTTGCACCATTATCTCTACACAAGTTCTTAAATTCGTGGTTGTATTTTTTTTAACCAATGAGATACTTGAGCATACCAACGTTCAAGCGTTCTCTAACAATTCTCATTTGCTTATATCTTGCTACTAACCGCCCAATTAGAATAAGTATATTTGGAGGACAAAATCTGAAAGAACTAAAACTAGATTCTAAAAATATAAGATTGAAACTTATTGAATAATTTTAAATGGTTAACTAAAGTTATCACTCTAATTAATAAATTTATTAAAATAATTTGACTACAATAACTAATGCATTATGATTTTTAAAAAGTTATAGAAGAGTAAGTATAATATTTCATGTTATTAACTAGTTCCGCAAACCCTTCAAATTCAATGTAGGCAAAAAATAAATAAAAAAATCTATATTAAATACAGGGATTTAATTTTTATTTAATAATAGTGAAAAAAACTATAATATTATTAAATTGTGTTATCATTTATTTAAAAAGCTACTAAAAAAATTTGCTCGAAGTAAACAATATTATTTATTATAATGACATGGCTCTTTCTTATTTAGTGAAAAACATTTTTTAAAGATATACAAGAATAAATAGTTACTTCCCACACGCAATTTATGGATGTAATAAATTTATATCTGGCTAATATAAACAATGGGTGACTGTCGAAAATGAGAGCTAAGGCTTAAGCTAAAAAAAGCCGAAGAAAAAGACAAAGTTGGGCTCAAATTCTATTAATTATTAATATTTAACTACTGACTGGCTAGTGTATGCTTATTTGAATAAATGAAAATAAGGAAAAAATAAAATGAAAAATTATTTTACATTTAAAATTTAAAAATAAAATACAACTCATTTACCTTCTATTTTACAAATTTTAATAAATCATATAATATAAAGTAAATTACAAATAATTTTTTAATCAAATAATAATAAATTAATTTTTTTAAATTACTTTTAATCTCGAATCAAATAATCATAACCTTAATGTCATAACGATTAAGATGCAGATTTTAGAACGGTGACCCCTTCAAGAGGGACATTTGATCCATACATAAGTTAGGTTTTAAAGCTTTTCATCGTTTGAGCATTAAAATATTTGGGTCTTAAACCATTGGCATATGATACCATGTGGTCAACGTGGTACCTTATTAAAATTGTTCAAAGTTAATTAATGTCGTTATATTATATTTTACAGTTGTTAAAATCAGATTAAATAATAAATCAAAAAAGTTTTCAGTTCAAATTCAATGATATGATGAAACCAAATGTTATAATTATATATATATATACATGATTTATAACACATATTATCAATAATAAAATGTATAATAAAATTTTGGAGTCTCAATTCTTAAATTTTATATCACTCTCATTTGAATAAGCAAGTGATTGAGAAATTAAAAAAAAATTAGTTCACATAAAACTGACAAGTTTATCGGTTTTATCTGATTTTGACCAGTTTTAACTTATTCAACTCGGTTCAAACATGAATATAATTAAGACAGTGAATCATAATTAAAAAATGACTGAGGCCAGTCCAATCTGGCCCAAATAACACTAATCTTAGTTATCACATAGTTTGACAGAAATATTTTTCAAAAAAGTGTTACCAATAACATATGTTATAGGAAGTTGTTGTAACAAGATGCATTGAAGTAAAACACATAATGGCACAAGGTGAAACAATATTTTGTGTGTGTTTTATTTAATTTTTAGAAGCTTAAAGTTATGGTTGAGTAAAAGCATTAAAAAATAAACTTCAACCTAAATTATAATTTTAAATTTTTTAAAAGCTAATTGGTAATTAAGAATATCTTAATTTATTTCATTACCAAGTCATTTAAATTTCATTGAATTTAAAAAAAAAAAAATCAATTTGGACAAGGAAGCACATATAATATAATACTTAAGAAACGGGTTAATAAAAATAAAATTAAAAAAATTGGTGTAATAAATTGACTGAAATTGCATTTATTTCTAAAGCCTGTAAAATTTATAGGAAGATATACTGAGACTGAGGTGACCCCAGCAGCCACGATACAGCTTTCCAAATTGTCCCACCAATCCTTTAAAATCTTCAGCCCTCAGCCATCTCTGACTTCTCATTAAAGCTCCAAAAATCATTTGAACCCAACCCAGATTTCCCATCAACCTGTGCCCTTTGGCTAAGAAAAAACCAGATGGGCAAGAAAATGAAGCTCCCCTCACTTCTCAAGGACACAGAAGTAAGGTCTACTTCTTCTTCTTGGCCTTGGCCATCTTGTCACCAACCTAGAACCCTCTCTTTTAGAGCCAACAACGATATATTCAAAACTATTAACTCAGCCTATTTGGATGCCACCATGGACGTGCTGGAGAGCTCTGAATCCTTTTTCACCGTCTCTCCTGAGTCTGCTAGCTTCTCAACGGCGTCTGAGGACTCCAGAAGAGGGGATCCAATCGAGACTGTGATTCGTGGGTTGCGGTCAGACCGGCTGTTCTTCGAGCCAGAGGAGACCAGCTCCATATTAGAGGCCAAAGTACGAAGCTTGCCATACAAAGACAGCGTGGTGTTATCCATGGAATCTCAAGACCCTTACGTTGATTTTCGAAAGTCCATGGAGGAGATGGTGGAGGCTCATGGTGTGAAGGACTGGGAGGGTCTCGAGGAGCTTTTGTGTTGGTATTTGAGGGTCAATGGGAAAAGCAATCATGGGTATATTGTGGGTGCTTTTGTTGATTTATTGGTCGGTCTTGCACTTGCTTCTGGTTCATCATCATCTTCTTCTCATTCTCCTTCTTCTCCTTTATCGGTTTATGGTTCTTCGCTGTCTTCTTCTTGTAGCACTCGTTGTGTTTATTGTTTGGAAGTTGAGGAGGTGGTTGATACTGCTAGTTCAACTTTGTTGTTAGAACAAGTTAAGGAAGAGATTAAACATGAAGATGAGGCTTCATCTTCATCTTCAAACGCTTGATTTAAGGTTGAGGGAATTGTATGTATACCCGGTATTGTATAAGTAACATTAAAATTTTGTTATGAATGATGACTTCCATGGCTCTCTCTCTCTCTCTCTCTCTCTCTCACACACACACACACACACACACAATCTGTGTGCGTTGGTGTTCATAGAGGTCACACGGATGGAGTAAATGCAAGCGTGAGGGGAAATTGAGATTGTCACTTTTTATTTCCCATCTGCATAGTAAGACATAGGGGTGGAAATTCCTATTATATTGTGCTTACCATTTCTGTGAAGTCATTATCTATTATCAATCTATATGTGTGACTAAATGTTAGCAAATCCTCTATTGCTTTCACTGCGATAGACAGTCACTCTCTTTCTCAATCTGAACATAGTTTTCTCAGGAAACATGACGCTGTTTATAGTAATTAATAAATGTACAATATATGAATATGAATATAGTAGAAGAGAATGAGGTTAGCTGGTTAGATAGTGCTTTCTCCAACGGCATCCTGTTGTTTATGACTTTGGTCTTCGTGCGGGTAACTTGTTGCAAGCCTCTTCTGCTGTTCTGCAAATGATTAAATTTGGCAAGAGTAATGCCAAGTGGAGAAAAGTCACAGACATAAAATGGCATAATTTTTATGTAAAGTCATTGAATTTTGTTAAATTTGTTCAAAATTAAATCCTTGAAAAATATTGATGTCATTTTAATATTGATGTGTTAATTAATGTCTCTAATACGACTCAAAGAACTATGATCCAGTGCAACCGATATACACGTGTAGCTGCCTAGCTAGTGGGATATCCACCATTAGATACGTTGCACATGGATTCATCAAAGCGGACATGGTAAGGGAGATCAGAGCCGTTGGTTTTGAATTGGGCAGTCATTATCAAATGATGGGTACAAATCCAGCGCAGAGTTTTGGCGTGGTCCTGCCGAACTCATCCTGTGCACCTGCAGCCAGCAGCATTTATCATGGTCTTGAGCCAGAAAAAGAAACTGAGAATACGAATACATATGTTTTTATCAGTACATCATATGCTTGTGTTGAAAAACATTGTCAGTATATGGCTCTCGTATTATATATGCAAACTGGAATATAATCCATGGTTTCGAGAATCTAATAGGAAAATGATATTTGCATATTTTTTAAATATTATTTTTATATTTAGTTAGTAATAAGTAAATTTTTTTATTAATATAGTATATTGTTTATTTAATAAATTTTGATAATTAATTATTTACATACTTAATTAAATATTAATAAATTTTTAATTAATTTAATATATCGTTTAATTAATAAATTATTAATTTATAAGTAATTAATTATTAAAATTTATTAATTAAATGATATATTATATATATTAAGAATTTATTTATCATTAATTAAGTATAAAAATAATATAAAATTTTGGTATACAAATCTAATATTAGCTGCCTGCAAGATTCAGGAGGAGTACAAAAAAACTGCCATTCATCTTTGCAATGGCCAAAATGAATGTTCAGATTCAAGCTGTGTATTTGAAAATTTCATATTCTCGCAATATATTATTATCTTTTTCTGTTCTTTTATTATTATTATTATTTTGTTTCTGTTCTAACTTGGTAGGACACCTTATCCCCCATAAGAAATTAAATTGTTGTCACTCACTTTCAAGCATACTAGTGGTTGTTGGAAAAATACAAGAGAGGCGACATGTTGTTGAGAGGGTGAAGAGAATGTCAAGAATGGACTCAATTCATGGTCCATAAAAAATTAATACTAATTAATTTGTGTTAGTTTGAGTAAGAAATGTTCAGTCATTTTAAATATTTTATTTTAGATTTGATTTTTAAGACGGTACATATGAAGAAAATATAATTGAAAAAAGTTCTTATTTTACGCGTCTAACTATATCTTATGAGATTGGTCTTTAACTTATTGAATTAGAAGTTACCCTAATTTAATTATACTAAAAAAAAAGAATTAATAGTAACAAGGAAATAATTTTTTGGCAAATCCGGCCACTCCAAGTCCCTCTCCATCCTCCCTCAAAATGGGAAAAAGAAAACAGAGAAAGAAGAGTATTATTGGACTTCAGAGATATAGCTTCAAATTTATTTTATTTTATTTGCAATTTGTAGCTTCTAATTTGAATTTAGCTTATCTGAAAACAGAGCGCTACAAATTAGACAACAAAGTCACTGCTGTTTAGTTTTAATCACTTGCCGTGAACTAATAAAAGATTCCATACGCTATTGATATTATTCAGTGAAATGTCACTTCAAAAACCTATAATGGCATTCAATATATATATATACTTGGTGTGTTTATATATGAATGTATCTTTATGTACTTATATGCTGTTGGTAGTTGGCCGTGCGATTTTTTGTAATCACATGCACTTTAATTTCAAAGTGTATCAAAGATTTTTATATATATAAAAAAAAAAAAAAAAACAGGTGGCCGTTTTTATATACCTCGATCACAGCATGTAAAAAGCAAAGGTTGAGATGTATAAATCTCCTCTTCGATTACCGAACTGATACAAAGAAAACCAAAGCCTCTGCCCTCAGATAATGAGAAGGGCTGGGACTCAAAGAGTCAAACCTCAAACCTAGTAGCACCAAGTGTAATAATAGTAGGTTGCTAGCTCCAAACTCTCGTGTCCCTTTATGCCTACCTGAAGTTGCTTTGTTTTAACGTAAAACACATTTTACAAAGATCAAAAGAAGGAGCATGTTAAGCATTGATTCCTCGCCTATGATTCCTGTCTAGCACCGAACCTTCTAAACCTGCACACTATCATTTTTTAAGTTACATTGCACGGTTAGCCAAGTATATCCAAGTTTTGTGCATAGTAGCTTCAACCATCCAGGGAGGCTGGCACAAATTTCAATATTTTATGTCCAGTTTATAGTTGCTATTTGAATTGTGAACTCAAACCAACCAAACGCAGTAGGTGAACTATGACAATCTGATGAAAGTTTAAAATTTTTCTTTATAACATTATTTGGCATTATTAAACGAATTAATTACTCATTCAAATATTTATAACTCGTTTTAAAAGTAAAACTTAATTAGTCATCAAAAACTAGGAAGTAAAAACCATACAACTCCTTCATATTATGGGACTCATGTAATCTAATTAAAATTGCTCCTTTTTTTTTTCTCGCGTCCTCTTTCAGACAAATAAACAGACACACTGCAGGTTTTTACTTGTCCAATAGCTTGGGGGAAGCCAATCCGGGATGCAAACTTTAAGACCATAATCAATGTTTGTGTAGTATTTAGTGAGATAATGACTGAACAATGTGACCCTCATTTTCCGAGAAATTTAATTTCCACGAGAAGTGTGACCAAACACAACTTACCGAACTTGGAGTTTCCCTGCTGTAGCTCATAGCTTTCTGTGGTCTTGCATTAAATGCACCTCTGAGGCCAATTCACAATCCCAGATTGGCCCTCCTTTTTGGAAAATGCGCAATAGGCCTTCGTTCATAAAGGGAAAACATCTATATACGTAGTTGATGATAATTTTGAAGTTTGCTACTCGTACTCTAATAAATAATTAAATACCAAATTAAATTTCATAAACTATAGTACTATTGTAATTTCAATAATTTCAAAAAATTCAAGAAGTGTTCAGATCAAGAAAAAAAATTTAGAATTGCAACTCAATTAATTGTTTTGACATTCTAAGGGTGGTTTTGATAATTTGAAATTGACATTTCAATAAAAAAAAATGAAATGTCCATTCTATTTTTTTTTTAATGGTAGGAGAAGCTTTAAAGAAAGAGAAAATTATCTCATTTTAAAATTATGACATGTTAGAAACTTAAATAAAAACTTACACTAATATTTATAAATAATTTAACAATAAAATATTATTAATAAGAATCAAACTCACAACTTTTTTTTATTGATACTGTTATCGATTGACATGAAATATACATTCAAAGCAAACGTTCTCGAGTGATGTACTTAATCTATTAATTAGCAAATATCATTTGTCTTGTCATTTTCATTTTTAATTGCTTTCTCAGCCCGGTTTTTAATATGACATTATTTTATGAATAATACCATTAGTAAATGAGAAGTTAGCTCACTAATATTGATCATATAACACTGACCATATATATATATATATTAAGAAGATTTTTTTTGGTATCTTTCTTTTTTATGAATGTATTAATATCTTTTTATTATTAGTGTTAATATTTGACTACATGTCATACTTAATTAAAATTTAAATATTGTATTTATATTTTAATAATTATATTCTAACTAAATAGACATATAATTAAATATTAATCACTAATTATTATGAGTATTGATATCCTTATAAATATAAAAGATACTGAAGAAATTTTCAAATTTTAATCTTTGCTCCATTTTTTGTTCACGTTTTAACTCACCGTAGTTAAAAATGTGGTTATATTAGATTTTTCGGCATATAAGAGAAAAAAAGAGAGGGGGGGGGGGACTAACCACAAGGAAAAAGAACACCAAAACTGTGAGCAAGTTAATATCGCAACTACAAGAGTGTAATGTTCCTTGTTTAACAAAAACATTCGCAAACTATTTAAAAATACAGACCAGTGCCAGTTTTTATTTAGTATACCTAAAATATTTGTCAGCCCAACACAACTTCATTTTCGATCTTATTGAACATACAAATTAAGTGCGTCTAAAGAGTTTGATTCACATATCAGAACTAGACAGCCATTTTCTCAAGCCATAGAATATCCATGCCAACATGGAGGTTAGTAGTAAACCTCACATAAAGCCCAAAAACCAAACCCGCAATACATCAATTTTCACATTAAAAAAAAAAATGAGTAACAACTTGTATGGTATGCTACTTGATGGAATATTATGGTAAATTGGTTATAAAACTGGATTAGGAAACATTGCTAATTTTTGCTTTATAGGATATAATGCTCACAACTGAATACTTGGAGAGTGGATTACGATGTGAAACTTTGTGATCTTAAGTTGTTGGAGTGTTATCTGAGATAAAGGTATCCATCTACAAAGACATTTTGACGCTCAAGTCAAATATGATACTAGGTAGGCCATTATTAATGATTGCATGATCATACCTAAAGATGTATACCCTTTATTTATAACTGATGTGTTAAAGTCAAGATGATTCTTTTACTTTTAGTGTCTTGTTTTTTTTTTAAATGATGTTGTATTATTGGCATAAAGACCTCACTTGAGGTCTTTATCCTTATTTGATACGTATTAACTCAGTTTGGACTAGTGAGTCTCCAAAAGTTGGATCAGACCTTAGTGGGTTAAGCCTTGATCCTCATTTGGCCCAAATGTTACAGTATCGAACATTGCCCCCTAGCTTGGTAGTCAATATGAGGTGAAGTATTAGGCGAGTCAAGTGATGAGATGTACAATTATAAGCACACTGTCATTGGTACATCAGTTGTGCTCAATGGCCTTAGTTGATATCAATCCTTGGTCATCCTTATATGTATGTGTTTCAATTTAACGTTGGGACGAGATGAAAATCAACCGTCATCTGATTCTTCATTTAATCTCACGTTGGAACGAGATGAAAATCAATTGTTATCAAAGTCTTTATTTAACCTGACGTTGGGACTTGATGAAAAATTATTGTCATCAGAGTCTTCAATTCCAAGTTGGATGACAGGGCGAAATCCTACTATCATCCCCAAGTTTTCGTGTTTCAAGTTTTCGATGTCATGATTGAATCAATTGCATAATGTTTACATCCAAATATCTATAGAGTGGTATCAAATGTAAAGTTTTGTGTGTTCTTATCAGTCAGGGTTAATGAGTCTCCGAGCCATGTCAATCAAAGTTTTGAGCTTCAATCCTCGTTTTGGTCCAAATATTACAATATCGAACAAATAATGTTTTTTTTCATATATATGTAAGATGAGTGTAAGAAATATAAATTCAAGAAGAATTTAAGTAAGATTCAGTATTTATGTTTACCAAAACAAACAAAAAAAAATCAATGTTTCAGTTTCAGTTGCTATCCAATAACTTACCAAAAAAAGGTATGAAAAGAGTGTAACTTAAAGAATATACGATTAACATCACTCATCTTCATAGTTTTTAGTTGTTTTAGGCTTTTAGCACGGAGTGAGATGCCATTCTTTTTATATTTATTTATTATTATAAGGAGATAATTTCGTGAGTTTAAGTTTTCTATGTATCTTAAGATTTTTACATAAACTTTTTAGTTACAATTTAATGCATGAGTTCAATTGAAAAACAAAAATGTTGTTTTTACATCTCATTTTTACACTTTTTTTTATATTATTGCGTTATTAAATATTATTAAAAATATTGTCAAACTATTTTATAAAAATTATCATTCAAAATCAATAATGATTTTTGCTCCTATGTACGCTGTTATTTGGATGCTCAACAACATATGATAACACAATGAATATTAGGAGAAGGGGTACAAATAACTTTACTCTAAAATTACTTCCGGCAATAAGAACTCAATTCTTTGAGAAAAGTCCACCTTTCGATAGAATTACATTTTTTTTTTGTTAAACAACACCTTGAAAAGCATTTGTTAGCAGCTATATATAAAAAATAAAAGTTCCTACAAATATGTGTTTTAACGGGACAAGAAAAATTAAATGCACTTTTATTTAGTAAAATGTACATCTTCCAAAATCTTTAAAAATGTTAATAATATAAATTAATTTAAAATTTAACATTGAATAAAATTGATATATTTTTAATTATTTTAAAATTTCAATATATAGAATCTATGTAAAAATAAATAATAAAAAGGTATTTCTTAACATATAGGGCTTACTTGAAAAAAATTCCTAAAGGTAAATAATGGCTTTTTTATACAATGAGTGTTATTAACAAGTGTCATAAGAAACATTTAATATTTTTTATCAACAAATTATTTAATGAATAATTAGATAAAAAAGAAAATATTAAATATCTTTTTGTTTAATTATTTAAAAAAAGAGAAAAAACTTACTTTCCACTTGTATAGAACACATCAAGTGAGACTAAGCAGGGAGAACTTTTCTGTCAAATTGTGAACTGAAGCCATGAACAAGAAGCTATGCTCAGATTAGCATCTTTTAATAATTTGATTCTCATAAAGACAGTGATCTATCTATCAATCTATATTTTTTAAAGGAAAAAAAAAAGTTATTTCTTTGGTAGATAGAGATAGTGCAGATGGTGACCTGTGCATGAGACTCTCACTTTCTAAACTAAATTTACTTCTCCTGAAATCTGATAATACTAGCAAACAACAAAATTCCTGGTCACTAGGGAGAGTTCTAAGCTACTTCAAGGATTATTCTACTCTTATGTGACTTGGTATTAAAAAATATTATTATATTTAATTGTATTTTTAAATATTTTTAATATTATCATTTTAATATAAAAATATCAAATCACTTGATGATATCTCCTTATGAGTAAATTAGACTCCCCCGGTCATGAAATTCGTGACTCACTAAACGGCAAACTCAACAAAGTAGAGTTCAGTGCCAATTTTATGGCAGTCATTTTCTGAGCTTTCTCAGTTTTTTTTAATTGTTTGGTAAGAATTGTTTTCTGATCTGTCTGTTTCCGGTGGGAACTCATCTTTGAAGTACAACCAATTGTTGGGCTTTACATGACGGCCCAAATGGGGTAAATATGCCCGTATTAGCTATAAATAGACATTTAATGAGGGACCGGATTGAAGCAACTGGATTCTATATTTCTATCTGCTTTCACTGTGGATAAACGATGAATTTGATTCTCTCGTTTTCCTTTGCAAGCATCATTAATTATCGATTTAAGTTGGTTCAAATGATAACTATTTTTGTATTTTATCATCTTAAATTAAAATTTATTAAAAATTGTAAAAGAATATAAATTCATTAATATAAAAAAATATTTAAATCAGTCGAAACGAGAGATTGGGCGAAATCCAAAACCTCTCTTCCACAACATAAAATAAAATACCGTCAATTCATCAAATTTTTAAGTGTAAAATTTGATGCTTCACATAAAAGTTGTATTCATATTTCATTATATCCAGCAACAAAAAAAAAAAAAAAACAGCTCATGTGGCTCTCATTTCTAAGCAGTTCCATTCACCAAAGAAGAGTAATTGAAAGCTGTTATTGAATTCGTTGCCTTACCTCTGCAAAACCAATCACCATCTTTCTTCAATATTGGCAGAATCAGACGAAGAACTATAATAGCCAAGCCAAGTGATCTTTCTCTTCCCTCATTAAATTGCCCTCCATTCAAAAGTCCAACAACAGGATCCGAAATGGCGAATCTAATCGCAACCTGTACTTCATGTAATTCACACTAAAAATTTCCAAGTTTCTTAAGTAGCATGTGAAAATAGGGAAGAAATGTCATGTCTTCCACTTTCACTTTCAAGTACAAGCCAATGGTTACTATCTAGTATCATCAGCAGAATGTTGTATCCCTTTGAAAACTAATACTAGCACTTATTTTTAATCGCACCCTCCAATTTTAAGTTGTCCTCACTCCTTAACACCTTTTCTGTTTTTTAGGTGTTTCTTATCAAAGTCTTCTATCCAATTTACGGGTGATATGTTTGGTGGTGTTCACCTCTTCCTTCCCATCTACACTTATAATTCAACTTATTTGTTTATCTAGTTAAGTTTCGTTGAGTAAAATTCAGTTTTTTTTTACTAGGTGAAAAATGAGAATATAAAAAAAAGGATAAATTATAATTTAGCTTCATATGTTTTCAAAATCACTTTATTTTCCTGTGATTTAAAAATGACACTTTATCTTCTTGAAGTTTATTATGTTATTACATAACCATCATGTCATTTTTTTAATTCATTTTTTTAAAAGAAAACATGTTTGAGTTGTGAATAAAACTACATTACTGATTTAAAAATGTTTGTTGACAACATGAAACATTTAATTACTAAAAAATAGAGAAAAAGAATCAAATCATACATAATTAAAAAAAATAAACAAATTATCAATAATTTTTTTATATTATAAAATAACAATATTTTAATTTTATTATAAAACAAATGAGTGATGTGTACAATCAAATTTAAGATTTTATCAATAACATATTTCTAAATTCTAATATTTGTTCTTTTTTTGTTAAAAAATGAAAAGAAAAAAATTAATATAAGGTGGTTAAGTAAAAACAAAGCAAATGACGTAGACATATACTGTTACTTTTTAAATCATATAAGGAAAAATGATTTTGAGTTATACGAAGGAGATAAACTGTAAATTACCTTATAAAAAGTTACTAGAAAAGTTAAAATATTTTAATTTTTATTCATTATTACTTATTAAAAGAGGGGGGAAAAACACCCTTATGTAAAATAATTTTTATTTAAAAATTGTTATCTTCTGATAAAAGAACAAGCACATCTTCAATGATGATGTTGACCTTGTATGAAATTGAGGCCTACTAAATTGTGTTATCGATGCCAATAGCTGGTAGTAAATGTTAGTAACTTTTTGTCAGCCAGCGGATTGTAAATAGCGTCACATTGATTACTCTCGTCCCCTGCCTAGCAAGTAGCAATCCTAGCCGTTGGGGGACCAAAAGAAAGAAAAATACTAAGAAAAAAAGGAGTAAAAAAGTTCCTATCCTATCTTGCAAAATGATGATGTGTAGTCTATACACGTACTAGAAGGCATATGTATGAATACACATTTGATATTCTTTAGAGCAAACTGTAAACAAAGATTAAGGAAGATTGAAATCAATCTTTAGGACGTGTGTGCCAATAGTTTCACTCTTTCTTTTATGCCAAAATCCAAATGCCAACTCATTGCATAGATATATCAGCAGGTAGTTAGTTTGCTTTTCTTGTCAGGACAAGACCAACGTCTTTTGTAAAACTTTTTCCAGCTCTCTCTGTAGGTGATAAGTCATAACACAACTTAAATTTCAGTTAAGGCAACAAATCATGTTAACTCTGGCCTACACAAGTTCAAAGATGTCCCTCACTATCGGAAGAAAGATTATCAGATAAAATTTGTGATTATGTCTACTAAATGATGCTATAGCTCCATATATTAAAAGGATACAGATGATCGGATAAAGATTGTCATTTTGTCTCCGAGGCTTCATGTTTATTTACATACTCTCCAGTTCTACAACTTCAATTAAGTTGTCTTAGTACAATTAGTCACTAGTATTTTGTCTGCGAGGCAATATAATCATCAAGTATGTCTATGCTAATTGATAAACATAATTGCGCAATTTCAACATGAGTGAAACACTAGCCATGGAAGCAACGGCATGTTTTTCTGCATAGCTGTAATCTGAGTTGGACAGCTTGCTAACTTGGCTACATATCTTTTTCACAAATTGAGTTATGGTCTGGTTCTTGCTTTGAATGATGACCCGCTGTGTTTCCATTACCATGAAGATGCCCTGCTACAGAGTTGACCATCCCTTGAAAGTAGACCACATTTAAATCCTTCTTCTACTGATCATGAATCTACATTTTAGAGTACAAAGACAGAGAGAGATTATAACCACATCTTTATGGGTTTGCTTTTGTTTTTACTAGATTGAACTCTCTGAAAACTGCTTCTCCAAAATCTGCATCTATGCTTTCTTCCCCTTCTGTTTATCAATGCGGATCACGCAATAAAATGCAAATCTCTCTTTTAAAAAAAAAATGCATCTTTTTGAATGATAAAATCATGAGTCCACCTTAGGTACTTCCGCTAGCAAGAAATTTCATCAGCTGCTGATCTAATTGGCCCCTTCCTATCCATGATGATCACATACTTCATAACTTGAACATAGTTGGTAGTTTATATAGCTCTCTCTATAACTATATGAAAATACACTTTTATTCAGTTCCATTCAAGACCACCTTGGTCCGAAATGCTTGAAAAATGGATTGACTCATTCCGTGAAACTAAATTAGTTGTTGTGTTTATAACCACTCTTCTGATACATTTCATTTTATGGGGGGATCCATTCTTCTGATACCTTCTATTAAGCAACTCCAGCGAGTGATCTTCAGCATGTTTTTTAAGCTCAAGATTGAGAGATGTTTTAAGTATTAATTAATATAATTTCATTGTTAATGAAGAAAGTAAAAGTCGTTTCTGCCAGATTGTAAATGCTTGTTGACCTTGATCCCCCATTGGAACCTACCTCCCATTGAGAGGTTTAAATACCATTAAAGCTGCCTGCAGCCATATTATCAATGCCTAAGTAAATATATACAGTGGAACTTAATGCATGGACTATAGTAATGAGTAATGAACTAAATAAATAAATGGAAAAAAAAATAGGTGCTTCATAGGCAACTGGCAAGTATACTAAAAACAAATATAGCGAACTTTAATACCAACATTGGAAAATGCACTCAAGTCAGTTTCAAAAGTTTCTATTGTCATCTCATTGAAAAGCATTAAACCAACTGTCCCCTCGTCACTCAGACCATTCTAATTATTGCAATTCAAATCCCAATGCCTATCTTTTCCCACCATCGCCATTCCACTCAAAACATGGCAACTATTTTTTGACCAAATCCCACACACCAAACCCAAACGCAAGAGGGACCAGACCCATTGGACTCGGGTCCGCCATAGTGAACACTAATATAACACAACAGACCCATCAGAAATGGTAATTAACGCAGTAACTATTTCTTATGAACTGTTAACCAGTCATTTACAGTCAAATTCTACCCAACTTTGTAGCCAAAAATAAAGAAGAAGAATTTGACTTTGCTTAACGATTATCGAAACGAAATCTATGTAGACGCAGTCGTCCTTTTCTTTTGTGTAACTTGATTATATTGCACGAGGAATATTACTATTTAACATAAGTTAAAACAAACAACAGTTCCCTCTTTACATTTGGATGATCAAAATGTGTAATACTACAACACAACGTTAGCAACTTGGCATAGCTCAACAAAGTTTGTGATTCAGTTGACTAGATTTCACCTAGTAGTACATTGAACATATACTCATACAACTTGTTAACCACGTGCAGTACTTAGAACTCACGTGGCTTAAAACCTGGGTGAATTGGACCTCACAGAGAAGACCCCATTCCAGATCTCAGTGAAAGCTCTAACTATAGCGCCATGGTGATACGGAGAATTCAGTTGAAGAAAGCAGTTCAGAAGCTCCCGGAGATCATCCTTGGAGTATATCTCATTCTCCAATATCATTTGGAGCATGGAATGCCTGAAGTCCAGATAAGGGTCGTTGGAATCTTTCTCCACCGCCACGCCTTCGCTGCCAACTCTGCCGAAACCTCCGACGGTCCTTGAGGCCTTCATGTAGTTCTCGGAGTCAGAAAACTGTGAGGAATCGACGTAGCAGGGAGAGAATGTGGTGGCAGTGTTGGTGGGGGTGGTGTCGGTGGTGCTTGTGGCAGTGTCGTATTTGTCCTCACCCCACGGGCCTGAAGAAGAATGGTTGTAAACTTTGTGTTTTTGGTAAGTGGGGTTATTGGGTTTTGGCTTTGGGTGGAATATGTCACGCAGCTTTGGTCTTCTGCAGCTGCCGCAGCCTAGTTTCACGGACACTGTGTTCAAAAGAAGCTTCTTTCTGGAGCTAGACATTGCTATGTTTTCTGTGTTGTGTGAGTGCGAGAGAAACAGAGCATGAAAAAGAAAGAAATGGAACTATGGAAGACCTTTTTTTTGCCTCAGTCAAAGGGAGCTGTAGCCTGTAGCTTTGGAAAGAGGCTTTTATTTATGGGGATGGGTTGAGAGTTGAGATGAGAAAGACTGAGGAAGGATCTTCTCAATTTACTGTCCATGTGAGCTAAAGAGGTCCCTACATCTACATGATGCTCTAACCTGCTTAATATACTTTTATTTATTGATGACAGAGTGATCTGGACCGCAGATCTTTTTGGGATAAACTAATGTTCATCAAGGTATCTAAGAGATTCGCCATCCGATCACATGTGCGTCGAGAACCAGAGCCATTTGAGGTATTGCCCATGGCATGGATATTCAAGTTGGTCATTTGTCCTAGTGTGAGATGAAGTGATATTAATTAAAGAGAAGAAATGCGTGCTTAACTATGAATTAAATATTAGATTTGGAAGATCCAGCTTCAAGGACGAGTAGAAGCTGCCATGACAGGGGAGCAAGAATAATAATACGGATTAAGAGTTTATACAGTTTTATATTAATATTAAATTTTGTATATAAATATGCATTTGGTTTAATAATTTAGATATTTATTATTTAATTTTATCTCTTTTAAATATTCAAATATTGCCATTGTAGGAGAGAGAAAACAAATATATTGGATTGAACTACTCGATTTTATGCCCACGGTACAGAATTTTGAACCATGTCTAAAATCGGAGACTTAAGGGCGCAAACAGCACAACCATGGATTTCCAATTTAGGCTAAGATTATAAAAAGTGAACAGAAAGAAATGGGTTATGCCTTCGACGATTTTTGTTTCGGCTAAGCATGTATCATCTCTCAAAAGACGATTCAGACAAGTGTCCTTTTACAATTTCAAATGATTTATATTTGGGTTGTTTGTGAATCTAGATTAGACTAATAGAATCAAATGCATTATTTTTCATTTATAATGTTTTAATTATATAAAAAAAAAAGTCATTCATCAGTGAAGGTAATTTTTATTTGAGTTTAATTTTGATCAACTTCAGTGTAAAATTTTTTTACACTGTCATCTAATCATGTGTTGCTAAATCATTAAAAGAGTTTGACTATCACAACAACTACCTAAAAAGTCTAACTCTTTTAATGATGTGTCAACACATGATTAGATGTCAGTATAAAGAAACTTGATTAAATGTCAGTATAAAGAAACTTTATACTGATAATGTATTAAAATTAAATCTTTTTTATTATTCATTTCATGTACATTAGTATAAAAAAAAACTTTTATCCTTTATATATATATTTTTTTAAGAAAAGTATTGTATAACCACCTCAACTTTAAAATTTATAAATTAAAGTCCTCAACTTTAATAAAAAATTTTTGATAATATTTATCAATTGAAAAAAAATTCATATATGCCATGTATTTTTTTTTTTGTTATAAATTGTTTTCATATGTCAAGTTAGATATTTTTATCTTTTCAATTTTTTTATTAATAAAATTATTTTTTTAAAAAGATGAGATTCTTAATTAATAATAATAAAAGTTCAATCCCTTAATTGGTTTATTATAAACATTTTAGGTTCTCAAATAATACTTCACTCTGTTGAGAGTCCTACATTGGATAGAGACATGACTTGAATAATGTTTATAAATGAGGGGCAACCCTCACTCCTTGAGCTAACTTTTGGGGTTGAATTAGGCCTAAACTCATATTCTAAGATGGTATTAGAGCCTATTCGAGATCTGTTGGGCCACCCGCAGATGTCTAGTCCTGCAAACTTCACGCTCCAGATATCCAATCCTGGGCATGATGGAGTGTGTTGAGAGTCCCACCCGCAGATGTCCAGTCCTGCAAACTTCACGCTCCAGATGTCCAATCATGTGCATGATGAAGTGTGTTGAGAGTCCCACATTAGATAGTGATATGACTTGAATAGTGTTTATAAATGGGGGGTAACCTTCACTCCTTGAGCTAGCTTTTGGAGTTGAGTTAGGCTTAAACTCATATTCTAAGACACATAATTTTTTAAATAGAAATTATAAAAAGGAATTAAAATAAATATGATAAATGAAATTAATAGGATTTCATCTCAACTATTGTTCCATCCTTTAAAAATAATTTGTTTGTTATATAAAATATTCATTTTTATAAGCGACTACATAATTAAATTGTTTTTATGACCACGTAGGTGTTTGCTAGTAAGTAACGAACAAGTTTTCCAATATATTTCAATGTTAGAGCTGGCAGCCATCTCTTGTATTTGCAAGTCAAAACAAAAACACTAATCATATACCCAACTTGCTATGATCGGAGGCTTGTTTCAAACCTGAAAAGGCGAGGGGGAAGGATTAACCTTTTGGGATTTTATTGATCAATTAACGAAAGCAACGTAAACTACACTCATCGTGTATAACTGATATACATATGAATGAATTGAAAAATAATTACTTGTGAATGGTGGTAAACTCGAATTCGCCCTTTAAAAGCACTACAGGTTGTGACACACTAATCTATAGCTTGCATGCTGATCTTTGGAATTGGAAGGGAACCTGTCTCCAAATATTAAGAACAATTAAAAAATAATAAGAATAACATACTCATTTATGTGACATTATATTAACCCTTCATTTATCAATGATATTAAATTTTAATAATAATTAATGTTATTAATTTAATATCATTTTAAAGATCAATTTAATGATAAAAATGTCACATTAAACGATCAATTCAAAGTTGCATATATCTTCTTTTTTTTTTCAAGGTATCCCCACAAGTTAATCGCAACAATGCTTAAAATGATTAGTCTCATGGTGCTAATAACTTGTAAAGATATCCTGAAAAAAAAATATATATATATATATATATATATGCATGCAACTATCTTAAGAATGCAACTCTCTTACTGCACCTAACGCTTGTTGATAAGTCACGTATATTTTTAGAAGATTAATTTAATATATTTATAAATAAATGAAATAAATATTTACTTAAATAATAATAATTAAAAACATTTGGTTTAACGTTTAAACAACCACATGAGTAGTCACGGGGGTAGATTAAGCTTTCTCATTGACACTCGTGATTCTGCTGACCCTCATCGTCGCGGATGTTACCTTTGTCAGTGTTGACGTTGTCTTCATATCATTATTACAATTAATATCTTCTATCAAATTAGTTTTTGGTGTCAAAATATTATAGTAAGCATATATTCCAAATAATAATAATAATAATGTATTTAAGAGTCTACCAGCAAAAACTTTCCCACCATAGCTGGAGTCAAATATCCATAATTAAAGCTAAAAATTATGCACTTACCAATCTGTGATACTGATACCGAGCTCGGTTTCTAACTCTTTTCCCCCCTAAATTGAAGAAGCCAGTTACTCATCTAACTCTAATGAAATGGAAGCCTCCTCTAGTAAAGCTCAACATTGGTGGGGATTGTATGGTAATCCTGGGCAATCAGCCTCAGGCGGTGCATCACCAGGACAGCTGAAAAGTTTTAGAAAAAATGACTTAAAACTTCATAGGGTGAATAATAAGGTCAATTTGGTTCATTTTAAAAATTTATTAATCACTCTGCTAATTTAACCAATTTACATACAGTTAACCATATATTAAGTATTAAAATAAAAATAAATTATTAGTTAATTATATATAAATTATTAATTAAATTATTTGAATAATTAATTAATTTTTAAAACAAACCATATTGTCCAACATTTTATCAAGCTGATTTTTTTAATCATTTTTCCAAAGTTTTATAGCTACGATAATGGAGTCGTATAAAGGTCTAAGATCAATAACTTGGCGCTGAATTTCGAATTCTTGTTTAAGGTCATCCTAAGAAGATACAACATTTACAACATTCATCCAACACGTTACAAACTTATTTTACAAAAATAAATTGTACCTTTTTTTAAATTAAAAAAAAAGTGTAGAATTTCTATCAAAAAATAAACTTATAACTTTTATATACAAAAGCTACAAACTTTTGCGCTCGCAACTAACATTTGAAGTTATGTATCATGAAAAAAAATTATATCAAAACATCAAAAGTTCGTAGCTTTTTTAACATATGTAAGTGACCTATTGATACAAATTTGTTTACAAATGAATACCATAGAAAAAGCCTTCTGTTTAAAGCTGTAGATAGGAATGCAGATTCGAGGTTTTCATGTTCTGCTCCATGATAGCTGCAAGTTGCTGAAACCTTCTAAGTTCTAAGTGGAGGTGTCAAATAGATTATAGTTTTGTCATATTCAGTTGTTGGGCCTTCGAATGTTGACCTGGCCTGCAAAAAATGTCGGGCCAAATGGGCCGGCCCTCAAAGGGTGGACTGAAACGGGATTGTGATGGAATAAGATTTAATCTTTACCAAAAGTATCCCCGGGGGGAAAAATTAACATAGGTCCACTACATCATGCTGACCACAAATATTATTCAAAACAAGGTCCCATACATAGGAGAAGTGAAGCAACTAACCAACGATGAGCTCATGGCAGATGTATACCAAGTTTCTAAAAAAAAAACTAAGTGATAGAAATGCAGTTGGCGATGATAAAACTGTAAAAAAAAAAAAAAAAAAAACAATTTCAAATTTATCAGTTGTTCAATCCTTTCTGTGAATAACTTAGAAAACTCATATAACACAAGCCAATAGCGAAAGAGTCAGACCTTATTGGTTTGTACATGCCATCTGATTCTTGATTAAGTTTGCCACATGCTGAGCCACCCATAATGAGCCAGCCTCAGTGCAACAGAAACCATGGGTATGGTTTTCTCGTTCAATTGATATGGCAATATCTGGAACCTGCTTTGAAATCTGTGACCAGAAGAAACTATAAATTAAGCGGAGAAATCATTCAATGCTTCCCTAAATGTAGAAGAAAGCATCAAAACACAGAGAAATTACTAGGGAAGCTGATCCAAGCAGCAGAACCACCGTGATCATGGCTAGCATTTCAATCAATGTTCGTGTTTATTACAAAAATTTATCCCACTCTTTTCCCATAATTTAATATTAACATGGTATCAAGAATTTTCTGTATTTAAAGTATATTTCAAGATAGATATACTGCATTCAAAATTAAGAATTTATCACCCCAAAAATAACTTGACGGCGTAAAAAAGATTTACTTATCGCAACAACCTCTCTTCCCAAAAGTATAAATATTTTACTAGGAAGACTAGACATTGGAAGCTAAATTCACTCCTAAAACTTGCAAGATAATCTAAAGTACAGTGGAGGATCCCCTAATAGCTATCTTCATCAACTTTCTGTGGGCAGCCGCTCGTTTTTAGTTTCTTTTATGCTAAATAGCAGTCCATTAGTTTTTTTAAGCTAAAGATGGTTCATTAATTTATTTTTAAGGTTAAGGAGTAATAGTTGCGCTGGATGAGTGGACATACAAGAAGAGATAGAATTAGGAATGAGTGCATTCGAAAGAAAGTTGGAGTAGCACCCATTGATGAAAAGATAACAGAGTTTCGCCTAAGATGGTTTGGTCATGTGAGGAGAAGACCAATAGAAGCCCCGGTGAGAAGAATTGATAAGTTGGAGGATAGTCCCTTAAAGAGAGGTAGAGGTAGACCATTGACAACACTAAGGGATATCATTAAAAAAAATCTTGAAATAAATGGTCTATCTGAAAGTATGGTTTATGACAGAGCACAATGGCGTCGTTTGATCCATGTAGCCGACCCCACCTAGTGGGAAAAGGCTTTGTTGTTGTTTGTTAAGGAGTAATAGTATGTGAATCATTAAATGGAAAGAAAAAAGTTAGTAAATGCTGGAAGAAATTACTTTGAAACGACAAAGAGAATGGGGGAAAGACAATGCTTTATGGTATAACATGAAAGCCATGCATTTCCCCCATTTTTAAAGGCTGATCTCACGATGCTCTTTATTTTATTTTGCTATCGGTTTATCACAAACAACAATTATTGTCCCTAAAAAAATAAGTCAAGAAAGAAAGTAAATTTAATTCCAGAGAGAGAAATAAAGGACCAATAAAGGTAAGTAATTAAGTATCATGTTTTTATAATCAAGGTATTGCAATTTATTTTCCTTTGACAGTTTTATATATTTTTGTGTTCTTGATTAAACTAAAACTAGAGCAAATTTATTAAGCTTTTTGATTTTATTTAAAATAGAAGGTCTATGTTAGGATCCAATTGCAAGGTATGGGACTTGAGTCTCACATCACCAATATGAGATTCAGATGTGGGATTTATATGGCCTTAAGCTCTCCCACCTTAATAGCTAGCTTTTGGGATGTGGTTCTCCCAAAGCTCGTATCAGTCCACTGCTTAAGGTGAGGATAGAGGAGAAAGAAGAGGAGGAGAAAATCACATCATAGGTCTTAGTGAGATTCGAACACAAAACCAAACCTTGACCGCCAGTGGTAAACCTACAATATAATTTGATTGCTTTAAAATAGTTTATTTTCAGGTTTAAAAATTATAAAAAAAATAAACAAAGATAAGGTTCCTGTTGATTGTTGAATTTTTATAGAGAGAAAATTTGCTAGAAATTTTGATACAAATTCTTTCATTGATGAAATTTATGATAAAAAGGAGCTACTCAACTTTGATTATTTATTTTGAATATCCATTTAATCATTCTGTTGCACCATTTTGAGACCATAAATGATCACAGACTTCGATACAAACTTAAGCATATAATTATCCTACACATGCACTCCTGGGCTTAGGGCTTAGATGCTGAGGTACAAATCCTCATTGTCTCATTCCTTGAGATGATGCACAAACTTTCTAGATGATAAAAACATTAACTAAAATAAATAATCAGTTACCTCTTCAAGTAATTGAAGTGGGCCCCAGTGATCATCAACACCAAATAAAAATGCAAATTGAGCCTTCCTTTCTCTTATAAATGCCCAATCTGGTTTTTCTGAAAACTAAGACTGAATGATCTGGTAAGCACATGATTGTCAATGTAGTTTAACACTGTATAATATAAGCAATACTAAAATTTTATCCATAGATCCAAATTGGAAGTGTATGCTTGATCTCCCAGCATACAGAAGGTTGAGTATAGAGGGTCCACCATCCTCATAAAAGAGCTATAATCGAACATGAAGAAATCCACAAAAATTTTGAAAGGAAAACTCATCTCTCTAGAGGACAGGTGAGTGTACATGTTAGAGATCAGTCAGACCAAGCAATTATAACTTATGAGTATTAAGAGCCTACTCAGACACTTCAATGATGAAGTTTGAGCATATCATTGAATTTGAATATTTTTTCCCTTGGTGCCATGAAGAAACACGGCATTGCTCCCAGTCAATTTTCTTGTACTTTTTTAAATAGTCAGTTTCAACTTATCATATATCAAGAAATTGTTGTGTCCTTACACCAACTTCTGCGACATGTCATATTCATCCACATCAATACAAGAATGTGAAGTCCCATGTTCCCATTTTGAAGTAGTAAAAGCATTTCCTCTACTTTTCTTTTTTGAGGGGGGAGGGGAGGATGATAAATTTGTAATTAAATCCTCAAGAGTGAGAATGCAGATCAATTTGTAAGTTGTTAAAAAAAAATTACTCGTACTTATCAACTAGGTAAAAAGAATATAAGATAATGTCATGTAAATGAAAAGCTGCTATAATAATAAAAAGGAGGGAAACGGTTTTATCATAATTATAATATTTGGAATGTATCTTCATAGAAAAGAAGCAACATTACCTTTCTGAATTCAGTCATGGCCATATGGAGGACATTCCGCATGGTATGGTACTGTGAGTTGTTAAAGTTAGAAAGAGTTAATACAAAAAAGATGCTGATGTAACCCCTCAGTAAAATGTAGATATTTTTGTATTAATATTCCAAATATAAGTAAGGGGATTCATAATTAATAAGAAAGACGAAAAAAAACATTGTTTACAAGTTTAATGTAACCTAACATTGAAGCCCCTTTAGTCCATCTCTTTCAACAGTAAAACTAACCTGTGGCAAGTGAGAGCATGCAGCCTCAACTGCATTGGCTGACCATGACTTCCCAAGGGATTTTCTGACAATAAACCTCAAAGCCCGGACAGGCAACAATCCTAAAGATGCTGTCAGGTAACTAAAAGCAGCAGCTAGAATTCGGGATCTGAAACTCCATGTACCATTAGTCATTTCAAATTCCCTACTCTTAAGATTTTCAAAGTAAATTATGAGTCATTAGATTTAAAGCTAAATATTTAGCAATAACAGATAGATAATTACCCATTTTTTATTAATCTGAAAGTTAGTTTCAGATCAAGTTATAAAAATTGTTTTATGTGTAAATTGAATACCATGAAAGTTATGAAATAGAGTGTGAACCATCAACCATGTCAAAATTGTGATATCTAAACTCATAACATCACTACTAGTTCATGTCATCTCTAACAAAGTAGGCATTGTCAAAGTGATTCAACTTTGGGAGGGGGGTGAGACTTACTCTGCAATCCTCCCAATAACTAATTGTGTTGCTGACTGTGGATTTAATGTCAAAAATGGATAAAGTCCAACGCAATATTTCACCTACATAGCCCAGAAGAAAGCAAGCAGACAATTTGCTGAAGATCAGAAGTGAAGGACAGGTGGCATGATGTGTGCATGCTTAATTAAATATGCAGAGTTCCAATCACCTTCTCTGGAGACCTCTTGAACATTTCAATAGATATGTATGAACCAATAGAGTGCCCAACCTGGTGAGAAAATTCTAAATTAGCTACCAAAATTTCATTTCAGTAAACGAAATTAAACTTTTGTATATATAGAAGCACTTTTAGATAACACAGTTTTACTAAAAGAATTTAATTAAACCCTCTTGCAATATGGTTCTTGGTTTCCCAAATCAATAGCTATATATATTATGAAAACAAAGATAAAAATGCTTGCAAATAACTTCTGCTAAGAACCAGATTTGATTGATTCATTTATGATCGTCCAATATTGTTCTCTTTTAGTTGATAAAAGGATGCTTGCCGGCACATGCACACAGATATTTCAACTCAGTATCTCTAACATCATACTCATTTTCAAAGGGGAAAGGAGATTCATTAAAGTCATGTGCCATGGCAAGAAATGGCATCCAAATATCCCAATATGATACTACTGCTTATACTATAATCTCGCGGATTTTCTTTCTTTAACAGAAATCTTACAAATTATTTCTCCATACACATCAGAGAACCAGATTTGATGGATTCACTCATGATCGTCCAATATTGGCACATGCACACAGATATTTCAACTCAGTATCTCTAACATCATACTCGTTCTCAAAGGGGAAAGGAGATTCATTAAAGTCATGTGCCATGGCAAGAAATGGCATCCAAATATCCTGATATGATACTACTACTTAGACTATAATCTCACGGATTTTCTTTCTTTAACAGCGATCTAACAAATTATTTCTCCATACACATCAGAAACTCTACATACTTGCTTCTTTTTCTACTTTAACTTGCACATTAAATGCCACTACTTATATAACCTAGTCAACTGCAAAACCTGCTTGGGAAAAGATGTCAACACACTTGCTCTGACATTTGTTGCATTGCAGCATATATATTCGTGCAGGTGAATACAAAAGAAAGGATGTTTGCACCAAACGTTTAGATATCTAAACACCATCATTAACCAAGGAGGAAAGTTTTGCATCTTGTACTACTACACGATTACCATTTTCCAGAAAATAAGGAATCTTGGTCAGTATGCAGCAATTTGGTGTTTTAATTCATACAACTCTGTAAATAATAAGTTGATTTGAAACTCACAGGCAGCAAGCAAGAACTTATATGTCAACATGACACTGGAGAAGAATATTGAAGGTGCAGATATAAAAGAACCCACCAGTAGTATAGGAATCTCAATATTTTGCAGTTCCTCTCTGATGAAATCAATCTACAAATACACAAGAAAAGTGAAGATTACAGTGCAGGTCAATACACTATCAAAGGTAAATTTATCTAATTCAAGACTGGAGAAAGAATGTCAATCATAAAAGCATGGAAGTTAAAGAAATGGATGAAAAATTTAAACTAAAAAACAAAGACAAGAGTGCAAGCGGTTTGAATATGAGGAAATCTCAACATGCTAACCCAAAAGTAGTACTGCATATGACATACTAGAAGAAACAATTCCAGGATGATAATTCTTGTTTCTGGCCAACAGCTGGGCACACAACAAAATGAAATGAAAGTTTAAATACTCAATTCTGCAATTGTTTCCATACCATCCAACAATACATAGATAAATAAATAATGTTTCATAGAAGTTCAAAGAATGTAAGACTTCTAAGTTATTTTGATTAGTAGACAATAGACTCCAAAAGGGGGGAGGGGGGAGAACTTCTCATTGTACAGTATGCCAAGTGTCACCATGGTGTAAATGAATATTGAAACAAACAATCTGTGAAGAGCATTCAATTACCTTATGATCAATTTGTTCTTGTAAAGAGAATAACCGTCCATGCTCCCAGTTCTAGCAACAGAACACTGTGTTAGAGACATACTAATGCCACCCAGGCAAATCAAACAAAGCAAAATACATGTACCTTTCTTGTGTGAGAGACGTGGCCAATGGCTGATAGGTCACAGAGAAAAACGACCCATAAGCATATTTGTTAATCAGAGTTCCATATTATAATATAAGTAACCAAAAATCAAGAGCAGCCATTGCTTGCCTGTGACAGACGCAGTTCCCCCAAGCAGCTCATATAGAAATTCCACAAAGTCCTTGTAGAATAAAATAACACCTGCAGTAACCGAAGAAACCAATAGGCATAACTGAATAACTATAACATAGAAACATAAGCACGTGAACAAACAATCGAAACCATACCTGGATTTCCAGGAACAAACAGGACATGCAGACTTGGATCCTCAGCGTGAATCTCCAATATTTCAGAGGTGTAACTAAACAATAATAGGACACGGAAATTCAGGTTAAAAAAAAGAAGAAAGAAAGTGTCACCAAATTCAAGGTCAGTGTCAGATACATAGGTCGAGAATACATACCTTGACACATTGCATAATCGAAAATTAGCATGCCTTTTAGCCTTGGCAAGCAAATTGTCTGCACCCATGTCCTTATTCGAACACTTTGCACTAAACCTTGTCCTGAAAGACAAAATCGTAAGAATGAACTTGCTTAAATTTAAATATTTACTAAATCGGAGAATCGAAATAGCCCAATATGGTATCGAAGAAAATGTAGGATAAATGGGATTCCCATATCCTATGCCATTGAAAATGTAACAGTAAATGCACATCTGCGAAGCAATTATTGTCGGGGTTCTCAATCAAAGAGAATGAATGCTGTTTCTGAAAGAAATGCCTACAAAACAAAGAGCAATTCGTAATGGAAGAAATGCATTGAAGGGAAGTTACCTGGAATTGAAACAAGGGAAGAGCAGAGAGCGGGAGAAGGTTCGGACAGTCGAAGGAACAAGACGAGGAAGCATTTGATTGCATATAATTAAGTTGCGTTTGAAATGAATTAAAAATTTTGATTTGATTTGAATTAATTTTATTTAATTTAAAATTAATTTTTTTATTTAAAATTTATTATAAAAAATTGAATTTAAATTGATTTAAAAATTAATTTTTATGTTTGTCATTAAAAATTAAATTGATTTGATTATTTTACTTTTTAAATTTTATATAATTGTGAATGATATTATTAATTTAGTTAGGTAAAATTTAAAAAGTTAATAAGAGTAAAATAGTTAATTTAAATAATTAAATTTAAAATTAAATTAAATATATTTAAATCTAAGCAAATTTGATTAAATTTTTAAATAAATACAACTTAAATTAAAAAAAATTTAAAATTAAATTAGTTCTTATTTTTTAATATTTTAAACACAAAATTTAATTTATAAATCAAATTAATTCTTTTTTTTTAACATTTTAAACACACCCGTAACATATATAGAGTTTGCTAATTCATGTCGTGTCGTAAAAGAGGACTGTGGAAGCGCGTGTGATTCTAGGATCGGAATTTGGAGGCTACTGTTTTTTAGGTATAAGTCAGGTATGCCGAAAGGTAAATGACTAATTTGACAGGGTAAGTTTCGGCACGTGAAGTAAAAAAAATATTATATTATATTCTTCTCATATATACCGTTTTAAATATTGAATTAGGATAAGATATTTAAAGTTATTAAATTCATTTTACTCAAACCAACTAGAATTTGGAGGCTACTGCTTAGTACTTACAATAAAGTTCCCGTGACCAAAAATATTTTCCACTAAAAAAACAAAAGAAGTAAATAACTAAATTATTTTTTTAGAGTTCAATTTTAATATATTTGTAATGTTAAAAAAAAATCTATTATTATTCAACAATGAAATATATTAAATAGTCAAAAAAATTACTTTAATGAGTTGACATTATTATTTATTTTTAGATGAATGAGTGACTTATCTAACAACTATCATTAAATTTTAATAAATTTTAATTGAATTCTATCAAAAAATTTAGATGTGTAGCATTATTGTTTAATGATATATTGTTACGTTACATCTTCTTAAGATAGGATTGTGTCGTGGTTAGGAAAAATAGTATACTTACATACTATGAGAATAATATTCTCAACGGTTCAAATTTGATTAAAATATTTAGATATTTTAAAAAATTAAAAATACAGTGATTAAAGTTAAAAGAAAATAATCACCACATAACTGTCGTATTGAGCGGTATAGCATAACTAATTTCAGTGGTGCATATTGAAAATAACAGATTAGAGTATGTGGTTTGTAATTGCGGGCACACAAGTATTTGCCTGCTGCAGCCTGCTGCCACGGAATAACCAAATGCTCCACAAAATCTGCGTCTTTATCAACGATCACATTCACGAACCAGATTGTGAAAACGAATACTGAACCGAGATTGAAACCAATATCAACCGTGCCCTGGAAATTCCCGAAGAAGATGGATAGTTCTGTAGCTTCCACTACACATGCATGGGACAAACATTTTGAATTTGGACACCATGTCTAACTTTTAAGTTCTAACTAATTGCTCACGTTCACGTGTGGGGAAAATGCCATGCCCAATCATGTGCTGCACTCCCAAGTCCCAACTGCGTAGCTGGCACCCATACTTTTTCAATGGCCAGAACTTATCAGCTTGTACGTGGCTTATGAGATAATGGAATAATCTTTGATCTGTTGAGCTTTCAAAAGGCAAGAACACAGAATCACTTTAACCGTATAGCAGCCAACTATCCCCAAAATATGAACCTTACATATTTCGATCACCAATTAATTAGCCACCGTGATCCCATAGGAGTGAGCCTCTTCGTTTCCCAATAACTACGATTTATAAGTTATAACTTGGACTATAACCCAAAGCCTATGTAACAGTACCTCCATTAAGAAGGATAATACCTTGTCTACAAACAAGGTATTTTCTTTATGAAGTTCGCATTTGCTTGCCAAGCGTAGAATATGTGCGGGCTTGATATCCCCTTGAATCACATGTTTGGCCCAAAAGTTCTTTTATCTGTCTTTATATGGACATCTTAATTATTGTATGTCTTATAAAAATTTATTACGAAACATTTTTTTTCTTCTTGTTATTGAATATAAGAATATATTTGTGTGAAGTTGTGAGACTGAAAACAAAGTTTATGAAGGAGAATTTAGTTTCAAGGTCATAAACAAAAGACAAATATATATATATATATATATATATATGATATCGTATTAGAGCTTTTATTATTCTATTCTTGCACTGTCATTTTTCTAAATTAAATTAAATTTTAACACAAGGTAAAATAAAGTTATACATTATGTACGCTTTAAGCTTAAATAGCTCTCGCGTAAGGAATATGTTAGAAATATAAAATTACTCACGAGATTTTACTTAATAGCGTAAATTTTTGGAATAATTAATTCTTAATAATTAAAAAATGAGTTCATATAATATGAAGAATAATCTATTGTGAAGCTCTTTCATTATTCTTGTAGAGCCTCCTAGTTGCGTGCTTCAAATTTTATAGTTTTGCTTGTAATGGTCTTTTATGAAAATTACTAGAGATATGATTTTTTTGGATTTTTCTCTAACGCAAACGGATTTGAGGACAAAGAAAGAACTTTTACTTATGAAAGTAAGAGTTATTTTGGTATTTATATATTTTTTTAAGTATTAATATTTATAGTAAATTATATTGTTAAGTATTTATTAGTTATTATTTATATTTAATAGACTTTTAAATATTTATTGTGAAACAAATTTTAAATAAATAATTAATAATTTATTAAGATATTATATCAACTTTATATAAAAGTACTTTGAAAATTACTGTTTAAGGTCTTGCGTCATTCATGCCCTTCAAATGTAAGCCAAACAGGCTTTACATCAAAATCAATTTTGTCTACAGAAAAAGCTACTTTTAAAAATCCTAACCAAACAACTATAAAATATTGGTAATGTTTAATATATAACTTAAAAGAAGTAGTGTATTAATGTACCATTCAATATTATCTATTGATTAACAATAATAAAATCATGAAGAAAATCTAACGGTTAAAAATTGAACGAGGAACCGACTAAAGAAGTTAAAATGTATTTGTAAAAAACACCTTGTCTCAAACTTTTTTTTTTTTCATTTTAGTCCTTTTCTATAACATGATGAACATATATTTATTTTATTTTACTTTCATGGCTTAAGTTTAATTAAATAAAATAATTTTTTAATAAACTAGTTTTTTAAACTTCCAACTAAAAAAATATAATTCACAAATTAAAAATATGATTAATATGTAAATAAATTAAAAAATTAAATCAACAAATGAACATAAATATTAAAAAAAATAATGGTAATATATCAAAAAAAATTACAAAATCATGATAATCCTGTAATAAAATATTATAAAAAAGTCCATTACAAAAATCCGTCATGGTATATTGAAAAAATTTTATAAAAAAAATTTCATGAGGGATTATTAATCTTGCCATGCTATAATTTTTTAAATAAATATATTTTAAAAGTTACATTTAAAAAATATTCCATAAAATATATTTTAAAAAGTTTCCTAATCTCGCCATAAGTATTACAATGTATTTTTATTTAATAAATAATTAAAATGTAAAAATAAAATGAAATTCATCATGGCTTAAGTCTAATTAAAAAATTAGTTTATGAATTTTTTTATTAAAAAAATAAAATTGCCAAATTTTAAAATAAAATTAACATGAAAGTAAATAAAAAAAATTAAAACTTATGGTAGTATATCAAAATAATTTTAAAAATAATTCAATGACAATCTCAAAGTAAAATATTAAAAAAAAGAAATTACATAACATATTATTAATTGTCATGTTATAATTTTAAAAAAATATTAAATTTTTTTCATAAAATAACTGAAACAAATTTTTTGTGTATTAATATATATGTTTAAAATTATATATATATATATATATATATATATAATATTAAGGCATGGCCGCCAATGAATATGTTTTTGTTTTTATATTTTTTTCTTAGTAAAAATCTAGTTTATATATATTTAATTGCTTCTTAAATAAAATGTTCATAAAATTAAAAAAATTATTTTACTAAAATTATTGTAAATATTATTAAAATATTTTTAATAAAAATATTGAAAATATTTAAAATATTATTAATTGAATATAAGAATCATATTTTGGATAATAAAAATAATTAAAATAATTACATATAATTTTAAATAAAAATAATTACATATAATTTTAAATAAAAATAATTACATAGCGAGACTAGTAGTCCCACCATCCTATTCCTCAAATAAAATATAAACAATTTTAATAAGTTAGTATTGTTTTTAAATTAAAATAATTACATAGTCCAACGATGATAAAAAAATTTATATAATATTTTTTGCATGGAGAAACTCTTATTTTTCAAATAAAATATAAATAATTTTTAATTTTTAAACTTATAGTCATGGCGAGACTCGCAGTCCCATCATCTTATTCCTAATGAAGAAAAAAATATTAATATTTTTTTATAAAATATCTAAAACAAATTTCTTACATATTAATATATATGCTTAAAACTATATATATATATATATATATATATATATATATTTATATAATTTAAGACATGGCGGGACTAGCAGTCCCGCTAAGAATTAAGTTTTTTTTATATATTTTTTAATAAAAATCTGTAGTTTATATATATATATATAATATTTACTTTTATTAAAAATAAAAAATAAAAACACTTTCATTGGCGGGACTAACAGTCCCGCCATGTCTTAAATATTATATATATATATATAATTTAAGCCAAATGAAATATGTTTTTTATAGTAAAAACTTATAAATTATATATATATATATATATATTCTTTAATTGCTTTCTTAAAAAAATGTTCATAAAATTAAAAAAAATATATTAAAAATTATATAATAACAAAATAAAAAATATGGTTCTTTTAATTTAATTTCATATAAAAATAAAAATAAAATAAAGTTTCATTTATAATTTTTAAACCATTATAAACAAAAATTTTAAAATAAAAATAAAATATATTTTGAATCAAGAAATATTTTTCACTATGCCATGAATTAAAAAAGATATATCATGAATTAAAGTGTAAAAAAATAAAAAGCTAAGCTTTAAACAAAAAATAACATAAAACTGATTATAGGAAGTAATTTTGATAGAATATTTATACTCTATTCCTTTATAAGTGCATAATAAAACGCTCTTAAAATATTGTGAGATTTTATTTTAAAATGCAATAATTGATTTTGTAGAGTCCAAAACCTAAAAGAAAAACATCGTACTGTTTGGTCAGTTGATACTTGATATCCATCCATGTGTTAATTAAAATAAAAATTTGACGATGATGATCTTATTAATATATATATATATATATAATAGGTCTCCCTCTATCAATAAAAAAAAAGTCTCTTATTCGTTTCAAAACTAAAAAACAATACTTTAATGGCCAAAAATAATGACCTAAAGTTTACCACATCTTAGTTATTTTATTTGAACCGTGTGTTCCAACTTGCACGGATTATTTTATGTTTGATATTTCTTATTTTTATTAAAATAAATTATTTTTATTGATATATAATTATTATTTTAGATACGTTAAATTTAAGAAATCTATTATTTTTGAATAAAAATAGTTGTAAATATATGAAGAAAATGTTTAAAAAAATTTATTTTACTATTTCATTCATTCATTCATTTTTAAAGTTAATATACATTTAATAATCTCATAATTTTTTCTCTGTAATATATAGATTACACACTCTACATACACATATATAAGAGGTTTTTTCAATATCTTTCTTGTTTGTAAAAGCACTGATATCCTTTTAAAATTAGTAGTTAATATTTTATCATGTTTTATTTATATTTTACTAAATATTATCCAATAATTATTAAGAATATCTGTATTTTTATAAAAACAAATGGCACCAACAAATTTTATATATGTATATAAACTAAATAGCTCGAAAATATTTACACTGAATATGCCCAAGTATAAATAAAGAAGTGAGTGCTATTTTAGTAGAACCCACTAGTAAATCTTTCATTTACACATTTGGGCTGAACTAGGCTACATAGCTCCAGGTTGTGTACAAATTCTTTATATATATAGGATGAGATTTACAAATAAATTTTGAAACACTTACTTTGTTAAACAATTTTATTTATAGAAGTTGAATTTCATGAATCTAATTGTTAGATTAAAAAAGTTCTTGTGAGGTAGATTAAGCCCACAAAATTTCACAAAAAATTTAAAACTAATTAATACTTTATTGTACTATTTTATTTTAACATATAGAATGTTTTTTAAAAATATAAATAAATTTTATATTATTAGATTATATACCTATAAATATTTAATATATTTAAAAATTAGCATGTATGATTATCAAGATAATATTACATAATTTAACAGTTAGATTAGTTAATTTCACATGCTATATAAAGTTATGTAATAATGTAAGAATACAATACTTACTTCTAAAGTAAATAAGTCCCACCTATATATACATATATATATATATATATATGTATATATATATATAAAAGTTACACCAAACTATGTTTTTAAGGAAAAATGCTAAATATAAAGAAGAGTTTTTCGACTAAATTTGTTACGAATGACATAGAATTATACGGGTGTGAAAAAAGTTTAGAGCATTGCCACATAGCACAGTTCTGTCCGGGCAATTTTGAGATATTTTTCTCAAGGCAACGTAATTTTTTTCAAAAGTTAATTATTGTGAAGAGCACTGTAAGGAGTTCTGACTATTTATATATCGACTTAGTTCTGATAGTTTTAAAAATAGTGGGTTCAACTTGTTCAAATAAAATAAAATCTATCCATCTTTAAAAAAAAATTTCACTCGAGTTCCATCTGAGATTAGAAAAGTCGGACTATTTAATATTTTTCTATTGTGAATTCTATGAAAAAGGTTAAGATTGATTATTATAGGTCTCATAAAAAAATTAAAATTAAAAAATAATAAATATTTGATAAATTATCTTAATATTGATACAAATAATAATAATAATAATAATAATAATAATAATAATAATAATAATAAGGTATCAACATCATTCATAAACTTCTGTAAAAATAAATTTCGTGTGAAATAACACTATTCTTATAAACAAGTGATTTTCAATTAAAGAAGGAACTTTCGTCTTTTATGGGAGTTGTATTTCCAATAACAATGAATTAATACTCGGCGATTTTCTGGTTGGACAGCTTGGACTTGATGAAGAACCAGTGACCTTCTCTGTAATTACTTGGAAAAAGATTACTTCGTCTTTGTCCCCATGACGTCGCCGATAATATTCCGACTGATTCTACGCTATTGAAACGTCCCAGACTTGCTCACCGCTTGAAATTACTTAATTAGTCAAATTAATAATGTTACTCTTGCTAATTTATTGTTACACTTTTTTAATTTCTTAAAATATCCTTTATTAAAAATGATTTTTATTTTCTTAATATTAATTAAACTAATTATCTGTTGATTCTTATATTTTGTTTCAAACTCCTTATCTATACTAGTATAAAGGGAATTCTCTTATTTGGATTCTAATTTTTTTATCCTTAAAAAATTATCTTTATTTATTAAACTCAAATTAAAAAAGAGGTAAAATTATAAATACATACTACTTTTTTAATTAGTTACAAATACTTGAGAATTATCTGAAAAGTTATCTTCATCTTTTTTATTAAGCTCAAATTATAAACAGTTTATAAAAAGTTATCATGTATACTTTTATAATTACAACCAGATACAAACACTCAAGAATTATTTCTAAATGAACAATAATAAGAAAATGTATATTGCCTGGCACGTAACTGCCTGTCAATACCCTAATTAGTAATTATAGGAATATGTTAATTTTAAAAACAAACAAATTCTTTTAGTGTTTATAATATTCTATACCTAATTATTCTCACCAAGCTAAATTACTTTGTCTTTGCAAATGTCATGCACGTGTTCTTAATAGTTTGTTTATTACAAATTAAATTTGATTAAAATTAGTAAATTAAAAATTCAATTTCAGTTTATATCTCTTTTTCACTTAAACCTTATATTAAGAGTCTAAATTTTTTATATGCACCCGTGTCAATATTATGCAATTGTAATTTTTCTATCTACCAATAGATTAAAATCACACAAAAAGTCATATTTGAAAAAATCATGAAAAGATACAAATGTAATTAAACCTATAAAGAGAAGGAGAATGAATTTTAGCCACATGCATATTTTTACCCTTTATTATTATTATTTTTTTGGTCATTATTTGGTACACGTCTCACTGTCATGTTGTTATAAAAAAATAAAAAATAAAAACAAGATGAAAAATTGTTCCCAAAGAAAAAAACAGATAAGTGGGAGTAGTGAACTAATTTTTATAATTAATAATATTAAGAAATTTGGATAGATATAGGAGTCGCAATAAATAACTAGTTTAACTAGAAATCAAAATCCACCATTAATGAAGAATATTTTTAAAAAATTAATTAAAGAAAAATGATAGCATACAAATGGAAGTGAAAATAGACCCACTGATTAATAAATGATAGAAGCATTACGTTTCAAATACACAAGGATCAAGTCAAACGGATGAGTGCAAACCAAAACAAATCTCAACAAATCTTTTACGTTATGTATAATCGGATCCTTTTATATATTTGTCGGAGAATTTAAATTTTTTTTCTTTAAAAACATAATAATGTTATGTTTAAAAAAGAAACACATAGTTTTTATGGAAGACTTATAAGTCATTATACAAAAAATAAATAGTAAGTATTGTATAAATTTTATTTTACATACTTCTTTGTAAATATGATAGTATCATATTTCAATATAAGAGTGTTTGGGTGGACGTTTGTTCATCTCAAACCCACATTTAAATTTTTAAACAGACTCTCAAGTCCTTATTGACATGTTTAGGAGAAATTCTGATAGAGTAAATAGAATTTTTTTTCAAACGTAGTTTAGGTAGAAATAACATTTTATTGTTTTTGTAGTAGAAGAAAACTCGTTTGTATGTGTATTGATAAAAATACTGTTATAATTTGATATTATATCACTATTTTAATAATATTTAAATAAATATAACTTAATAATTTTTTAAAATATTATTATAGTTATACTCAAAATGATTTTATTTTACAATACTCTAAACAAACTTAACTTTTAAAAGAATTTATTTTGTCATTAATTTATTTATAATTAATCTTTTTAACATCAATTTATTAACAATTAAATTCAAAATAACTTATAATTTTTTTAGTAATTACATATTTAAAAATAATTTTTATTAATATTATCTAAAACATCATTTATTTAACAAAATTAATTTTTAGATATAAGTTTTTAAATATAAATTACTTTATTTAAATTTACTTTTGACCAAAATTAAATTTATTCAAAATTATATTTTCTTTTAGTATTAATTTCCTTATGATACATTATCAAATTTTCTAATATGTTTAATTAGAAATAGTTAGGTGGCTAAAGTTGACCAAACCCAGCACCACTTTTGCTTTGGTTCATATCAACACCCGTGGTGGGTATTATACTATTGATCTGCACAAAACTGTAATTCAGAGAGGGACGATAATTATTTACATTTTTTTTTAATGAGTTTGATATTTAAGGTGAATTATTAATTATTTATTAATTATTAATTTTATAATAAATATTTAAATTTTTTAAATATAAATAATAATAAATAAATAATTAATAATTTACTTTTAATATTATTATATTAAAAAAATCAAAATAATCTTTGAAATAAGAATGACATAAATATTAAACAAAAAATGATTATTTAATTCGATTTAAGAAAAATAATTTTATTTTATTTTATTTTAAAAATTTATTAAAAATTTAATTATATTAATTAATAATTTATATACAATTAATTATATATAAATTATTAATTAATATAATTAAATATTTAATTAATTTTTAAAATAAATTTAAAAAAATTATTTTTTCTCAAACGAACCAAATGGTGATGTTTTCAATACTAAATACTGCTACTGGCAATCTGGCAGTGAGACACGTTATGATAATGTCACGCACTATGTGTGAGAAGAGCATTTCTATTTTTTTTTGCCATTCATGCATTATTAATTCTCGTTGAAACACCATTTCCAAATTCTCTAAGATGATTATCTTCTTTATTTTATCATTGTAAATGATAAATTTTGGAAAATAACATTTTTGAATTTGGATTTGTTTGCAAGAGTCAGCCTCGTCTAAAAATATAAATTAGTGAGATAACTCAACTAATTAACTAAACTAGTTAGAAAACAATTATAATTTGTATTTTTAATAGTGACATGTGATATTAAATATAAACATTTGAATTTCTTTTTTGTATAAAGATATCTTCTCATTTGAAAAATAAAAGACTAATCTTATAAGATATGATAAGGCGTGTGAAAGTAGGGACCCTTCCAATTACGATTTTTCCATACGTACCGCATTAATGATTGAACTCGGAACAAAATACTTAAGGTGATCAAGCTTCTCCTACTTGAACTAACACAAGTTGATTTAAACGAATGATAAAAATATAAAAACCAAAGACCTAATTAAACCTTAATTTTAGAATATAATCTACAACATTAACATTGGATATAATGCACCAAAGGCATATAGTAATTATTCAGTGTTTCATTTTCTGTAAGCCCTAACCTATTAAGAAGAAACATCATCCATTACTGTTCTTTAAAGTAAAAGTCGTACGGTCCTTTCACAAAAATAATAATAATTATGTATACACTATCCTTTTTATTTATGTAAATCGTAATTGTCAGACGTCTTAAATTTTAACTCGATTTCTGAATTTTGACTGAGTCAGTTTTTCCCGTCTCATTATAAAACAAATTTATTATAATCTTTTTTTTTATAAATATAAAGTTTAAGTAGGAGAAGACCATCTTAATTTAAATTTAAGGCAAACTATTAATTTTAACAAAAATTCATGATAAAATTATAAACTATCTACTATCGGACATATCAAGATTCGAAACCAATCATAATCAATGTTAACATAAGATCCGAACAAATGATTCAATACCAAATAACTAATATCTTCTAATGATATGGTACTCTATATATTTTCCACTTAGCAGGTTAATGATGTAATCATGTAACAGTTTTCCCTTGATGAAACGAAAGGGATGTGAGGACAGCATCGAACAACAAAAACACAAAACGAGGGTACAGTGATTCTAATGAAATAAATACAACAACATTTTTGCCAATCAACGTCTCTTTTGATATTGACAAACTGTTAAAACGCATCCATCAGAACAGACTCAAACATGTTATTTGTATGTGTAACTTCGTTCGGAAATTGGAACACCGCAGAGTTTTGGTTTGTCAGTTGTAGTTTAATGTGTATAGGATGTTGTACAATGATGACAACCATGGACACCTTTATAGTGGAACAGAATCTGTGTTCTATTCTCTACAAATATAGGGGAGCTTCATTACCGGGGGGAGAGGAGAGCTGGCCCGTTAGGTCTCTCTAATCTGGATACAGTTCAACGTGTAGGTCACTGTCCATGGGATTCGTCATAAAGGTGGGTCAACAAGAGTGTCAATTAATTATACCCCTATGTTCACTTGAACAGTTCAACATTATGTTTTTCCTATCTTCTTCTGTTTCCCGTTTCCCTTAAAAAATTCTTCAATTGTGGAAGTCGCCATAGAAAAAGCATAAAGGACAGGACGCAACGCAACCAATATCTGGTCAAACTTTTCAAAATTTGACTCCCGATAGTCTAATTCATGTCTAAGGGCAATTTGAAACGAGTAAACTATTATTACAATTTTTTATACAATTTTTTCTCATTTATACAAAATGTATACAGTAAAATCCAAAGTTCTATCAACCAAAAAGATTAGCAACTAAGTTATTAGTTCATGAACATTTATGATTAAATATCATTTATACTATTGTTTCATATGTTGAAAAAAATGGAAAGAATATATACATTTGGTGTAATTGAATATTCAAGTTGATTTATTACAAATCGAAATAAATATTCAATTTAGTTACACAAAATGAATGTAATGAATGATCTTTAACACAAATCGTTCATGACTAATGAATTAATAATTTTTTTATTAAACTTAATGATATTTTAAAATTAGTCATAATTTTATATAAAAATAAAAGTTTGTGATATTTTTAATTTTTATAATAAAAAAATTATGTAAAGTAAATACAAAACATAAAATAGAAAAATGATTTACTCTATTAATAATATTAAGAGGAATGAGTTATTGCCATCAAACGATTAAGCTAACATTATTAATTAATCTTAAACGAAAACAATCGACAGCACTTGTGCTGAGAAATTTAAGAGCTTATATATATATATATATATATATATATATATATATATGTCTATCAAAATCTTTGAGCACTTCTATGCTTTCATGAGAAAAGTTCGAGGAACTCAACTCCTTCGACGGGTCAAATCACTTATTCAACTCTGATCTATAGTATCCTTTTTATATATATTAAATTATTCATTTGATTATTATATATTTTATATAAATTTAATTTAATCTTTATAATTTAAAATTATTTAATTTTTTTTATAGTTTTTAAATAATACAAAATGTTTTTATTAGTTAAATTTATTTTTATTTAGAGTGAAACTATAAAAATTAATTTACATTATTTAAAAATTATAAGAATTTTTTTAAATAATTTTAAATTGTAATAATTAAATTAAATTTAAAATAAAACTATAAGGATCAAGTGACTAATTAAAAAAAAATTTATTTTAGTGACCTGAAAGAAATTTGGTTAAATATCAGTGAAAATTACTTGTATCATATAATAACACAACAAAATTTTCTGCTTCGTTTGTTACATCTTATCATTACGAAGAGGCCTAATTGCACAAGGGTGAGTGATGACGAACACGTATGGATAAGAACCAGTGAACAGCTTTGGTTATAGAATATAGTTGGTTCAACAACCATCGTTCATGAACAAAGGGTCATTAGATTATCTATAATTAAGCATTAACTAATCTGGCACATTCCTGGTTTCCTTTATTTATCTATGTCCATAAATATTTTTCTTCTGATTAACGTAAATAATCAAATAAGGAAACAGCGATTCACAAAATCACAATTGAATATCCCATGCGAAATGACGGAAATGGCCTTATATCAGGGGCCTAACTGCCAAACGGTGAATCCGTTTTTGAGGAATCCCAGAGTTGCGTCTAAATTCTAAAATGAAAGAGAAGCGTACGTGCCAAGAAATCCCGCTTCATATTTGTCTCTCACTCCTCAGATTTTCTTTCTTTCTTTCTTTTTTCTTCTTTCCAAATATTAAGAAAATGCAAAGAAACAACATTTCTCTGATCGTGTCGTTTATATGACTGCACTCCTATATATATGTTTCTGACCTTTTTGTTGCCGCTAATCTCAGGGCTTCATCCTCATTCAGTTTCAGAGAGAGAGAATCAGGTCATTCTTCTAGACGATTAAACCCCATCTATTTTCTAAATTACAAAAATCTCAACTTGTCCACTTTCCTTAGCAGTTCGGGGCACCCCAATTCCCAGACCAGCGGTTTGAACTTTGGGTGCCTCTGACTCTGTCAAACGTGGGAGTCGTGGGCTTATTGGATTCTCATCAAACAACAGGTAGTGTTGAACAAATATTTCTCTTGTTTTTAATAGCCATCCTATCCTGCAACTGCAAATTCCCACACCAAATCCTTGACGATTCAGAATTGTGATGGGTTGCTTGCTTTGGTTTCAGAGTTTCGACGGTTGCTTGCTGTTGATGCAGTAGAGATTGAAAATGTTGGGGGATTTCATTACACGGAGTCTTATGTACTTATATTTTTTTTTCCTTTTTTGTTTTAACTTGTAATGGATGATTCTTCTCCATATGTTTGAGTCATTTTTATGTTATATTACATTCTTTAATCATTTTGGATTGCAGACTGCTTCTGGGGTATGCATACCCTGGATTTGAATGCTATAAAACTGTGGAGAAAAACAGGGTAGATATCGAGGAACTTCGCTTCTGGTGTCAATACTGGTATGAGAAATCCACCTTCCTCTTCTTTGGCAATATAGTTCTTCTGAAATGGGCCTATGTTGCTTTGGATTGGTAGTATGATTGGTATAATTTATGTCACTGAGGTTACATAATATGTTTTGAGATGTGGGATGATGACGGGACTGGTTATACGATCAAAGAAATTTTGAGATGATTGCTATTTACAAAAATTATATTGGGGACACGTTAATGATTATCGATTAAAGAATTCAAAAGTGAGTCCTTTGTTTGTTTTCCTAAGAAAGGGATCTTCTTTTGCAATATCCAAACGGAGGTCAATATCTTGAAAAGCAGAGCAAACGGGAAACCTAACCATGTGCACCATGATTAATTTATTATGATCTATGAACTTGTATCACATGTTAGGCCCTGTACCAGTTATACTGCTGGTATGATACTGGTGTCGGGTATATGAAATGACCCACCATCAACAGCTATAAAGGTGGCCTTTTTCTAGCAAATGGAATTAAGAATAACTGAGAAAGAAGATTTCCTAGGAAAGATGGGGAAGATATCTTGCTGCTGTTGATTTTGGCCATTTACCCTGCCAAAATACATGTTAGAGCTATCATATATCATTGCTCGATTTAAGCTTTAGTACCTCTAATTCATGTCTTTGTGCATTATCAATTTGCAGGATCATTGTGGCACTTCTCACAGTACTCGAAAGGTTTGCAGATATATTTATGGCATGGTGAGTGTTGGACATTTTAACCTTTTGTATATTGTTGGATTTTGATTTAGCTTTATGCAGTAAATTAACGCTGTACCCTTATGAAGGCTACCCATGTATGGAGAGATGAAGCTGGCGCTCTTTATCTACCTGTGGTATCCCAAAACTAAGGTAAGAGCAGAATAGTATACTGAATGCCTCTTTCCCTTTAGCCTATTCTTTATTTTCTCCAATTAGATATTATTAATGTTGCTTAATGCAGGGAACGGGATATCTTTATGAGACTGTGTTGCGACCTTATGTATCAAGGCATGAAACTGACATTGAAAGGAAGTTACATGAGTGGAGGGCTAGGGCATGGGATTTGGCCATATTTTACTGGCAAAACTGCACAGAGTTGGGGCAGTCTGCATTTTTCCAGGTTCTCGAGTACTTGGCTGCTCAGTCTACAAGATTTTCCTCCAAAACCACCTCTCAGGTGAATTCCCCTTTTAAATAGGAACATCCTAACTTCTGAACCATTTTTAAATTGACTATTTGATCGTCGTCAATAAACAAAGTTGCAAATCAAGTCTACTGATGTTTATAGTTTTCGAAATGCGTGGTATGGCGCTCTCAAGTGACAGAGTGCCAAGGGATAGTTTTGTAGTATGTGAAACAAAAATTAAGCACTTTAATAGAGTGAGGTCGCATTAATTGAAGACATTATCACAAGACCAGCAATAAGGTTCTCCATTTCTCTAGTGAATCATACATTTCTCCATACATAAATAAGACCACAGTAATTTATAGCTTGTCATTTTGATATTATATATCTCTGTTACTAGTACTGAGGTAGAAAAGCATGGGTTACTCTACATTGCAGAAAAACGACCTGCAGGGTCAAAGTGCCCCACAAATGCCTTCAATACAATCGTCCTTCTTTGAAAACAAGCAAAATAATTTCCCAGGGAAGAACAAGAAGTGGCCTCCAAATCCCCCATCATCACCAAGTAACACAATCCGTCGTAACATTTCGGAGACACCAAAGTCCCAAACTGTACATGTCCACCTCAATTCCCAAACAGAACACTTGCAGGAGGAGGAGGCATTGGAGCCTGAACCAGTCACCATGGTGCAAGGCCAAGATGATCATCATGTGAGTGTGAAGGATAGGCTCAACGGAGCTCGCGCAAGGCTCAGGCGCTTAAACCCGCAGAGCCCGCGAACCCCAAGTAGCCCACTACGTCGATAACTGTAACAGTTGTACATACTCACGTTAAGACCAGTAAAGGAAAATGGAGGAAATTAGACTCTGCTTTCTCATTCTTTCTTTGCCCAAAAATTAGCGTTCATCGTTATACTTTTTGCTTGTAACATATACTAAAGCTTGTTGTTGCTGCTGCCTTTTCACTCTTTTGAAACAATTTCAGAAAACTGACCCCTTTGAGGTTGTGATTAATTGATTATTCTTTGATTCTTTCGTACTTTGAGGCCACAACAATTAGCAAAACTACAAAAATTCTATACAAAAAAAAATGAGAAACAGATCCTATGTATTCTTCAATCATACACAAAAGTAAATGAAAGGATCTGCAGCAATTATTACTTATTAGACTTATATATATTATCCTCCATTGTCGCTGACGACATCATCACGTGCTTACGTGGCCCCTGATTGCGTGGAGTATACGATGTAAAACTCGGGCAAAACCCCGAACCAGCTGGTGATAGATGAAGCTGAGACAAGCCGTGACGGAGGAGAATCTCTGCCAGAGGCGGCGGAGGAAGTCCGGGCCGGAGGAGGTGCTAGGGGAAGCAGACATGGGTTGGAGGTAAGCCCAAGCAGCTTGCTTGACGAGGCGGTTGCGAATAGAGATCTCGTAGCCGGAGTTGATGAGGGCGACGGAGGAGGCGGTGGGGGAGTTGATGGAGGCGTTGGTGGAAGGAAGCACGTCTTTGAGTGATGTATAGGAGGAGAAGGGGGAGACCAGCTCCACGTTCAGGAGAGATGAGGACGGTGTTTCGGTGTTTTGGTTTTGATTCGGAGGAGCTTGCATGCTGATGGTGCTGTTGGGTGGCGTTGCTGGGATGTTCAGTTTGTTAGACACCACGAAGGATGTGGCCATGGAGTTCCAGCGGCGGAGGGTTGCCGATTCTAGTGGTAGGGCGGCGGCGTCGGCCATGACTGCGGAACAGCGCGTGTTGGTGCGTGAAACACGCGGTTTGGAAGAAATAGAATGGATAAAAAGGGAGGGAAATAAAAACACGCTTCAACAGCATTGCAATCATTTACGTAGTTTGTCATTATCTTTTCCGAAATTCAGATTCTCTTTTTTAGTCCATCTTGAACCAATCCAATACAAGGGTGGTATTATTATTATAACAATCATACTTCTGCAATAAATTTTTATATTATTTTTATACTTGATTAATAATTATTAAATTTTTAGTTAATATAATATATTATTTAATTAATAAATTTTAATAATTATTTATTTATAAGTCAATAATTTATTAATTAAATAATATATTAAATTAACTCATAATTATTTATAATTAATTAAATTTATAAATAATAAATTATCAAAATTTATAAATTAAATAATATATTGTATTAATTAAAATTTTATTTATTATTAATTAAATATAAAAATAATGTAAAAATATATATACAAGTATTATTTTCTTTATTATTATTATTATTTGGCATTTGCTCACTTCTTTTCTTACATTCTCAATCAGATTTTTTCCTTTTATTTTAAAATTATTTATTAAATAATAGCTCCTTATTTTAATTAATAATTGTATTGCTACAAATTTGAATTCATAATGAATCCTACATGAATACACGTGGCAACATTTTTATTATTAAATTTTATAATACGTATATTTTTATAATTTTTAAATTATTTTTAAATTTAAATATGTTGTCATATATAAGATTCATTATAAATTCGAATCTATATTAATACAATTATTTAATTAATTTAGTTGTTTATGGACATTTTTATATCTATCAGACATCTTCTATATTAATTGTAATATTTAATTTTAAAAATTAAAAATTTCTAATTCAAAATCTCATTTCCAAAATCTTAGGCGTACTTCAATCATAAATAAATAACGGTATCGATAAACACACCTCACAGACAAATAATATATTCTCCCTATCAATTTAACATGATTAGTGTGTTTGATTGAACTAAATAATTTTTAGAGTTTAATTTTAATTTATTGTTATTATAAAATTTATATTGTCAAATTATTAAAATAATTTAATTATTATAATAATTATTTTAAAATTTTAATTTTTTTAATAATTTATCAATATATAATTAAATAATAATATAATTTTTTTATATTATGAGTGAATTAAAATTAAATCTTAACTTTTAAAAATAAGGTTCAATGACCATTTAGAAAGTTCTTTATAAAGTTCGATTATATGATTCTGTTAAATTTTCTTTTCTTATTCAGAAACGAACAAATCAACTACTTTCGTTGCAAGGAAGCCAAATGGAGGAGAGACTAAAGGGTAAACAATGGTCAAATATTTCTATGATCTGACATAATTTTACTTAATTAATGGAACAAGAGCATGTGACCCCGTGGTCTATGTGCAAGTTGCAGTGAAGGAAAATTCATTTGGAGTTTCGGACTATGATATCATTGACATGCAGGGTCCTCAGCCTCGCAACCTTATCAAGTTATAACATGATTTTTTTCTAACACCAACGTTGTTTTAATTACTAAGAACTCTATCCCACTTTTATAAGAATTTTTTTTTTAGCTAAACGTCCGTTTGCTTTCAGAAAAATTCAATACAAACAAGCCATTACAGTTTCATTTTTTTTTTGCGGTATATTAATTAGTATTTCTATGTTGATCAAAAGTATATAGTTTCTATCAGCCATATATTTTACGTATACATAAGCTGCATGATAAACACAATAATTAGTAGTAATCGCGACCCCACTACTTTCTATAAGTTATATATATATATAAGTAGAAATGAATCAAAAAAAAAAATATATATATATATATATATATATATATAAGTAGAAGCACTTGTGATATGGATGCAAAAAAATAAAATATATAACAGTTTTTATAAAATACCAAAATTAAATGAATTTATTTTAAGGTGTATTTGTAAGTGATACAATTTTGCGTTTAATTTTTAATAATGACTTTGTAGTTTTTAGATTAATAAAAAAAAATTACATATTTTAAAAATAGAACAAATGAAAAGAGAAGAATCTCCTTTCAATATGGCATAGATATATAATAAAAATAAAAGATAAATCAATCAAATTTTAGATGTAAACAATGTTATTAGACTTTATACATAGTAGAGTTACTGTGGGTGTAAGTAAAAATTTAAAATGTATCTAGTAATTAAAACAATTAAAAAGTGAGTATTGTTGGGGTTGTCAAGGGAAGCCCGCAACGTCGAGGAGATCTCTTCAACAAACTTACAGAAAAATTACACTAGTGAGTCTAACACTACGTTTCAATCAAAAATTTTAAGGTATTAGGTTCATGAGTCCTTCCATTTATATGTTCCTCTCTTAGTCTATTCTTTATTGATGTGAGAGAGATTTTTTTTAATGGACTTACAGAAGAACCATTCTACTGGACTTGACATCACTTTTCAATCCAAAACTTTAAGGTATTAAGTTTATGGGTTCTTCCACTTATATGTTTCTCTTTTAGTTTATTCTTTATCGATGTGAGACTTCTTTCAACCACATTCTATTCACATTTAAATTCCCAACAAACATTAAAGAAAAGTATCTAATATACACAAAAAAAATGAGATAACGAAAAAATTAGGTTTAATATAAACTTTATTTATAATTTCTACAAGAAGCGAGAGATTATCGCAAGACTTCAAATTATAAAAGAAGGGGAGGGAAGTTGAGAAGCAGGAGGTGGGAAGACACGCACGCAGAAAGGCCCCAAATGTTTAGTTGTCATGGTATCTTAATATAAAAAGCATCACTTTAGCCTAAGGTTCTGAAAACCGAACCAGTGATTGAACCGGTCAGGGGACTGATTTAAGGTTCAATGGTTCAACCGTAGTTAAACTGTGGTCGAACCTGAGTATAATTAAATAAATTAAATATATTTATATATATATATATAAATATATATTATATACTAATTAAACAAATTAAAAATTATAAAAAAATAATACAAATGATAAAAAATAATTTACAGTTTATTTTTTGAGAGTCCAAAGCATTTTGTAACAGTATTATAGCTTATTTTTGTTTAAAAAAATTTCAGTTTCAATTCAATGAGATATATAATCAATTATACATTCAGTTTCTAAGCTTTTACACAATTTAAGTTTAAGTATTTTATATAAAATTCTTTTTAGATTGACTTATATTCAATTTTTAGATCAAAATAACATTATTTGAATTAGCAAAATTTTAAATTAAAAAAAAAAGAGGACCGGTTGGACCGGTTCGGGTCAACCGGTTCACCGATTTTTGACCAGTTCACCAGTTTTTGACCTGGCCAATTTTTTAGGGTGGACCGGACCGGTGGGGTGACCGGTTCCCGATCGAACCGGTCCGACCGGCCGGTCCGGTCCGGTTTTCAGATCAATGCTTTAGCCAAGATGTGTGATCCAATCGATAAAATGAGTATGTTTGGATTAATTGAAAAAAAAACTTGTTAAAAGTTTATTGTGTGTATAATTAATTTTTAAAAAAATTAATTATGAGAAAATTAATTTATATTTGAATATGTTAATTCATAATTGATTTTAAGAAAAATAATTTTGTTTAGATTGTATAAAAAATTTGTTTTTATGTATTAAATTACCAAAAAATATATGAAATGATTAAAAAAGTTATTTGGTTGAGGATAAATAAGTATTTCTCTCCCAAAACTTTTGAAATAATTTAAAATCAAATAATTAAAGTTTAAAATAAAATATTTTCTAAAAAAGCTATTTTTAATTAATGAAAAAATAATCTTTCCTTATAATTAATTTTACACACTTTAAACAAATAAGATAAATTTTAGATAAAAAAATTTTAATTAAAAAATTTTAGTTATTCCAAATAATTAATCAAAATCAAATACACTCTGAATTTTATGTTGACACATTTTATTTATAACTATAGGGATTTGAAACCTATTAAAAATATATTATGGGCATAGTCAAGTCAACATTTGAAAAAAATTTAGTTTCACACTTGAAAATGTGAAAACACATTGTGATCTTATTAATAAAAATTAAAAAAAAAATCACTTTCTCTTTCCGAAAGAGACGAAAATTGAAAATATGAAGAGTCAAGCCTATATCTGGTAGACGTGCTTCTTTCGTTTTGTGAATTGCGATGCTACTCCTGCATGCGGTCATTTTCTGTGCTTCTCATCAAAGGCGTTATTTATTTTGTGGTACTCTGCTACTTTCTTGCACACTACTACTTATTGCCAATATAATTTAAAAAAACATGTCATTCATTGAAAAATAAATAGTTGGGATATTGGAAAGGGTTTAATTTTAATTCACTGTGAGTATAAAGTTTTTTTTATACTATTATTTAATTATGTATTAACACATTATTAAAAGTGTTAAATTTTTGAGGTAGTTATTATAATAGTCAAACTCTTTTAATGAGTTAGCAATATATAATTAGGTGACAGTGTAAAAAAACTTTACATTGACAATGAATTAAAATTATACTCTATTAAAAAATCACCGTAAGGTGTAAATTTTAACTTGCTTTATTATTGTTATGACTGCTTATAAAAATGAAATCACTTTTTTTTTATGAAATAACCAACCAATGCCTCATCTTCAGTAATATATATATATAATAGTTATTAAAAATTCGAAATTCAAAAGCCTTTTATTTATTGTCATATCATAGAGGAATGATATTTTTTTTTTCACACTCCAAGTTTGAAGGAATAAAATTGGCCGTTCACATCTCAAGAGGAGTATAACAAAAATAAAACCTCTCTTTCCTCAACCCTCCTCAAAAAAAAAAAATGTTACTTAACTCGTATGTTAGCAAGTGTAAAAACAACCTTCTATTTCAGAGTTAATGATTGCATTGCATTAGTAGAGTGGTCAAAGTTTCTCATTTCTGAACAAAAATTTAGAGATGTTATGATACTGTGATGAATATGATATTTATATTAAGTTATTAATTATTTATTAATTGTTAATTTTATAATAAATATTTAAAAGTATATTAAATATAAATAATAATTAATGAATGTTTGATAAATTATTTTAAATATTAATATTTAAAAAATATATGAATATTAAAATAATTCTCACAAAATTGTGATATAACCTAATGTCAAATAGATATACTGTAATTGAGACGTGATTATTGGTATTCTCAATTTTTTTTATATTTTAATTAATTAATTTAATTATAAAATTATAAAATTATTATTAGTTAAATGTGAATAAATATATAAAATATAATTAACAAAAAATATGAATAAATAATTGAAAATAATAATAGCCCACCCGGTAATATACATATACAAATTATGTGGGTGAGAGTGAGCTGTTTTACAATCGATGCAATCACAACCGTATTACTTTTTGCTTTGGCCTCAATCATTGGGATCCCCTTTTGTTGTTGGATGGCCACTAGAGTTTGCCAAGTTAACGTCACTGCACAGTGCACATGAAAAAAACAGACAAACAAACAAAGCGTCTTGCTCGATAAACTGAAGCGAAAGCAGTATAAATGCAGGCCAAGCCTCGTTTTACAATTTACGTGGAATGAAGTTAATATTACGTGGTTTCCTTGGTTCAACAGAGTCATACTTGGCTGCTACAATTATAAACAAGTACAAGGAGAAGGATGGCGTACCAAAACATTCATCCAAAGGGAAAGAAGCAACAAAAACGGACTCTTAATCTTTTTAGTTTTTTTAAAAAAGAAATCATATATATATATATATATATATATGAAAATAAGGTGTTGCAGAAAAAACAATCTTAACAAACTAAATAATGGAACATAGAATTTTTAGAAAGTAGAAGGGAAAAAAAAAGAGTGAAACTGTGAAAAGGCATTCAGATATACCATCAAGTCCAGCTCCAGCAGTCCATACGCTGAAAGAAGGAAGAAACGAAAAAAAGAGAAAAAAAGCGTATTTGATAAAAATGACTTTATAGACATTTAGGGTGGCTGAAGTGGTCCCGCTGTAAGTGCGCGTGCCAAATGAGTCCATTTTCATAAAAATGACTTCTCAAACAGAACCAGACAATTTATGCAGAGGCAATTTGATTCCCAGTTTTGGACATGGTCAGTTCTTATTTGAGCTGTGACCTCCACATGCTTTTCTTTCCCGTCCAATAGGGACACGCACAATAACAACGTTAAGTCTCATTTTCAAAAAAAAAAAAAAAAACCTTGTGTAAATACAGTCTATTTAATTGAACGAACTTAATGATCTGTATATGTTTTGTGCAATGGACCCTCTCCGCTAAAACACTAGCTGCTGCAGGGATAAGCTCCAAGTAGAAAAGGCTGAAATTTGTTCTTTTATTTTGGAGTATTATTAGTATTCATTTTTTTTTCTTTTTAGAATACCAATATTCAAGATGAGTTGTCAAATATTTATTAATTATTATTTATATTTAAGAGTTTAATTTCTATCCACTATTAATATAAAGTTTTTTTACACTGTCATCCAATCATGTGTTACCCAATCAGTAAAAGAGTTGACTATCACAACAACTACTTAGAAAGTCTAACTATTTTAATGATTTGACAACACATGATTGGATGACAGTGTAAAGTTTCTTTACACTGACAGTGGATAGAAATTAAATCATATATTTAATAAAATTTTAAATATTTATTATGAAACTAACAATCAATAAATAATTAACAACTCACCCTAAATACCATACTACCCTAACAACTCACTTTTATTTTGAATCAATTTTAGGGATTTAGGAAACCCACATGTGAGTTCTGCACAAGTGCAGGGTTTGGTGTAGAATAGTGATGCAAGAGAAAATTAAGTGCAAATATCATTTCTACATATATTATCAGTTTTGTTTATCATCATAGTATTAATATTTAAGCCAAATGTGAAAATGTTGCCAAGGCAGAAAGAAGAACAGAGAATGGTTGACTATTGAAAGTGCCTTAGAGAATGAGAGCAAATTCTCTTCCCAAGACTGAAATTGAAAACGAATGTCAAGCAACAAAATCGAGCCCTTCTGTGCTATGTACTTCATGAACTTGTATCAAATAGTATAGCTTCCAATTGTAAAATCCATCCATCTATATCCATAAGAATATGAAATATCAACAAACAGATCTTCTGAGTCTGCGTTTTGATAGTACATGGATTCGTCCGCAAGGCCAACTGTAAGATGTTACGCTCATGTCAACCCCGACCATTCCCATAGACAAAAGACACATTGTTTTACATAATCTTTGAATTTGACAGGCCTCTTTTAGCCATAATAGAATGAATTTTCTTATCACATAATACCCTAAAAAAACAAGAAAAATAGTGAGATAATAGATTGCAATAGCTACAGAAGCACTCACTAACAAAGTACCTTTTAGTCATAACCACAACCGCAGATTGAAACTCAATCTTCTTGCTTAGATATACTAGAACCTAAGGATTGAACAATTGGATCATCCCATCCCTAGATGCGTAAGTAAAATTCAAAAAACTCCCTGGAGATCAGCATGCATGCAAATCAACATCTAAAAAATGATTCAATCAATTTAGAAATTGAACAAAAAAAAAAGGAGAGAAATTGTAGGAGCAATGCGGGAAAATTGACATTAATTTATCACCAGACTGTTTATGAAATGTTTACAAACAGCATGAATGAATTTAAGAACAAGGTGATCCTCTATCCTAAATATCCAGTACACCCTTGCAGCTTGTTTGCAATCAGCATCTACATATAGTTGCTCTCATCTTCAAAAAAAATGGGCCTCGTGATGCCAAGAGACATCAAATATGGTTAAATATGTGATGAGATTATGAATATGGAGTCTACCTTGTTTATTGTGTTTCATACAGTCGAAACATTTTCAGTAATAATAATTGAAGCATCTGCTCTACCTTCCGACAAGCTAAATCCTCCACCAACATAGTATGTCTACGGTAACCAATTTATTCATGACAGGTGGTCAATGATGTAACTTACAGTATAGCAAGAACCCCCAGCTTGACATTCAACAGCTCCTGATAGCAGCCTCAACATTCACAAGGCTATAAATTACTCCATTGAAGCAGTTTTCCTCTATGTGCAATGGCTGAAGGCTAACCATACTTTCTGATCTACCACTATTAAGCAAATCAATATTCACCTGTGAGTAGAGTTAGCTACTGTTGATGGCGCTTCAGCAAACCCAGATGATGGAGTTTGTGGCCTTGAGATGATTCCAAAGTCAGGATGAAGCATGTCCACCCCATTCCAATCCACACTAGCTGTTTAATTGGAGTTAAGGAATAAAATATACTACTTTGAAGAAAATATAAGACAGAAGAAGACAAAGGAGATAGGATAAAAGAAAGGCATGAAAACATTATAAAAAGAGGGATACAATCTGTTTTCCACATGTCTGTTATGCTAACTTCAGCATCTGATAGAAGCCAATAATCTGCATCATTCTGCAACCAAGAATATCAGCAATGTTAGTGTCAACACATTCCACTTATCAAACCATTAAATGCTAAGTTTCCAAGAAAAAACAACCAAAAGGCCACAACAGGATATACATTAATGCAGCCCATAACCCATGGTTTTTGGGAGGGGTGGGGGGATCCTCATATCAGATGAGTCAGGTTAATAAGATAAAAGCAAACGCTTCCTATGTTAGGCTCAAATCCAAGCAGTTAAAAAGATATTACACTTGTCCCGCACCCCCTGTCTTGGTAATTAGTATTTAGCATGTACACACATGAGAAGTCCATAATTATGACCTCACTTCCCACCTTGATTCCAAAAGGGAGTGAATTGTCATTAGAAATATAAGCTACCAGCACATAATTGCTGAATCCTTGAACTGTAGTCATGGTGGACCCTCTGTACATTAAAAATAAGTTTTCTTATGATGCACAGATATCACAACTTGAATATGATATACTTACATCAGCATCTGAAGGAACAATCTTCATCATACCCCCTGCAAATTCTGGTGAAGTGTTTAGATCAGAGCATGTATGAGAAGAGAGTTGAGCTTGAGGTTCAAGGCCTTTATAACTGTGTTCGACAGGTATCGTTTCTGTTGCTAGATGCTCAGTGGACCCTGAACTTGAAGCAAGTGGGAAGCTCATGGGGGTCTCTATGCCACTCATCTCTTCAAATTTCTCTTCAAATTGACTAGAAAACAGTTCAGAAGTTGCAATGGTTAAATGGAAAATGCATTATCAGATAGATTAAATAGAAAACTGATGAATATAACACAACCACCCACCGCAAAGTATTCAATATCAGATAGGACATACAGAATAATCATGTAATTTCTAGAAGGACAACATAAAAAAATTGAGCAAAAATAAATAATGCTAGCCAAGGCTGTGATACCTAATAAGGTAGACATCAATGGGACCCATTGTGCTTCTAAGAATGGCCCTATATCTCCTCTGTGGATAGTCGACAGCCTGATGCATATAGAAGCAACAATTCCCCATCATGCATCAGAAACACCAGTTTTAAAAAGATCAAGAACCATCCTGAATTTATGCCCTAAACTTACTTCCTCAGGTTCAGGGACTTCCAGAGTGGTTCCATGTGGAGCTTTAATTGCTATCAGAGTTTCATTCTGCTTGCAGAAATGTACAAGTAGTATTAATAAAAAGTTAAGACTCCATAATACTCAGCATGAAAAGGAGAATATAGCAATGTTCATTTTAACAAATTAACAATTAACAAGGTGGGAGTGTAATGCAAGAAAATATCACCTGGAAGCCAGGTAGGGCCTTAATATCGTCTTCAGTTACAAAAAGCAACCTAAAAAGAATTGAAAATTGGTATAAAAGTATCATTAGTGATAACATTTTCTTTTACCTTATGGAGGGGAGAGGGAAAATGAATTTCAGGACTAGAAGGGGAGAATATTACTTTTGATTGTTTTCATCTTCACTCAAACTCCTCAGCCTTTCTTGCATTTCCCTGCCAACAGTTTAGAAGGATCAGTGTTAGCCAACAGTTTTAAAATAGAAAAATTCTGCTTTCTCTAAAGCAACAATATAACCTTATTTGATCATCTAATCTGCACTCTTCCAAGGAAAGCTCCTCAACTTCAGACTGCAAGACAAAGCCACAACACTGAGATCATAATTCACAATATGCTCTAACATGCCACTAAGTCATTCTAATTCTCTTCAATATTTTTATATCATGAATCATGACATATGTAGGCACTTGACCAACAAAGGTCTGCATCCAGTAATTGTCGAGTTCTGTCTGTAGACATTATAGATGGAAACAAAGATACATGTCCAAATGCCATGTCAATGACAATGATAGTTCTATAACAATTACTTCTGTGTGTGTCGATAGGTCTTTTACAAGAAAACATACCTTCAGCGTAGAGACATTACCATCTACCTCACCAGATGCAGAAGAATCAATTCCCCTACATTAGTTATTCCACAAGGATTGATGTAAGAATTGTGCTCTAATCCTCCAATCTAAACTATAAAGCTACAGACAAGAGAAGCTACATATACTAAAAAAAAATTCAAAATGCATCACATATTACTTCCAATGTATTATGTTCTTGATATTCTTCTCAATGAGACCAATGCCTTCCAAAACATTAGTTATGTCATATATCCTCCTCTTTTGCACCTGCACAAAAGCGAAATTATAAATTCATATATGATAGATGTGAGAAAAAATATCAGATATTTTAATCATAATTTTTAAACAAGGACCTCCAAAGTTTCTGCTGCTTTATTTAGGTCAAGATTACCATCCTCTGCATGCTTGAGCAAATTAATGAACTTCTTTGTCAAGAGACCTGTGAAGTTCTGGTACAATTTTGTCATTCTTTTCTCATGGAAAGAACTCCAATAGCCATATCAGGCAGTAAAAAGAAATGTAAAGAGCTTATTGATTAAGATTGCTTCCAAAATTACCTAAGGAACTGTCATAACGACAGCTGCTAGCAGGAGTAAGAGGAGAAGGGGAACCTGCATGTTAACATAAACTATCTGATTAAACTCAATATATTATGGCAAGAGTACAGTGGGGAAGTAGCAGATAAGATCACAATTTGCACGAGTTGTTTCCAAGCACTAAAAGCTTGTGAAATGGAATAGTGAACTTAGTTCGACATGAAAGATAATGAGAAAATTTTCTCACCAGCATTTGAGATGGGTGTCTGAGGACCAGATCTGCCATCCTTGGGAACCCTTGATTTATTATATTTCCTTCCCCCTTTTGCAGACACAGGAGTTTTGAAGGGACTATTCATTACATTAGTGTATCCAGGGCTGTTACTCCGCTCCTGAGACTCTCCTTCACTGTCATTCAGTCCACTCTTCCGCTTCATGTACTGACAACACCAGCAGGTTCCAGAAATGATAAGATAGCAAGAAAAAAGAGATGATCAAAGATATATACAAACAATAATATATAGGTCAGATGAAGGCAATATAATGCAACAATCAAGCAAGAGCAATAATTTATCCTCTCAGACGTACATAAATTATAAGGATACTAACTACATGTTTAAATATCTACTAAAAAATAGGGAAACATACTCCTACACAAAAGCATAATAAGCCATAAACGAAAAAGTTCATGAGCATTACCAAGCACTCCGACAAAAAACGAACAATGTCGCAAATACATAATGAATTAGACATAGCACAATAATATCAGTTAACAAGAATCAACTTGTAAGCAAGTGCACACTCCAGTGTACAATCATTTGATCTGTCCACAATCTAACCACTTTACGACTAAGCACTAGCTCCCTTTATTTCTTTGGATGACAGCAAGCAAAGACCTTGTATCAACCCATTACCAAAAAACAACCCAAAAATCAAAATGCAGATGTTAAATTCCTTCTCTATCAACCTCCTTCTCCCCACCATATTATTACACAGAACTACCAAGCTAGACAAAGATCAAAGTTGACTCCACTGAAATGGAAAACGCCACAACTATGAGACCCAAACATTGACGAGTTTGAGTTTGGGTTTGGGTCTGAGGATTGGGAAACAATCTTGACTTTTTCCGCATGAAAAAAGAAATCAAGATTATACTAAAATAAAAACAAATCACGAGTATATGCAAGTTAATCTAACCGATTCAGTAAAAACAGAGAGAAAAATGAAACAAACAGAGAAAACAATCGAGGCCCAGAGGCATCGTAAAAAAAAAATATTTCGAAAACCCCAATTACCAAACAATCCCAAAATAAATTGCAGACCCAAAAGAAGAAGAAGAAAAAAAAGACTCACGGGAGATCTAACAACAACAGCTTCAGCTTCTTGATCCGCGGTTCTCCTAGAGTCGGAAGCGGAGAAGCTGTGATAGTCATCTGGGGGAGCAAATGGCGGCTTTGTCGAAGCGAAGGCGAGGTGGCGCTTCAGTGGCGGCCGGCTCGGGGTGGCGGAATCCCCCGGAGGCGGCGATTCCCGGCGGTTTGGAGCTGTGGCGCCGCCGGACATGGAGCAGGAAACTGATCGTACTCTGGCAACCCCAAATTCGGTAAAAGTTGCAAGTTAACAGCCGAATCCCAAAAGGGTTCGGAGAATCGGCTAAGAGACGAGGAGTAGGGTCCTTGGCGGGGAAAAATGGGAGTGGAGAGTTTAGAGAGAGAAAGAGAGAGTGGAGGAATTGGGGGGGTTTAGAGAGAGAAAAGGGTTCGGAGGAAATAAGAGGGAAGAGCAGAAAACGAGGGAAGGAGGGAATTTTGTTTCGGATAGATGTGGAGGGAACTCAACTCCATGCGGAAAACAACATTCATTATTTATACTTTCGCCAATGTATTCTCAGATTATTGCAAATAGTACCCCAAATTCTATTTTTTCTCCTTTCTTTACAAGTATACGGCCTAGCCTACTTTCGACCTACTTCAGCTCAACTTATTTATTAAACCAGTTAGACTTAGATTTTTTTAAAAGCCTATTTAGTTAAATAGGTCTAAGCCTAGGCCTTTAAAAAAGTAAATAGGTCTAACATGTATACCTATTTATTTATTATAATAATATATAATTAAATTTTTATAATACTTATTTGATTTAATAGTTATATATTAATATAGTTTATTTATTTTATACACAATACAATAATTTTATTAAAATTTAAGTATATTTAAAACTTATAAAATTTAAATTTATTGGCTTATTCAAAAACCTTTATATAATATAGGCTTTTAGATCAAATCATGCTTTTAAGTTCTTATAAAAAGACCAGGCCAAAGTAAAAAAAATGTCTATGATAAGTAACATGACAAGCTAAGATCAATGTTTTTTAAAATATGTCAGTCTTATTTAAAGTAAAACTTAATTTAGCCTAACATATTTTCACCCCTTCCTCCCTTACCAATAATCAAAAACTTCTTTCATCATGTGATGTTATAAGGAGGACTTTGAAACACTAGTAAGTAACGATTTAGAATTCTTGTTGCTTGATGGGTGTGTATCATAAGTTAATTTAGTTCATGATAATTTGAGAAAATGTACATTTTAGTTATTTAAACATATACACAAATTATATTAGTATTCTTTTTATAAATACATTAATTAATCATTCAAATGTGTATTTTATATCAAATTAATTATTTAATATTATATTTTTATCATTAAATTAGTCCTTAAAATAATATTAAATTAATTATTAAAAAATAAAACTGATAATATTAATTATTATTAAATGATCAATTTTGATGTCTTTAGTAATTAGGAGAGTAATGTAATGTTGTGTATATTTTTAAATTATTAAAATAAATGTTTTTTTCTAATAATTTTTATATCCTTTGGTTTTGGGAATCCAACTTCATGCAGATGATCTTTTCATTGTTGAGATAATTGTGTGACTCTTATGACTTTAAGCCAAATCATACATATTTGACGAACTTTATCTTATTGGGTACAATCATGCAGTACACGACAAGAAGGTCTCAATTAAAAAAGTGTTTCAATGGCCAAATGATTATGTGATTAACAATTACCTTAAGCTTTTATCCTAAAATAAGTATAATGCCAATATCTTTTAAAGTGTGGAAGTGTCTTCTCAATAAAATAAATAGATCAATGTATACCAGTCTAAAAAATATAGTGTCCGTTTGGTATGATAAAAATGAATGGAATGAAAATAAGAATAACATGTTACCATTATCAAGAAATAAGGAATGAAATACCCACTCATTAAGAAATACCCATTCCATTCATTTAAAAAAAATTAATTTCATTATAAAGAAGGAATTTATTCCATTTCATTTTCGTTCCAATTTCATCAAACCAAACATGATCATAATATATTATACTTAATATTGTGACTAGGCTTAAATGCGTCCTTTGACTTACATATTATATTTTTTCTTTTGGTAATTAGCCCAAAAACTTACATATAGTACAATTAGTTTCATTGTAAAATAAGAATAGAGACATGATTTCTTAAGAAAGAAAACATGAGAAATGTGGGTATTAATGATAATATCAAAGATTTGTTGTATATAAGGTCAAGCATGACATGAGTATATTCAGTTGGCAGACTTTTTTAAAATATACTGGTAGAATTTTACATTTACTATTCATAATTTCATACATTCACGTAATAACGTTATTAATTTATTTTTTTTGCGCAACATTGTTCATTTAATTGCATCAATGCAAACGACCAACTATAGCATGAGAAATTTGATGTCCTCGGTATAATTTGGCTATATTCAGTTGGCAGACTTTTAAATTTACTGTTCATAACTTCATACATTCACGTAATTACGTTAATGTTTTTTTTTTTGCGCGACATTGTTCATTTAATTGCATAAATGCAAGCGACCAACTATAGCATGAGAATTTTGATGTCCTCGGTATAGTTTGGCGAAACGTATTAACAGGTCATTTGCATTTCTTATTAAACTTAATAAGATAACATTTGTTTCACTTAAAGAACAATATATATATATATATATATATATATATATATTACACTTAACTCATATAATTCAGGGTCGATCATATTATCGTTATTTTAAATCTTTAACAAGTTAAGTACATTTTAAAATAAATTTTTATTTACAAAAAAAATTCTTCAATGTATAATTTGAAATATAAATATAACACAAAAATAGAAAATATAACACTTATCAATAATTTTTATTTTATTTTGACTGATAAAGTAAAAAGGAGAGACCAACATGATGTTAGATAAACTGATACATGAATTGTTTCATTTTAACTAAGGTATCAGGTTTGAGCATCTTTAGCTATTGGGAGAGCCCCCGCCTCCTATGAATCCTTACTTGGCTCGAATCTGAATTAGTCGGTCTCGTTCGTGTACCAAAACATCATATGATTTTCACCACAAAAAAAAAGAAGTAAAAAGGAGATTATTTATTATTGATAAAAAAAAAATTCAGCAAGAGAGAGAGTGGCGGAAAGTAGGGTAGATTGAGCAGGGATGGGCCGAACCCGAACGTATGGACCATGGAGCGGTTGGGTTAGCATCAATCATCCATCTTAGCTCTTAATTCTTAACGCTTTTATCTTCTTCTCTTCTACGGCCAAACATTTCAACCTCAGATTCTCTCTTCCAACTTCCAAGTTCCAATTTCGAAACCCAATGGCTTGCTCAAGCTCATGCTCAGCTGCATTTGCTTCTATCCTATCTTCAAACCCTTCCACTCTCTTCTCTCCCAAATCCTCATCTTCCACTCTCCCCATCCCTAATTCCTTCAACGCTCTTCGCAAACCCTTACGCACTTCCCTTTCTCCCTCAATTCCCCTCAATCGCCCCTCTTCTTCTCTCCGCAGCTTCCTTGTCAGGGCTTCTGTAAGATTTTTCATAAAACTTTGCTTCATGTCTCAGTAATAGTTGGATGTACGAAAGTTTTGTTCTTGAGCTCGATTATTGCTTATTTCTCTAGAAATTTGTTACATTGCGCGATAAAAAAAGTTCTTTATTCTTGAATTTTCCTATTTCTGCTGATTGAACTGTCTTGTTTGGGGCTGTTTTCATTTACATGCTAAATTTTTATGGGCCTTTTTGACTGAACACGAACTGCATTGATGATTGTGGGTGTGGTGATGGTTGAATTTCTGTTTCTAGCATTGTCGAGCTTATCAGTAGATAGATATGATATGATAGTTGTTGTTGCACTGAAGTACAAATTGATTGTTATTCGAGCAAGAATGCTTTAAACGATCTGGGTACTCTTGACTCTTAATATCCTTTTGCGGGTTTTGAGCATCAAGTAGTGTAATTTCTAGAATATTTTGTTCATGTGTGTGAGAGTCTTTTTTAATTATGGACTGCAGTAATTTCAATGATGAAACTGAATACCAAGTTTAAGAGCTTTATTTTTCTCTGGCTCATCTTCAGAAGAAGTAAATATTGTTTTGCTTTTTTCTTTTTTCTCTTTACAGAGTGAGCGTCCTTTAGTTGGAAATACAGCACCTGATTTCGAAGCTGAGGCTGTTTTTGATCAGGAGTTTATCAAGGTAGACTGCCTGCCACCAGCCAAAACAAATATAAACACAGATTTTCAGCTTGTGAAATGTTTTCTCTCTCATTATTTATTTATCATGTAATGCATTTTGGAAAGTTTTGTGCTTAGAAATTATTTTTGACTAGAGCACTGTCATTTCAGGTCAAACTCTCTGAATATATTGGGAAGAAATATGTTATCCTCTTTTTCTACCCATTGGACTTCACATTTGTTTGTCCGACAGGTTAGTTGACATTTTAGTAAACTGTAATCAGATCAAGATAGTCGTGGATGCTAAATCTTCTTTCCCCCCTAATGTCTGTTACTTGTCTACAGAAATCACGGCTTTCAGTGACCGGCATGCAGAGTTTGAGGAAATAAATACAGAGATATTGGGTGTTTCAGTTGACAGTGTGGTGGGTTGGTTTAGACTGTTATTTTTATTATTATTATTTCCTCAGCTACTGTCTTATATAAAATAAAAATTTAGTATTTTTTCTTGATACATACTTCTTCCTGCGGTATATTACCTACTGAAGAAACTGAAGGGTGCGCAAAGACTAGGCCCACTACAGTCTTCACATAGTTTAAGGCCTTCTCGATTGATTTTGTAGCGAGAAACTATGATTGAGAGTTCTTAGCATAATTGGTAAAACCATAAAACTGCATGGGTACTTGTATTTTCATTTGTCTCTGAAACTTGCTACATAGAATATATGGAAGAGTATCGACAGAGGAAATTCCTTAATAAATAAAGGAAAAGAGAAACGTCTGGATGGCAGCAGCTGCATTCAAACTTAGATAATTGAAATTTGTTTTTCCTGATCTGCAGATGTAATGAGATTCATAATATTCGTAAAGCATGTGACCTTTGCAGACAGGCACACATTAGTCTCACGTGCACATGCATGCCCATGAAAGCATGGCTCTTTTTGTTATAAATCGACTACATTCTATATGTCCACAATTACTTTTTTATAGCCTATAGAAAGGCACTTCCAGAATTTGCTTCTTCTTGATTAGTGGTGCTATTGTTATTATTGTAGTTCTCGCACCTTGCATGGGTTCAAACAGATAGAAAGTCAGGTGGTCTTGGCGACTTGAAGTATCCTTTGATTTCTGATGTCACCAAATCCATATCAAAATCTTATGGTGTTCTCATCCCTGATCAGGTATGTTTTGACATCATGAAATTGGTTTGAAAATATGTTACTTCTCTATGGCAGCATTCTGAGAGAGCAGTACTTGTCTAGTTTGTCTGTTGCCTATTCCCTCTCTAAATAAACGTAGTAATGGTGTATCATGTTTTTTATGAGGCATAGTTTTCCCTTTGTATAATTTACGACTTATCAGACCTGCTATCCAATCAAATCTATGCCTATTCATTTTCCTCTCCTCCCAACCCCAATGTCTTTGTGCTTTAGTTTCATCGTTCTCTGGAATGATACTATTGCTTTCCATTACACTTTTTTGGACTTGTGTCACAATGACTCCAAATGTTTCCAATGATTTAGGGAATTGCATTGAGAGGATTGTTCATTATTGACAAGGAAGGGATTATCCAGCATTCTACCATTAACAACCTGGCAATTGGTAGAAGTGTTGACGAGACAAAGAGAACACTGCAGGTAATTATAAGCTTAATTTGGACAACACCAAGATTGAACAGTTTTTTTCCCCCTCCTATTTTCCTTTTTATAATTTTGTTGCCCCCCATATGTGCATTGGTCTTGCAGGCCTTGCAGTATGTGCAGGAGAACCCAGATGAAGTTTGCCCTGCTGGGTGGAAGCCTGGTGAGAAGTCCATGAAACCAGACCCTAAACTTAGCAAAGAGTACTTTTCGGCGGTGTAGCGAGGATAGTAGTTAAGAGTAGCAATTGCTCATCTGTATCAATTAGTGGGGTGTAAAAGGATTTTGTTTTTTATGTAACATACTTCCTTTTAAATTTTGAGCCGCAGGGCGTGGCAATAAATGCATGCTGGTGTACCTGGATTTTGGAATGAATTATGTATTAATTTTATAGTTTCTGCTGATTATGGTCTCTGTATATCATGTTTGTGTATGAAAAATGCCTCAGTCCAGAATGGAGCTCTAAGCAGCCGTAGTTCTGTGACTGTATCAAGCAAGTAGCACTTAACTAGAAGAAATATGAAACTGATTTAGCTGTATTCCGAATGTTTAGAGGTACATGTGGGCTATAATGAGCTCTTTTCTTCATCGTTACTTTCTCATTAGCCAAAAAAGCTCGAAGTTAACATATGGTGTGCAAGGATGAAAAAAAAGCCCCGGCCGCTGCCGTGATGGGTAACGCCTTGTAACAGATAATTTCAACTCCTTATTACATAAAGTGCTATTCAAGCGTCAAGCTATGACGGCAAATTGAATGCAGCCATGGTACTGTTTATTCAGGAAGATGCCTGGGCTCCTTTCTACTGACTTCTAATAATCATAATAAGAGAAATCATAAAATTTACTCAAATTTGAATTCCCGTTTTAATTATTTGCTCCTGAATAGTCAAACTCTTATAAAAGAGGAATGATATTTTCATGTTTTCCTGGTAAATTTTTAAATAATATTTTGAGTTTCAATGTATTTTTTTAATGATTCAAATTATGTATATTTTATATAATATGTATAATTATTATTTTTTATAAAATGAAAGAATACGGTTTATTTGAATAAATAAAAATAAAAAGATGAATAATAAAAAAAATTAAATAAAAGAAAAAGATTTTGATTGTCATTTCAAAATATTAGCATAGCCGATGATTTTTGAGGCTATGATTTTTGGGCTCAAACAAAAACTTGTACCTTATTCACTAAAAGAAAAGAAAACAACTTGTACTGTAATTTAGGATTTAAGTTTTAAGAGTTAATGTAGGTATTTAAAATAAATTATTTATTATTTATTAACTTTTATTTTTATAATATTTAAGATAAATTATTAATTATTGATTTTATAATACATATTTAAAAACTTTAAAATATAAATAATAATTAATAAATATTTAACAATTTATTTAAATATCACTACACTAAAAAAAAAAAAGTAGGTATGCGGTTAATTCCCCTACATTTTTTTTATTCTTTTTATTTTCTCTTTTTAGAAACTTCATTTTGGGGGAGTATTGGCTTCTGAGTGGTTTATCCATATCCAACACTCAATCTTGTGTTCTGTTATCTCTTGCCATAGAAATGCAGGCAAATGGCGAGCGAGGTTTCAGACCAGAATTTGCGATTGAACATCACCAAATCTTTGCTTTTGTAAGTTAATTATATTAAACAGAAAGAGAAAGGGAAAAGAGGCAGATTGAAGGAGTATGTTAATGTCACTACCCCAGAAGGGCCTCTGTGGTGGGTTTGACATCCATAATGTATGCTCACTGTCACTAACACTGTCATCAGCTCTATGCAGCACCGGTTACCATACCCTGAAGTCCACTCGCAGGAAGCCGCCATTTCAATCAGTGGACCTGATGAAAACTAGTGGCAAACGATGGAGGAAGTTGAAACCTTTAACAGCCGCCGCTCTTCCTGTTCCACCGCCGCTTGACCTGACAGAAAACAACGTGAGACAGGTTTTGGCCGATGCTCGTGCTGAGCTGGGTCAGATCTTTGACACTTCTGTTGGTATCACAGGTAGGTATTTGTTTGTTGATATATATATATGTGTGTGTGTGTGTGAATGAAACACAACAAAGTGTTAGTTGGTATCCTCATCCTATCTTCCGAAATTCATTCAGGAAAAGTTGAACTGGTGGAGTTGGATGGACCTTTCTTGAAGATTAGCCTCAAGGGTCGGTTTTGGCACAAGCGTTCCACAGTCCTGGCCAGAGTCGGTAATTATCTGAAACAGAGGATTCCTGTAAGTCCCTTGTTCTTTTCTGTATATTTTAAGGCAAAAAAATCCACTTCAGTTATTTTATGTATAACCACTAAACTATATCTTACTTTTCTGTTGGGTACATCTAGTTTTCTTACCCTAAACGCAATGACTCAAGTCTAAGTATTGCACAGCTTCACAATTACAAAACTCGTCCCTTTTTTCTGCTTTGTTTTCAGGAGATTTTAGAGGTTGATATAGAAGACGAGAAACAATTGGATGACAGTCCTGAGAACTTTTGAGGTACTGCGCACGGCGTGCCACTCTTTGTTTTCTGCTTTATGCTTTTAGTTGGTCTTCGGCTACCAAATTCTCAAGCTAAAGGGATTAGTTTAGTGCAAGTTTTTAGTGGATGAGAATCCATTAAAAAGATCACAATGGGAATATCTGTATATTTGTGCTATCTTTCTTAGATACAACTGAATTTGGGGTACTGCCTTGTCATTGGTCAGTCACCAAAAAAGTAAACTCGTACCACTTGCTCCTTATTATTTACTCCTGACGAATTCCGTGTTGATGTCATGTTGTAAGTTGAACTATCCATATCCCCATCATTTGGCTGGCAGAGAGAATTGCAGCTTCCATGTAGTCTGGTTCGAAATTTTAATAATGAAAAATAAGGTGATTTGGTAGATAAACGTGGGATAGAAGTTCTAGCCTCATTTTTCAAGTACCAATAACCAATGACACTAATGTTGTATTATAATACTGCAATATATCTGCCGATATGTTAGTTGATATTATGAGTATGTTTTCATGTTTATATAGTTATACACTGCGTTTAGCTGTCCTTACTTCTGTGAGTAAAATTTCTTCAACTTTGTTATACACAATACTCTACAGCTTAGGTGCTTCTAAGGTCATTACGATTGCCAGTTGAATCAAAGGGAATACGATGAGTGAACCTGTTTAAGCATGGTCTGCATAAATCTGAGAAAATAAGTCAGATACCCTTTTCTTTGATTGTTCTTTTAAGAACTTACCATATCCATAAGGCTTTATTTTGATTGTCTGTGATTGTTCGTTTGACTTAGTTAGAAACGATAAGGATGCCCCTCTTCAGAAAGATAAAATAACTCAGATACCCTTATCTTTCCAAATTTGTAGGATGGCATTTAACAGATAGAGAGATAAGAATAACACTTCCGGAAAGCCCTTGTTATTTATTTTATTATATTTTTGATAGCCATGTATTAGAGAATGAGAGAATGACTTATTACTTCAGGTAAAAAATATTTCATTTTTACTTGATCATTAAATTAACTAAATATCAAACTATTTTAATTAATAATTTATATTTATTTTGATATTTGATATGTAATTAATTGTAAGTAGATTATTAATTAAATTAATTTAATTCCCAAACCAAAATAATTTTTTTTAAAAAAAAGTTACACTAAATTGTCATTTTCCCGTAGAGAATTGAATCAATTATAAATATGGCTAGCAGCCATGGATGTAGACCAGCTGCTGCCAGTTGTTGGGAATTGGGGGGAATTCTATAGTTTCTTGTTGAAAGAAGACTTTAGACCAATGAAATTAGTTAGCCTCTTAGAGAGTTAAGAGTTAATTTACTATGTCGTATATCATGGTCGGTGACCAGAAATTTTCCAAGCAGATTGGATTAGATCTGATCTGAATAATTAAATTCAATGCAATTAGTAAGTAGGTATTTACTAATTTACCACAGATCATGTGCCCCACATGTATTCTGTTAGGACTACGATATTCTCAAACTTTTTTACACCCGACTTTTTTTTCTTACGGATTGGTCCTTGCTCAGGACTCACACTCACTCCCCTAATCAAGGATTTAATTGATGTAAATCTTTAAAAAGAAAAAAGCTGTGAAATTTAAAGTACCATTTTTCATTCTATCAGCATCACAATTCTCTTATTACTAATTTTGCCGAGTGACACGCAAGTAATATTTCCTACTTATCTTGTTCTCTCCTGCGGGGTGCTATGTCAATTTTCCTCGTTTCAATGTTTCGTAGAATGAGCTTTTAGTTTTAAGAGTTGATATGATATTTTATGAATAAGTTATTAATTATTTATTGGTCATTAATTTTATAATAAATGTATAAAATTAATTAAATATAATTAATAAATATTTAAAAATTTACTTTAAATATCTATATTAAAAAAAATATAAATATCAGAATAATCTCACTGAATTTTAAGTGTTCATAGACACCCGAAGAAACTTTGCCACGATGTAATAGTTTAAGAAGTGATAACAACAATTACTGTTGATAATTCTTGGATGGGTTGGATGGGCCGACAAGCTGATTATTGCTAATTATTCGTTACATGGTATGTCCTAGTTTCATCTTTCTTCTTCTCAAATGGGCAATGAAACACGGAATTGTCGCGGCTGGATCGAAGCATGTTTGGTAAACTATGTGGTGATTGCACGGTTGTAATTATCTATGTGACAGTTTCTGAATTATTGTATTTGGATTAGAGCCTAATCTAAATATATCAATTATTTCTTTTTCTTTTTCTTTTTTCTCCAAAATCATACTTTTTCCAAACTATCCACATAAAGTACAGAAGGTAAAATTCTTATGTACAACTATTGCAATGTACTCAATTAATGGCGTGACATGTGACAAGTTAAATTTGTGTGATTATATTAATTTTAAATGAACATAATGTAAAAAAATCTCTCCAAAATAAATTTAGTTAGTTAGGGAGGCGCTATCACCTACCTGTGGTTATTCAGTGGGTGGGCTAGCTTAAACTAACATTGAGGCCCACCAATCTATGGGGGAGGGCCTATGACATCTGCTGCCGCAAAGAAGGGATTATGAAACATGTGGTCAACTTGACACACGTGATAGACACTTGCAATTACACATCTAACCTAATCTGATATCTAACTATTATTCTGTTTAATGAAAAAGAAAATCCCTTTCCATTATTCCTCCTATTGTGCCAGCATCTCCCCCCAAGAATAACGGTAGACGGCTTGTAAACAGGTGTGATGTGAGGACATATACTGCGTGAAAATTAATTTTTTTCTCATAATAATTTTTTTTTATAAAAGTTATTTTTTGTAAAATTTATTATGTTTAATTAAAGTATATAAAATTAATTATAAGCAAAAATAATTTTTTCATTTATTAAAAAAATTTTTAATTTTTTTAAGTATTTTGATTAATTAATTTTAGAAAACCCCTAAAAGTTCTAATAAAAAAATATTTTTTTTATATTTTTAAATAATTTAATACATAAAAATAAATTTTTTATACAATTCAAATATTTTTTATTTTAAAATTAATTATAAACTAACATATGTAAATATAAATTAATTTTTTTATAATTAATTTTTTTAAAATTAATTATACACATAATTATTTTTTAACATAAAATACAAACACACCAATAATCAACAAATTAAAGAATCCAGGAATCTGATTTCAAGAATAACATAATTGAGGCATGTCCTCCCATTAAAAGATTTAGATATGGAGACATGCATTTGATTAAGATTACAAATTCTCCTGTTTTGCAAATAGCAATTTTAACTGAGTTATTATAAAGAATTAACGGGTAAACGTCTAGGATTTGAACTCGGTTCGTGGTTGTTTCCAAAAGGTAAAAACTAAAAAGACTAAAAAGTGCACTACCAGAAAAGAAAAAAGAAAAAGGAAAAAGGAAAAAGGTTGCTGTGAATGATCCACATCTCGTTGCAAAGGCAATGGTAACATAACTTTCATTGAAGATTTTCCACATTTTTTAACTCCCTCATTTTCCGTATACTAGGGGCATTAACAAAAGTTGGAAAAACAAAAAACAAAAAAAGAATGCTATATTGACTTCTACGGTCTCTATGCCCGTATATGACTGTTATGTACCCAAAATGCAAAAAACCCAAAAACAGTGGTTCATCATCGGCCACGAAGTGGATCGATTACATGGCAACTTCTGATTCAGGCGCGTAGTTTAGTCTGTCTTCCCACACCAACTTGGACGCAAACTCATCTTGCTCAGGAACATGTTCCTGCTTCCATAACATTAATGATATAATTAGCTCTACGCAAGGGCATCAAATATCAAGCCCCACTTAGCAACTTGTATTAAATAATAATACCATCATCTTAATTTTGATTTGCTCAAAGGAAAGGAATCATCTTTCTTGAACCACAGAACATTGATCATTTTATATTTATGAAGTGGGAAGCAATGTTGACGCACCTCTAGCTCCAACATCAATTGTTTGGCTGTGGGTGCTGACACGATAATACGACGTGCCGTGGGGGAGATAAAGCCTTCATCAACGGCCTTGTCGATGAAAGACAACAAGGAATTGTAGAACCCATCCACATTCAACAGGCCCACCTGCACCTCAGAAAATAAACAACCAAATACTATGTTACCAGCAGTCTTCCACTGACCAACAAATTTATTTGTTAGCGTCATTCTTCATGCATTTTATATTCGTCGGTTATGGCATGTTTTTCTCCCATTCAAACGGAGAACCTTCAAATAATGTAACGTGACAACGATTAACTAAACATAATCTGAGGCTATCTTCTCATGTGAATTTGAACTAAACACCCCACATGCATCGGTTCTGCTTTGAAGCTTCTTGGGTGTTGTATACACATGGACCCCAAGTTGGCTAATTAACCAAAACAATATGAGTATCTAAGTAACATGACAACTGATGATACGTACTACAACAGTATTAAAACATGGAGACAATTTGAATAAATTAATATGTACCGTTATCATGTATCGTGGAAGCAAGGGTTGCTTAACGCAAGTGTTGTAAGAATAATCGAAGGCAAACATTAATAAAAGAATTTGACTAGTTTCTATTTTGTGTAGCAGAAATTCGATTTCAGAGAGATCATAAGAGGCTAACGAAGCTTGTTTGTTTCATTTTAAAAGCCATTGTTTCTATTATAATACTTTATTCCATTCCCATCTTTCAGGCATCAGGCATCAGGCATCTTTCCTATAGGTTTCTCTATCAGCGAAGTTACATTCTATATTATTTTGGCTACAGTTGTATAACAATAATAATTTTGGTCAACGACGTTTATAACTGAAGTCATTAGTATCTCCCTTATCTTTGTCATCCAATTTGTCTAATCAGGGATTAAAAATGATGAATAGTTCTTACGGGTTTGCTGTGGATCCCAAGCTGAGCCCATGTAATGACTTCCAGCAATTCTTCAAGGGTTCCATATCCTCCTGCATACGTTGTTTGAAAATAGTAAGACATGAGTACCAGCACTATGTGTTGCTCAAAGGCCAAATATCCTCCTTCATATGACCCTCTTCCCTTTTTTTTTTGGTGAAAACTCTCTTCTCTTTTTGTTATGAGGATGTATATGTAATTAAAATCCTTACCAGGGAGGGCAATGAAGGCATCGGCTTGACGGGCCATCTCGGCTTTCCTTTGGTGCATATTAGATACGGCTCTCACTTCCCCAATAGGATCACCAGTTATCTGCATATGCAACATATATATATGAATATTTACCATGAGTCATTAACCGCAACCATATTTAGTCTATCTATTCTTTAACTCGAAATCAATTAACAATGCCATCATCATACAACGGACTGCAAAGTAATAAGTGATAAAGGGATATACGTACCTCTCTTGGCATGAGACTTATTGGGATAACCCTGCACAAACAAGCCCATGATCAGAACCAAAATCAGAACACAAAGGTTTCAACGTTTCAGTCGAAGGTAAAAAGACGAAATATTGTAAGATTGATTTAAATTTAAAAGAACAAATGAAAAGAAAAAGACAATCTTAAACTAATTTTTATGTGGAACAAGGAATCCATGATGTCTTCAAAGTGTACGTAAAGCAAAAAATAAAAATTTAAAAAAACAAAGGTGGCTCCAATTACTGCGCAAAACTGTCTACCGTCCCTTTCTGGAAGGACCAAAAGGGATTCAACTTTATCCAATAGAGCAAAGCTGCTCAAGAAGCTTCTAACGACCTGTAAAGGTCACACTTTCTTTTTGTTTTTTAATCTCAGTAAGACAACAATGGTGCAGATTGCAGAAAGCCAGAGTCCAGAGATATTAACCGCCGTGAATTCATTTTATTTATATCCAAAATGCTCCATTTCAACCTATATTTGGAAGCTTTGATCAAGAGAATAAATGCCCCACGACGTTGCCAGCATTTGATCCCATGATGTTCTGTATCGCAACACCATTTCTTAAAAAACAGGGAAACACGCATGGGTTAATTAGTAGGCAACACCGAAGTACAACCCACTTCTTAGAAAACCAAGAAGGCTCAGCAAAAGATGATTAAGTTGGCCTATATATCATCATACATACAAACACACACACACACACACGCCCACAGAATGGGGGTAAGAGAGAGAGAGAGAGAACAAACCCTAGAACATGGCGCCCACCATCATGAACTGCCTGAGAAACGAGACCCATCAACCCCACGCTTCCACCTCCATAGACCAAATCAATCCTTCTCTCCACCTTCAAAACACATCGAAAACCAAACCAAATTGACGCGTGTCACTACACTCATCATGAAAAAATTAAACAAACCAAATCAACTATTTGGACTCCGCCAAAAAAATATAATTTATTATCACGATTTCGTGGAGGGTGGTCAATGGCAACCAAAGGGGTGAGAAGTGGAAAAAAATATATTATTTTTAAACAATAAAAACAAGGAATGGCAGTGAGAGTGATGACAATTTTTGGGTGCCAACCCCTGGCCATATGGAAAAATCATGGAGGTTTGGTCATGGAAGCTTGTGGGGAATGCCAAAGGCTAAGAACACGCTTCATATAGTAATGATACCTAAGTTGCACGTTTGGTTCCCTAGAAAAAAGCAGAAGCTATATGTTTTCTGGGCATTTTTTTACAAGATAGAATTTTTTGAGTGTTTTAAAAAATAGTATAGTATAGGCAAAACAAAGATCATGCAAGAAGGCTGCTCAACTGACAGGCAGGTTACAGCTAGCAATCTCTCTGCGTGTGTGTGTCTCTCTCTCATGCCAAACTTAAACCCTAAACCATCCACTCATTCCTCAACAATCATAAGCCCGCGTTGAGATTTGAGAGCTTGTTTATTAGTTTTTTTTAATAAAAAAAACATAAGAAGAAAGAGGAGGAACACGAAGGAAAGGAAGAAAATATGGAATTCCTGCAGGCTAATAAATCAAAACGAATCCTTGATATAAATAAAATTTATAAGGAGCAAAGGTTAGAAATGGAGCAAAGGAAGCTTCAGATTGCAATGAGGCTGACAGAACAAAAAAATCCAGGAGAAAAAGAGAAAGTTTATTGAATCTAATTAATCGTTACGATAGCAAATAAACAAGAAGGAAAGCATATATGCCAATGATGATATGGTACCCAGAATCCTGTGGGGTCAGATTCAATCCGTGCTTCTAGATTTGAATTCGCTTTTTGCTAAATCCAAATTTGAAAAGAGATAAAAAGAAAAAGAAAAAGAAAAAGAAAGAAAGCAGAATTTGATAAACGGAGAAAAACTAAAGCATGTCTTTTCGCTGAAATTTCTCTTGGGAAGAAAACTGGCCTCGTGTATATATGATGTAGCAGGAGATTGTAATGAAACCTTTTTTCAAAAAAAAAAAAAAACTTTAAACATTATACCAGTTCCTTGCCAAGTTCTACAGCAGCTTCTTGGTAGCTAGCTTTCTTCCCTGAACTGCTCCCACAGAACACGCAAATCCGCTTGAACCTGGATTTAGTCTCTTCCATTAGTCTATGATGTAATATTAAGTAAGGCCTCGGCCACAGCCGGAGAGGGACTGAAAGAAAGAGGGTTGAGAATGAGAACAAGGTGACTATTTGTTAATGTATTGATGTGTGTATATATACCCTGCCCCCTCAAACCCTTATCTCAACTCCTTTGGCCAATTAGATATTTTTAATAATATAAATAAGAGAATAATACTGTTTTAGATTTTTACAATGTTGTATTAGATTTTTATACATTCGTATCTAATTTAATAATTTTAATTTTTTAAAATATTGTTTACATAACATTAGCTATATGCTCAAATAAAAAATTCTTAATTAATATAAGTGCTGTTAATCAGGAGATCCACTTGTTTATGCAATGAAAGAAAGGGAAAAGCGATACTATAAGGTGTGTTTCAAATTATAAATTGAGTTTTGTACGGGTGAATTTTATTTGTATAATATAAAAATTTGAATTTTATTAGAATTATTTTTTCATTAAGATCAAGCCAACAATTGAATAGGAATTAATTCTGCATTTAAAAAGTGCGAATACACCGCATAATTTTACCAAAAAATAAAAGTAAACAAAAGAATGATTAATATTTAGATCAAGTTACTTATATAATACACTACAAAATTATAATATATAGTTTCATATCCTTGTCATTAACTTTTTTTATATACATATGGATAAAGCTGTTAAATGATTTCGTCTCGTCTGTTTAGGTTCGCAGGTTCGCTTGTAACGAGCCATGAGTTAAACAGAGTGAATTAAAATTATTTGCACTTAAACGAATTGTAAATTAGTCCGTTCGACGTGTCTCATATCAACTTATAAACCTAAACGAGCCAGCTAGCGAAACAATTTTTTTAAATAACAAATAATTTTTTAAATAAATTTAAATTTAATAATCTCAAATCAAATATTATATTATATAAACATAATATTGAATACTTTCATCTCATCTAAAAGGTTAAGGGATAAGGTTGAATTCAAACAAATAAATAACATAAACTTATGAAGTTTGATGAATGTATTTGTGTATGAATTGTGCTACATCTAGCTTGTATTGTACAATACGTGTATTTTATACTTTTATTTGAAAAAAGTGTTTAATTAAAATTTAATTTTTTAAATTGAATTTTTTTGGTACAAATAAATTGAAACTTAATAAAATAAAATAATGCAGGCAACTTACGGGTTAGTCCGTTTAACTCGTGAGTTTAACGGATTAATCTAAAATTACTCCACGTTTTTACGTGTTATAAATTTTAAAACCTGATTCCTACAATTTATGTGGGTAAACGAATTTGTCCCGTTTTAACGACCTTACATACGAGTGGATTTGATTATCTCATTCCAATAAAATTATAATTATTCTATATTTCTTTCACTCTTTTATTTATATTATTTTCCATAAAAAAAAATTAAAAAAACAATAAAATTCACATGAAGGAGAAGCCTGCCACCTATTCTATCTCATTAAGATTAGTACTATCTCAAAGACTCATAAAAGTTTCCAATAATTTTGTTGATTCTAACGTCAAAGTGTTGACAATTTTCAATACCAACCTCTGTAAGGTATACTGGAGAAGAAACAAAAACAACAAACAACAAAGTTATGAAAAAAGCATAAGGCAATATAACTACTAAAATGGGAATTCAATTCCAAAATTTATGATTTCAATATCTAGAGACGCAAAAATCATTCACAGTGGCAAAAATCCTTCAATGACAGTTTCATTTTTGCCTTTTAAATTTATCATTATATTTAAGAATGGGAAATAATATAATAATATAATAATATAATAAAATAATGAAGAAGGAAAACAAAATAACTCTAAATTTATTGTGTTGAGAAAATCGTAACCGTTTACATCTACGCAAATAAAATTAACAGTGAAGATATGATAGTGTATTTATACATTATAATTTTACAGTGTATAGTAGCTAGAAGTGCCCTCTTTACCATCTTTGAAACATGGAAAACCTTGAAGAAAAAAATAATATATGAAATTGTGAAATTCTATAAGACTTTACAAAAAAGATCATACTTTATATGTGTATAAAAAAGAATAATTGTGTAAAGTCGTCAAATTAGATGTTTATGCAAAAATAAATTCTTAACACTGCACAAACTTAAATATAAATCTAATAATACAAAATAAAGTGTAACTATTGTATGAGTAAAATGAGGTTTAGATAAGACTACCTTTTAAAATAAGAGTGATATTTAGTTATTTACATAACACTTATTGTATATTGTTTTATACGTAATAATATTTACATATTATTTTATCTGCATCACTTTTATATTTTTTATAATTTATATAAAAAATTCTGTCTAGACACATACAAATTAGAATTTATCACATTTCACTAACTTAAATGTATTAGACTGTGCTTTTCATATTTGGTTCCCAAATTTATTATTATAAAAATATCTTCCAATGTAAACAATATTTTATACAAAAATTATAATTCATTTTCAATTTTAGCCTAAGATATTATTTTAATATAAAACCAAAAATATGTATCTTTAAAATTCGATTTACAATTTTATCAAACTTCATTTTAGCTTTACATAATTTAATTGACCCAAATATCTACTAAAAATGGTTCTAGAACATCACTTTTTACATCATTTTTACTTTAAGATTGATTTTGTGTATGAAATATATATTTGTTTTCATTTTGTAGCAATCATCATCTATCAAAATTAAAATGATATAAAAAATAATGTATAAAACAGAATTTAGATCCAATTTCATTTTTCCTGATCTCTACCAGTTACTATTCCATGCCTGTGGGGTCTCGTATGCAATTAAATAGAAAAAAAAAATAGTGAGAATAAGGATGGTAGAAAAGGAAAAATAAAAAAAAGTTATAATTGTCTTAATTTTTTAAATTATTTGTACAATAGAAATGATAATTTTATTTATTTAATAGAAACTTGTGCATATAATGATTTTGGTATAAAAAACAATGTATGGAAAATTACTTGTAGTTCTTGTAATTAACATTAACCTATATACATATTTTGTTGAATGATAAGCATTTTAACAAATATCCTAAAAGAAAATAATCATTTGCAAAAAAACGGAAAACACAAAATAATATAAAATATATTATATATCAATAAATTTTTGTAGGAAGCACTCTATTTTACGATTTAGAGCGACAATACGTGATCGCCAACCCCTTCTCTAGCCACTGTAAAAGCATAAATATAAAATTAACTTGGTAACCTACAAATGGTCAAAAAATAAAATAGCCAAAGATGTAGATTATATTCGGCATGCAGGTCACGAGTAAATCCACGTTCTTTCTGGAACTTTGGAATTTTAGAAAACTTAAGCCAGATAACGAAGCTTTTAGAAAGATGCATAAATACCAATGATATAAATAATAGATATTTAAATTTTCTAAGTATGTAGTTAAATGTTTGATTTTTTATTTATATATATAAAAAAATATATAAGAAGAAGTCAATCTCTTAAATAAATTTTCATACTCTAAAATATTAATCTTCTCAATTACACGTAGTGATACCTGAAAAAACAAAAATACATGAATACCATGTTGTACATATGTACCTATAAAATTATAAATCTGTCGGAACTTAATCCAACACCAAATTTAATCCGAATGTGATTTGACTAGAAATATCATATTCAACATGATTGAATATTGAATATACTTATAATTTTGGCAATAAATAATTTACGAGAAAGGCCCACCACACTGCCTTTGTTTGTCATTAGCTTCTGATAAATTAAAGGGGAACATAAGTTTCTTAGTATTTAGTTTAATTATTGAAATTTTAAAACTATAATTTAAACAAAAAATATTAAAAATAAATTTTTTATCTAAATCATAATTTAAATTTTTTTAATACAATCTTCTTTCAAAGACTGTTTTTATGTAGACCCTGTTTCTGTTTCGAAACGTCTATGTGTAATCACGGCTTGATCTCGTGAAAATCATGCTCCACCTTTTCACCTCAACGTAGCCATCGTAGACAGTATATTTCAAATGAATATTCCTAAATATTTGGTGGCTGAAAATATCCGTTAAATTGTATTAAAATATGGATAGAAGCATAAATCAATTGTACTATTATCCATAACAATGTAATGCGAAAATAATGTATCGGGAAAGGCGAATACTCTTTCTCTTTGCATCGGGTGTGGGGATGATCCATCTTCCATTGGTTTGACGAGTAATCATTACACTTTTGCTTGATTTATGCATTTTTGATTGATTGATGCCAATGGGGAAACATTATTGATTTTATTCGGAGAATTGATTAGATCACCTGACAATCAGCATCAATTTTTTTTTTTATGTACTGTCTTTTATTTTCGGTTTTTTTATATATTAAAATAGTTCAAATAAAATGTATTTTTTATTTTATTCTAGTTAAAAATTAATGTATTAAAATAGTTTTTTTTATGTTGAGCATTTTTTTAAAATAAAATTAACATTAAAACGTCAGTTTGAATGTTCGAAATATTTTTTTTATAAAAAATTTCACATTAAAAAATATCACTTCTTAAGGTTATCTTTTTTATAAAAGAAATTGTTAAAAAGTTAATTTAATTCAAATCGAATTTTTAATATGAAAAAAATCAATTTATTTTAATACATATTTTTTTGAGGTAAAATAAAAATTAATTTTTTAAACTATTTTAATATACAAAATCTTTTATTTGCATTCTTCATTCTCTTACTCAAAAGATTTGTAATTAGAAAAAAAAAGGAAAAGTATTTTTCTCCTGTTTCTTAAAATTTTATTTTCTTTCTCTTAAAAATTAAGAATAAGAAAGGAAAAATATTTTTTTACAATGAAAAATAATTTATTTTAAATTAAATAAAAAATGAAAGTTAACTTTTCTTTATTTTAACTGTAACTAATCACCTCTTTCTTATATTTAAACATTTAAATCAGAAAAATTAATTTTCCTTTCGCTTTCTTTCTTTTTTTTATTATCTTTTTTTTTTAATTTTTATCCCTTTTTATCCCTTCCCCTTACTTAAAAATATCGAAACATATCATTAATCTCTTATATACTTATTAAAGATTTGAAGGCAAGTGGATTGCACTTTAGCATTAGCCACAAGCAATTTTTGAGTAGTGAAAAGCAATTTCTTAGTGAAACATGAAACATAGATGAATTTGACCTTAAGGCACTTATATGCAACCTCTTCCACTTTATTAATAGAAATAATTTAGGTAGATACTGTTTGATATAGGTATTATATTTAATATTAAATATATATAAAGTTGTATATGCTATATTATAAGTTTATTTATCTCCAAAATTATCTTTTTACATGCTTAATGTTAAATAAAATATTAATAATATGTAATCCATATCTAAGAATTTATCTTATTAATGTCGATAATTAAAAAAATGATTGCCCCAAATAACAAGCATAATATATTTTTAGGAAAAATATACATCCTTAAATTTTAACTCATTTTAAAGTAATCATCATAATTTTAACTCCTTTTAAAAATAAATAATTTTTGTTTCTATTTAATTTATATTTTTGAAAAAAATGAATTTTTTAAAAATAAACTAAAAGAAAAAATATAATTTTGAAAAAATAATATAAACAAATTAAATATTACATATTTAAAAAAAATAAAAAATTTTATATAAAAGTTTTATTTATTCTCTTACTTTTTACTTAATTTAAATAAAATAAAATTCCAAATTTTCAAAATTTTATTAAAAAGCGTGCGTGTTAAGAGGATAATAGAGTGATGGATTGCGTGTAAGAGTTGCGTCCGTTGATGGCTGAGACTGGGAAAAGTGAACATTTAAGTCACTCACGGTTAACACACGTGCGACAAGCCGCCGGCAAGCAACTCACTCTCGGGGACTGTAACTACGGCCTGCAGCTGTTGGCAGATTCATTTGATTTGCCGCTATTGTCAAATCATGCTTCTTCCTTTTCTTTAATTATTTATTATTATTATTATTATTTTTTGTTTTACAATAAATTACATCAATTAAAATATAATATATGATAAAAATAATTCTGAAATATTAAATATTAAAAATAAAATCTGAATTACCAAAAAATCATTTATTTAAAATGTAAAAATATTTCGGAATTAAATTGAAGACAGTTATCAAAATAATTGCTGTTACTATCAGTTTCAGCAATTCAGTGGCTTCTTTGGACGTTTTTTTTTTGGAGTTACATATATGCTATACCATTCACTCTTTTTTGTATGTCAAAGTCTATGTTGAGGGGAGGCCCATTCCAAATCCGAGATGAGATAATCCACCATTTCACTCTTCTTTTCTTTCGGATCTTTAAACAAAAAAATATTATGTGGCACAGTACACAAATTTTTGGCTAAGAAATGATACTCCTACCTCTGATTGTTTCGGGTATATCTTTTTTTTTTTTTGGTACAGTATTCTTACTTCGTCGTTCTTTGTTTGGTAATCCGAGTTCCGGTACCATAACAAATATGATCCGCAGCAGACTACTAAACATGTGTTTATTTTATATTTTCTTCGACACAAACGGAGAAAACCCATTCTAATGCACTGAAATATGAAACACAATTTTTTTTTTACTTTCTTCAAATGCCCGTTTGAAACGGTTGAAAAATTAAACCAAACAAACCATAACATGAGTATGAATGTACGATTTTTTCTTTCTTTCATTGTGACACGTGAGTATGATCTTTTGATATACAAATTTAAAATGAATATTATAAACTATACCATGCACTAGTGACCAGCCCCCATTTTCAGTGGCTTCATGAGTATATATGATCCTGAAAGTAAGAGATTTCGGCATTTTTGCGGTGTCACCTTCGCTACACAAATTAATCACAAACAATTGAATGCACTGGACATGGACAAAAAACGTTGGTTGTCCCTGTGAAGAAGCAAGTAAATCAGTTGGGCCCAAGTTTGATCTGCGTTGGACTTGGCCGGGCTAATATCACGGCTCACGGCTCATGGCTCATGAGAGAGACCTTCCAACAAAGATCACCCTCTCTCCTCTCTCCTCTCTCCTCTCTCCTCGTTCCTCAATCCTAAACTTCGCTTGTCCTGTTCTCTTGTTCTGGCCGGATTGCCGCTGCTCCCGATCCCAGGCAGAAGAAACCCAAACCCAAACTTCAGAGTACTGCAATTTTGGATACCCCCACTTCGCCCATATAGTTAAGGGTGTCAAAATGACCCATTGATCTATCATTTATTTAAGAGTATGATACTTATATAAAAAAAGTTCTCACAAAACTCTTACAAAATTTAAGGTAAATTCATTTGTGCCATTTAGAAAAAGTTACAGTGACACTCAGACTTGATCCAATAGTTTATATGAGATTTTGTGAGGGTTTTGTAAGGATTTTGTTTGTATGAGATTTTGTGAGGGTTTTGTAAGGATTTTGTTTGTGTAAGTATCATTTCTCTTCATTTAATTCATTTATGTTTAAATTTAATACAATCCAATCAATTCAATAATAATAATAAATTAAATAAATTTGATGAATTGGATTATATTAGTTAATGGATTGAGTTCAATATTCATTGGATATCCAATTACTAACTTACTCATGACCTATTTAAGATTTAACCAACCCATAACTCATCTGAAACCTTAATCCATTCATTTTCTAGAGACAGAGAGAAACTTTTTTCTAGGAAGAGAAAATCATTTTTCACTAGAAAGTGAAACTTATTTTCCTAAAGCAAAGAACTTACTTTTTTTTAGAAAGAAAAAACTCTAGAGAGAGAAAATTATTTTTTTAGAGAGAAAAACTTATTTTTTCTACATAAAGAAAATTAGCTTTTTTCTAGAGAGAGAAAATAATTTTTCTAGATAGAGAATATCGAATTTTCTTAGAGAGAGAAAATCAATTCCCTATAAAGAGATACCTTTTTTTTAGAGAGAGAAACTTACGTTATTTTAGAGAGAGAGCGAGAAAGGAAACTCTAGAGAGAGAAAATCAATTTTTCTTGGAGAGATAAAATTTACTTTTTTAGAGAGATAAAATCAAATTTTCTACATACAGAAATTTATCTTTTTTCTAGAAAGAGAAAATCAAAATTTTCTAGAGACATAAAATCAATTTTTTCTAAAGAGAAAAGATTAATTTTTTCTAGAAAGGGAAACTTACTTTTTCTACAAAGAAAAATTTAACTTTTTCTAGAGAGAAAAAATTATATTTTTCTAGAGTGAGAAAATCAATTTTTTCTAGAGAGAAACTTATTTTTTCTATAGAGAGAAAATTAATTTTTTCTAGAGGGGAAATTATTTTTTTAGAGAGAGAAAGTTATTTTTTTCTAAGAGAGATTATTATTTTTTGTAGAGAGATAAACTTACTTTTTCTAGAGATAGAAAATTAATTTTTTCTAAAGAAAGAAAGTTACCTTTTCTAGAGAGAGAAAATTATTTTTTTAAAAAAAGAGAAAGAAAGGAATTTTTTAGAGATATTTTTTTAAAAAAATAATTTTAAATAAATGGCTCAGATATCTATCCATTTTATCCATTAAAATGGATTAATGGATGGATTGAATATCCATCCATTAAAATGAGTCATGGATGGTTTGGATGGTTTTAACAATTTTTTAATGGATCTCGAATGGGTTAGGGGTTGATTTTTTATCCATCAATTATGATCTAATCCAAAATCTATCCAATCCATTAATTTGCCACCCCTGCATGTAGTGTCTATCAGTTATGCCTTATGGGCACTCCTCAGTCTTCACCTCCTGGCTCTCTCATATATGATAGAGAAAATTGTTGGGTATTCAAAACTCATTTAAACACGAAAATGAATAAGAATTAAGAGAAAAACTTACTTTATTTCTCTGAATATAATTTACAAGAGAATTACTCTCTATACAAAAACTCTCAAAATCTCTCAAGCTCTCTGGCTTTTCTCACTCACTCTAAATATCCATACCTCTATTGGATGCATTTATAAGAGAGGATAAATGTCTATTTATAGGATAGAGGCTGCTGCAAATGGATAAAATTTGGCAACTAAACTTTGGTGGTTACCTATTTTTGTTGACTTTGAGCTCCTACCTATCATGCTGTCATTGCTGACTTTATAGGTGGAGTGTATGGCTGGTATTCTTACTAGTTGTGGGTGGCTGGAACTCTTCAAAAATGACCGTATAGGTTGGCTTGGGGAAAAAAATTTTCCTTTGGTTCGTTTTGAAAATTAACTAAATATTTAACTACATTAACCAATAGTTTAGATACAGCTAATCAATAATTTATTTTCATTTTAATACTTGATACGTGGTTAACTATATATAAATTATTGGTCAATATAGTTGAATACTAAATTAGTTTTTAAAATGAATCAGAAGAAATTTTTTTTCTCCAAACCAACCTATATGGTCATTTTCCCTATATCATAACTAGTTGGTAGCCCATGCAAGGCTCGGCTATTACTTAGTTCTTTAATTTTTCATGTATCATATTAAGCAACATAATGATTTTAGTCTACGCATAAACTAAAATTTGTTATGTTGATCTTAAAATATTTGGTTTGACATATTTTCAACAGAACATTACAAAAGGTCATTTGGAATGAAGAAGAATGTCCATAACGCAAGTTGCTTAAACACAGATAACTAACATGAAAAAGTAAAAATCATAACCAGTAAACTACTTTAAATTTGATAAAAAAAAAAACTAAAACAAATAGTCTTAACATATGCAACAACAATAAATATTATTAAACACATCTTTGTTCATAGTATTTCTTATGAATGCAGTAAATAGTGCAAAACAAGAAACAATCATTGGAAGAAGTTAGAGATTTAGTCGTTCAAACTTTGTGATATATACAATAATTAAAAATAATTATTGACTGTACCAAAATAGATTTATTATGCTTAACAATACCTACTAAGAAGTCTATAAATACTAATCCTGTCTTAAAAATTAAAGGTAAGGTAAATAATAATTACTCAATCTTTACATGTGTGAGCTTCTTCGAAAAGGAAGTATGCGAGGGAAGAAAGTTTATTGGATTTATGACGTTCAATATGATGTTCAAACATATACCTCTTTATTGGAGTTGCACCCATGATGAATAATGTATTAAGGTCATTTTTGCTAGTTAAAGATAAAATTCATAACACGGAGATTGTAACCTATCTTTTATGGGCTAGCCCTAATTTCATATAAAATTTTTATTATATAAATAATAAAATAACAGCTGGCTAGCATGTTCTGTGTTCTTTCCCAAAATATTTTACATATATATACAAGATATTTAAATTAAATTACAAATATATACATATATAGAAAATTTAAATTGCACTCAATCGAATAATTAAGAAGAGTTAAGATTTATTATTAAAATCTCAGCAGTATTCTTATATTTCTTTAGTAAGCAACTATTCTCACTTTACTTATCGACCAAGAACCTAATATTTTTTTTTTAACCACAAATTAATATCTTCTAACATTAATACAACTCAAAATAATTAAACTACTCATAATTATCCAGATGAATTTGGGTTAAAGCCAATACTTTCAAGTAGGAATGTCAATGGCGCAGCCGCCTTTCATATTTTCCTCTGTCTTTATTTTTGATTCTTATCGTGGAAAGTTTTTTTCCTCCGTCCTCATCTTCATGAATTTTAGAAGATTCTTGCGGAAACCTCAATAATTCATAAAAAAATTATAAAATTACAAATTAAAACTTTAAAAAATTATATAAAATTAAATTATTAAATTTAAATTTATATTATAACAAGTTCAAACTCAAATAATATAATTATAATATTCAAATTAAATAAAAATAATAATAAAAATATGAAAATATTATTAATATTTATGATATATAACATACATAATAATATATTTATATATAATCTACTCAAGATAAAAATTGTACGGAATAAGGGTATGATCCCTATCTTTGTTCCTAAATCATCTTCGCAGAAATTTTATCTCTCGCCCCCTGAAGAAATATTTCCCTACTTACGATGCCTCAAATAGAATAATTCCCTCAACTGACTTTTTCCAATTCCAACTTTTGCTCTCTGCTCGTATTGTTGCTTTCGCAACTTGGAACAGTGTTCCTTTTCAACTCCTGCAAGCTCACCCTACTTTTCCACCAAACTACAACATTGCCTACCTTTGTTCGCCGAAACTTGGGTAAGTTTCCTCAACTGTTGAGAAACATATTTTACTCACCCTTCCATCTACTCTTCTAAACAAACTGACAATTTTTATAAACAACTTGTTTCTTACAAGTAAGTAATATCTAAATTTATATACTTTTGAAAATTTATATAAATATTATAATATTTTTAACAACCATCATGTGATATGTTTATCCTGTACCATTTTTGTTCTAACCGATAAGAATTCTGAAGAAAGTTATCCTTATTGTGTGAAAATATCACATTATTAGGTGAATGACAGTTTTTATGCAAATTTTGTTAACAAATGTGTAAAATCTAGTACTTATAAAAAAAAATTAAAATGAAATTCACAAGTAAATCTTTTAAAATAACACAAACAAGTTAATTTGTTATTTGTTTATAAAGCTTACACAGAAAATTATCACATAACTATACATATTGCAATTTTTTGCAAAATAAAGATGATATTTTTAAAATTTTCTATATAAGTGAAAAAAAAAACTAATTTGTACATGACAAGAGATCAGGCATGCAATTATTTTATAGAAGTTATAACAGTTCGGTTTGACATTTTAGTTGTAATTATTTTATCTTCCACTTCCACTTTTTTTTTTTTTTAAAAAGAAGAAGATCGTATTCTAATTAAACTAGTATCTTGAGTTTCTTATACACCATCCAACTTTCCGATTTTAAGCTAAAAAAGCAGCCGCATACCATGTGAATATGATAGTAATTGAATATAAGAGTAATAATACATCTTCTCAAAGTTTTAAAAAAATATCGTAAATTACTTAAAATAAAAAATATTTTATATTTTATAATTCAAAAAATTATTTATAATACTATTATTTTAGTAATTTAAAAAATTATTAAGAAGATTCAATAAAAAGATATAAAATTATTCTTATATTGAATAACTTAATTTTATCATGATTATTTAATTAATAAATAATTAAAAAATAAAATATGAAATACTTTTTAAATTTTTATAGTATTAATATTCTCAAAACATTCGTTAACAAATGTTATGTATTAAATTTTTTATTTTAAGTAATAAAAAATATTTATTAAGAAATATAATATTAATTTTATGATTTATAAATAAATGACAAAGTATAGGTAGGGGTTGGGGGTATGTCAGTGTCAGCAGTCGAGTCCCCAGCTACCGCTGCGTCAAAACTACCGTTGCGTTGGTGGGAAGTTTTGTTAAATTCTGTGCGAGTGAAGGTCAAATGACTCAAATGTTATAGCCTCAATCCTCCCTTTTCCGTTTTGCCACGGGTATTTATAATAGAACTAAATCGATAAATCGAAAAAATTAAACTAAAAAATTAAAAATTAAAAATCGAACAAAATCTATTAATTTTGATTTTGTTTAGTTTTGTTTTATGAAAATTGATTAATTTGGTTTGGTTTTTGGTTTTCATTTATGAAACCGAACCAAACCAAACCAAATTTATATAATTATTTATATATTTTTTATAATTTATATACTTATAATAATTATATTTTAAATATTTTAGGCCTATTTATTGTTTATAATTATGTAATAATGTTTTTATTAAGATTTTATATCAACTTTTTTTTTAATTAGTCTATAACAAGAATAAAACGATGATGTGTATGAATTTTTTTTTTAAAAAAATATTTAATAAAAAATCGATTGGACCGAACTGAACCAAACCAATTGTAATTTGTTCGGTTCGATTCGTTTCTCCAATTTTAAAAAAATCAATTGGTTCTTAATATAAAAAAACTAATTGATTTAATTCAAATGACTTTTCTCTCAAAATCGAACCAATCCAAACCACAAACATCTACCATTTGCTACTTACTACTGCTTTTATAAATAAACAACCAAAACAGAAACTTGTCCATTCATTCTATTTCTAATTTTCCATAGCAAGTCTTCCAATGGCTTCTCCGCACATTCTCTGTGTACTCTGTCTCCTCTCTCTCGTCTCCTTCACTTCATCATCATCATCATCATCCTCATCATCCACCCCCAACACCATTACCATTCCTCTTTCCCCCTTATTCACCAAACACCAATCCTCAGATCCATTTCAGGCCCTCAAAGCAGTCGCATCTGCTTCTCTAACCAGAGCCCACCACCTCAAGCACCGCAAATCCCATGTCAATTCTTCCCTTGTCAACACACCAGTTTATCCCAAAAGCTATGGAGCATACTCCGTTGATCTCAAATTCGGAACCCCACCTCAAACTATTCCGTTCGTTTTGGACACCGGAAGTAGCCTCGTTTGGTTCCCCTGCTCTTCCCGCTATCAATGTTCCAGATGTTCCTTCCCAAACATCGACCCAACAAGAATCCCCAAGTTCATTCCTAAGAATTCCTCGTCTTCCAAGTTAATAGGCTGCAGAAACCCAAAATGTGCATGGATTTACGGCCCCAATGTTCAATCTAGATGCCAAGGCTGCAAACCAGAAGCCCATAATTGCTCCCAGACTTGCCCTGCTTACATAATTCAATACGGTTTGGGCTTAACAGCTGGTCTCTTGCTCTCGGAAAATCTGAACTTTCCGCGAAAAACCGTACCTGATTTCCTCGTCGGGTGCTCTATCTTGTCGATCCGTCAGCCATCTGGAATCGCCGGGTTCGGTCGCGGACAAGAATCGTTGCCATCGCAAATGGGTCTCAAGAGATTCTCCTACTGCTTGCTTTCTCACGGGTTCGACGACTCGCCGGAGAACAGCGACCTCTTTTTGCAGAGTGACTCCTCCGGCACCGCCAAGACCTCTGGCCTCAGCTACACACCGTTTCACAAAAACCCATCCGTCAACAATTCTGCATTCCGCGAGTACTACTACGTAACCATTCGCAAAGTCATCGTCGGCGACAAGCGAGTCAAGATTCCGTACAACCTTCTGGAGCCAGGTTCCGATGGGAACGGGGGTTCCATTGTGGACTCTGGTTCCACGTTCACGTTCATGGAAAGGCCTATTTATGAGTTGGTGGCACGAGAATTCGAGAAGCAAATGGCTAATTATACAAGAGCCAAGGACGTTGAAACCCGATCTGGTTTGAGTCCCTGTTTCGATATGTCTGGCGAGAAATCGGTGACATTGCCGGAATTAACTTTCCAATTCAAAGGCGGCGCTAAAATGGCATTGCCTTCGGAGAATTATTTCTCGTTGGTCGGCGAATCGGCCGTCGCGTGTTTGACGATTGTATCCGACAATGGGGCCGGTTCGGCGAGTGGGCCGGCCCTCATCTTTGGGAACTATCAGCAGCAGAATTTCTACGTGGAATATGATTTGGAAAATGAGAGGTTTGGATTTCGGCCTCAGAGTTGCAAAAGGAGTGCTTAGTTTAGGTTATCGGTTTGCAACAACAGCTCCACTCTTGACGACTCTGACGGTGCTGGGAAGTAACCCTACTCCCTGGGCTGCAGCGGTTTGTGCGGCGGAGATCGTGGCCGTGGGGACAGCGCTGCTCTGCTGACATCACGGTGGTCATTGGAAGTGCATGGTAGTAGCTGCGGTGTGGCAGCCACCGTTGATTTTATTTTCTATTTTTATTGAGGGAATCAGTGGAGTAGGCAAAACTTACTGATTTTATTAGACATGAAGTTTACTAAAATAAAGATGATGGTTGTTCGAAAAGATTAAAATAAATAATTATATATAATTATTAGTTCCTCAAAGATAAAGGAGTCAATACGTGGCAGCCCAGTGGTTTTCATGTGTGACTGATTTCTGTATGATCCCTGGAGTGCTTTATCTGTTTTCTTTCCATAAAAGCAATTATGCACAAATATATTCTTTAATCTCTTATTGCGTTCTTCCTTTCTGATTTGAGCTAAAAGAGGTTCTTTCCAAATGGGATTAATTCCTTTTCATGTTCTTGAGGAAAGTTTTCTTTCATGTACGGAGAAGGTAAAAGTAAAGCGATGGGAGTGATAGGTTTGATATTCAGAATGAGTTGTCAATAAATTATTGATTGTTGGTTTCACAATAAATATTAAAGAGTTTATTCAAAATAAATAACAACTAATGAATACTAGATAACTCATCTTAAATATCGATATCCTAAAAAAAAATAGGTACCAAAGTAATACCCAAAGCGATAGGATCTTTATTCTGTGTTCCTTGTTGCATTATTTGCGTGTCATGTTTGTCCTCTAGCGTTTCAAGAAGCATGCTATTTGGCATACGTATGTCCAAGTAATACTATTTTGTGGATGATCACCGACAAAGTAAACAGTAAACTCCAGGCCTCAATTGGGGTTAGCTCAAGACATAAAAATAATAGAATGTTGTTTCTCTCTATTTCAGTATTTCTCTTTATTAGTACTTGGCAAGTGACTAAATCACATGCAGTTATTTTTTATATAGCAGCATAAGATGTTCTTAATTTTTTTTTTTTTTGTTTCTGCATTAAATAAATTCTATCATATCTCTACACATCTTAACCACTTAAGCTTAAATTTTTATTTCGAGATCTTTACTCTCAAATTTTCGTGGGTTCTCTCCTAATTAAAGCAAGAACTGTAGGCATCATTTGGGTTGTACTGCGATCTAAACTGAGTTTTAAAGCATAATTATAAGAAGAGTAATGACATTTACCAAAATTTTTTTTTTCACAAAACCCTTACAAAAAAAATCATGTAAGCCATTGGATCAAATTTAAGTTTCATTATAACTTTTTTTTATTTGATCCAATGACTTATATGAATTTTTGTGAAGGTTTTGTGAGAAATTTTTTTTGTGTAAGTATATTACTCTTACGGGACGTTTGGTTCGCTAATTGTTTTTTCATTCCTGATAATTTTTACATGGAAATGTTGGCCTCCCATGTTTGGTACAAGTTTTGAAAAAATATTCCTATCCAAAAATAATTCCCGAGAATGATTTTTAATCAACATTCTCATACTTTCATTTCTATGGGGGAGGTGGGTTTGCAACATTCTCATAACATGAAAATATTTTTACCATGTGAAATGTCCAAAATATTTATCTTTCTATCGTCATGTCATTAACCAACAACCGTCATGTTATTGTCGGTGACCGTCATCAGCCACCATCAACCACCCGTCTGCGGTGGCTAATCACTGGAATCCGGCCACCTCGGTCACCGCTGCCAGTTGACAGTGGCCGGAAACTTCGGCCACTGCGACGGTCACCGAAATTCGACCACCATTGCCACCGCTGACAATTTCGACTACCGCGATAATCACTGGAATCTAGCCACCATACCAATAGTCACCAGTGGCGACAGTTGACAATGACAACAACTTTAACCACCGTACCAATCACCGGATTTTGATAATTTCAATCACCTCTTTAGTTACTAGAATCTAACCACCCTTGCAGCCTTCGAAGATTGACAGTTGCAGGTAAGTTACTGTCGCCGACAATTAAAGTTATTCCCATGAAAGTTTTTAGTTAACCAAATGTAGTAATCACCATTTATGAAAATATTATTCCTGAAAATACCATTCCTAAAAATATCATTTAGAGATACTATTCTTAAAAATATTTTTTTTAATTTTGAACCAAACGTCCCATTATAGACGGGAACTATACCCTTCTCAGTGACTCTCGTAGTGCTAGTAGACGGTCTCCTCTGCTTGTTGCAGATATGCACGGGATCACATTTTCACGAATACGTGTTATTAATCTAATCTTTTAAGTTCAATCTATCAGAAAAAATAGTTCATAAGACTTTTTGTTTTCTGATAATTTGAAAGCCATTAACAATTTGAGACTCTACTTAAATTTTCGTTATATCCAATTTAACCACCTAATAGTTTGTTTTGAAGATTTTTTTATTAATAAATATTAAATTTATGACTTTTACTTATTATTTAACTACCATCGGTGCTTAAATATTAGTAACAGTTTTTCTCACTATATTTTATTCAATTCGATTAAAAAAAAAAAGGTAATAGAATTGTAGAACTTATTTTACATTTTTTTTTGTGTGACATATTGTAATCTTGTACGTATCCTGGATGATTAGGCAGAAGAATGAAGTAGAGAGGTGAGAGAGTAATGAAGATATGGGCAATCCTATCCACGCTATCCTGTTGCATTGTAAATGCTTCGGACAAGCAAGTGACCAGAATAAGATGGGGAAAAAATTAGAACTCTGATTGTCAAGATGACCTAATACAATAAATAAAAATAATAATCTAGGACCACTGAAAAGGAAGGCTTTTTCCTCTGTCACATTCTCGCTCTTTGTCATTCTGGGTACTGACAAGCAAACCATTATTATTATTACTAGTCTCGTCCCTGTACTCTGAACGGGACTATATATTCTACAACGGGAAAAAACAAAAGTAATGTAAGTTTAACTTTTGTATTATTTAAGTTTTGTTAATATTAACATATGAAGCACTAATTTACCAAGATAATATCATCAATAGATTAAAGCAAAAATTATCGAATGAGAACAATAATTTTGCTTCAAATAAAACCAAGAGATAATAATTTGTAAGTAGTTACATTCAAGCAAATAAAAACCTACTACTAATAGGTATACTTCTCAAATAAGTGATATCAACTTCTATGACAAATTTTGTATAGTTGCACAAAATATAAAATTCCACACACCCCTCCCCAAACAAAAAATCAAACACACATGCAATATCATAATATTGATTGTTGGATTATTGACAAGTGTACCAAGTCGTGCAAGTAATAAAGTGATAAGAGAGTTATCGTTCTATAGAGATTGTGTTCGTTAATTACCAATTCACTCAATCAATATTATCTAAGCTAATCAAATACTTTGGATCGAAGGGAGTTCACAAGGGAACAACCAAAAAGACTGACAACTAATCAACAGAAAATAATAAGCTAAACAATCGCTAATAAAATAAGATGAAGGAGAATCAATATGAGCTGAGTTAGAGATCTGATTTCGGTTATCTCTTCACATGCAATTGAGAATCCTTAAATTAATCCAATTTTCTTTCTTGAATTGATGGTGAGAACTACTAAAATAATCAATGTCTAATCCCTTGGTGCACCAATTCTCTTAAACACCTAAGATAAATTAATTCCTTAATCAAATCTCAAACATCCAAGGCATAAAAAGATAAAAGTTCCCTTAAGTACCACACAAATTGATAGTTCTATTCCTAGACCAATCAGTTCATGGTATTTATCATATAGCTCCACTATACATTAGTTTTCCAACATAATCCATGGATGCTCAATCAATTCATGAGTGGTCAATTCACAAAAGCATTAGGAACAATGATAAATATTCAATTCAATGAAAAGAAAGTTAGATTAATCAAAGATATTCAACTACATGGTCCAAAACAACCTACATCTTCACCCTAACTAAAGAGAATTTAGCTACTCATAGAGAAAAGGAACAACCAAGATGAAAAGAGAGAAGAAATCCCTATTGAAAAGCCTTGGAGTAGGATGAGAATCTTCGGGTCCTTCAATCCTTGTTATCTTTCTTTTTCTTAGGTCAGCCGTCGTCCCCCTCTCAAAAAAGATTCAGAACCCCCTAAAAAACCCATTAGTTTCTCTTTTATACTGCTGAGATTGCGTATCAGTAAGTGAGCCAGCGCTTGTTGGGCGCTCAAGTGGCGTAAGTGGCTGAAAAGAAGTAGTAGATGCTGACTCTGGGTGCTCAAGCGCTGGATGGTGAGTGCTCAAGTGCTGGGAATTGGGCGCTCGAGCGCGCAAGTGGCAGAAAAGAATTTCTTCAGTGCGCGCGCTCTCGAGCACTGGGAAGTTTGCGCTTGAACGCCCATGTACCTGAGAAAAATCCTTAAATGCTAACTTTCAGCGAAAATGATGCATTTCTCCTCTGCTTTCTTCTTCCAAATATAGCTAATTCTAACTTGAACTTTACCTAAAACCAACCAAAGCAATTTTAATGAGAAAAACTGAACTTAAAAGTGCAATAACTACTAAGCTTGACTAAACAAACAAGTCAACTAAATTAGATGAAAATCCTAAGCAAAAATACTCAAATGAAGCATAATCATAGTTAATTGAGAGAGATTAAACTAAAAAAACATGAGATATATTGCAAATGTCATTGATTAAATAAAAAATGATGCAAGTCATACTTGTGAACCTTATACAATCAAATTTTTTTAAAAAAAAATCAACAGTCAAATCTGTGTAATTTCTTTCTTGTAAAGCATAGGAAAAAAATAATTATATCAAATTAAGTGTGAAAACTTCCCTAAAAAAAATGAAAGCATGGTTAAACTTAAAAGTTCAATCAACTGGTATTTAAGTAAATAACAATGTAATTTAAAAATAATCTTATGGGGTTATAACAAAAGTTGTATAACCTTAAGTTTTGGATTATCTAAGTTTTGATAATATTAACATTGGAGTCTTTAGTAAATTTATAGAGCAAAATAAATTCAAGTAGTTTGTATGTGATAAACATATTTTATATGCATAATTTAGCACCTCTCATTGGTCTATTTTTATGAAATTATTGCATATATGAAGTGAAAATTGTATAATTCCTCATATATTGGTTATGTTGTTACAAATTGAGCAGAACACCCGAAGGACTATTCAAAGCAGTTGTTGAACCAAAATATCATGAACTTGGATGTTGATATCAGTATAGCTCAAACAGAAGAGAAATGAAGACCTAAACTCAGTGAATTTTGGGTTACATCAAATTCAGGACAAATCAGAAAATTTCTGCTCAAACCTATACTCGGTTATTTGGTGATTTCTCAAGATCTAACCGTTGGATGTAGCTGAAATTTTGATATGTCATGCATGACATAATTCTCTATGACTTTCCTAGAAATGAAGATTTCCAGATTAGCACCGGAAGTGGGTCAAAATTAGGCAACAAGTTGGTGGCTGTCATTTTTTATATAATCTGAGTAGTTTCGGAAAAATGGTCAGATCTCAAGATCCAACCGTTAGATCTGGCTGAATTTTTGACATGTTCTTCACGACTGCATGTGCTACAACTTTCATGAAGAGAAGATTTCCAAATTATGACGGAAGAAATGACGAATTTGATAATCTTCGGAGCTGAAATTTCAACCCATGTGCAAAGAGATTTGACAAAATTGTAATTGAATAGTTCTAGCCTTTACCTATAAAAGGAAGGCATTTGCCACACTTAAGGGCATCCCATTTCTGAATTCTCTCATTGTAGTTTGAGTTAGGGGTGATACTTTGATAAATTGTGAGATTTATACTTTGATTTCAAGGTTAGATCTTCCAATTTGTTTAAAGGAAATCCCAAAGCTCTTGTAGTTTGTATAATATAATCTTCATCTTATTCAAGTTTCTTCATCTTGATGTCTAGTTAAGGTTCTTCCTAGAGTTAGGGGTGAAGCTTTCATAAATTGTGAGATTTATACTTTGATTTCAAGGTTAGATATTCCAATTTGTTTAAAGTAAATCCCGAAACTCTAGTCCGTTGTGTTCTTGTTAATACCAACAACCACTTTCATTTCTATCATGCTTTTCACTTGTTCTTTTGTTTCCTTTAATATGATGAGTAGCTAAATTTCTATACTAGGATTGCAATTTGAACTCACATGTAATTTGATTCGTTTATCATATCCAAGAGTAGGTTGATTATCTTGAATTGTTTATCTTACTTGTTCTTAATGCTTTTAATTAATTGGCCATTAATTAAATTGAATTGATAAACCTTAAGCAACTTGACAAAGGGATTTTGGTTTTAGATCTAAGTAAGATAACATATGATCTTTGTGCGAAAGCCTTGAGTTTATATAGGATAGACATATACCTATATAACATATGTAACCATTAATGAAATCGGAACTTAATGAATTCTTGATTATTTGATAGACATAGACATATAGTTTATCATTAATTAAGGATATTTCTATTTGACCATCGAAAGAGGTTTATAGATAAATTAAGGATTTCTAGTTAACAATTCAGATAATTAATTGATCTTGGATGGAAGTAAGAGAATCAAGTAAAGTGTGAGGGATAATTGCAATCTTAGGCTTGGTTAATTTGATCATTAACTTTATCTTCTTGTTTACTTTAATCTTTAGTCTTTCATAAATTATCTCTTATTAAGTTGTTTAAATAAGATTGAGTTTTGCAAACTTTTAGTAGATAGTCAAATTTAGAATTAATCCCTGTGGGTTCGACACTTTCTTACTACTATATTACTTGATTTGCGATAACGTATACTTACGTTCTGATCTACCACATCAGTATGGTGCTCCTTAATATAATCAAACTAAAATTTCATGACAGATACCTGTCATGAGAAAAATAAAATAAAAAACTACAATTTCATTACAATAAAAATATATTAAAAAAAACTAAGGTTATAAGCTATGAGAAGGGTTGAAATCATTCAAAATAACACTACCACTGTATAAGCACTGTGCTTTTTAATAAGGTCCCACCTCAGCATCAACATTGAGTCCTTTCTTGCAAATGTACAAAATTGGGCTGCTGATGATTTCTTGGAAAATGATCATTTTGTTTAGTTTGGAAGAAATAATTTTTCTTTGATTCATTTTGAAAATTAATTAAATATTTAATTATATGAATTAATAGTTTATATACAGTTAACTATGTATTAAGTATTGAAGATAAATTATTAATTAATCATATATAAATTATTAATTAATATAATTAAATACTTAATTAATTTTTAAAACGAAGAAAAAGAAAATTATTTTCCAAGCTAAACAAAATAGTCATTTTTCCTGATTTCTTTTGACAATGGCTTAAGCTTGAATTTTGCATACCTTGAAGCAAGTGATTCTATAATCCTACAAAATATTACAACCGTGTAACTTGTGAAATCCATTGATCATAGATCACTTATCCTTGTCTAAAGCATTGACATGAAGGGCAAAAAGACGATAATAATATTTTATTTTACCTTTATCATTTTTTCTGTAGACTTGACATGAAACTCCAAAGAAGAAAATCCTTGGAATTCGAGTAGGTTATCTGTGCGGTGCATACCAAAAAATTTATCCTTGTAATTTTCTTGCAGATTGGAAAAAAATGAAGTATGTAACAATCAAAATAGTGAAACTGTTTACCCAAACAAACGAAATAATTGATTTAAGAATAGTAATGGAAGACATCCATTATGATTGGATTCAGGTCATTCAAACCTTATGCCCGTCAAAACATTGGAGCTATAGAAAAATTGATTAAAATCATGTTTTTCCTGGCCTCAATAGTTCTCATTAATTCCTTAAATATGTGGCATGAAGAATACTAAAGAGAGTAATTTGTAAATGACAACATGGTGGCATTGTACCTGCTAATGTAATTGCATATAAAATAGAATCTTGTAACTTTAGAGTAAGTTTCCACCGTACACCTCAGGGCATTATGTACAGCAAATTGTAAGTAGTGTGAAACCATAGCAACCATGGCACCTCATGAGACAAGCAAAGTTAGGAATGAAAAATATAGCAAACATGCCTGAGCATCTTCGGTCATTGAATCTGTGTCATCTAGAACAATAATCTTATATGGCAGACATGGATACCCACTGAAAGATCAGAACACAAAGCAAAGAGGAAGGCATATAAAACCTTATAGACAAAGAAGAGAGGAAGAACAACACTATCAGAAGATGATTAGATTTTACATACGTCTTATGCTGATTAGTACCAACAGCCACAACAGCAAAATCTTTTATTAGATGAACAGTACATTGATACAAACATACATATAAACAATAATTTGACTAATATAACTATCAGAATAAATGAATAATATGACAAGGTTCTTGCACAGAGTAACTTGTATTAATAAAACATATGCATCTATGTGACCCCAAAAAGTATGGATAACTCTTTCTGTAGATAGGTGGGCAAAATATGTTTACACCAATCATAAAACAATGAAAGGTCAATCTCATCAAAAGCTTCCACACTATTACTAAGGTAGAGGGGTAAGTTACTGACTTCCTGCAACATTATCCTTTTCTTAAACAAAATTAAAAAGGAATGAATAATTACTTAACGGGTTTTATCCAAGTAAAAGTATAATAATTAACTAACGGATATAATACTACAAATACCGTAGAGCATTAGTTGGGATTGCGAAGAAGAGGGGAGAAAAGCAGTTTCAATATACGTAATTTTTATCTTTTTTATTGGGAATTAGGTTCCTTCCATTGTGTTACATAGTATTTGGTTAGAGGAAAATAGAAAGAATGAGAGAAGAGGGGAAGAGTTATTTTAAATTTTATGTGTTTAGTTTAATTTTTTAGAGGGAAAGGAAACAAAATCCTTCGTGAGACAATTTTAGCTCTTCTCTAAAAATGAAAAGATTTAGAGAGGAATGAATATATATTTAAAAATGAATTAAAATATTCTTAAATTAAATACTATATTAAATGTTATAATTATATAAAAAAAGTAAATTTATACTTTTCTTCCATTAAAATCTCTCTCTTTTCTTCTTCTAATCAAACACACACAAAATTAAAATTTTTTCACTCTCTTTCCTTCCGTTTCATTAAAATTTCTCCCCCTCCTCTTTGGTTAATTGAACCAAACAGATGGGATGTCAGCGTTTGAACTTTTGGTTAAACGCGAGAAGGATGCTGGAAACTTAGTTACACTGATTTTCTTTCAAGAAATTAATTGCACTAAAAAACATGCTACCGAAAAAGCTCCTAAAGGTAACAGAGATGACTTTCAGAAAAGGGTTTGATTTTGTGGAAGAAATTGAGATGATTGATAACAAGGTTGGAAGACACCAGATTGTGATTGACTATGACCAAAAGGGCATGTTGGTGCTTAGTGTGTTGTGATTTTAATTGGACCACCACCCATTAGCTAAGAGCACTAAAAAAGTATGTGTGGGAGCAAAATTGTGCATCCCACAAAATCACCACTTGCATTTAACCTATATAATTGGGGTTATAGTTGGTTGGATTGCTTATCGCTTAAGTTCTTGAACAGTGTTTCCCCCCTTCTTTGTTCAGTCAATTAAGTACTCGATTGCGTGTGTTGAATTGATGTATACGTTATTCAACTCCAGGTAGCACGTACGAACAAGAAAGAAAATTAACTGATCTATTTCCTTCGAATTTCCTCGCTAACAGTGTTTTTTTTATATTTTAATACAGATGTAGATTATAACATCATAGTTGAAGTCCATTTGTAATAACGAGGCTGATTTTGGCATAGGTGAGTGGACAAACCAAGCGGCGTTAGGCACATGGCCACATGCCTTTGACCGAGATTCACAATATGTGAATGATAATCTAGAAAAAGGCTCAGCACCCAGGCACGCTGTACTTCAGGAATATAAAACGAGAACCACATATATAAGTTGTTGTAATAATTGATTTCATCATTGGAAGTTAAGAAACCCGAGATTAATTCCCATATAACAGACAGAGACTGAAGAGAAAAAAAAAAGGAGGGTGGGGCAGTCAGTGGGGAGAAAGGGCCAGGTTAAGGTCGGAAATTCAGGGGACGAGGGTTCCCTACATATGGTCAATAACGATGTAACAATCATATTTGTTTTGATCGCCAGTAACACATGCCGTACTAGTTGTTGACATTTCCAGGCTTACAGCAGCTACAAGTTGGGAGTTAAAGCTGTCGATTGTATACATGTATGTATATATGTTCCCATGTAATTATAACAATAACTGTGAATCCTGGGGAGCCAGGGGAGGTAAAGTTCATCAAAAATAAATGGTGATGGAGCAGTTTCTAATAATCTAATTCCCTCTACATGATCAAGAAAAAGTGAATATTACAACCAGATCAGATCGGTTGAACCCGTACGAGTCAACTGCCAAGAAAGAAAGAAAGGTCAGATAAAGAGAATAAAATAGAAGATGCTTTGATTGCCTTACCATGTGCTTGTGAGAGAGTGTACCTTTTCTTCTCTTGTCCCAGCTCAACATGCTATAATTGATGAGAATTCTGTTAGCTGGGTGATATGTCTCACAAGTTGCCTATAAAAGACAATTAAATTATGAGACTCTTCTACCTAATAAATTAGCCTTTTAGGATTGGCTCTCCTCGTGTTGATTGATCTGTTCTTCTATCTTTTCGTCCTCCTGTATTTCATTTCACCTCGCGCGACTGGTTCAACATTACACTATAGTTTCTGCATTAAACTAACCGAGATGTTGCTTTCCCATCACACTGCAAGGCAAAAATCAAACATCCCGACATAAATTTTCTTCAAATAAGAATAGCATTTCAATTTTAAGTTATTCCTGATAGCCTCTCGGCAAGTGTACCGAATCGTTCAAGTAATAAAATTTAGTGAGTTATCGTCTCCACAGGGATTGAGTTACCAAACACCTATTCACTAGATTTGATGCTATTTAGACTAACGTACTTTTGGATTGAAGGTAACTCTAATGCTTAAAAATTATAGTAATTAAAAATAAAAACTAAATGAGCAAAACTAGAGTGCGGTTAAAAGAATGTGCGATGTGAACTGAATATTATGAAATTGCTAGGGATTTGATTTCACTTGACTTATCCAATTGAATTAAGAAATTTCATTCTTCTTGACTCTTCATCCATGAATTAAAGGTTGAATTTTCTGAAACTAATTAAATTCCAATTCCTTGGATATTCAATTCTCCTTTAACCAACAAGAACTAATTAATTCCTTAACCTAGTTCGAATTGAAAATGGCTTTACACAAATAGTAAAATTCAATGGCACCACACAATCCCAAAGCCTATTCCTAAACCTTGTAAGATTATGGCATTCATTCCCAATAGCTAGTACATAATTGAATTTCCCAATTCTAATTATGAACCCTAGATCAAAATATGAGAGGCCAATTCATAAATTGTATAAAAACAGAGAATAAACGCTTAACCATGGAATCAAGTCAAGAATTACAAGATGTTCATAAAACCATTATCCAAGTCAAGCTACATCAAATCCCTAACATAGGAAAATTAGCTACTCATGATAAAAAGGGGAGAAAATTTGAGAAAAGAGATGAACTCCATGAAGAATTCAAGATGTTGATGTTGAGATCCTCTAATCTTCTTCTTGAATCACTTCTCCTTGGATTAGGGTAGCAGCAGATCCCCTCCTCTGTTTTCCTCTAGCCGTCCTTGACTTAACCTTTTCTTCTTTTTCTTTTTATATCAGGAAAGAAACAGGGCGCAAGATTTTGAACCCACCGCTTAAGCGGTGGAATCTCACCGCTCAGGCGGTGGGGTTCCAGAGGAGAGACTTGTGGTGCGATGCCACCGCCTAGGCGGTGGATTTGAGCGCCTAGGCGGTGGTGTTCCAAAGGAAAAATTGTACGAGCCATTGGAGCGCCTAAGCGCTGGATTTCACCGCCTAGGCGGTGGATTGGCAGAGGCAACAAATTTTGAGCGCTCGGCCACTTCTACCGCTTAGGCGGTGGATGTCCCGAGACAAATCTTCATCCATGCGACATTATTTCCTTCCCAATGCTAAACTCCTTTATTCCATACCTAAGAATTAAAAGGATACAAAGTAAAAATAAGCTTCTAAGCAAGAAAATGAAACACAATACTAAACAAAGATGTAAATGAAAACACACAAAACTAAACTTAAAAACAATGGAGAAAACTCAATCAAAGGTTGGTTTTAGGAAAAATTTGTCACATAATCACAAAGATAGTCGACCCATTTAACAAGACTATCACTCCCCCAAACCTAAGATTTTGCTTGTCCCCAAGCAAAAGTAACTAAACAAGAAGAACTAAGACTCAAAGACTGCTCCACAACCCCCAAAAATGCTGGCATTTGGCAATTTGATTCAAGCTCACAATGAAATAAACATTTCAAAGAAACTACATGCTTAATTGAAGTAGACAACAGAAAGGAGTGTAAATGCTAATCATAAACAACACAGCAAGAAGGCATCTGAAATTAGCAACAAGTGAGGCAGTGGTAAAATTACAAGCTTGTAAGTAAACAATTAAGCTACTAGCTAACCAAATAGACAACACAAGGACAATGGTTCGACACAAACGCTTGCATAGTGAAATGAACAAAACCAAGATGAGATGTTAGAGGAATGCTCGTGCGCCTCTTCCACACAACACACCCCCAAACTTCATCAAGGGAAGAACTAAGGAAAAAAAAAAAACACACTGGTTATGTATCAAGGTTATAACCGTGCGCCTCTTCCACACATCACAACCAAGACACAACACCAGATTTTATTGGCAGGTAGAGTCATCTATGGTATGAAAGTAAAGGAAGGACCGTGCGCCTCTTCCACACATCCTCACTTCAACCAACAGCCACAGAGAAATTAAACTATTGCTCTTTTCCTTTTGTTTTTTTTTGTTTTTTTTTTTGTATTTAAATATTTTTTTTTTGTATTTTTTTTTTTGAGAATAAAAACAAAAGAGTCGAACCTTATCCAAGATGTTGAAAAATTGGAAGCTAGAATGAAAAATTGAAGACATAACAAGAGATGTAATAAAACCACGACCAACTTGTAATCAAAAGTCAAACGCCCTATCAAGCAGAAGAGTTTACAGAGCCTCACAATCATTCAGAGTTGTTCAATCAATTATGGCAAACATGAGCTGAAAGAAAACTTCATGCAACATAAACCAAAGCACCAAATGCAGCATTCTCAGAATAGTGGAGCTTACAACTAAAAACAAACAGTAAAACAGGAATGAAAGTAAACAACAAAACGAAAAAGTAAAAGACAAAGAAGATGACTCCCTGGTGTAGTAATGGCTAATCGTCAGCCTCTGTTTCTGCATCCTCATCTCCCGCAGCCTCGCCTTCATCTCCCGCGACCTCCTCCTCATCACTGAAGCTAATGTTAGCCATAATCTCCTCATCCGTCAGAGGAATACCTCCCATAGAATCGGGATCTACATGCAGTTGCTCACCAAATTCTCCTAATCATATGTTCCATGCCGATTTGGGATTGCATGATGTGATTCGACTTTCTTTCACTGTTGAATGTGCTTCTTTTGCCTCTGCTCTATTCGCTCCAATCGTTGGTCCGAGGAAAGTGTTCGGCAGCCTTCTAGAAGATTCTTGTTCTTTGAGGAGGTGCTGGGTTTCGTGCTTCCTCAAAGTATGAGAGGACAACTCTGGCAGTAATAGGAGGAGCAGCTGGTTCTGGGATGTCAGCTGTCAATGAGATACCTTCATTTTTGCACAATCGGGTAATGAGGGATGGGTGTCCCAAACCTCCCATCTGAGCTTGGGCACTTTCATGAATATTCAGAGCAATGAGGCCACCTATATCCACTGGTGCTCCCGTGACAATGCAGTAGATGAGCTTCGCCCTTTTAACAGATACGTCAGATGAGTTCGAGGATGGTAAAAGGGTGGCTTGAATGAATGTGCACCAGGCCTTTGGTATAGGCCGAAGGTCAGACTTCTTGAGATGCTTTGGGTATCCTTTGGTATCCATGACCCATTCTGCACCTTCTTTTGCTATGGTGCGAAGGACTGCACTTGCGTCCCATGGTCTATCCAACATCTCACTGTAACCACAGGCTCCGAGAAATGCTGGGGGTGTGCCCAACATGCGGTTTAGGACCATGAGTGAAGTAAATTGCTTTGCCCCTCACAAAGCTCATGTATTTTTCATCTTGTTCATTTTCATGGTAAGCATTAGCATAGAATTCCCTTACTAATGTCTGACAACCATCTTCAGGGGCTTGGCATAGGGTCATCCACTTTCTTGATGTGATTTGAGTAGTTATCTCAGGATACTCCCCATCTTTAAGTTGAATGCCCCGCTCTCGGATTATGCGCTTTTTCAACACCAAATTGTTGAATCTCTGTTCATGAGCAAAAGACTTGAATCTATTGGCATCAAAAGTTGAAGAACTTGAAGAAGCTCCCCTAGTTGTCTTTTGCTTCTTTGGAGGCATAATTCAATAACGGTGGCGAATTCCTGATAAAAGCACATAAGGGAGAAATGAATAACTACTGAGTGGGGAACAATCAATCAATACTTATGCAAGACAATTAATCAGAGCTAAACCATATATTAGAATTTTCCAGAGGTTCCACAATCACTCAATCATGACCTAAGTTCACAATTATTAATCATGGTTCAATAAAATAGTTGCACAAGATCAAAATTTTCCATCTACCATGACTAACAGAGTGAAATAGGCAATTCCCCAAGTCCCAAGCATTGCACAATATCACATAAGAATCTCAAATCTACACTCACACTCACAAGTAGAGCATAGCCTCATGATTATGCAAGAATGTCCATTATTACACCACCAAGCATAAACAAGTGCACTTATTCATCAATAGCATTCAACAATTGTACCCAATTTGACACACATTGCACAATTTCCCCAAATCCCCAATTTGAAAACCCTAGGGTTCATGTAACAATTCTCTAAAGTTGCACAAATTAAGTTAAGCAAGTGAAGGCATAGAACATAAAAACTTACCTCAACCAAGGAATTGAAGGACAAATGCAAGAGAGTGAGGGAAGAAGCTTGGGGGATGCTCCTATGGGGAAGTCTCCTCTTGAGTGCAAAGGAAGTGAAAATGGAGGGAGGAAGAGAGTAAAAATGAAGAGGAAGGGAGATGGGTGTGAGTGGAGTAGTGATTTTGGAGTGTGTTTGTGTGGGTGAGTGAATAAAAGAAGATGAGGAAGAAGAAGAAGTGATGAGAGTGGAGAGGGGGGTTGCCGCTTGGGCGGTGTGAATGGGTGTGTGCGTGATAAAAAAAATTCCCACCGCCTAGGCGCTGGCTTTATACCGCCCAGGCGGTGGATGCCCAGTGATCCCCAATGTAGCGCGCTTAAGCGCTAACATGCCACCGCCTAGGCGGTGGCTTCACATCTTTTTTTTTTTTTAAAACGAGCGCTTAAGCGCTCACTCCCACCGCTTAAGCGGTGGGGTACCCGAGAGGGTGCCATGACTGCCCAGTGACCGCTTAGGCGGTCACTTCCCACCGCCTAGGCGGTGGATATCCCGAGAGTTGCCCTTGTTGTTTTCTCTCTGTTTTTTTTTCAGTCATCGCTTAAGCGGTGGTTAAACAGAGGCAACTCTCTCATCTGCAACCAAATTTTCTCAAATGACATGGTTCTCAACTCCTCATTCTAGAATATCCCTCCCCACATTTTTCACAAAGTGTCAATGCATCTCCAAAATTCACAATGACTCTAACCTTGATTACCCAATCTATCATGCATCTAATCAATTCCTAAGGATCAGAGGGCCTTAAACTAGCATGAAAGACATGGATTCAGAGATTAATCAACCAAGAAGTATTTCAGCCATCACCAGTAAGCATCAAGACAACAGGGAGCTTCATCATTATTGGAAACAAAACAAACTTTTTTTTTTTTAGACAATTATGACAGTAATGCAGAAATTTTAAAAGAGAGAAGGGAAAAGAAACTTGGGTTGCCTCCCAAGAAGCGCTTGTTTAACGTCACTAGCTTGACGTGAAGTTACTTCATTGAGGTTGACCAAGAGTAATGGAGGATTTCTGACGATGAACATCTCCTCCCAAATAGATCTTCAACCTTTGGCCATTTACTTTAAAGCTTCTGCCTGAAGTTGGTTCAATGAGTTCAACTGTCCCATAAGGAAAAACTTTCTCTACCACAAACGGTCCAGACCATCTTGATTTGAGCTTTCCAGGAAACAACTTCAATCTCGAATTGAAGAGTAAAACATGTTGCCCTTGTTCAAATGTTCGGTGACTTATCTTTCGATCATGCACCAACTTAGCTCTCTCTTTGTACAATCGGGAATTCTCATAAGCTCCAGTGCGGAACTCATCCAGTTCATTTAATTGCAAAAGCTTTTTTTCACCTGCTCCTTTTAATTCAAAGTTTAGGAACTTAACTGCCCAAAATGCTTTGTGTTCCAATTCTACAGGAAGATGGCATGCTTTCCCATAGACCAATTGATAAGGAGACATGCCAATTGGAGTCTTAAATGCTGTTCTGTAGGCCCATAGAGCATCATCTAGCTTCCTTGACCAATCTTTTCTTGATGAACTCACACTCTTTTCTAAGATTCTCTTCAACTCCCGATTTGAGACTTCAACTTGACCACTTGTTTGTGGGTGATATGGGGTGGCGATTTTATGGGAAACCCCATATTTAGTCAATACAACCTCCAATTGTTTATTACAGAAGTGGCTTCCTACATCATTGATTAAAGCTTTAGGCATACCAAGTCTCGAAAAGATGTTCTTCTTCAAGAATCCAATTACTACTTTAGCATCATTAGTCATTGAAGGGATGGCTTCTACCCATTTTGACACATAGTCCACAACCATCAAAATGTATAGGTTGGAAAATGAAGATGGGAATGGACCCATAAAATTAATGCACCAAACATCAAACAATTCAACTTCAAGGATTATGTTCATAGGCATCTCGTGTCTTCTCGATATTGTTCCAACCCTTTGACATCTATCACATCTCTCCACAAATGCTCGAGCATCCTTGAAGAGTGTTGGCTAGTAGAATCCACTTTGTAGCACCTTAGGCTGCGCTTCTTTCTCCTCCAAAATGGCCTCCATACTCGGAGCCATGGCAGTGCCATAAGATACTTTCAATTTCTTCTTCTGGAACACACCTCCTCAGCATACTATCTGCACATCTCCGATATAGGAATGGTTCATCCCAAATGAAAAACCTTGCATCATGCAGAAACTTCTTTCTTTGCTGCCATGTTAGCTCAGGTGGTAGGACTCCAACGGCTTTGTAATTAGCAAAGTCATCGTACCAAGGGAGAGTTTGGATAGCAAACAAGCTGCTCATCAGAATTCTTCATTTATGGGTACTGATTCTTTTTCTTCTTCATCCCCAACTTGTAAGATTCTGGATAGATGGTCAGCTACTGAGTTCTCAGTTCCTTTCTTGTCCTTGATCTCCAAGTCAAATTCCTGCAACAATAAAATCCAACGAATTAACCGAGGCTTTGCATCTTGTTTGGACAAAAGATATTTAAGTCTTTGAATGGTCAGTATAAACAATCACTTTGGAACCAACTAAGTAAGAACGAAACTTATCAAATGCAAAAACAACAGCAAGTAGTTCTTTCTCAGTTGTGGCATAATTCAATTGTGCATCATTCAACACTTTGCTTGCATAATAAATCACATGCAACATCTTATTCTTTCTTTGTCCTAAAACAGCACCTACTGCATAATCACTTGCATCACACATTAATTCAAAGGGCAAATCCCAATTAGGAGCAACAATGATGGGTGCAGAAGTGAGTTTCTCTTTTAGGATATTAAAAGCATGCAAGCATTCACTATCAAACACAAAAGAAGAATCTTTAACCAACAGATTACTCAAGGGCTTTGCTATTTTGGAAAAATCTTTTATAAATCTTCTGTAAAAGCCCGCATGCCCAAGAAAGCTCCGGATCCCCTTGACATTGGTTGGGGGAGGTAGTTTCTCTATGGTCTCCACCTTTGCTCTATCTACCTCTATCCCCTTGGATGAGATTCGATGTCCAAGAACAATACCCTCTTTCACCATGAAATGACATTTTTCCCAATTGAGGACTAAGTTTGTTTCCTGGCATCTCTTCAGAACCAAAGCAAGATTAGTCAAACAAGAATCAAAAGAGGAACCAAAAACAGAAAAATCATCCATAAATATCTCAATGAATTTTTCTACCATATCAGAAAAGATGGAAAGCATACACCTTTGAAAAGTTGCTGGTGCATTGCATAGTCTAAACGGCATCCTCCGATAAGCAAACACTCCATAGGGGCACGTGAATGCTGTCTTCTCTTGGTCTTCCGGGTCTACAACAATCTGATTGTACCTTAATAGCCATCTAAGAAGCGAGAGAATGCATGCCCAGCCAATCTCTCAAGCATTTGGTCTATGAAAGGGAGAGGGAAGTGATCCTTCCTTGTTGCACTATTAAGCTTACGGTAGTCAATGCACATTCGCCATCCAGTGACAGTTCTTGTGGGGATCAATTCATTGTTATTGTTGACCACAACTGTCATTCCTCCCTTTTTGGGAACCACTTGTACCGGGTTCACCCATGAACTATCTGAAATGGGGTAGATGATCCCCGCATCAAGAAGTTTAATTACTTCCTTTCTTACCACCTCCTTCATTGTTGGGTTGAGTCTTCTTTGAGGTTGGATTGCAGCTTTATAATCATCTTCCATGAGAATCTTGTGCATGCATACAGTTGGACTTATCCCCTTAAGGTCACTAATGCTCCACCCAAGTGCTGATTTGTGTTCTCTCAACACTCTCAACAGTTTTTCTTCCTCCACCTTGCTCAACTCAATACTAACTATCACAGGGTGGGTGTTGTTCTCACCAAGAAATGCATATTTGAGACTAGATGGTAGGGGTTTCAGTTCAAGCTTCGGAAGGTCTTCTTTCTCAACTCCTTCTTTCATTAATTCTTCTTCTCTTGACCCATTGGAGGTGGAGAGGATTGGTAAAGCATCTAATTGTTGCACACACTTCATTACTTCTGAATCATTGAGTTCTTCATCTTCCAAACTCCTAGAATGCATCAAGGCTACTTCAAGTGGAATGTTTGGAGGATTTTGTAGGAAGACATTTGAGACAAGAGAATCAATGGCATCCACCCGAAAACATTGTTCCTTATCCATTGGGTGTTTCATGGCTTCAAACACATTAAAAGTCACCTTTTCATCATGTACCCTTAGCATCAATTCTCCTTGTTGAACATCAATCAAAGCTCTCCCAGTGGCCAAAAATGGTCTTCCAAGAATGAGAGGGATATCAGCATCCTCCTCCATATCAAGAACTACAAAATCAGCTGGGAAAATGAATTTATCTACCTTTACCAATACGTCTTCCACTATCCCATATGGGTGTTTGATAGACCGATCCGCCAACTGTAGAGATATTGTTGTTGGCTTAATTTCTCCAATCCCCAACTTGTTTAGAATTGAAAGCGGCATCAAATTTATGCTAGCTCCAAGGTCACAAAGGGCTTTGCCAATTGTTAATTTTCCAATAGTGCAAGGAATATGGAAACTACCAGGGTCTTTCAACTTGGGTGGTAACTTTTTCTGGATAATTGCACTGCACTCTTCAGTTAGCATTACCGTCTCATCTTCTTGTAGCTTCCTCTTCTTGGATAAGAGCTCCTTCATAAATTTGGCATAAGAGGGCATTTGTTCTAATGCTTCTGCAAATGGAATGTTGATTTGAAGCCTCTTGAAAATGTCTAAAAACCGAGCAAAGTGCTTCTCTTGATTCTCTTTCTTGAGTCTTTGAGGGAACGGGACTTTGGCATATGGTGATGGCACAAAAGGTTTGTCCCACACCTTCTCCTTTTTCCTTGGAGATTCACTTTTCTTTTGCTCTTCTTCTTGCACCTGATCAGGGAGTTTAGATGAAGATGCATCTTCTTCTTCTACTGTACCTTGAGCTTGATGATTCATCACTTCCTTGACCTTACCTTCTCTAGGTGTAACCTCCACTGTTTTACCACTCCTCAAAGTTATAGCCTTACACTGCTCCTTAGGATTTGGCTCAGTGTTACTAGGAAGTATACCTGGTGGTTTTTCAGCTAGTTGCCTAGAGATCTGTCCCACTTGATTCTCCAAATTCCTAATAGAAGACTCTTGGTTCTTGAAGTTTGCCCTTGTCTCTTGCATGAAGCTTGAAGTTTGCTGCACAAAACTTGTTGTTGATTGAGACAACTTTTCTAAGGCAATTTCCAAAGGAGATGGTTTGGCTTGATCATGCTGGACATGAGGTAATGGTGGAGCCTGATAAGGAGGATTAGGCGGTCTTTGCACATTTTGATTACTCCATGAGAAGTTGGGATGATTTTTCCACCCTGGATTGTAAGTGTTGGAGTAGGGGTTGTGCGGGGGTCTCTGTGGATTCCCCATATAATTCACTTGCTCATGAGATGCTTGATTCAATACATTTGCCTCACAATCCCCATTGACATGGTTGCCTCCACAAAAATCACAAACTAGGGCTGGGGAATTTACTGCATTCACTTGCACTTGCCCCAATTGCTTTGTGAGAGTCGCCAACTGTTGAGAAAGACTCTTGTTTTGAGCAAGGATGGCATCTAATGTCTCGAGCTCCATAACACCTCTTTTCCCCATTGACCTCTCACTAGGAGTGTGATAATTATTAGCAGCCATAGTCTCTATCAATTGGAGAGCCTCTTCTGGTGTTTTGTTATTCAATGAACCCCCAGCTGCTGCATCTACCATAGCTCTTGTTGCATGAGTCAATCCATTGCAAAAAGTCTGAATTTGGAGCCATTCTGGAATTGCATGATGTGGACATCTCCTCAACAAATCCTTGAATCTTTCCCAAGCATCATAAAGCACCTCTCCATCATGCTGAGAGAATGAGGTTATCTCTTGTCTCATCTTTGCGGACTTGGAAGGAGGGAAATATTTGGTGAGAAACCTCGTCACTAAATCATTCCAGGTAACAATGCTCCCCTGTGGTTGACTTTGGAGCCAACTCTTAGCCTTATCCCTTAGAGAAAACGGGAAAAGCCTAAGTCGGATTGCATCATCACTAGCCCCGTTCACCTTCATTGTGTCACAGAGTTGGAGGAAACTGGCAATATGAGAATTAGGATCTTCATTAGAATTACCCCCAAACTGTTCTTGCTGCACCAAGTGTAGAAGTGCAGGCTTGATCTCAAAATTGTTGGCCTGGATAGGAGGTCTCACAATGCTTGTAGCACACCCTTCAGCATTAGGGGTAGCATAATCCCCCAAAGTTCTCCTAGGAGGAGGTTGGTCTGCCATTATCTCTTCTTCTAAAAGTTGTGGAATTTCTCTCTGAGCTCTTGTCCTTCTTCTATTTTCCCTTGCTGTCTTTTCAATCTCTGGGTCAAATAACAATGTATCTGGGTTTACAGTACCTCGCATAAACCAAAATCAACAAGGGTGAGGAACCAAAAATCCAAAAATCCAATAACAACAATAAAAATTAAACAAAAGAAATAAAATGTCTAAATTAGAATCAACTCCGGTTACTACAGATGTTGATAAAAACACTCAATCCCCGGCAACGGCGCCAAAAACTTGATAGCCTCTCGGCAAGTGCAACGAATCGTTCAAGTAATAAAATTTAGTGAGTTATCGTCTCCACAGGGATTGAGTTACCAAACACCTATTCACTAGATTTGATGCTATTTAGACTAACGTACTTTTGGATTGAAGGTAACTCTAATGCTTAAAAATTATAGTAATTAAAAATAAAAACTAAATGAGCAAAACTAGAGTGCGGTTAAAAGAATGTGCGATGTGAACTGAATATTATGAAATTGCTAGGGATTTGATTTCACTTGACTTATCCAATTGAATTAAGAAATTTCATTCTTCTTGACTCTTCATCCATGAATTAAAGGTTGAATTTTCTGAAACTAATTAAATTCCAATTCCTTGGATATTCAATTCTCCTTTAACCAACAAGAACTAATTAATTCCTTAACCTAGTTCGAATTGAAAAGGGCTTTACACAAATAGTAAAATTCAATGGCACCACACAATCCCAAAGCCTATTCCTAAACCTTGTAAGATTATGACATTCATTCCCAATAGCTAGTACATAATTGAATTTCCCAATTCTAATTATGAACCCTAGATCAAAATATGAGAGGCCAATTCATAAATTGTATAAAAACAGAGAATAAACGCTTAACCATGGAATCAAGTCAAGAATTACAAGATGTTCATAAAACCATTATCCAAGTCAAGCTACATCAAATCCCTAACATAGGAAAATTAGCTACTCATGATAAAAAGGGAAGAAAATTTGAGAAAAGAGATGAACTCCATGAAGAATTCAAGATGTTGATGTTGAGATCCTCTAATCTTCTTCTTGAATCACTTCTCCTTGGATTAGGGTAGCAGCAGATCCCCTCCTCTGTTTTCCTCTAGCCGTCCTTGACTTAACCTTTTCTTCTTTTTCTTTTTATATCAGGAAAGAAACAGGGCGCAAGATTTTGAACCCACCGCTTAAGCGGTGGAATCTCACCGCTCAGGCGGTGGGGTTCCAGAGGAGAGACTTGTGGTGCGATGCCACCGCCTAGGCGGTGGATTTGAGCGCCTAGGCGGTGGTGTTCCAGAGGAAAAATTGTACGAGCCATTGGAGCGCCTAAGCGCTGGATTTCACCGCCTAGGCGGTGGATTGGCAGAGGCAACAAATTTTGAGCGCTCGAGCGCTGGCTTCTACCGCTTAGGCGGTGGATGTCCCGAGACAAATCTTCATCCATGCAGCATTATTTCCTTCCCAATGCTAAACTCCTTTATTCCATACCTAAGAATTAAAAGGATACAAAGTAAAAATAAGCTTCTAAGCAAGAAAATGAAACACAATACTAAACAAAGATGTAAATGAAAACACACAAAACTAAACTTAAAAACAATGGAGAAAACTCAATCAAAGGTTGGTTTTAGGAAAAATTTGTCACATAATCACAAAGATAGTCAGTCCATTTAACAAGACTATCAATTCCACAGGTTTTAGCAAGCTTAATTCAAAACTTTATGATCCCAAATTTAAATTGTGATAACGATTTTTTTTAATGTAATATATTTTTCCTCAAAACAAAAATATCTTATAATGAATGAAATTTGAATTTGAATTGTATAAATAAGACAATATTGAATACTATAGTAGAGGAATTATGATTTTTGAGTGAAGAGCATGAGTTCATGTGAGTAATTAGTTGAAACTATGTTTGCTGTAGCATAGATCTAATACTATGTTTGTTGCAAAGGATTTGAGAGTGAAATCAAAGAGAACTGACGTGGTCAAATGTATTTAAATTTTCAGAGGTCAGACATAACATTCAATTTCTTCTATTCCATTTCTCATAAATCCTCCCTACGAGCCAGCTGAGGCAAGCCGAGCTGGTTGGTGAGGGAGGAGGGTTTGGGTAGTGAATTAGTTCTCGTTTGGATAGCCTTATATGTAATTTATTTGAACTTATCTATTACAATAAGTGCTTATAAAGTATTTTTTATTCTGTTTAGATAAGCTTATTAAAACAATTAATAGGAAAATTCCTATAAGTTGTTTTTGTCTTATTTTCATAAGTTAAAAATTTAAGCTTATGAAAATAAACTTTTGTGAAAGCTAAAAATACATTAGGTAATAGTTATTTTTTTAAATAATTTTTGACACAATTAACCTTAAGGGGGCGTTTGGTTCAAGGTTTGAAAAAATATTCTTAGGAATAGCATGCACAGGAATGATATTCCCAAGAATGGTATTCTTAGAAATGATGATTATTGCGTTTTGTTAACAAAATTTTTTCCCAGGAATGACTCCAACGACCGGCGACAATAGCCGATGTCGCCTGCAACTGTCAACTTCTGGCGATGGCAGGGGTGACTAGATTCTGGTGACTAGGGCGGTGCTGAAGTTGTGGAATTCCGGTGACCGGTGTAGTGGCTAAAATTGTCGGTCATTGTTAGCCTCCGTCAGCTTGCGGTGACTAGATTCTAGTAACTATCGCGGTGGTTGAAGTCACTGGCGGCGGCTGAGGTGGTCGGATTTCGATGACTAGCACGGTGGCTGAAGTTGCCGGCCACTGTCAACTGGAGGCGGTGAAGGGGGTAGTCGGATTCCAGTGATTGGCCGTCGTGGACGGTGGTCAATGGTAGCCGATGGCGGTCACGGACAATGACTTGACGGTTGTTGGTTAATGACATGTCGATAGAAAGATATATATTTTGAACATTTAATATGGCAAAAATATTCTCATGCCATGAGAATGTTGCAAACCCATCTCTCCCCATGGGGATGAAAGTGTGGGAATGTTGGTTAAAAATTATTCTCGTGAATCATTTTAGGATGTGAATATTTTTTTCAAAACTTGTACCAAATATGAGAATCTAACATTCCCATGTAAGTATTCCTAGGAATAAAAAAACAATCCGTGAACCAAACACCTCATAAGGGATTAACACAATTCATAGCGTATCCCTCAAATATTTGATATTTATTTGAAAAGATTTATGAAAAGTGTTTCTCAAAGTGTTTATCCAAACGCTATTTAGCTTATTTTAGACAGCACTTATAACAATAGAGCTTATTCAATAAGCTATACTCTAATAAGTACTTATATAAACTATTTATCTAAATTGGATATAAGTCTCATCCTCATATAACCAAAAAAAAAAAAAAACTTAGGAAACTTATCCTTCAACTCACATTAAAATCTAAACGCTGATTGAATTCCACTTCATTCATGGGTATTTTTTATTTTATAAATTTCATTTAAAACAATATTTAGATATAATATGAAAGAAATTATTCACAGCTACAAATTTCATTGAATAAAATATACGTTTGAATTAGATTTTATAAATATAATTTTGTAAGAACTAAATTTTGCAAGTTTAATTTTGTTGAGAAGTGAGTTTTATTGTAAAATGATTTTGACATAATTAATATTGTATTGATAATGTTAATAAAATTATTTTTAAATGTGTAATTATTAAAAAAAGAAATTATCACATGTTAGATTATAAAATAATTAATTATAAATAAAATAGCAATAAACGAGTATTTTAATAATTTAGATCATTAAATGAATATTTTAATATTTTTGATATTATAAAATAAAATTATTTTTGAATTATAATTACAAAAATATTTTTAAAAAATGTTGCATTTAATTTATTTAAATAATAATATAATATTGAATCAATAAAGTATTTCTTTCAATACACACAACAATTATAATTCAAAAATGATTCTCTTCTCCCCTGACACACTATAAAAAATATTGGAGTAAAGATATTTTTTGATTTTCTAAAAATACAAGTGTTATCAGTTTGATATTCTAATGATAAGTATATCAAAATGGTCATTTAATATTAATTTTTAAAGTCAAATTGGTCATTTAATGATAATTTTTTAAAGACCAATTTAATTTTAAAAAATGAATTAAAGAATCATTTTTTATGTCAACAGTTGTCATTAAATGACTATTTCTATGTATTCATCGTTAGAAACCAAACTTATGACACTTGTATATTTAGATGATCAAAATATATGTTTACTCAAACTATTGAGATCTATTTGTTTTTTTAATGATAAATAACAGTTAGATTAATTAATATTAGTGGTTAGTAAAAAGTTTTTTTAAGAACTAATTAAAGAACTTTCTTGTAGAAATCAAATTCTTAAAGCTATGTTTTGGAGTTTTAAAAAGGACGAAGTTGAGTGGTTTATAATGAAGTGATTTAAAATGGGATGAAATTGAGTGGTAAAAGAATATCATTTTATTATTTAGAAGTTTTAATAAGAAAATATAAAAGAGTCTATCTCTATTATTTGAAAGTCACAATAATAATTAATAAAATATAGTAATTTATAAATTTAACTTTTCATATATTTTTTTAAATTTTTATTGATCCTTCAGTATCAAATAACTGAGTTACCTATGAAGACAATGGGATGACCATATATAGTAAAGGCATTTCCATCTCCGTTGGCTTAATTATTCCTTCGACGCCCATATATAGCACCATCAATATAGTACTTCGTAATAAACAACTAACAAACTAGTTATCCACCTCTATTTGTTGACCATGCATTTTGTGATGCGAAGTACCTGACCTTTGCCAACCTTCAATTTTGTTTTTTTTAAGAGAATAATCCTTAAAGTTGGGTTGGTAAAAAATACTTTTATTTGATTTTTAGATAAAATTAATTAAATATTAAATTAAATTAATTAATAATTTATATATAACTAATTACTTATCAAATTTTAAAATAAAAATAAATTATTAATTAAATATATGTAAATTATTAAATAAAGATAATTTTCACCCAAATCAACCTATAATATCATTTTTTCAAATTTCTAAGGCAGTAATTTTCTAAGTCCAGACACTGAGCCACGGACTGCATAGCCGAAAGGACTTGTTTTGACATTGATTGTAGCGATGGAGATGTTCTACAAGATGGGTCGCACGGAAGAAGAATTGGTGGAAAAATGTTTTTGAGTGCGTAGAGCTAAAATGGTAAATGAACATCTAATAATAAAAAAAGATAATTATTTTATTTCAAACCCCTGAATTAAAGGTACGAAAATTTAATAACATCACGTTAGATAAGTGGTAGATATTGAAATCCTTTAAGTATATGATTAAGGATTTGATTCTTAACTTATGTGTATAAAAAAATATTTATTGAGAAAGGTCAACCCCTTAAATAAATTTTCGTACCTTCAGAAATTAATCATTGCAATCATACACGAGGATATTGTGAGAAATAAAAAAAAGAAATTATTATGGTACCTTGATAAGTTTGGTATCCAAAATGAGTTATTAATTATTTATTGACTATTAATTTTATAATAAATATTTAAAAATTTATTAAATATAAATAATAATTAATAAATATTTAATAATTCACCATAAGTATTAATATCTTAAAAAAAAAATATGAATATTAAAATAATAATAAAAAAATACAAAAACTTGAAGGTTTGAATAAGTGGTATAAAGTGGTTCAGGCGACTTCTTAATTATTTTAGTTCATTATTTAAAAAACTCCAATATTACCACCACATTCTATTAATCGATCCGTCCAATCATTGCCTAATTCTCTTTCGTTTTGTCACGGTCACCGTCACCATGTGGCGTTGTTTCTGGCCATGCGTAGACCTCTCTCCGTTGAGCACTTGAAGTAAGTTCGATCGGCTTTTCATCTTAGGGTTAGGGTTTTGAGAATTCAGTGGGGGAAGCTCAATGCCGTTAATTCCTCTATGAAACAAGTTATCATATTGTGGTTGCAAGGGTGAATGTGCATTGCAAGTCTATATTCCCAGCCACTTTCATCCGACATTCTACCTTTGTAACCTTCCATCCACATTGTACACAATTGTCAATTGGTCTGATGTTTCTCGAAGTATAAACTTGTTTCTCTTGACTAATTTTGTTGGTAATTCCGTTGTAATCATGTTCTTTCTGAGGTTACAGATTTGTAATTGATGAGCCAGTAGATCAAAGTTCTTATGGTGATATACAATAATATCTTTCCATTTTTTTTAGTATGAATTCCTCATGAATTTTATTTTCCATTCTTCTGATTCTGTTTCTGTTTACCGGATGAAATTTCGATAATTATGACTAATTGTAATTATTCAGATGTTTCATGGAACACCAAGTGCTGGCAGAATTTGTTTGTATACTAAAAGATCAGTAAAAATTCAAAAAATTGATATTTATCTGTTTCACCTGGCTAAACTCCTTCACTTCTAAGTTTCACCTGTTTTTAATATTTATCTGCCTGAAATATTCATTTTACAAAAACATAATGTTGCAGACTACTGTTTCAGCAATGGTTATATTAACAGCAGAATTTCACATCCCTTCAAATTTGATGGGGGAGACCTAATTCCATCCTATGTGTCTTTTCTATGGTTGTGATCCCTTCCTCCTCTCCTTTGCCTTTCTCTATCTCTCTCCCTCAACATTTGTTGTGGATTTCATTTACCCTGTTTATTGGTGCAGTTATATGTTCTACCTTTTTTCTGTCCTTGGTTTTTTTACTAATGAGTAATATTGGAATGGTGGAAAATTTTATTACTAATTCCCTTATTTTGTTTTTACATATTTCTTTCGTTCTTTCTTTATTCAAATATTTTTCTTTTTCATAAAAGAAGAATTAACTTTTGGTTTCTTTCTTCATTCAGAGCAATTAGTGGCAAAGTAAACAGAGAAACACTTTGCCTTCTTGTGAAGTTTCATGGGGTAAGTTAAAACTTATGAATCTGGTGCTGCTGTATGTTAAATCAACATTATTGTCCATCTTGCTTTTGAATGGGACATAAGGCTTGATCCTTTTGTGTTGCATTTATTAGGCCACTGTTGGCTTACACCAATAGGGGTATTATTTCAGCGAATCAATCATCTCATCTACAAAGATAATGTAATGTTATTTTGATTAAGGATGATATTGGTTGAAGTTATATGGTTCCTACCTTGTATTATGTAGTTTGGGAGACCTTTTTACCTTGTATGATTGCGATGTGAAAGGGAAAAATCATTATCAATTTTCAGTAATCTATTAATTTGTAATGGTTATGCAAGGTCTCTTTTTTTTTTTTGGATATATTTTCCAGCAGAATTCAGCCAAATGCATTATAGGATTTTCTTTCTTTCTCTATTCAATTGCAGGACACTGTATTCTCCTTTGCCCTGTACACTGAGGCTTTTAGGTTAGCTCATCATGAGGAAAAGATGATCTAGAGACAGCTATACGTGCATTAAATTTCAAAATCTACAATAGTATGTTGATGTTCTTTCAATTGCTTATAACCATGCTGTAGTGCCATATGTTTTCAAAATTTACGATATTATCATCTTGGTTCTACAGCTAGTAATGACAAATTTATAACGAGTCCTCCAGTTTCAGAGTACTTTTCTGACCTGGTTAACAGATTAAGAGATCTATGCTTTCACGTAGATACTTTTCTCCATGATAAAGGGTATGATGACTTGAATTTTGTTAGAAAATTATTATTACTTTGTATTTGCTTGAGTAATTCTAAAGAGATAACTGCTAAACATTGAAGCTTGTGGATGACCTGTACTACTTTAAAGGCATTCTTAGTGTTGGCGAGCCTCGTTTGAGGTGACTCGTTATCAAAGATCTTCTGAATGGACTTGTGCTTCCCATACTACTCTCATGGTCTCATTACTGGCTTCAAAGAATAATAATGTGAGATGTTCCTTTGGTGCTGTTTATGGCATTTCTCTAATTGATCTGAGAAAATTGGTGCATTTGGTTGGAGAGAAATGCTCATATTTTCAAGGGTGTTTCTATGCACCTCAACTTATTATTGGATAGGATTGTGTATATGGCCTCACTGTGGGGTTATGCTGATAGTTATTTTTAGTAATCACCTTTTCTGGCTCGTATAGAGATTGAGCAACTTTGCTGGTTTTTTTACCTTCTTTTATTTTCTTTTTTCTGATTAGGAGGATTCCTTATGCTCCTTTATTTTGTAATTTTTCTCTTTTCCTTCTAGAAATATTTTTTTATATATATATAAAAAAAATGATTGTTGATAAATGAATTTCCCAGATTAAAATTAATGTTTATGGCAAAAGTATTGCTGGTTAATGTCTTAGTTCTTGGCTTTTCATGCCAATTGATTGCTCTTAGTGTTGCAAAACCAACTCAATGTTGATATATCATGATTATGTACTTATGCTCTTTGGAATGTGTTTTGCTTCCCCTCCCCCCTTTCTTTTTGTTATTCATTACATAATAAGCTTCATAATTTGTTTTGAGCTCCCCCTGACCTAACAAGACTTCTTATTGTTCTTGTTTTATTGAACATTATTCTTTTCTGCAAAAGTTTATGATAGAAACTGATATGTGATTATAGGAAAATGGGAAAATCCCCTTTGATTACAGTGACTATGGCAGAACTTCGAGGGTCTGCACCTCCCAATGCCCAAAGGCCCCAATCCTATTTAATTCTCAAGATACCCCTCTCTCTCAGTCCCCCCCTCTTATTTATAGGCAACATGCCTTATTTCTCACTTAATTAACTCCCTAACTCACCCACTAACTAACTAACTAACAGGGCCTAACCCCATTAAGGCCCATATCTAACAATACTCCCCCCCTAAATTTTCACCTTGTCCTCAAGGTGAACAATGGATTTGTTTTGCCGAAACAGAAGTCCTGGGCAGCAATTGTGGTAGCTAAAGGTGGCCAAAATCTGATTGTTTCCACCCGGGTCCCAAGAAGCTACTGCAAACAGAGGTGGTTTTCTGTTGATTGGCCTTTGCCATTTTTTTCCTCTGTTGGTTGTCCTGATGGATGGTTGCTCATGGCGATGCAAATGCTTGCGTAACATTTTAGCATGAATCTCCTCTAAACAAGCATCAACCTCATATATGTGGAGGTGTTTTAAAATGGCCTCCCAATACTCAACCACCTTTGTTGTATCAGTATGCCTCTCTGACTCAATATGCACCCATAAAGCATCCAATGCTGCATATGTCTTCCACACGCAACCTCGTCATATACGGCTCAACAGCGGAAGGCGACTGACCACATGTCTTGCGGCTGTCAGCGGAGGTTCTTCTCCACGCACCACTAGCTCGATCAAGTGCATCCCATTGGCCTTCTCCGATTCCCGCGTCTCTCATGTTCCAGATTCCAAGCGGCTTCACCAAGCCTTGCTGTTGTCATGGATGGTTGAAGATTCAATAAGAAAGATCCTTTAGTACGGACGGTTGATACGAACAAGAGAGGTGGCAACCCGCGCATCCCAACGATAGGAGGGCGTTCCTAAATGTCCCGCAAAACCTCTGTCTTGGCCATTTCATTATTGGTCCTCGTCTTGCTACCTCTTGTACCTCCAATTTTAATGTTGATCTCCTCGAAAGAGCCAAACCGACCCCTTACCCATTCTAATTTTGGAGTCGCTAGTATTACCAGGCTCAGTTTGCATGTTTGGCCGTGGCCCAGGTCCACTATGATGGTTCTAGTGGTGAGTATCTTTTAAAAGAATCCCACAAACTCTTGAGTGAGGTCCATTTTCCCCCGAAGGTCCGGCTACTCTCACTGAATATTTTGGGCCTGGCCCATTAGGTTACAAGGGAAAATTAACTGGTGTAATTCCAGTTTTTCCTTTCCTTCCTTCATTCCCTTCGCACGATCTCCTCTCTGGCTTGCATCGACGGTGCGTTGCATGGCCTTTCCTCTAGGGCGGTGTGGCTGACCATCGTCTTCCCCCGACGAACATTCTGGTGGTTCCTGCAGTAATAGGTGATTGGCTGGTCCACTCAAGATGCCAAGCTCTGTGGGCATCGCGGGCCACTTCAGCTTCTAGTCGTACTCGCATGCAACCCCGTGAATACCGTTTCTCCATTTGACCGCTTTGGTCAAGACTCAGCGTTTCTCTTGCAGGAATTTCGTCCTTCTCTTCATCGTCCTTCCGCTGCAGCCTCGCTGCCAAGTGCTTCTCCACCACCTCAGAATCCATTCTTGAGTGGGGGCACCCATATTCATCCAAACACAAGATCTGGCGCGCCTCCACTGAAATGATCTCCTTCCGGGATTCCTCTCCATTCTCAACCTCAATCTCCTCCATTTCGTTGAGCCCCCTTGTTTCTTCTCGCCTCTTTGAAAACTCTGCAATGATCGTTAATTCTTGAATGTCCTCGTTACTTTTGCAGTTAATCTCTGGCACCACTGTTTCTGTTCTTGGTTCTTCATATTCTTCGGTTGGCGGCAGAACATCCCTATATTCTGGTTTAAAACGCCATAATAGTGCAATATGGAATTTCAACCAAGAAGCACCTGGATTTCGCAAAATCCACCATTGACACCAGATAAGAGCTCTTCCTGTCACCGCCTTTACTGCCTCTGCTAATCGTTTCTCCTCATGTGTGCTTCTTGCATCGAAGTATCGTTCGATGTTTAGCACCCACCAATAAGCATCATCACTCCTATCAAATATTGGAATCTCCATTCTTGACGTACCACAGCTCCAAGATCGGAGCTCTGATACCAGTTGATAGAAACTGATATGTGATTATAGGAAAATGGGAAAATCCCCTTTGATTACGATGGACTATGGCGAGAACTTCGAGGAGTCCCGCACCTCCCAATGCCCAAAGGCCCCGATCCTATTTAATTCTCAAGATACCCCTCTCTCTCAGTCCCCCCTCTTATTTATAGGCAACATGCCTTATTTCTCACTTAACTAACTCCCTAACTCATCCACTAACTAACTAACTAACAGGGCCTAACCCCATTAAGGCCCATATCTAACAGTTTCCTGCGGTTATGGTGGGAGTTCATTTGAAGTTTTGCTAGATCTCACTTTTTTTTTTTTTTAATTCAAAGATCTAGCAAACAGAAAAAAAAATTCAAATTGTAGCTGTTCATCTTTAAATCTTGTGAAGTTTTATGATATCTTTTGATCAAGTCATTATGTTTTCATTACTTCGTTGTGTTTCATTTACATATTTTACCTGCTTGATACAGCCTAAGATAGATGAGGTCCACGCCTCATGGTTGCATCTTTGAATAATAGAGTTTGACCCACAGTTTTATACGATTAATAGGAAACCACCTCAACATATCTGATCACTTGGGAGATGGGAGATGGACCCTTAGTTTCCCAAATGCAAAAGCTTGTGAGGATGCTTAATTAATGATTCTGAATGAAATTACTAAGCAGAGATCAGATGCCAAGTACATATTTGCTCCACTACAGTATGATCTTGGATTAGCTGAAAGCTGAGGGGATTAAAGTTGTGATGATGAGTGATTGTACGTTAATCTTACATTTTCCCCCATTGAATGTATTCTCTCTCTCTCTCTCTCTCTATATATATATATGTGTGTGTCATTGTTTTGTTTCTTTCTTTTCTATATATATTTTGGTTCTATAAAGTGAATAAGTTTATGGCTTTGCATGTTATTAGTGAAAATAGATGATTTTATATTCTGTCACCGCCAGCAAGGGAACTTGTGAAGCATGTAAAAAACTGATATTAACGTGGATAATATGTCTTGGGCATATAGACTGATAGATGTCTCTAGCAGATGTAAATTTGATTTCATATTAATGTGTTTATTTGTGATACTTCAATTCATAGTTTCTGTTGTTCCTTAATTCTGCTTGTTATTTTAATTCCTTATGAATTCTTGGCAACTAGTTTTGCAGTCTCTTTGTTTACTTTACCCTGTAAGCTTAGGTTTTGATTCTGTAATCTCTGCAGTATTGCCTCTGTTATGCTGGATATTCAAGTAACCATTAGAAATGCAAAGATCAGACCAAGAAACAAGGCAATAATTTCACTGGAGATGTGTGTTTACTGTATACAGAAGATAAATTTTAAAAAAACTGGTTTTCATTGACTTTAAGGGAGAGGAAAAAACAGAGTAAATATATTTTGTTACTTCCTGAATCAGTGGTGAAATAGTTTTCAGTGTGTGCCTTAATTTCTTGTTTTCTTCGTTTGTTTCTTCCTTCTTTTTTTCTTTTGTTGTATGGCGAGAATGATCATTTCAAACTAAAGAATAAAAAGTAAAATATCCTTCATGTAATTACTCGAACATGTCATGGATTTATTATCTTTAATGGGGAGAGTATTTACTAATTAAACAAATTTCCAGATAATTGTCAGCACAAATTCTTCTTTGTTTATGTTAACAATAATTATGCTTGCACACCTTAAGAGTGATGTAAATTTTACATCTCTCCTATGGTAGTTAGGAACTTATGATTTACTTACTAGTTATTTGTTGTTGTGTTGATAACTTCTGAAATGCGTTAATAACATAACTTTTAAACATTGATGAATGATGAAAAAGTTATCAAAGCAAAATAACAAGTTACTTTACGCAACTTTTGTGGTGTGAAAATAACGTTGTAATTTTTACGTGAAAATGTGTCAGATTTCACGTTCGTATGCATCATGTATTAGTAGAACTGATTTTTGTTTTATTTTGGCCATTGCCCGAAGAAGAAAGAAACTAGGTTTTTACACGGGGAAACACCAAGGGTACTGTTTGGAAGGAGGAGTTTAGAGAGGAAAGGTAATTTTTTATTTTAAATTTATATTCTTTTTATTTAGTAATTTTTTGAAATGAGAAAAATAAAATAAAATATCATCATATAGTCTTCTAATAATATATTTTTTATTTTTATAAATATTTTATAATTTTTTAATTTAAAAATAAAACATTATTCCTTTTCTTCCAGTTACTTTGAAAACAAAGAAAAGTAAAGTCAAATTTATTTAGTTGGGTTATTTATTCTCTTAATTTAAATAAAATAAAACTGGATCTAACTTAAAACCTATATGAATAGAACTTATAATGGGTCTCAAAAAACAAGTAATTTCTGCTGATTTTTATCTTTTTTGTTTTTTTAGGTTCATTAGGGTTCTTATTGGTTGGAACCTTTGGTCTTTAAATCCCATCTCTTGTAAGCTCCAGTTGGCCAACTAATCTGTACAAGAATAATGTACTAGTAGAACTTTAAAATTTCATGCCTGTGCCCATTCTTTTGTTCTCCATGGAGGCCTGATAGAACTAATCTGTTTGGTTCAATAAGTCAAAAATGGGAAGGAAGAAAATTTAGAATTAAAATTTATATTTATTTAGTAAAGCAGAATTATCGTAAGGAAGAAAATAAACTGTACTTATTTTCATTTTGAGCCATAGTACATTGAAATTTATTTATTTTGTCCTCTATGATGGAAGCAGATCTCTCCGTCTCAATCTTATGTGCTTAATGTGAGATTTTTTTATAGGGAGAATAAATTAAAACTTCTTCTTAATAAAAGGTTTGACAGTTTAGTTTGTTTTAAAAATTAATTAATTATTTAACTAATTTAATTAATAATTTATATATAATTAACTAATAATTTATCTTTATTTAGATAATTAATATGTGATTAATTGTATATAAATTATTAGTTAAATTAGTTGAACAATTGGTTAATTTTTAAAATAAACCAAATTGTTCAACTTTTTCATCAAACTGAACTTTTAAGTCATTTTTTTTTTTTATATGTATGGAGATGAACTAAGTAGAGTACCGATTGACTGTTATCGCTACGATGGTGGCTCATTATTTAAGGTTCGTTTTGATAAGTTTTTTTAAAAAAATGGTTTTTTTAATAGATTTTTTTAGTAAAATTTTTTTTAAAAGAAATTTATTTTACATTTGAATGTAATAACTGTAAAGTATTTTTAAGTAAAGAAAAACTTATAAGTTTATTTAGATAATACAGAACAAAATTTTTTTTATAACAAAATTATTAAAAATGTAAGATATTTAAAATAATAGAGGTATGGTTTACAAGAAGGAAAAAAATAAATGACAAGAGATGTAATTTTTAATAAATAAAAATGATATTTTTATTAATAAATTATATTAAAAATTACTTCTTTTTCTTTTTTTCAAATTGTGAATCACTTAGTGGTAAATGAGTTTTTTTTTAACTTTTATATTTTTTTAAAATTTCATTCAAACATACATAAAAACTTATAAAAATATTTTTTTTAAAAAAAATACTTTACTTAAAAAAAAAATATCCAAACGTACTCTTACTTCTTTTCCCTAAACTGTTTCCTTCTACAAATTTTAAAAAAATTGCTTGTTTGTGGTGAGGTAAACAATGAACTTTGACCGAATGGGTTTTTACATATGACATAGTGGAGGATGATAAATTGGAATGAGTTTATTGAAACTCCTATTCATTTATCAACACTCTTTCATAATTATTTTTAATTTTTATTTATTTAATTACTCTTCTTTCCTTTTAAGAAATCAAACTTATATTTATTCAAATTTTTTCTATTATTATCTATCTATACTAATTAGTTCTAATTTTTTTTCTAATATTTTTTTTACTATATGTCATGATAATATTTATTTAAATATTGCTTCTATGATAATATTATTCTTCATAAAATCACAAATATATTTAAGTCATAAATCATCTTTTAATAATAATGTATTTATACTGTTAATAATAAATATTTATTAGTATAATATTATATTATTTTTATTTTATTTAATAATTAAATAAATATTATTTAAATGTTAAATAAAAAATATCATATATTTATAAAAGACACTTATTTTTTATTATAACAACTTTTATTAAATTTTTTAAAATTCACACATCAAAGACTTTTTCATTATGACAAATAAAATATAATTTAAAATACTTTTTATACCATCAATTCAAAAGCTATCTTCAAGCATTTTAAAATCTAAAAATATGTTGAAATTATCAACATTTAGAATTTTAACATATAGCATAATTTAATTTCAAAAACTTTTATATAAATATTTTGGTAATTTTTTTTACTAACTTGTACATAATTAAGTTATTTCAAATACTATATATAAAAAATTTCTCGATAAATAAATATTACTTCAAATGTTAACATGATTATTTAAAATCAATTGATTTAAAATTAATTATTAAATCAATTATCGATAGCTTTTGTATCAATGAACATTTCACAATTTAAGTATTAAAATTTAACTTATAATTTTTTTCTAAATAGAGCTACAATATTTTCAAAATACAATATGACTATAATTTTTTATTAAGAAAAATCAAATACATAAATCATTACCTAATAAGCTTTTTTAAAGAACATAACTTAAACTTATATATATTTTATAATAACAAATTATCTTAAGATCATAATTATTATTATATTTTTTTAGAAATATTTATATAATATGTTAGAGTCAAATTAATAATATTAAAGTCATAAAAAAACCTTAAGGCCTTGTTTGGTGGACGAAATTGGACTTGAAATTGAAATTAGACATACCAATTCTAATTATCGTATTTGGTGTGTATATTAGAATTAGAATTGTAATTATGAGTTCAATTTCATATAATTGAAAAATAATTAATTTATATTACTCTCAATTCTTAGTTTAAACTTTAAAAATTACAATTCCAAGGACTAAGATTTTTTATTTTTTGAATATTAAAAGGTAAAAATTAAAAATTATTCAATAACCATTGCCATTGGCATCCATTGTCACCATCATAGTACAGTCACATTGCGCCGCCGTGCTTTGGCAACATCTCCGGTGGCGGCCTCCTTTCATTGTCGTCGTTGTGATTGTAATGATCATATTATCATGTTTCTTCCGATCACTAGTGCCAGCATTCTTTGGTCACTGTCGTCAATGTCGTCTATTAATTTGATATCTATTAAGACTTTTTTAATCCAGCAACGCAAGTTCTATTAAATTTTTTTTTATAATTTTAAATAATTTATTAATTTAAATTTCTTTATTATATTTTTATAAATTCTTCATAAATTATTCAAATAATAAAAATTTAGTAAAGTCTTAATTCTTTATTTGTCTCAAAAATAAAAATAAAAATTTTTATCAATTTTCATTCTAACATAAATGGAATTAATCTAAATTATGTCATCCAAATAGACACTAAAATTAATAGTTAGAGAGAAATTAAATCTCACAACTTAAAAATAAACCTATTTGTTTAAAGGTAATTTAGGAAAATAAACTTAAAAACATTTTAAAATAATGTGAATAGGCAAATAAGGATGCCAATAACCTCCCTTATAAATTGGTGCCTATTACGTCTGCTAATGTATAGCAAGCCAGATAAATCTAAGAATAAATGCAAAGTTGCTTCTTACTTATTGATTGCTGTTACGTGGATTTAGAGCACATTCATCTAGTGACTAGTACTGATGTCTGACTCTCTGCAGTTGGGTGTTATATGCTTATGTGTTCTTGTTAATGTCTTAGGTTTTTATTGTCAGATTCGCTGAGGGAGAAATGAGGAAAGGCCATCCTATATCTGAAATATGACGAGTTCAAGTCATTTAGAATAAATGTTAAGACATCTACATTTTAATTCTATTTACAGAAAATTGAATTAAATGCATCTAGTGGTAGCCTCTGCATTTAGGGTAGGCTTTGATTGTCATTCACAATTGAAGAAGTGAGGGAAAAGACCATCCTTTTCGAGACATTTAAAAATATCCTCAAGTCATTTAGATTCTAATTACATTTACAGCAACTTCTGTAGCACAAAATGGGCGCGCAGAAGAGAGCCATATTGGGTGTTAGACAGTAAGGTTGTAGTGTTTTTTTGCAGTTATATGTCCAAAAAAAACTCAAATTTTGGGGGCCTAACGTGGTTTTGCCACTGTATACACACACACACACACACACACACACTATTCCATATAGCCTGCCATGAAATGCTTAGATTTACTTCTTCTGCAGTTGTGCGCAGAGTACATGAGGTCGGTAATCATTTTATTCCTAATGATGCTGGAACACAAGTTTGTTTAGTGCACTGCAGTTATTAAGCGTAAAATAATGAGAAACTTTTGGGAAAAGGAGGGTGTGTATGGTACGTAATTCCATCACCTTTACATTAACAAGGCTGTCATGTCAAAATTAGAGCAACTTTTTCCTCCCATTCTAGCCTTTAAAGTGTAAAGCTGCCCCCCCACCCTGCCCAATACTATTAACTCTCTCTCCCCCCCTCCCCTCACTGTCCATTTTGTTTTCCCTCTTGCATATTGCTTTCAGCCACATGGCCACGTAGAGGCCAAAGATGCTTATTTGAAGCTTAAAAGCATAAAATGAGCGGCCCTTTTGAGTAGATAATGCCATATTTTACTTTTAATATTGCTTTATGATATGGCGCTTTACTTTAAGCAAAAGATGAGGATATATTAATATTGGAGATCTAATTAAATGTGTTTTGCAGGAAAATCAAAGGGGCATTTGATGGTGAAAGAAGAGAAAAGATAGTACTATAGGTTTCACTTTGCCACAAATCTCATGGTGTCCAAGCAAAGATTTAGCGATCAACAGTTAGGATGACTTTTCTTTAACAGTTATCCTTTATATTTTTTTAAAACAAAAGTTAACCGTTATTGGTGGGGGAGAGAGAGAAGTGATGGGGGGTTAGGGTGTGTTTCAAGTAAGTGTATATATTCCTCTCTTTAGTTCAAACACTCCTTTTCTAGCTAGCATAGCAGAGTGCTTTGTGTCCAAATAATTTGGTGCCCTTTGTAAGTCTTTTTAGGCCAACAAAGACACTAGATACTTTTTGACTGGAAGCCTGAGCTAGCTAGCTAGCTTCAGAGCAATGCTAATGCTGATCACTCACCCAAGCCAAAAATCTCAAGGGAATTATAAACAGCTGCGAGATTTGGATTGCCTGTTGGCTGTTTACAGACTCATTTTGGGTCCTAATGCAAAGCAAAACAGACTTATTTTTGGTCTCGTGCTAGTCACGTGTTATGCAAACATTGATCAGGCCTAAAAGAACGGAACAAAATACCAAAAAAGAAGAAAAGAAGTTATGCTCAATTTTAAATATTTTGTACAAATTAGTGTATACATAGTAAAAACAAATGCAGCCAATGGAGTTGAAGATTCCCCAAACAAGATGTACATATTGGTCTTGTCAAAATGTCATGTAAAATGCTCATATATATATATATATAATATATATATATACCTTCTGGGTTCCCCATAAAAAAGACATTCCCATGGTTATTTGAGTGGCTTTGTACTGTTTCTGTCATTGAGTGCTCATCAACTGGTTATCCATTATATTACTCACTTTCTTCTATGATTGTTAGATCATTCCCCCTTTTGTTCTTTCTTGTGATGTTCCTTAGCATGTTTTGGTTAACTGCTTTCTTTCAAGATGACATGCAGTGACTGAAATTATAACTGACTGATGCACACATTAATGATACGTCATGGGTGATGGGTCATTGTTTATAACAAGTAAAAGTGGACCTAGATGATTGAGGAATGAAAGGGAGATATCTGTGTTCGAAAATATGCTCTGATTTCTTTATGTAATTTCTATGCTTTCTTTTTCGTGAACATCCAGACAGATGGAATAGGAGCACTGAGTGGGTGCTATATGTGCCTGCTCTGCTTTCTATGCAAAGGCATTGTTGAAGACTTGAAAATTTAGACCCTGAACCTAAAATGGACACAACTATCCAAGATACCAACAGACTAAAATCACACTCGCTGAAGTGGAACCTGAGGAATTAAATATAATAGGCCGTTGCTGATGCCACCTTTTTTCGTACCCAGAAATTTGCATTTTGGGGTCCTTATTGCTTACATTACTCTGTTATTTATGTATCGATAATATTTAGCACAGAGTATGAATATTGGGGAATAAATAGAGTACTCAAATTAGTTTCTGCTCTCTGTTGATGATGCTTAACAAAATTTTCCACAATACTGATTAAGCGTATAAGTTCTCGTACGTTTGCAAATTAGGAGCAATTCAGAGCTTGTGGTCCTTCTATTCCAAAATAATCTCGATCAGTCGAAGTCTACTATAATCAAACTTCTGTACATCAATGCAGCTCAGGTAATTAAAGTCAAGCACGTTAGGATTAAGAATATGCGAACTCGGCAGCACGTGCAGAAAATTTCTGCCGTGCTTTCATGTTCTTCTTATGCTGAAGTGTTCATAAACTGAACCGAATCAGAATAATATTAGCCTGTCTAGTTTGATTGGGAAATATCTTTCTCTTGGTTAGTCTAGTTTATCGATGTGGTTCGGTTTGTTTTCGGCTTGAAAAAAATAAACGCCTAGATGAACCCAAATGAACCATTGTTTTTTCGTTGTCTTCTAGTCCTAGTTTCCTTATTTGAACAAAAGTTGGGATGTCAGAATCTTTCTTATATTCCAAACCACATTGCATACGCTCCTACCTGATACAAAAGTGCTTCCTCTCAAATGAGAATGGTTAACCACCTGAAGTATTTCTTGGCTGTCTGAATGCAAGTATAGAAACTGACACTTTTACATGAGGGATATAACGAGGGGGATGAAAAATAATAGAGTGAGAAGGGAATGACTCTCATTGTTTGAAAATTTACAAAAGGGACCAGAATGCGAGAGAAACCGTTCCCCTCAAATTCTTACTTTCTATTTTCTTTCAAATGGTGGTAATGAGGGAAATATCTTTACTATAAATTTAAAAATTTATCATTTACCTAATTACCCCACAAATTTTGTACTTCAAATTTAAAAAAAAATTATATTAAAATTTTACACTTATAATCTTTTACTTTTTTTTTTTAATCTTATTAATCATTCAAACGTGAAGAAGGTAACGGCTGTTTATTCCATCCCTTCCCTTATCATCTCATCCTACTTCTATTCTACTTTATTTTTATCCTCTCCAAAACTTTCAAACATAGTTTAAAAAATTACAAAACAATTCTACAAAAGTTCAGCAGCTCATATCGGTGGCCTAAGCATGTAGTAACATTATCAACCACAACCAAATGAAGTGCAATTAATGATCCCAAGGGCACATTAAAGAGAAAATTTAAGATATGTAATTATTTAACATTGAACATAGTATGACTATGATTACCGTGAGATAGAAGCATTGAAACTCATGAATATAATCGAAAACTATTTTTTTTTATATTTTGTAAAATTGTTTCTTTTTTCTTTAGAATATAAGTTAAAGAATTCATTAACACAATTAATGATAATATTAAAGCAATCTATTTTTACTGTCATTTGTTTTCTACTGAAAAAAATAAGACAAGGAACATTACATTTTTTACGGTAAGATTCTTCAAAATCCTTCCATACGCCAAACAAGCATTCCAATTAGTTATAATTAAAGTAATTTTATATCCTCTTAGTGAATCAGTTTAATTAAGATTAAGTATTAAATAATTTTAAGTTTTTAAGATATTAAATACTTCTATTTTTAATTTAATAATTTTTTTATTTTAAGTAATTAAGAAAATATGTTAAGAAGATATAACAATAATCATAATAATCAAAATGGTATATGCACCGAAATATTTGCATCGAAACTGTAAAACGAAGAGAGGTGGAGCACATTAATTTGCTTCATTGAATGTTGTAAATTGTAACTACAGCCATCCCAAAAAGTTGGATAGTGTATTCAACCAAATAAATCCAACTGTTCTTTGTGTGGACTTTCGATTTGAAAAGTTTGGTTGTTTTAGCATTAATCTAGTTCTAATCTGGCTTTCTCCTTTGCCTGCACAAATGGTGAGGTATAATTGATGACCCGATATTTTCTTTTGCTAGAGATAGTTATTGCATTAATTACACTAATTCCTTGGACACAATTTAAAATCCAAAGATAATAATGATTGAGAATTTAAAACTTTTAAAATGTTGGCTGCACTTTAAAAAAATTAGTTTGAGGGAGCATCATGGAAATTTCCATTTGTTTTTAATGGTAAATGTCTTTCTAGCTGTAAATACTTTTTTGTTCTTTAGAATGAGAATGAATTATTAGGGGCGAAAAAAGATGTAACTTTATAAAATAAATGAAGGAGATAGAGAATGTGGGAATGAGGGATACTGGCCGGGAAGAGAATGTTGGCCTTAATCCCCATGCAGTATGATGCGTTCAAAGGCGTCTAAGTTAGTTCTGTATTCGATTGTTCTTTCCACAAAAATTAGAGAGGGAAAGGGACTAAACACTTTATTCCCTTGTCTTTGCGTCCGGAAGAAAATCGTACACAGTTCCCGATTCCTTCACCCACATATATCATATAAGAGCACAGACCCCATTCTCTTTTCAGGTCCTCGGTTTTGGCAGAAGGTCTCACGAAAAAGATGTTTCCTCCTCCTCCCTCTCTCTCTCTCTCTCTCTACCTAGGAACATGACATGATAGATAGATTGAGCGTCATCCTTTTCTTATTTCTGTTCTTTTAGGCTGTTGTTGATCCACATCCACTTCTAGCGTTCCATTTGATTGCAGAAGTATACTATTGGTAAATTAAAGATAATACTAATTAAGGAGTTTGCATGCATACTACTCAACAAGTGTTAAATTAAAGATTAGTACCTTCCGTGACTTAATTTTTCTCTTCATCTGAGAAAAGAAAATGTTAATTAATATTATGCATAAAAGAGAAAGTGCCTGGCCCACTTACAAATACTGCAACTTTTTACGAAATTTGGTGTATATGTCATATGTGTGTGTATGAAAGAGAGAGAACGAGAGAGCTGAATTGCCTTTGATACTGGTGCATTAATCGTGCTTGTCAGCACATGCAATCCACTTTCTACAACAAAATCGACTTTGGACCCCAAATTTTACCTCACTCACAAGAAAAGCACAGCCCATCTCCCATAAATTTCACGCCCCTCTTCTCTCTCTCTCTCTCTCTCTCGCTCTCGATCTCTCTGTCTTTTAGACCAAACCACCACCATATTCATTCATATTCTAGAGAAAAGGTATAGAACAAACAAGTCTCATGGAAAGGATTACTCATCTGTTTATATTATTAGACTAGCTAGGGATAGAGGCCTCGAAACCTAGCTGCAAACCCACACATCAGATACCAACGAACACTCGTCCCTTCACTTTCGTTCTTCACCCTAAAGTTCCCCCAAGTACTCCTCTGTCCTCTATATCATCGTTTTCCCTATCCAAACTAACACCACCTTACAACAAACTCCTCAATATCTTTCTTCCATGTCAGATTCGAAAATACGAATGCAGACTACACTTCCTTGAACTCACCGTTAATTTGTAGCTTCTTTTCACTGTTGTTTTATCTAATCGAAATAATTGAAGGACTCTCTGAAGATGAGAACAGGAAGCTGCGCTGTGCAACAGGGCCTAACTACAGAGGCTGCAAGCATAGTGAAGCAAGCAGTAACCCTCGCGAAGCGTCGTGGCCATGCCCAAGTGACTCCACTGCACGTGGCAAACACTATGCTTGCGGTAACAAACGGCCTGCTGAGAACGGCTTGTCTTCAATCCCATTCTCACCCTCTCCAGTGCAAGGCCTTAGAGCTTTGCTTCAATGTTGCGCTCAACCGCTTGCCAGCCTCCACTTCTAGCGCCATGTTGGGCACTCACTCTCAATTTCCTTCTATCTCCAACGCCTTGGTTGCTGCCTTCAAGCGTGCTCAGGCTCACCAGCGCCGTGGAACCATTGAGAATCAGCAGCAGCCCCTCTTGGCAGTGAAAATAGAGCTGGAGCAACTCGTAATTTCCATCCTGGATGATCCTAGTGTTAGTCGAGTAATGAGAGAGGCTGGATTCTCTAGTACCCAAGTGAAAAGCAATGTCGAACAAGCTGTCTCTTTGGAAATATGCTCTCAGAATACCCCTTCTGTTATTATCAAGTCAAAGGAAAACAATAATCTAACCCTCTCTCATCAGTCTCAACCTGCTGGTCATCAAGCTGGCGAGAACGTACCCAAAACATTGGCATCGGATCCAATTAGGGCCGAGGACATCGCGAATGTCATAGATAATTTGGCCAATCAAAGAAGGAGAAGCACTGTGATTGTGGGGGAGTGTCTAGCTAGTCTTGAGGGTGTAGTTAGAGAAGTGATGGCCAAGGTTGATAAAGGAGATGTTGGTGAGTCTCTGAGTGGTGTCAAATTTATAACTCTTTCTCTTTCTGCTTTTGGCCTCGTCTCTAGAATAGAGGTTGAGCACAAGATTGAAGAGCTTAGAAGCCTTGCAAAGACGACTTCAAATAGCAAAGGTTATATTTTGTATCTCGAAGATCTTAAATGGGTATTTGAGTATAGGGCCCATTCCAACCAACATGGGAGAGCGTACTACTGTCCTGTGGATCACATGGTAATGGAGATCGGAAAGCTGGTGAATGGGGCTGGAGAGTGTGGAAGGTTTTGGCTGATGGGTATTGCCACTTTCCAGGCTTACATGAGATGTAAAAATGGCCATCCATCACTGGAGACTGTTTGGGGTCTTCATCCTATTACTATCCCTGCAGGCAGCTTGCGCTTGAGTCTCATCACTGACAGGTAAAGCAGTTTGGTAAAGTTGAATATAATTGTGTGGCTTTAATTCATACTTTACAATTCATTTCCAAAATTATTTCTTTCTTCTGATGAACAACTGGCTGAAAATGGGCATGGCAAAAGCAAATTTAAAAAAAAAAGGAATTCTCTTTTACTGTTAAAGGTTTAAACTTCAAAAAGAAAAGTTGGGTTGGACGAGATACATATTAAACGAAATAGGGAAAAAACTGTTTTTATCCTTTCCCCGGCCCCTTTGTTTCTGATTGACTAGTTTCTGTATCTGCGAAGGAAAAACAATAGCAAGAGAACTTTGGTTAAAAGTTTATGCACTGAAACAAGCAACATGTCATTCATTATAGTGCTGCTTTCTTCGTTGATTAGAAATTTAGAATTAACTAGGAAAGAAGTTTTTCTTCTTCTTCTTCTTTTCCCATTAACATTGACCAATCAGTTTCTCTTTTGGATTCCTTTTCCATATATTGTTACTATTCTCAATGACTTTAGTAAGTGGAATATGAGACTTGATAAATTAAGTCACTAATTGATAATCTTATCATCATCATCTGAAATTTCACTCTTTTTCTTCTCAGTGGTCTACCAAACCAAACCACCAGCAAGAAAGCTGACAATGGAACTAGCTGGCTATTACTCGAAGGAGGGGAGGATGATCAGAAGCAACCAGCTTGCTACGCGGAGCCTTCAGCCAAGTTTGAGACCGAAGTTCGAAGCTTGCAGAGCAATACTTGCAACAGTGACTCCTCCAGTTCAAGCCTTCCTACATGGCTTCAACAATACAAAAATGAGAATAAAGGAGTTACCTCTAGTGATCAGGTCTTAATTATCACAACCCAACTTCTCTAAGTTGAAATGAAGATAGCATATAGCATTTAGAATTTTAGATATATATTTATTCAAAATTTACTCTTGTATATATATACACAGTACAATCGTATAAGATTAAAATTAACTTTTCCTACATATTCTAACAGAACTGTGTTCCAGTGGGAGACCTTTGCAAAAAGTGGAACTCTATGTGTAGAGGTTCAATCCCAAAACAACCCTATCCTTCTGAGAAAACCATCACATTCTCCACCGTATCACCTTATTCATCTACTTCAGGCTTCTCGTATGAGCAGCAACACCCTAATTTGAACCAAACCTACCATGAGTGGTCAGTGGCTGAACCGAAACAGACACTGAGGGACCACCATCTCTGGATCTCTGAAAGTGGTAGAAAGCTCAACGAACCCACTTTGAGAATGTACATCCCTGTGAGTAAGGATACTAAGCAACGATTCTCACTATCGAATCCTAGTTCCAACCCTAATTCTACTTCTTCTAGCGACGTCATGGAAGTGGAGTACGTGAGCAAGTTCAAAGAGCTCAATTCAGAGAACCTAAAAACTCTGTGCATTGCTTTGGAAGAGAAAGTCCCGTGGCAGACACATATAATACCGGAAATCGTAAGCACTATTTTACAATGCCGCTCTGGCATGATAACAAGAAAAGGGAAGGTGAGAAGCAGTGAAGTGAAAGAAGAAACCTGGTTGTTTTTCCAAGGTGTTGATATGGAAGCTAAAGAGAAAATAGCCAGAGAATTGGCTAGGCTAGTTTTTGGGTCCCAGAGCAACCTCATTTCAATAGCCCTAAGCAGTTTTTCATCAGCAAGAGCAGATTCAACTGAGGACTGCAGAAACAAAAGATCAAGAGACGAACCAAGTTGCAGTTACATTGAGAGATTCGCGGATGAAGTCTCCAGTAATCCTCATAGGGTGTTTCTAGTTGAAGACGTAGAACAAGCAGATTATTTTTCTCAACTGGGTTTTAGAAGGGCTATTGAAAGAGGAAGTATAGCAGATTCAAATGGTGAAGAAGTTGGTCTTTTCGATGCTATCATCATTCTGAGCTGCGAAAGTTTCAGTTCAAGGTCTAGAGCTTGCTCTCCATCGGTCAAGCAAAAATCGTCCCAAGGTTTTCGAGAAGAGAAGGATGATATTGCTACTTTGGAGGAGACAAGCCCTTGGGTGTCTTTGGATTTGAATATTTCCATTGATGATGACTGCGATGAGGATCACTCGGTGGATGACATTGGGCTCCTTGAATCCGTCGACAGACGGATTATCTTCAAAATTCAGGAATTATGAAGAGAAAAAATAACTTTTCAAGAAAATCTAGTATATTTATAAAAAAAATTAGGCCTCTTTTAATTCTCTTTAATTATCATGTCTTTGGATAAGATTTTCAGGCATTTCCTAGGGCTGGAGGCCAAAGAAATTGCACGCCCTTTTATTTTATTATGTAAAACTACGTGTATCATATTACCAAATATCAACTTTCTGTTATAGGACTTGGGATTTTCCATCATTTTTTTGCCTATTTCTACTGAGTTTAAATCTCTAAATTTTTGGGAGTACAATGCACTTAAATAGTTACTAATGAAAAGAAAAACTTAAGTAATGAAATTTTCGGTAAATAAATTTCTGTTACCAAAAAATTAAATATAGTATGTTAATGTATGTTGGTTTAATATACTTATTATTATTATTCTTTTATTATTATGGTTGTACTTAGCGGTGTCAATTCGGACTAGGCCGACACGTTGAGTCAAGTTTATTTCGGACTAGGCCGGGGCGGTCTACAATGGGTGTGGGCTAGCAAATAGTCAGTCCAACCCAACCTATGCGGGTTGCGGGCTGGGTTGGGCCTGCATAGGTTGGGTTGGACCGGCCCATGGGCTGAATTTTTTTGTCTTTCTTTATTTTTTTCTTATCTATAATAATAAGTTATTAATAAATTAAAATTCTACATCAATTAACAGATTATATTAAGTGTATCAACATAAACAGTGAAAATTTACTATATTGTTTTTGACATAAATGATTTGGGATATATCTATGAAGCATTGCTTGAACCATAAATTAATCAATTTGAGGAATTAACACAAATTAACATCATATTTTAAGTGGAGAAAAAAGAAAGGCTTAAATGTACTCACTAAATTTGATTCTTCTTTTTTTAAAATTTAAATAAAGCTAGTCAAGTAAAGATATGAATAAAAAATAACAAAATTAAATATATAACAAAAAAATTAACATTTCACATAGTCGGACCAGCGCCTCTAGTTGTACTCATTGTTTTCCTTTCTCGAAGAGTCCCCCTCTGCCCAATTAAGGATGGCAATTTCAACCCACCCATGGGTACCCAATTAACCCGCCCTATAGCAAGGGTGGAGCAGGACAGGTTTAAACTGTGTTGTAGGACAGGGCGCATTCAAGTTTAAGGTCTACCCACCCTTACCCTACCCACAACCCAATTATTTCACAAAGAATATGTTTCATACTTGATGTAACTTGAGATTTTTGATGCAATAAGTAGTTTTTTTTAATAATTTATATTATATTGTGTATTATATAATATATAGAAGTAGAGTTCGAGTTCTATTATTTTTTTGTGAATAAGATGCGAGTTTTTATTTACAAAACTCGCGAGATGAGTAAGAACAGATTGAAAATTCTTCTAAGAAGTGTAGGGCGAGTTAAACTCACCCTTACCCGCCTCATTGCCAGGCCTAGCCCAATATAAGGTGTGTTTTTAACTTATTGTCCATGAATTTTTTTTTTCTTTTTGTTTTCATTTTTTCCCCCTCCGATTCATTTATATCAGGTTCTTGCATTTTCTCTCTCATACACGCATGGAACCAAAGCAAACTCGGACAACAGTTTCTTGTGCATGCACTAAGTTATTTGAATGGCTTTAATTAGTGGAATCGTCCTGATCTTTCCACTATTAGATATTGCACAAATACTGTGCGTTAATTAATTGATTCTCATAACAACACAATAACTCGCCTATAATCTAAATCTTATTCTCTATATATATATATGCTTGTGCTTGAGTGTGACCCAAGAGTTTGACACTAGGTTGTGCAACCCTATATATGACAGTGTCGTTTCATGATACGTCATCCCTTGTTTCTTCTTCTTCTTTATGTTGTAATTAAAAAATTTGCAACACAAGAAATGGAATATAAAGTTTGTTTTCCTGTCGTGATTCATTCGAGAGCTAAGATATGCTCAGGACCTGTGTACATGTGTGGTTGGTAATTAATTATCACTTCATGATTGCTGTTGATTTCATTACAACTACTTATGCCATTAATTGTGAACATAGGTCTATCACTCTATCCCATCCTGATACGCGTTATCAGTCTGCTTACACAAAATAATAACTCCTTTACCTTTTAATCTCTTGGCTTCTTCTATATTATATGGGTGTGTGTGTGGGACTTGGGGCCTACCAGTTTCTGTTTCTTGGCATGAATGAAATAAGTATACAGTAAGAAAAGAAAAACCCAAGTAGCATGCTTCCAAGTTGGGATAAGTAGAGTCATTTCTTGCCTCAAAAAGTTCACGGAGTAAGAGTTCATGAAAAGACAGTTTCCTCTTTAATTAGAAAGCAGCATTACATGAAATCAACTATTGCTCTCTGTTGTAACTTTCTCTCAACACCAACACGCGTGTTGAGAGAAAGGAAGTATATATTTTATTCTTTCTAACGTGCCTTGAATGTTGTTCGGAAAACGTTTGTGTCCACCAAAATCTAATACAAACAAGCTATATGTAGACAAGATAAATGGAACTTTTAAAAGTATTTATTGATGTTACTTAGAGGTTATACGTTTCAAACTTCTAACATATACGACGCATTATATTGGAATAATTGGACTGATAATCATGAACCGTGGCTCATTTGACAAGCTAAGTGTCATGTGAATTGATTTTAGGGAGAATGAATGTAAATGTCAGCTCCTCAAAATAAATGATCAGCTGGTTCGTTTTGAAAATTAATTAAGTATTCAATTACATTAACCAATAATTTATATACGATTAATCAATAATTTATCTTCATTTTGATACTTGATACGTGATTAACTATATATAAATTATTGGTTAATGTAGTTAAATATTTTGTTAATTTTCAAAACGAATCAATCGATCATTTATTTTGAGGAGCTGACATTTACAGTCATTCTCCCTTGATTTTACCTGTAATGTAAAGATTCAAATCTCATTAAAAATACTTTGTAGCTAGAGCTGACGCCCGAATGAGAATTACACCTCATCATCTTACCAAAGAAAAAGAATAATCAGACTGATAATTAGATTTATATTCATTTAGGATCAAAATGCACATATGTATACATTGTGATATGTGGAAAAACGGTAACCCATATTAATATGTTTTGGCGACACCTCAAACCAAAAGAATTCAGCTACATATACATATTTAGAGCATATTCGAGAAAGATTAATTATTTCTCAAAACAATTTTTTTAATCAAAAGTTGTTTTATCTAAAATTTATCTTGTTTGTTTAAAGTGTATAAAATTAATTATAAGTTAAAATTATTTTTTCATTAACTAAAAATAAATTTTTTTAAAAAGATTTTATTTTAAGCTTTTAATTATTTCATTTCATATTATTTCAAAAAATTTGAGAAAAAAATACCTATTTGCCTTCAATTAAATAATTTTTTCAATTATTTCATATATTTTTTAGTAATTTAATATATAAAATTGATTTTTTATATAATTCAAACAAAACTCTTTATCTTAAAATCGATTATGAATTAACATATTAAAACATAAATTAATTTTCTCATAATTAATTTTTTTAAAAATCGATTATACATATAATCGATTTTTAACATAATTTTTTTCAAAGTTAATTCAAAGATACACTTATTAATCTCTCTTAATTTATTATGGTCATCAACTACATTACTGATTTTTTCTATAATAATGACTCAAAATAAATATTCGTATATATATATATATATATATATATATATATCTAGTTTATTATATATATATATATAGGAGAACAAGGGGTAGTAAAATTGGTGGGTGACTTCGCACCAAGGCTAATTAATTTATCCATACTCAATTTGCAAAGTATCTTCATGCCCATACTTTGTCGATCTACATTTTATTTACCTTTTACTGTTAAAAATATAAATTATTTATGAACCCGCATATAGAATAACAATTTTAATTTTTATTAGGAGAGTTATCTCTTAACTATATGATATAAATAATAACTTTTATGAAAGTAGTCAAATTGGTTGTATAGTAGGTGACTTGGCACCAAGCCTCTCTTTAGAATTAATCAACTGATTCATAATTCAATTTCCGAAGCGTCTTTAGACTCACCTTATTTACCTTTCGATCCCTGCTACAAATATAAATTATTTATAAACTTACACTAAATAATTTAAAATTTTAGAGAGTTGGTCTTTAATCTATATTAAAATATATATAACTAGGTGGTTGAAAAAAAGTATGATTCCAAACTTCAAATTTAAAAAGCTTTCACGTAGGAACGTGTTAAAGATATTCGTTTACAAACTTTTCAAAATAAATAAATATGTGATTTTTTGGAACTACAATTGGTAATTTTACTACACTAGCTAAAACTTGTTTTTTCTAACGCTCATTGGCCAAGAAATGGACTTTGCGTAGGCCTTGAGTTAATGGACCAATTTTTAATCTTGAATAATGGGAAAATCTTTTCGGGCAGAATTGAGTTTGAAATTGAGTCTTGAAATTGAAATTGAAACTCTCAATTCTAATTATCTTGTTTGGTGTGTATATTAGAATTAGAATTCTAATTCTAAGTCTAATTCTGTGGAATTGAAAAATAATCAGTTTATACTACTCTTAATTCTTAGTTTAAATTTTAAAAATTTCAATTTCAAGCACTAAGATTTTTTTTAATATTAAAAGGTAAAAATTAAAAATTATCCAACAATCATTGTCGCTCGCAATACCGACATAGTCTGGCAACATCATTGTCAGCGTGCTCCGGCCACATTGTCCATCGCGCCTCTGACGTGCCAGCCGCTGATGGTCTCTAATCACTGTCGTTGTTGCATGTGCAATGACTAAATCGTCGCATTTCTTCTAATCACTAACGTTGGTGTCTTACAATTACCTTCACCATTGTCAATGGCGTATTTTAATTTGACATCTATTACAACCATTGTAATCTAGCAACGCAAGCTTTATTGATTTTTTAATATAATTTTTAATTATTATTTATTAATTTAAATTTATTTATTATATCTTTATAAATTCTTGATAAATTATTCAAATAATAAAATTTCAGTTCAGTTCAGAATTACAATTTTAAAGTCTCAATTCTTTAATTGTCTCAAACATAAAAATTAAAATTTTTATCAATTCCTGTCATTTAAGCGACCCTTACTTATTTCTCTCAGTAATTTATTATTAACAATTTTGTCTCAACTGTTCTCACTGTATAAGATTGATCTTCTATATTTATAATTTCTCTCAAATATAATTAACTATTGTTGTAAGGGTCTTCAGCGAAAATAACAGGAGAGAGGCAGATATACCTTATGCTTTTGGTTTTCAATCAGAAAGGTAAAGATATATAAATGGCGAAGCTCTTTCTCGCCCAACCATTTTCTTTTCTTCAACTTATCTATTACTCAAGAATATGACTAGAATCAATACAGTCCCTCAACTTCTTAAGCCTGTCATCCTAATGCTAAAAGTATAGTGTCTAGAATTTACCAGCAGCTCTCTGTCTGATTTACATTTATTTAGACATGAACTATGGTAAAGGCTGATGATGAGGGATGTCCTTTTTACTTTATTCCAAATCGGCCCTTTCAAATGTCTCAGACCAAGCAAACTTTAACCAGTTCTATGGTTTATAAATTACAATAGCAACAATTATATCTTAACTAAATCTCAAGTTTCATTGATTCTAATCCCAACTAATTGATGCTATTGTGGTTAAGGTATAATTAATATATTTAAGTAAATAAAAGATCATTGTTTAAGAAAAAGATAGGAATTTTGCTCAAATGTATATGCCAGTGAAATATGTAGCATGTATCTCAATAACCAAGCACAACGGTGGTGTTAATGATATTGGATTTACACAAACATATTCGTTACACTATTAATTAATGGAATATCGTGCATTATAAATGTGTATAGAGTGAAAGATTGACCACCTAAACTAAGCTCGAGTAATTAATATAGATAGGAATTTAGTAAAAGCCTTTAAGCTCAAATCATAATAATAACTTCTCAATGTAAGGGGGGGGGGGGGATGCATAATGTACACTGCATTATTACGACTAAACTAGATAAAACATATCTAGTGTATATAAATAATCTTCTCTACTAATTTTTCTTAGATTGCACGTTTGTTGGAAGGTAGATTTATACATATTAGAAACACAAAGGTAGCTCAAATAATTAATGTATCTGTAATATATCATTGCCGAGTTTTACCTTCTAATTGGTTTTTTCTGTAGCTGCGTGTGTGCGCGCGCACTGAAAAAAAAAAAGGCAAAAAGTAAATAAATTGCATGGTGTCCCTGTATATTTGAATCAAATTTTGGAATGTACAAAATATTATAATTAAAGTATGATCCATTACGTAAGGGTTGTGCAAAAGGAGAAGCAACTTTTCTTCTTCGGAAGGAAAAAGTAAAATCTTCTCCAAGATATATTAGAAGAGCACTACTTTTCATGCTTTGTGTGATGCATTTTTCAAAAGAATAACTTTCTTTCTTTGATTTTTGTAACCCAACATTCTCATCTTTGGAAAGCAAGAAAAGGTTTCGGTGTAAGGGCTCAAAATATAATTAATATTACAGGATTAAAGAAAAGTATTAAGAAAAAGATAGATGAGCATCTCTTCTGTAAAACCTTAAAGATGCTGCTACTTTAGAATCACTAAAAGATCATTATCTTCACAACTTTAATTAAAACCCTTAAGCATAAGTAGAGAATTTGTCGTTTATACGGCTTTTAAAAAGATAGGGCCTTCAAGAATTATTGTAATCTGTGGTGGACAAAGGTGGGGTTTCGGTGAATGCTTTCTCTTGCACAAAATCCAGCTTAACCGTATTAATTGTTCTTCTACCTTTTACTTGTTTCTTTTTATCACTTTTTTGCAATCTGTGAAAGAAGGAAGCCTCCATCTTGGACTGCCTTCCTCTTTAAATTGTCTATGATTTATTTATTTTTTCTTCTTTTGTTCAACTTTCTTCCCAACACTTGCTTGATTAGGTGGCAACACATAACTAGTTCTCTATCACAAGGGTATTGACGCATCTAATTCTTTCTCCATGTACATATATTTGAAAAAGGGATAGCACACTATTTATGTGGATGCTGAATCATTTCAATTATTCTAGATGAGATTAACTTCAATACTTCAATATGTACTAGCCATGTATAGATTATGTGCTATGTATGAGATTATTGCTCTATGCTTATATATTAATTCTACCATGTAATCCTAATTTAAATGAGTACCATGCATAAACCTTGAATGGACAAAAAATCCCTACATATACTTTGAAACTTATTCAATATATGCACTTAATTAAGTGAGTGCAAATGGAAACAGCAACAACAATTATTTTGATGATGACGATGACAAGAATAGGAACAACAATAATAATGCTGTAATTAGTTTAGTTTGCAGGAAAGAAAATGAAATTGTTAAGAGAAAAGGGGAGAAAAAGATGAGAGAATAAGCATGCATGTACGTAAGCTCTCTTAGTTGAATGTTTTACAAAATATACAGAAAATGAAAATAAGAAATTTACATTCCCTACTTTTAACTTTGAAGGATCTTGAAAATAAGAGTTTGAGAAGATTTGGGAACTGGGGTTATTACATCTTAATTTACTTTTGGAAATGATAGAGTTTAGGTAGGGAATGAGTAAAAGAGAGAATAAATACTAATGAATAATATGAAATTGGATTGATTTGATCTGTTATAAAATATATAGCATTAATTCCTATTTATACTAATAATTAAGTCAAGTAATAGTATAATATTACTAGTACAAGCTCAAGACCACTACGACAATAAGACTCCTAACCTTAATTGAATAAGGAAACAAATCATAAAACATAATGAAATCACAAAATAATTTTTAAGATTGCTTCCTCAATTAAATGACTAATTGATTTTACAATATATTATAAAGATCTTCTGAAAATATGCTAAGATATTCTAACGTTCCCTCTCAAACCAAAGCTTACTAAGCTTTAAGCTTGTTACAAATAAACACACTAAAAGAAACTAATCATAAAAATAATATAGGCTTTATAAATAATAGTTAAAAGACTACTCAGTGATGCTAGAGAGACAATATACAAGATGAGTGGTGCTAGAAAGATAACTCAGCAAGACGGCTGGAGTGATGCACAGTTAGAAGAGTTGGTTAGAAAGTTGCATGGCCAAGGAGGAATAAATATCGCTAAAAAGACACATAGCGAAAATTTCCTAGCAAGCAATCATGATGTACAACAAAACCTAAACTTCTCAAACTTCATCAAGAATAGCATTTGGAAGCTTCAAATAATAGGAAAATTTAGGAGAACTAAAAATCTGGAAATTGAAACTACGGCTAGTGTGAGTCGCAGCCATAGAAATTAATACTAAAATTAGTGTGAATTGTAACCAATAAAAAATTCATCACTGATATAACTCATAAGTAAGATAGCAAAAATTACCACTGGTATAATTTGTCAGTGGGAGGCTAGAAGAAAACTAAACAAACTTTAAAAGTACTTAGCCAAACAATTAAATAAGGCCATGAACAAGGCTACAAAGCCATCCAACATTGCCAAATAGGAGAATACATAGTCAAACGAAGGCAAACAAAGCCAAACATCATGAATGAAGCCAAATAGAGGCAAACAACAAGAAAACTGAGCATAAACATACCCAAATAGGGAATGACAACCATAATATATGATGTCATGACGTAACAACAACCAAACAGTAGCAAACCCATCAAATATAGGCAAAACATAATAAGGGTGATAAAAAACTGATGGGAAAAAATGCCAGAAGCGCTTTCACATGCTTGTGACGGTCACCAAAAAGAGAAACATGACGAAACAACAAGAAGTAAAAGGAAAAATTAGGATTTTCGTAGCCGAAATTGATGCATAGCCAATGAAAAAGATAGAGACATCAAATTCTTGAATTCTTTTAGGAGCTCGATAGTGGAATAATGATGAGATTAGGTCACGAAGGATGGTACTACTCTGATACCATGTTAAAATTATAGAGTTTAGGTAAAGAAGGAGTTAAAGAGAGAAAGAATACTAATAAATAATATGAGATTTGATTGATTTGATGATCTGTTATAAAATGTAAAGTATTAATCCCTACTTATACTAATAATTAGGTCAAGTACTAGTGTAGTACTACTAGTACAAGCCCAAGTCCATTAAGACAATAAGACTCATAACCTTAATTAAATAAGAAAACAAATCAAAAAACATAATAAAATCAGGAAATAACTCCTAAGATTAATTCCTCAATCAAAAGATTAATTGATTCCATAATATATTATAAAAATATTCTAAATATATGTTAAAATATTCTAAAAGTATTATAGCGTGTCCCTCCAAGTCTTTAGTTGAACAAATCTTAAATAAAGAAAAGTTAATAATGTTACTTTAATTTGCTTTCTTTTCTACTATTCCAGTATTCCATGATAATGTATGTACCTAAAAAAGTATATCATGATCATGTGCATGATATGCTTGCCGGATATACCTTTTTATATTAAATGGAAGAGTACGATGGAATGGAATCTATTTTCCCTCAAAAGCAGGAAGATAAAGTTGGCACCTGACTGCTGTATACTTAAGTTTATAAAATTAAAAACTGAAGGGAATAAATCTTAATTAATTGTGGAAAGTGGTTGCCCCTTTTACGACAAAGCTATTATCTTTTATACACGCAATTGTGGCTGGCATTTAACCCTTGCTTACTGGGGTTACTTTAATACATCATACATTCATCTTTTAAGACAATTTGGATGGTTCACTAGCTATCATCGCTTTTGCTGCACAGTTAGAGATATGTATAATTAATTGCATAAATTGAAACAAAGGTGCTAAGATAGCTTAAAGTGACAAGGATATAATGGAGGAAAGGTTGACAAGTAGTTCGAAAAATATGCGTAATTTGCTTACGTCTTGCCACTATTAAAGAAACAAGCATGGGGCACATTTTGGGATCATTTAGTCGTTTATTAAGTGGTTTTCAATTATTCCTTATCCCAAAACTTGTAAGAATTTAATTACCATAATCAAAAGCTATTTATTGGAATAATTGGAATGGTCATTACGTAAATGAAATAAAGTACATGGAATCTAGAAAAGTTTTGGAACCTAATAATTATGAGAATAATTTCAAAAAGTACCCAAATTGAAACTTTTACTCAAAAGACAAATACTTACTCTATATAATTCAAAATTTTAAATAATCATGCTGAATGATTATTTAGTTCTTAATTTCGTGTGCCTGTGTTTCTTAGAGTAATTTTACTTTAAATGAAATGTCATATTTCTATCGTACACTTTATGTTAGACAAATACTTCAGATAGGTTTGAAGATCATCATGCTCATGCCAATAATGACATGCAAAATCCACGTGAGATGAAGAGAATCTTGAAGTTGAAGATAGGGGGACAATACCACGATGCAAAAGAGGTCGGGCCTGAGCCCAAATCCATCTTGCGTAGACCGGTAATGCTTTTCTCCGTTTTTTGTTATGTTTTTCTTTTTCTAATTTTTTTTTAACTTTTTTGTTCCCCGGTTTTCATTTCTCCAAACGTATCCATGATAAATATTCGTCTTCCTCTATATTCTATGAAATTCAATTTGTTGGGTCAGGGGAGTCTAAATACTTGGGACATCTTCATCCACGGATTAAACTATTTTTTTATGAGCTAAGCCAGTAATCACTTCAATGGATTTGACGTTGCATTTTAACCTAAAAAATTTATGACTCTTTTCACTTATATGGTCATTTCAAGTATGAGTCCTTCACATGAGGTATACTCTCACTCAAGTGAAAGTCATTTTATTTCTTCTTCTTATGAGTATTTTGATGGTATTATTGAGCCTTCTTCACCTAACTCAATTTTCAAGAATTGATCTCTTCATACTACTTAGTTTGTTTTTCAAAATCCATTGCTCCTCTCTGGAGTGTACACTTGTCAATGCTCCACAATATGAGTTAAGCCAGACCCCTTTCGGGGTCAAGGGGAGCCAAAATGCTTAGAGAGTTCTTCATGAGCTTAGTTACTCTTTCATGGATTAAGCGATGAACCATTTTCTTGGGCCTAATACTACATCTTAAAGCAAAATCTTAAAACATTAAGATTATGGGTCCTTTTACTTATATGATCCTCACTTATTTCATTCATTCTCAGCGTTGAACTTTTTTCACTCAAACTTAATTTCTTAACATTCAACTTCTAATTTCATATCACTGAATCCCTTTTTTGGGTGAAGTCTTGTTTTCACTTTTTATCATACTTTTCAATATATTTTTACAGTTGGCTTAGCTTAGCTCAATGGAAGGTCTGATTTGAAAATGAAATCTCTGTTTCTTTAGGGCATGTTTCTGATAATCCCTCGTGCAAGAGATGAGTTAAAAAATGAGATATCGGATCCTAATAGTTCCATTAAAATGGCGGTATGATCCTTGGTGGAGCCCTACCTTGCTTGTCGAATAAGGACAACTGCTCAACCCATTTCCTCAATGGAGGATGATAATAAAGGGGGCGCGTCACCAAGGGGCCTAGATGATGGACTAAACTTGAGTCATAAGCCTTGTGGGAGAGACATACTCATTAGGGTAAACAAGGACCCTCCTAACTTAGCCAATCTCTCCATTCTTATCCCTTCTTTATTTCTTTTCTTTCACTTCCTTTAAGAGTCATCTTGCTTCACTTTACTTTGGAAACCTTTTTCTAACCACCATAAATTGAAATACCTAAATCACTTTTTAGAAACTCTTATCTTGCATCTTTCTGAAGATATGGGTTTTATCTATCTGGCTTTTCTTGTTCAAATAATGGGGGCCGACTCTTAATATTGTACATCTTGCCACTTCTTTCTCATAAAGTTCTCAAAATATTCTTTTTGAACTTTGTGACATATAGGCATATAACTTCAACAAGTGGCAGCAGGTTGATTACGATTGATTCGATTTGACTATGGTCATACATTGCGTATTATACACTTTTAAATCATGATATGGAACAACAAGCAAACTCATTAATAAAATTCCTGATCCTAGGTCATAAATACACTATCTCATATAATTGACAGGAGTGACTCATGAGTGAGATAGATTAGAATCAATCCTTATTTTGTAGTATATATGTACACAGCAACAAGTTCTGTGCTTATTTCTGTTCACTTGGACAAAATTACTAATCAGAAACGGAATTATCTCTAATCAGCATAATCCAATAGTCAGATTTATGAAATTTCAACTTGAAATGTGTGGGCAAATTAAGATAAAACAAAATAACTTATTAGGTTTAAATTCTAATGGAAAAGGAAGATGGAATTTATTCAAAGAAAAAGTGTCATCCATTTTCATTCCTTGTATATGACCTAAGATAGATGAACTTAACTTAAAAACAAAAAACAAAATATTAAACCTTAATAACCGATCGATATAAAATCGCAATAAAATTTCATTGATATATAGACTATAGTAAAGGTAGGTACAGCATTTTAAAAGGAAGTGTAACTCTTATGTATACAGCATAAACTAGAAAGCCTACATAATATCTATATCACAAATCGGAACATGAAGGTATATAAATAATTTGGTAGGAATCTTGTTTTCTATCTAAGGCTAAGGTGATCAATGGCTGTTTCTTTCAACCCCAACCCCTTTTCTAAAATTTGTTGCTTTAAATATACAGTTCAACTGAAACGCATATGCAGCACTTAATATATAAGATTATAAGTAATTAGTTTCTCAGCATCCAAACCAAGCATCAGAGAATTATGATTCCACTTAAATTTACAGACCAGAATGCATCGAATACCAAGTCATCTTGTTTTTTATCAAAAGCCAAGAGATCGAAGCCCCTCCAAAGATACTGTTACAACTTGAGACCCACCAAAAGAAAAGGGTTATTGGCATCTACAAAAGACAACAACTTAGGATATATGGAGACAAAGTTTCCACACACATTTTAGCCTTTCGCAGACTTTAAGAAAAGGGAAAATAAACATATGGTTCTTTTGCTCAAGGTCACTGTCCAGCGTCCATTACCTTGCTCTCTTTTCTTTTTTTCCCCCTCCTTTTTGTCTTTGTGGGTGAATTCTGCATGAAAGTAAGGGAAGTCTTGGATCCAAAAGTCCCTACTCCCTTACAATCGATCTATAGATGGACATATAGATATTCCCAGTTTCTCTCTGTCATAGAGACACGCACATATTCTGATTCTTTGTCTTCTTTGGGATATGCTTTTAACGGACTCATCATTTGAAAGTGGTGAGATTTTGAGGGATCCAAGGTACTTTCATGTGCTGCTGTCTCAGACTCAGTTATAGTGTCAGTGATGACGATGAGGGAGGTACCACCACTACCCTGCTAGCTGTTAGTTACCACCACCATGCATATGCATGTTTTGGCTGTGGTTGTGGCGGTATAGCTAGGCAAGTGGTCTCGGACGTAGAAGGAGCTGGTCAAAAGATAATTCATGTGCGGGTGGGGGTAGCACACGCCAATTCATAAATCAAAGAATGTCTCTGATGATTAGATCTCGAAGAGACGAATAATTCTGCTTTTGATGATTGTTGGGTCGTTTTCCTATATATATATATATCTCAAAACATGTTCATGTTGATTGTTGTGTGAGTTGTGTCGTTCAACTCTTAACAGTTGATACTAATACCGCCAAGTGTTCTCTCTTTGTGTACACAGTAAAATTATATTTGAGTAAATATTTATTTTGATATATATGTGAAAAAAATTATTTATAAATATATTAAATTAATCTTTTAAATATATAAACGATTTCAAATTAGTCTTATCATATTTTTATTATTAAATTAGTCATAAAAATTTTATTAAATTAGTTTTTGAAAAACAAAACTAATGTTATTATGATATCGTATATATTTTTAGAATACAAAAATTAATGTTTTAACTCAATGATGTAAACTTATTAACTCAGTGCATGCCCATAAAAATAGGTTGAAATTCACGTAGCAGCTTCTCAGAGTTCAACAATCACTCTGGTATGTTTTTAAAAAGTACTAATAAATTAGACATATAAAATATACCAAAAAAATTTCAAACACCACGGTTTTTGGGGCATAGATAAATGAGTTTTACTAAAATTAAAAATATATATATACAAGACCAGTACTGGGCACAAGCTAACGACTCACTCACTGAAACATAAAAGAAAAACAAAAGTTCATAGATTAATCATCCATATTCTCATTTTAAGCGTCTCATTTTGTAATAGTAGATGATATTGATAAGCTATGCCCGATTGGTATATATATATATATATATATATATATCAATATCATAATATATGCATATTTTTATTCAAAACCCACTGTTATATTTAATTATTAATCATATACCAAAAAAAATACTAGTTACTAATTATTGCAATACATACATATTTAAGTAAATATAAAGTTTTACTAAAATTTAGGGCCGTTTATATTAAAAAAAATTTAGTAGAAGTATTTTTTTGAAGTAATAAAAATATTTTTTTAAAAAGCTAAAGAGATCAAGTTTTTTTAAAAAAATACTTCATGTGCTTTTTTGTTACACATGAAATGTTTTTTTTAAAAAGCTTGAACTCTTTAACTTCTAAAAAAAATATTTTTATTACTTCAAAAAAATATTTCTGCTCCTAAAAAAGCTAATACAAACGAGCTCTTATATTTTCAATTATTGACAATCATTTAATTCATTTTATGTTTGGATTTAAGTGAATCTATTCAATGGTGATATGAAACTCATCAGGCTCATCTCTATCTCAATCACGGTTTAGTCTATAATATTTTAAGTCATAATTTTATTTAATACTTCAATTATCTATTCATAAGTTTGTTTATTAATAGTTTGATTGTTATTTTGCGGTGATAATGTCATCAAAACTTTTGTTTTTGTATCACTTTTTTTTTTTTTTTGCGTAACAAATATCATGAAGGCCCCATGCCCCAGAGATATGGGCTTGCTCGCCTGCTTTTTAAAATGTACTTTTATTTTTTGGTACAACATATGTACTTCTATTTACATGCATTGGGCTTGTATGGCATGTTTTAGTCACATACTGCCGTTACAATATGATGGATTTCCAGATATTATGATACAAATAAGATCCATTAACAAATATGCTACGATACAAACCCAAATACGAGGGTGCAATTATTTCACATTAAAAAAAAGGCCGGACTAAAGAGGGTAAGAAAAAGGTAAAATTATAGCCACTGACATAAAAATCATTCCAATTCAGTTTATTTATTACATTTCATAAAAATGTTTAAATTTTTTTAGCAAAAAAAAAGTTCTATTTGATTTATTGTGAATCTAATACTTTTGTAATACATGAAACGGTTCAATTTAATTTGTTGTGAATCTAAAACTTTTGTAAATCATGTATTAACACATTATTAAAATAGTTTGATTATAATAACAATTATACAATGTCAAACTCTTTTAATAATATATAATAATTCATAATTAGATTATAGTGAAAATTACATTTATAGTTTTTAATTAAAGTTAAACTCTTATGAAAAATAATCATAATTTTCACATAAAGTAACTATATTTCACAATCACTAACAATCCATGATCTATGATCCGCTGAGTTCACCCATTACTTTGTCCAATTTAATCTAATTTATTAAGAAAATCGAATTAATGGACATGTTAAATTAAGTGCATTAATTGGACAAAATGATAATATACTGAATCAAATTAAATCGAATAGTTCTTACAGAAGTCAAACAGAAAGATGTTCATCCGCCCTTGACCACCGGAGAGGCAAATGATGTTTTGCTTTGCACACCACCATCATATTCCTGGCGTGCATTCTCATTCACCGCTCACGAAATGGTAATCAGTGGTGATTAATTATTACCAATCATTAATAGAGTAATAGTAGTAGTATATATATAATTTAAAAATGATATTATGAAATATTGCTCAAAAAAGTAATGATCCCTCTCGTTTCCATGGCTGATTTCGCAAACCGATTCGAAAGTTTGTTTGGGATTTTTGGTTTTCAAAACGGTTTTCTCTGCTTTCACTATTTCTTTTTCTTTTTTTGGTAATGCTTTCACTATATATTTTTTTATGATAAAAGAAGACTTGAGAAAATGAGTTAAATGAAGTTATCTACAAATTCAATTTCTACAAAATACTCAAACAAAAAAACTGTTGCAAAGATGAGATAGCTCAAGAGGTAGCTTATGTCAGTTTTAACTGATAAAACAATGGGTTAAAAACTTACTCAGACAATTAAAACTTAACACACATAGCAGATATGTAATATAATATAAAATAATAGGATTAAGAAAGATTGCGTAAGAAAATTTATACTGGTTCAGCCCCAATGTGGAACCTACATCCAGTCCCTAGCCAAGCTAAGCTTTTCCACTATCAACCGAGTGTTCTTTGATCCACCCTAGCTTCTCCAAGTTAGATACAAGCAAGTAGTATCTCTACACTACTTAACAGGTCGCTCACAGACCTAATTATTTGCTCACATAGCTAGATTTTCTTTTAGCCACATAGGACTCACTCAAAAGAGTAAAGTGTATAAAACTCTCAAGAGAGTAAGATAACTCATTGATTAACTCGTGAACAAAATACAACAATGTTTTTCTTTCTCTTGATCTCTTGGTATTATGATGTCTCTTGTTCTGATATCTTCAATCCTTTATGCAGTAAAGACTTTATAGTAAAGGAGAAAGATTTAACCTTTTGAAGGTGGTCCAAGCACTTGTACAACATGTACAGAAGTGCAGCATCTTTTTTGAAAAGTTTATTTTGCTTTGTTGGGTGTTTGTTAGAACACGAGCAATCATTTGACTTTGAGTTTCAGCTTTGCAAAATTGCAGAGGCATATCAGATTATTGGCAGCCTTTTAGGATCAAGTAAGATCAATCTTGGAAGTTGCAATATATTGCAACATTACAGGTTCCTTTCTGGTAGCTGACTCATCTTCATTCATAAGACAACTCATTGGGAATCCAAAACTGTTGAAGTTTGCACAAGGTTAAGCACACCTATCTTTATTCATAGGCATCATCATCTTATTCTTTCTTAGGCTTCATCCAGGACATGCTCTTCATCTTTCACAAAGGTCTTCTAATCTTCATAGGAATAACTTGATGTCCAAGTTTCTTGATGTACATATTTGAATTCTCACGACGATAACTTTTACATTTAATTTAAAGACTTGTATGATCTTTATTTTCACTTGAGAATCTTCATATTCTTCATGTAGTTCAAGATAACACCTATTCTTGAACTTTAAGCATTATGTACTTGAGAATATCCTTGATGTATAATAGTGAAAAATCTATACATTTGTTCTTTGATTAAGATCAAGCATTAGCAATATGTATTACTGAATTAAACATTATATCCATCATGTTTGTTATCATCACATAGATAAGCTCTAGGGTATCACTTTGTTTTGTCATATATCATATCTTGTTGGAAAAATTGGCTCATGTATATCTTGATAGGATTGGTTTTATTTATTATTAGTAATTATCCATGGTGATTTAGAAAATCTAAAGGATTTGAGTAAATCTTAAAGATTTGAGAAAATCTTTAAGATTTTGGAAATCTGTTAGGATTTGAGGTAATCTACAAGATTTATGAAATCTGTTAGGATAATTGAAAACTAAGGAGTCTTGGTTATAAATAACACAAATGGGCTAGGTGTGTGATTAAGAGAGAATGAGAGGAGGTTTTAGGTTATGAGAAAGGGTGTACAAGGGGTTTTGGGTTTGAGTTTGAGTTTTAAACTCAACGATTATTCTTGTATTATTTTTCTCTCATAGTGAAATTGTTTTATTCTTTTGGATGGACCTAGGCATGAGACTTGCTGACCCATGTTAAATTCTCTTGTTTATGTGCTCATATTGTTATCTATGAATCCTCTTGTATTGGTGTTTGTGTCGTATTTTATTTCTTGGATTTGTACGAGTGTTAGAGGTTCCTATTCTGCTGCAACTCTGGTCCTCGAACCCAACATATCTCTGCTTTCACTTTAAAAAATCTCAATGATTGTTGGGGGGAAATAATGAAAGTTTTTTAAAAGAAATTTGAGTAATAATAAATAAATAAATGAAAGTTTTCACAAAAATAGATTATGAGTCAATTATGAAAAAAAAAAAGAATAAGTCTATTATCATTATAGTGCCTATTTATCTTTTTGGGCTATACCTTTGCAAGAATTTTTTGTTGTCCACCATTCTAATTAGCTTTTATGGCCGAGTAGTGCTCCACGGTATTCTCACGAGTTAGGCCCTTTGGGGCTTCTATGAGACTAATTTACGGTCGGCAGCTTATAGCACAATAATTTTTGCTATCTTTTAACCAGAGCGACTCTTACTAAAATTTAAACTTACGTCCTATCTCATGAGAGCAAGCCTGCTTACCAGCTCGATCAACTCTCAGTTGGTGCAAGAATACCTTTTTAACTTGTAAGTTGTAACCAACTTATCAAGTATTCACCAAGTCTAGATTAATCAAATACCATTCATATGGTGGTCAGTTAGTCACTATCTTGATAATAACTATCTCTCTAACCTTTACTCATTAACAATTGAGAATTCGAAATTTCTTTCTTCCACCAGTGTTGCCGGCAATAGAAAATGAAAAAGATATTGTTTCTGTTATTTTCTTCAAAACAAACGTTTTTGTTTTTACTCTTTCTACATATATAAGTAATTAAGTATAACCACATAAGTGTTCTATAGCTTCCAAATGGACATCCTGATATTAATTAATATCGTGAATTAAAGTTTGATATGGACGACTTAGTATGCTATAACGTTCTGACTTTTGAATGAGATTCTCTTTTTTGGGTGAGTCTAGTTTGAGCGAAAGTTTAGATTGTATTAAATAAGGGGTAATCCTCCAGCTAAGGACTCAGGGTTCCTTCAACCTCTACACTTTTTTTAGTTACATGTTGTAATCATGAGAGTGACAAATTGGGACAATTCTTGAGTCAAAATAACGAATAAGTAATTTGTGGAAGTAACTAATATTAATTTAACACTGCATATTTTAACTTTGATCAAATAAAACTTGTCAAATTAATAAAATATTTTTTATTAATTTACTGTAAAAATTAAATATACACTGCATATATTTAATGTTATTTTATGTACAACTTATTTTTATAAAAAAGATTATTAGTACAACTTATTCCTTTAACTTTTGGTAGATAATAAAATTGTTGTAATTTATTTTATTAATTTCTTAAACATTTGATAGATAATAAAATTGTTGTAATTTATTTTATTAATTTTTTGATTGGTATTACTTTCTTTAGGTATCGAATTTTATCATTTTAATAAAATTATGACGAAGGAGAATAAATTACATTAAAAAATATAAAAATAAATTACATCTAAATTATATAAAAAGTTAATTCAATAAATATAAATTGGTTGAAATTGTTAAAGTTGATAAAAAAAATTTTAATGGAAGAAATGCATATTCTTAAAAGAAAAATTAGTTATGATTACGAGTCATTGTTATTTGTGACTTAACCAAAAAGATTTAATATTTATATGAATTTAATTTCAATTTACTGTCAGTGTAAAATTTCTTTACACTGTCATTCAATCATGTGTTGACACATCATTAAAAGAGTTAGACTTTCTAGGTGTTTGTTGTGATAGTCAAACTCTTTTAATGATTTGGCAACACATAATTGGATGATAGTGTAAAAAAAACTTTACACTAACGGTAGATCAAAATTAAACTCTATTTATATACAGAATGTGCAATCTCCATGGGGCAACATCACTTGGCAAAGGGTGGGGTGGGGGGTCATCACGCACGGTGAACTCCATTTTGGTAAAATCTCCATCGTCTTCTCTTCACAATTATCTCTAACTGTGTGATTTCTGTTTCATTGTTGTTTTTCTTGATAACCCCAAATTGAAAAGGCAACTTTGCAATAATATAACCTATAGTTATAAAAATCGGACCGATTTGGCTGGTGGATTAGTGAATTGGTCAAGTAATTAATCCAGGTGATTAGTTGAATTAGATATGTCTCAGATACTGCATGACCTAGTTTGACTCGATCGATTTGGGCTGAAAACTAGTGACCCGACCGGTTGAACTAGTGAACCAGCCAGGTCACCAAATTAAAAAAAAAAAGAATATCTTTAAACTTTAAGAAGTTATAACTTTCGACTCGTTTGTCCGATTTAGACTAATTATATGTCAATTTCATATAAATTTTCGAAATTTAAGTCATATTAGTTTTAATTTTTAAAAGAAAAAAAACTTACTTTCTGAGTTATGAGCATTTTAATAAAAATATTAGAGCTTTTTTTATGAATTAAGGGTTAAACTCTTTTCTTTCTTAAAGGTCATCATTTCTCTTAAAATAAAGATATTTTAGTTATTTATAATGATAAATATTATCATACGTAATGTCTGTATATATATATATAATTTTATACGGTTCGACTAGTGACTCACTAATTGAACCAATGACATATTAACTCAGTACTCTAACCAAGTTGACTACTGATCAGAGTTTAATAACTATGATATCACCAACTTGTGGGAGAAAAAAACATTGTTTTCCATCCAACCGATCAGAGTTTAATAACTATGATATCACCAACTTGTGGGAGAAAAAAACATCGTTTTCCATCCAACTGGCCATCTGCCACCTTTAACACTCCCCCATCAAAAACAGATTTGGATTCTCTTAAAGTGTAAGTAATATGAGAAAGTTATTTTAAAGAAAAAAATATATATAATTTATTAATTCTATTTTTGTCTTTATCTTTTTAACATTAACTCATATATATTACTTATTAATATGTGACGATCTTGATAAAAAATAAAAAACCCTAACCTGCAAAACCCCTTCCACTACAAATTCTATCTCTTTTTCTTTCTTTCGTTGCTATCTGGTTTTGAACTTTTTAATCTCCATTTCCCCTTTATTTTTTTCGCTTTGTGAGGAAACGACAAATCCCAAAGCAACGACCACACACAACAACACGACACAAGCGACCGCGTACGTGGTTCTAGCTTTGAGGCATTATAATGGGTCTAAGCAAGCTAGGAACTGCAATCACGGTCATCGCCGCCGCCACTCTCACGGCCCTCTTCGCGGAAATAATCTACATACTGTGTCGCCGTATGAGACTCCGTCAGCGCATGCGCGTGGAGCCTCAAGAAGCTTCTCTTTCAAGTTCGTCGTCTTCTCCGCGGGAGAGGGAGAGTGGGCTAGAGCTGGAGCAACAGGTGATGAAATGGCAGTGTATATACGGACCCTCAAGGATTTTGTTCACGATCAAGGAGGAAGAAAGAGAGGGGCTGGAGTCCGAGAACGGTTCATCCGTGGAGAGTAGTGTGGTGGTTATCAAGAAGAGCGACATGTTGTGGAGGAGTTGAACGAAGCGACACCCTTCTCGACGCCCTGTGCTTCCCCTCTCTACTACACCCCATCCTCTTCACCGAGTCGCGAGGTGATTAGGCTCAGTAGGGACAGCAACGGATGCCTTGCTTGATAACGCTGGCTCACGCATGACTCAGTTTTGAAATGAAATGACAAAACAAGGTAATAGCAATAGGTATCCCAAAGTAAATAAAAATTTACTGCTTTGCTAATTTAGATTAGATTAGGAAATGAAACTGATGATAAGGGATCCTCAATTCTCCACTCTCCCACTCTCTCTCTCTCTCTCTCTCTCTCTCTCTGACATATGAAATAATGAACTTACGAACTATGGTCTGAAGAAAATTAAAAATTATTAAATGAGGGCTAGCAGTTTAGGTTTTTGATATGCTCTTTTGATTTTATGCTGTCTTTTCATTGTTGAGCTAGGGCGACGCCACTGAGCGGTTACGTCTAGGCGTCTTGCTCTCTCTTTCAATTTTTTTTTCACTTGACAAAATTTGACAAAATTTTCAAACATTCTTTTAATTATTTAAATTTAAAAAATATTAAATTAAAAACAAAATCATTTAATATCTAATAAACTTAAAATAAATAAATTATTAAACTAATTTATTAAGAGAATATTCAAATAATCAAAGTTTTTTACTCTTTTTTTATATTACACAAACTAGGTATGTATATAATTTTGATCATTCAAAAAATGTTATAATGAGATTAGGTTGTTATGCAATAACTTACATGAGAGTAGGTGAATAGTGCGTGTGTATAAATTTGTATAAATATTACTACTTTTTCTTTTATTTAAATAAAATAAATATTTATTTATGAAAAAAGATATTTTCACAAATTTTTATGATATAAATGTACAATCTAAATAATTTAAAAAATAATTTAATTTTTATTTATTGTAAATAAATTTTTACGTTGTCATCTAATCATATGTTGATAAATTATTAAAAGAATTTAATTATTACAATAATTTTTTAAGACTTTTAAATTTTATAATAATATATCAATATATAATCAGATGATAATGTAATATTGAAAGTTAATTAAAATAAATTATTTTGCAATTACGTTACTTTATTTATTCATCTTATAATTATGATATTCCAAAGCAGGGAAAGCACAAAGAATCGTTAATGCCTTGCGTTTTCTACGGTCAAGTGGGCCTATGGCTCATCCCTTTTCGGCTTTCAGACAAAGTGCCGTAGATGGCATTTTCATTTTTAATCAGGCCTTTGGGACAATAGCGTATAGGACTACAACTAGTTGGTCGGTCACCCGTTCGTCTCCCATGGGCCGCGGGATATTTTTCTTTTTGTAATCTTTTTCTTCTTAATTATGGTTTACCCAGACATAGAATGGAAAGAACCAGTGGAGACATATCACATATGAACTGTGCCATTACGTAGGGAGAAAAAATGAGTTTAATTTTAATTTAAAGTTAGTGTAAAAGAAAATTTATTTTGTTATTTAATTATGTATTATTATATAATTAAAAGAATATAATTATTATAATAATTATTTAAAAAATTTAAAATTTTAATAATATGTTAAAATATTATTAAATAATTATGTAAAAAAAATTTATACTAACATTAAATTAAAATTAAATTCAAAAAATATATGCAACCGCGCATCTTACATATAATTTGTAATGGTCTTAACTTTGATAACTATTATGTTTGTTGTTTTGCTTATTTATGTCAATTAAAAACCATGAAGCTGCCCACATAGAAAAGAAATATAGTATATTTTACACGATAATACCCTGTAACTCTAAGCATGGTTAACACTGGCATAAGTCATAAGTCATAATAACACTGGCATATATATGCAACCGCGCATCTTACATATAATTTGTAATGGTCTTAACTTTGATAACTATTATGTTTGTTGTTTTGCTTATTTATGTCAATTAAAAACCATGAAGCTGCCAACATAGAAAAGAAATATAGTATATTTTACACGAAAATACCCTGTAACTCTAAGCATGGTTAACACTGGCATAAGTCATAATGACATGCCCCATTTTTTCTGTAAAATACTTTACGTTGTGTCCATTGTGGAGCAATACTGATGCCACAAATTCACATTAATTTGTTTTATTAAAAAAAAACTTTACGACTTTAATTTGTTTATCGATTTGTGAGATAATCAATCAAACAAAATAAAATTTGAGCTTATGTTTTATCAAAGGATCGTGGCACTGGATTTTCTGAACATTGTAACTACTATCAAAATAAAACATAAGTGAAATTAGAGATTTCCAAGGTAGCTCTCTTATGTTAATTATTTTTACCCAACAATCTTGTTCAATAATAATGTCAAAGTATTAACTCTTTTTAAAATATAAATTATTAGGTAAAAGTTTATGAACAATTTTATATCACTAATACGTCTTCTTACATAATAGTCTTTTGAACTAGAAGTATAAATAATATATATGTTCATTATATTTTATGTTGAAATTTAAATTTTTATTTTAAAAAATGAGACAATAATGATCAAACAAACTCTTACTCAATCCTTTGATATTATATTAAAAATCAATTTTTTTAAAAGGTTAAACAGTCTCATATTAGTTTTATATCTAAAACAAGAAGAAAAAAAAAAGTACGAGCAGCGTACTTATGTATCATTTGGCAATCTTAAACACATATTTCAACCAAAATATTATAAGTCAAAATAACCTTCAATTAATGATGCCCAAAGCCCCAAACCTCACGCATTCTAGACTTTCAAAGTTTGCAAAATCGCCTTTTCAGCTTCTGATATGGATTTTCGATGGAAGACAGGAGTTGAAACAAATCAACCCATACTCAAATACCCATGGCATATCTGTTACAACTTACAAGAGGGTCAAGGGAGCATAAAAAGGTAACGAGAGAGAGAGGCTCTTACTTGGGCTTGGCAATGGAGCGGACAGAGATGGGCTTTTGTCCACTCTCAACCCGCCCACACCTTTTAAAGGAATTTTTAACATGTTTTTATCCGCTCCGCGAGTTTTGTAAATAAAAATATGTATCATACTTATAAAGAAATAATAAAATCTGAACACTAATCGCATATACTATCTAATACACAATATAATATAAATTATTAAAAAAACTACTCATTGTATAAAAAATTTCGAGTTACATCAAGTATGAAACACATTCTTTGTGGAAGAATAGGGAGTGCAGGTAAGGTAAGGGCAAGTAGACCTTAAACTTGAACTCATCCCACCTCGCAACAATTTTAAACTTGTCCTGCTCTGCCTTTGTTGCAGGACAGATTAGGTACTCGCGGAGTAGGTTCAAATTGACATTCTTACTCCTACTCAAGTGATGTTTGTGGTTTGGATTAGTTTAATTTTAAGAGAGAAAAGTCATTTGAATTAAATTATTCTTATATTAAAAATTATTCGGTTTGTTTTTAATTAGAGAACCAAATTTATCATAATTGGGTTGGTCCAATCAATTTTTGGTTAAACACTTTTTACTTTAAAATAATTCATACATAATTTCATTTTTTTCTTTCTATGGCCCAACTAAAAATAAATTAGCATAAAAATCTTAATAAAAACATCATTAAATATTTATAAATAATAAATTAGCTTTAAAATATTTATAAAAATAACAATAAATTAAAATTTAATTATTTATAAGTATGTAAATTATTAAAAGTATATAAATAATTATATGAGTTCCTTTAGTTTAGTTTCATAAATGAAAATGAAAAATTAAACAAAACTAATTAATTTTCATTAAAAGAAAACAAAATAAGTTTAAAATTAATGGATTTTGTTTAATTTTTAATTTGATTTATATCATTTTTGTTGGATTATGATTACCCTTACCTCGAAGTGTGGGAGAGAAGTATCTATAATTCTATATAGCAAGAGGGAGTGTGTGAAGAATTGGGAAAGCGCATGATAATCTCTAAAACCACTGATAATGAGGAAAGGATTGCTGCAAGAGAATTACCTTAACTAAACGCGTGTAGGAGTGGGGGTCGGGTGGTTCGATTAAAATACGCGTTTGCATTTGTTGGTAGATCATTCCAATACTATATAGGATATGATCGGAATAGGATGTGTTTATGATAGCGTTTATGCGTTTCAGCGTGTATGTATTCTATATATTGTGCGTCCACTGTTGCTGGTTCTTGGAAACTTCCATCTTCAAAAGCCATCGACTCTCGCATTCTTTTCTTTTTCAACTTACCATTTACTCTCGAGTTTTCTTTTTTGTCATTAGTTCATAGTTCATACACAAATTCTCCAAACAAACGATGTCATGTGACGTTTACAACAGGCAACTAAATTAATATCATTTGTACCTATTGGAACATGCTGCACATTTCTATAAAAGTCCAAAATTACGGCTACAAAAGTCAATAAATTTGGCTGGATAATTGAAGAAGCTTCTAGACTATTAGCAAGTTTGTAGCCAGACATTTCTAGCAAGTAAGTCGTTGCAAGAGTTAGAAGAATTATGTAAGAAAAATGAAAGAAAAACAGAACATGCTAGATACTCTGAGCTTACATAACTTAGTGTCAAAATGGCTTAACTTGATTAGTGGACTTGAATGAGTCGTTAAAAAATATGAGTTAAGTTAATAAAATTTAAATTTAATTATTTTTTAGCTCAACTCAATCTAATTTGATTGAAGATTAGCGGGACATGAGTTAGCTCATCTTAAATTACGTCGGCCTTATGGCTGAACATACATTTCTCCCAATTTTAACTTAGCAGCTCCTTAATATATTTAACACTTATTTATTGCCCATTTCATTAAAAAAAAAAAAAAAGCCTTAAGGTAGCATTAGCTTCATTACTCCATCAACACTACTGGAATGTGCAGGTAGCATCAATCCATTAGCATTTAGCAATACGGGAGCATGCAGTAGCCTCAATGCATTATATATATATAACTTGAAAATGAGAATGCCTTTTGACATGCAGTAAAATGTTGTTATTCTTCATCAAAGTGCTTCTAACGTTAATACGTTAGAAATTTATATATAAAAAGCTTATTTTTTTAAAAAAATTCAAACTATAAAAACAAAAAAAAAGAAAGAGGCTAATGAGCTGACTCCCCAACCCGTAGCCCGCATAAGTTTAGATTAGGCTAATAATTTATTGGACCAAACTAATGTTAACCTAACTCAAATTTTTTTTTTTAGAAATAAAAAAATTCTCAAATTTGAAAATATAAAAAAAAATATATAAATATATATATATTATGATATTCTAATATAAATAAATAATATACTATTTATATAAAAAAATATATTAAATGAATTTCGAAATTCATTTATATTTATATATAAATATATAAATAATATATTCAAAATATAATATATTAAATAAAATATTTGACTTGGTCCGAATGGACACCCTTGGTCATGAAGTCAATAAATATCCATATCATGTAACTCATATAGTGTGTTGAAGGGTTGGAGGGAATACTACGTACAAACTATGCAATCTACCCTTCAACCTACCAACATAATTTTTATATAACTATCAATTACAAAACTATTTCTACTAAATCAACTATTCCCACTCCTCATTTTATTTCTTTTCCTCCTAAAATCCTACAATATTTTATTAGTTAAGTCCTCCCAATGATAAATATATCAAAATGACCATTAAAAGTTATTTTTTATATCAAATTAATATTTTAATATTAAATTAGTCATTTAATATCATTTTTTATATTAAATTAATTATTTAAAAAAATTAATTAAATTAAAAAATTAAATTAATAATATTTAAATTTTTAAAAAATCAAAATAAATATTTATTATTAAATTTTTTATCCAACAAACCTGTACCCAAAACATAAAATTAACCCCGCTCAACTTAAGGGAAGGGAGTAAGTTTTCTAAACAAAACTTTATAAGAAAGTCATTGGTACATGCTCAATCAAATCTGTACAATAGTCTCATAGACATAACTTCGGCAACAACAAAAAAGCACAAACAGCGTACTTATGTATCATTTGGCAATCTTACGCACATATGTCAACCAAAATAATTTATAAGTCAAAATAACCTTCAATGATGCCCAAAAGCCCAAAACGTCACGCATTCTTGAGTCAGAGTTTACAAAGTCGCCCTTTCAGCTTCTGCTATGGTTTTTCGATGAAAGACGGGAGTTGAAACCAGGGCTGCTCAATATTTTTTGTGGCCAAAACTAAAATTATAAAATGAGATATATATATATATATATATATATAAACATAATATAATTTTTTTGATTAATATTTTATAATTAATTTTTATGATATATATTTTTCAATTAATAATATAACAAATTTATTAATTTTTTTTAGATATTGTTAATCTTAGGTAAAATTTAAAATTACTTTGAAATTAATGAAAATTTTGCTTGATCTATTATGGAGAAAGCATAATTAAGAAGTTGATATTACAAATTTAAAATAAATTGGTTTTATAAGAAAAGATTAATTGTTGGTGTCTAATAAATACAATAATCATTGATTGACATTAACCGTAAATAAGAAAAATAATTATAGAATTAAGAATTAATAAAAGTTGTACGAGGTGAGAGAAATAAGAAATTTACAAAAATAAACTTTAATTAGAGATGTGAGAAAATATGTGCTTATGTAAACATTTTATTAGTTATATTAGTTTTTACATAATTTTAATAGATTATTGATATAATAGGTATAAAATTATGAAGCCTATAAAATAGGTGACTTCAAACAATAGCCTTGGTGGCCTTACCCTCTGGCCGGCTCTGGTTGAAACTGGAAACGAATCAATCCATACTCAAATATCCATAGCATATCTGTTACAACTTACAAATTAACAGTCTAACAAAATGTTATGTAACAATTTAACTTCCATGAAATAATAGGATATTATAATCTTTAAAAAAGAAAAGAAATAAAAAATACTCACTCACAGGATAGGAATATGGAAACTTACCTTGATCTAGCTATAAAACACGCTTCAAACTTCGAATTAAAAAAAAAAAAAAGCGGCATATCAGGTAGCGTAAAAATGCAACCATGATTAAATTAGAACTAGGTATAGACTCACGCATTACATAGTCGTTTGAAGTACTAATTGCATAAGCTTATTATTTTATAATAAATCTTTCTCTCCATTTTGAAGTTTCTAAACTTGTCAACAATTAAAAAAGTTGTGAGAAATTATCACCAAAAAAGAGAAAGAAGAAAATATAAAAATGAGAGAATGAGAAGAGTTGTGAATTGATGAAAGAAAGAGATGATTATGTGAAAAGTATTAAATATAAATAATTGAAAAAGAAAAATGAGAAGACATTTAAAGAAAAGCTTAAAATCTTACACATATGCTAATGTGATTCAAATAAAAAAAATTATAAATAAATTTACTTGACAATTAAACAAAACTTTAAGAAACTGATATTGCAGCTGCAGAACCAGCGCTTCAGCTTTATATATTGTATAAACAGCATTGATTCCTAGATTTGAAGTTTTCAACAATATGATCGAAAAACTGAGGCAATCACCAACAACTACCAAACCAAATGTCTAATTAGTAATTACTAGCTATGTGAAATACCAACTGCAGTTAACCAAACTCGTGATATATTAAAGTAACAGTATTGCCACGGTCAGCCGCCATATCCCCCAATCCAAAAGTCAAAATTATTACATTATCATTCAGAAAGAGAGAGAGAGAGAGAGAGAGAGAGAGAGAGAGAGAGAGAGAGAGAGAGAGAGAGAGAGAGAGAGAGAGATTTTATATGCCTAACTTACTGTAATGCTGAAATACATAATAATTTTATATGAATTATAGTATTTTTTTTTGGTGATGTGATGAAGCAACAATACATTAGAGTACGATATTCTCATATTGTGATTAAATATCTCATGTTCAATACAATGGTTCTTTAATGATTAAGATAGTGTGTATTTTTGTCTTGATTATTAATTGAGATCATAAACGGTTAAATTAACACTTAAGATAATTAATTTCCTTATATGCATCATGTTGATGTAAGAAGTGTGTCTTTAAAATAACTTAAAGAGAGATACTTAACCTCGAATAATTCAAAATTTATCCTAAAGGTGCCTTACAGATCAATCCAAAAAAATAATAAAAATCTCACGTTCATTTTATGTCGATCCCTGATTTTTGTTGATACGGTGTCCTAATGCTGTATACCAACGATGCTTAAAATAATTTCATATTTACATAGAGAAACACAGTCATTTCCAAGACAAAGATAAATTAAATAAATAAATGAAAATGAATAAGATTACTTGTTTTTCATTATACTAGACACTCAGACAGAACGCACGCTCAAAATGTTGAAAGATAGAAGTTAACAAGAACAAGCAATCGAAAGGGAGTTGCAACGAAAAAAATGTTGAAGAGAAGTGGTAGAAACTAAGCAATTGGAATACAAGAGACTTAGAGCATAAATTTTTTTGTCAAAAATATTGTTTTAATAATTGAAAAGACTCAGGCTATTGCTTATATTACCAACCATACTTATCTACGAGACAGAAGATAAAAAAAACACAAGTTGCTCTTCATCTCAACTCATTTAACCTATAGCTATCTAGTGTTTAGTTTAAGAGAAATTAAATTAATATCTTCAGAAGTAAAACCAAATGGAAAGGTCCCCTTAGTGTAGCTTATGTGATAAAGAGCTGGTACATTTAGGAAAGTAGAGGGGGTTCGATCCCTCTCCAATATTTTCCATCGTCATATCTCCTTCTCCTACCCCCTCTAGTGGGCCCACCCAATAGCCCTACGATGGGACCCTTCCATTGGGTCCCACCCTACCAAAACAAAAAAAAATCACATGCAAAGAATTTCCTCATAATTTATCATAGTATAAATGTTTCATTTATTACTTATCATCACATTATAATAACCTTTCTCGTGTTAAATGTTTCTAACTACAATTAAGAAAAATTGCAACCTCTCTTACGTCATATAATGCTTACTTTCCTTGTTATTTGATGCCATATTACAATAATTTCTTTCCTCCTATGTTATAAAACTCTTACTCTTAAAGGTAGTTATTATAATTTTTTAAAATAATTACTTAAAAATTAATAGCATGTAAGAATAAGAAATTTTTTATTATGTAATAATATATAATAATACAACCAAGTATAATATTAGAAATAAAAAAATCATATCATTCGCATGCCCTATCTTATCTCCTCTTTCATTTATTTTTAATAATTCAAATTAAATATAGTACATACGTGTACAACAATTATAGATTTATTTCTATACTTTTATATATATATATTCTTTTATATTTGTTTTTCTAAGAAAAAATTAGGAAAAGGAGAGGCTATTTGATTCCAATGTCTGAACATAGCATAAATTGTAACAAGAGATTTATAATGATACTTAAATATCGTGTGAAAATCAAATATAATCCTTTCAAGTAAATATCTCAATTAATCCTTATCACCAAAACAACTTCATTGTTACATATTCTCAGTGGCCGGGTTAAACCTTTCGAGCTAAGTTTTTCAATTTTTAACGAGGGAATGTCTTCTAAAAGATATGCATGTACTTTCTTTCTGTTTTTAAAATAATAAGTAGGGGTTGATTCTCTTTATAATTTGTTTATTCTTTTAAAAAAATCGAATTGCTTACTGTCACTTTCAACGGCAGTTGCAGTTCAAAGGTACTCGCTCTCTTTTCTTTATGTTACGGTGATATTGACCATGTCTAAGTATCTATTCAGACGTTAGCTTGAGAATGCTTTTTTATTTTTGGGTACTACTACGATTCATAAAGTCCTCCATAAGTCATTTTATATTCACATCGCAATCACAGGCAACTTCAGAAACCAGAGAAACTAATTTACGAAAGAGCAGGGGGAAAATCATATTTATTTATTAACAAGTATGATATAAATAATAATATACCAAAAATCCACTCCCCCAAATGGAATCGGAGGATGTAGAAATATACCATATATATCTATAGTAATAAAATCCATAAGGAGCCTCTAGGAGTATGACTATGTCCAATCCATGAAACAAATATCATGAAGCAATAATGCAAACCACAAAAAAAAAGAACAAGAACAAGAAGACAGTCAAGGGTCGGACCAATGGATCCATATCGATCATTAATCCCAGTCGCACTTGGTAGTCTCAAAGCCACCAGCAGGGGAGGTTCTATTTGCTGAAGTCAAAGGAACGTGCAAGTCACAACTAATCTTGGGCTTGAACTTCCCGGTCTTGAACACTCCCAACTTGAACCTCACCCTCAGATACAGCTTCACATCGATGCCGTAAACCCCTGAGCTCTTCTCTTTGTTCAGTTCCGAAGTCTGGTCAGCGCTAAGGGCTATCAGCTGCTGACCCTTGAACTCAGGGTTCAACTCATTGGTGGTCTTGTGCCCCTGATAGAAAGGATCCAGGGGCTCCGAGTCGAACCTAGCGTCCTGGTACAATGCGTGGGCTTCGATGTAGTCGTAGTAGATGCCGAGCCTCTTGTTGGGGTTGCGGACCGTGATGTTGAGAGCGATGTTGTAGTGGAGGGTGTTGTTGGTGTAGTCGAATTGAGTGAGGGAGGCATCGGTCACGTGAACCTTGACCATGTTGGGGCGGACGATGAGCCAGAACACAAAGACCGCGATGCCCACGACGATGATGATGGTCAGGATGAGTTTAAAAACGAGGCTGAAAAGGCAGCCGCAGCAGCAATCGAAGCCGCCACCACGGCCTGGGCGGTGGTAAGATTTTGGTGGTGGGATGGAGGGGCCGTAGTAGGCTCCGTTCAATTGGGGTTGTTTCTCAGGCATGGCTAAACTGATGAGTGATGAACGACGAATAGAGCAAAGTAGAGCAACGATAGAATAATAATCAGAATAAGAATATTACAAAACAACGCAATAGGGTCGAGGGAGTAGAAAAAGGTAACGAGAGAGGGGAGGCTCCTACTTCCAATGGGAGAGAGCAGTAAAAATATATATAGAAAAAGTTGTGAAGAATTGGGAAAGCGCGTGATAATCTCGAAAGCCACTAATAATGAGGAAAGGATTGCAACCAAGAGAATTAACTTAACCTAACGCGTGTAGGAGTAAGAGTGGGGTGGTTCGATTAAAATACGCGGTTGCTTTTGTTGGTAGATCAATGCAATGCTGTATAGAATATGATAGGAATAGGACGCGTTTATGCGTTTCAGCTTATGCGTATTCTATATTGTGCGTCCACAGTTGCTGGTTCTTGGAAACTTCCAAGTTCCAACTTCCAAAGCCATTGACTCTTGCATGCTTTCCTTTTCTAACTTTACATTTACATTTTAGTTTTCTTTTTCGTGGGTGAGGATTATTTTAATATTTTTTTTTATTGATCTTGTTTTTGACAAATATTTTTTTATTGATATTTAATATAAATTATTAAGTATTTATTAGTTATTATTTATATTTAATTATTTAAAAATATTTATTATGAAATCCACGGTCTCCAAATATGAAACCTATAAGATGCCATAACACTTTTGTTAATAGATTTTAAGATTTAATTTCTATCTACTGTCAGTGTAAAGTTTTTTTACACTGTCATCTAATCATGTATTACCAAATCATTAAAATAGTTAGATTTTTTAGGTAGTTGTTCTAATAGTCAACTCTTTTACTGATTTAGCAACACATTATTAAATAACAGTGTAAAATTTTTTTACATTGATAGTGAATAGAAATTAAACTCTAAATTTTATACGCAAATTCTCCAAACAAACGATGTGATGATTATACAGGGCAACTAAATTAATATAATTTATTTATACCCATAGTTTTTATTTCTATTTTTGTATTCTGTATTTCACAAACCGCCAATCTTTTTTTCTCTCCATATTTTTAAAACCCATTCAAAAAAACCATGTCTTTTATAAATATAATGGTAGATTTAAAATAAGTTGAGTTAACTTTTCAATTTGTCACGCGGTTGTAATATTATTAATTAAATAAATTAATAATAAATTTTTTTAATAAATAAATCTGAATTTTAAAGTCATGAAAATTGGCAAACTTTCCAACATATAATTTTTAGATAAATAATTTAAACAAGTACTTGTTTGAATATAGTTTCTTAAATAAGATTTTATTATCATAAATATAATATAAAATAAGTTGAATAACGTCACTTCAATAACAGCTTATAGAAAAAAATATAAGCGTCTATAATTTTAATAATTCATTATGGTAGATATAGTTTAAAAAAATATTATAAACGAACACAAATAATTAGTAAATTCTTTTAAATTATCGTAAAGATTTATTTTTGTAAGTTTCCATTTATAATTTATAAAAATAAATTCAAAACACAATTTACGAATTTCAAAAGTTATTGTAATAATTTTTTAAAATTATCTTAAAATATTTTATAAGTACTTATTGTAATATAAAAATTTAAATAAACTAAAAATAAGCTCATCTAAATAAAAAATAATCAATTCAACAATTATTGACACATGAATAACCAATTGGTACTAATTAAGGTGGGTGCTTATGGGATGAGTTATTCCATAAGATATTAAATATACAAAAATACCTTTTTATATAATAAGTTAAGAATTAATTCCGACAAATAATTGACTCAAATTTTCTTTAAAATTATGTCTCCAAACTCTTAATTGAATCCCAATATATCCAAAAAAAATTATGGTCACACATTTTAGGTTAGGGTTATTGGCATACTCATTTGTCTATTCATACTCCTCTTTAAATGCTTTCAAGTTTACTTTTTTAAATTACCCTTAAATAAATAGTCTCATTTTTAAGTTGTCAAACTTGATTTTTTTCTGGCTATTAGCTTTGAGTTTTTTTTTATGACTTTAATATAATTTGACTCTAACATATTATATAAATATTTTGAAAAAAATTAATAATAAAATGTGATCATAATATAATTTATGTGATTATAAAAAAATATAAAAGTCTAACTTATATTAGATAATGATTTATGTATTTGATTTTTCCTGATAAAAAGTATAACGATATTTTATTTTGAAAAGATTGTACTTTTGTTTAGAGAAAATTTATAAGTTAAAATTTAAAACGTAGATTGTGAAATGTTCATTGATACAAAAGCTATTAATAATTAATTTTAATATCAATTAATTTTAAATAAACATGTTGACATTTGGAGTAATATATCTTTATCAGGAAAAATTATTTTGTAGAGTATTTGAAATAATCTAATTACATACAAGTTTGTTAATTTTTTTTACCACAACATTTATATAAAATTTTCTAAAATTAAATTTTAAATGTTGATAATTTTAACATATTTTTAGATCTTTAAATGTTTGAAAAGAACTTTTGACCTGATAGTATAAAAGTGATTTAAATTATATTTTATTTACAATAATGAAAAAGTCTTTGATGTGTGAATTTAAAAAATTTTAATAAAAAAATTAGAATTAAAAATAAGTATCTTTTTTAAATATATGATTTTTCAGTTATCATTTAAATAATATTTATTTAATTATTAAATAAAATGTAAAATAAAATAGTATTGTATTGATAAATTTTATTATTAATAGTATAAATACATGATTATTAAAAGATGATTTATGACTTAAATTCATTTATGATTTTATGAAAAATGATATTATCATATAAGCAATATTTAAATAAATACTAACATGACATATTGTAAAAAAAATATTAAAAAAGAAGTTAGAACTAATAAGTTTAAATAGATAATGATATAGAAAGTTTCAATAAATATAAGTTTGATTTCTTAAAAGAAAAAAACTTAAAAGGTAATTGAGAAAATAAAAAATAAAAGTAGTTATGAGAGGGTGTTCATAAACAAATAAGACTGTTAATAACCTCATTCCACATTTTAACCTGGGAAGTTATTCTTGCTAGAATTCCTCCCTCCATCCAAATTGATTAGTTTTACAGTCAATTAATAACTATAACTATGATAGATTAATGGTAAGAGCACGAGTGAAATTCATTTTTTTTTCCTTCTCACTTTTAATGCAAATTTTAGGACATCTATTCTGAGGATTTTATTTTCTAAAGGCCAGCTTTATAAGAGCACGAGTGAAAGTCTTCTTTTCTCTCTCTCTCTCGCTGGTCAACAAGTGAAAGTCATTTGAGGCAGGGGAGGTGGGCCAGCGTAAGGCCCATCTTCTTCTACTCCTCCATTGAAGCCCAAGATATCTAGTGGCCCGTTGTAACGGCCAGCCCATTCTATATACCCCATCTGCTGCAAAGGGTTTCTTAATAGCTCAATCTGTTCATTCAAAGCTAAGAAACCAAATATAACCCAATGGAATTGCCCATGCTATTTTTTCCTTTTTATTATTTGTTTTGGTTGAATTATTATTTTTATTTTTATTTTTATCATTTTTATTATCGTTCTATATGTTTTCTTTTTCATTTAAATGGTTATAGTAAATTCTGCCTAAATCAGCTGTGCACAATGTGATCAAGAAAAGCACATCGTACTAAACTGGAGATATTGCCTAGTACTTTTACTGTTTTACACATGAAGCTCTCAACTGTAAATGTTTTTCTTTTTTTAATTATTGAATATCAATTTGGCTTCACTTAATTGTTTTTAGCATCGGAAACTATTCATACTCCTCACCCCCTTTGTAAGAGCTCTTAATTATCACTTTCCAATACCACCTCCATTATTTGAAGACTCGGCCCGGCACTTTTAAGTTCGATTTGGGGTCGACAAATTATATTAGTCCTGTTACCCATACTAATTACACACCTATTGATGAAAAAATGGGGGAAGGTAGGTGAATAACTGATCCTTTAACTTCAGATTCACCCTTTTAAGGTCATGTCTTGCACATTTAAGTTTTATTTGATTTTCGAATAAAGATTAATTAGAACACGTTTACACATAAAATCTCTATGCACAAATATATTGTAAGAAAGATTTGATCTGGGTTTTAAAAGTTTGTTTAACGGTGAAAGTAAATATATAATGTAAATTTTGATCTAAATTTTAGAAGTTCGTTTAACAGTGAAAGTGAACTTATAACGTATAATTATATTATGTCACAATTTTAAATTTAAATTTTATCAATGTTCTAAGAGATGTCCTGAGAACTGAATAAATTAATCCTGGGCAATTGAAAAAAAAAAAAGGAGACTTTATCTGATTTACAACGTAGATCTTATATTAATACCAACTGGCAATTCTAGAGTACTCATATAAAATATTTTATTACATGGAAAACATTTGTTATTCACAGACCCAATATTCCTTGATCCAAGGGGCCTAAGTCGACCCACATTTTGCAAATCCCTTGGCAGTGGCTTGGGGATCTCTGATTTGCTAGCTTGATTAATATATCAACAAAACAATTCATATCCATACTCAATTGCTATAACGGATGCGCATAAACATTAATAAACGATCATAAACACTGACGAGCTTGCCTAACCTTATAAAAGAGGTTGAACCTTGGATATGTTTAGGAAGAATTAATTTTAATGACTATTAATAAGGAATTTAATTTTAAAGGACATAAAAAATTTAAATTATTAAAAATAATTATTCAAATTTTTTTTAAAGAGAGCAATCGTTAGATTTTATTTAATGGACAAAAATACCATTAATAAAACTCTTTTTAGAAAATCATTCAACTTTATTTATATTGTTAACCACTTCGTGAGAATATTTGATCACTTAATAAAAAATAAATAATTATTTACATATTGTCTTTTAAACTTTTTGTAAATTTATTTATTTTTACTATTATTAGTTATTCCACGTGAATACTCGACCATTTAATAAAAAGAAATAACTGATTGCATATTGCCTTCCAAACTTATTATAAATTAATTATAACTCTATTTACTATTGTTAGCCACTCTGCGGGAACATTTGACCACTCAATAAAAAGAAATAGTCATTTGCATATTGTCTTCTAAACTTCTTATAAATTTAGAACTTTATTTATTATTGTTAGCCACTCTGCCAAAACACTTGACCACTCAATAAATAGAAATAGTCATTTACTTATTGTCTTTCAAACTTGTAAATTTAAAACTTTATTTACTATTATTAGTCACTCTGTAAGAATATTTAACTACTTAATAAAATGAAATAGTCATTCACATATTGCATTCAAAACTTTTTATAAATTTAAAGTTTTATTTACTATTGTTAGCTATTCAGTAGGAATACTAAACTACTTAATAAAAAAATAATCATTCGCATATTGTCTTCTTAAAAAAATTTTATTAAGAGTATTTTTGTCCATTAAGTAAAATATAATCATTCTCCCTAAATAAAATTTGAATAATTTTTCTTAATAATTTACACTTTTTATATTTTTTAAAATCAAATATATTTTATTAGTGGTACTTAAAATTAATTCTCCCTTATGCTTATACTTCGAGGACTCTTTTATTGTACATCTTACTAGAGCGTCATAATGCCATTTGTAGGTTCCAAAGGCTTTAGAAACATCTTAAAAATCAATTGCAGAACAAGGTTGATCTAAGAGCAATAAAGGTATAACACATATATATATTATATGTACCACCCATAGGCAAATAATGAATAATTAAAATAATGACTAAAGTTACACAGAATCATAATTAAGGGGGGAAAAATAAAAGTAAAGGAATAAAATTCCAAAACCAATCCAATAAATTAAATGTGTAGTCACTAGAAATTAATCGACATCGCACTTGGTGGGCTCAAAAGTAGTCAAGGCTGTGGTGCCGTTGTTAGAACTTAAAGGAACCTTGAGCTCACATTTGACCTTGGGCTTGAAGTCGCCGGTTATGAAGTCCCCGAGCCTGAACCTAATCCTGAAGTACAGCTTCACATCGATGTCATAAACCCCATCACTCTTGTCTTCGTTGAACTCCGAGACCTGATCATTGTCAAGCATCAGCACGTGCTGCCCTGAGAAAACGCCGCTCATGGGGTTCGTGCTCTTCTTGTACTGGCGGAATGAGTTCATGTGCGTGATCACGTCCGCATAGGAAAACCTGGAGCCCTCGTAGAATGCCCTGCCCTCCACTTTGTCGTAGTAGATGCTGAGCTTTTTGTTGGGGTTGCGGGCTGTGAAGTTGAGCACCATGTTGTAGCGGAGGGTGTTGTTGGCGTAGTCAAATTGGGTGAGCTTGGCTTCCGTCACGTAGAACTTGAAGGGTCGGGGTTGGACGATGAGCCAGAAGATGAGGATTGCGAGGCCAGCGAGGACGATGAGAGCGATGAGGAGCTTCCAGAAGATGCCAAAGAGGCAGCAGCAGCAGCTTCTGCTGCGGTGAGGACGGTAGCGGGGTTGCTCAGCCGGTGGAATGGAGGGCCCGTAGTAGGCACCGTTCAATTGGGGTTGCTTATCAGCCATGCCTTCAGATGAATGAATGAAGAGGAGATATGTGATGTGACAAAGAAAGGGAGAGGCAGAGAGATGAAGAGAGGTTGTGAATTGTAATACAAGATTTAATGGATAAGAGAGGAGGGAACTGTGACTTGTGAGAGAAGGGAGATGAGAGTGGTGCGTATATATAGAAGAAGGGCATTGAAGATTCTATGATAACAACGCGGTTGTGAGTACGTGTCCGTGTTAGACATTTGCCTAATTTAATTTCCGTCGTATGGAAGGAAAAGATCAATAGCGGATTGTATTGACCGGAGCGAAGTTTGATGTAGAATGAGTTTGCCCGAAAACACCATGAAGAAACGAACCTTGACGTGTACGGCTAGGGTGACCATGTTTGAGGGAGAGTATGCTACCCGTAAATAAGATTTATCCTACTATTTAGTAATTTGATATTTTTATATTAAAATAATAATATAAATAATATTAAATAATATAATCATATATAATGATATTTTTTAAATGTTAAATCACTTAGCATAACATCTTGAGAGTAGGTTAGACCTCCCCCATATTCGATTGTTGGGTTTGTTTGTTGTGATGGTACTTAACCATGACTGTTTTTATTGCCCACTAAACCTTGTCATTATGTGGGCCCAATGTCACTACTTATGTATCTATACTCATTAATATTTAGATTTAGTTTTAACAGATAATAAAAAAAATTTATACTGTTATGTAATTATTATAGATAAATCAATAAAAAAATTTGATTATTACAAAAATAACTTAAAAAATCTAACTCCTTTAATAATGCATCAGCACATTATTAAATAATAGTGTAATTTTTTTTTACAGTAAATCAAAATTAATCTCTTAATATTATGTGTTTTAAAAATGTTTGTCTTTCATGTTTTTATACAAACTTAATAAACTATAGAAAAAGTTTTAGCGTATTGTTTTTGGGTGAACTTTTAATGCACATATATGTGATTGTATATACAAAATTTGAACTGTTCAAAAACGTTATAATAAGACCCGATTGTTATCTAAAAGTCTTTTTTTCAGTCTGAGAATGGAACGTATACCTTCTACGGTTCTACCCTAATCTCATCACATTCTTACCACTTGGGCTCTATCTAAATAACAAAAAAAAATTATGAAAGTACAGCAACTATTATTACTCTTGTGGCAATTAATACATCCGTTTTTTTAAATAAAAATAAAAATTGTGGTCATGTTATTTCCGTTAGTCTAACATTTTCTTCTTTGCAGGTTAGCCGTTTTCTTCTTATTCTTCCTTTCAGTTTTATTTTTATTTTTTAAAATTATTGCTTCTCTTGTGGACGGGCTGGTTGGGCTTGGGAAAATTGTGCAGGAGGGCGAGCCGATTCACCTGGAAAATTGGCCCAAAATTTTAATGCATAGTTGATTCCTAAACTAGCCCGCAACTACAGAGGAAGGATGACGAAGACCACCACACCACACCACACCACACAGCCATACCAAATAAAAATCATGATTCTCAACCTGGCACTGCATTTCAATTGGAAACCTTGTTGATGGTCTATGTTAGCTGGTAGGGACACCTGATGGTGAGTCGGGATCCGGGCTTCACTTTAGTGTTTTGTTGGGCTTTTGGGCAGCCCATTTAAAATTGGTACAATTAAAATCCGAAGCCTGGGGCCCTATAATCAGGTCTACTGGCAGTACTGGGGCGCTGGAGGGATGAAACTTGTTTGGTGTCGCTGATGTTTTGTTGGATATAATGGTAATCATTTTTGTTTCCTGGACGCTATTGTTGAGTGAGATAATTCAATTGTTAGTTAGCTATAACTTGCTACTACTGTTAAGAAGTTGTTAGTAGTTATTGTGTTAGTTTCTGTTATTGTAAGATAGATGATGTGGGACCTATGAGATGTATATAAGTCTTGGTGTAACAGAGTGCGTGTGCATGAATAAAATTCTTTTTTTCTCAACCCTTCTCTCTGTTTTTTCTAAGTGAGTGTGTGAGTTTAATCTCCAACAGTTATAAGCTATTGGAAGGTTTTGACTTTTGGTAGCCTTTAATGTTAATAGGTTGTCTGATTGCTGGACATCAGTTGGTCAGCTTCTCTCACACTGACATTCTCTATGATCGAGTTAAACTCAGGCCCAATTTTGAGAATCCGCTCAGGGAGTAGCAGCCACCTAGCTAGTATGTGAAGAGGGACCCAAGCCCAGTTTAAGCTGTACTTCTGATTGTTTACAACAGTTCTTTTGTTCTTCACCTGTGAGTCCTGCGGCCCAACTTTTGGTCCCACTAATAATGTTAGGCTGGTTAACAGTATCGCTTTAGAGTTTAGACTTTAGACTTAACCGACCACAATCCTCGCCCTACTTCGGTGCTCACCCGACTCAGCACTCATCACATCCTGCATAGTGCATATAGTGCGCCTTCGGCTTAGGGAGAACCATAAACTAAGTTTAAGGATAATAGTATATGAATAATGCTTGAAAGAGGAAAAAATGCATAATTATTAAATATTACGTGAATTTTTATTAAAAAAAGTTAATTTGTGCAAAATAAATTTGATGTATATCTTGACGACTCAAGTTAGAACATTAAATCATTACTTAGAGAAATTAACTAATTTATCTAAATGTACTACATCCATGTGAGAGTACGTCCATAAAATCTTCCGGTGAAGTAATTAGTCTCGATTGATACAAAAAAGAATCAAAAAGTACGCTATTGTATAAAAAAAAAAGAAATAAATTTAATCAATACATAGATAATTTGCCTTGTTATATCAATTTTATATGCCATCTTCTAAGATATTTCACACTTGATCTTAGCCCAGAAAAGCGGAGAAAGGCATCGTCTTGTAAGAAATACTAAAATAAAACAAAGAAAGGAGAGATCAGGCTATAGTCAATTCAACTATGGTGACGGCGAGAGCATGTGATCGTTTGTTGGTCCTGTTAGAAGTAAGCAAAATACAATAATACATGAGTACACGTTCCTTTATGGTGGGGGTTCTAAATTCAGAATGCTTGATGAGTATCGTATGGAGCGTCGTGAGTCGTCATCAAGGTGGCGTGCTATCACATGCACTTGGTGGCCGGTTTTGAGTGTTGACAAATCAAAGAAGGTTCCTTTAATTTGCACAACCTTGACGGTGCTCAATACCAACGTAACTATATTTAAACTTCAAACCACTTTGATGCATATGTTGTGTTGGTTGGGTTGGGTCATTCGATCTTTGATTTGATTAGAAAATGTAACCAGATTGAACATAAGGGCCGTCCATTTGTAGGCATGACGTAAGGAAACCCCCTTTCCTTCTCTATATCTATTATTATTAGCCAAGGTAGGTGAGGGGGATTGAAAGAGGACCACACCAGCACCACTATGTCATGCCATGTGGTCCATGTGGATCGAATATACACAACCCCTCCAACCATTGAACTTGACCTCTATATTCATACTAATAAGAGAAAAATTCACGATACTATCGCTTCTTTCAGATCGGCCATCCCACAAGAGAACCTTTTCTGTCCAATACAATAAACTTTGTTTGTTTTTCCTTGGGTCCTGATTTAATTAATTAAGCATTCTTATTACTATTTTTTTTTTTTTTGGTGTGGGGTGGGGGGGGGTACGTACTTGCGTATACATCAAGTGTGGAGTCTGGGAGCAAGGGTATTCCTCCAGCTGAATGAATCCTAAATGAAAAATGAGAACAAAAGAAAAGCGGTCCAACAATATAAATCTTCAATTTCGATACTGTATACATACATTGATTAGATAATAAAACAGGTCACAGAATATAGACATGTGAATATACACATACATATGCCAACTTATAAGAAAGGAAGAGAAGAGAAACCAAAAGGTGAGAGAAGAACAAGCCAAATAAAAGCGAATCATACATGACTATTATTGAAAAGCAGAAAGCAAATGACACCATGAGACACTCAGCTCATTTATAAATTTATTATCCAAATTGAAATAATAAATTTATTATTATTTTAATTTAGCTCAACTGGCTTTGTTACAAATTGCAATTTTGCTACATCTCTGTCTCCTTCATCAACTTCACATTCTCCTCCAAGTGCATCTTATTCTATAGCAAAATGTACAATTCCAAATACCGTAACAATGGCACGTATACGTAATGACACAGTGACCAATCAATACAGAAGATATACGTACGAGAGAAGAAGAATACGTATACAAAAATATATGAAATGAAAAAGATCGAGATTATGTAAACACTAACAATAGTAAAGTAATACCAAGGAGCAGAGCAAGCAGGGAGACACAAAATCAACAACACAGCAAAGGTCTTTTGCTTAACGGCGTTGAATGAAGTTCCATCAAACACCGACGGTGCAGCGCTGGACCAACTGATACTTAACGGCGTTCTCGCCGACGGCAATCCCTTTGCTCTGAGGGCCGAAAGTGATGAACGCGGGGCAACGGACGTAGAGATGGTAATGGCCAGAGATGAAGGCACCGACCTTCCACCGGACCTTGCCGTCGACCTTGATGATGACGAGGACGTTGCCGTTGGACTGGTCCTGGCTGAGCCCCACGAAGTTGTAGGGAGCAACGGGCACGTTGGTGCCGTACACGAAGGGTGACCACACGTCAACCTCCTTGTGTCCCTGGTACGACGGCGGTATGGCGGTGCGGTAGGTGACCTGCTGGCTCCGGTAACTGACGTAGGTGTCGAGGCGGTCGTAGTAGATACCGATCTTGTCGTTGGGGTTGCGAGAGGAGAGGGTGACCTGGAAGTTGGATGTGAGGAAGTTCGGGACCGTGGCGTTGAAGGCGTAGACTGTCACGTCTTGGAGGATGAAGGAAGGCTTTGATGGCTTCAGGATTGCCCATATTATCAGAATTATCACCAGCACGATGAAGAGGAATATCACGATGCCCCAGAAGATCCGCTTGAAGATTCTTCGTTTCTTCCCCTTGTGGTGGTCACACGTCTTCGCCGACATGGTTGCGGTAGCTAGTGAGAGTGGTGCTAAATTGGCGGATCGGAGTTAGTAGTAGTTTTTCTTTCCCTAGTTATGTTTTTTTTATGGAGGAGAGAGAGAGAGGATTGAGAAGAAGTACGAGAGAGGGGAATGGGATTAAAAGTTAGAAGTAGAAGTGATGAGGGAGGAACCAGAGTGGAATATGCACTGGTTCTGTGAGGGAAGGGGAGGGGAGATGCCGTGTGATGGACGCTTTTCTGAACCGTGTGTGTGTGACTTTAAAGGTGTTAATTTATTTCATTTATAAATATAACTGTTGTGTTGAGAAAATATGATAAGATCATGTTATATGGTAGTAGAGTATTTTATATGTAATAAGTGAAACTAGTGACATCTGGTTGTTGAGGCGAATTAAACAAATAACTTGATTAATTATTACTAATTTGTTACTAATATAATATGATATAAGTGATAGATATTTGAGCTTCTTAAATATGTAGTTAAGAATTTAATTTTTGACTCATATGTATAAAAAAATTTTTATTAGAAAAGGTGAATTCCTTCAATAAATATATATATCTTAAGGAATTAACCTTCACCTGACTCATTTATATAAAAAATTATTTATTGAAATAAGTCAATTTTTTTAATAAATTTCTAAACTTAAAAAAATTAATCTCTACCATCGCAGACGGATATCTCAAAGCCAAAAAAATTATTACTAATTTGTTAAGAATACGTGAAATCCGTAACTGTATATAACTTTGCCCATTTCATCCCCCACTCTAGTCACTAGACTCGCTACAGATAACAAAAGCTTATTTTTTGTGGTCAATAACTACGTTGCTGCGTTTCTTACTGTATTAGTACTGAGTCACACCTTATAGTACACGCCTTTACAAATATGACATTGATATCATTAATTACAATTCTTGTTTTTTTCCCCCAAAAAGTTCATGAACGTATTTTTAAATAAAAAAAAATATCAAGTTACTATATCCCTGTGTTTATGTAACCAAAAAAGAGTATCGACGAAATGTCAAAAAATAAATAAAAATCCCTGTGTGCTTATGTCGTCAATTGGTGTGGGAGTTAACTTGTGAAGAATTACCTATCATCAGGTTGGATCAAAGATAGCTTATTCAAACGAAGATTTAAAAATTCGCAAAATATTTCTTTTAACTTGATCCAAGGAAAGAAGGCGATGAATGAGTCAGACGTGTGATAGTAATTGCAAAGCACATACTTTTCTTCACTTCTATATACTAATCTTTTATGATTCTATCCATTTTCACGATCACATTTGATTCAATATTTATTACTAAATTTTTATTTAGAGTAGCTAGATAGCTACTAATGTTAATTGAAGCCTTATACAAACCGAACGTGAAGGTGTATATTCTAAAATCAACAAAGGGATGCTTTACATTTTGTTGATCAAACTTACAAAAGAGACAAAAAAGGTAAAAGTGTGAGTTTTTTTTAATTAAATAATGAATCAACTTTCATGAATTGGGAATTGGATAAATTAAAAGATTTAAAGAAATTTTAGACACTTTATCCAATAAGTGATATGTATAAGGATACTCTTTAAATATATACATAATTTGATTTTATAATCTTATATATGTTTAAAATTAAATGAAGTAACTAGTTAGACAATACTTACTTAAAAATTTCAAAAACATTAAATACTTTTTCTTATAGGACATTTAATTTATGAATTATTTTTTCATTCTTGAGAATTTTTATATAAGAATGTTGGACAAATATTCCCATCTAAAAATAATTCTTGGAAATAATTTTTGCCCAATATTTTCACACTTTCATTTTCATGGAGGAATGTGAATTTGTAACATTCTCATTAGGGATGTCAATTTCTACCTGTGCGTGAGGATTCTGCAGGGACTACCCATTCAGGGTCCTGCGAGCGGGAAAATTTTCTCTACAGGGACAGGGAACAAAATTCCCTTACATGTGATTCGAGGAGGGGGATAAGGATCATATCCTTGCCTCGAATAAATTACACATATACCCCTATCATGTATACTATATATCATAAATACTAATAACATTTTGGTCTCTTCATATTTTTTTTATTAAAAAAAACTAATTTTTTTCAAGAATAACATTTTGAACTTGTTATGATTTAACTTAAAATTCAATAATTTAATTTTATATAATTTTTTTAAATTTTATTAGATTTTAGTTTATAATTTTACAATTATTTAGAAATTTTTGGGGTTCCAATGAAAATCCAGGGAATTTGCATGGACAAGAGAGGAAAGCTCCCTACGACAAGGATTAGGGATGAGGATGATGGGGAATATTGGGGGCGGAGACAGGGGACGAGGAGCAGGAGAGTACTCCCCGCCCCTGCCCTGCTCCATTGACATCCCTAATTCCTATAGTAAGAGAATATTTTTGTCATGTGAAATGTTCAAAACACCTATCCTTCTATTGTCATGTTATCAACTAACCTTCTGTCACATTATTGTTGGAGATCTTTATCGACCACCATTGACCATCGTCCACAGCGGCCAATCACCAGATTTTGGGTACCTCTATTGCCACCGACAGTTGAAAGTGGCCAACAATTTCGATCATTGCACTAGTCATCAAAATTTAGTCACCGCTTGTTGTCGCCGATAGTTGACAATGGTTAATGACTTTAGCTACCGCATCAATAATTAGAATCTAGCCATCCTTACTGCCACAAGTGATTGACTGTGATCGACAATTTTAGCCATTGTTGTCAGTCACTGGAATTTGTCACCCACTGTCATTGTTGGCAATTGACAATCACTAACTTAGACTTCTACTAACTTGTCAATAATTAAAGTTATTCTTTAAAAATTTTTGATCAATCAAACATAATAATAATTATTTTTAAAAATATCATTTTCAAGAATATCATTTATCAACATATTATTCATTAAAATATTTTTTTTAAAACTCCAAACAAACGCCCACATAATGACTGACTGTCTGCTGTACCTTTCCTTTCCATGTATGATGCTTTCAAAAAACCAAAATAGTGTCTAAGGAAAATTGGATCATTTGTTTGAGTTCCTTCATCACCGTTGGATGTCTGATTGGGAAGGGAACATCCTAGCGACACGTTTCGTGCTTATACTTGGCCCCACTTATCCTCCTGACCGAGAAGCTTCCGGCTCAGCCATACCGACCTTCTTTTGGTTTCTTCTTTGCTTGTCTTAAGGGAGTTGATACGGTAGTTTAATGAATTTGGTAATGAGTACTCATAATAAATATTTAAAATTTAATTAAATATAAATAATAATTAATAAATATTCAATAATTTATCTTAAATATTAATTAAAAAGAAGAGAGAAGAATTTCGGAATAATTCTTATATGTTAAATGGGATTAGAGAATATACTTGGCAGCACCAAGGCCCAAGCTAAAGCCTAAAGCCTAAAGCCTAGCGTGATGGGAGAGGGTAAAGAATCGAATCCATGAATCACACCCCTGCAACATAAAGAAATCAATGAATCTAACTCTCTTTATGTAATCTGTGGGGCGAACAGAAATTTCCCAGGTTTCATGAATTGTGGGTAACTCAGAAAGAAAGCGAATCAAAGCTGAGAGGAAACCTCAATTATTTTGGGTTGCAAAGTTCATGTCTCCCCGTATATCTATCTTCCAATTGAGGCTTAAAAGCTCATACTTTTTTCTCTTTTGTTTTATTAATTGAAAGACTTTTTCCTCCTTAGTGTCCCAAGTTTCAATTAAAAAGTTCAAAGCTTTTCCGTTTAGATTTTGTATTCTTTTTTAGAGACAGGTGTAGGTTATTTATTTCACTATTTATTTTCTTTTTTATTAATAAGACATTAGTAAGCAAAAGTTGCATGTACCAAACAAAGAAATGCAAAAGCGCTTATAAGAATCTTTACTTAGTTTTCACGCTTTTGAGTATAGCCTATTATGAGAAATGGAAACCCAACTAGTTAGTGGTATACTATGAAATAAATAAAAAATCAATTATACTTTGAAAGTTTTTACGGTACTTCTAATTAAATATATTTCTTTTTGTTGAAGTAATATATTAAATTTTAAAAAATTTATCCAAATATTGAATCCGTCCTACAATAATATTACCTTAGTATTACTTACGAATACTAATGGGAGATGAAAGAAATTATCTTCTCTATTCAAGGTAGAGATTAGAAAATATTTTTCTTTCTTTTCTTTATCTGTTCTCTTTCTCTGAAACAAGCCATTGTGTGAAAAGAAAATTGAACTCTCGCACGAGTCTTAATTACATAAAGAAATTGATTCAAAAGATGGAATCAATTTTTTTGTTTTTTTCCTCCGTTTTTTTAATTAAATATTGACAATAATTTATTGTCAATTTTAAAAAAAAAAACTTTCTTTTATTTATTTAACAACATTTAATTAAAAAAATGAGACAAAATATTTAAATTCCAAAAGATGCTGTAGTGCCTTCGTACATTGCGTCTTTATCAGTCTCCTACATTGCTTTCGTTAGTTGATACTCCGACTAGTCTCACACTGTCTCCAATCGATGTATTTGCAAGCTACAAGTAAGCATGCCTTTAATTTATCGTTGTAAATAGGTTCACCGTATAACGTAAGCAACACCAGCTCTCAACTCACAAGTCGTATTTCTTTACTCTGTCTCTCTCTCTCTGTTACACTAAATTAATTAAGAAGCAGCTCTCTCTTCGTTGAAAAATCAATGTAATCAACCTCTGCCTGTTCGTCAACTTCATATCACTTTTTTGAACGGATTTACTTTTACTTGTCGTGCCCTTCACATAGTAGTTGGCATCCCAAACTTTGAAAGATGTGGGGTTGGTGTAAGAAAGGTTAAAATATTGCAGGTAACGAACTAATAATATTATGCATATTACATTAAGAAAATAAATACCCACCTGCTCAAACATTTAGGATTTGAATATGATATTAAGTAATTAACCTTATATATGTTATACTAAGTGTTCGTTTGGATGTGTTTCTATTATTAAAAAATGTTTTTTTTAAATTAAATTTTTAATATGTTTGAATGAACTTTTATAAAAAAAAGTTGAAGTCCTATAAAAAAACACAAAAATAGTTTTTATGATTATATAAAAAGGCACTTTTTATAGTATTAAAAAACTGTTCAAACATAAAAAAAATATCTTTTAGAATATTGCATCTAACTATAAAATAATTTTTACATTTTAAAAAAATATTTTAACAAAAATATAAAAAAAATACTTTTATTAAAATTCATCCAAACCAGCCTTAAATATGAATTCATGATGCCATAATTAACTTTTTGAACTATTTTTCTTGATGTTCTTCATACATAAGTTAGGTTCTTTAATTAGATCTCCGTGCGTGGAACTTTGTCAAGGCCACGGCGCAACAACTAAACATAAATTAAGAAAGACCTTCTCCTTGGTCATCCAATTGATGGGGCCTACGTAGTTTGCATTCTCTTACCATCCGGCTTAAAATTTCGTTTTTTTAATAGAAGAAATTGTTGGCCGACACTACCAGCAACTCCAACGAGAGCATCAAAGAAACGGAGAAAATCTTGTGGCTATGACACATTGAAGATGATGACCCCAAAAGCACCAATAATTGAACTCCTCTAAAGAAAGGGAGAAAGTAAGTATTTGATCGGATTTTGTTGGTACATTTGACAATCACAACGCATTATTTTAGATCCTATTTGGCCTAATAACGTAGAATAAGAATTTCCTATTCACTTAGGCCATATTACAATCTCCTATTGTTGTCATTATATATGTCTCACTCTGGTCACTACCCCAATTAACAACACTTTTTTTTCCTTCTTTCACTAATCACCCATCTTCATATATAATATTAATTGTGCGTCTTATTTCGATTCTTTCTTTAAGAATAACTTTTGTTCAACCCACGGATAGGCAGACATATTGACAAGGGGAAGTTCTTTTTTCTGACGAAATGCAGTACATGTCTATGGTTATTTATTTTTTTGGTGAACCGTCTATGGAATTTTCAATTCTACTGTATTTCTCATTACTATATTATTATACATTATTATCTTTCTCTCTGTCTTCATTTGTGTAGCCAATTAGCTATTCTATTATGCATATGGCCCAGGCCAGCAGAAAAGGTGCATGAGTATGAGGGCAGGAAAGAAGAGAGATAATCATGAAAATGAAGTCAACGGACACCAAATGTGCATGTGTTGGCCGAGCCAGCCAGAGACTAGTCTAGGTCAATACTGGCAGATAGATCTTAAAAGGTATGTTCATGCACTTGCACTGACATTCAGGATGTGATTCTGATTCCTAGGTTTGTACTCTTTTTTAGGTGATAGTTTGAACTGAAAAGGTCCCTACAAGATCTTCTTGGAACTTCTAAAATTCCTAAACTTAACCAGCTCCTTCACTTTTTACTTTTTTGTTTAATATATATAAATTCACCTATGTAATATACCAGCCTGTGAAATTCACCCAACAGCTAAAGCGCTGAACAGGATCAAAATGCAAAACGACAATAGCCGTGGACGCAAGAGAAGGTTTTCCTTCTAATTTCTGTATATTTTCTAATTTTGGCTTTTCTTTAGGCTTGTTAGTTTCCTTGGCACATGATGCCAAGTGAAAAAAGATACAAAAATAAAGAAAACGGAGAGAAAAGCATTGGGGGCAAGGATTGAAGTTGAAGGCTTGGGTGATGTGAAAAATTCTTGAATGGCAGAAAACTCCAAAGTAAAGAAGGTGGGAAGAAACGAGTAGTGGATACTGAAAGGAAATAGCTCGTGGTTTCTTTCGTTTTCTTTATTTTTTTAAATTCGTCCAAAGGCCAATGATTTTTAATTAGACAAAATTATGCTGAATAAGCAATCCCGTGAGAGCATCTTGACCTACTAAAGGCAGACAAAAAATGATGAGTTCAGCTTGAAAACAAGAGAAATACTTATACTAACCCACAATTTGATAAACTAGAAAATATGCACCCAAAATAAAAACTGTATTTTAACTTTTAAGAGACATTCATTTTATTACGTTGTTTCTTTTCATTGTTCTCATTCTTCTCACATAAAACTATATTAATATAAAACACAATTTAAAAAGAAGCAAGAATGATTAAGACGTAATATTAATTAATTTTACACCAGGGCTTAGCACCGGTTGACATACATATCTTTCACTTTATTTTTTTATTTAGTTTACATTTTAATAAAAAAAATTTAAATTTGAATCAAAATACGGATAAATGAAAGAAGAAATGATAACGAAGTGTGGAAATGATAGTATGAGGAAAAAGGGTTAGTTGTGAGTAATATGTAAGAAAAATGAATATGATAACCTTTTTATACACATTTATTGAGAAAATATCCAAATATGAGATTTATTTTCTTTTATGACAATTCAATAATATCGTAATATTCTGGAGTTGTTGAACGGATATTAGCTAACTAAAGACTTGAACAAAAAATCAACATGATATAGCATAATTGGAGGATATTTGGATATCTTAAATATGTGATCGGGAGTTTGATTCTTAACTTATGTGTATGAAAAAATATATGTTGAGAGAGATCAACTCTTTAAATAAATCTCAGTATCTAGAAGAATTAATTCTTTCTATCACACACGAAAATACTAAAAAAAATAAAAGACTTGAACTAAAAAAATATCTTCTTTCTTGGCATAAACTCAAAAAAAATAAAACTTGAAGATAATATCGCAAGCAAAATCATATATGACAAACTAAATGCATATATATCAATCGATGACAATCTCTTTTTGCAGATTCATGTAAGTGGTTGATTAGAAGGCAAGGTCAAAAGATAATCATATTGATGTGATGCTATGGCCACTTTTTCAATGAGCACTTTCCATGTATTGAATACGTCATTGAAAAAAATCAAAAGCACTAGCAGTAGCACAACTATACCAATCAAACCTAACAACGTTTGTATTAATTTTGACTAACTCCTTGTGAGATTATCCACCGCCGGTTCGCTAATTTCAAAACCATGGTGCCGAAATCAACTTCAAATAATGTTTTCTTTTTATGGTGAAAACTTCCAATAATGTTGTCATTGATACGATATAGGTAGCTTCAACATTTATCATACTCTAACATGATTATAAACTCAGGAAGGTACCAACTTGTTTTGAAGGATAAATTATTAACCCTCGCCCGCCCAAAGTAATTTTTTTAATAAAAATGATTAGGTCACATCTAGAATGTGAATTATAATCTATCTAAGTATGTAAAAAAAAATTTAATCATAAAAAGCTTATGATTTAAGTGTGTAGATGTAATATCACTCGTTTCTTATTGCACACAAGCACATGGCTAGCTTGAAGTCTTTCATATGACAACGTGGCATTGGACGTCGTCCCCACTATTAGTTTTTTCTTAGCTAGAACCCCTACTATTTATTAGGTTTAAGTCATAATGATGTATAGTCTTTCTTTACTTTAATTTTAATTTTAATTTTAATTTTTTTTTCATCATGAGTATCTCTATTTTCTTTTCAAATGGTTTCTGCAATTTGCCAGACCCTAATATGATAGCATCAGCATCAGATTTATCAGCAATTTGGCCGTTACTTTTCTTTTTTCAGTCTTAAATTTGTCTCTCTCATCAAAACATATTGAGTATTTGAATGAAAGTGATTCATTCCTCTCACATTCTATTTTTTTCATAAAATTTTGAACTCAAGAAAAAGTATTCCCCTTGTATCTATTCCCCTCTCGTTCTTCTCATTGCCAAACAGGTAGTACTCACTCATTTTTTTTTATATCGATACTTAAGTTGAATTGTTAAGTATTTATTAATGATTTGTTATATTTAATAGACTTCTAAATATTTATTATAAAACTAATAAATAATAAATATTTAACAATTCACACTAGATACTATTACCATAACAACTCCCACCAAACAGATTGTAGGTGATTCAAATTTAATGGCAGCAACTCATTTGATATGTCTCCTCGAGGTACTCAAACCCACAGCTAAACCAAACACAACCATGCATCGCCACATCCCCTGCAATAGGTGGTCCATCTGTTGAATTTCGCTCTGAGCAAACCATCACGAGCAGCTGCAGGAGTATTAGCTCCTTCACCTTGATATCGGCCCCATTTGGCTTCTCCCCTAACCCAATCCTTTCAAACAGGGCCTCATGACATGATAGCTCAAGTTTGTGAGCCCTCTCTTAAGCAAATTTTCATGACAAGCTAAGATCTTCAGCCTAGTTTTCCAAAAGTCACCAAACAAATTAAAAAAGATCTTCCGCCAATGAGTAAACTAGTAATTTGATCTCTTAAAATAGCTTGCACTTACAATTTAATCCCTGAATTTATTTTTAAAACATATAGCAACTTAGTCTTTCTGTTATTTATCTTTTCAAAGTTAAACGGTAACATGTGATGTGGCGTGTTAAGTGCTTACGTGTACCGTTAAATGTCGCATGGAAGGTTACTCCACATGCCTAGCCCTTCCAACGATGTCATTTATGTGAGAAATATGAAACCCGACCCCCTCAACATATCACTTAGATCTCCTAACCGATCGAGCAGACCTTGCCCCTAACCCATTACCCCTCAGCTCACCAACTGACCGATCCCCTTAACAGTTTTTCCATCACTCAACTGTCCAAGCTTACCCTTAACCAATCGGTTATTATCGATCACCACATTTTTCTATCCTCACCAATTAAACCGATCAGTTCTGACCAATCAGACCCTTGTCCTATTTAGAACAACAACTGATCGATCGTCCCTGACTAATCCGACCACCATTCCTTTTGATATTGACAATTACCAATCGAATAGGACCGATTAGACCATCCATTTTTCCTTGATCAGCCTACACGACCGATCTTCTCACTTGCTGACCATCACCTACCTTTAACCAATTAGTTCCCGACCGATAAAACCTTTTCATGTTCATCAACTGAATGATCGGAGTTATGCATATAGAGTAACCTGATATGTGGCATTTAATAGTATATGTAAGCACTTAACATGCCACATCACATATTGCCGTTTAATTTGGGAAGGAAAGATAACAGAAGGACTAACTTGCTGTGTGTTTTAAAATTTTAACGACTAACTTATATGTAAAAATAAATTCAAGGACTAAATTGTGAGTGTAAACTATTTTCAGAGACCAAATTACTAGTTTACTCTTCCGCTAACATAACAGTTAACTACCATATAAATTGTGTCAGAGAAAGTAAGAGAGTCATCAACTAAACTTACCATCTTTTGAGCTTCAACCTTGCGGAGGAGCAAACTTGCAGCACAAAAGAAACTGGGAGCCAGAACCCATATACACCTTCGACATCAAAAACAATATTAACAACATGGAGGACTTCTTACTTGATCTTTGACAAAATATTTTGGACGTGTAGGGAAAGCTGGAGGAGCAGGCTGATTTAAGTAATCAACATTTTCAAAATAAGACATTTGGGGGGAATGGGGAGAGTAATCTCTGAACTTTGCAAGCTCATTTGTTCAAGCTTTCCAGCACAAAAGCACCAGATGGTTGAAGCATCAGACCAAGGAAAGATCAGATAAATTTCCAGCAGAAATGAAACATGTTTAGACACTACATAAGGCAATAATGTTGGCGTCTTGTAACTTCTGTTAGAGAAACGCCATTACTTACCCATCAAGGCATGCATGAAATATATACTATCCGTGATATGATAATTTCAATAACTATTAAATCATAACTGCCAACAACAAATTAAAGGAGATCTGTGAGAAGATTTATCTGACAGAATATAGAAATAGCAAGGTAGCCAAAACATCAAGTTGACTGAAAACTGAGAAGACCACTGATCCTCCTTGTTAATGCATCGAATATCTGGCATTAAGGCCCAAAACAATGTATCACCATTTTACACCGGTAATGGTTTAAAAGTTAACTACACAATATTCAAAACCCACATGAAACCATGAACCACCTAGGTATAAGACTTGCATATATATGGTTTTAAAAGTCAAGTGTTAATACGGAACGAGGCAAAAAGAAGACAGCGACTTAAATTGACATTTATATTTGTTTGAAGTATGGACATGTGCTTGATAAGTACCATGTCATACAAACAAATAGCCAAATGGGTTCCAACCAAAACAAAAAAATAGCCAATGGGTTATCACTACTCATGAAATTCTATATGATCCATGAATCTAACTAATCTCCATCACAATAAGAATTTGTAACTTCAAAATTATATGCTCTTAGAATTCTCATAACGATGATAGTTTTCATTAATTTATCACCTTAGTCAAGAACCATTTTGTTTAAGCCAGCTTCCTGTATAACTTGAACCATGTCATTTGCTTACTCCTCTTCTTTTCACTCGATAAAACAAATAGATCATTGACATAACATTAAATCTTTAAGTTGAGTCAATGACACTCACTGGTTCCTCCGTTCTATGCTGATCTGAATCATACAATGGCTTGCTGACAATTAATACCCATATTACTTTTGCTTTTCCCCAGTGTAGGTTGTTCTAATTATTCTCCTGAAACATCAACACCAAATATCAATGCCTTGAGTCAAGCGATACAGAAACGACATATATCTATCAGCCACATGAATGGAGAAATTGACATCCTGGAGATAAGTGTATTTTTTAAGAACTTTGTGTGTGTGTGTGTGTAAGGAGAGAAGGGGGAGACAGGGAGGGAAACAATGTGACAGCTGCAACCGCATTTACATATCAGCTGTAAGTAATGGAAAATTAAGAAATATAGATAAATTTAATCAAAACTTAAAGTAAGTCCCAGATAGATTATCGATAAAACCTGTCTAAGAAAATGGAGTGAAAAGAACCAGAGAGAGTTTAGGAATGTTTCATGTATCAAAAAGCTGAAAAGGCAGAGGAGACAAAGGCTTTCCATTTTTAGATTTCCCTGGAGGACAGATCCTGTGGATGCCAAGGTTTTTTATGTCAAAGAATAAAAGCACCAAGAATAAAGAAGTTCAAAATTACACACTTCATATACCAATTTGAAAGGGGGAACAGGAAAAGAAAATAGTGAGAACAAGTTAAGGATTCCTAAATACAATCATTAAGAAACCCATGAAAATACATATTTTAAAACCATTGCTCATTATTAAATGATTCAAGGATAATGCAACCTAACTTCCTTGATTTATTGTTTCCTTTCCCCCTGCACTATATCTCCCCTGTTCTTAAACAAGGCATCAAGACATAGCCGAATTGCTTAGTCTTGCTTGTTTTAAGGGGGTATTTGGCAAATTAGAAAATTGGTTCAAAACTGTTTAAGTTAGAACTGGTTTTGCAAATCTTAAGTTGAATCGGTTTAAAATAATCTTGATTGCTCTAAATTTGATATTGAAATAGTTTAATATGAAATATTTTTTGGAAAATCTTGGGGGATCTTTAAATAAAATGAAAATGAGAGAAAGGGGGAGACCAATGAGGAAACTTTTGATTCAAATACAATTTGACTAGTTAAAACCAACTTTATGTTGGATTTCATTTGAACTAGTTTTGACTTAAAAACTAATCTTATAACAACTAGTTTTCCACAATCAATAGCATGACCACTATCTAGGGATGCTGATAAAAGAAATAGCAAGAAGGAAAGTGGACGAATAATCGAAACAGGCATGGTACTATCATCAAACCCATTCCTAATATTAGTAGAATTGAAAGTTATACCAAACAAAAAATTTTAGAGTTCAACTCAAGGCACATAATTGTATTGTGATAAATGTGTCCTAAGCAGTGTCAGTTAGCACTCTGTCAAGAAATTAGAGCTGATTTGTTTAACAAGAAATAAAAAGGCTGTGGTAAAAAATAAATAAATAATCTTTCACATTATCTAGTGGTTGGTATGCAAATCAGAAAAAATTGTACAATTCCCCTATGTTCATTGCAGCTGTCTGCAGAAAATACATTCTTAATTAATGGAAAACAAAATTTCAAAAATTCCACATTTATTTTCTTTTTTGTGAAAATGCCTAAGAAGCACAAAAGTAATTTCCTCTTTTGATTCTTTACTCATTATGATTTGCAAGAAGTTCTTAAAGATCTTACTTTTTCAGAAGTCTCCAGAAAAACTCTCCGGATTTTTTTTCCCAATACAAATACTGGAAAGTAGCCCATCTGCGATGTCAGTTTTAAATAAATATTCATTTATACTGACACATCTAACTGATGTCCCTCTCCTAAGTGCAAGGTAGTCAAAGGCAAAAGGCCTTAAGGTGCTAGGGAATTTTAATGCCTTGAGGCAAACAGTGCAAAAAAGTACACGCCTCGCTGAAGGAAGGTGTTAACATTGCAAAAAGAATAAAACAGTAAAATATTGACTATTTTGCATAAATTTGCCATATAAATTAACTACTCTAGCATAGCATTCATAGTAAAAATAAAAGATTAGGATGTTCAATTTATAAAACCTAATCTGCTTGCTGCCAATAGTCCCAAAGACCTGACAAGTTATTTTTTAAAACTTTCTGACTATTTTATCCTGTTTATCATCACAATTAGCAAGTTAGATGGCTGGGTTTTTTGGGTTTTTTACAGGTTACAATAAGGCACTAAAGGTGTGCCTCATCTAAACCAGAAAGGATCACCTAAGGTGCTCAACTAGCAAGAGACGCTAACCCCTTTTGGCGCCTCGCCTCAATGCCTTAGGCGCGCTCTTGACTACACTGCCAAAGTGTAGTAAGTTTGTCGTGATGCGTCTGATCCAAATACAAATATACATTGACTGGATAAGTCAACCTGACACAATATTCAGAGGACGTTTGGTTCCATTCCAAATCTTGATTTCATAGAGACAGGAATGGTCAGTCCCTTCTAGAGAGGTGGGAAGCCATTCCTCGCAGACTGGAATTAATGACTGTTTGTCTTATTTCCTTATTTATTTTTAATAGTTATAACTACGATTCCATTCTATTTTGATTCCATGTATCAAAAATAAAAACAAAAAAGGATGGAATAAAATAATTTCATTCATAGGTGAATCAAACACGAAAGGTCACTCTATTCTAAGTCATTCCATTCCCATTCCCATTCCAATTCCATAAAAATCAATTATGCGAGCCAAATTTACCCTAAGTTTTATCTCAACTCAGAAAATATTAACTCTTGATTACCAGGGGGGAAAAAAGGAAGAAAAGAAAGAATAAATGATAACTCAGAATCCAATTAATCAGAATGCAATCCTATTTTGCTTACTAGGGTCCTGAGACGCACATACATTCGGGACAATTCCCTTCCCTGATTCTCATTTAATTTAAAAATGAACAGAGAACTAATTGACATGTATCTCCTATTCTATAGGAGTATTGGAATGGGAAAGTTCTCCTACGTTCTTACTAATTGCACACTGGATATTGGGTTTTTAGGGATGACAAAAGTGGGAAACAAAGAGGGGAATCTGGGATCCCCTTTCTAAAATAGTACTGCAAACACATTCGCCCTTTTAAGAACCCAATATAACATTGAGAAAATGTATAAAGATCAAATAGACGAATGCTGTTTAACAACTAGCATAATTCCCAAAATATAATAACTTTTTTCTTAGATTATCATAAACAGGATGAACAAGCAAGGTCTACAAAAGCACGCTCCCGGTGCATTACTCACAGAATAAACTACGCACTAAAGTGCCGGTACCGTTGTTTGGCGAAAACATAAACCTTACAGGGTCGCAGTCAACCTTCAAGAAATGATCCCTGGAGAGCACCATGCCAGACTTGAACCTAACCCAAGCCAAGAACGTGAAACCAAATCGAACCGATCCACGAGCCGGTCGGCGGCAATGGCCTTGGCGACACCATTATCCAAATACTCGTTGACGACCGCGAATTGAACGCGGAGGCTGGTCTGGCTCTGGGTTCCTTGGAAGAAAGGTGGCAGGCGAGTGGAGTCGAGAACACGAACACGATCCTCACCGTACCAGACCTCGGCATCAAGGCTGTCGTAAGAGATGGATAGTTTGTGGTTGGGGTTTCTCAGGACAAGGGCGATGTCCCATTTGGCCGTTAGCTCGGAGCCAGTGGCGTTGAGTGAGGTGACGGAGCCCGAGACGACTCGGAAATCGGGGAAACGAGGCTTGAGGACGAGCCAGGTGATCAAGAAAATCAAGCAGACGAGAGTGAAGACAGTGACGGTGGCTGCCACGAGGCGGCAGAGGAAGGAGGACATGTCGGCGGCTGTGGCTGTGGCTGGTAGAAGGGCGGAGTAAGAGGACGGCGGCGAAACCCTGAAGGGGTAACCGCCGGTGGCAGGGTTCTGCGGAGGAGGGTAGCCGGTGGCCAGGCGTTGCCATGGGGATTTTGGAAGGCAGCAAGATAAAGCGTTGGTCGCAGAGAGAGTGTGAGTGAAGTGTTTTTTTGTATGCGTTACTTGCTATTTAGTGGCATGTGGCTTTCGTTCATTGGCTGGCGCTATAAGGGGAAAATTAGAGGAATATATATATGTGGAAATTGAATTGCACCATTTCTTTCTTTCTTTTTTGTTAAAATGTATGGACGTCTTCCAATTATGTATAAAGTTCAGAAATTCTTTGTGTTTTTAAACTTATTAACATGATTTTATAAGTTAATAAAATAGTATATAATAAAAAAAATTAACTTTTTATTTAAATTATTGATGAAAAAGTAATTATATATTAATTTTTTTTACTAATTTTACTTTAAATTATTAATATTTATTTCTCAAATCTCTAAGACTATTTTTTTTAAAAACTCATTAACTTCATACCACAGTTTGAGCGGTTCTTGAAAATTTCAAATGGTGGTACAAGATTAATAAGTGCTTAGAAAAAAGAAACTTACAAATGATTTCAATGATAAATATTAATGATTTAAGATAAAATTAGTAAAAAAAAACCAACATGTGTATTCATGTGACTAGTTTTTCGTTAATGATTTAAACAAAAGGTTAACAGAAGGGTTATTATACAATGTTTTGTTAGTTTAGGGAGTCGTGTTAGTAATTTTGAAAACACATAATTTTTTTTAAAACTTGATCCATAATTAGAGAGTTTCTTGCATTTTAATAATATTTAAATAAATATAACTTAATAATTTTTTAAAATATTATTATAGTTATACTCAAAGTGATTTTATTTTACAATACTATAAGCAAACTTAACTTTTAAAAGAATTTCTTTTGTCATCAATTTATTTATAATCAATCTTTTAAACATCAATTTATTAATAATCTAATTCAAAATAACTTGTATCCTTTTTAGTAATTACACATCCAAAAATGATTTTTATTAACATTATCCAAATAATATTTTATGTAACAAAATCAATTTTCAGATAAAGTTTTTCAAATATAAATCACTTCACTCAAACTCACTTCTGACTAAAATTAAGTTTGCAAAATCAAGTTCATCCAAAATCAAGTTTACAAAATCTAATCCAAAATACACACTAAATAGGTGAACAGCTAAGAGTGTGTTTAGGTAGATGTTCGCCCACTCCAAACCCACTTTTAGAACTCCAAACGTGCTTTCAAGCCCTTGTCGACATATTTGGGAGAATTTTCAATTAGAAAAAGTGAATGAGATTTTCATCCCAAATGTAATTTAGGTAGAGGTAATATTTTATTTCTTTTGCGATGGAAGAAAACCTGTTTATATCTGTATTGACAAAAATACATTTGTAATTTGATATTATATTAATATTTTAATAATATTTAAATAAATATAAATTAATAAAATTTTAAAATATTATTATAATTATACTCAAAGTGATTTTATTTTACAATACCCCAAACAAACTTAACTTTTAAAAGAATTTTTTTTGCCATCAATTTATTTATAATCAATCTTTTTAACATTAATTTATTAACAGTCTAAATCAAAATAACTTATACCCTTTTTGGTAATTACACATATAAAAGTAATTTTTATCAATATTATTCAAATAATATTCATTTAACAAAATCAATTTTCAAATAAAGATTTTCAAACAAAAATCATTTTATTCAAACTCACTTTTGATCAAAATCATGTTTATCTAAAATTAAGTTTACAAAATTTAATCTAAACACATACTAATTGTCTCCTCTAAATTTGCTTATTCATCTTCGATACTCAACTATCAGATTTCAGAGTTTGAATCTCTATAACGAAGAATTCGTAAGTAATGACATACTTACATAAGAACTTTATTCATGAGTTGATATGTGTAATTATATTTTTTAAAGATAAATATATTTATAACATAATTCACATAATCTTATACATATTAACTATTAAATAGAGTATTCATATTTTTACCTAAGAAATTTTCCTCTTTAATATCTATCTAGGTCACATCAGTTTGGCAACTTACGTAAAGTTTGCTACGCTTGAAGGATGATTTCATTCCATACTCATTTCTTGAAATAGGAGATTGTTACATTTGTTTAGACAACACAAAATCAGGATTAGAGAACAAAATTTATTCTCTCTTAAAGAGGTAGGATTGGGATTCAAGCCTATGTAATGAGTTTTTAATTGTTTTTTTAACACACTTTCATTAAATTTATAAAATAACAATTATTATCCTTATTAAATTTGACCTACTCAAATCTCATAAGCTGTAATAGAGAATAATGTTATCACACGAATATTTTAATTACAGAGGCCAGAAATTACACTTTTAATATTTATAATATATACATTTTAAATAACAATATACACAATCTGAATTTTTCATTTTATTAATAATAATATTTTTACAATTATTTCTTTTATATTTTCTTATTTATTTTTTATTAACAATTTAGTTTTAATCCAAAAGTTCATGAAAAAATATAAATTAAATAAAAATAATATCAAACACCACGGCATGTATGGGGCCATGCTTACTATAAAACAGACTTGAATCCGCATCAACAACAAATAATCTGATACTTATATTTTCTTTTAGATATTGATATTGTGAAATATTCATAATTAATTATTATTTATATTTAATTAATTTTTATATATTTATTATAAAACTAACCCACCCTGCATAATCAGTAACCAGGTTCCCGTACCCACGGAGACATGGAGTTACCATTGCAACTCCCCAAATGGGATTGAATTGAAGACAAGCTTTGTTCCCCAAAATGAAAACGAAAAAAATTGGCTAATAACACGCACGCATTGCATTAATTGTTCAAAGTTCAAACATAAAGTTGGCAATCGATGGGCTTGCCCCCATTATCCAACGTGCCGGTGCCCGTGTTATTCTGAAACACAACCTTCAAGCCCTCGCAAATGGCCACTATTGCTGAGTTTTTAGTGGACATTGAACCAGTCTTGAACGTGGCTGTGGTAGATATCCTCAGAGCGAACATGACGGAGCCAGTGCCTCGATCCTTCTCCATGTCATCCAGCATCGTCTTTTCTAATACATTTGCACCGTTGGATATCGCCTTCACATCCATTTCTCTCTGTTGGTGCTTATCCAACTCAAAACCGGGCACAAAATTCACCGCTACTACACCATATTTGTACACCACATCCACCTTGAAATCTGAAAAATAACCCTTTAGCTTGTTGTTGGGGTTCTCAATCGTGAACCTGGTGTCCCAATCGCCGGCCAAGGCTGGGGTGGTGTTGAAGTTCGCCACCGACAGGGAGAGAACCTTACAAATGGGGATTTGGGGACGTAGCACCAGCGCCACGATAAGGCTCGCTATGAAGAAGCTCGTGAATATAACACACGAACACAATATGAAGCCTCGAAAGAAGCCTCCGCCGCCGGCGGGGGCGGAGCGATATGGAGGCTGGGCGCCGTAGTAGGGGGCTGCAGGATAATTGTTTCCGTGAGGGTATTCAGTTGGGTATGCGGCGTATCCTTGTGGCGGGTAAGCATGCTGGGGTGGCGGGTAATACATCATGTGGGGTGGCGGGTAAGCTGGTCCGGGCGGTGCTTGGGTGGGATAACTGGTGGTTGGCGGCGGCGGCGGTGGTGATGATGTGTCCGCATCCCTGTTTGATGACTGAGCGGCGCCGGATGATTCTTTTGGGGGAACTCTTCCATCATCTGTTGAAGCCATCATGATTAATTCTTGGTTCTCTCTCCTGATAATATTTACAGAGAGAGGAGACAGGGAGAGAGGAGACAGGGAGAGAGGAGGGAAGCAATGTGGTAGTTTTTTTGGAGATGAAATCAAAGAAAGAAACAAACAAAAATAGATTGACAGAAATGCGTGAAGATCGTAGGTCGTTTGTTTCTATGTAATGTATGTGTGGGTTAAGGGAACGAGGCCAAATGTAATTAGTTGTAAATGACAAGGATTAACTAGATCCTTGGGATCCCGATGATGCACGTTTTAAATTTAGGTAGAGTCATTTTATGCTCTCTCCCCTGCCCTCTTTAGAACGGTTGGGGCACAGCAAGGATATATTCATGAAAATTATGAAAATACATCTGATACTTGCTCCAATTATTGCAACAATATTGAAATTAAGCACCAGGAAATCCGAAGAGGATGGTGAGGATGTTGAGACAGATTGTGCCTGGTGGAGGTAACCAAATGAATGCTGGTGCTGTTTTAGCACCATTTCTAGCATCATTCGTCTTAGTATGGTTTTTGGTTTTTCCTTGTCAAGCTTTTGTTGTTGGCATTAATGAAGAAAACTGACCTGGATGCACCATGCCCTGGGTTAGTTATAAAAACTACCTAGAATGACACTTGGATAATTGAAACTAAAAGCTTGCCATTTGTAACTACCCTGCATTATGGACCATCAACAATTGGAAGACCAAATAAGAAATGCAATGAGAAGCATGGATGTGGTCGTATGATTTGAAATCAAAGAGAGAAATGGAGTTCAGAGAGAGGAGGATGGACAGTGTGCATCAATGAAAGGAGAAGAGGGAGAAACTAGTAAAGAAATGTAACAGCGAACGAGACTAGAAAGGCTGAGAACAAATTAACGAAGCAGATTTCTTTTTATTCTAAATAATGGGGCAAAGTATAAATAATGAATATATATATATATATATATATATATAGGGGGCATATCTAGTGAGAGGAGTGGTTTATTGTGAGAGTGAGAGGAGCAAATCTTGGCCATTGGATCATCCATGTATGGTCAAGATTAAAACATAAAGTCATGTGACTTTTTTAAGTGGTCATGTGACCTTTTAGTAACATCTAATCTTGACCATTCATGAATGATTTAATGGTCAAGATTTACTCCTCTCACTCTCATAACAAACCGCTCCTCTCATTTGATATGCTCCCTATATATATATATCTAAATATAAAAATGTTGATTTATTAGACTGAAATAATTTTAACCACACATGTGCAAACAAAAAATCAATGATAATGATATTATAGTGTGTCTATATACAATATAATTTTATAGTGTATTATAGAATTGGGCCTTAAACTAGTTTATTTTATATTTAAAAAGGTTTAACCAAAAAAATTCTATTGAATATTATGATTATAACTTTTTCCTTAAATAAAATAAACTAATTCAAATATGTTCTCTCTAACCCCTAATCATCTTTCAAAAGTCTTGCTAAAAAGTAAACTTATCAAATGAACCAACCAGCTCGGACCTTATTATTTCATTAGACTAAACTCACTGAGAAAATAATAAGGGGATTCTATCAGTATTTAACTTTTTTTATATATTAATATTATTATTAGAGTGAGTTGTGAAATATTTATTAATTATTTTTTATATTTAATAAGCATTCAAAAATTTATTATAAAACTAATAATAACTTATCTTAAATACCAAAATTAAAAAAATATTGTAACAACTTCTAGTATTGATGAAACTTGGATTGACATTAAATACATGTAAAAAAGCACATTGGTTCAAATTAGACCGACCTATACGCAAGGGCGGAGCTAGTGGGGGGTCGGCGGGCCACGACAATCCCAAGGCTCAAAACACTAGTTTAAATTTTTTTAAAATTTCTTATCTAATTTTAGTTTGGTCCCTTAAAAAAACAAATAGACCCTCCTAACTTCCTAAGCCCCCCTGCCTATACGGGTCATTTTCCTTTGTTAGATTGGGCTGGGGATGAGACTTGAAATGTTGAGCTCAGTCAAAAAATGGCTAGGCCCAATGTACCACTACCAACCCAACCTGCTAAACCCAAATTAATAACTCTACTAAAAAGTGACGATCAAGGTTTGTCAGCATCCCATAGCTTTGGTAAAAATATAGTCACGTATCAATTCTCTAACTGTGCGATTGTATTCTTTGAGCCTATAATATATAAGATGCATCTAATTTTATTATTTTAACAATGACATATAAAAGAAAATCAATAATATAGTAAACGTTTTGAAAGTAAAAAATGTTGCTTAGAAACATTTATTTATAGTATCAATAACCTCTGTTTATTCTATGAAGTGAAGTGAATTGGTTTTCTTTGCTAGCTCTATTTTAATAGGAATTTTCTTTCTTTTCTTAGAAGGTACAGATCATCATGCATCTCACTCTTTACCATTTCACTTTGAGGACATGAAAAAATGAGAACGAAACAACGGAACAATAACACTAGTGACATTATAATAGTGATAATAATAATAATAACAATAATAATAATAATAATAATAACAAGACTTACAAGAGTTGTGTTATATGAAAAGTGTGGAGATACTTCATGGTTTTATTAAAAAAATAAAGATTAAATATTTAGTTACATCATCAATTGGAAAAAAATATTAAAATAATTTGATTATAAATTTTAATTAATACTTTTGCATCTAAAAAATTTTAAATTGTTTTAAATAAATTTTATTAGAAAAAATTCTCATTTTTATATTTAGCTTTAGGTCTTTGTACATATTAAGCCAACCGTGCATTAACCCACTTGACTATCCCTTTATTTAATTAAATTAATAATTCATTATCATTCCTATTTTTATTATCTCTCGTTCTATTTCATCCAAACAAGCGTGGCCTATATTATTGGCATGGAATAAATGAAAACGATCTAGGACAACCTATTAAGGGGGCAACTGCTATGTAACTTGTTGGAGTTCAATTGTTTTTTTTAACAACTTTATTTCTGGTTTATCAATTTAAAAAATAAACGTCCCAATCTCCTAGTGCTAGTACTAGTAGTGGAATGGGTACTCAACTCGGTTAATTATTACATAACTTTTTCTTATACTATTCTTACTAGTTAGTTAGCTACCTTATCTGAATTTTGTATGGATTATTTTATAATTTATAATTTAATATTTTATTTAAAATTATACTTTTTTATAATTATTATTTTAAATATGCTCAGTTTATAAAGTATTTTTTATAAAAAAATATTATAAATAAATGAAAAAAATATTTAAAACTAGCCTTTTATGTTAGAGAAAATCTTTTTATTTTATTTTACTCGTGCTTTGTATATATTAATTTATATTTATATTTTCTTCAAAATAATGATTTTATATATAATTATGATTTTATATATGTTAAATTTACAATGTATTTTTTTTTAAAAATTCTTAAAAGTAAATGGAAACATTATAAATTAATTTTTTATGTTGAAGAGGTTTTCATTTTTTAATTTTATTATTCAATTCTTTAAATTTTAATTATATACTTTGACAATACTTTATTCCCTAATATAATTGTATTTTTTTATTTCATTATTTTTTTAATGTTAACATGTATTTAATAATATAATTATATTTAATGATATTATTAATTTCTTCAAAAGAAAATTTTACTTATATATATATAAATAAATTATATAGTGGCTTGATAGTATATCAAAGACTAACTCTTCTAAAATTAATTTAATATCTCTAACAATTTATTTATTTTTGATAAGGTAACAAATTGATTAAGCAACCCAAAACAGACTAGTTAGTTACACTTATTATTTAACTTCTTTTTTTTTCTCTAATTTTTTTCATTTTTTTAATTCTTTCCCATCTCAACTTCCAAACATATTCTAAGAAAATGCTCGGATGAGAGATAATGAAGGAAAAGAAAAAGTAAAAGGAAGCTTTTAGATAAACCTTCCCATTGTTTAGGAGTTTTATAAAAGGAGGGGGAAAACTAAACGATTATTATTTTATCCTTTAAAACTATCCCTTATTTATGTTTTATGAACATTTCAAAGTTATCAAGATTTATAGGATTTTAAACGTTCAAAGAAATATTTCATAAAAAAAAAAAATCAAAGAAAGAGAAAGGAAACTTATTAATTACTTAAACTTTCTTTCTCTTCCCCTTTATCTTCTCAGATTATAAAATCGTCCTTACACATTTTAACATAAATAAAAGCTGTAAGAAATCAAACAGCTGATACAGGATTAAATGATCGGGACTTTTCTTGATTTCGTATTTTGCTGAAGGGTAAAACTTCGATCATATACACAATCATTCTTATCAGAATTGCCCACATTATTAACCATGCATTTTTATTTTTTTTTTGTCTCTATGGAATTTATATTTCGGCACTCACTTTCTATACAAGTTACAACTCTTAAATCTCAGAGACAGCCTACCTATCCAGCTATTACCGGAAATCTTAAGAAGGAGTGCAATTCAAAAGAAAGAGAATGGCTTCCATTCTACAGGAACCGAGAAGTTCCTATCAGGGTTGGCTAACCTTCCAGAATCCTTGTTAGGCACAAATTGAACCGTCAAGTCTTCACAATGAGGACTCATCACCACATCCGAGACCCATGTTTCGCCATAGTAAATGGCCTGCACCTTCATCTGCATTCCAAAACTCAGAGAGCCATCTTTGGCCCTATCTTTGCCTATCTCCTCCACCAACCTGTTCTCCACGAACGGCTGATTATCCTCCCACCCCGTGGTTGTGAACTTCAAGTGTAATTTTACATCCTCCCCCTGGTCCAAGTAAAAAGGGTATGAAGAGGCAGCGGATAGAGCATCTTCTGGGTTTTGTTTGTAGAATATGGTGAAATCAATGCTTCGGAAGTAGATGGACGACACATTGGTATTGATGACCGTAAACTTGGCGTCCCAAGTGGCAGCGAGCCCCCCTGTCCCTGTGGTGAAGTTGGAAATATACATTGAATTGAGGATGAAAACTGGTGGAACAGGTTCCTCATTAGGCGACCCCAAGCGCCTATAAAGAGGTAAGAATATCAGCATAATCAATACTGTAAGCCCGAGAAGGTCTTGAGTCATTTCGCAGGTCCGTGCGCTAACACTGAAGATTTCGTCTGAATAATAATCTGAAATGGTGGGGGTGGGCCTTGTGGTTGTGGATTCCACAGAAATGGACAAGGGTTGATCTTGCTGATTATCAGTTTCGGTTTCCGATTGAGGCAAAGGAGAAAACCTGTAAATGTGACCTCTCTCATTTTGGGGTTCAACGCCAGCTGATGGGGAAGCCATGTCGATGCTTGCTGCAGATCAGGAAGAGGACGTAATGGGTCGGGGAAAAGGTGTTTCTGGAAAAGCTTGATGTTGATATAGAAGGAGGTGGGAGAGAATAGATAGGGCAGAGAATGATGAGAGGTATTATAATTTATATGTAGAAATCCCAGGTTGTCGAAACGCGCAAGTACGCAACAAATACTAAATTTCGTGGGTTGGTGTTGTATGGAAATGACGATGATGAATTTCCTACAGCGAATGTGGTGGATTTTGCCCTTATCAAATATAGATAAAGAAAAATTGTTTAAAATAATGTGACAGCCAGGTTCAGCTAGTAAATTCCATTATAATAGATGCAGAGATTTGGGATGAAATTATCTATGTCTTCATAAAAAAATTGATGACAAATTAATGAAAGTATCAATGTTCGGACCATTTTACGTTATGGTTTAATTAACAGGGCAGTGAGTACCCATATATAGAGCACAATTAGAATAGAGAATAATTGGAGTTTGTGGCACCTCCCATGTTAACATGGAGTTTGCGGTGATTAAGGTAGGGGGCGTCGCTCCATTTCCCTACCTAATCTTATCAGGGCCTTACGGGTCTCTTAACATTTAAAAAAAGAAAGAAAAAAGAAGAAGAGTATAATTGCTCCGTTTTGTGTAATCTAATTGGTATTTGTTCCTAAAAGAATGGTTTTCTATCCTGCTCTAAAATAGGAATGCTAGTTTTTTATTTGCCTTGGTTACAATTTAATCTAAAAATGAATAGCTGGAATGATATTTTATTGTTTACAATTTTACATTTTATTTTCTAAAGTGTATCTTCGCTTTAGAGGATTCAAATCTATTTATTTATTATCTATACATTTAATTAAAAAATTACAATATTCATATAATTTATTAATTATATATTAATATAACTTATTTATTTTATACACAATACAATATTTTTATTAAAGGCTAAGTGTATTTGAAACCTATAAAATCTAAAGTTATTATTTTATTTAAAAGCTTTAATGTAATATTTACTTTTAGTCTAAGCCATGCTTTTATGTTTTCATAAAAATGTTCAGCTAAGCAAAAAGAAAATATATATGATAAGTATTAGATCAGGTTAAAGCTAAAGGCCATTTACAAAACATGGTTAATCTTACTTAGCATATTTACACCCTTATCCTACGCCACTACAAAGTAATTTAATCACAATAAACTTCAAAAGGAAAATACTTAATTTCCTTTTCCATTTTGCATATTTTCAATCAAAACAATTCTTTAAATTTTGTTATTTTTTTTAACATGTTACTTTCTTTTTTACTCCTTAACTATTGCAAAGAGAGATTTTTTATAATATTAAAAACAATGAAATTATACGATATTCTCAAATTAAGAGAATATATATAAAATAATTAATATCTAAATATACTTTTAATCATTCTACATAAATATCTAAATTTTATTTACTTATATAAATTCAATATATGCACTACTATTTGACTAAAAATTCTGGATTTACCATTAATAATACTTTTTCCTTTTTTTTTTTTGTCTTCACAGGTTTTTTTTGTTTTTTGCTGGATCGAACTTTTTAATATTACAAAAGCCCATCAATCATTGAACTTAATGTTAATTACTTACTACTTGAGTCTCACCCCCTGTGGTTACCACGACAATACTAATATATCTTATGTATAAAAGTAGTTGGTAAGTCGGATTTACAAGTGTCAATAGAGACTGAAAATACTAGGTTCCATGTCTAAAGTCTTCATGTTGTAGTGTGATTGTCTCTCTCTTTGATGTTGCAACTTAGTTTTCCTCCTTTTATTTTGGTTTTATAGCAAAAAGGGGAAACAAATATCTTGCAATCACATTCAATTTATATATATTTCCTTTATATGCTTATTCTATTTTTCAAGCTAGTTTAATATATTAACATAACTTTTAAATAATTAAAAAACTTAAATAATAATAAAAAAACTAATATTGAATAACGAATTATACTAAAAAAACTAAACATAAGAAGCTAAAGATAAGTTATTAACTAGCGAACAACTATAAGAAAATATAAAAATGATGTAAAAAAATAAAGTGTGCAAATTAATAACATCACTCTATTTTTTCTTTCTTTTTTTATCCCTTCCTTTCTCTATTACGAGTCTCTGACAGGTCCCCATTCAATGAGACCTACACACTCTCTGGGCTTGAGGTCGATCCTTGTCGCCGCCTCACCTTGCTCCGGCGCCTCAAACTGAAGTTCCAAATCCGGGCAGCTAGGGTACATGGTGAAAGCTGCGACCCACCCACCATCAAACTCAACCTCCCCCATAACCCTCATCTGCAGACCAAACCTGATGACTCCTCGTTGCATGTCTTCGGCAATGGCTTGAATCACAGTGTCGTCCACAATGGGCTGGTCCTTCTCCCATCCCGTGGTACACAACTTCAAATGCAGCCTCTTTATCTCCTCCGCTTCCAAGGGGAAAACATCGCTTTGGAACAAATATTGTGGCTGAATCGGAGTGATCACAGCGAGCGTTTCATTTTCCTTATACTGCATGGCGGCGTCTAGCCTTTGGATGTTGATATTGGTGGAGTTCATGAGGTTGGAGATGGTTAATGTCACGTACCAGGTCGACGATAACTCGCCGTCGGAGACGTTGAAGTGAGGGACATGCAGCGAGTCGAGGAAGAATTTAGGTGGGATGGGATCTGAACTTGGTTGGTCTAATTGCCTCTGACGTAGAGCAAGCCCAACGAGCAATGTTCCAACCAAGGCCAAGCGCAGCACTATCACAAAGGCCTCCCAATCAAAACGTTCTTCGCATGGCTCTATCACTATGTTGTGCTCTTTGTCCTGAATCTGATCATGTCGTTGCTCTATATCTTGGGGAAGAGGCGAGAACTGGATTCTGGATTCAACTTGAGGCGCAGAAGTTGACATACCTAAGAGACTGAAATTTAACAGGGAAACTAGGGTTGGATGATGTGCCTTAAAATAAAAGTTTAGGGAAGTGCCATTAAATAGAAATCAGATCAATTAATGTTTGTGAATGGGATGAGGAAGACGTTAACTGATAATCAGTTTAGTTGCACATGTTGACAATGTTACAACGAAAATACATCCAACGGGGGTTAATTTTGGGTGCGCTACTTGTTGGGACTTCTAGAGATCTTAATCACAATGATTTTCAATACAGCTATTTTATAACTGATTTTCAGTTGCTTGTATTTTAATTTATTTTTCGATATATATATCAACATTATCATTCTTTTAAAAACTGTTCTGAAAGCCATGAGTACGAATGGTGAATCAAACAAGCCACGTCTGCTAAAATTGTGAAATTGGTGACTCGATTTTTATTTTTATTTTTAATCTTTTGGCTTTGCCAATTTAATTTTTTTTAATTTACCAGTAAGTTTCAGACCATTCATTGAATTTTTTTCCCATAGAGACTCACCTTGACTACAAAGTATTTTTAGTGATATTCAAAACCCTACACTACTAACAAAAGAATATTTGAATGGAAGTGCATGCGTACCAAAAGAAATGCGAAGTTACTTTATTTACACTTTAATTTATCATCGGCTTCCTCACACCAAGTTATAGACCTCTATTGTAACTATAAAAAAAATTACTTCTTTTCTTACAAGCTTAGTATAAATGTATAGAAAAAGAAAAACAATAAAAGCCTTAAAATTGAAAATTTACCAACTTAGCAGCTAAATATCCACTGCAAAGTGAAAAATGCATAATAAAATATATACATCGTGGGGATCTTATATAATACGAATGATATGCAACTTTTTGGTGTACATAATTTATTCATTTAGACATAAAACTTTTCTAAAAATTAATGAGATTCCTGTATTAGGCCCTTTACATATAAAGAATATGAGGACCCCAATTCAATTTCTCTCACTAATTTATTAACACTAATCTAATGACGGAAACAACTACTTGTGTAATTGGAAATATCTAACTATAACCAAAATTGAGTTTAATGATATTACTCTATTTTATCAGGACTCCTTAGATAATTTACACATAAATTGATGATTTATTAGCTTGAAAGTAGTTTTAATTGTTGAAAACTAAACCATCGTACATTGTCTGATGTTGGAGCGGGACTTAGTAAAGGCCACGGGCTTTTGGTTCTTTATTTGTCCATAATTTAGTAATTAATCATAAATTAATTTAATATATCAATATGTATAAACTGGTAAACTGGTTCCATCCATCTATAACTATAAAAACTTGTGGTTTGAATTTTCCATTTTGCTTAAAGCTTGAATTAAGAACTGTTGTCACTATTACTATTTTATTTACGGCAACTTAATTAGTTTCCATAATTTTGTTTACAATTATTTTTTTGACAATATTTCTTAGGACAACTTTTTTTTTTGGTTATACTAGAGGTGCATGCTTATGTAGGGTTTGAATCCTACTACTAGTAAGGTTATTCGCGAATTGATTTAGATCAATTTTGAGGGATAAAATTATCCAAATCAAATCAATTGATTTTTTCATATATACAACCAAGATCAATTTTTCGATTTTTGACCATTTTAAAAAGAAGAAAAAATAGATCTTATTCCTTTGTTTTTTTATGGCCCAGAACATAATTTAACTCATTTATACAATAAATAACATACTTACTAATTTAAAATAAACAATAGCAACTCATTTAAGTAAAAGCTAACAATATCCTAGTGTAATGATCAAATACAATCATGATTAAACTTCTAATGTAATAGTACAAGTACAATCATATAATAAAAATTCAAAAATTCAAATTAATTTCTAACTACATAAACCATAATTTTCAGTCATAATTATCAAAGAAAGCAACTATCAAGTGTGCATATAACTAAAATAATAAATGCCATTTTGAAATCATTAATATAAATAATTTTAACAATAAATAAGAAATTAAAGCTTTCAAGTAATTTAATAACACATATCAAGTTATTTAAAATATATATATATATGATATTCTAATTAGTTTGATTTTAAAATTTTAAATTAAAAATCGACTCAAATTGTTCGATTTTTAAAATAAAAAATCAAACTAAACAAAAAAAAATCAATTTTAATTGATTTTTTATTTTTTTGATTTGATTTTAAAATTTTGTCTAAATTTGAACACCCTCAACTACTAGTGTCTTATGGTCAAAGCCAACACTTAATAAAAATTAATTTCATATTTAAAAGTATGAGAATACTTTGTACAAAAACAAAAAATAATATATATAAACACGTGAGTAAAAGTTATGATAAGTGACATGACAGAGGATCAGATCTCAGACATATCATTACATTCAAATATTTAAGACTTAAGCCAATGTCAAATATTTAAGACTTAAGCCAATGCCAATTAAGCTTGCTCAGGACAATTGTGTTTTATTAGTGACAATATGTATACGTTTTATGGTACCAGTCACTGACCTAAAGTAAAATATAATGGGACCAATGTGAGAATTATTATTGTTGAGGGGCCAATTTTTCTTTCCTTTTTAATGTTGAAAAAAAATTACATTGAAAACATATATTTTTGGAGGGTGGACCCCCCCCAGCATTAAGGTAGCTCCGCCCCTGAATTGGCAACAATATTACCATCTTTGCGTATTAATATTTTATTGTAATAAGTAATAACTGAATAATTTAGTTGAATTACAATTTGGCATAAAATAACTTGCGTCATGTACTTATGTGTGACTTTTATTTTTGTGGATGCTTTTAATATTACCGTAGATGCTTGATTGCTTCCTATATATCATTTTTCTCTAGACTATGACACGAAACAAGTAAATTATCTTAGGTTATAAATTATTGACCAATCATTAACAAGTGCCTACAATTTCAAAACATGAAGGAAAGTGATCTATGCAACTTTTCACCGCTTTTGTTCACCCCACGTCTTGCTCTCGAAGAATTCACCTAGCATTTGCTCAAGATTCTCAGGAGAGTATCTGATATATTTCTGAGGATTTTTACCATTCTCAATCATAGGCCTGAAAATTTTAATACATGATCATCAGCATGAAAAGGCTAAAATTTAGATGAAAGAATTGGAAACAGGAAAGAAAAAACAACCCTACTGAAACGTACCCAAAACGTTTAATGAAAGATCTGTAGGCAGGCAAAAGGACTTCAGCAACAGCAAGCCTTAGAGATTCACGCAACTCACTATCAGGAACCGTCCATTGAGATTGTCTCTGATGAATCTCCTCAAATTGAATGTTAAAAGTCTTGTACCTTTCTTTAATCATTGCTCTTGAAACCCCACTGTTGCTATCACCCCCTCCGGATGAATTAGCTCCTTGGACAGTGAGGCACTGCAGAATCTGCAGGATCATAAAACACTAACTATTTATTACCACAACCTTTTTCATACAAACTCGGGTGAAGCCAAACATCATCTGGATTAGCATCGTCAAAATCCATCTATGGCATAACAACTGCAATCCTGAAGCTAAACATAAAATACGCAGCTTGTTTGTGAGAAGTATGTGCCATTGAGTCATCAAGCAGAGTCTACAAAATTTTGTTGTTAGTTGTTACTAAACACCTCAAAACGGTGAGCCAAGTATTATTCTATATAAGAAATGAAAGCATCACTTGGCACCAGGAATGTCCTGCCACAGAAAGGTGAATAAAAAAACTGACATTTTGATTCCTTTTCTCCGGTAGCGCAATGGTTATACGATTTCAAAAATAAATGAACTGATTTCACTTATGGATTAGCCTAAGTAAAATAAATGGTGGGAAGATAATATTTCAGACTGAGGAGCAGTGAGTAAGTCATTATGTTTCTTCCCAAACATCGTGAGGCGAACAAAATATGATCCAGGTGCTCAATATCCGTAATTTAAGTTCACAAAAATATATTATCAAGAGTAATCAGCAAATAGCACAGAGATTCTGTGGCAGAAGGAATTGAATTTAAAGAAATTAACCTTTGCCCAAGAGATCCTTTTATACTGATTCGCATGCTGCTGCACAATTCTTCTGTGTATTTGCACCCAGTCATCTCCCAACATCTCCTTTGCCTCTGACCTGTAAGTACAATATGAAAAATGGCATTGAATCGAGATAGGCCCTCCATCTTACAATGTTTTATTCGGGGCAAAAGGGAAAAGGCGTATAATCAACCTTCTTACAGATCTCACTATGTAGTGGATATTGTTCATAAGAAACAACTGGGTTAATGCTGGATCTTTATACTGTTTTGATTTTCCATCCAGGTTATTCTGGAGAGCCTGCATAATCCTTGTCGTTACAGATGCTAACTGAGCTTCTGGATCACCGGGATCAAACTCTTGAAAAAGTTGTTTCAGAGTTGACTGATAACTGAGCACATTGGCGCCCACAGTGAGATGGTAAAATTTGCAAGTTACTTACCATACAGGTCAAGAACAGCTGCTGCAAACTGAATTTGCAAAGAAAATGGGGTCTAAATGGGGAAAACGAGCTAAAGATTCACAGATCCTATGATTTAACAAATTAAAGATGAAATATAAAAATGAAATATCTGAAATTAAAATAAAATGCCACCATCGCATTCGCCGGTAAGAATAAAATAGCATGTCAATAATTCAGATACAAGTATATATTGATCTTACTTATATCTTTTCTCCTCATAATGAATATGCAAAATAAAATACCCTAAACAGCAAGCATACAGTATTTTAAAGAAGAAAAAAAGTTGTCAAATTTTATATGTTGCAAAAATTCAGAGAAGTAACAGAATGTGATTGGTATTTGGGTCAACTGCCAGAAGATATAACTTCACTGGAAATAACAACAAAAGAAATTATTCCCAATAAAATATTCTGCAAAGGGGGATACACACACAGATAATATAACAAAAGCAGCTGCAGGCAATTCAAAGATAAACTTATCACTCACTCATATAGAAATTTCACGTAATTGATCACATAGCTAGTTAGAGGGTGGACAGTTCCATCTAGCACAGCAGTTTTAGTAGCATCTTTTTCAACTGCTTCCTCAAAGTCACCAAAGGTTTCTTGGGCTGTCTGAGCTAGTCGCTTTGTCAAACTCAATGCAGTTTCCCGCATTTCAATGCAAGCTTTACTTCCAAAAAGTGTCTCAATCTGCCTCCGATACCACCCCCACCCCAACCCGCCCAAAAAACAAAAGCAAACAGAAAAAGAAAAGCAAAGAGAAAAAGGTTAAAAAGAAAACAAGTATAATCAACTTGCTAACCAAATTTATGTAAAGGTCATGGGTTAAACCAATACCTGAAGAAAGAATCTAGATCAGGCCTACGGTGATACTACCAATTTATAGCAGATACTGAAAATCACTTACATTTCGTCCTATTTCCTATCAAAATATGCCGGGCAGAAACCTACATTAAAACTAGAATTATTTTGTCAACTTCTAACGTCCTCGCATATTCCAATTCCATCACATGGATTTTCTATAAATCATGCGATATCCTCCCAAATTTCCTTATCATATACTGTTCAGTGTTTCCACTTTCTCTTTCCTCTAAACTCTTTCCTCCTCACCAACGCTAGTTTAGGAAGATTTCTTAACTTTTGGATTCACTGGATTGGCATAATAGCCTTTAAATAACAAATCTCCGTCATATCCAACTTAAAAATAATGTGCTAAATCATAGTCCTGAAATATAAACTTAAAAATACCTCTGATTGAAGCTCTCTCATTATCTCATACATGTCTAGAAGGACAAATAATTTTTCAGGCGACCTCTTGCTTTTAGCAATAGCCTCTCCAAAACTAAGAAGCATAGGCACATTGCTAGCAGTGACTTCGGCAAAACATTGAGTTTTCAAAGAATCAAAGCCATCAAATATTTGATCACAGATTATCTTTTCCCCAGCAAACAGCAATTTGACCTGTTCAAGCAAAGTTAGAAAGATACATGGGAAAAAAAAATAGAACAGATAAAATGGAATTTCACAAAATACTTACAGCAATCCTCACGTAATGAATCCAGTTCCCAATCTTAGCTTCCAAAACCTCCCACTGCATTTTTTGAACATCATCTTTGCTCAGCCTCTCTACACCCAACTTCCTAAGACTCTGTTCCAGGACTGCAGCACGGGTGTCTCTACAAATTTGGAGCATATGGTTATCATAGTTCAATCCAAATTTGAAAGAAGTGCATGTACAGACTTTTCCAAGCTTTGATCATATAACCACCAGCTTTAGAGACAGAATACATTCAACTACTTGGTGACTAAAGAACATTTTCAGTTCATACCTTTCTGTTTTCAAAGGGTAATATTATTATTCTAATCCATAATATAAATCCTCTTGCGTGGGGAAAATTTTCAAGGGACTAGGTAGAAGGAGTCTACCAGAAAGGAATTGGACCAAAATAAAAAATGGAATTCCTAACTCTGTTCTGACGAGCTCCCATAAATTCAGGTGAAGAAAGAGGGTTACATAGAAAAAGAGAAACAACTTTACCTGTAGATTCGAAAGAGCTGTTGTTGATGGCCAGCTTGAACCATTTGTTGCGCTAAATCATGCAGCAAAGGGATAATTCTGGGTGGAATGAGGGTTGGAGATGTGAAAGTGGCAGTTTCTAGGCTTTGTTTTTGGCTTTCGGAATGATTTTTGCCACCACCATCACCTTGCTTCCCAGAAGCAGATGGCCTTAGAGAGTTTGGTAGGCAGTCAAAAAGGCGATCAGGTTCCACGGGTTTGCTGAAATCCAAACTCAATTTGTTTAAAGTTGTATCATGATAGACTTTTTAGATCCCAATAACAAATACCAGAAACCTTTCCAGTATATGGAGATATGCATAAGGAACAAGACTCATATGAAGAAGTCTCTAACTTTTATAACGGTAAAATACATACACGAGGTTTTTCCTGTTCTAGCCAAATTTCTATTAATAACCATATGTTGTAGGCAAAATTGCAATGCGGAATTAGGTAAGTTTTTAATGAGTCACATGTGAAAAATGATCTTGTTGAGTGTCTTTAGTAGAGAAAAATAATATGCACTTACCTTCAAATCTTTTGGCCAAATTACATCACCAAGAATCCACAATTAAGTAAATAACACAAACAAACTCAGTTAACGGATTCTATACATTTTAGTCCTTCTTAACCTTGTGTTTCTTCTTAAATACAGCCTTCCTTTATCATTTAGTTCTTTCAAGAATCAAATTTTTTTAGATCATACATAATTTAGTCATCCTCAAATTAATTAAAGAAAATAATATGGAAAAAAAGAGTACAAAAAAAATATCGAATGTTACCGAACTTCATAGGTGAGGCCTATTAAGTCTCCCGGATCAAGGAAGTAATATGAAAAGGGGAAAAGTTGAGCACATCAATATTCAAGTGCAACATAATCCATTTCTCCTTGAATATGATTTAAAAAATTACAACTTTTATAATGTATATGAGAAACTCAAGGTAGTGTTGTTAAATAGCATTTGAAACAATAGAAAGCAGTTTAAATTAGTCACTGATGATTATCTAACTGAAGCAGAGACATTAGATATTTAGAATGCACAACTAGTGCTAAGAAGGGGTGAAAATCTAAACAGAAATTAAGAGTGAAGTGTGATGCACACACACACACATACTGAAAAAGAAAAGCAGAAATGTATATTTGAGAAGTCCAACCTGTAATTTGTCAAAAGATGTTTGAACTCATCTTCCAGCTTCAAGATAGCTTTGGAAAGCAAGTTGTTAGCATGGATGATGATACCATCACTACTTTTGAAGCTCTTTTTGCTGCTGAAGAAACGAACATTTTCTCTCAGCTGATCAATTGCTTCCAAATAGCTTTCAAGATCCTCATGTGGCCCTCGTAGTATTTTAGCCTCCGCCTAATAATTAAGTTCGAATGAAAATTATAAAAATATTATACTTATCAATCGCCCCAAAGTGCACAGGATTTCAGTTATAGATGCAATTTAAATAAAACCAACACGGTAAAAACATTAGTTCAAAGTTCAGTACTAAATTTTATTCATTGGAAGAGATTGGGTGGACTTAATCAGAAAACCTACAAATTTCAGAAGGGAGTGGGGTAGACAATGGAAATCAATGAGTATCAAATTTTTCATTGGACACACTCACTAAGTAAATTAGAAGACCATTTTCATATTGTACCAGAATATGAAATAGAAGTATTACGATAAGAGACTGTTTCCAGTGCTATCAATTGCATTAAGGAGTCAACCTTTCTTCTTTTGTTTCTTCGATTTACCTTCAAAAAATGCAAAACAAAGATAGGAAAGAAACAATACAACAATGCTAGACATATAAGTTATTTCTTACAATGCTCAATGCCAGGGAAGTCCCTGCTACTGAACCATGTAAATGAATCCATTGCATATGAAGCAAAATAGCGGCCTACCTTGCGGGTCTGGTCGAATTGCGCCAAAATGACCTCTGCTACCTTTAGAGTCTTATCAATATTATCATGCGCACTTCGAATCGAATGCGTTTTTATCTACCACATGCCGAAACAACACAAGGTAAAAAAGAAAAGAAAATTAAAACCCTAAATATCACTTCCTCCAACTGAAATCATCGTACAGGCTCCGCAAAAGTGAACAGAACAACAGAGATTAACAATAACGATGAAGAAAAATTTCTTGATCAATGCATCTCCTGCTGATTGCTATGCCTATGCTAAGCTATAAAACAGACAGTTTAAACGCATTTTCTTACATTGATTTCTTGCGAAGGAATCAGAATTGGATTTTAATTCTTAAGCATTGCATTGGTGGCCGGAAAGGAAAACAGAGGAAGAGAGAAGCGTACCTGAGTTGGACGCATGGCGGTCTCGAGTGCGGAGAGGCGGTGATCGAAGGAACAGAGAATGGCGACCATGTTATCAGTAATGGTCTGGCTCTTGTGCAGTGAATCCTTCACAAACGCTGCTCTTTCCTTCAGAGAATGCATTGCTTGCGGTATCACCATTGTGATTTTCTCTCACTTTTTCCCGTCTCTGCTTGGTCACTGGGAAAACGAAAATGCAGATGCTGTGATCATTGTTTGGAAATGCGTGAGTTGCTGTTTCCCAGTTCCCGTCCCTCACGAAAGCAAGGTCGTTAAAAGAATCGTTGGCGCGTCAGACGGTATATATAGTTGCCTTGCGGATCAGTTCAAGAATATATGATAAATAAATTTAAATTTCAGCCAAAGCAATAAATAAATAAATTTAAATAACAAATGTATGTTAATTGTAATTGTTAGAAGGAAAATGATGATATCATATGCCTTGCATGATTTAGATTAGTTCATTTGGCAATTCTCACCCAAGGATATTTCTATCTTTCCAACTTCTTTTTTTTTTTTTTTTTAATAATTCTTTCCAACTTCTTACCGGTTGCTGTTGATAACTTTTCTTAGGAGCTATTTTTCGTTTTTTTCCCCTCTCTCTTCTTTTGTATGTAAAAAAATTTAGATCACTATTGTACTAAATATGAATTTTATCAAATTTTTAAATAAGTCATAAAAATATTTTTATAAATTTTCTAATGTTAATGTGGATGATTTGTCTTCTTTGTAAGTTGTGCATGCATAGTCAGTGTTAGCTTTGAAAAATGAAAAGTTGCGCAATTAAAGAAGAACACGGGGAATCTGCCTGGCGTTGGCTTTGAAAATAAGGGAGCAACCTCACTTCCTCAGTGTGGTTTAGCATTTTCAACTACCTAAATTGGATGAGGAAGAAACAGCACTGCTCAGTATATAACTATATATTATATTGGATTCATCCAAAAGGGATCCCACAAGGTTTGTAACTACCCCCAAGTGCTCTTTGCTTGCCAGAAATTTTTAGGTAATATGAGAGTAGTCTCAGTTTTTTAACTATCTTTCAAATTTAATTCAACGGCATCTATGATTATACAGTGTCATGGATTATATTTTTAATGAAATAATGTGATACTTCAGAATATATAAAAAAATTCTTGGATAGTGGCTAGTTAATGGTTATGCAAGTTTACTTAAGAATTAATTTTTTTTGTCCCCTCTCTTCTTAATTAAATGTTAGCAACTCAACTAAAAATATAACAATTAGGAAAGAATTTATTATCAATTAACAGATTTTTTTTACTAAAATGTCAATATTAAATTAATTAAATAAATAAAGAAACAAAAAAATTTAAATCCGTTTACATAGTCCTTTTTCTTTAGATCATGGGTTGTCAAAACAAGTTGAAGCAATAACATGTTTGGTTTTGATTATTTTACACTCAAAAATAATTTTTTTTTTAAAATTTCTCTCTTAAACATTTTGATTACAAGCTTTTTTAAAATAAAAAAAAGTCAATCCAAACATATTACAAGTCTATCAGCCTACATGTATGGAAAAAAAAGAAAAGGGAACATATCAACCCTTAGACTAACTTATTTTGACATGCACTTTTAGTTACTTTTTATTTTTAATTAATATTGTAATATATTAGAAATATTCTTGAGTTTTCATTATCAATTTATGAACCATGATGTTTTGTTATTCAAATTTTGAAAATTTTCAAAATCATTTTATTATTTATATGTTCAATTTTTTATTATAAAAATAAACTAATCCCGAATTATCCTATTTGGTCTACCAACCAACAAGAACCATGTAAATTTGTTATCTTCGGCTCATAAAAAGCACAATTTGGGCTAGTCCAGTATGTTTAAGACCAACCCATAGCGAGTTAAAACAGACTGGACCAAACTGGCTTATTTGACATTACTAGTTACTAGCCAACCTAGCCGAAACACCCCCCCCCCCCCACCAAAAAAAAAAAAAAACAGAGACCGGGACGCATTTACTCTAAGGATGATCTCTTGCATAAGGCCTCACACATGACAAAACTGTGCAGAGATTAACTCGTCTTGTACATAAATTAAAAGTGCAACGCAAAATAATATGAAAACAACATCATTCATTGAAAAGTGTCAAAACGCTGATTCAAATGTTAATCTGCAAATTGTATTAAAAAATGTTAGATTGTATTTGGATAAGTTTTTTTTTAGAAAAGAATAATTTTATTAATGAAAAAAATACTTCTAACATAATAAATGTATGTTTGGGTAAAATTTTTGAAAAAAATTGAAGTTAAAAAAAAAGTTGTTGTGGTATTTTTTTTTTTTTTTGGAAGTTATATTTTGAAGTTTCTAAAAAAAAGCTTATGCAGTAGATGAGAAAAAAAAATAAAAAATATTTTTTTGATAATTATATCAAAACACAAAACAACTTATATTTTTCTTAAAAGTTCTACCAAAAAAAGTTTATCATAAAAATACTTTTTTAAAAAACTTACACAAACGCAAATCTGCAAACTGCACTTGCATTTTGTAGGAATCTATGCACACAGATGCGTAGAAGTAGAGCAACCCGAATGCAAGGTAGAGTAGTTTTGAGGTATACCAAATCATCGACAATGGCATCGAGTACAATAGAAGAGAAAGATCACCAAGGAACTCTCTTTTATTTATGAATAGCGGGGCATATGCTGCATTCTAAAGCAGCTACTTCTTCAATTTTCTTATACATAAGAACACATATGTCTTGAATAAGATCCACCTATATTTTCTTTATTTTTTTTGGCCCATAGATCCACCTATATTATAAAGTCAAATTCTTTATATTAACCAGACAATATCCAAAAGATTAATCGAACTTGTCGTCCTCACCTTCATCACTTATTTAATTATTACTACCTCTTAAAAGGCTTAAGGACATAACGTTGGCTTAGTAGATCCACTCCTTAGGCAAGCCCATCTCAGAAGAAGTCGGATGTTGATTGCATTCCTCCTGCTTGACCAAGCCATCATTCCGTTTGAACGAGTTTCTGCTTCTTTGAGTCTGAGTGGTGATTTCAGCCCTTTGTTTATTCCTCATTCCTGCCATGAGACCGAGAGAAAATTATGAATCCTTCTCTTTTAGCTAATGACCTTGGCCTTGGTTAGCTCACAACAAGCAACTATGGGCATGGAAAGAAAAGCGATTGGGATAAAAAGACACAGCACAATAAATTAGTCATGGTCATCAAAAAGTTGTCATTGTCGTCACTAAAAAGAAAGAGAAATAATCCTACAATTACTTAAATTTATATATTTCGAACATATTTCTTTACCAATCGTTAAATAACATTTTTAAGTTTTACTGTAACTGTTTATATCTTACATAATATATCCAATTAGTGTTTCTTTTATAAATTAAAAAAAGCAACCCTCCACCCTCCAAAAGCTACCAATTATACTATTAACAAACTTGAGTTAAGAACATTCCTTATCCTCCACCGTAATAAGGAGAAAGTATCAATAATTAGCAAACAATTATACGTTTTGAGATCTTATTAAAGGCTGGGCATAACTTAATGCACTCCGGGTAAGAAACCAGTTTCGAAGTGATTCCAAAAAGGGTTCCCCTAAATGCACTATCATTGGGTTAGGTTGAAGAAAAGAAAGAAAAATAGTCAATGAACTTGTAGACAAGTGCTTCTTTGGTTATATGGTAAAGTAAGAGTATTTTTTAGCCAATTTTTATGTCAATTTAGATTAAGTTTTTCTATTAGCGATTTTAAGAGCACATCCATCATATTGATGCATTTAGAAAAATTAATTAATTTCTTAAATATTGAATCAAAGTTCAATCTTAAGTGATGAAGAATAGTGTGCAAGTAGTATTTTTTCTATAGTTATACCATAAAATAAACCACGCTGGAGTATCATGTCAAAAATAAATGCCAAGTGTTGCAAAAATTTACTAATTAATGTTGGCAATCTAAAATAATTTGACAGACTAAGTCAATATTGTCTTCAATTTAAATTATAAAAATAATGACTAATTAGTATAAAGTATGACCATATAATAATTGTAATCTCGTTTAATTTAATTGATAGGTGACTATGAGTTCTTACATATCCATTAATTTGAAATTGGAGTCGGTAAAATTTCTTCAAACTTTAGTTAAAATCTAGTGATTTGATTAGAACTCTTGAAAAGTCAAGCATTATTTTGCATGACTAGTTAAAAATGGTAAAAGAAGAAGAAGAATATAAACGGCAATCACCCTTAAGAAACCCATAAAAAATAAGCACATGGAGGTTATAATTATAATAATAAAAAATATTTACACAATGTTTGTATTATCTTTTATACTACCATCAGTCTAGTTCACATACCATTTTTTATTATTATTATTAAAAGTTAAGATAGGAGAAAGAATCATTATCAATATAAGGCTAATATAAGACGAAAGTGAACCACCAAGCACTAAACTCAGTCAAAATTTATGATAAAATTACAAATTATCTGTTAATTAATATATCCTAAATTTAAACTCAAATACTGAAATAATGGAATAGTTAAGAGCTAACACTGCCCCTATACACAATGTTTTACACACATGATAAACTACTCAAAAGTTAGATAAATTTCTCTTATCAAAAATGAATGGCGTAAATTTTAGGGTATAAAAAATGTGGTAATGATAACATAACTGATGTCTGTTCTAAAAAAATTGTGGTAATGATAACATAACTGACCTCTGTTTTTGCTGGGTCTGTTGTTGTTCGTAACTCGTGCACAGGGAGGATGAAACACGCCAGTACCACGTCTCACTAACCCAAAGACACTTGTTGGTTGATATGACAAAAGCCGGTTTTGCTGCCACTGAACCACCTTATCTCTGCTTTCCACAAACCCATTATTCGTCTACAAACATCAAACCAATAGCCATGCATCTCAACTCATCTCAAAGCTTCATTAAATCAAAGAACTGAAACCGCCAAAATGAAAATGCAGAAAAGAAAAGAAAAGAAAGCTCCGAAATAAGACAAACAGGGATTGGCATTTTGGCAGAGCCAGCAAAGATGAAACAGACAAAAACAAAAACAAAACAATGTCCGGTTCATAATTCACCTGGGGATACTGGCGCCCGTAACCGTAAGGTCCAACTCCAACTAAGCACGTCCCGCCATAAGGTCCGTAACCAGAAGGTGCGCCAGTGCTTCCAGTTACAGACCTTGTTGTTGACGGAGGATTCATCCAACAGTACCCAGCTGCTGGAATGGAACCCTGCGACGCCAGTCATGAAAAAGTACGAAAAAGCAAAAAAAAGAAAAATGATAAGCAAGCCAAGTCACTGTCCTGTTCTAAGAAGAGTCACAGAAGGGAAGGGACGATGGAAGCAAACCTTTGGTGGCAAAATTGGAGGAGCTCTGGAAACGTTATGGTTTGATTCGGGGAAAGGTAAAGAAGCGATTTGGGTTTGAGAGAGCAGGTCGCCCTTGCACGAAAACGGGTGGGGTCTATCTTCGTCGGGGGAAATTTGAGAGGGAAGCCATAGTTGTGCAGCATTAATGTCCGGTGGCGGAGGAAACTCCGCCATAATCTATCTGCGAATGTCCACAGGGGAAAGAAAGAGAGTGGAGGCAGAGGAGTGGGAGAAGAGTGAAATATTAAAGGTATGGAGTGGAGAGAAATTGAGTGAAAGAAAGGTGGGTTTGATTTGAGGTATCAGAAAGGCGTTACGAGTCCTCTTCTTTATTATTCTTGTAATAATAATAAATAAATAAAGAAAGAAAGAAAGAAAAGGGGAGCGAGTAGGAAAAGGATAATTGGACTTGTTTTGGAAATGAGAAGAGACTGTTAATATATGGACAAACGCAATTCTGGATTTTACTTTTAGAGAAATATTAAATTTAAAAAGAAATCAAATTAACAATTTTCTTATTTATATAAAAGGAAATAAATGATTAAAAAATACATGTATATTTAATACTTTTTTAAGTTTTATAATTGTTTTTTATTTTTTTATCTTTAGATAATTAAGAAAATTATTGAGCTGATTTTTTAAAAAAATAATTTAATATTTTATTCTTTTATATAAAGAAATCTCATTTTTCCTTAAAATCTCATCCTACACAAACTCAAATACATATATGTCCCTTCAATAACATACTATTAATTAAATAAAAAATTACATATATATAGTTCTTTAATCATCATACATTATCAAGTCCCATACTATAGTTCACAAAAACAAAATCCATTAAAAGAAACTATGTAGTCGCATTCAATTTGCCAAAAATATAATATTTATAATAAAAAAAAAATTCATTTGTATTGACTATTAAAAAAATTCACTATATATTAGGAAGAGCAAACATAAAACCACTTATATATAACATAACATTAACATTTTACCAAAGATATAAAATTATTTAAACTTGATTTATAATCAATGTAAAACTTTTTTATATTATCATTCACTAATGTGTTGTTATATCATTAAAAAAAAGATAACTATCATAATAATATTTTTAATATTTTATTTTTTTAAATAATGTATTAATACATAATTTGACATTATGTAAAAAAACTTATATTAACATTAAATCAAAATTAAATTTTAATATAAATTTGATTTTAATTAAATGTCAGTGCAAAAAAAAAGTTTGCATTGTTGTCAAATCATACCTTATTACATCATTAAAATGATTCACAATAAAAAATAACTTAATTTAAAAATATATGATGTAAAAAATATAACTTAATTAAAAACTATTTTAATAACTTAATTAGAAATAGTATAGAAAAATTTATCGTGACAATAAATCAAAAGTTATCAAAATTTAAAAATGAGTCTTAAATTGTTTACAATCTTTTTTTTGTAAGGAAATTGTTTACAATCTAACAACCATTGAATAAGGTCATTCTTTTTCTTGCATCTTTTGGGAAGGATTGAACTATATGATATAAATAGAGCGGAAACCATTTTTGTATACTTTCAGAAATATATTAAAATTCTAAAATGCCTTTCACATTTAAGGATGTTTCAAAAATGCATTTATATTTCAAGTGATTTAATGACACCTCTCAAAATATCATTATTAATCAATGTACATCTTTCAGTTCATTTTTTGCTATTATATTTTATCAACTAAAGATTCTATTTATTTTCCCCGCAAATAAAACATATGTATGGCAACTTTTTTATTTTTGATTAAAATAATTATAACACTTATATTAATACACTTTGTGACTATGCATAATTAGGGGTGGAACCAGAGAAAACTTTCTGGGGGTGCCAAAATATGGTTTTTAAAGGAATTAATTAAACTATTTTATGAAATAAATATTAAAACTTTAAGGATGTTATACAAATTTTTAAATGTTTGAGGAGAGCCATGGCCCAGGCTTGTGAGTAGTTCCGCACTTGATGCATACAGCTCCCAAAAGCATATTTTTGGTCTAATAGAGGTAAACAAAAAAAAACAAAAAAAAACAAAAAATTGGACTCAACATCTAAAAATATGGGTCATAAGCCATAAGGTTCAAAATCTTGAGGATAAAAACTTGGAAAAATGCTTACCTCATCACACTTGGGTCCGAATCACGTAACCCCTACAGCGCACTTTAAAATGCTTAAAAAAAAAAAAATCAAAACTTCACACGCTCACCCGATAATCATAACTTGGGTTTCCAAAATTTAACTTCTAAATAATTTTTTAATTTTACAATTACTTGAGCTAAATTTATTATTTTTCCCATATTTTTTTTCCAGGTATGGGCAATCTTTTATGCAGTGGCACCTCGAGTAATAAATAAATCCTTCTTCGTAAATAAATTGCAATCAAAATCTCAACGTAAAACGCTGTTGAGAATGGCTTGAATTGTAGTTGGCATTGACAAAATCCATTAATATATCATTTCTGTAGTCAGAGAAAAGCTGATCGCAATATATACCATCAGGGCACGCCCATGTGTCATTCACAATCAAGAATCCCCGTGATCGTTTGTTGTGGTTTGACGTCAAAAGAAATCAGTTTATCTTATGGGTTTTAATTAGTGAAATAGATGAGATGAGGACAGTAGACATTGCGTCTCAAGTTGATTGTATTCGTATGTGGTGTAAAAGTTGAGAATATTATGGCTTCCCGCATGGTTTTTGGGATCAGGTTCGAGATAACAGTTTCACGAAGAAAAATAAATAAATCAACAAACAATACGTTATTTCATTGTACATTTGACATTTCATGCAACGTGGCTTGGTTTCCTCTTATTCCTCATGCAATAGGCAAGTATCATGTGTTTTTGTAATTCATCAATTGTAAATTTAGTTTTCTATGATGCATTTTGTTCGTTCTACGAAATTGTAATTGATTTTAAAAATAGGCTCACTTTGTTTATTTAATTATTAACAAGTCAAATTCTTAAATTCGTGAGATATTTTTAATTATGTATTATTAAGAACATGTTGAAAAATAAATGTTGTCAATTATTTGATCGATATATAATTTCTGAATTCTAACATGAATGAATATTTGTACTTTAGGGATTAGTCCTTTCAAGAAATATATTGCAAAACCAAATATATATATATATAATTTCTGAAAGGCTTGATTATTTTAACTTATATTTTTCTGAAAAGTAAAGAAGGTGGAGGTAGTCCCTTCGCGGACATTCGATAAAATTGAAACGATAGAGAAGATTAACATGCCCTGCGCAACGATCACACGCACAAAAGAAGGCGGTGATAAAAATTTGAACTTTGAAGTCATGCTTTATTGGGTCAAAGATGTGGGCTTCCTGAAGTTGTTAGGCCTTTTGGAGTATATATTAGGCATGGGTCCATTTTTAGTCCGAGATGTTTGGTGTGGTGGCTTTCCTTGTCCACGTAATAATAAGTTCTCATTGCAAAAATGTTGTCAAAAAGAGAGTCGAAATGGAGAATAAAATTGATCTTCAAGCATTTCGGATACCAATTATGGTATGAAATGTTGAGCGCAAGAAAGAGAAATAATAAAAAAAAAATGGGGAAAAAGAGGCAATTTGGATATCTCATTTTTTTATTAAAAAAGAGGAGCATTATTGAATGGCCAAACATTTTTTTACATCTCATTCATCGTTCATTCCAATCCTTCCCCTCAATTTTGAGGTTGCAATCTCTATATATTTTGTTGCGTCACAAGATTGAACATGACATGGAAAGCAGCCCTTGCTGCCAGCCGCGCCTGTCCCACTCCCACCATTCTATCACCATTCACAACTCACAAAGTCACAAAACCTTTCTTCTCTTTTTCAAGGACACTAAAACGATACTACAAATATTTCCACAACATCTTTCTCTAAATTGAATTCTGATCAAATAAACCTCCTTCTCCAATGGGGGCAAAATCCTCTCTATACCATCACCATGTGTATAGTGTAGTATAGTCACCAAATAATTAATTGATTAATTATGAAATGTCAAAAAAGTAGGGTGTGGTATGGACCGTATGGTATACCTTTCTTTTCTTAATTCTTACTTCTTATGGTGGTATACCAGACCCACATCCCATCAATTTCACCTTTCACTTTCAGTTTCCAATCGCCAATCTGCCACCTATGCTATATGCACAACACAACAACACGATTACACGAAGAAAACCACATGAGAAACCAGGGTACTCCTAGCCGGATCCCCTCACGGGTCGGGCAACCGGACCCGCCGGCGACCTGAACCCCACCGTCACCGCGTCATACACGCACCAATGGAAACCACCGTCCATCCCCGTCGAACACTCTTCGCAGAACGCTCCACCGCCATTCATCAGGTACCGCACCCTTTCCATCTGTAAATTCCTCACCCGTTTCTCGTACTCGACCCGATCCAGAACCGGGGCCGTCGTATTGAACCCAGAAAAGATCCGGTTAACGCCGTCGATGTGGATGGTGGGGTTCCGCCGCAGAAGCATGACGTTCTCAGGAACTGTTTGTTGCGACGAATAGTATTCGTCATTCCGGGACTCTTTGTTGCGCTTCTTGTTCTTCCTGGGGCGTCTGTTGGATCGCTTGACGAAGAAGAAGGAGGCGCCGTTGTCGCGGGCTATGGCGGCGAAGTTGGCCTTTGCGGTGATGGGGATTCTTCGGTTACTCCCGATGGTGGCGAGATAGACGGAGAACTGATGCGGTGAGATCCCAATCTTCTGACTCAGAACCGACATAAACTTGTTGAAGTTGAAAGAGGGATCGACAGTGACCTCGCCGACGTTGGTCTCTTTCTCGCCGTCGAAGTAGACGACGGAAAAGGGAACGCCTCCACCGTCCACCATTTCCTTCTGTTCCGATGAATCAATCAGAATGCACGGAATTAGAGGGTTTTATACTTTTATATATGGAGGATGCGGGGGTTTTAGACTTTTAGGTTTAGTTTTGTAAATAGGGAAAGGCGGTGAGGGGTATTTGTGGAACAGAAACATTGTTGAAGTAAATGCGGAAACCGAATTGTGACTTGGAGATCAAGTAAAACTCCAAACGAGTCGTTTCGTAATTGCTTTTGATGCGAATAAAAAAGGCTTTGCCCATTTTTTTTTTTTTAAAATATAGAAATCTAGAAAGAGCCCCTCCCTTCCTTATCTTCCAGATTTAAACGCCTTGAATCCATTTCTCCTTTTAAAAAGGCCCTTGTAAATCGGTTATATTTAATTATTTACACCAAATGCCACTTCGTCACAGGTTTTTTTAAGGAGAATTCTAGTACCGTGTTAAATTAAGCATTTGATGCTTTTCCCTGTGTAATTTACTTGGTTACATGTGCGTTTTGGTTAACGTTCTAATGGGCGTTTAGCCTCAAATTTACTTTTCGGTGAAAGCAAGTTTATCTTACTTCTGCGTTTAGATGGAGACATCTATAGTATAAAACATGCCCCTAACGATAACTTTCTACATCTATCCTTTCGCATTTACCTTTTATCTCTTATGTTCTGAAATTTATTGTTTCTTTCTACCTTTTGACGATTTTTCTCTCTGTCTTTTTCTCTTAAGATTGTTGGTTTTTTTTCTTTGGCTGAGCTCCATTTTAAAATATATATATATATATATAAGATCTCCTGAAAGCTGATTCTTAGCGTAACTTGATGTTGATTCTCAATTTCAGCCTATACCACCTGAACATAGCCTTTTAAGATAAATAAACACCCAAATTTTCTCTCTCTATTGGAACTTCTTCTTTCTAATTTTTTGTTTTTGAATTTCAATTCGATAACAACATATGGGGTTGAAGTTAACAAAGATGAGGTTAAAAACGATACAAAAGAACAAGAATTTAGTGTAGAAGTTTCTAAAGAGAGATATCGCCGACCTTGTTAGGAGTGCCCTTAATTTTTTATTAACTAGTTGAATTGGTTCGATTTTTTTCTTTCTTATCAAACCAATTAAAAAACATTTCACTACAAAGAATTGCTTAGTTCTCAATTTATAGTCGAAACTCATCCTCTCTCCTACTACTTGTCAAATGTTATATAACTAATAGCATATAATGTAATACTAGTTTCGCTTTAATATAATGAGAAGGTTTATTTCCCCGTTTTACTTATTCAATGTATGATTAGCATAAGTTAGAGAATGATACTAGTATAATATTTTTAGTTTAATATTTATTATATGTGATAAATTAATTAATTAATCATGTTAGAAGTATATTTCAATAATTTTCTCTATGATTTCATTTATATATTTAACATATGTATATTATGATTTTTTTTACATATTATCATATATTTATATAAGATATATGTATGTACAAGCCTCGATTTGACCCCTTTTGAACATCAAAACCTTTTCTTTTATCCAATTTTCAAAACATTTGTTTTTAAAGAGATGCTAAGTAGCTCGAGATTACATAGTTCAAATTGTACCGTATACATTCATGGGGTGAGGTAGGCCTCATATATGGTGTAGAGTTCACCTCACCCCATAAATATATCTGGTATAATCCAAGTTTGTAGCTTTCAAGCTACTAATCAATTTTGTAATTTTTCTATTCTAAAATTATATTGCATTAATATAAATGATATTTTTTGTTTATAATTTGGAGAGTTCAAATATTATGTATATTTTTTAAATTAATAATAAGAAAAAATAAAAATTATTTGTTAGTATATTTTTAATAAAAAGACAATATGAATAAAGTGATATAAAACTTATATCTTTTTTATATTGCATATTTAAAAATAGTTTATATTAATATTATGTAAACAATATTTATTTTATCAAAATTACTTTTTAAATAAAAAATTTCAAATACTAATTACATTATTACAAATTTAATTCTGATAACAAGAAGTTTACAAAATTTAATGCAAACATACTCAACATTTACTACCTCATAGTGACGCAGAAATCTAGCATTTTGGTGCGAAATGCCGAGAATGTGCACCTCCATTTCCATTGATCCTTGATGAAGTGAGAGATGATCGGACGAAAATCAATTAGCGAGCCAAATCCTATTTGTGCTTCTATCATTTCTGAACTTGTCAGTTTTCATTTAAAATATCATTTCCTTCATATCTGCAATATACATTGATATTTTCTCCTCATTTATTTCTTTTGAACAAATAGATATAAAAGATGAAATAAAATTTGTTCCATTATCTAATTTATTTATATTTTAAATTATATATAAATACATTTTAAATTTAGTTTTTTTAAAATATATATCATGTAGGTATGTGAGAGGTTAGGCAAAGTCTTCTCTATTTCGACTGTCCCAGAAAAATACCTAAAAATTTCTTGAGTAATGATTTGTGTACATCAATTTTTTTATACCATTTTTACAATTGATTAACAATAAGTAAATTTTTGGTTAATATAATATATAATTTGGTTAATAAGTTTTGGTAATCGATTAATGATGAACAAATTATTAGTTAATAAAGTATATTGTTTGGTTAATAGATTACCAGCTTATAAGTGATTGGTTATCAAACTCATTAACCAAACAATATACTTCATTAACTAATAATTTACTTATAGTTAACCAAGTGTAAAAGTGGTGTAAAAAAAAATGTGTAAGAAACATTTTTCAAAATTCTTATACATATCCTGAAAACTTTTGCTTCAAGTTTACTCTCCAACATTATTCTTTTGCATTGTTGTTTTGGAAATTAGCCGTTTCCTTGGTGAAGGTTTTACCACAAGCAATGCTTTAAAAATCAGTTGAACTAGAAAAGAGAATGATTTATAATTTAATCGGTTCAACCGAATTAACCGATAGTCGAACCGGTATATATATATATATATATATGAAATGAAATAATAATTACTATCTATCCAATGAAGCAAAAAAGGACACAAATTTGATACAGACAAACTCATCTTTAGCTAAAGATATTTGAAGGCATAAGAACATAAATTTTGGATCTTTAGGACCTTACTAGTTTAAAGAATACTCAAACCTTAAGATTTTTTTAATAAAAAATCAATTTAAAAATTGTTAATGGTTAAACTAGTTGGTTTTCTGGTTTTTCGATTTTCGATTTTGTACTAATTTAACCAATTTTATCTAATTTTTAGTGGTTGAACCAGTCTAGCAATTTATTGGTTGAACTAAAATTAATGAAACTCTCAATCTACGGTCCAACAAGTCCAATTAGATCAGTTTTTAAAACACTGAACACATGTATCTTTATTACAAAGTAGATTTTATTCTGCACAATTTATTTACGTCACCACCTCGTTTTGTACATCAGGTAAAGCATTCAAAATTGTTCCATAGTTGCAAAAGTAAGGGCTGACTTTGGTTTATAGAAATGTACTTTAAGGATCCTTTGTGCCATACCATTGAAACACTCTAAAATGAGCGGAGGGACGGTGACCCGGGCACAAAGGAAATTGGCTACAGGGTGAGAAGAGTTCTTTCACTCTGCTTTTAGAATTGTGATCTTTTTCCCACTTTTAGAATTGTGATCTCACCTGAGAGTTTGCACAGCCATTGATAAATAAATGCCGCTTGCAAATAGGTTGCACACTTGCACTGAATACAGATCATCCAAGCTTGAATAAAAGTAAAGAGAATATTTCTAACATATCATTGCTATCTTAGGCTCGAGACTTGCTAAACTTGCAGTTTAGGTCCGTGTTCTTATCTACCAACTTTTGATACTCAAGAACCTAGCAGGAAAATCAACTCAGAACGATAACCTAGTCTTGCAACAAGAAAGTGATGAGATCGCGGATTCAAAGCTTATAAACTACGTGAGCAAATAATTAATACTATGCAAGAATAATAGCATACGTGTTCGTGTTAATCAACAGAAGTAATCACTAATCAAGATGTGGCTTGATGTAGTCATTTTTTTTATTTATGACTCCGTTTTGTTGGCTTTATACACCAAGAATGATCCAGTGCCAGTGTAACTAGATGCTAATGCCTTTCCAGCTGAGGTTGGCTGAGAGAATGCTAGCTGAGTACGTTCAAGCACAAAACCCATGCAGAAACTTTTCCTGTCACGAATTCAATACAGACAAAAGAAAATAATCAATGATCTGGCAATTGATTGAAGAATAATCAACCAATTAGCATTAAATCAACGCAGCTTGTATTAAAAACTTCAATGATATGATATAATGTTACTTAATGCCATCTTGCTTTATATGTGTACTAGTTGAATCTATCTGTTATTGGCTCTTTCGGTTGAAATAATCATTCTGATGCATCATTCAAAACGCCATGAGATTGTGCTTATATAAAACTTTTAAAGTTTCTGTAATGATGATGAATTGGGGGGGAAATTTAGAAACGCATCAGCCTAGACTCGTGACACACCAGCCATTGCCGTATTGGGTCACGTGAGTTTTAGCTTCCTATCAGAAAGACCCACCATAAAACTAAAGCCAAAGTCTAATTAGAACAGGCTCATTTAAGAAGGAAAAAAAACAATGAATAGAGTCCACAAGTCATTTATTTTACCTCACGGCATCTAGCAATTGGCTAGCAATGCGTTTTCTTCTGTTGGAGGGACTAACCCAAATGGCTCTAATGCCACAAACAGCGGCGATTGCTTTGTTTTCACAGAAGATTGCCCCACCAAGTGGTCCATCCATCACCTCAGGATCACTCACTGAAACGGCTCTTTTTTCAACTTCCCTTTGAAAAATAATATTCCCAAACTGGAGAGTGGTTGAATATGACTTTGTATCCTTTTTCCTGGTGCTATCAGAGTGTCCAGCAATCGAGCAAGACACAACTTTGAATGCTTCTTTGATTGGTTCTGCAACCAGGCACCCAACAACCCTCTGAAGAGAAATGAACAGATAGACCTGTATATATAATAATATAATGCCAATGAACAAATCAATGGAAGGCAGTCAATAGTCCCAATCCCCAAATCTTGTTCATGATCATGAAGCACTGGAAATTCGAACAGAATCAATCAATAAAAGGGATAAATAAGTATTATATAATAACCTAACATAATTAGATAATCTATATTGCAAACAAGCTTCTAGAGCTAAACAAAGTAGCAAAGGAAAACGAAAATACTATCCACCTTACAGTGTTCATGGACTACCCATCCACTTCCTAGCTCAATTTCCATCATTTTTACAACCTCTTCAACCTGCCAGTATATCAATTTCCCAGTTAAATGCCACAAAAAGAAACATAAAAATTTCCAACTTGTGTAACAAGAGAATATGTTCCTCAGAAACTTAGAAATGGGGGTTGAGCTAAAACCTTGTTTCTCTGAGCAGATGGATCACTCTCCAAGACCAAAATGATTCGACCCCCTTTGAGACACGGCATAGGGACAATCCTTTCGCTGGTCCAACCCTGCACAACAGAAGAACAGAATTAGGAATCAGATGAATTGGGCATCAGGCATGGATGGAATCACACTCCAAGCAGAGAATTCCCAGTGAAGTTACTCTGAATGGGATCCCTTGTGTGTAACGTTTGTGAAATTCCTTGTGCGCTTTCTCATCCTCTGCATCCCCACGAGCAAACTTGACCCCACAAGTAGAACATGCGTGTAACAGAAAATCAGATTGACCCAAATCGAGATGGAACTGGGCATAGCTCCTCTTCTTGTTCTTAACAACTGTTCTTCCCGTTAGGGTCGATTCTGGTTTCGAACACGAATCGTTGTGCCGCATTTGGCTAATCAACCCTTTATCGCCTCCGCTTCTTAATTTTTTGGCACCCAAAAAAAGAAAATAAGTTTTTTTACTTTTCAGAGCAACCAAACAGAGTCCAATGAATTGAAAGAGTAAGGGGTTACATGTTCGGGTTCAAACGAGTTCGACGGTAGGTATTGAAGATATGGTGTTGTTTATTCTCCCAGATCGCCAAGTCGTCATCGTCGCCGGCAAGTGGATGGACGGCGAGGGATTTGGGAGCTTTGAAGAAAGCGCTGATCTTGGACTGCATCTGCATGGAGGCTCCTTCCTTGTGCACCGATTATTGATAATTTCTCCTCTTCTCTTCTCTTCTCATTTGCTGCCAAAACCAAACCAGCTTCAAAGTGGCGGTGGATTTTAAGTTTCCCGCTTAATAGACGATAGTAGCATTTTTGGGATTAGTCCGCCATAAAATAAGTCAATTGTTGTTGATTATATGTAAGGAAAAACATTTATTGAGAGGGGTCAATTCTTTAAATAAATTTCAATACTTTGAGAGATTAGGTCACACGGGAAATATCTTGAAAAACAAAAAAAAAATTCATTGTAGTTAGTATATACTTAGGTCTATCTACTTGTTTTGAGGTCAATTTTTACAATAGTACATATGGAGAAAATATAATTGAAATAAATCATCGCTTTATGTATCTAACTATATTCTGTAAGATTAATTTCTCATCTTTCAAATTTAGGAAATACCTTGATTTATACTCTAAAAAAAGTATATACTTGATACTTACAACTTAGTAATGCTAGGTTTGAAATGGGTTAATGTTTGTTAAGGATTTTTACTAGTGTATTTAAGGCCAAGAAAAATGTAATACCCATTATTGCCACAATTTTAAATCAAGTGGCACTAGCTTGTTTTACAGATTATTTTACAAAATATAATTTAACCCAAAAAAGTATTTAAAAAAATATGCTTATCATACTAATTGTCTTGTATACCCAATTATCTTAAAAGATATTCACATAGTCTAGCATTTTCCATCCCTCCCCAGATTAGAACTTTGCTACAAAAAGTAAAAAAAAAAATTTAAAAGGCATTTTCATGGAAAGATGTCTTTTTGTAAAATGTCTTCAAAGACTATTTTTAATTTTTTTTTTATAAAAAATATTTATACATTTTCTAGACAATTTTTATTGTTTGATTTGTTTTGGGAAAATAACTTTCCCTTCTAAAAAGACGAGAAATATTTGACTTGTCATCGTTTTAATGTTTCTCTCCATAATTGGTTGTAACAATTGATTTGAGAAATTTTGTGCATTTACTACTATGACGCTATATATTAAAAAATATTCTCTGAAATTTACCTTTTTTTTACACCAGATAAGAGAATATTTTTGTAAATAATTTTTACACCACACACCAGGAGCATTTTCAAGAAGTGCACGTACCCACCCTCAATCTAACGATTCTCCATACACCTGTTTATTATTTCACATTTCGTGCATTCAATAATTTGGGTCTAATTTGATTCAATTCATGAACTCAAGCTGTGTCGCAAATATATTTAAACACGATCATAATTTTAAAACTAAGCAGGCCGCTCACGAACATCTACGAAGACAGTAGCCATACTGTGGATGTTTGTGCAAGCATACGAAACTATTCCTATCACTTCACTATGAAGGGTTTATACTATGAGCAATAATCATTTCATTTCTTCAAGTTGAAAGAGCACATCCAATCATTCTCTAAAGGGTTATACTTTTGATCGGTTTCGTAAAAGCTGTAGGACTATTTCAGTATTTCCTATGTTTAGACCATGGGAGCTCATAACATTAGGCTAACTGTCGGAACAAAAAATTACAGAGAATCGGAGACAAAAATTATATTTCTCCACGTGAAGTGAAACCAACTGCCTGCTAGCAGACCTCAAAATTGCTTGCAGACTGAACTTGGGAAAAGTAGGTAGGCAGTTGAGGATAGGATGAATGCTACTCTGGGATTTTCATAGAACTGATGCCAAGTTCCACTAGCAAAGCTCATAGCACTCTTATTAACCAGTTCCGATCCAGAATTCCCTCAAAGTTCAAGAAAAAATGATAACTCATAAGCAATCTACAAGATAAAAAAAGGGGACAATTAAAAAAATCAGTAGATATAGTTCATAAAGTGGACATGACTATAACATTTTGTCTACCACAAACCTCAGTCCAAGTCCTTCTGCCTGCCAATTTGACAATCGAGGAGTCCTTTCTATGCCAACAATGTCTGTAAATATTAGGTCAAAGCAAAGTAGTCAATGGCAGAACATGGCATGAAGCGGCCACCCCACAAAAGCAATATAGCGGCATAGCAGATTGTGAATCGGCCACTACACTGAAGATTGCAGATACAATGTAAAAACTTCATAAATTTGTGATACATACATAATTGATACTTAACCTCAAAGTACTCAACTTAAAGACACACTCATCATTCATCTTAGTCAAAGAGTCAACTAGAAAAAAACCTTAAAAGTACCAATAATAATAAGTCTAACATGCATAATCAAATACAAAGTACAGCACCAAATCTTAAACATGTCTAAGCCTTTAAGGTTGGAAGAGGTTCTGTACGCAAATCAGAGGACCTGCAAGCTTCGTTTGATTGAGAGGGGGTGTGCAATAGGGGTGAGCTCGTGCAAAACTGGCCAAACAGGGATAGGCAAGTGCAAAATCCCTGGTTTTGTGTTAAGTGTGAACAGAGACTGCAACTCCCTAAGCCGGTGCGATCTGTGCAAAACAGAGCTGCTAGGAACCCTAAAAATTGATCTCAGTGAGCGATCGGTGATGAAAAACCAGGAACTACCTCAACCGGTGGAAGTAGGAGAGTTTAATTTAGGGGTAAAACACAGATTTCAATATCTGCCCCTTGTCGTGGCCCCTATGCCCGCGATTCCATCTGCGGTGAGCCTGTGATTGTGGCGCAGATCGCCGCTATGCAAAAATGCACTGGTCCCAGCGTTCACTGGTGGAGGGGATGCATTCTGCACCGCTACACCTCTACACCTCTACTGTGGCCATGGCAACCGCTATTGACTACTCTAGGTCAAAGCAGATCAGAACTACCCAATTATGACTTACACGACTATCATATTTAAAGAAATATACATACACACATTTAGCAACTAATGGCATTTTTACTCATGTTATCTGGTGACCATGGCAGTCATAAATGATACTATGATTCATTTGAATGGCTGAATGCAAACTAAGTAAAAGATTTATTAGCAAGATTATACTGCACAAAGATAAAGAAGATAAAAATATTATATATATAAAAAAAAGAAGATAAACATCTGTCTGTAAATTCAATAATGCAGGTGTCATCTTTATGCAGCTGCATGGCTCAACTCAAACTGGTCAGAGACAAAAACAAGAGACCATGAAAGACACATGTACTCATAAACATACTCTTCACCTGACAAGCTCACAAACCAGTATCATTCTATCCCTTACATACAAATCATTCTGAAATTCCTAAAGATGTATAGTATACACTAGACAAAGAAATAAGAAATTCCAAGAACAATACATAATAACACGGGTAAGTGACAAGCATGCAGGTAAATGACGTCAGAAAAATTGGCTCAAGACATAACAGCGTTCCAAGCTTGAAAAACTCACGTGAACAAGTTTGTCACTCCAAAACATCTTTCTTGACCATTGTTATCTCTTAAGAGGATAATGTGCTCGATAAGATTTTCAGTCGATCAAATGCGCATTGTATTTTATGCCTTTCTTCAATTGTCATACTGATTTTCTCTGATGACTGCATCAAAACAAAGAAAATGAGCAAAGAAAGGACCCAATTATCATGATTTTTGAAAAACTAACTATGATAACATAACAATAAGACAAGCAAAAAAATGACAATGTTTAAAAACAGAAAAAAAGCCACAGCATATGAAGTATCATTTGGACAGGAAAATTGCTTTTTTCCCTGACCAGACTTCAATCCAGCCTAATCTACTTGATTGACCATCTCTGGCCAATCGGGTACTAGGTGTACATCGAACTGTGAAAGGAATTCTTATCCAATGGAAAGGAATTCTTGAAATAACTAATATTCAAGAACAATATGCCTTGCATTAGCAATCAGCAATGCTGTTCATGAAGCTTAAATATACCTGTAAAGAAAGAACTTTCTGTATGATGTTATCAATATCTTCCTTGAATGAAGACATAATCTGTTGCAATTTAGCATCCTTGTGCATCAACAGAAGTACAGAAGCAACAGCATTTACCCTAATCAAGCAGTTCCTTGGATGTTGAGTGCAATGATCAGATATTGGAGACAAACTACCTTCAGTTATAGCTGATCCCATTGTCTTCAACACAAGATTCATAAGTTTATGACACCGATCAAACAAGAAAAAACAAGGTAGGAGATAATAACGCATAGTACTTGATTGCATGGAGCGAGTGCGCTCATCATCATCATCTTCAGGAAAGCACTGTGGGACAGTGAAATATAAGATCAATAAAAGTACTAAAATCAAATTACATCAACAAAAATTAAGATCATTGCTTTAAAGAACACCATGCACAAAAGAAAGGGGGGGGGGGGAACTAAGATACATTAGAAGACACTTATTAGTATCAGAAAAGAAACATACTAGGGATCTAGCAATAATTTTTTTAATAAAAAAAAAGATAATAAATGATAAATGTTACTAGAATTAGAAATACAAGGATGAAAATGAAACATGCTTCTTGATTATTTGTTAAAAATAATACCCTTGAAGCTCAGAGGTAAGTTTTATATACCTACATTTTTTATTACATGGATTGTTCAGCCTTAAAAAATTACATTAATACAAGAAACATCACGGAAGAATCAAGTCCTAGATCAAAAGTAGTGGTAAACATCCATAGAAGGGTCAAATTGCCACTTTCTCAAATGAATTGTCACATTTTTGGTTAAAACTGTGACATAAACTTCTGTAGTTAGATAACTGACTCCGAAAACCATTATCAACAAAAGGCAGAAACCAAAATCAATCATCTGTAAGGTCAGGTAGAAAGTATTCCCCCATCCTGTTTTACATGTCTCATTTGACATTTTGCTAGCTTCAGCATTTCTTTCTAAAGTTGCTAAGCTTTATTTTATATATTAAGATATTAGACCTATCAATCATTTTTACATGTCTCATTTGACATTTTGCTAGCTTCAGCATTTCTTTCTAAAGTTGCTAAGCTTTATTTTATATATTAAGATATTAGACCTATCAATCATAATATTTCAAAGATGTTCTAAACATTTTGACATTCAAAACAAAGATAAGGACAAAGCAAAAAATAAAATAAAATGATCTTGGACATCCAAAAGAAGAAACTGAGACACATGAAATGGGTAAGTGACAACATAGCTTCAAGCATATATTGTTGGCTTGTCAGAGGATTTAGACAGCATACTCACTTGCACAGCATCCATCAGATATTCAGAAAGATAATGGCCTAGAGTGAAAATGCTCTGTTCAGAAAGTCTTGTGGGCTTGGAATCCACTTTAATAAGCATTCTTAGGAGAGAACAACTGTTATCCAGAGGGGGCTTTAGCAGCTGTGACACAAAAAACAAGTATGACAACTCATGCTTCTAGAATATCTCTGAATGAGCCAATAAGAAGCATCAGAAAAGTAACAAAGGAAAACAAATGCTTAAGTAAACAAAGAAGAAATATCCATGCAAAAGAAAGCTCAAAATAACACACACAATTGAGTCAACTTACTATCTGATCAAGTATCACTTTCTCTATCATCTGTAGAACAAGAGTATTGTCACCCATCTGTACCATGTATGAGCAAAGAACACTTGTCATTGACTTAAAAGTTTGATAGATTGAGTCACTCTTCAAACCAGCAGAACCGACATCTGCAAAATCCAATATTCATTTCTGATGTCAGAAGACTACCAAAGGTAGGTTAAAAAGATTGACAAGCATAGCTAATTCAATCATCCTAGATGACTAAATTAAACTTTTTCCCAGGCCAGGGGTGAACATAACCTACCTAGCAAGTAATAATACATATCCATGACTAAAGATATTCCTCACTTCAATGACATTGCTAGCTCAAAAACATGTAAAGCATGCTATATGAATCTTCTTGTTATCTAGTTAGTTACCGAGAAGCAAGATACAGGTGGTAGGAGTGAAAATGGGATGAATTGGTGAGGATGAAAATTAGCAATGCAGACATGGAGTATGTTGCCTTGCATTGCCAATTTCAACCCCTTCCAGTCCCTTCCGACCACTCCTACTGAGCACAATGGACAAAAACACTAGAAAAATGAAATAAGAAAAGGATGTTATCAACAGTTATAAGCACAAACAAGTTGTCCAAATAAATATTTGTAGGCTACCAGGAGAAACTTTGAAACGCAAGACCAAGGTGATGAAGACGCTCAAGTGATCTGCAATTTTTATATGTCCATCTTTATAGGCTGAATGGAGAATCTCTATTATCCGAAATAACACATAGGGATCTAGATCAGGACCTGCAATAAGTAGAAAGCAGAATTAATATACATAAGCTTTAAGCCAAAAGAAACTTGTACAGCATTTTAGTATCATTAGTATCTGCACACTACTTAAATGACATTAGTTATATTGCACATTAAAAACACTGGTACTGGTAGTAAGGAAAAAGTACTGTACAAGAGTATTCTCCATAGTTTTAACTTATCAACACACTTATTTCTCAATAATGTCACAAAGTGTCCTTTTAGGGATCTCTGTCAAAGATAATTTAGGGACTTTGTTCTCGTATTAAATTTTTTGCTGCCATGATTACCTTGGAGGAAAAAAATGCCAGCTTTGAAATCAAAATATTGGATTTCAACTAATATAAACCAGATTTTCAACTTCTACATGAAAAGTGCCGACTTCTTTGTGTAATGGAAGCCATAAAAATAAATAAATACAAAATATTGTTATAAAGTCAGACAAATATCTTCATTTTTCTTTTTTAATGAGACACCAACTACATGCTTTAAATTATTTTATTAAAAAATATTAGTAGTAATTTTAGAGGACATAGACTACCAATACTCTCAAAAAATACCTAAACAATACATCAGACTAGTTGGACCTCTATGCTATGTCTCATATTCATAAAAAGAAAAAAGAAAAAAAACAAAAGAAGATATTATTAGAAGAAAAGAAAGTACAAAGTTGGAGAGTATGTTATTATCCTCAAACAACTATATCTGACATTTAGAGCCTGTTTGTTACAGATTATTTGATGAAAAAATCACTTTTTTTAAGTAAAAAATCATTTTTAATGATGTTGATTGTGTTTGTTTAAGCTTATTAAAAAAATCATTTGTTTAAAAAAATCAGTTTTATGGTTAAAATGAAAAGCCATTCTCATTAGCTTTTGAAAAAAATCTCTCACGATAGAAAAGAGAGAAGCTACTCTCATTTAAAAAATTGATTTTTATGATTGTAAACAAACACAAAATAGCTTCTACTTTTCTTAAAAATTTCTAAAAAATAATCTCTAAATTATTGAAGGTCAAAATCAATTTTTTTTAATCTGTAACAAACGGGCCCTTAATTAATTCAATGACAGCTTTTTCTTTCTAGTTTTCAAATGTATGTTTCTCTTTAAATGATAAGCATTTCAATAACTCACCATCATGTATCATAGTGAAATTTCAAAAAAAATCACCATCAATTATGCAAATGATAACAGGTAAAATATTCAAGTGATGAGCTGAACTAAAAAATCATACGAAATCAAGTTAGGTGAAAATTTCGACAAGCATGAAAGGCTTACTTAGGCAACAGCAAGCTATTGACTTTAAAAAAGGCAAGTCCAAATGAGAGAAATAGTAAAGGCAACACAAAGAGAGCTCTTGAGATTCTCTAGGAAGCCTGAGAAAAGGACCATAGCATATATGTCCTGCAAGATGAAAAAGGAATGCGATAAGAGGCCAAAGAATAACTGTGTGGGTGGTGTATTATTAATACTGATGCCAACAGCATGTTCATGTTTACCTCCTTCTTGACATGTAGAGTAAAACTCTTGCAACGAGTATTGCATGTTGTCATACATGCAAACAAGTGATGAATTCAACAAAGCACATTGTCCTATACGAAGTTGAAGACGCAACAAAACCTACAATGAACATTGAACATTTTAGGGACAAGGAGATACTAAATCAGAAATTTAAGATCATACATGCTAAAGCACATTTATCTCTACAAATCATGTCAAATTCAGGAATTTCACATAAAGAACTGATTTTCAAAATTAAAAAAAATAATTACCTGGGAGCAGGCTGGGTGTTTATCTCCCAGTTGGATCAGTAACATAGGGAGCTCTCTTATCCATGCGATTAAAGCATCTTGAAGTTCTAAATTTTCTGGATTGTTTGTATCCAGGGAAAGCTTGCTTTGGATCTATATTTGAACCAAAACAAAAGCACATTAATTTGGAACAGAGATGGGGAGAGGGATATAAATTGCTTTCATAAGATTATCCAAGAGTCGAGAATTCCAAGGACGTTCTTTGGGATAAAGATGAAGCCAAACTTACAGGAGTTAGCATATCTTCAATTGCAGAAAGACAGGCTAATTTCAATAAGGAACCTGGTTTGCTTTCCCTGAATGTCTGTGTAAATGCCTGCAAGTGCCACAAATTCCATGTTACAATAGAAACTCGGAAACCTTTATAGAAAAAAAATGGTACCAGAAAATCTCAAAGTAGAAGCTAATAAAAAATCAGAAAATTCAATGTCAAACCTGCAGAAGTCGAGATGTCCAACAGCTTGCCCCACGTGAAACAAATTTTGGAATAAAAGGAAGGAGCTGAACTAGATGCTTTTCCCAGACAGCCTTACCAGACTGTGCAGCTCTGCAGACCTGCACACTAACAATTCCAGTCAAATTCAGATGAAGAAAGACCATTATTTTCAACTTCATAAAACTTAAAGAGTTAAAAGGACTTTATTGGTGTATGTATCAAACCTTCCCAAGCAGTGCATTTTCCATAAATTCTAGAAATGTCTCCAACAAATCAGGAGGAAGACAGATCCATTCATTTAATTCAAAAAATATTTTTGCAATGACCATGTTCAAGTCAAGGAACCTATCATAATCCTGCAAAGCATAAGAAGAAAGAGTAAGTTTATTTGAAATTAGAATAACATCATAGTCCTGCAGCTAGAGCTGGGTAAACGGGTTAAGGCCAGTAGGCTGGCCCGTTTAACCCGCTAAGTTAAAGGGTTAGGACCACCCTAATACTCAGACCGTTGAAATCTAGATCAGTAAAGCCAGGTCCGTTTAACCCTAGCTCGCGGGTTGGCCCGTGACCTAGTGTAGCTTATATTATTTATAAAAAAAAATTGGCCAAGTGGCTTTCTTGCTGGCCCAACTTCCCCAAGAACCCCAAAACCCCAGGCCCAACCCAAACCCAACTACCCAAGTGGTGTTCATAAAAAAAGACATTAGGTTTTCCAAAAATTAAGTTAGCATTTAGACTTTAGTTAGCAAGCGGCAGCAGATAGGAAGCATTCAACCATAAACTCCAAATTTCATGTCTTCGCTAATGTACACCTGCCACCCTCCACCAGCGGCCACAGCAACGCAGGCAAGCCTAGACGCCAATGACGCAGCAGTGCAGGTGAGCCCAGATGCCAGCCTCTCAACCGCCGACCACGACTCCTCGATGAAGATTGCAGCAGCTTGTTGATGTGTTCTTTTGTGTGTGTGTGCTGCTGTATTTGCTATTTTTTTATATAAAAAAAAATCAAGAGGCCACAGGCTAACAGGCTGCAAGTTAAGAGGGTCGGGCCTGGACTACCCAAATCATAGACCCTTATATTATATGGTCTAGCCCGGTCCGGCCCGTTTAAGTTAGGTCTAGGCTACCTGCAGCTCCCCACCCTCCACCCCAAAAGGGGGGATCACTATAACACTACACAAAAAAGTGTAATCCACCACTGAACAATTTATAGGGGTAAGTTCTAAATTTATTTTTTGAATAAACATGGCCCTAACACATACCAAATTTGAGCTCTGATGTCCAATGCAACCACATAAACCAAGATGAACTCACACAATTGCATCATTTAATCTCCCAATTAGTTGTCAAATTACAAGGCTGGAAGTTGTTACTTAGATATAAATATTTGTTCCTCAAAGCAGACCAGTTTGAACTTGGAACACTAGGCATGCCTTATCAAAAATCACATTTCTTCAATCTAATAGTACCAAGTATACTTGATATTTTTGGTATAGAAAAATAAATTTTCTTGAAGAGAAAAGAGGGAAAGTACAAATATGCGGAGGATAAGATATCCTCCAAAATAGAAAAAAAAAGAAGGTATTATGACAATTTCTGTTCTTGGACCTACTTTGGGACAGGACATGGCTTTTTTGCAGGGAACCTCCTTGGTAGACATGAAAAGAGATTGGAGAGCTACTCTATATTATGTCTTTGTTTGTTTTCTGTTTAGTTTAAAGAGGCTAACTTATTCTCCTCATCCTTTCTACTCCGCCTTTCCTTCTAATAAAATTTCTTCTTTTATGAATAAAATCCAATAACTAAAGAACTAACTTAGCAAAACACTATATTTCATGAAATGAAGTCAGATTTACATGGACTGGGTCATAAAAGAGGAAAAACCAGCCATTCTGAATAATTCTATCTTCTCTTTTGACCCTGAATTTTACAATTATTGTTTTCCTCCCCACTAAAAGGTAAAAAAAAAAAAACAAATAAAAAGTTTATACCTTTTCTGGAAGATGATGCCCTGGGTTGAGGGGGAAAAGAGAAAATAACTTCTTCAACAGTACAGAAGAGATAGTAACATCCCATACAGACACATCAGGTCCACCTTGAGAACTTGGGGATTCTGATTCCTTATCAGTCCCATAAACAAAGGATCTGACTATAAGATCTACACTTTGAAGGATAGATAGCATACAACCAAAGGACTTCCCTTCAAGATTTGCCATAGCATGAACCAATGGAATAAATTCCTGGAAACTATTTATTAATACTGGCACTAGATCCTTCAGTTTTTTAATGATATGAGATAAACCTACACAAAAAGATAAAGCATAGAACAGGACAGTCAAACAATTATCAAGAATATAAAAGCTGAACAAAACCTTATAGATATTTGAAAATTATGCAAACTCAAGCAACACCAGCGAATTAGTAATTTCTTTACAAATCTTAAATGTATTTTTAACGTACCAGTAGATCCCACAGGCATATCAGCTTCAAAAGCATGCAAAACCCTTTGTCCAGTATCATTCTATTAAAATTAGAGAAAACATTAGAAATAAATTGGTGAAGGAAAAAACAGCTGATAAATAAGCAAAGCCTGCATATATCACAGTGGGAAAAACAAAGCAAGTAATTTGAGATGTTGTTCACAACAGAAACCTACCAAGGTCTTAAAAGCCAAGAATTTAATCATATTTCCCATGCTACTCATGGTTCATATATTCTTCCAGCTAGTAATGTGTATTGTGCAAGATTATAAAGTATTACATGCTTCCTAAGTAAAAGTTACAAGTTCCAGATGCACATAACACAACCAGTTTAAGCATGAAATTGCAAACAGGAAATGAAATGACAAAAGAAAGAAGATTGCTCAAATGCCCAGAGCGGTTTATGTCACACGTAGATATACCAAAACTTAACAACAATGACCAGTGTATTTACAATTGTATCTTTGATCCAGTCATAAAGACTGACCAGCGTATTCACAATCAAATGAAAACAAGATACCTTATTATGCAAATCAGTTTCTCCTTTATTCCATGGCAAGAGCAACAAGCAGCGGACCAACCCAGCAAGAGCATCCTTTAGTTTTCCTTTGTCCTGTAAATAGTACTGGTTCTTCCTTAGAATATCCTCATAATTCTGAAAAATCTGTTCACCATGCAACCAACATTACAGTGAATTCTCCAGCTTTTCAGTCTTGGGGGCTTCGCCCCTCATGTGTATCAAATAAAACATTACAGTGAATTCTAATCCCCAAATACAGAAATACAACAATGCAATTAATAGGACTGATATAATCTCGAATTCAGGAAAGGTTTAATGAATCAAGTATGCAGATAAATAGCATAAAGTAACAGGCTAGGAAATAGATAAAAAGATGATGGTACAGAAAGTAATTATGAAAAGCCACGGGAAATAGAAATGCAATCAGGGGTGGAACCAGACTATAAAGTTTGGGCGGAAAAGGTGAATTTTACTGGGGCTAACTATATTTCAAAAAAAGAAAACATCATGATAATTTTTAAGATTTTTAAAAGTTTCCACCACTGAGTGCAATCATAGTGTGCATCTTGCCAATGCAACTAAGAAATAAATTTTGGCATTATTCTTTAAAGCAAATCTCACAAATTTGCTCACCCAACTATGTTCAAATCAGATTATAATAATAAAAAAAACTCTTTCAACTCTATGGGAATTTGAAATAAGAATAATATAAAGAAATTGGAAGCAAGAATATTAAAAATAACAAGGAAATGGCCCCTCAAGTCAATAAGCTTTTGTCAAATCCGGGGAACACTGTGCATGGAGTTATATCAAATCCCAAGATATATTGAAGCATTAACTCGTGTATTTCTTCCTATTGTTAGGCAGGTGGCAACATTTCAGCACAGAATATAGTTTAAATTTAAAGAGTACTTGCATGAAACTGTTCAATAACAAAAGCTTTCTCATTATGCCAATAAATAAATAAAATAAAAGCTTCATCAAGGGACAGGTGGATGCAAAATACAACATGTCATTGCAAGAGCATCAGCAAATTGAAAGGAGCCACAACTGCAACTATTTCATATGAGTAAATCACCTCCAACCCCGCGCCCCCAACCACCATCATAGAAGAAAGGTTTGCATCTTAAAACGAAATACATGAAAATGCATTTCAAAGGGCAATGCCAACATAGTGTTAAAGAAAAATTATAATATGGACAGATAATATCACCTTTTCTGCGTAAGAAGAAAAGGAAGGAGGATAAAACTCAAGAACGAGGTCCAAGAAATCAAACGCCATGAGCCGAATGTCAACCGCCAAATGCGTCATTGCATTAAAAATGTAAGCCATCAATAAAGAAATGATCAGCTCTTGATTATCCTACAAAATATAGGGAGAACCAAGTATAAAAATAAGGTGAATGAAATTTAAAGAAAGAGTAATCTTTACTGTAATGATAACGATAACGATTACAGGATGCATCAAGGGAAAACAAATTAGATCCCCAGAATCAGAACCAAAGAGGATAGCAATCAGCTTCACAAGGAATAGAGTATGAGTGTGTTTGGATAGGCTTTTTTTTTTAAGTAAAGCACTTAGTTTTAAAGAAAAAGTACTTCCACAAGTTTTTATGTATGTTTGGATGAAACTTTAAAAAAAAGTAGAAGTTAAAAAAAAAGCTCAATTACCACTTTTTTTAGAATCTAATAATCCCAAGCTTTTGAAAAAAGGAGAAGGAGAAGTGGTTTTTAATATAATTTATTGACAAAAATACCCTTTGCCTTTATTAAAAATTACATCTCTTGTCCTTTATTGTTTTCCTCTTGTAAACCCTACCTCTATTATTCTGGATACCCTACATTTTTAGTAATTTTGCTATAAAAAAACTCTTTTGTTCTTTCTTATCCAAACAAACTTACAAGTTTTTCTATTACTTAAAAGTACTTCACAAACATTGCATCCAAATGCAAAATAACTTTTTCTTTAAAAAAAAGCTCTACTAAAAAAAGGTCTATAAAAAAAGTCCTTTTTTTAGGAGCTTATCCAAACGATCCCTTTTACAGCCAGACATATCAAAAGAGAGGAGAAAAAAGCAGTTAGAATATTTTATCCTTCCAAATGATAATGCAGCATCCTCTCAATATGAAAGAAAAGTAATTTAAGTAAACAAAATAGAAAGTACCTCTTTACAGCCAGGTAAAATCACCAACTTAAAAAGATCATACAATGATTTCCGAACCACTTTATCATCATCACCAATGCGCTCACGAAGTTTTTCTACAGCAGCATACTTGTGCAACTTCAGTTCAGCTGGATATTTGATGAATAAATCCTTAATACCCATCAATGCATCTATATTTTAGGGGGGGAAAAGAAAGAGTATTAATATGAGGAGTTGAGGACCACTGAATTTAAATGAAAATTCAAATGCTAGACTGGATTAGAAATAAATAAAAAAAAGCAACAGCATAACTTGCATGATATTACAGTTCAAAAAGTATAAAAGTAGATTAGGAGCCAACACCTCAGAAAGATCATGACGTGCCATTTGAGTAACTTTCTTAAGATCCAAACAATAAAATTAACTGCCATCTTACTCTCTTTTCAATAGATTTTGAAATAATGATTGATATTGTTGTGGTGTTCATGGTCTAGTTTGATTTGGTTTGAGGCTTAAACTCGAACCAAACCGACCTCTATCAAGATTAATCTATTGACCCAAAAAATTAACCTCTATTGAGCCGAAAACTTTTGGTCAACTCATTTTATCAAGATTAATAAAATATATAGGATTTTCATAATATGTTTTGAAGATTTTCATGGTTTCAAACATATAGGATTTGTTCTGTAGAGGTTTAATGACATTTCTATGCACATTTAGAGGTAATTATATAATGACATAAGATATTCAATAAAAAGTATATACCTCTACGAACTTTTGCATTGTGATGAGATGTTTGCTGAAGAAGTTCTTTTAAAGTTAAACCTTTCCTGTTTACAGCTAAACCCGCCTTCTCCGCTGCTACACTCTGCTCCGGTAGAACAATTGCTGTTGTAAATGTGTTAGTAAACTTATTTCATTATATTAGTTCATGTAAAATCATTTAGAAAGAAAAAATTAACAAGAAAATTACATATTATATATATATATATATATATATAAAAGATTTTGTACAACATGAGTGTTAACTGCACAAGCAGATGGACATTCTTAAACTGATGCAGACAAAATATTAATTTTACAAATTTGTCTAGCATTTTAAAGTGGAAAAGGAAAAATTCAATATTTTTCATCAACAAAAACAAAAAAGCTATTAAGTAGATAGAACAAAATTCACCACGTCTCTTGTATTTTTCATCACTAACACAAACAAGTAAAATTCGGAGCAGAAGGGATGTAAATGCAGTACCTTTAGATTTAATTTCGGTATTCGTTGTATTCTTAGGCGGTGGCAATTTCTTCCCAATCTTTCGCCTTATTTTCTAAAAAATTTGAGCAAGTAACACACCAATGAGAGTTCAAAGGCTTCGAAAAACTTATAAACACAGTTACACAAGCAGGCAAGTATACAATATAGGGAAGAAATAATTTTGCTAGGGCACATAGAGGTAACCTTAAAGTCCACGCCACGCTGTTTCTTCGAGTTCGAGGGAGCTTTAGAACGAGTCATCTTGTGTGCTAGTAAGGAGACTGAAAAACCAGAAGAAGCAAAAGCTGAGTTAGATGATAGCGCCCTTCAGTCTAAGAAGTCATAGGCAGCGAGAGAAAGTAGAGCCTTGAAGAATTTTGTTGAAGCGGTGAACCTGGGCGTGCTTCACAGGGATGTGATTTCGAAAGTTCATAAAGGCCAATCTTGTCCATAAAATATAAAAATAGTTATTAATTAATATATTAATATTATATTATGTAGGTCAAAAAGTGGTGCGAGACGAGACGAGCGAGTTTTGAATAGATGGGCCGGAACTGGTGGAATGGGATGTAATAGGGGCCCAATCCGAATTGTACGAAACTAGGAACTGATACCGCTCACACTTCTTTGTTGGGATCTCTCAGCGCAAATGCAACAAAGTGAGCAGGCCACCACGGCCCCTATCTCAACCTCAACTCCTCCTCCTTCCTCCGGTGGCTCCGCGGCCGAGGCACCGCCGAAGCAGGTGGCGCTAGCAATGGACAGGCTGGGACAAGCTGAACGAATCATCGCAGACATCAGAATCGGTGCCGATCGCCTCCTCGAAGCTCTCTTCGTCGCCGCTCAGCCTCACCAAGGCAACAAGCCTCTCCAGTTGTTCCTCAAAGAAGATGCTTGCATGCGTCAGTATCTTCAAGACCTTCGAGCACTTGGTATGCGGTTTCCTTGCCATTGGCTACGTTGTTTTGTTTAGGGATGCGTTTTAATTGATTTTCGGTTCCTCCCTTCCAAGATTAGGGTTTTAGACTTCGCATTTGAAGTGTTGCTTTGACTTGCGTTTTCTGCCAGGAAATTTGTGCTCAGACGAAGTCTTCGTGATTTTTGTTTTTTGTTAGGAAAGGAGCTAGAGGAGTCTGGGGTTCTCAGTGAATCGGTTCGATCGCGAAAAGATTTTTGGGGCTTGCATATGCCTTTGGTTTGTCCAGATGGCGCCGTGGTTGCATATGCTTGGAAACGACAGCTTGCGGGACAAGCTGGTGCATCTGCCGTTGACAGGACTAGGTTCGTTTTCATTTCAATTGGTTCTGTTATCTGTATCTCCTCTGCCTGAGATTCAAATTTCCCTTTTGCGTTTTATTTGGACAAATGGTATGGAAAGGAATGGAAGCAAGTCAGCAACCATCTAGTATTTTATTTGGATGCATTATAATAAAGAGAGGAAAGACAGTCAAGGGAATGGGGTATTCTTAGAAAAGCATTTTTCTTCCTGAAGAACTTGTTCATACTTAAGTGAGTATCTTAGTTCTTCAAATTTTATTATTACCTCCTGAATTCATAGCTCACAGTAATACATGATATGAGCATTAGCCAAGGAATGGATCGAGATCACTGCCTCATACTTAAGTTGTGTAGAAACAGAATACAATTAGTACGAGTATACTAGTTTATTTATAGTAGACGCAAGGCTATGGCTGTTTTGTCTTGTAAATGGTAAAAATTGCCGTATTTGCTCACTTCATTTTACTTTCATTACGTTTCACTTCCAAAATTGACCTGGACTAAGTTTAAATTAAATTATTATCCTTGCCTGCCAGTTTCTGTACAACATTTTGCACTTTTTTGAGTTTTCTCAACACAATTAAAAAAAAGCTTTCTAACTTGTTTTTGTAGTTTTCTTTTTTACAGAGCAAAATGGCATCGAATGATCCATGTTGCCGACCCCACCTAGTGGGAAAAGGCTTTAGTTGTTGTTGTTGTTGTTTGTGGGTATTGTGATTTATAATGCTCTTACTGACTTCCCAGTGCTGGACCTGCTGGTGACTCGTGCTACATTAGCTGCTCACTTAGGCTTTTGAATGATTTCAGGTTAGCTCTCAAAGCCTTCACTGATCAGAAAAGGCGTTTTTTCCCTCATCTTGATGATGGACTTGAATCGGCTTCAAAGAAACGTTGTGGGTCTGAAGAGATTACAGTGGATCCTAAGGAAGAAATTAGTTTTCTTAGGACGCTACCAGATGTTCTAAAGTGTTTGGAAAAGGAAGTTCCAAATTTGAAAATTTTAACTTTTGAACGATTGGACTGGTTAAAAAGATCTTCTACACTTACCTCTTCAGCAAATGAGAGTTCTCTAGAACATAATTATCATGGTTCTAATAAGCTAAGGATAGGATCATTAGGAACTGTTACTGCAGAGAAGGTTGCGGTGATAGAGTTGCTGTTCCCATCTGTCTTCAGAGCTGTTGTATCCTTGCATCCTGCTGGTTCCATTGATCCTGATGCTGTAGCTTTCTTTTCTCCTGATGAGGTACACTTGGCAATATTATTGTGACATTTATCATTCTTTCTCTTTCTTAATATTCATTATGCAGTGTGAACTTTTTGGTTATTTGCATGTTATGACCATTCTTGATGACATCAAGTTATGCATCTCAACATCATTCTGTAATATATCTTGCAAAGAATGTGATTTCCCCCTCTCCTAAGGCCCTAGTTAGTAGAAATGTTTGTTAATTTGCATCCTTTTTATTCTCCCTCTGTTTTCCCTTCTTTTTTTTATGGCTGTATTCCTGCATTTTAAGGAAAAAAAAACTATGGGTGTAATATGGCTGTCCTCATTCTTGGTTTGAAGAATGATGGCACCTTTGTGTCGAAGTAAATCAATCTTGAATGAATCTCATATTAAATTCAGTAGCTACAAGGCTTCATTTTCAGATTGAACTGTGAACTTGCTTGTCTACTCGATTCCGCTGCCTTCTTGAAGCTCTCTTTTCTTTTCACTTCTTGGATTATTTTCATAATAATTAACTTGGTTTCAGGGTGCTATGGGCTGTGGTCATCCACCATGGTCATCATATGTTATTTTTTACCCCATCTAAGATTCCCTTTATTTGTTCAGCCCCACAGCATGTATCTGTTTTGTTAGATAGTCTACTCATAATATGTATGTTTTATAATGATTCTGAAGATTTCAGAGTTTTTACACTTTTCAACTTGTAAACTGTGCCTGTATAGAAATCTAAAACTTCTTAAGTTCAAATCCTTTGTCTGGACAGCGGTACTCAATAGGGTACTATGAATGGCACATTGCAGATTTGTAGGTCCCACACATCTCTTTCTCCTGATATTTGTGTTATGTGCAGCTTGGGCTTGGAAACAGTGACCCATTTATTTTACATTGTAAGGGGGGCTACTCTCCTTTGGAATAAGTTGTTTGTTTGGTGTGCTGGATGAGTATTGGCCATTGGGTGTAACTTTGGAGCTGTTTCTCTAGGTTTCTTTTAAAGGTTTTGGTAGAAACAATGAGGTTGAAATTTTTTGGCTGTGTAGTCTTTGCAATTCTTTGGAATATTTGGTTGGAGCAGAATGCCCACATTTTCAAGGGTGTCTTTTTGCTCCTAGCTTTGTGTTGGGATAGGGTTGTGAATCTTGTGATTATAGTCTCTCTTTGGAGCTCTGCTCATGGCTGTTTCAAGGGAGTTTCCATTTCTTGATTCTTTCATTTTGCTCCCCCCCCCTCTTCTCTCTCTCTGTTTGGGAGGGATATCCTATCCCCCAATTGTATTTTATATTTTTTCTCTCTAATGAAACTTCTTTAAAAAAAATTAAATTGTTATTTCTTAGTAAAACCTGCTTAAATGTTACATCCATATATTCCACTGTTTTATAGTTGCTTTAGTACTTTAGGCTCAGTGGATTTAACTGTGTACAACTTCAACAGAGCGGAAGCTATGTGCATGCAAGGGGGTTTTCAGTACATCATGTGTATAGACATATCACGGTAATGGTCTTTGTTGCTAACTTCATATTTCTTTTAATTCGTTTAGTGACTCTCTGAAGTCTTTCTGATTATAGCCTGTCTTCCACTGCAGGAATATGCAGCTACAGCTCTGCAGTATTTTCTTGGGAACCAAGCTGAAACATCTCTGTATTCTCTGTTGGTACTGAAATTATCTTGCTTTTGCAAATCATGATGCTTATTTTGGTTAGAAGCTGTTCATTCCAGATGTACTCGGGGTTTTCTTAGCTTTCTGCCTTTTTTGTTGTAGCACTGGGTTTGCAGCTACCAGACTCTATTTACAAGATCTTGCAGGTTTGATTTGCAGTTTCCAGATCCTAAGATTTCCTTATCATGTGGTAGAATAACAAACCTCAATTTGTTGGTGCTGCAGCAAGTGTTCGCGGCTACTTGCCATGGATAAACAATCAGCTTTACTGTTACCTCCAGTCCATCATCCTTACTGGCAGTTTTCCTTTTCAAAAATTTTGTCAATCATCTCCTCAAAGGACCAGAATTCAGATATTACTCAGGCTTATCATGTTGGCTGCTTATCTGAGGAAGTGTGATTGCATCTACCGTTGATTTAGGTAAGCTGAGTGCCCAAGTAGATGTGGAACTACAAGGAGCAAAAGTATCCATTTCATTGTTGTACTTGTATGTATATTCCCTCTTCCTCATGTATAGTTGGGAAGGGAAGGGGTTGGTGAAGTAATTTTATCTTAAATATTTTTTATCTCTTGGATTTGATCTTCAGGAAATTGAACAGTACATGGCTTGTTGTTCAAGCATCACGAGTGGCAGCATCTATCCTCTTAAGATGGTTCTTATCATGTTCATAGAAATATTGGTTTTTTGGACTCTAGGAAGTTATCCTTCCTCTGACATTGATCGTTGCCACAAGACAACCAAAAAAGTACAAGACAAGAACATTATGACCTTTATGTTTGCTAGATGGAAAAAGCCAGCTGATTGTAATTTTTATAAGATTTGTAAGCATATGAAACATTATTATGACACAATTAGCAGTATTTCTGATTTTAGAATAATGCTGCCTACACAACACTTACCTTCTCTGTATGCAGTAGTTTCTCCATCCAAATTTAATGGGAAAAAAAAAGTTTAAGGGTTCAACTAAGGTGGAGCCACTTGTACAGTTACATGGAGAATGCAAATTTTGTGCTGCTGCTGAAAGTTGCTGACGTGGTCCTATGTATAAATGTTCTGATAGAGGGTGATGTGCCCATGCTTTAAAGCTGTAGCAATCCACTTTCTTGACTGTGCTCCACTGCTCAACAATTCGATTTCGATTATTACTCATTTCATTGCAGGAGTTGAATCAGTTGTAGTTAGTGAGCATTTCCATCTTTCAAGTGAAAACTAAAGACTAGGAATTCTGTTGTATCTTTCAAGTGTTGCTGCTTATACATGAAAAGCTGATGTGTTAGTAATGCAACTTGCACAACTACTATAATTCAAATGAACCCATTTATATAATTGTGCAGAATTGTGGATCAAATACTTGTACAATATTAAATACATAAAATACTTGTAGGTGGGTATTGCCTTGCGTATGTGTTAGGTGTACATTGGGTGTTTGGCCAATCATGGACTATTATTGCGAGTAACGTCTGACGATTAGAGTTGCAGAATAAAAAAATTCTTAGGAGATATTGATTTGATTTAGGCTGCGCATGGTTGATTAAGCATATTGACATAGTAGCAGATAGAGAGTAGTTGTGATTTTGTCTTTATTTGTGACACAAAATATTAAGTGGGCAATTTATATTATTATATGAATTTATTCAATAGTTAAAAAAATGTAAAATACTAAACAAGTAAACATTGAGGATATGATAAAAAAATTAATTTTAATATTCATAAATTTTTCATATCCTTAGTAACTATTTGAGGCTTACAGTTGAAGCAAGTTGAATTCTTGTGAGCAATGTTGTCATAAAAAGTTGACTTGCCAGGCTAGCATTCCAAGTTCGAGTATTTTGATTAACGAGTTGGGAAACCATAGCAACTGACTGATCATGGGTAAGCCTCGTAGGCAGTAGATATGAGGCAAACCTAGAACCTAAGGATCCTACCAAATCCGAACATTAGCACCCTCTCTAATTTTCCAATATACGCTCTCTCTACTACTTTGTACCGGGCTTCTCCAAGCTCAATAATTGTTACTAGAGTACTAGGCACACCAGCTTCCAAAAAATTGCAATGGGGGAAATATTTGTCTTTAAAAATGTTATATAAAAAAAAAAATATTGATCCATTAGATTGTAGCAGAGACCAACCCTGCTTGGCCAACATGGCCAAATTGAAAAAACTAAAATCTTTGAATCCTAGACCTCTTCGTTCTTTATGAATGCGAAGTTTCCATCAGCAAATCCAATGAATTTTCCTATGATCATCGGTAGAGCCCCACCAATATCTTCGCATATAATAGCTATGCAATTCATCACATAAAGATCAGAAAAGCCTAAAGAGGAATAACTCGAGAAACAGATTTTATCAAGACCTTTTTTCCTACCTGGTGAAGTACTTGCTAGTCCAATCTAAAAACCTAGTCTCAAGACTCTCAACCTTTTGTTTAAGAATGACAAATGTTGCCCTTTTTGACGATTGAAAAGTGATATTCGAAGACCCAAGTAAAATCACATCCAATTGACGGTTATTCATCATGTGTTCCAAAGTGTTAGTGCGTGGGGGTATTTTTACCAAAGAAAATAGTAAACTTATCCATGTTACCTTTCCGACCATTGACTTACTCATAAATTTGCACAGAAGAGTCAAAACACAAACACTCATCATGGGAAACAGCTGGGCACCTCCAAAGAATAAGAAACAACAGTATGATCGAGACTCGAGCAATATCTTAATGCTATAACTTGAAAAATATGAGGTCCGATTTGGTGGCAGAAATTATGCAAGAAATGAGAGAGAGAAAAAAAAAAAAAAACATCATCACCTGAAGCTGAACCTACATTAATAGAAAAAGGAATACGTTTAACCTCATACGTCACATGACATGAACCAGCAGGTATTCTGGCATTGGAAAATTGAAACCCGAAAAGGTTGAGTATATGAATTTCACACTCAAATTAATTGCATTCATTGGTCTATCATACAACTGATAGAATAAGCACACAAGAATTCTCATGAGCAAGGGTGAATGGGTGATAGGCCAGCTGTCGATATGAATTAGAGTGGCTAGTGGCTACGTGCGTGGGACAAGGCTGGTCATTGAGTAATTGGACATCGTACGAGTTCAGTTGGATATTGGCATTTGCCTGATTAATAGTTGTTAAATGAGGTGAGTACCTTTCCAATTGAAAACGAACAACCTATGCCCACGCCACACTCCACACGTTTCTGAATGAGAGGGGACTTATGTGTGTTCCAACTGCCTGGCAGATAATGATTTGATCTTCCCCTTGACTTGACAGCCCCATGACTCTGCTGATGCCATGTGAGATTAATCAGTGATACCCGTCAAATGACAACATCCTTGGTGGCTTCTGTACAAGGAAGTGAAGAGAAGAGAAAATGGGTCCACTACTCACTAGCAATTGGACAATGTGTCAAAATCGTTGTCCACATATCATGTGTACAACATAATCAATGATAGTGAAAGAGGATTCCATTACATTACCGAGGCTGACTAAGATACACTATTCAAAAAATAATAATGTTAATAAACTATTTATGATATATTGATATTTTATCAAATTTTAATATTTTTATAAACAGATGTATAAGAAGATTTATTCAGGTACGACTTTGCACTCATGTTATGTTTAAATTAGTTATGAAAAAAATTATATTAAAAATTAATTATATATATAATTAATTTTAAAAAAAATTAATTATAAAAAAATTAATTTATATTTAAATATGTTAATTTGTAATTAATTTTAAAATAAAAAATTTTGTTTGAATTGTATAAAAAAAATAAATATATGAAATGATTAAAAAAATTATTTAATTGAGATTAAATAAATATTTCTCTTCCAAACTTTTTTAAATAATTTAAAATTAAATAATTAAAATTTCAAAATCAAAATATTTTAAAAAAATTATTTTTAATTAATAAAAAAATAATATTAACTTATAATCACCAATAAACTTCTAAGTTCTCAACATCTTGTATTAATTTCATTGAACGATGCATTTTAGTTGATATTTTAATTCTAACAAATGCAAGTGTAACTGATTACAAGTGACTCTCTTTCCCCTCTCTACCTTTCTTTTTTGTCAATTAAGTTGGGGGATTTGAATTTTTTAAATGAGGGGTGTATTTTAAAAAAATAAGATGTAAGATGATAATTAATAATTTGAAATTTTATAATATACAAATAACTGTACAACAAGCGAGAATCTATTTCTTTAATTTTCTCTTTAATCAGTTTTATTTCACATTTTATTCTCTAAAAGTAATTCTCACATTAGAAAATCTAAATACGTTTGATGTCATGGCCGGTTTGATCTTTAATTCTGAGACCTGGGTGGATATTTACGCATTGACTTGAAAGTCGAAACTATGATATTTAATGAACCATCGGTGCCTGTTAGTTCAGAATAGGGGGGAGCTACTAAGACCCTGCTATTTGTCACCAAACGCGTGGGCTGTGTGTTTAATTAACTATGTGTGGGAACTAAAAAGATAATGTAAATTTTCTCTCCCTCAAAAAATTAGCGAAAGAAAATTTGATTTCAGATTCTTACAAAAACTTAAAAAAAAATTGGTTAAAATGCAAAGAATCTTGTTTAACTATGAGTAAAGTTTAGAAAATCTCTGTGCTTTTAAACTCACAAATTTGACTTCTTAAACTAACAAAACAATATATAATAACCTTTTTGTTAACCTATCATTTAAATAATTGATGGAAAAGTAGTCATGTGTTGATTTTTTTCACTAATCTCATATTAAATCATTAATATTTATCTCTCAAATCATTTCTAGGCCCCTTTTTGGGCACTCATTAACTCCACACTACCATTTGAGCAGTTTGTAAAAATCTCAAATGGTGGTGTGAGGATAAAGAGTATCCAAAAACAGAGGCATAAAGATGATTTTAAGAATAAATATTAATAATTTAAGGTGAGATTAATAAAAAAAATCAACATATGCAGTCATGTAACTACTTTTCTGTCAATGATTTACATAAAAGATTAACATAATGGTTATTATATACAGTTTTGTTAATTTAGGAAGTTGAGTTTGTGAGTTTAAAAGTATATGAAATTTTCTAAACTTGACCTATAGTTGAAGAGGGTTTATTACATTTTAGTCAAATTTTTTACTAACTTCACACTGCTTCACAGAGCCATTTTCTGATTCTACCATCAGCCTTTGCGTATAAACCTGAAATATTTCTTTCCGCGTTATGCAAGAGAAAATGTTCCTTTGACATTGCTCTCTTTCCCACAAGCCAACACGAATTAGTTTACATCTCCTTCTCCACTTTACCTTATCCAAGACTTTCTCATGTTCTTATACATCACACATTTTCCTTTTCTGTTTGTGCCTACTTTAAGAACATTCCAAACCATAACAAACCTGCACCATTTTTTGTCCCAGCTCATAATCTAAACTAAAGAGGTAGAAAGCTTACATGCAAAATCTAACGTTTATTGGCTTTAATCAATAGTTTCTGGATGAAGCAAGATGTCTCCGATTATCATAAACAAACCCTCAGCTAAACGAAACAGTAGAAAACACTAGTTTATGAATCTGGATTCTCTCATTTTTCTCTCATATTATTTAATAAAGGAGAAGATCTAAATTCTTAGATGTTGAGCCCGGCCCATTGGCACCCGCAATAGTCAGTCATAGTAACTTACATAACCGGTAGACCAGAAAGGCATTAATATTAACCTCTCCCCACTTTTAAAGGTGAGCAATTTTAATTATATGCCTTTTAAAGGAGTTGTTATATTGTAAATTATTTATTGATTATTAATTTTATAATAAATATTTAAAAATTTATTAAATATAAATAATAACTAATAAATATTTAATAATTGATTCCTTTAAAAAAATAATCTCTTTTTAGAATACCCCACCTTGAACACTGTACTGACTTAAGCGCCCTCCTGCCCCTCTTTTCTTGTCAGAGTTTGGAGCTAGGAGGATTGGAGTAGAAAGAAAGTCACTCCCTTTCTGTGGCAGAACACTAGACAATAGCTAACTGATTGGAAGAATTAATAGCACAATGGTGAAAAAGTATTGGGAATTTCAATTTTTCTGTTGTTGCCAAGCATGAAAATTGACTTTCAAGAGCCAATAATATACTCGTGGGCCTTGGCTTGTCAAATGCAAAGATGACCTTACCAATTTAGTCTTCGATGCATGCAAATAAAAAGAATATTTCTAACAAAAAAATAGGTAATTGGCCAAAAACTACGTATATGAAACAGAGAATCTTCATCATATCCAAACCGTTTCACATGATAAATGAATGTTGAAACGTAAATGAATGAACAAATAACAAGCATTCTCCTTGATCGTGGCTCACTATCTACAACCATTAACACTTAAATGTCATAGTTGAAAATACAAAGCATACAAATGAGATTTCAAGAGCATATGAAATCTCTAACTCAACCACCATTACACCACTGGTACTAAACTTAAGAGTTTAGACAGAAAGAAAAGAGCATGCTATCTACACGTATTGAAAAAAAAAAGGAAAAAAGATACATTCAACAAAGCAACAAACCATTTGTTTCACCGGCCATCAGCTGAAGTAAAAGAATCTGCAAATCCAGTAGGCCTTGCAGGGATACTACTCTTACTGTCTTCTAGGTCCATATAGCTCAAGTCCTTTCCTTCTGTCTCCTGCCAGCCCTTCACCATCTGGTTAAGGGGAAGGCTATAATCGATGCCGGAATACTCCTCAGTGTCATCATCAAATGGTTTCCATTTTTCAACAAGCGGTGCCAGAACATTCACAGCATGACCCATATCTGGCCGTTGGTTTGGTTCTCTGGCAGTGCAGTGCCCAGCTAGCTCGGCAATGACGGAGATGCTCTCAAACGTTTCTTCCTTTATGTCAAGGGTTGGGTCAATAGCAGCCATTAGTTTCTTCTTATCTGATTTTATATGCCAGAACCATGCTGCCAAGTATTGGCTTTCCTCAGGTCTATCCTCATCAAGTGCCATCATTCCGGTCAACAGCTCCATTAGCACAACCCCAAAACTGAAAACATCTGCTTTGGTAGTGATTTTTCCTGTCACTGAAATATATTAAAAGATAAAAGCCAGAATTAGTATAATATTTGAATGTATCAGATAAATTAGGACAATAGAAGTTGAAATATGTGATATTTGACATATAATTCAGAAATGAATAGTTTACCCAGGTGAAAGAGATTTATCGGCCATGTCCAATTTATCAGGAAAATGCTTAAGAAACCTATATTTCACTTATTTTCAGGAAAATGCTTAGACATCTATATTTCACTTCTTTTCAAGACTTGTTAGATTGGCTAAAGTATATATAAATGAACAAAATTGACTGATTTCTTCAGAATTTTCTGAAAGAGCAACCACGTGTCTCAATATTTATTCCATGTATAATGCATAATCAACATACTCTAAATGATGCATAAAAGTAAATTCAAGTTTTTCCCCCTTAGAATCAGTTACTTTGCTAACAGGCTAACATCCTTAAATCCAATGTAATAAAGCACTTGAACTGAAAATATGAGGTCAATGGCTATCAATTCTGCTAGAGAGCTCCACTAGGAAATCCACACCTTAGAGAAAGCTTTGACGGCTTTTAGAAACCATATGCTCATCCTGAAGTAGGTATTAAGTAATTCATATACAATTAACAAAAGAAAACTTTAAAAATTTAAAGAAGAAGAAGAGTGGCTAAATAAGAGTATATGTAATTTTAAGAACTAGTAAAAAAAAAATCACCTGCATATTCTGGCGCCAAGTATCCAAAAGTCCCAGCAAGCCTGGTAACTACAGATTTTTCGTCTTCAGGAGCAAGTTTTACCAATCCAAAATCTGAGACTTTTGCTCTAAAATCATCGGCAAGCAAAATATTTGACGACTTAAGATCTCTGTGAATGAAGCTCTGATGAGCCAGAGTATGAAGATACTCCATTCCTCTAGCAACATCCAAGGCAATATTGAGCCTCCTCTTCCAAGAGAGGGGCTCCAGTTCTGAGCTCTTCCAATGGAAAAGATGCTTACTGAGAGCCCCTTGTGGCATATACTCATAAACTAGAATTCTCTCATTACCTTCAATGCAATAACCCAAAAGAGACACTAGATGGCGGTGTCGGACTTTTGATAGAACTGCAATTTCAGCCTGGAATTCGTCTAAGGCTTTGCTACTAATCACTCCGGCTTCCATTCGTTTTACTGCAATTTTAGTCCCGTCATCCAATTCTCCCTTATAAACAACCCCAAATCCTCCACGGCCAAGCTCATTCTCTGGGGCAAAATTCTTGGTCACATTTCTTAGAACTTGAACTGATATCACAAGATTTCCAGCTTCAAAGACATGAGACTCCCCAATTCCACTGCTGTTTCTACTCCTAGACCCACTCCCTGTTACAGTAGAAATGCTTCCATTGGCATTATTAGCAACAGCAATCTTTACCGTATTGCCTGAATCAGATGGATCTCTAGGGTGAATTACTAGTGAACTTGGAGCCTTGAAGGCTTCCTTTTTCTTCCTGAAACAATATGCATAAATGGGAATGAGCAGAAAAGCTGCAGCCGCAACACCTGCAATGGGGGCTACAATTGAAACCAATACTTTCCTTTTGGGTTTTTTTGTTTCATGAGCTTTACTGGAATTGGAATTTGAGTGTCCTGGTGTAGACGTAGGAGTGTCTGGTGAAGGTTCAGCATTCCCAGATGATGGGCTATTCCCTGATGAAGGAGCTTCCGGGCTAAGCTTTAACAGAGAATTCCCATCAGTCATAAGTCTCAATCTGGTAGTAAATTGTGGCAGCGGTGGGGAAATGTTATTGTCACTCAGATCCAACAACGTCAGAGATGCCAAGCTAGTCCAGTTACTTGGTATTACACCGCTGAGATTGTTACCCCCCAATCTGATTTCAACAAGAGAACCTAAGTATGCAACTGAAGGACTTAGAGTACCATTCAGATTAAATTTGGGCAAATTAATCAGAGACACCTTTCCATTGGCATTGCACTTTATCCCCAACCATGGCCCGTTGCATGGGTTATTACCAGTCCAAGAATTGACTAGACTTAAAGGATAATTCAACCCACCAAGAAAATCCAGAAGCGCCATCACTTCAAAGGCGCAAGGAATCCCCGGTTCGGTCTGACAAAAATTATTCGAATCATAAGAGGCTTTCGGTGTTGCGAAATTTGGGATCGGACCCATCAAGTGGTTATTGTTCAAATCTAGAGAGTCCAATTGCATTTTACCTAAAGCATCAGGGATTAGCCCAACGAGTTGGTTACCATTGAGATCGAGATCCTTCAGAGATGTTAAATCCCCAATGTTCTTCGGAATGGTCCCTGTGAACTGGTTCCCATGAAGCCACAAACTCGTAAGCGAACTCATCGTTGCCACCACGTCAATAGGCCCAGTGAGCCTCCCACCCTGCTGATTATTCAACCACAGAACCTGCAAAACGGTGCCGTTAAACGTCGTCGGAATTTCGCCGGTTAAATTGTTGCCGGAAAGTTTCAAAAACGACAAAGACTGCATATTCCCCAGAAAACCCGGCAACGGACCGGCCAAGTTGCAACTCATGCAAGAGAGATTGGTTAACTGTGCTGAATCCTGCAACTGAGAGGGGAATTGCCACCCACCGGTGCTACCATTCAGGGTATTGCTATCCAATGCCAAAACTTCCAGACTGGGAAGCCCGTTGAAGAAATCGTCAGGGATGGAATCAAAGTCATTGTAATCCAAAAATGCATATTGCAACTTTGACAACCCACTCAATGATGGCAAGGGACCCTTCAATTTATTGTTCTGAAGGCCCAAGTTCTCGAGCATGGCGAGCTGGTTCAAATTCTGCGGCAGAGGACCACTCAAGTTCAAGTTCTTAGCTTGAATCTGAGAAACTCTGTTGCCCTTGCAGAAGATATACTTCCAAGTAGGTTTGCCACATGGGTCTCCGCCATCTTCTGGCCACGGCAACAGCTCTGGGTTGTCCAAACCTTTTCTGAATTGGTTCAGAATCTTAACATCGTTTGGGTCCGTGGCACTGAGAACCGGTGCTGCAAACGAGAGAAGAAGGACTGTGGAAACAAGCTTCAGAAGAGGCCCGTCCATGGCGGGTGGGTGCTCTGGAAGTGAGAGGTTCAGCTCAAACTGTGAAACCCAAGTGCTCGACAAAATGCTCCGTTGGGTTTGAACCAACCCATCTCGAATCTGACAAAGGGAAGAAACCAGTGAATTCAGATACAGAGAGACAGTGGAAAAAGAAATTGACGAGGTGGATAGAGAAAGATCTGTGAGTGTGAGAAAGAGAGAGAAAAATGTGGAATGCAAAAATCAAGTTTAAGGAATCAAAACGGAAATTAAGGTAGACAAATGGGGGCTTTCGGTTTGCCGTGGCTTTTGGGAATTCGCGACTCCCGTTATCTATACTACTAATAAAGGGGATTTCCCTGTTTTGGTCTCCATTTTTTAGTTACCCATTTTGCCATTACAATCTATTTAACCACAATTTAATAAGTGGTGAAAATTGTAAACTACTCCATGTTTCACTTACATAACAGTTACAACTATACTGTTACAACTGCTTCCGAAAAAATTCCACTCTTCTAAGAAACACAATTTCAACTCCACAGCTTCAACTGTTTCTTCTACGTCCTCTCACTCAACTCTAGAAATCCCTGATCGAAAGGCTTTTTCTGTTTCTCATTGAAAGCAAATTAATTACTTGCCTTTCACTTGGGATTGTTGTAACCAGGTTTTTCAATTATCTCTCTTTCTCTGATTCTCTCTTTCACCTGTTAATGATTGGCTTGCAATTTGGCATGGCCGACAATTACATCTTCCAAAAGGATATTCTAAACCATAGGATGGGTTGTTTTATATTCACTGTCTACCGTAGTGCCATGGTTGCAATTGCCCTTTTTCGAAACCAAAAAATGATAGAACCAAGAATTTCCCCCTCTCCAAACCATCACTTTTTAGAAAAAGTACTAACCCCCTTCCCATAGCCGTGGGTCGAATTTGAGCTTTGCTTTCTCTGGTCGATGGCCACCCTTCCGATAATCCAATATGAAGAAAAAATCATAAAAACTGTTAAGCGGAACGTCGTTGTTGTAATCACCGGAAACCGGTTCCAGAAAGAGCACTCAACTCTCTCAAATGCTTCACCACAGTGGCTATCCGGATTCCGGTAAAATCAACGTCACGCAGCCCCAACGAGTTGCCGCAGTCTCTGTCGCCAAGTAACACTGTTTTTTTATACAATTGAACTCTAATTTGAATAGTTTCTCATAGTGGTACTTTATTTTCTTACTTTTTGGATAGTTGATTTCGGGGATTTTTGTTTAAATTGAAGTGTTAGGCTGCTCTTTTGAGGGTCTCAAACCCAATCGCTCGGTAATTTGCTTGCATTTTTCTAAGAAAAAAATTGTCTTTCTGTTATTTTTGTATTTCATAGAGAAAACCTATTTTTCACATTAATGGTTGCAGGTGTGAAAATTAAGTGATTCTTAAAATTCTACATTTGTTAAATGGGAACAACCCCCCAAATTCTGCATTTGTTAATGGGAAGCAAGACACCAAGTTGGTCTGACCAATAGGGAACGGGAGGGGTTTGCTAGCGACCAAGGGGTTAACAATACATAAGAGTGGCATCAGCAAGAAGTTGGCAGATGCCAAGGCCGCGGCATCAAAGTGAACCAAAGGTATAAGCAATGTTCTTCTGAAAAAAGTTTGGTATGATATCTTCAAATATATAGATCTCTTTACACCCTTAGTTCTCCCACAAACACACAGTGACACATGCTCTGTGTGAGGGGAATGTTGAGGGAGGCATAACAGGAAAAAGAGTTTTTTTCTGCACCATGTTAGTTAATTCCATTCCATTCTTTTTCTTTTCTTATGTTTAATCTTCTTTTTTTTTTAATATAGAAAGCACCCACTAATTATTTGAATTGAGTTGGTGGCAGAGAAAGGGAGTTTAGGGAGTGATCTTACTTCCTAAACTCTTCAAATTATAGATAGATCTCTTTGCACCCTTAGTCTCTTATCTAAGCTTTTCTGTATAGGTAAAACATATCCTGTTTCAAAATAGAAAGTAAAATGGCATGTTCCGAATGATTTCCACCCCCTCTCTTTTTATCTACACTTGACATATTTAATTTGAAGAACACAGAGTTCAAGCACTGCCTCTGGACATACTGGTAAGTACGGAAATTTGAAGCTTTGATTTTGATTGCAAATGAGTTTTCGTTTCTGATTGTGTAATGGGTCTTTTGAAATTTATGGTTTTTTTTTTTAATGGATCACAAATATGGAGGCGTTGTGTGGTGTGGACCATGAATATTTGGAGCAACTTTAAATGATTGCAACTCCCTTAATCAAATGATCAAGAGTGGAGCTATTGGCCAGCCTAAACCACAAATATATATATATATATGTATATATTGTGAGAAAAAGAAGACCACAATTCATGAATAGATAATAAGAATGAGCCTGTTGCCTGCAAACAGTACCTATGTTACTCATCATCTGAGAGTTCTTAATAAGATCCTGCAACTTATTTCTATTCATATAGGCCAGTATGGATTCTTTTTTTATCACCTATTGGTTGTTATGTCTTATAAGGCACCAAATTGCAATTTACTATTTTAATCTCCTATTATTCTTAATAGCAGCAACTTAAAAGAAAGCCTATATTGTTTCCAATAAATATATTATGAAACGCCTCAGTCAATTAAACTTTAGCCATTTGTTAAAGTTTAAATAATATTTAATGTGACTAATTTGGGGGGAAAAAAGCAATACTTAGGTGTTTTATCTGTCTTGGGTGTTCAATTAACTTCAGCATATTGTTATTTATAGACATTTGCATTGTTAATGGTTTAGAAAAAAAATTAAAAATTGTAAAACATTGTGGAAATGTGGTTTCTAACCAGTTTTATTTTATCTCTGGCTGAACTATAACATCATTGATTATGAAGAGAAAAAATTATGGATGGATTTTATGAGGTTTATGGAATCACCTCCAATTTGATTGAATGAGGAAAGATGCCATTGTTGGTGGATCTACAAACTAGACCCATCTCATAAAATGTTGATTGTGAAGTGATTTTGGTTGGTGAACTGCATAGTTGATTTTGAGCTCAAGCAGCTCGAGAAGGAAGCCTGTACTACATACAGTGAGTGTTGTGTTTCTAAAAGAAAGACTAATTTTAAGTAGCTTACTTCAGAAACTTGCTGATATTGTTGTTAATAGAATGGGTGGGCCAGTTGGTAGTGCTGATAACATAACAAAAAAAGTGGGCTACAAGGAGTTAATTTGAGATTCTTTAAGAACCATTTTTCCCCCTTGGTTGTCTTGATGTTGGACTTTCATGTCACTGAGCCCTGTTTTTAAGGTTGGAAGATTCTCTCAATTTATCAATTAAAGAAATTTCAACTAATAAAGCCAACTTCATTCTTATGGTGCTTAGGTACTTGCTGATAGGATTAATGTTCCCTACATGCTGGTCAAAGGGAACTATTACACTGAAACTGATGATGGAGCTATGAATTTGATTAAAGTTGATGATGGGAGATAATTATCTTATGAGGAATGTTAATTCTCTTTTTCAATATTGCTTTTAAGGGAGTTTTATTCAATGAACACTTTTAATCAGCCTTTGATGTAATTGATGTTTATTGGTATGTATTCTATTGAGTTAGAAACATATTATACTTCATTTGACATGCACACACCACTTAAACCTTATAAATAAATCTGTTGTCAGCCCAGAAAACACAGCACAAACCACATTAAGTACCTTGCGGCATCAGCCACCAAAGCCAAGGTGCTCCCATCCATCTCTCTATCAACTGAGCAATTCAACTTGCTCACTTTGTCATGAAATTTGCTGACTTGATAAACCCCAAGCTCTCCCATGTATTTGCAGCAGTGGTGCTCTAAAACACACCAATGAGAATGAGAGACATTATGCAGATGGGTTATTATTAGTGAGTGGAAAAAAAGAAAAAAAAAACTTTGAAGCTTCTGTTTGACCACTTGAAATAAAAGAGGTCCTGAAATCCAGTTTTCCGACATCATCACAGTATTTATAATTCTCATAGCCACAAGATTGCATTTTTTATATAATTAATATATTATAATTATGCCTCTATGCTTTATGACATTAGTACAATATTGATTGTAGTATTGATAGGATTTGAAAATTAGGACAAATATTAAATAAAAATAAAAATTAAAAGATAATCCAAAAAATTGTAGAAAAAGCAATGCCTATATTTATAACCTGAAAAGAAAAATACATTATAAAAAGAAAGCTCCAAGCTTAAGTATACAAAAGACTAAAAATTATACCGCTAAAAGCCACCAAATATTTTACAACTTGAAATTATAAATATTACATAAATCAAATTGGTATCACAATATTTATAATTCTCATAGCCACAATACTTGAAATTTACTTATTCGAACAAAATGAACAACAATAAAAATGCCGATTCACACGTTATACGCTAAAATAATATTATTGAAATTGAAATTACATAAATCAAATCTGCAATATTTGTTGAAATTGTAATATTATTTTTTACTTCTCGAAAACTAATAAATTTATTAATGCAAAGACATATAAAAAAAATTGAATTTAATATGATATCAATTTGACGTAGGACAATGACAGATGCACTAAAAAAATAATTAAAATTTGATCTTTCACTAAAAATCATAAATGAATAAGGGCAACATAAGATGGTTTAAATAGTTGTAAGTATATAAATTTATAATTAGGCACATGTATGTTTTGTTATTTTGGTTATTTGAAGTTTAACTATAGGCATACATATGTAATTTGGTACATATTAGTGTTTGTAGTTATTTGTGTGTAAAATAAGTATTTTTTTATTACTGTTTTATACAATAACTTTATGTATATTATTTTATCTAATTCTTCAATATAAAGTGAATTTTTTTTACATAAATATTAATGTATTCATTACAATGATGATATTTGTGCTTAGCTATTGTAACCAAATAATTAACAATAAAAAAAGCAAATTGACAGGCACGGAGTGCCTGTCAATTTGCTAGTATTATTATTATTATTATACGCCTCGTCTCATACTCTCGCATCTATATTCTGGAAACTGGTTTGCCACGCCATCACATAACACCATAACCCACGATAATAATATTATTAGGTATAATACTCTCAATAATCCAAATTTTATCATATAATATATTTATATTTAATTTAGTAGATTAATATACTATTTTTATCGTACCCAAGAATCTCTTAAAACTCACAGTGTATGATTCTCTTTCTCTGTCAATCTTGGACATACATTTGTTCGTGGATAATTTGTTTTCCTTTTTCTTTTGTGCTATATTTACTTATAATTAGTTTATGATAATGATATAATTATTATAAGAGTTTAATTTCTATATACTGTCAGTGTAAAAAAAATTTATACTGTCATATAATCATGTGTTGTCAAATTATTAAAAGAGTTTGACTATCACAACCACTACCTAAAAAGTCTAACTATTTTAATAATATGTCAACACATAATTAAATGATAATGTAAAAAAATTTTAACTAACAATAGATAAAAATTAAATCTTTATTATAATTTGTGACATAGCTGTTACAATTATTTCAATTGTTATTTGTTAGACCTACCAATAGTTCCATATTTTATGAGCGGGTTCTTTGTTAGGATAAGTTTTTTTTTCATCTTTTAAAGAGAAAATATATTTGTATAATTATTTTATGAAATATATGCACAATCTAAATCATTTAAAACAAATGTGTTATCCTAAGTTGGCGACCCTTAATGGTGAGGTAGGCACCCTTAACTCAAAAAATTCTTCTACAATTTTTTTTTAAACAAATAGACTTATCATTATTTTTTTGTCAATTATATATGTTTTGAATATATTGTATAGCATACTTATATTGTATGCTATACAATATATTGTATCAGTTTTGTCAATTATATATATTGTATAGCATACTTATAACTCAATTTATACCGACATAAATATATGTTTTGAATGATTTGAATGTAACCAACTTCTACAAGTATATCTCAATATCAACCCAGAGTTTACTTCTAATTTCATGATAGAAATAAGAAAATCATAACTGATAGATATAATTCACAAGCATAAAAGATCTAGGAGTATTTAAATTTCTACACTTCCTCACGGTCAAATGATCATTGCACTCACATGATCACATGAATCACTCTCATCACTGTGCAAAATGTCCAAATCCAAATGAATGTTTCACGTGAGAAAAGATTTTATATGAAAAAAAAAGGTTGTAATTTTTTTTTTCTTTTAAGTTTAGAAAAAGATGAGATTATATCATTCAAAATTTAGAACATGTTACAATACGTATACTTTTTGAGTTTAATTGTGATTTATTGTCAGTGTAAATAAATTTTATACTATTATTTAATGATGTGTTAATACATGATTAAAAGAGTTAGACTTCTTAAATAATTGTTGTGACACATTATTAAAAGAATTATACTTCTTAAATAGTTATTGTGATAGTTAAATTCATTTAATAATTTGTAAACACATAATTAGACAACAATATAAAATTTCTTTACACTTATAGGAAATTAGAATTAAATTCTTACGTTTTTTTATTATTGCATTAAAAGTGCAAACACTTAAGTAAAAGAAAAAGATAATAATTTGCTAAATGATTAAATTTTTGACATTAACATTATACTTTAATTTTAACAAATTAAATTAATGTTAATTGAATTACAAGTTGGAGACAAATTATCTACAATGATGAGTACCTCTAAATAATACTATTCATTTCTTATAAGAAAAATATTATACGGTCAGATTTTGTTTATCATAATGAGTTAACATGCTTAATGAATGATTTTTATCGTATTATCTTATCTAATAATTATTATGAATTTAATTTAATTATGATTAGAATGAAAATTTATGCTAATTATGAAGGTACGTGCAAATCACGTCCAAAAAAAAAAATTGTTGAGTTAGTTATCCTTGTCGCGCACCTGTTTGGATTCGTGTATTTCTTTACGGTAATCATGCGATGGGTAATTTCATGAGCACCACCCCACCGCAGATAATTACCTAATAATTAAATAAGAATCATGGCCCCACGGTCCACGGAGTAACAAAAAGTTACGGGATGGAGACTAATCACCAACGGGTTTCAACTTTCAAGTACGCGCATTACCTTGTTTGACGGAAATCAAAAGAAAATGGCATTTGTTAAGTAAGGATCTGAGGAGATGAGGGTTTTGATACGAAAGTATTTGAGATGGTGGTTAATTATTTATTAATTATTAATTATATAATAAATATTTAAAAAATTATTAAATATAAATAATAATTAATGAATATTTGATAATTTATTATTAATATCAGTATTTTTAAAAGGAATAAATATTAGAATAATTTTTAAAAATTTAAAAATTTATTCTTTTAATATTTTTATTAGTGGTTCTTATTATGTATTTTACTTTTTATAGTATACCTTCCATTTTAGAAGATTTTAATTCATAACGAGTATCCTGAAGTCATTAGTTAGGAAATTAAAATAAAAAATATTAAATATAAAAATAAAACACTTAATATCTTGAGAACTATACTATCTTTATTAAGTAATTAAAAAAAATTATTGAGAGTCATTAAATACTTCTTAAATAATGTCTATAACTAGTTAACAAGACCCAAACAAAAATGAACGTATTCATTAGTGCTATAAATGATGAGCTCATGAGTAAACTATAATAAAAGTAGTAATCATTTAATATCATTCAATAAGTTTACTGTAATAAAAAAAGTATTAAATGTATTTTAAAATTTTAAGATATTAAATATTTTAATTTTATATTTAAATAATTTTGTTTTAATTTCAAAATTAATATCTTAAAGACACTCATTAACAAATATTTTAATATATTTAACTATTACTTTACATGATTTATTTGATGCTTAAAATTTACATTATTATTTAATAACATATTAACACATTATTTAAAAAACTTAAATTTTTAATTAGTTATTGTCATAATTAATTTTTTTAATGATGTGATAAAAAAAATAATTAAATAATAATATAAAAAAACTTGACATTAACAATAAATTAAAATTAGATCTTTTTACGTTTTCTATTTTATAACATAATACTATTACATTTTTAAGAAAGAAAACCTTATTTAGTCTAGAATGTACGTATCTGTTCTAACGCATCTTGGACATATATACAATGAGTAAGTCTCACAAACAAGATTCACCATTTACCATTACGTTAGCATATATATGCTCACACTAAATAATAAAACATTTTTAAGAGAAAAGAAAAAATGAAGGGTTTGATTTAAATCTATTGTAAATATATAAAAAATTATATTATCATCTAGTAATATATTAGCACATTATTAAAATTTTTTATTATTATAATAATTACTTAAGAAATTTAATTTCTTTTTTTTAGGATATTTTCGACTAATCTCTTGAGGTTGGAAGATCTATTTAAGAAGTTGAGCTCTCTCAACAGATATTTTTCCATACACATGAATTAGAAATCGAACTCCTGACCACATGTTTAAGAGGCTCAAATATCTACTATTTATGTCACACCATATTAATAAAAATTTAATTTTTTTAATAATATATTATTAAATAATAATGTCTACAAATTTTACACTATAAAGTAGATTAAAATTAAACTAAAAAATGAGTCCGATATTATAATACACCTTGAGTTACGCACATTCATTACATGGACAGGTGACCAGTAATATCACTACGCCACTTCTTTTTGAGTTTTTTTATTTCCGTCTTTCAAAATCAAGAATTAATCTCTCATTTTTAATGGGACTACTTTTGCCGCCAGTGGCGGAACTAAAGTAAAATAAGAAGATAGATCAATGTAAAAATTATTTGAGGGGAGCTAAATTAATTTATTTTAAAAAAATATTTACATTAAAAGATAAATTTTTTAAAACAAATTGAGAAGAAGAGGGGGCCAAAGCCTCCCTTTCATGCAACGTAGTGCCGCCCGTTTGCCGCCCTCCACTTCAGTAGTTCATTACACCTTCCTCGGTGCTCTGCTTGGTGCTCCTTTGTTGCTAGCACGTCCAGGCGCACATGTTACTCTGTTAATAGCAAAATATTTAGTTGCTGACCTTAACCTTATTACCTTTTGCGGCCGGCAATCACATCTTTTTCGTGTTTAATCAGTAATCACATGAGTAATATGTACATAAAATAAGGCGTTTAATGGGGGGAGCTAGCATATGTATAGTTTTACTTTTATTTTTATATATGGTACAGTTCCATTAATTTTTCTTACTATATGCATTGAACTAATCAAATTGTATAAGTCTATATATATATATATATATATATATATATATATATATAATCAACTTGTGTTGGTCCGAATAAAAAGGATTTAATCACCTTAAACATCTTGTCCCATATTTAATTATTGAGATGATGTGTATGAAGAAAATACAGTTATGAGGAGTCTCTATTTCACATATTTAGCCGTACTTTGTATGATTAGTCTCTTTTCACTTCGACGAGGGAATGCCTTGATTTATACTAAAAAATAATATATATATATATATATATATATATGTATAGAGAGAGAGAGAGAGAGAGAGATGTTGCTAAAGGTAAATTAAAATTCATATAATGTGATCCAGAGTCAAAACTATAGATGACTAGGATAATACTATAAATAATTAGTGTGAAAGTAATATGAATTTACCATGTAAATGAGGGTTGACTTAATTGGTAAAATTTATTTGTGACTAAAGGTCTTAGGTTCGATTCTTACAGGTGACCTTTGTTAGTAGGTTATTTATAAGTATTATTATGTTAAAGCTTGTGACATATTCTGGTCTTGGAACGAGACAACTTCTCCTTTCTTAAATTTTTGTTTACCAAAAAAAAAAGAAAAATTAATTGACCCTCATATCACCCCAAACACAACTACAGCTTGCAATGTGAAGCTAGCTATAGAAGTTTACCTTTCTGCAATTTATATTTGGAGAAACCAAACCTATATATCTTCCACCTCTCCGGGTCTTCCACCAATCGTGTTAGAGCTAATTTGAACGAATCACTCAAAATGGAATAGGGGTACATAAAACGTTAACCCTACAAGTGCATATGTTTTGACCTTGCAAACAAAAACGTAGATTCATTTTTTAATGTCGAAACAAATTAGGGCAGGCGCAGCGCTGCGCTAGGGATTCATCCAAAATGCTAAAGATTCAAAAGAATCATAACCTGAATTATGGATTTTTATGGAACAGGCATCGTCTTTTGGTTTTGGGGTTTGTCAAGAAAGGCAATAAATGGGAAAATAGGTTATCGATCCTAAAGGAATCTTGAAATTTTCACAAGCAAACCATAGCTGATCGGGTTTGCCTTTGCCTTCAGTTACCTTGAAATACAAAATAAATGCACCTTTGTGTAAGTTATGTAATCTCACTGCAGAGACCGATTTGACACACTACAAAATTCAAACAGCTTGCATAAATTGGGTGTGATTTTTTATGGCCTAACTAATTGTGTGACTAGCATTATTCTAAACTAAATATATAGGCACGCACTTACACATATAGAAGTTTATAAAATAATTTACGTAAAAACTGAAAAGAGATAAAGCGAGAGTAAGAGTGGAAATAAAGCGAGAAAGTGGAGAGATAGTTATGTAAAAAAAATTCTCTTATTATATAATGAGAAAATATTACACACTTGTATGTTTTGTTGTGTTTTGACTTTTATTACACGTGTAGTATAAGTTGGGAGGAGCTAAGGAGGTCTCCGGTGGGGGAAAAAACGGAAAATTATTTGTCATCTAGCATTTTACATATGAATGGTGACAAACAAGAAGAATTTTTATTAGAAGTGTATTAGCGTGTGTGCACGACGTAATTAAGAAGAAAGCTTATGGTTGGTCGTGACACCATGGAAATTAAGGTTCTTAGAGAATCTTTTTGACATTCAGCATCCATCTACATGTGATATTTCCATTTGCAAGAATTGAGTCATATGCATAGTTTAGGACCTTTAGGTAGCCTGGCTGAGAGGTAATTATATATGAAAACTTGAGATGGCAGATACGATGGGTGTTAGAGATATAAAATCATTTTTATGTTTTCACTTAATAGTTTAAGTTTTTATAAGAATTGGTTCTTAACATAAAATCAGAGCCTTTATAATCAAATGATCAGAAGTTTTATCATTATCACCTTCATTTCTCTAAACAGGATTGAATTTAAGCACAAGGTAAAATGAGCATGTGTATTGTTCACGCTTCAAGTCTAAAAAACTCTTGCTTAAAAAGACATGTTAGAAATATAATAACTTAAACTTTTAGCAAAGTTAGTTCTTAACAAGGAGCTAGATATTCCTCAAGATCATATTGAAATAAGTTGTAAATGATAAGAGATATATCCCTCAATATTATAAAACAAATTGTTACCATTTTTTTCTATTCATAATATTTATATTGTATTAGATATTTTAAATATTTATTTTATTTGCTTATGGGTATATTTACTTCATTGTTTATGCTCTAAGACAATAATTTGCAATATGAGATCGATGTAAAGTAACTTCATGCGACTAGAGTTACATCTATGTGATGGTTTTAATTACATAATAATAATAATAATTGTTTAGGGTAGAATTTCATTCATTGGATAAGGTCCACTCAATCATCTTTCTTAACCAACTTGCGTTGGTTTCGAGTGGAAATGACTCCGTCAACTTAAACATCTTATCTTGAGTTCAATCATTAGGATGGTGTATATGGAAAAAATACAATTAAGAAGAATTCACATTTCACGTGTCTAATCGTATCTTGTGGGATTAATCTCTTGTTTTACAAATGAAAATATATCCTAATTTGCAAAATAATAAAATAAAAATCATCTTTCTTACAGTTAAGATTCTTAAATTACAAACTGATCTTTATCTTTTTGAAGGGGACAAAAAAAAGAGTATTGCTACATGCCCCGGAGGCCTATAGCACGTGAACATCCCGAAAAGACTAAATTTCATTATGTGCGTGAGGATCACTCAATTGGGGTTTACTATTTTATGCTTGTCCGGGTTGTATCTGGAATAATTTTTTTTGGGATATTTAGTTTTTCTGAAAAAAAAAAATGAAAGTTGAATTAATGCTATGAAAATGAGAATTTAGCTTAAACTTCAACAGATTTTGGTAACCATGGGATTCCAAGAGTTAGATCCCTAAAGAACGTTATTCTATATCAATACCCAGTTATCTAAACATGGGAAAGGACATCAGAATATAATGTTTTTTAAAATATCTTCTATGACTCTTGATAAAAGAGGAGCATATGCATTATCCAAGATTATGTATATCGTGCATAACTGCATATTACAAAATTACAGTTGTTATCTTCTACAATTGAAGTCACTAAGATTGCAATCCAGCTGTCTTTTTTTTTTAAAAAAAAATGTTTGGTCAAAATGGAAGAATGCTATAATTTAAATTGTTATTGATGTAAATTACAGCAGCAACATCCTAACGCACAGGTACCTTTAAAGATGGAAGTAATTGGTGGTATAAAAAAAAATTTCAAATGGTTGTTGTCAAGGGGTTGTTTAAATGGAAAAAAAATGTAAAAAAAGAAGGAATTGAAAGAATATCTCTACTCTGTGGAGTTCCTCAATTAAAGTAGTTTGTGTATTTTGATGGAAGTTGGTTACAGAAAATGGATAAAGGTCACAATCAGGTTCGTTCTACTGGTAATTACTCTTACTAATTAAAGAAGTTTCTCTGTCGGTGGGGAAATTGGCATCTCCACCTCCAATTCTGTGCATGCATCAAAATGCAATGTCTATTTCATTATTATGAACAGACCATATATCTTACGCGTAACCCTCTTGTTAGTTTATGCATGAATATTGTTCACACGAGTTTATAAGTTATAATCAAATAATAATAATGAAATTTTCAGTGTTTGTAAATATCGCTCTAATAAAACTAATGGATATTAGAGCATCCATGTAATTGACTTTTTTTTTTAAGACCATAAGTTGTCTTCACATTAAAGAGTGTGAGACTAATTTTTTCTCAAATGATGGCTTAATCTTAACCTTTAAGGTATTTTTAATGGGATTCGAACTTTTACACTGTAAATAATAAAATTTGCCTCACATAAAACTCAATTTGTAAATGAAACCACACGTAAAGTTATATCAAATTGGTCTCATGCTCAGTTTATTTGGTAAGGGACAATTGATTTTAGTGTTAAACGTGGAGTTTGATTCTTAATGAGCGCACACTCATTTCTCTTTTCCTTCTCCCCTTCCCTTCTCTTCTCTTGGGATCCCATTTAAGGATTGCTCCTAAGTCTCCTCTAATAATAGAGCCTCTACTGGCCTTAGTGAGATCAGGTACAAAAATAAAAGTTCTATCAAATTGACTTTTAAAATCTTGTGATATAGTTCTAAGTATTCATGATCCAATATTATTATGCATTATCTATGGAAAAATTTATGAATTAATATTTATTGCTTTTAATTAACATTTAATTATATAACCTATATATTACTCAGACGTAATGTTTACAATTAATATCATCTTAACATACTTAATTTTTACATTGTTTACATATTTGAAGATGGTGAGTAATAGTTACACTTAGGATAAGTTTGGTTTTCACTTAAAAATATGGGTAAAAAATCTAGGAATGAATTTATATGAAAATTTTCATGAAAAACGAATCTCTGAAATCTTCATCCCTAATTTTAAAGTATACCAAACTTACTCTTAAAATTATAAAAATTGTCAAGATTCAAGTTGAAAACATTGCATTTACTGAGGTTTAATCTTTATTATTTTGAATATCTATTTTTTAAATTGACTAATGTCTTTGGTACGTCAACAACTTATTTTCATGACTTAAGTTAATTATGATTGCTACCCAAATTTTTATCTCTTCAACCACCTAATCTATATTGATTAATATAAATAAATTTTTTTGTATAACATACAAATCTGAAATCTTCAACAGAAGAGATATCTGTATTTTTTTGAAAAATATAGTTGACAGTCTACTATCTTGTAAATTCTTCATATTTATATTTTTAGTATTACAGTCAACTAGAGTCAAGTGATGTTTAGGTAACTATATTGTTAAATAATTGTGTAAAAAATATTACACCAAGACAGATAAAAATTAAATCACATTTATGCCACTGAAATATACACAAAATTTGATAAATTTAATATTTAAATTTATAATAATTCGTATAATCGCATATCTCATCCTTACCACTGCACTGCCTACTAATTTGACATTTGAGTATTATTCAGACCAACATAACGCATCGCATCTACTGATCAACCTCTTCAAAAAGCCAAATGTAGTTGAGTAATTAAGTTCGTATATTAATGCTATGCATTGAACAAATTTAACCAATCATTAGCGTTCAACAAACATACCAACAATTGTGGGGTCAGTCTATCCATAATCCAATCACCATAATTTCTTTTGTTTTTTAAAAATAAAGCTTACAATTTTCAGTTCTTTATTGCAATTTCTTTTGTGGGGTAAGGCACACAGCTCAATCAATAATCAATAATCAATAATCAATAATAATTCTATAGAATTGTGAGAGTGTGAGACACTGCCCGTGCAATTGCAAAGTTGGCTTTGTGGTGAGTCGCAGGGCACAGGCAAAGTTGGGGCCCATGTATCGTGCCATGCTTTTTGTTTGTAGCGTCTGTGAATGAAAGATAGTAGTATGTTTTGTTGGGACCGAAGAGTCAAAAGTTGGAGCCCATCTCTCCTTTCATTATGCCTTTTATTTAGGGTAAAATGTAAATAATTTCTTTTAATTATTGATCAAGTTTAGAAACTTTCTATTTATGCTTTTGAATTCATTAATTTGACTTTTTAAAACAATAAAATAGCATATAATAATTTTTTTATTAAACTATTATTTAAATTACCAATAAAAAATTAGTCACGTATTGACTTTTTTACTAACTTCATATTAAATTATAAATTTAATTTTTATCTACTGTTAGTGTAAAATTTCTTTACACTGTTATCTAATCATGTATTACCAAATCATTAAAATAGTTAGACTTTCCAGGTAGTTGTTGTGATAGTCAACTCTTTTACTAATTTGACAACACATGATTAAATGACAGTGTAAAGAAATTTTACACTAACAGTAGATAAAAATTAAACTCTTAAATTATTAATATTTACCCCTCAAATAATTTTTAAACCTCTTTTTTTGGATATTCATTAACTTCACATTACTATTTGAGTGGAATGTGAAAATCTCTAATAGAGATGTGAGGTTAATGAATGTTAAAAAAAAATAGGCTTAGAGTTGATTTTAAAGATAAATATTAATAATTTAATGTGAAATTAATAAAAAAATTAATATATAAAATCACGTAACTACATTTTTTTAATAATTTATATAAAAAATTAATAAAATAATTATTATATACTATTTTCTTAATATAAAAAATCATGTTAGTAAATTTAAAATCACATAATTTTTTTTTTAATTTGATCCATAATTAAAGAAATTTCTTACATTTTATCCTCTTATTTACTCTAAAATCTTCATTTTTTATCTTTCTTTCGATTTCGATTTCGGTTATCATATCATTTGACTTTAACAGTAACGTGATTCTCGGTGGATTGCAATCCTTCCTTTTCTAAAAATTGCTTTTGCTTTATATATATATATATATATATATATAGGGAATATTTCATTATCATACATTTATATTTGAAATAAATAACAAAAATATCTTTACAATGAGGTTATCGTTAAAAACGTATATATATTATCACATAGGAAAAATACATTTAAATTCGAATTTGAGCACTGATGAGATTATCGTGTTTTTAAGAGAAGATTTCTAATGTTTTGAAAATCAAGTTAGCACAAAAAAAAAAAAATGGTCTTTTTAGTATTCTCTAGATGCTGGACTAGCATACTCTTTTTTTTTTCTTCAAACTTCTACCGACTTAACTTGCCTTTTTCCTATTTTTCACTAAACATTTTCTTAGTTATTCTCTAGTTTTTTTAATCGATATAAATCATTCAGTGGATTCTTCTCCGAAACAGGTTGTTAGGACTTGGGATGTAAATCATATATCATGTATCACATAATATTTTAAAAAGCTTTACAAGCGATGTATGTATAATCATGGGTTGGTGCTCAAAATCAACCTCCTAGTCTTCACCTTAAATACCACAGCAGCCACTAGTATCAACTGCTTCGTTATAAGCCACGAGCTATGCACTGGAACGCATCAAAATTCAAAAACGAAATTTCAAGAACACCTTCATAAAGTGAACCAAAAAAAAAAAAACCAACTCGGTTCTATTAATAGATTTCATTATGAATGTTCAGAATAATATTGAATACGAAGGGCTCGAATTCGATTTATTTTATTCACGGGTGAGGGGGTTTGTGATGTTTGGGTTATTGACCGAATAGTCTGCGTATACATATTCAATGAAAATTTGTCATTGAATCTGATTCATCAGTAAGTCATCAAAGTTTGATCTCAAAATCAAGGGACGTATTATGGTACTGGATATAGAGTTCTTTATTGAGTGTTAATTTCTTAATAAATATTTAAAATTTCATTAAACATAATTAATAATTAATAAATATTTGACAACTCATCTTAATATAAATACCAAAAAAAATAATAATTAAGTATCCAAGTAATGAAACGAAACCAAACATTAATGTGACTTTATGCATCCTACTATTAGGCAACCATATAATATTGACTGGCGGAGGTCATTTTTCTCTCCTCGACCCATAAAAAGGGCCCAGTTTACCATATAGCGATTAATACGTTTCTTTAATTATTTACATGAAGCTTTTAAGTATATTGATGGTAAAAGTGGACATATATTATATATTTTTAATAATCACAATGGGAAAAATATTACTAATTATTGGTGATAAAGGTGAAAGTTAAGATACATACATTTCATAACTGGACAAAGGGTAAAGAGAACCCAACAAGATCAAATGGTATTGTCTTGTTGCTGTACAATGCTTTTTTTTTTTTGGTAATAAAAGTTTAGGGGGAGTTGTTATACAATGCTGAACGATTGGATATACGCATTGGGTCCAGAGAATAGTAAAAGCAAGAGCGAGGGAGGGGATAACAAGTTGAGAGTTTTATGCCTGTGACCACTGATCAGTCATCACTGATCACAGAGCACCAATTATTGAAGAGATAAGTCTCATATATCCTGGTAATTATTATTGGTGGTGTTGCATATGTGACATGCTCAATGAATGGCCCAATACCAATGAAAGTTAGATGCCCTCTCTTCCAGTTCCAATCAGCAGGCAAAGCTCCGTTGTCAAGTTGCTACAAACAAAAAACTAGATACTTTTATCCCTTTTCCCGTGGGTCTGGGTATGGGGTTATGTTACAACTTCCATGCAAACATCTTTCTCTGGCCGTTTTGCCCTACAATGACATCCAATTCTCAACATGAAACCCAAATTAAAAGGAAGGTCACTTTCTGAGGATATTACACACATATAGACATGCAAAAACAATATTTACCTCAATCGACCCAGCTGCCTCCCTAGCACAAAACTGGGAAATGCAATTTTTCTTTCTTTCTTTTATTTTTTCTTTTTAATTTTATGTGTGGAGATAGGAATTCAGTTGGACTTTGGATTCTTGATGATATTTTGCATTAACTCTTTATCGTACAAGTGTGTGACAAGTTGAATACGTACCGCATATCCAATGAAGGAACAGAACGTCTCGAATGTCTTACTATGTCACTGTGTGGTCCTCTTCCTTAGTTTTAATCAAATAAAATAAAAAAAAACTGTTCTTAAATATAAAATATAGGATTCAATATGCTCTGGTAGTCAAAAAAGTCCAAGAGCTGCAACTCAAGTGGTACCAATTTTTTTTAGATAGTGTTTGATTCTTGGATCAAATTCCTGTAATTGAATTTATTCAATCCTTCCCTCCTCATGTAAGGTCTTAGACCCCATTGTAATAAAAAAAAAAGTAGCAAATAAAAAAAACATTTTGAACTGAGATTTTCCATCTTGTCTTTGTGGCATGGGCCCAATGGTGCACCCTTGTTTGGGAATAGGACCCATTGAACTTGAACTGCATATTTTACAAACCATTCCAAAACCTGATAACGCATTTATTTGGGTCAATTTTATGACAAGGTGTGGTCCAATCCACTTACATTAGGTCAAATACTCTAGCCCATAATTGTAAGCCCGCCCAACTTGTGCTGTCCAAGTCCAACGGTGTTTTATTTCTTTCTATCTCTGCTCTCACCGCTTGCGTGCTGAGTGAGGGTTTGTATGCAACGCGACACATCCACCCTTTCTTTCGTTTAACGTATCTCTGATCTTCAACGCTCTGTCACCGTCGCCATGGTTCGCTCGCTCTCCAATTTCAATTTGTAGCCTTTGAAGCTTTCTTCGCAGTTTGAACTTTGAACACCGCATCCATTTACTGATTCCACATTTCGCTTCTTTTTTCTTTCTTCTTCTTTCTCTTCCTGTGTTTGCAGCCGCAAGGGGATTACATAGAACTTCACAGAAAACGCAATGGCTATCGCCCTGACCACTTCGAGCGCAAGCGCAAGAAAGAGGCTCGTGAAGTTCACAAGCACTCTGCCATTGCCCAGAAGGTTTTACTTTTACTTCCTTACCCCCTTTTCAATTTTTATTTTTTTTCTAAAAAAATTAATTGCTTCCATTTTAATTAGGAATAGAGTTGTATTTCCATAGTTGTAATTGTTTTTGTTAATTTGATTGTAACAGGCTCTGGGTATCAAGGGAAAGATGATTGCCAAGAAAAATTATGCTGAGAAGGCACAGATGAAGAAGACGTGGGTTTCTTTTTTTTCTTTTTAGCTTTATGTTAATTGGTTCATAGGTTGTCAAATTTATGAGATAAATTTCACTGTTGTCGTGTATCAACAGTTTGGCCATGCATGAAGAGTCAACATCTAGGCGCAAGGCTGATGATGATGTTCAGGACGGAGCTGTTCCTGCTTATCTTTTGGATCGTGAGAATACGACCAGGGCAAAAGTATGACATATGCAGCAGTATTGAAAGATAGTTCTGATGATTCTTATGCCCTCTCTTGCCCTACATAATCTGACATTTTTACTATTTTTAGGTTCTCAGCAACACCATTAAGCAAAAAAGGAAGGAGAAGGCTGGGAAATGGGATGTTCCTCTGCCTAAGGTGAGCACTTTGTTCTGATGATGTCAAATGTTATCTCTTGAAATATGTTTCCTATTGGCCGGGGGTTGGTTGGTGTTTGCATTTGAGTAATTGCGCAAGTGTATGCTTCCTCATTTCTTCAGGTACGTCCTGTGGCCGAAGATGAAATGTTCAAAGTGGTCAGGACTGGTAAAAGAAAGAGTAAGTATTATTTGTTTCCTTAGCTCTTAATTTATAGTTTTCCAAAGTTAATAATTGGCTTCTGTTTCTAACTTCTAATTCTAAGCATATGCTTTAATTGGTGCCATGTGATTGAAATGGAATAAAACTGTTATTTTCAAGTGCTCGTTGCATGGTTGTCATTTCTGTATCTTTCCACAAATCATGTTTGTTGTTAACAAATTTGAGTTTCTTCCTCCTCCTCTTTAGAATGTTTATGGACAAAGCCAAGTGATCTGTATTTCTTTGCTTTAATTTGTTGAGGTGCCTTTCTTTTTGTCATTGAGCTGTGGCTAATTTAAAACAACAACTCTTCAACCAAAGGTCTTGTGGTTTTCTTAAATGATCAGAGGATTTTCTCTCTTGTTTTTTAATGTATCTTAGAATCTTTGTTTTTATACAGTCTCTTAGTTCACTTTAAGCACTATAATTGGAGGGTATTAGACTGAATGCATAATGTTCCCTGCCAGAAATGCATCTAATATTCTAAGCCCCACCATTTTGCAGCCAAGCAATGGAAGAGGATGGTCACGAAAGCTACATTTGTTGGGCCTGGTTTTACCAGAAAACCTCCAAAATATGAGCGGTTCATTCGTCCTTCAGGATTGCGGTTCACTAAAGCTCATGTCACTCATCCAGAACTAAAATGTACCTTCAATCTAGAAATAATTGGAGTGAAGAAAAATCCTAACGGTCCCATGTACACCTCTCTTGGTGTTATAACCAAGGGATCTATCATTGAGGTATTTATATTTCCTGCTCTTCGAATTCAAGGGTTGTTTTCATGCTCAAAATTTATGGCCTATCAGCTGATCCTAACTTGCACTTTTTAATTGCTGATATTTCTCCTGAAGTACAAATGCAGAATGGAAGGTTGTCAAGATATTAATGTTATTTCTCTGCTTACTGTAATTTCAGGTGAATGTCAGTGAACTTGGTCTGGTCACACCTGCTGGAAAAGTTGTATGGGGTAAGATTATTTGTGTTACTCGTATCTTGGTTTTGTCACCATTGGCTGAATTTTTAACTGAAACTAATGTGTTGGTTTATTGTTTGTGATAAATGCAGGTAAATATGCCCAAGTTACCAACAACCCAGAAAACGATGGCTGTATAAATGCAGTTTTGCTTGTTTAAGGTTATAGCATTGATTGGAGTACTAACTTGACCTCAAAAGCAGTGGTCTGAGTGCCTGCTACGTTAATTGCTGTCTTATATGTACAACTGCATCTCCATCCCCTATGTTTGATTGAATGTCACCTTGGTTGGTACTTGAGATCCTCCGGGAAGATAGTGAAGCATTTGTATCGGAGTGGAATACTGACTTGTTCCAGAATCGTTCTCCTTTTTTGGATAGTCGATCCAATTATCAGATCATGGTACTTTTTAAGTATTTGAAGGTAACTATTGTATGAGAATCAGACAAGTGTGCGTTAATTAAGACTTGGCCATTGAGACGGGCCTTGAACAAAAGGACCTATTCACTGATGAGAAATCAAGTGATAGTATGTAGTACTACTGACAATCTTATTGTTTCTTCTTCCCTTTTCATTTCCTTTTTGTAGCCTTCATCATAGGACATGGTATTAAACTAGTAATCTGAAGAGTAATTATTTTATATCTACAATTCTACAAGTTATTTAGTAACCTTTTTGTGATTTATGCCATGCGTATATTCATCTGTTGAGCTTGAGTTAATATTCAATGCATTTTTCTTTTCGTAAGTATTGAAGGATATGCAGCAAGCCAACTTGGTGTGCGTATTTTACTGTTGAGCGTGTGGCCCGATTCTTATTTCTTAGGAACGCCAATGGTGGAAAGAATGACCAAGGACACTTGTTTATAATGGCCTTGAACCAACCCAAAATCATTAGGCCCGTGGCCCACAAAAGAGGTATAAAGTAAGCCCCATAATAGTAGGGCTAATGAATACATGTATCTGTTACGCCTAAAAACTAATCTCACCATCTGGTCTTACAAAAGAAAATGTAATTTCTTTCTCTAGTGGGGAGTGTAATTTCTCCTATTCACACTGCATGTCACGGTCCAATAGACATTCTTTTATGTAACAAAAAAGTTAAGAAAAGAAAAACATGACTTGACCCGCGTGATAGGTGGTGCACAAAACGAAAAAATTAAGAAACACAATGGGACAAACGATAGTGGGTTCACATTCGTAGAAGCCCACAGAGTGATGATGGGGGAGCAGCAAACCACACAGATGTGTGATGTGAAGTTGAATGAATGGGAAACGGTATGGGTGGGAGGGGATAGCTTCCAAATGTGTCAAATTACATCTGTCTTGTGAGAAAATGAAACTTACAATGAAACTTACTGTGAGCGATCCAAGCGTTGGCAGAAATTGTCTTGCTTGGTCCCCCAAATATCTTCATTGGATGCTATGAAAAGTTGAAAACACTGATGTTCCATAGTTCGCTCGCCAGCAAAGAGGGAAAGAGAACCGTGAATGGTTCATGGTTGTTCCTTGCCGTTGCTGTTGGTGTCAATTGCTTTGTCATGCACAATTTGCTTCAACCGGACTATCATTTGTTTGTACGCATTATTATGTGGTGCTTAGATGATGGGTTTCAACGCATTGCACTGAAGAGTCATTATTAATTTATTACTATTTCAACTTATGAATTTAATTCATGTAATTACCTTTTTTGTTAAACAAAGTTAACAAATTTGTAATTTTCTATATGCTAGTTCCCCCCTCCAATCTGTATTGAATCCCTGATTTACTGAATAAAATTTATAGAATAAGTTTGGAAAGAAAAAAAGAAATCGCAATCTAAAATGAAGTTAAAGAATTAAGTGAAGTTGATTTCTTACTGTGAGTATGTTTATCCACACAATGTTTTTTTTTTTAACAAAAAAAATCAATTTTTTAACATATTAGATTATTAGTTATCTTCAAGTTTATATAAAATTAGACTAAAGTAATGTAATTTATATTCCATTTACCGAGTTTTTACACACAAAAGAATGCACATTTATTACACATCATGTCTTTCTTTGAAATTTAGGCAGTAAATAAACTTCGGGATCGAAATCTTAATTTTGTGGTAACAAAAGCATCACGAATTCGCAGTTGCGGGTCTTGTTATGATTCAACGGCGTCTGGCGTCTAGGATACGACAAAAGCTAGAAATTGGGAACCCTTTGGTTTCACTTTCACTGTCACTCAGACTCCAATCCAAGTCGTCAAACCAAACACATCCTTACTTAGCACATCTCTCTTAGCCGATTAGAATATTCTTCCTTCCACAATTACCGCGAACCCTCATCACCCAATCCAATTGCGGCATCTCAGCACCGCACGTGACCTCTCCACGTCATCCTACGTGGAACAACAGGTGTACAACCACGCTTCTAGAGAATTTCAGAAATGTCCCAAAATCCCAACCGTTAAAAATCTCAGCACCTCCCTCTCTCTTTTCTCATTTGTTTTTTCTTCTTCTTCTTCGTAGAGCATCATTTGCATTCTCCAAAACAAACCAACGGAAGCAGCTCTTTGCTTCGTGCCTTAGTCGTTGCCGAGATTCAGGTTCTGGTTGAGGTTCGGGCATGGCCACCCAGCGTCAACCTTCGACCTCCTCCAACGCTTTTTCCTTCCTCTCCAAGGGTTGGCGGGAGGTTCGGGACTCGGCGGACGCGGATCTCCGCTTGATGCGGGACCGAGCCAACTCGTTCAAGAACCTAGCGACGTCGTTTGACCGCGAGCTCGAGAACTTCTTCAATTCTGCTCCACCACCGTTCTCCGTCCCGAGCATGCGCTCTCCGCCGCCGGCAGAGATCGAATTCGTGAAGAAGTTGCAGCCCAAGCTGTCGGAGATTCGGCGGGCCTACTCCTCCCCCGATTTCAGCAAGAAGGTTCTGGAGAAGTGGCGCCCGAGGTCGCGGATTCGGATCGACTTGTCGGCCATTAAGAACGCAATCGTGTCGGAGGTGGAGGACGCGGATGGGGTTGTGGGTTTCGAGAGGGGAAGGAGATTGAACTTCAGGGAGTTCTGGGGCGAGTGGAAAGGGGATGATGGTGGGCATCCCCCTGGGGATTGGGAGCCAATTCGAGCCCTGAAGACCAGGTTCAAAGAGTTTGAGAAGCGCAGTTCCTCTGTCGAGTTTTTTGATGGCTTCAAGAATGGTGAATTTGTTGAGAAAGTCAAGTCGAGCTTGGTGTGTTTATGTCCTTTCTTGCTTTTGTCTCCTTCTTTTCTTTTAGCAACTTAATTAGTTTCAATTATGTGGTTTCGGTGTTTTTCTTTCTTCTTTTTTTTTTTAATTGTAGCATGAGTTGCATACAAGTTGCTTTTTGTATTGTAATTATGTTTTCGAACTTTATTATACTAGAGACAGATTGTTATAATGGGGGGTTATAGACAGTGTTATACTCTTCAATTGCAATGCGTATTTTGTCCCTTTGTTGGTTGGGATGGCGTGGATATTATGATTTATTTATTTTCTTAGTGAATTACATGTCAAACTCATGCATGTGACTAACTACTATTAGTATTTAGTAGTTTGCATTTTTAACTGGTTTTGTGATTGATGTTATATGTTTTTGTGCATTTGAGCGTAAATTTGATAAGTTCTTTCATTCTAAGAATTTATATGTTCATTTCTTGCAGAAATCAATGCGCAAGGAGCCTCAAGAGTCAAAGGTTTGTATGTAATTTGTTTAGTTTCTTTTGTTAAAATGAATATGCCTGGTCAAATATTGTGCACTATTGTGTAAAGAAACAATAAAAAAGTGTATGTGATTGGAAGGCTTTAACTTTCCATAGACCACTATGCATACATATGGATACCTTATAGAATACCCCAGCCCATGTATCCTTATTCCCAAATGGACCTAAAATCTCACTACTCTTCAGATTTTTCCATTTTACGTATCCAAAAAATCTCCTTCAGTTACTGGGCATAAATTTTTTATTTGGTATGTCAATTTCATATTAGTGGAGTTATGTTTTAATTTAGACATCAGAAAAATTTGTTGGGAGAGGATTAGATACATGATGCTAAAGAAAGGGGAGCTAAGCGACTCAAGCATGATAAGAATGCTATATTTAAATAGTTGGTTTTGCGATAAGATGTCATTCTTCTACATGTGTCATTAACTTTCCTGTGAATTGATTCTTGTATGTTCTGAGCCTGGGGCCTTGATTGGAATCATGAACTATGGTTAACATTTTCACTTTAACACCTGTTGCAGGAAGTGCCACCATTGGATGTACCTGAACTTCTGGCCTATTTTGTTAAACAATCTGGGCCATTTTTAGATCAACTTGGAGTCAGAAGAGGTACATAGTTATACGTAATTTATCTGGGATTTCATTGCCATGCTTTCCCACTCTATATATCTTATATGGAATTTTTATGTCTTTATTTTGTTGTAATCATTTTCTAGCAAAATCTTCTCTTGCAATGGAAAGTGTTCTTCTGTTTCAACATTTTGTTTTCACTGATCACCAAGTTCCCCCCCCCCCCTCCCCGGCCCCCTTTTTTTTTTTAGTCTTCAACAACTCAGGGTAATAAAATGGGAGCAAAGAATCTGGCAAATCAATGCATTGTTTCCAAATATATTATGACTACAATTGTATCTCTTGTCCCCTTTTTTCTCCTTCTCTTTTTGGCATCTATCTTGCTAAGCTGTATTCCTGTGTTATTCTTGTTTTGTGGTTGGCAAGCTAGAAGGCATCAGCTTCTGATATAGTTGTTAGCTGCATCATTCCTTAATTATTCGACAATGTGATTTACCGTAGTCACTCATTTGGTGCAACTTTTTAACAAGGACATGCACATGGTGAGTAGATGGAGATTATTATTCACCATTGGTTTGAAAATGTACTTCTCACATACCATGCTTATAAAATTTCCCATTAATACAATATTGTTTTCTACTCCATCAACTTATATTAAAATTAATGTGTCATACGATTTTCAAGCAATTGAAAATATCTACTGCTTGATCACATGCTTAGTTATTTAAATTTTATGAAATTTGGTGTGCAAGATCAACGTTTGTGAGTAGGCAGGAGTACATGTTTGTCTTCTTAGTCATAGCTTTCTATTTAAAGAAAGATGTATCAAATGTATCAGTCAAGAATTGTATAGATCCCTTTATCTGCCCTTGAATTTTGATGATTTTTCCAAATGTGATTGCAGACATATGTGACAAGATAGTGGAAAGCTTGTATAGCAAACGCAAGAACCAACTTCTACTTCAGTCCCTTTCTGGGGAAGAATCTTCTGTTCTTGGGAATGGAAACATAAATGATGAATTGGATTTGCGAATAGCTAGTGTCCTTCAGAGCACAGGGCACCGGTATGATGGTGGACTCTGGACAGACCATGTAAAGCATGATCCTTCAGACAATGAAAGACATGTTGCAATAGTCACAACAGCTAGTCTTCCTTGGATGACGGGAACAGCTGTAAACCCACTATTTCGAGCTGCATATCTATCACAATCTGCAAAGCAGAAAGTCACTCTGCTGGTTCCATGGCTTTGTAAATCGGATCAAGAACTAGTTTATCCCAGCAATGTCATTTTTAGTTCACCAGAAGAGCAGGAAGTTTATATACGTAACTGGCTTGAGGAAAGGATAGGTTTTAAGGCAGACTTCAAAATTTCCTTTTATCCTGGGAAGGTAAATGTTTTGATAAAGTTAGTTATATTCTATCTATCATGTTTCATATCATTACGTTCAATTCTTACACTGGCCTTCTTGTGCTTAGTTTTCAAAAGAAAGACGGAGTATAATACCCGCAGGAGATACTTCTCAATTTGTACCATCCAGGGATGCTGATATTGCTATCCTGGAAGAACCAGAACATTTGAATTGGTATCATCATGGTAAGCGTTGGACGGACAAATTCAACCATGTTGTTGGTATTGTCCACACAAATTACTTAGAATACATCAAGAGGGAGAAAAATGGGGCACTCCAGGCATTCCTTGTGAAACACATAAACAATTGGGTTACAAGAGCACACTGCAACAAGGTATGATACTTATCATCCTAGTATGTAAGCTCGCATTAACTTGGGAGATAATTAGAAATGATTTTGGAGTTTTTTCTTGATAAACTTGTCATGGAGGTAGATTATCAGAAGAGAATTAAATGAAACAACAGGAACTAAATTATTTATGATTTATATTCAGGTTCTTCGTCTCTCAGCTGCCACACAGGATTTACCCAAGTCTGTAATTTGCAATGTTCATGGTGTGAATCCCAAGTTCCTAAAAATTGGAGAAAAGATTGGTGCAGAGAGGGAGCTAGGGCAGAAGGCCTTCACAAAAGGGGCATATTTCTTGGGCAAGATGGTATGGGCAAAGGGATATAAGGAGTTGATAGATTTATTAGCAAAGCATAAGACTGACCTTGATGGCTTCAAGTTGGATGTATTTGGAAACGGAGAGGATGCTAATGAAGTTCATAGTGCAGCTAGAAGGTTGGATTTGAATCTCAATTTTCAGAAAGGAAGAGACCATGCGGATGATTCTCTTCACGGGTAAGAATAATTTGAAAACTGAGCTTCAAAATTTAAATCAAGGTATATTCAGTGGAAAGGTCCCCACATTGTTGTGCAACATACCTAAATGAAATGGGGAAGTGCCTTTTAAGTTGCATCTATTGCAACGTGGAACTGAGTTATCTTTTACTTTCCCCTATTTTCATAAAGTGAATTGATCGTGTGTTAAGGAAAGTGCAATGTTGAAAACTGTTCTTTTCATACATGATTACATGTATACATGCACCTTCGCATACGCATGATACTTGCTCATGCTTCAAGTACCCAGACACTAATACTGAACTTGCTTTTATTAAATTTTGTTTCTCCTTTTGACACTGTTTATCTACTTTCCTGAAGGTACAAGGTCTTCATAAATCCTAGCATTAGTGATGTGCTCTGCACAGCTACAGCTGAGGCACTTGCCATGGGAAAATTTGTAGTTTGTGCTGATCATCCATCAAATGAGTTCTTCAGGTCATTCCCCAACTGTTTGACTTACAAGACATCTGAAGACTTCGTGGCAAAAGTAAAAGAAGCATTAGCAAATGAGCCTTATCCTCTTACACCTGAGCAAAGATACCAACTTTCTTGGGAGGCTGCTACTCAAAGATTTATGGAATATTCTGAGCTTGACAGAGTCTTGAACGAGGAAAAGGATGGTGCAAAGTCAAGTACAGATAATGGAAAGTTCATTGCTAAGTCAGTGTCAATGCCTAATATGACAGAACTAGTAGATGGAGGCTTAGCATTTGCTCACTACTGTTTCACTGGGAACGAATTCCTGAGACTATGTACTGGAGCAATACCTGGGACACGTGACTACGACAAACAGCACTGTAAAGACCTTCATCTCTTGCCCCCACAGGTAGAAAATCCAATCTATGGCTGGTGAATAGATTGACTGGTTAGATTTTGTGGTGGAGCAATAATTGGGACGCCGGAATATGACAAGCAGCACTGTAAAAACCTTCATCTCATGCCCATAGGTAGAAAAAATTATAAATGGCTGGTGAATAGATTTACTGATCTGAATTTGTAGTTTCTGCTTTGTTTTAGTTATTTGTTGTAATTAGGAGCCTGCCAAGCTTTCAGTCCAAATTTTGTTTTTTTGTTTGTAAGTGATGTAGTTTATTATTATTATAGCACATGTAGAATGCCAATGTTAAGTTCTACCACGTAACGGCAAAAAAAGAACGTTATCTCATGTAACTTGGTCTTTCCCCCATGTAACTAGTGGGAGTAAAATGTCATCAATATGCGTCGGTTTAACATGGAAAAACAGCTAAGTTATGTTAACCAAGAGCACAAACCGAAAAGGTTGGAGTGGTTTTTTCCTTGAACTGCAGCCAGAAGTGTCTTGGTCACGTGCATAGAGATAATGGGGCATCCGTCATGTATGATGTTATTACTTGTTAACAGCTTGTATTGGGGACAGAATAACGCCTTTTTTTTTATATTTTTAACTCGTCAGGTGAAAATATTATTTTAAAAAGTTACACTTTATCTTTTTTAAAAAAGTTATTTGATTATATGGATGATTTCAATATTTGTTTATTTTACTTTCAAAATAAATCATTACTCTCATTAAATATCTCATATATATATATATATATATATATATCATTTTTCATTTTCTATTTTGCTTTGTTTCTCTTATCAGTTTCTTTTACTAGTTAATTTAATTTTTCTTTTTTATAAAATCAAGTATAATAGATAAATATGTGCCAGGCTAAGTAGGGAGTATAGGATCACTAGCCCAGTTAATGTACGTGGGCTGCTCTGCACACTACCATTACTTTTTTTTAAGCACCAATCTCATTCTTTTTAGCTGATCAACTCGTTGAGGCAATGAGAGCTGAAATTGTAAGATTTACTTTAATAGACTCAGGAAAGAATTACACAAGTGAGCTTCACACTATATCTAAACTAAAAACCTTAAGGTATTGAGTTCATGGGTCATTCTATTTATATATTCCTTATTTTGTCTATTTTATACTAATGTGTGACTCTTCACCCATATCTTACTCATACTTGCGTTCCTAACAATTTTTTCCTCAAGTGTGAGTCTTTTATGAGTATTTGATGATGTTATCAAGCTTTTTTTTTTTTTACATAGCTTAGTTCCCAAGAGTCGCATTATACCACTTAGCCCACTTTCCAAGAGTCATTGCTCTTCACTAGAGTGTGTGCTTACTAATGCTCCACAACACAAGCTGGGTTAGACTTATTTTTAACTGAAACTCATACCTTGCCACCTCACTTAAGCTTTAGTAGTTCATAACTCTTCTTTCTCAATTGGGGTAGCAACTATGAGAGCATTAACCATTAGCTCTGATATCACTTGTTGAGGTAGGAGGAGCCTAAATTTGGGAGGAGATATGCTTCAATGGACTTAGCGAGAAACTACACCAGTGAGCTTGACACCACATCTAAACCAAAAACCTTAAAGGTATTAGTTTCATCGTTGCTCTATTGGCAAGTGTACCAAATCGCAAAAAGTAATAAAGCGATGATTAAGTATCATTCCCTTAGAGATTATGATATTAAACACTAATTCACTAATGTAGATACTATTAGAACAATCAATTTGGATTGAAGAGAGTTCCTTTATAATGGAACTTAAAAGAAACTAATACCTTGCAATTAACAAATAATAAATTCAAGAGAAAAAGAAAAAGAAATAGTGAGCATGAGAAATGGGGGTGTAAAATTAATGATTGAAATGTTAAGGTTCTGATTTCACTTGAATTTTCTAACTAGGATTTGAATTCTAACTTAACTAAGCCTAATTCATGGATTGATAGTGGAAATCTTATTATTAATCAATACTCAATTCATTAGTTTACCAATTCTCTTCAGCTACTTAACATTAATTAATTCCTTAATTTGACCATAAACTAAAGAAGGTATGAAAGAATAATTGATTTCCAAATAAAACTGCATAACCAACATCTTCTATTCCTAGACATTGTCAATTAAGGAATTTATCACAAGAAGCATAATCATACATGAATTTCTCAATCCTCTGTATGAACATCAATTCAATTTATCAGTGCCCAATCCATAAAAGCATTAAGCACAGTGATAAACATTTCAAATCTATGAAAAGAAAATTAGATTAAGCATAAAAGAATTCAAACAAGTTTTCAATTCAAGTTACATTTTCACCCTAATTAGAAGGAGTTTAGAAACTCATGAAAAAAAGAAAAACAAAAACAGAGGTAAAAGCAAACTCTATCAATGAATCAATTGGGAATGGAGAAATCTTCAATCTCTTTCGCTTCCTTGTGGTTCTTTCTTGTTCTTTGTTTCAATCATCTCCAAAGTCTATTCCCCAGCCAAAAGTTCTCTTAAAAACCCTAACTTTTTTCTATTTATAGTGTCAAAACTGAGTTAGGATACGACGTCAACGCCTAGCTAGATATTGAGATTAGGCGCTAGGCACATCAAAAATGTTGATTCGGGTGCCTGGGTACTGGTGTTGGGCGCTCGGGTGGCAAAGAAAACCACCAAATTTCAGTTTCTAGGCGCCTAGGCTCTGAACGTGGGAGCCTAAGAGCTGGGGTGGCAGATAGGATCACTAAATTCAGCTAATCTAGGAGCCTAACCATTTGGGATTAGGTACCTAGGCGCTAACACTCTAGAACTAGGCCAATTTTCCTCACTCCCACAGTGGTGTTTATCCTTCCAAAGCTCTTGAACTTAACCTGGGTTTAAAACAATAAAAAGAGCAATTGAAATCATCAATAATAAGATAAACCCAAGTGCTAAGAAAGCATGATGGAAATGAATTAAAATGTGAGGTTAAATTGACTCTTTTTCATAAAACTTAAAGCTATTGGAAAGCTTTGTAAATTCACACAAAATCACAATCTAAGATTGAGAAAATAGAAGTTTTATTAGAAAATTATTCAAAAAAAACAAGGTGTTTAACACAAATATCATTCATGAGTCATTCCACTTATATGTTCTTCATTTTACCAATTCTTTACCAATGTAGGATTCTTTACTCACATCCTATTCTCAGTTACATTCCCAACAGCTTTTTACCAGCAATATGCTTTTTACCAGCAATATATTCTATGTCAATCTCAAGTTGTCATCTTTTAGTATAAATCTGAGTCAATTTTACTAATGCATACCAAAAAAAACTCTGCTTTTGCTGATGCAAAAGCAGAAGTTACATGCCATTGAATTGATGCCATATTACTTTCACGCCCAACTTTACACGCGTGCGGTGCACGTGCAGTCAATTAACTAATTAATAACCATTTCAAGGTGCAAGTTGTCGTAGCATGTGATTCCCATTGGCTTAGTGTGGTAACCCTTCTACTAAGTAATTAGGTTTCAAGATAACTCTCACCCTGTGGTAAGGTACGTATTGGAATCTTCCAGATTATGATTGGGATTAATCTGATTTAGCCCATACTTACTTCTGCTATTCTGTACCATTAAGTATCTAGTGCCAAAATGCATGCACTACTTTTACTATCATTGAACAGAGATGGGATTTAAAAGTTGATAGGGATTAAGATATGGGAATTGTTAATGGTATAACTGTATACCAGATGCATGCTTTGTCCACTTAAAAACTGTTGATTGCTACATAAGTTGCACGGTATGTGCTGGAGAACCGAATATATGCTCAGTACGATTGAAATGAAAAAAGAGAAAGACATGTAAGTAATCGTCGAATCCAAATGATGTACACAAAAAGACTCATGCCGTTTGTTCTCTATCTCTTAATTTTGTTTCCTTCCCTTCGAGAGAGGAGGGTTCAGGCTTGTATGTTGATAAATGAGTATAGATATTGGGTTCTTTAATTCCCCTAATTAATCCTAAAGGGTTCTGAATGTTAATTATATAGAAAAATCTTTACTTAAATTCTTAAAGTAAAATTCCAAGAACACTTTGTTGTTGATTATCATAAGAAGCTTGTCTCTTCGTTTCGGATTTGTTGCAAACTAGAAACATTTTTTTAGCCATTTTCAAGCTAAGGCTAACGTTGAGCATTTTTTTTTAAGATACTTCTGATAAACTCATGCATCTAATAACCTGTTTTTTTTTTTTTTGTAGTTATATTTGTCGACGTCATTTTTTAAGATCCAAGTGATTTAGTAGCAGTAGAATGTTCAGCTTTCTAGATATGGCTTTGAGGTTTGAGCTCTGGGATAATAGCCACGCACTGCTTGTCTGTGTTATTGGAAGACACTAACACAGAAGCGTACTAGCACAATTTTGTTTGTATATCTTTGTCATATTATGCGTTTTCCAAGTTGTAAAATATACGAATTCAATGCATGTCTAGTTCTATTTACCTTTTACTTAACTCGGATTACATACATTGCTACTTTATTCTTATTATAATTCTCTTTATTGGGATTGAGAAATGCAATTGTGTTTACCATTCACAACCCTCTCTCTTTGGAACAATATTAAACCCTCATTCTCTGAAGTTCTTACTGTTACTTTAAATTTAATATATTGTTAAGACCTGCCCGTATTCCATTTCTTTAAATCACTTACAGATCAAGGGATGTTACTGCAATTTTTTGTTGTTAGTAAAGATGTCACTGTAATTTAAGGAAAAGCAAATCCTACATTGTTATATTTAAGCGACCAAGTTTAGTGGTGGTTTTACAGATTCAAAAATGGGATTAAAAATCCTAAAAATCGTGAACTTCATCTTCAATTTCTTCAATTTTGGGTTGATAATTAGGTAGGGGACATCTCCATTTTGAACCATCTCGTGATGAAGAAACTGAAATGGAAAAATACAGAAACCAACGTGCATGTCATTAATATGTACTGTTTAGTATGTATTTAGTTTCATGTCACTTAATCACGTGCTATAATGATTCTCTCTCTCTCTCTCTATCTCTATCTCTATCTATCTATCTATCTATTTATCTATCTATTTATTTCCCAAATAGGTATACGCAGCTAGATACTCTGTTGTGGAACAAAGCATGGTTTTTTCAGCGGTCTATATACAGAAACATATTCTACATAAGGATAAGTTGTTACAATACCTTGATGAGTTTGGTACTTAAAATAAATTGTCAATCATTTATTGATTATTGGTTTCACAATAAATATTTAAAAGTCTATTGAATATAAATAATAACTAATGAATGCTAGACAACTCAACCTGGATACCTGTACCTTGAACAAAAAGATAGATACCGGAATAACCCTCTTCTATGCAAGACGTGTCTTATTATTATTTTTATAGAGATAAGCATTGTTTGCTTAAGGAATTTGTTATGTTGCACATTTAGTAAACAAAAAGGCTCAATGTAGTATTTAAGACTAAGAACCTCCCTCCTAATAGGCTAATATTTTAGGATAAACTCTTTTTATGAACTTAAGTTGTAACAAAATCACGTGTAAAACAAACATGCCTAGATCGTTAATTAGTTGCATGCGCATGTAGATGGATTCATATCCAACAAATTTAGTTCATAGTGAAAATTTAATCAAATTGAAAACTATCGTTGAATTAAATTATATATATACTGCCTGCAAGGAGAACTTGAATTTATCCATTAAGTAGATAAGAAGTAGACTATTATAAATAAATAAGTAAACACGATGAGGGAACTTGACTTTGAAAATCTATATTATATGTGCAAAATATAATGATTGGATGTAGTTGAGCTTGAATGAATATTGTCTGTACGTGCTATTTTCGCTTGTACCTGAGTTGTATTATTGTTATCTTAATTCATTGATTAGCATCTCACTTAGGTTTTATGAGAAGTGTATCAACTTGGCAATTGCCGACGATCAACAAATGTATACTGTTAAATCTTCATTTAAATAACTAAATTATATCATCTTAAAAAAATTGTATGAACAATCGGAATGACATACCCGACGATCAACAAATGTATACTGTTAAAGCTTCATTTAAATAACTAAATTATATCATCTTTAAAAAATTGTATGAACAATCGGAATGACATACCTATCACCCAATGCAAGCATCAGCCCAAAATCTTATTTATTTGTTAACAAATTTTTCTTCAAAATCGGTTGACACATTTCAATATTATAATAGAAATGTTAAGGGAGTTTATTTTTTACTTTGTTATCTTGGGTTTGAATTTATTAAAAAGTTATAAGAAATTAAATTTTTATAAATTCGTTAAACTTAATATTTTTTTTATTGAACTGTCCCCAAAAAAAGTTTCTAACAAAGCAAATATCCTCTTATCTTTTTCCATTTATTCCTTTTCCTTCCTTCCTTCCTTCCTTCTCTTTTTCTTTTCTCAATTCAATAAAGATTCATTTTGTTTCTCTTATAATATTATCATAGTAAACTAGTGCCTACGAAACAAATCATCCTAAAAACTTAGACTCTTAACTGACAATTTAAATATAAATAATCTCACTCTAACATGTCCTGAGCATAAAAGTTCAATTAGTTTGAAGCGTGCATAAAGTATAAGCAAATCGCTACCATGAGGATTTCTCTATGTGCTTCCTCTACCCAGATGATATCGAGGTAAAAACTACGAAGAGGCATGTTTGGCTGATTCATGAGGTACAAAATTTCCTTTGCGTCTAACATGTGATAAGCCACACGATCCTTGGTCGTTTATGGCTTGCACCACAACTTCCAAACAATCAGTTTCCCTTACTGTCTTAAAAAAGCTCATGTCCAAGGCCAATTGTAATCCAGTACGAACTGCTATAAAACCTCCACAGGCTCCACTAATCTAACATCAACCACTCTTGTAAGGCCAAAGAAGCTGCAGCCAAGATAATTCCATCCCCATACTGAATAACCACCACAATACCACCTGAGAAGTTTTGTGTTACCGCAACATCTGTGTTAAGTTTCGATGTAACCGGTGGTGGCAGACACCGTTTATCTGAACCAACATTCTTAGAAGCTAAAAGCTGTGGCAAGCTGGGGTCCTCCTTATTCGCCTGATGTTCCATCTAGTCACGTCAATACCACCCTTTCTATATTAGCAGTTGACTACCTTGTGTTTTTCAAGATGAAGGTGTGCCCTTATTAGTTTTGAAGCCATGTTTAAAGCAAGTTCATAACTTTGAAATAATGGATATGGTGACAAACAAGGGAGCATATATAACTATGTTCGTTTTTCTCATTTCAAAATTTTCAAATTTACACTTTATTGTTGTCAATTATTTGATCACATTTATAGTTGTTTATTTCCTTTTTAAAACTTGACATGTATAATAAATATAATGATTATTTACAATTCAAAAAATATATTTATCTAAGTTATTTTTATAAAGAATTATTATATGTTTATATTAAAAAATTTATATTGGATATGTATACATGGACGGATTTAATTTAGGTTGAGATTTAACCCAAACCTAACTATCAATATTTTTTTAATATTCTTTCACTGGAACCAACCAAACCAAAATTGTGACATATATATTAACTACCTAAATCATGAAAAATTAAGTCAAGTTGGCTTGGTTTATCTATTTACCTATCTTTTTAATTAAATTAGATATATATTTCTTGTGAAACAATACAATTTCAAGTCACATTAATATAATAATATTAAAGATTTAATTTTGATTAATTGTCAAATAGAAAATTATTTTATACTTCACTCAATAGATAATCCCCAAGCGTGTTGAGGAGTGGTCTTCTTTTAGGGTGTAGAGCATTGCCCTTTGCTCTGACCCTCATTGAACATGTTATATGTAGAGAAGCTCACTGATTATGCATTTATGCCTTAGTTTTGAATCTTTATTCAGATTTATGAAAGTAGATTTACCATTTTGGCTGTACCTAATTTAGCCTAGCATCTACGGTAGCATCATTCTTCTTCTATGCCATAGTACTTGAATCATTAATTTATACTGTTATATTTATTTTTTTTGGCTAAACTACTCCATACCGTTCTTAGTGGACCTCTTTTAAGTCACAAATATTCTGTTCTCTTTTACCTTTTCTTCTTTTTATTTTGATAAAGTTTTTTTTTTTCAATTGAATTTATCTTTGTCGAGAAATACTTAAAGGCCCTACATGTACTTGCCATCCTGCAATTTGTTTTAGTATATGTTTGGATGGAGGAGCTTTGGAGGGGAGTGATAATTTTTCATTTTAAGTAAATATTCTCTTTATTTGAGAATTTTTTAAAATGAGAAATTTTAATATAACCTTCTAATCATCACATATTTATTTTTATAAATATTTTATAATTCTTTCAATTTAAAAATAAAAAATTATCCCTTTTCCTCCTTTCCCTCTAAACTTCTCCATCCTAATCATACATACCCTTAGAGTTCCGCGTTCCAGGCATCCACGAGGAAACCTATATAATGGTCATGTCAATTTTGTTTCAACTTCTTGGTTTGGTGCACTTTCTTTATGGCTTTATATTGAGTAGCATGAAAAAGCAGAAAACATACATGTATAGGTATTCTGAGGGACATGGAAGAAAAGCACCAAATGTGGCTGAGAGCAATAGCTAGTTTTCCATCTGCTTTTCTGCAGCTAATTAAGTAAATTAACTGACAGCTAGCGTAACCTATTACAATAGAACAAGAAGAAAAAGTAAAGAAAAAGAAATCAAATTAAGGGATACAAGTAAGGGAAGAATTTGAAAATGCTTCTCCCCTTAATTTAAGTATTCCACATTACAAAGGGTAAAATTATGTTGGAGATTATTTTACTCAAATAAGGAATGAGAAAGTTGAGTGATACAATTTCTAGTCTCAGGTTAGTGACCGGTATTTACAGCTGCACCCGTTGGCAGGATTTTGGTGGTGCATTTTCTTTTTCGGGTGAGTCTGCACTTATCTCTTGGACGGTAATTTTAACATGGTCGGCGTTATCAATGTCCACAACAGGTTTTATTATTCCTCGATGAAGTAGGGGTGGTTTCTCTGGCGAGTCATTGGGTTTTACACTCTTGAAATGGGCTAAATGAGAAAGATCGGAAACAGATTCATAAATTTTCTCCACGGACTTGGTGATTTCTTCGAGTATTGATGCAACTGTGGCAACTGGGACTATGGCTAGGAGTTCTGCATCTTCCAACGAAACGGTTTCCAGTGCAATTTTGAGGTCTTTAATTGCAGTTTTAGAATTTTCTATGTGGCATTTAGCAGCAGATGGGTCTGTCATTGTTTTGATAGATGATGATATTGCTTTTAACGCCTTGCTGGATTCTGAGCTCATCTTTGTGCATGATTCTTGAACTTTACACTTGAATTCCAAAGATGCCTGCAGTAACCAAGATACATATGAGCTTCTAGCTAATCAAGCTAAAAATGCTTTAAAATTTAGAAAAATATATGAAGTTTTTCATGTAGAAGGAACAATGATGTTACTTGGATTTCAGGGTTAAGGTAGCTGTTGAGAGTTTCAATCTTGTAAGCACATTCCCGAGAAAGAGCTCCAATCTTCAAGTACTGTTTCCAAGGATGACGAAGACGAAAACCACCATGTCCTGGTTCCCACCTTGCCAAATTTGCCTGTGGATGGTGTGGAATATATATGGTCAATATTGATCAATCCGGAAATGAAAATGTTGAATGATATCTCAAAACAAAGAAGTAGAAAATTCTCACCAAGGACTCTTCATTTGCTTTGGAATTGAGAACACTTTTATATCCTTGGAGAACTGATTTTTCAGATTTTTCTTTTTCCTCTAAGCATTGAAAATATTCACCTTCAAATCCTGAGAATGACTTGAGAGTTTTAGAAATTAACATACAACACAAAAAGAAAACATGAAAAGTAATGATGGGTCATGGGTCAAATATATGTACCTTCTAGGTAATTCGCTAGCTTTTCTATGTTGGAAGCAACCAACTTGTGTAGGTCTTCGCCTGCCCACACTGGACAAACGAATATGGAGATGACCATGCAGGTTGCTCCCCCTATTAAAATTGTTGAAAATCTCTGATGGGCAAGCTCGAAGAGTTGCTCGACCCTGTACCCCGAGACAGTAACCAAACTGAATGTCAATATAAATATCAGCACCCCATAATCATATCTCGCCTTGATCTTCGGGAAAAATCTGAAAAACGTAGCCCCTGCGGCTGCAAACATAAAACATATACAATTTAACTGTAGAAATTAACCAGAAATCAAAGCTGGCCACACACATTATTTGGGAAGCATGTGATACGAAGGCCGTTGTTATATCCATTTCTGGCCAAAAATTCATGCAGAGAAATATAAGCTTCACTTTCTTTGTTCAAATTATCAAGTACCTAGAATGAAGACAAGGGTCCCAAGGACAATAGGTTCTCCTCTTTCTCCAAAAGCAGTAGCTAAGTGTTGACCTCCAATCCCTAAAGCACCAGCTAACAGTGTAGCAAATCCTCTATTTAAACCTTTGCTGAGGGTTGCACCTGGACAGGAACAAAGCATATGTGCATGCAATATTTCTGAACTCGTCAGACTTAGGTCTTTAATTATGTAATAAGGGGCAATATATTATGCAGTTTTTTTCGATGCCTGAACTTACCTACGGTGAATTCAAATACTACCACCACTGTCAGCACAGCCCACATTCCCGCAACTCCGAAGCCATCATAGAGAGGCCTCGAGTAGTAAAACAAGGACACCAATGTGAGAGCAATTCCCACTTTTAATGAGTGAATTACTCGTCTGGGGTCATCTTGTCCAATCTTCTTTATACTCCTTGTTACATTGATAACCTTGGACTTGGAGTTCCCAGGGAAAGCCTTGAGGCAGCCCCCCAAATGAGTAAAAAGTCGAGCCTTGTTTACTTGCGTTGTTGACTCAATATCCATGGCTAGCTAGAGTGCAGGACAACTTTGGTACTGTGTGATACCAAGTTTCAAAAGGAAACAAAAGAACAAATATGAGGTGGTTTTCCTCAAAATAACTGGGGAGAGCAAGGAAGGTTGAGAAGCTTGAGGGAAAAATGCCTTTGAAGACTGATATTTATAGGAAAAAAAGTATATAGCCGCTTCGTGCGGCTAAGAATTTTTTTTCGGACACGAGTTGCTGTCTTTTTTTGAAAGAGAGAGACAGATTTTCTTTGAGGAAGTACTTTGTCACTTCAAATAGATTATTATAACAAGTACAAAATGCCCATGACTCAGAAGTTTTAACTTCAAGGAATTCATCCCACTAATCAAAATAACATGTACTAAAACACAGGAATGTTAGGATATGTACCTTGAGCTATGAATAGTTTAGTTCCGTAAGCAGAATACACAAAGTTCATTACAACTATTCCCGCATAAGAAAGAGAAAATATGGAAGTAATTTATTAGGACAAGTAATTGGCACATATACTTTAGTCACTGTCAGCCCTCAATCGCTGTATCCCACCTTCTTTTAGTTTTTTTTATAAATTACATTTTACCGTTTTAAAATTTTTGTACAAATAAATTTCAGTGCATTTATCTTAAAATTTTACATTTTATCTCCTTCATGTTTTATAAATATACACTTCCTCCCTTTAACTCTCTTAAATATTAAAAAAATATTTTTAATAATTTAATTAAATTAGACAAAAGATACGTCATTTGTCACGCTTTTAATTATTTTCTTAACTAAAAATCGGAAAATATAAAGTATTTTCCAATGTTTTGTATTCTATTAGTTAGTATTAAGAACATTGGGTCGGAGTCAAATTGATGTGGCACTTGAGCTAAGTATACTTAAGTATGAGAAGTTGTGCCTTAGTTATTATTGTATAACTTTTGTCCTAGTTATAAATGTTCAATCTGACAAAAAGTATCAGTTCTGGGGTCACAAGTTCGAAACTTCAAATACTCAAAAAGGCACATGAACTGTTGGGTTTCGACGAATTGTTGGTAAGGTGGACTAGTATCCTGGACAAGGCCTAAAATATTGAGTTAGAGTCAAAGTAATGTTGTGACATTTGAGCTATTTCACTTTAGTATAAAAAGAAAATTATATATACCTTAATTATTAATAAGCGTTTAATCTATTTTTTTACTTTATATTTAGGACAAAAAGTTCGCATAATGTCTTTCATTTCTTTTTTTAACAATTTATGCGTATATAGAAAACACACTATCTCTCTTCCTGATATCTTTTAAAGATAAATCTCAATTCATGATGGTAAATTTTGTACAATTTAAATAATTAATTATTCATACTATTTCTAAATATTTTAAAAAAGTATAGTATATGCTTTTTAAATTTGACGATTGCTAATTATAAATTTTATAATTTAATATACTAAAGTTTATTTAAGTAAAAAACTAGAAAGGGGGGGGGGATAAAAATTGGCTATCAAAACTTACGGACGGATTCCCCCCCCCCCCCCCCCCCGGGACCAAAAAAAGAAAGGAAGAAAACTTACGTGATACCCAAATCGTTTTCTTTCTTAACAATGCATACAGAGCACAGCTTTTTAATTCATATTATATATATTGTTTGAATTGTTTGGGTTACAAAGTGGAAAAATGACGAAGCATATATAAGTTAGCCATTTCAAGTAAACATTTTTCTTTAAAAAAAAGTGCTCCCTCAAAGAATTTGTCCAACCATATAGGGCCTTCAAATAAAAAGTAAGATAAATTTTTCCTTGAAGGAAAGCAAAAGAAAACAAAATGGTATCCCGGAAGCAATTTCTAGCAATTTTAACTTCTAGTGGCTACAAAGAATCATGTTGGTCAATCAGCTACTTTATAAGCAGACTTCAAGTTCATTGCTGACATGAGGACTTCATGCTTATAAGCGCAACAATTGCTCCACCAAAGAAGCTCAGCTACAAATATATATTCAGCGCTGTTTGAATTTTGAAGATAAGTCAGCAACAAGTTCGTGAACTCCTGAAATGAAAATATTCCCAAGACTCATCTTGAAACAAAAAGAAAGAACCTACGATTAATTAAAAATTATGCTTCACATCCAACAATACTTAGTGTATTCCTGCAGATAAAAAAAAAAAAAAACGAGACAAAGGAAAAAGGATTAGTGAGAACCATGCATGCATCAGCACTTCAAATCTTCAGTAAGTTCAAATAAAGTGAATTTAACATCATTGCATTTTGGTCATAGCCAATAAAAAAATAAATATAACAAGCAGAAGGGAAAAAAGCAATTAAAAAATGAAAAGATAAAAGTGGAATATAAGCACAAGAAGTTATTAAACATTTGATAATGACCCCTCCACATTATCTTTTCAATTGTGAACTTTAAAGTAATAACATAAAGAAAATAACTTTGAATTATCTTCACTAAACTGGGAATCATTTTCCAATTTATATAACTTGATTATCCGACTAAGCTGATCATAATTGTTTAGCCATGTGTTGAATCAGTAGCAGTGTCAGCAGTCACTAGCTAGTGAGTAGAATCTGACTCAATCCTATTCTTTCACTATATTTTCCTTTTAAACGAGAATGTACCAGATATTTTAAAGTTAACTCCTTACCTGGTTTGGAAAATGAAAAAAGCCAACTAATTTCATGTGAAGTGTGTCTTGTTCATGTTGATGCGAAATTTTCTTGTTAACTATATATCCAAGTCCAACTATCCAAGCGCAACAAACCAACATTAATCTTTTCAGATTGAAATCATTTAAACTCAAACTCGGGCAGAACAGTGAAGTGTTGTGAACTGCCTTGCTTAAATATAAAAAGAAAATAACGTTAAGCTTAGAGGGAGAATCTTCAGAAATGGATGCAGCAAAGCTAGAAAGTGCTAGTACATTATTGTGGTGTCCCAAATTCGACCTGATTTCAGTCTTAGCCCCTGCTTTCTTTTCAAATAAATCCACATCATATATACATATAGTTATGGAAATCACTGAATGGCCTGAAATTCTCGTAGCAAATGGGAAAATTCTTATCAACTTTCTTTCTTTTGATTTTGATTGATAAACAATACAGAGCGGTTATTTACACACAGCTAGCTGTATATGCTTAGAATATGGTCATTATCGTTAAAATTATTCTTTATCTATCTGTCAATTTTTGTAGTTCATGCTGTGAGGAACCTTATTTTTGCATTATAAACTGCACTGATTTTAGTATATGTAGGGGTACTCGGTTAGCTTTGGAAACATTTACTTTAACTTCCATGTCGAGATATAGCACCTGTTATAAACAGAAACTTGAAATAAAATCCCTAATTGAATGTATGAAAATGAACCAACTTTTTTAGTTGAATGTACAATTACAAGGTAGACGTGATGTAAACTCAACTAGGTTTATCTACCCAAAAAAAAAAGTCAACTAGGTTTTAGTCTCAAGTTTCAAGCTCTCTATTATCATATATAAAATTTAATCTTAAAAATATATAGGATAATATGGTTAGTGGGTACGTAGTTATTTTAAAATTACAAAAATTTTATATATTTATTTTTAAATAAAAATATTTATAATTAATGACTAGTGGACAATTATTTTAAAGCTAAATAATTTCTATTTTCATTTTTTATTCTCTCAATAACAAGAAAATAAATTATTCGTAATCATTTAAAAAATTTAAACTTTTTTCATCTAAAAAAAATGAAAAAGCATATTTATTATTGGTGCGTGAAAAAATTTAAGAATGGATACTGGATATGTTATTTCACAACCGAGCAAGACGTAACCATAATTAATGAACACCAATAAAGAATAAAATTTAATTTTTATTCACTGTTAGTGTAAATTTTTTTTACACTGTCATCTAATTATGTGTTGCCAAATCATTAAAATAGTTAGACTTTCTAAGTAGTTGTTGTTGTGATAGTCAACTTTTTTACTAATTTGGTAACACATAATTGAATGACAGTGTAAAAAAATTTTATACTTACAATGAATAAAAATTAAACTCTAAAGAATATTACTATCAGGACGTCGACATAGTTGGATCATTTTTGCCATTGAGCCAACTATACACGATTAATTAGACGCTTATTTCGATACTAGTTTACACGTACGATTACATATCATGAAAGAATAAGTATATATATGTAAAACTCTTATGTGTGTGTAAGGCTATGTAAAATGTTACCAAACTACGAATTAATAAACTTGTATTATCTAATAACTCTTTATTAAAAACAATTTTAACCGATCTGACTGTTTAATTATACTTAATTATCATGCTAATCTTATATACTAAATTTAATAAAATTTAAACAATAACAAGTACCTGATGTGATCAAGTAATAAAAAATTTATTTATTTAAAAGTATATTATATAATTTTAACATAAATTGGTGAAGTGAAGAATAAACTTGGATGAATTATTTTAAACTAATTGATCATTATAAGTATCGGGTATTAATTTGTTAGGTTCTAAAAAATTAGTAATTAGATAGAAATTATATAAAATTAACAAATTGAGTTTGTAATTAGTTATAAAACATAATATTTTTTATTTTATCATTTAAATTATTAAAAAAATTATTTTAATACTTTAGTATAATTTCGTTTATATTATTAAATGTCTATATATTTTTTAACACATATTCAGAATTTAAAATAAATTTTAAAAAATTATAAATTAATGCATAAAACTTTTTATTTACTAAAAATCTCAATACTCATTTTAATTAAATTTTTTAATTTTATGAAACACTCTTTGATTATTAACTTAATAATACCCATTATATCAATATTAATTAAATTTTATAATTGCTTGTGCTTGTAATATATGTTAGATCTCCACTGCAAGTCTGCAAGTCTGCAAGTCCGGAAAAAACTATAAAATATGATCGTGCTCTAAAGTGGCACATATTGGAGCTTTACAGCTAATTGTATCACAGTCTCACTCTTTCATATTACTTTGCATTGGCGAAATAAAAGTTTCAGACTTTATCATAATATAGCCGATGGAGCGACAAAAAGGTAATGCTCCTTCCATTAAGCAAATTATAATACTTAAAAGAAAACCAAACATAAATATAGAACGTCATTAAATCAGCAAACCATGGGCTGCCATCGTGGAATAGTCAAGCTGTTTTTCAACCAATAGTAGCTCTGGCAAAAAAAAAAAAGAAAAAGAAAACTAACTACTATATATATATCGTTATTTATAATTAAATCCTCCCTCGTCGTTGGTTTCTGTCATCAAAACTTTGTAGGCAAATGCTTTTATACAAACCAAACTTTTCTGGCTTTCAATTTTCAATTGATTTCGGTAATGCTTAACCTAAAAAATTCTTTTAGCTGATATGCTTAAAAAGAAAGAAGGGATCAGGGGAAATTCCCAATGTATCTAGACATGTTACCTTAATTGATTTTTTCTTTCTTTCTCTGGGTCCCTTATCTATATTAATTTTCACTCTGACCACATAATTAATTTGCGTTTTATTATTTTTTATACACTTTTTATATTTTCTTCTGCTTATATATGAAAAAAAAAAACATGATTGTGTAATAGTTGTACTATACTCATACAAGATCTTACTGTCAATCTTAACTTTTGAAACCATGCCTAATGCTTTTTAGTTAATTTCTTGTCTTTTATAATTTTATTGTTAAAGGGAGTAATTATTTTTCGATAAATGAAAGTTTAGTGAAAGATACTTATAAATGACTTACCAATAAATGATCATTAACAATAAGCAAACTCAATACATTTTTATCAATGTTGTTTAATTTTACTAGTTAAATCAATTTTCATTGACTATGGAAGGGAGTAATTACCATTAAAAATGTCATGTATAATTAAAGATGTTAATTAATTTAAGTAATAATTTTATTTTATTATGATGACAAGATTTAAAATCAAATTCTATATTCATTATGAAGATGATTTTTTTCGAAAATAATAGTTTTAAAGAGAAAGGAGAAAACCTAAGAAATTTATATTTTTATCATAATATAGATAAAAGGAATTTAAACACTTGAAGGAAGATACCTCAATTCAATATTAAGAGTCATAATTTACAAAAAAAAATTAAATTATTAAATAAAAGTCTAAGTGTGTGTTTGGATTAGTTATAAAAAAAAATTATGTGAAAAATCGATTATGTGTATAATCGATTTTCAAGAAAATCTATTATGAGAAAATTAATTTATGTTTGGATATGTTAATTCATAATCGATTTTATGATAAAGAGTTTTGTTTAAATTGTATAGAAAAATCGCTTTTATGTATTAAATTACTAAAAGATATATGAAATTATTGAAAAAGTTATTTGATTGAGGGAAAATAGGTATTTCTCTCTTAAAACTTTTGAAATAATCTGAAATCAAATAATTAAAAGCTTAAAATAATAAATTTTTTTAAAAATCTATTTTTAGTTATAGAAAAATAATCTTAACTTATAATCAATTTTACACACTTTAAACAAACAAGATGGATTTTATATAAAACAACTTTTTTTCAAAAAAAAAACTATTTTAGAAAAAAATTAATCTTTCCCAAACATGCTATAAAATGATTTTTATCATTAAGAGATTATTTTTCTCCTTTTTGTAAATTTATATTTTTACTAATAAGTTACCTTTAATTATTCAATCCATACTTTTTACTCTTCCATTAGTTTAAAAGCACATCCTCTTTATGTGAAATTTATGGCGCGGTAGTGCGTAGGTATCTAATGAATTTTTTTCAAAATTTCATTATTATTTATTTAAATAAAAATATAAAAATGATTAAATTGTAAATATCCTTATTTAGCTGTTACAATTACCTATAGACACTCTTTAGCTCCTCATCTTACACACTCTTCAACTTCTTATCTTATAGTTATAATTGATTTTAAATACTCTTTATTTACTTATCTTTTTAATCATATTTAAAATTTTAGAGGCAAATGTGACTCACTCTTTATCTTATTTAAAAATAAAAATAAAAAGTACAAATTGATAGAGCACGTAGTGTTAGTCAATAGGCTAGTATGTAGAAAGAAAGTAAAAAAATTATATTAGATATAGCATCAGAGAACATTTGAAAAAAGTTGATAAAAGCTTAGCATATTTTGTAACAACGTCAATGATAGTTGAAGTTAAATTGGAGATCGCAGTGTAGGCCACTTGCTGACCTGGTAATCATTTGATCAAGTTGTTATGGTTTGTGTATAGTTCTAATGGAGTTAGGTTAATAACTAAGCAACTCAAAAGAAACGCAACCTTAGAAACGTAATGATAAAGATCAATGCTCTTGACAAAAATTTCTCTCGTTATAACTAGGGTTAGGTTTGGATCCGGAAATGCACCACTCGAGTAGCATTCCTTTTTTGTTATATCATCACCACTTGAATCCAAAACTCAAAGGATATTATTCTCAACCTATATCCAAATAATATGAAGACACCATTACCTAGCTAGTTCGAATGTGGGTATATTTTAATTTTGTTGTTATTTATATTTAAAATAACTTTTACTTTTAGTTATCTTTATATTATGGATATTTATGTAAACAGATAAAGATTTTATATATTTACATTCATGTTAATATTTGTTATGCTCGATATATAAAAAATTATTTTATAAATTTAACATTTTTTTTTATCTGTCTAAAGTGAAATCAACAAATTCTTTATCATAATGTAAAAATAAAAATAATTTAAAATAAAGATCATACTCAACCCTCACTTAAATAAAGAGATTCGTATACAAATCTAAAATAGATATACAAATGAGTATCTACACATCCTTGTATATATATATATATATATAAAGATTATAAATTCGGTGTATAAAAATTATAAATAACTTGACCAATGGATCAAGATGCCTTCTAATGCTCAAGTCTAAAGAAGATCCAATTAGAGAGAGAAAGAGATAAGTAATCAGGCCCATAAACGAAGCCCACGGATGAGACCCACCACCCATCTCTCTCTCAAATTGGATTCCCTCCAATTATAGAGGAGATCCAAAAAACACTCCAGACACACCACAAAGGCTAACAAAATCAAAATTTACTCGAGAATTTTCCCACTCAATTGCTAACAACATTTTATTTTGATCATAACCCACTTATTTTGAAGGGATGTTTACAGATGAAGTTCAAGTTCGTACCTGCCCAATCCCATAAGTTGATAGCTAAGACCAGCGGTCCACAAAGGCAACGTTAATCTTTGTAAGCCCTACATTATGAATTCACATTTTTTCTGGGTCATTATGAACCCACAGAAGAAGTTGCCTATTCTTAGAGAGATGGATTTAGTTATGGGCCTATCAATTTTTTGTTTTTTGGTCTATATGAAGAGTCAAATTTAGGACATTCATATAGCTTTTCATTATATTCAGTTGCCTAAGTAAGCCCAAGTGACTTATGAGCTTACCAATAACACATTTTACAGAGGTAGTTTCCTCCAAGAAATTCCAGTATTTAAATAATGGAGAAAAAAGAGCAGAAGAAAAATAGATCGCTGCTAAACTTTGATAGGATTAATTAGGACCAAGTTCGGTTCATCTCTTTCTTTTGATGAGACAGGTTTGGTTGATCTTCATGGAAGACGCAATGATTTGTTATGAAGAGATGGTCCATGGAACATGTAATGATTTTTCATCATATATCCCTATATGCCTTCCAAAAGCAAAAAAGAAAAGAACTCAGGTTTGAGCCCTCCAATTATAGGAGAACTTTAGAACAGATTTCAAGAGAAAATATTTTTACTAAAGTTTGTCTCTTTATGATCAGTGGATAGTGAAAGCCTCTCTATCTAAATGGTTACAATTATACGTGTCAAATTCGAAGACTTCCATACGTTATATGGATTTAAGGACACATCCCGGACCAAAAGCAGCCCAATAGCTCATATTTCTATCTCAAAAGTTGTGTGTGACGGAAAAAAAAATAATTACAAAAAAAAAACAAAGTTGTATGGTTTCTACGCATAGGCAAAAGCACACTTAGTTGAAGGCGAATACGTGAGAGGAATAGGGAGAATATCAGGGTGGACATGGGGTTCACGGACACCTTCAAGGTAGGGCTCTGATCGGAGACTCGCATCATAAAAACAGAGGACGGTTCCCTCACCCCATTTTTTTTTTCATCTTCTCCGCGTCTCCATTACAAATCGCTTGCGATACGTTCCATCAACAAAGCTAGCAATACTCGAACTGCATGTGGATAATAATTCATTTCATACGTTGATCAGAAATCTTACCATCATGAAATAATTTAATGATTTTACATTCGAAAGTTTTTACTTTATTGAAGAACTGATTGATCATCAATTCTCTTTATGAGAATGACAACCTTGTGTAGTTTTATTTTTCTAAAAAAAAAAAAATAGCGTTGCAAGGTGTCCCAAGACTCCTTGGATGTCTTTGCATTCCTTATATGCTCCTGCATCTTGTTCTCGATTGTGGTCTTGAGGGCGAACATAGGCTAACTGTTAAAGATGACAACTTTGTCAACAAGATGAGAAAGCAAGTCAAAAAATAAGATCCGTGTTTATTGAAAATATTTACAATTAAGGAAGATTTTTGTAATTTGTTGGTTGCAATAGTTTTAAAATTTCTTAAAGCTTTTATACAAGACTATGCATATATATATATATATATATGTGTGTGTGTATGTGTCCATGCACAAAGATATATAAAAACATAATCTCTTACATAATTGTTCTAGGAAGTTAATATTTTTGCTTCATCTTAGCTTTTTCTCAAGTGAAGCTTTAATAAATCAAATTTTTAAGGTTTAGATTGCTTTTACTTAATTATATTAATCTTTTTAAAATTTTCATCAATAATCATCAATTTATATTTTATCATTCTTAATATTTTCACTAAATAAACAAATTTTAACCTACATCAAAATCCTATTTTAATCCAACACCAACTATAACCTTCAATCTGTGTAATGCAGCGCATCATTTCCAAAATGTGGCGTGGTCTCACTCACCACCACCCATTACTTCTCACAAATCTTGACATTGGAGATGCGACTCATACATGTTTTCCACATATTATAATTCTGAGTGTTGAACATCTTGATCCCACCAATCACATGGACATAGCCATTACCCACACTATTTTGGTCCCAGACCAATAGCTCGACCGTCCCAGTCCCAGACTGTGTCTTGTGTCGAAAAGCTTCCCTAGAAACAATGCTCTTCGATCACCTCTAAGACAGTCTTAGACCGTCCCACTCTAAAAGCAATCCTATTTATTGAACTTGATCTAATACTAGTCCGTCAAATTGAACCAGCTCTAATACCAAATCGTAGAGTAACTGGAGCACCACGCGTGAAAAGAAAAACACTTTTATTACTAACAAGTGAACAACACCAATATGGTACAAGCCTCGCACACGAAACTATCTCGCTTTATAGAAGATTAAGGTCTCTAGGGACACCTCACTAACTTGCACACAATCTCACTTTGGAGGCTTCACTCTTTCTCTGGCTTGATGCTTCTCACATCTCACGGATAAAGTATTGTATTTAATCACGAATTGATTGAGCAGTAAAATAAATTATTATACGCTGTGATTTAGTGTAGTTTTTTCTTTTCTAATGTTTTCGCGTATAGTTAAGAATGCGAGGTGAGAGGTTGGGATACAAATAAATTTGTTGTTTTTAAGCTGTGATCGCAAAGGGGGGAACTGGCAAATGATATTGTAATGGGTTAGAAGCAAAGTAGCGTCTGAAGACATGTAGGATACCACTACCCTAATATGTATGTGGGAATCTCATCATTGAACAACAACAACACAATGAAATCGTTTAACAGGAGCAACAGAGGACCCATATCCCCTCTCTGCTATTGTTTCAGAATTCAGCAAGTTGACTCATGGGCCAACCACTCTCAGGACAGTCTCAGTTTTTGGGTCACTCTCCCAGTCACACACAAACACGAGCTCTAAATTTATATTGCTTGCATGCCAAACCCTCGCCTCCCTCAAGTCATCAAAAGTGAAAAGCAAATAAATAAAGCACATACACAAAAGGAGAAGAAAGAAAATACTTTCTCCCTCATGAATCCAATCCTCCGATTTGATTGAGCTCTCTTTGAGCTTCCAATTGTGAAATTTGACTTTCAGAAACTTATTGAATCTATTTGGATATTAATCAGAAGCGTGAATATATATAAACAAACTTGAGGAAGAAACTAAAGGCACATCAGATAATGATGTACGAGAAAATCTTCATAAACCGAAGGAAAACGACCCTCTCCCCCTCAAAAAGAAAGAAAGAAAAAAAAGCAATTTACACGATCTTGATAATTTAAGTACATTACGTAGTGCTTAGAAGGGAATAGGAAAAGAAATCAAATTACGTAGGACTTGGAGTTGTCCATACTTTCCGAGACACTAACCCTTGAAACCTTAGTTTATTCTACATGAAAGATGCTGCAAACCCATGAATCAAATAAAACACAAAAAGCAAAAGAGCAACTTCAATTTTAATATTGGATTTTGGCAAGTCCACACCACAATGCGCCAACAAGGGAGTAGCGCATGAGCCTTGTATAGCCAATAGATCACATTTCAGTGAGATTCAAAAGCCTTTTTGCTTTTTTGCTTTTTTTATTTTTTTTTTACTTTCATAATGCTTGGAGATCTGTTTTCCATAACCTAATGACATAAAGTATGTTAAGTATCTTTCATGGACCGCTTACTACCCTATAATCTTCAATCATAATAGTTTTATAATACATTTTAAAAAATTGATGTTAGTGCTATCTATCTTTCCATTTAGAAAAACATTTTAATCTCTCTTACCAAGTTGTTCCTTAGGATAGGATAGATTACATCTTCAACGTCACCATCTAATCCCTTTATAACTTGGCAATCTATGATTCTTGCCTTTGTCTTTTGTAGCGATTAAATATTGGGATTGGGATAGTGTGGAAATTAGCTAACAGCATAAAGTACTTTGGATCTAGAAAAGTTAGGCAAGTCCCCTTCTTTGTTTTCTTTTTTAATTCTTGGTGATCCTTTTGCAAATGAAATACAACTTTGAAAGTGACACATACATTTAGCTTATAGGTTGGCCTCCTCCAAATGATGGGGGTGTGGGGTTCCATGAAAAATGTCACTAATAAGACTAGAAAGAACATGTCCCTATCTTATCTTACCAAGAAAATAAAAGAAGGGTCAAAAGTGTCAAACAGAGACTGGCCTTAGGGAGAGCCTAACTCGAGACCGGTTGTTGTTGGTAGTCCGCGGATGCAAACAGGCCACGTTTATCACCATAAAAGTAAAAGTTTCCACACAAACTATTCTCAATATATTAATGGGAGAAACACATTTTTGTGTTGTTTGGAAAAAAAAATCCTATTTTAATTCATAAATTGAAATAATTAAATATTAAATTAAATTAAATTAAATAATAATTTATTCATAATTAATGACATATTAAATATTAAAATAAAAATAAATTATTAATTATTTATAAATTATTAATTAAAATAATTTAATAATTATTTAATTTAATTTATAAATTAAAATAAAATACTTTGTGCTCAAATCGCATTAAAATGTTTGTGTCTTTCTCCCAATATTATCCAACTGTTTCAGGCTTTCAGCTAAGGCCGAGAAGTTTTAATTGACACATGGCCCACTGTTTGGTAGCTACAGAGGAAGGCTGACGAGGAAGGAACACAAGGTCCAAATGGAATCTCTCAACCACTGTTCCAGCGTGAAGCTAACATAATTGTTCAATTAGAAGCTATTATGTTATGTTTGTTGACAGAATTAGAAATTTCAACAACCGAATTATGCCTTAATAGTATTAATAATTACCTAATTATTACCATTTTGAAACACCCCATTGGCCATTGCCTTAATAATTACCTTTTCCATTATTTTGTTACAAAAGCAAAAGCTAGAAAGTTGTATTTATTTGGTAGCCTATTCAGTATGCATGAACATCCCTCATAAGAAAGTTTGACATTTGTTGAAGATATGGTTGCTTAAATTCTTCATTAATATATTTGTCGGTTGGTTTAATTAATGAAGATTTTATCTGGTGTGATTATTAGTTTGGAATTTCGATCTATTTGTATAACTCATGCCCATAGGATAAAAATAAATATTATTAAATTCTACATGTCCATAAAGTAAAATAAATATATTTTAACTCATGACCAACTCCAAATTAAGATGGGAACCCTTTGTTAGCATTATTATGGGAGATCCCCATTTACCAAGAGGGGCCTATGCGGATTTTTTAAAAAAAATATTTTGAGATAGAAATTAATCTATCAAGTTATTAATTTATGCTTAAAGGACCAATAATAGTCAATCACGTCTGAGAATAACCATATGGATCAGTAATTATTATTTAGGTCTTACACATAAATAACCAAGCAATTCAGATTTCAAGCTCTCCCTCTATATTTATTCAGAGCCTTTCTTTAGGTGTCTAGCCACATAATTTGAAATGTTTTCTCAAAGGTCAAAGTAGTCGGGTTATAGTTTGATCCTCGCACTAACAAAGGTAAAGCGGTAAAATGCCAATGATGAAGAATTAATACAAATGATTAATCTCATTATCCTAACCCTATATATATGACACCAATGAACCAATCATGAATTTCTTATCACCAAGCTCGCAGAATTAGATAATAAAAGCATGGATGCACATTAAATCTTATCCATCAATTAATAATAAAATTAATAATGAATAAATTGGTTTACAATTTATCTGATAATCGTTTATATAGGTTTATTAATAATTACATGCTAAGATTTTTATAAATTTGAAATTGCATTCAAATCTTTTACAAAATATAATTTTTCTAAATCCAGATAAAAAAAATGGTAAAAATAAATTTGAAAATAAAATATTATTTCAATTGTAAGAAAAAAAATGAAAATAAAATAAAGTTGCATATGTCATGTAATAAAAAAGATTAAATAACGTGGAATGGTATGGATTTTAATGATAAATTGAGATGTGGTCAGGAATCAAAATTTAAAAAAAATAATACAAGTTTGTAATATTATTAAGTTTATATATATAAACTTTACCTTAATAAATTCCCCTGTCATAGTATTTAAATTAAAATAAAAATATAAAAACTAAATTTCATCATGACAATCTCGTCATGCTATTTAAATTATAAAAAAAAAATTGTATGGATAACCCATTTGAGATTCTTGTATCTCGATGTTTTCTACTCCATAGCCACCATGAGAGATGGGTAAAAGCCACAACTAATTATCAAAATTCAATTTATTGTTTTCTTCGTGAAATTGAAGCATGATTAAAAACTCTGCCAATATGAAATTGAAGTGCAGCAAAATTTAAGATGGAAGCTTAAGTCACTAAACTTGCGTCAGAAAATATAGAAAGAAAGCTTACAATAAGTAAAAGATAAAAATAAAAATAAAAGATAATTTCATATGTGATGGGGAAAATAAAATTAAATAAATTTGTCACGAAATAATAAAGATTAAATAAAATGTTCATGACGTGATAAAAAAATAATTACAATAAAAAAAACTACATCCTTAATTAATGAATTAGCAAGTATTAACAATAATAAAATTCATATATTAATCAAACGGTTAAGGGTGAATCGGTTTACCATTAAACCAGTTATATCAACTTTACAAAAAAGTAGGTTATTTATTTTTTAGGGCCTTGATATTTATTTATTTTTTAAGTCATAATCTTTCATTGACAAAAAAATATAAATGCAAAAATAATTTCATTAGAATATTAAAATAATTAATTTCATGGTATTAAAATATTTTAAAAAAATTATTTCATGAAATCCCACAATTAATTTTTTATATTTCATGATGATCGTGATGTATTAAAATATGTATTAAAATTTTCTTCTAAATATCATAATTCTTAAAAATATTTAAATACAAAATTAATTCATATTAAATATTTTTAAATAAAATTAAATGGATGACAGGACTACTAGCCCCACCATCATATTGCAAATATTATTAAAATAGATGCATAATCCTTGTTGGCATCATCAACAGCATGAAGTATGAAAGCATGAATCATAGATACCTGGTCACGGAAGGATTCTTACTCAATGTTTTTAGTCCTCTCATGGCTAAATGGTCACAAAGGTTACTCCATACTTTTGGTCCTCTCATGGCTCAAGGTGCGGTGAAACCTACACCGGAATGAGCCAGCATGTGTGGTTGGAAAGCAGAGATAATTGGTCTTAGTTACAGTTGCGTGAACTATATGGTCAATAATGGTCAATCTTTAGGGTGTAGAAGAGTTTTTCACGATGCAACAGGTTCTTGGAAAGTTCAAGAGAGCTAAAGAAAATTCATTCCATAAACATAATTAGTATATGGTGAGGGGGTGAGGCGGGGGTGGTCAAGTGGAGCATGTCATTCTTTTATAAAAAAATAAAAAATAAGACAATCCCACCATCCATTAAAAAAAGTGTAAAAATATTAAAAGCAAAAAATTTTAAAAAATATTAAAAACAAATGTTTTCAAAAAAATATGAAATTTAAAATTAATGAAAAAATAATATATATAAATTAAAAAAATTTCTTTATATATTAAATTTTTTTCTAATGAAATAAATTAAACAAAAGAATAAAATATTATGATAGTTTCGGAAATAAAAAAACAAAATTTAATTTAATTTTCATGAAAAATAACTTAAAATTAAAAAATTTCCATGACAATAGTAGAAAAAAATAAAAATATGTATTTCATAAAGGAAAAAAATAAATTTAATATTCATGAATTAAAAATAAATAAATAAATAATTTTATTACAATTAATAAATTCATTTTAAGGTCATGCAAAAAAAAAAAAAACATTGACTATATTGCAAAATTGAATATCATTCTTTTTATAAAAAGCAAAAACAAACGAATTTTTTTTTATTAACATGGTGGCGGGACTCGTGAGTCCCGCCAACTATTAAAAAATATAAAAAATTATTTAAAACAAATATTGTCAAATTAATATAACAACAAATGTTTTCAAAAGTATTAAATTTATAATTGATGAAAAATTAATATATATAAATAAATAAAATTATTTATATATTAAATTTTATTTTCATGAAATACATTAAATATAAAATACAATATCATGAAAGTTTAGTTATAAAGAAAACAAAATTTAATTTAATTTCAATAAAAATAAATTAAGAGCATTTTTGGAAAAATTTAATTTTTTCCTAAAATAGCATTTTTTTTAAGAAAAGCTGTTTTATATAAAATCCATCTTGTTTGTTTAAAGTGTGTAAAATTGATTATAAGTTAAGATTATTTTTCTATAACTAAAAATAGCTTTTTAAAAAAAGCTATGCTTTATTTGATTTTAAAAGTTTTAAGAGATAAATACCTATTTTCCCTCAATCAAATAATTTTTCAATAATTTCATATATCTTTTGATAATTCAATACATAAAAGTGATTTTTTTTATACAATTCAAACAAAACTCTTTATCATAAAATTGATTATGAATTAACATATCTAAATATAAATTAATTTTCTCATAATCGATTTTCTTAAAAATCGATTATACACATAATCGATTTTTCACATAATTTTTTTCCACAGCTAATCCAAACACACATTAAGACTAAAAAATTCCATTAAAAAATAAAATAAAAATTCATGAAGACAAAAAATAAATTTAATTTTCAGGAATTAAATAAAAATAAATATAAAAAATTATTACAATTAATAAAATCATTTTCGAGTCATGTAACAAAATAAAGAAATAAAAATAACATAACTATACTAAAAAAATGAAGAATTAAGCCTTAAACAAAAAAAAATAGTTATAATAAATATTTTTAATAGAGTATAACAAGTGTATAATAGAATGCTCCTACACCATTAACCTCACACCTTCGGAATAGTGACACTTCCATCTTTTTTAGAATGATATCAGGAATTAATAGCATTCATCTTTGAGAAAAGGGCACTGTCGACTATCAGCATGTTAAATTTAAATTATTTATACGGCTAACGCATGTTCACATGCAAAAAAAATTCTTTCTTTATCTCGAGGGCGTTTGCCCAACGAATGTATCAATCAATGAATACCCTAAGATGTATGGAATGCACTTTAGGCCCATATAGAAAGTGTTCAAAGAGTTTTTTTTTAAAAAAAAGTGGTTCAAACTTCAAAGAGACAGGGTCTAAAAGGTAGGAGCTGTAGCCGGTGGTAGTCCTGCCCCTTCCAAGTGTCCAACGACTTTTGTTGGGTACTATTAATTGGGAAGGGCCCCCAACCCCAAGGAAGGAAGGGGGCAGCAAAACAAAAAGGAAGAATCAAGGACTGAAACCTACCCACAAACTTATCTTTGATTTCTTCGTATATATAGGCTATAGCTTAGCTGGCTGGTGGCCTCGCCCGAAACACATAAAAAATAATAGTTATGAGTCAGGGTGGTCCATTGTGCCCGGATAGCTCGCCAGGAGTGCCTCATGTGCCTTATAGATAGTACGTCTGCGTGCCTTTTCTCCTTTCTATGATGTATTGGTTTGGGGCTGGAAAATGAGGATACGGTGGTGGAGCACTTTGAAATTTTAACTGAAACGTGGATTGTGGGGGTCACTTTTATTTTGCATACCTTTTTGTTGTGCTGTAAATTTGGGGGTTTTGGGGGAAAAAGGCAATGCTAAATCACATTTTCTTTAATTTTTTATATTTATTTCTGCATCACTGTATTACGCGCACAAGTCTTTTCAACATGTGTATTTGCAATACCATTATTCTTGGGGGCTAATGATGGATACATAGATGCTTACTTTGGGTGATGGACCCAGTAACTCCTACCTGCAGAGGAAAAGCCTATGTTGTTTAGTACTACTCACTTCACCGGACGGTTCACATCATTCAGATGAAATTATCCCGAACGGGAAAGTAAAAAATATACTGCGTTGAAACCAACCCACATATATAGCGAAACAGGAAGCTAATCTTTCTTTATTGTTAATTTGTTATGGAGACAGCGAAAGAGGTGCGTGCCTAGATGAGATAACACTATCCTCCCATTTGGTTTAGTAGTTTTCTTTTCTTGTCATAATAGGACTTGGACCATCTATAACTATAAGAATAAGGAATTATTACTTTTTGTTTTTTCTGAATAGGAACTACAAGTCTTATTTTGTTTCTAAGGGAGGAGTAAGTAAAACTTTACTACAAACTGAATTTCATTCAGAAAGAACAAAAAATATTAGCATTGAACATTAATAGATGATAAATATATTGTATCTATTATGGTGAGTTCTATGTTTACATGACCAGCAACCGCAACTTAACTTTGTTATTACAAATAATAGTTATTAAAAGTAGCCAAAATTTATTATTTAATAATTTTTTATAAAAAATTATAACTAATTTACTAAAATAAATTATATAAAAGTTATCAAAACATTATTTTTCGTACAAAGTATTATATAATCAACAAATGTTATTCTTTTGGGTCTATTCGTGCGAATTACATGAAAAGGCAATTTTCTCTCTTTCATAAACTCTTCTATCCTGAAGAAAGTACAATTCAATCCTAAAACTTTTGCATCATCTACAAACAAAAAATGAAAATGACCTTCAGCGGCAGAGCCGGGAATTTCTTGTTATGTGTCAAATAATAATTTTATTTTTCTGAAGGGCTAAACATAATATTATATAAAAAAATTCAATTTTTTTAAGAGAATTTAAAATAAAAAACTTTATTGAATGTCTATGGAAAGTTTTAAGTGTTTGGAAGGTCATGGCCCTTGCAAATCCCTTTCGAGAATTTATACTCCATCAAAATTATTTATAATAATTGATTTTTTTTTATTTCACACTTAATTTTTCATTTTTTCAGTGTAGCATATATTATTATTATTATTTTCATGACCCTAAAATAATTTTCTTAATTGTAATAAAAAAATCATTTATTTTTGTTTAATTCATGAAAATTATTTTTTGTCTTCTTGAAATATTTTTTTTTTATTTTTTCTACTACCATCATGAAATTTTTTTATTTTAATTTATTTTTCATGAAAATTAAATTAAATTTTGTTTTCTTTATGACTAAAACTGTCATAATATTTTATTTTATGTTTAATGTATTTCATTAAAAAAATTTAATATATACAGAAAATTTTTTAATTTATATATATTATTTTTTCATCAAATATAAATTTAATATTTTCTAAAAACATTTTGTTAGGATTATTTTGAAAACATTTGTTTTTAATATTGTTTTAAAAATGTTTACTTTTAACTTTTTAATGGTTGACGGGATTGTGAGTCCTGCCATGCTGTTATTAATTTTTTTTTTAAATGACATTTTTAATTTTAACTAATTATTCTTCTTGTTCTTTCCTCCACCATCCCAATCCCTATTCAACTTTAATCAAAAGATAAATTTTTTATTTTTCATATTTTTTTATGAGATGAAAATTTTATTTTAGTTTTATTTATTTCATGAAAATTAATTTTATTTTGTTTGTATAAAAAAATTTATTTCAACTAATTTTTTTTTTAAATTCTCATATTTTTTGAAGATTTTTTTTCCTCACAAAACAATAGTTGTGCTCCATACAATCTTGACTCCAGGTATGTAGAGCTATGCGCTCCAATCTTGTAGGGAATATGATGGCAAGACTGGCAATCTTGTGGGGAATAGGATGGCGGGACAGCAGTCCAGCCATGACTATTTGATTTAAAAATTATTTTTTCATGTTTTAAAATGATAATTATTTATATTTTATTTAAAAAATAGGAGTCTCTCAATGTAAAAAAATTTATATAATTTTTTTTTAACATCAATTGAGTTGGCTTATTGAAATTATTTATATTTTATTCAGGGAATAGGATGGCAAGACTACCAGTTCCGCAATGTAATTAATTTTATTTAAAATTATATGTAATTATTTTTATTATTCAAAATATGATCCTTATATGCAATTAATAATATTTTTATTAAAAAAATTAATAATATTTACAATAATTTTAATAAAATTATTTTTTTAATTTTATGAACATTTTAAAATGAAATTAAAGAATATATATATATATATGTAAATTATAAATTTTTACTAAGAATTTTTTTTAAAAAAAACATATTCATTGGCGGGACTAACTGCCTTAAATTATATATATGTATAGTTTTAAACATATATGTTAATACACAAAAACTTTGTTTTAGTTATTTTATGAAAAAAATTTAATATTTTTTTAAAAATTATAGCATGACAATTAGTAATATGTTATATAATTTCTTTTTCTTTTATAATTTTTTTAATATACCATCGCAATTGTAATATTTTACTTTAAGATTTTCATTAAATTATTTTGATAAGCTACCATGAAATTTAATTTTTTTATTTACTTTCATATGTTAATTTTATTTTTTTAATAAAAAATATTCATAAAATAATTTTTTAATTAGATTTAAGCCTTGATGAATTTCATTTTATTTTTACATTTTAATTATTTATGAAATCAAAATAAATTTTATTTTATTAAAAACAAGACGTCTTAACTTTTTATTTAAAAATTATATTATTGTTTAAACTTAATTCAAAGGTTGCCATTCCCATGAAAATGACTAAAATGAAAAAAAATGTTTAAAAATAAATGAAAATCTTAAGAATTTTTTTGTAAAATATATTTTAATCTTTTCAATCGGTTCCCATTAAATTTTAGATTTTCTTCATGATTTAATTATTATTAATCAATAATAGATATTAAATCATGTATTAATACTTTTGTTATTTTAAGATGTATATTAGACGGCACCATATTAATAACCTATTTGGTTTGTATACATATGGGTGTTTGAATGAATTAAAATGTCAATGCATAATTTTTAAAAGTAAAGCTATCCTTCCTTTTTCTCAACACAATAATATATTAACATATTATTAAAATAATATAATTTTTTAAGTAATTTTTGTGATGGTTAAATTTTTTTAATAATTTAATAATACATAATTAGATAGTAATATAAGAAAATTTTATAATAATAGTAAATCAAAATTAAGTCTTATTTTAAGTTTTAAAATAAATTTTCAATATTCAATACAAAAATAAATAAAATATCAAATTATTCCCTGCAAACGGTTGGTCTTTCCCCTTTTAACAACTCAAAATATAAACAATCGAATACGAATTAAGACTTTCAATTAATTCTGTCTAATGTAAATCCCCCATCCATCGATTTTTCTCAACAACATATGCGGTTTCACGTTTTACTGAATAAAAAGTGTATGCACTTTTAGTCTTTAGAGCATTTCATATCAATTTCAATATATATATATATATATATAAGTGCTGACGCGTGCGTTTAAGAAGTAATAACTTTTTTTTTACTTTTTTAGTAAAATATTAAATATTTTTTAAATTTTTAGTAATTTTATTTTTATATTTAATATTTTTAAATAATTGACAGGTGAGACCCATGTTATAAAAACTGGCCCGGACCGACCGGTCCGCGGTCAGACGATAAGCCAAGTGGCCGATTCGGGTGGTAGTTGGATCGGGTATGTCACCTGGTCCGACCGGTCCAGCGACGGTTTTGAATGAAAACCGGTGACCGATTGGTTGAACCGAACCGTAGGTCACTAAATTAAAAAAAAAACTTTTAAACTTTGAAAAATCATAACTTTTGACTCGTTTGTCCGATTTAGACTAATTATATGTCCATTTCATATAACGTTTTGAGATCTACACCATGGTAGTCATATTTTTTTCAAAATAAATATATTTTAGTTATTTATAATGATAAATATCATCATATGTAGTGTGTATTTTTATATATATGTATTTAAATATTTATTTAATTTTATGCGGTTTGACCAGTTCTGTGATTGAGCAGGTGGCCCGATGTTCGATCTGCTGACCGAGTCGACTACCGATCCGATTTTTATAATTATGGGTGAAACCCCGGCAAGGCCGCAACGCTTGGCACCGTACATCACACGAGCATGACGTTTACGAGAGCTCACCACATGCCCCATTTGTCCCCACATTTGGATTTTTTGTCGTTTTTGAACACTGTGTACGTCTTATATCACTGTCCAATGACTCCGATCCCCACCCTACACGCGATCCCACAAATAATCTCCTACGTAGTGAAGCTTCATATGCCTATCCTTACTCACACATCACCATCGTCCGATTCGCCGACAACACCTGCCGAAACGATCAAGCGGCGATGCTAGCTTTTATCAATAAAGATTACGACGTCTCCCCAAAATAGAAGTGCATCGTAACATGAAAGGTACAATAATTCCGAAATTGTTTTTTCGCCAAAAACAAAAGAAAGAAGAGGGCGGTTCGTGAGGAGAAATAGAAAAGAGACACGTGTGAATGAAGAAACCGACAAGAGGAAGGTCGTAGGGTCGTAGATATATCCGCATTTATTAATAAAAGAAAAAGAAAAAGGCAAGGTTGCCTAGAGACCCAGCTCTCTTTGTGATTGGTTGCTTTCTTGACCTTGGCTCACACGTGGGGCCCCTCTATTCGTGGCATTACACGCCTAAAATTAAAAAGGATTGGAGGGTGGGACCCATAAGGCAGAAAAAGAGCGAATCTTCGTTAAAGCGATTAGGGCAGAGGAGGAGGGTAGATAGACAAAGCAACATGCTGGGTTGACGCGTGTATAGTGGCCTCGGACCCCCTGGTGGGGACCACCCTTATGAACAAAATTCCAAACCTACTTCTCTTAATTTTTTTTAAAAAAAATCATTAATTAATTAATTAATTCAAAAAACATAATTAAAAAAAAAGACTTACTTCGATATTATTTTTTTTAAAATATTAATATTTAAAATAAATTATATAATATTTATTAATTATTATTTATATTTAATAAATATTTTTTTATTTAATATAAAATTAACAGTTAATAAATAATTAAAAATTTACCTTAACCCGAAAGATGCAATAAAAGTGCTTTTAATGCATAACTACAAGAGCCAACCAGCTCGTTGGTCGGATGGGAAACTGATAACTTGACGACACGATTTCTTCAGCTTATGTATTTAAGATGAAAAATAAAATGGGAGGTTATTGTGTAGTTTTTTATTATAATTTTTCTTAATTTTTTTCATTTTAAAAAATAAAAAATAATTCTTTCTTTAATTCTTTTATTCAAACATGACGATGTTTGAATTGTTTTTCGATTAAATACATTAAATTCATAAAAATTATGAAATTCGGTCAATTTAAATTGAGAAAAAAAATCATACAATTTAACCAATTTTATCAAACCAGAACAACTAATTTAATTTTTTTTAAAATTAAATCCGTAATTAAATGGATGACCCAGCTATTTGACCTCCAATCCAATTCTTATAATTAATTATACTTCGACAGGTAGAGGGTTGGCAGGTGGGTTCAAGGACATATAAGACCCCCTGGCCCCTTCCGTGCCTAACCCTCCCCATGAGTCTCTCTCTCTAAGCTTTCCCTCTCCCCTTATGTTCTTTTTGAATTTCACCACCATGTTGGTTCTTTAGATTCTTAGGGGAAGGGGAGAACGAAAAAGTTGATGAGGTTAAAAAAGCTAGTCCAAGGAGATTTGCTCGGCTACAAAACTCTCCATATTCAATTTAGTATTAGAAAAGGAAAATGATGAACATCATGAAATTTTCCCCTGCAATATAATACGAGAAAAACGTGGCAAGCTAAAAACATTTAATTTACGTGTACAGTTACTTTTAAAACTGTTTCTTCTTTTATCACCTTTGTATCCATAGTCCCCTTCTTTCGTAATTGTTTCCGTTAAAATCAATACATGTAAAATAGCAATACTCATTAAAAAAAAGATCAAAAAAATATCTTAAGGTTAAAAATGTGACGGTCGGATGACATGAATCCAGTATAATTTGAAACTGGGAGAAAGAAACACGTACAATGCTAACGAAAAACAATGTAGAAGGAGTTATCAGAAAGCTGATGTTAATTATGATAATTAAGCGGTTAAATATTATGTTTCAATGTTATGCATAAAATACACTAAGAGAAAGTGTATTATATCGTATAGCAATATAATATTTAGGTTCCAGTTGTCGATCTTATGATGAATAAGAGGTAATTATTATATTCGCTAAATTCTTGGTTATTTAGATAATCAAAAGTGTGAGAGGAACTCAAATAAAATTAACACAAATAAAGACAAAAGATAAAAGATTAAGCAACGTATAATAATCACTTGAAAGAGGACTAGGGCGTAAGGTTCACTTGAATCCAATTAATTGGATTTTCATTCAATTATGACGTAAGGTAATTTTCTTGTCAAATTCTCTTAACTTGTTATTGAGTCCCAATGATCATGGATAAATAATATTCTATTCTTAATTAATTACTTATTTAGTCAATTAGTTGAATTAATTATGAATGCATTAAGCTCTAATTCAAGAGATGAACTAACCTAATTGTTAATTCAATTGAAAGAATAAATTGATGTTTGGTCATTCACCAATCTAATTTTAGGTTTATTATATGAGTCCACTCATCGAATGCGGATGATCACCGTTCAAATAATGAATTAAGGCATGCCAAAATTGATCAAGTCTTGACAAGAATTCAGCAATATAATAAACTCAATCAAATTACCTTAATCAAATTCCAGTTAAACCTAATTAATCAAAAAGCAAGATTCTCATAGCCCTAGTTATGAGATTAGCTATTCATGTTCAATAACAATCCCAATTCATAAAATAAATCCATAGAAGAAAAAACCTAAAAAAAAAAGGAAAAGACTAGAAGGAAGAGAAATCAAAACTCCTTTGATGAAGGTTGTGATCTTCAAGCCTTTGGATTTTCACCTCCTCTTCACGCCTCCCTCTCTTTGAATTTCCTCCCTCTTTTATTTGTGTCGCTTTAGGTTTTTATCTTTTAATTTTCAAATTAAAGACAAAACACACAACCGTGTCTCATAGTAAGAAGCATCTCAAGATTAGATATGGTTGTGTCTAGCACGAGAATGACTTATGAGTTGACACAGGCCAAGCTAAAATAGATTTTTTTTTTGCTCTGAAAATGTGGTGCCTTAGTTTGCTTTCACACCAAATGTGATAGACCATTTTTAATTTACAAAACCAAATATCATGAGAAGGGTCTATCTAAAATTCACCAATAAACACAAGCAAATTACAAATATATACAGTTTGAGACTACAAAATATGACTTACCATTCAACAACACATATATGCAGATGGAGTCTTCGTTTGTCGTAGGTCATTGAGTGCTCTATGCATAATATTCATGATTGTAAGAAAGGAAACCTAGCTGTCTTTTAATTAGCAAACCAAGAATTTAATTAGTTTCAAAATCGTCCATTGTAAGTTTGTAACTAGTCACACTACTTACTTCGGATCATAGTCTTTAAGCTGTGTCAAGTTATTTTATATCTTGTTTAAAGTGAATTTTGGATCTAATATCATGTGAAGAGTTATATAAATTTTAAGAGAAAATGTTTGTTAATAGATTATCTACTTTGAATTATTTTTTTTGACGCGTTATATACTTTGAATTTGATTTAGCAATCCTGTGACAAATATAAAAATAATCTAACGTGAGGAGGTTGGAAAACGGGTTTCTAGCAATAACTTTTGTCAATCATAGAGACTCTAGGTCTTGATCTGGGAACAAAATGAGTGGGAAACAAATATAGGATTTAAAATTAGAGAAATGACATGGAGAAGTAACAAATAACTTTCTTTTATACTAATAGCATGTTTGATTTAGCTTTTAAAAATTCTCAAATCATAGTTTAGATAAAAATTTATTTTTTGATATTTTTGCTCAAACTATAATTTTAAGGTTCTAAAACCCAAATCAAGCCTACACTAATACTATTTTGGACTTAATAGAAATAAATTAAAGAGAAAATTGTAAACAAATTAATTGATTCAACTTTTTATTTTATAATTTCGAAATACTATAATCTCGTGTCCAATCATCTATTTGTTCGAGAGTTTAACTTTGAGGAATAAGGTAAAATATTATCCTTATTTTTATTTCTTCCATATTTCTCATAACATCCCAAATAAAGTAATATTACTTCGATCCGTTTCTCATTCTTATTCCTCTCATATATCCACTCTTCCTATTTTCAGACATGTAGAATTATTTGACTGAGAAATTAGTATAAAGAAAAGCGAAATTATGAACAGGGAAACGAGAAGATCGAAAGTTGTTATAATTAGACATTAAGTTTCTTTTTGTATAGGGCTTGTTTGCACAATTCCTTCCCTACTCTTAGACATGTAGAATTAATTATTTGACTGAGAAATTCATTACATAATAGTCAAGTTAATAATTTTAATTTCAGGTGTGTAAGCTTTAATCTCACTGCAGAGTGCAGAGAGTCAACTAATATCGTAATTTGTGTGCCAATTCCACAAAATCATGGCAAAACGTCGTGCTGCTGCATTAAATGGGAAATGTTTTCTATATAACTTACTTGCATACTCCTCCAATTCATATACATGTAATAGGTATCTTTGTATATAAATAAATAACAGAATAATATGATGTAGAAAAATACCTGAAACAATGAATAAATTAAACCATGTAATAGTCTGAGGCGTGTTATATACTGTCTTTAAGAAATATTCCGGCAATAAGTGTAAAATTTCTGCAAGATACAACAGACTCTTCCTGAAAAATCTGAGGTCTTAAACAACAACAAGAAAGATGTAATTATTCTATAACCCTTAGATAGAAAAAGTGAAGGTGGTGGAAAAAAATAATATAACAGCATCTAAAAACATAATACATAAATGCAATAAACCTAATACATAAATATCATAAATCTAATACATAAATTCAAATTAAATCCACCAAAATCGTGGGCTGAAATCAGGGAGTAATTAAACCTAATGATTGTCTAAAAAACTACTACAGTTATGTAATTAAAAAAATTTTCTCCAAAATCTTAATTTTTAGGTAAGGTTCAAAATTCAAATATTAAATAAAATTATTTTCAAAAGACTGGGCCACAATGTATCACACGCAGAAAAAAAACATAAACTTAAACTAGCCCAACGCTCTTGGGCTCACTCTTAAACACGCGAGACTCATATTCAATTTGCTCGTTACCAAGTGATATCACAAATTAATATATAAAATATTTCAAAGTATTTGTTTCAAGTAATATAAGACTTTATTCTTTTAAAATACTCAATATTCACAACATAATATCTCAAAGTTTCATGTCAAAATGCTGCTGCTCTCACTTTTATAATTTATACACTTTTTTCATTAGATCATTATTACACCAAACTAATTTTTTAAAAATAATTTAAATTACTCGTACTCTCATACTGCGTGTGAGACAACTGCTGAAGGAATTTTATAGGCAAAAAGAAACATAAAATAAAAAAGCAAATAGGAACATAAAGTTTTTTAAAGTAAGCACATAAGCACGCGTGCCTCGTTGAAAGCCATGTTTATTTCCAAAGCAGACTAACCATGTCTTCACTTTATCTTATCTTTTCTTTTCTTTTCTTTTTTGTGTGTAAAGAGATACCATGCCTTTAGTCATCTAGCAGTGCCCATGCCATTGCTAATTTGCTATTTGGTGTAAGCGACGATTGATTTGAAGCCAGCATATGTGTTAAATGTAAGCAAATGCATGTCATTTTATTGTTGTCCAAATGAAAGCACATCACATGCCCTACGAAAGGCAAGATAAGCGGAAGCTGTCCAATACTTGCCTTCTTCCAAGTTTCAATAGGTCAAGGGCTCCAGCTTTTGAGTTTGGTTACAATTACAATTAAGAGAAACCATATACTGTCTCTCTAATTTTCTAAAACAATTCCCTTTGCAATTCTTTCATCAGGTTTCCATATCTATCTTATGATTCTTATGTCACTTATCCAAAAGCAAATAAACAATTTTACATTGTTAGCTAGGCCAGTTAGGGAAAGGCATGATTTTTCAAAAGCAGTTATATTGTATGATGTGAAAAGATAATACCAGAAGTACATTCAAAATACTGTTTGATAAAAATGTGATAAATGGCACACCAGGTTCGTGACTTGGTCACTCCATCCAAACAAAAGAAAAGTGATAAATGTTACTGTCAATTGCACATTAATTAATAAATTGTTTTTAAATCCTTATTGATAATATGATAAGAATAAATGAACTCGTTTGAGGTTAAAAAAATATTTAGTAAATTTTGTAGGATATTTAAAAATATATCTATATCTCTTAATAGGTCATCCTTGTTTTTGTTTTCGTCAAGAGTGAAAATAGGCCACATAGTTTAATAGGGACGTACAACCTAATCTACTTTTAGCCTACTTTGGTCTAACTTATTTATTAAATAAGTTAGACTTGAGCTTTTTTAAAAGCCTATTTAACTAAATAAGCCTAGGCCTTTAAATAATCCTATTAGGCTTAACAGGATAACCTATTTATTTATTATAATAATATATAACCAAAATTTTATAATACTTATATGATTTAATAGTTATATATTAATATAATTTATTTATTTTATATACAATATAATAATTTGTTTAAAGGTTAGATATATTTAAAATTTATAAAATTTGAGTCTATTGACTTATTCAAAATTTTTTATGTAATATGAACTTTTAAATACACTTTTAAATCAGGTTAAATTTTTAAATTTTCATTAAAAAATCAGATTAAACTAATTTTTTTATAATAAATAATAAATTAAGTTAAAGTCAATATATTTTAATATAGATGAAACCTATTTAAAATAAAAATAATGTAATTACGCGTATGTATAAGTACAGTCTCCTGGGATGTAGAATCCAAACATTGTTTTTTTTTATAAATATAGTGGATTCTTTAGTGGAGAGAAAGTGAGAAACAATACAGTGGATTGCAATTCCTTTGAATGATGGGATTTGACTATTTTATGTCCTTGGTTATAGATAATTATTAAATCCACGTGGGAATTTCAACTTTTTTCCCTTGTCTTTCAGATGACATGAGCTTATTCACTTGCATAGAATTACATAGAACCAGGATAGGATCAAGAGAGTGCTTTTTTTTTTTTGGTATATACTAGCGGAGGGAGAAGCAAGATCAAAGCCGCAACATAGAGTACAGTGTGTATTTAGCGTGACTAACGGACCAGAGGCTTATTGGTTTAGAAGAGTGAAATGTGGTGTCAGTCTCGTTAACGTTGATCATACCTCACGCACCTGTAGACATACACATATATACACAGCCGGATCAAAGTGTAAAGTGTGGCAATTTTTTTCTTTTTTCAAAACAAGTAGAAGAAACTAAAAATACAATTAAACCCACAAATATTGTTGATAAAATAGATTAGGCAATAATAATTAATTAAAAAAATAAGATAAATGAGACAGGCTTATCTGAGATTGTTTGGAGTTTCATTTTAGTCTTATATAATTTCAATCGTAATATAATAATAATTTTTCTTTAGTTTTAAAACTGATAAAATCGACGAGTCTTTTCCATATCTTTTCATTCCTAAATAGAAAATAGCGACATGGCCATTATTCTATGACATGGCACATATATGTATTGACACGTGGCAATGTATATATATATATATATGCCATGTCATCAAATGATAACGACATGTTGATAGCATATATGTCACCAATGACCATGTGTGGCTCTAATGCCCTCCATCAAAAAATGAGACGAACTAATTATTTTCCGCTCGGAATTGAATGAAAAGTTTATGAAAGAATAAAAAAATAAATAATTAAAAGACAATATTCTATCGATCAATGGACTCAATGCTCCTTTATAGATTTATAGGGTATCATGCTTATCTATTTTATATAATAAAAAAAGTAAAGGTCTAAAGTTAGGATTTTATAAAATTAGAAGAACCAACATTGCATTTAATTTTTTTATATTGAAAATTGTTTTTGCTTATTACAATTTGAATGTTACTTTAATTAATTGAGTTATGTTGGAGTGACTATATATATATATATATATATATATATATATTTCATAGAAAGAAAAAAGTTATATATGTTAGAGGACGAGGACACGGCAAGTAAAAATACAAAATGATAGAGTCCATGCCAAAAGGATGTACGTGTAATTCAATGAACTTGACATGGCTCTCAACTTTTATGAGATAGTCTCTTGACTTTTGTGTCTTGACGACACCCACGTAACCAAACCACAAGTAGAGGTTGGATATCAAAACAAAAGGCAGAGGTACGTAGGCAGAAGTTGGGGCAGAATAGCCGCCTGCTTGAGAATTACAGGTACCATAGACAGATACAGAAGCACTTATTATATATGATGATCTCCATCATCAACATCGATAATTAATTCAGAATTCAAAAAAGAAGGATCGCAAGGAAAAATGTGTTTGTTTAGTGCAGTTACGTACTGATGTAGGCATATTAATTAATATGTGTATGTAGTAGGGGCATATATTATACACATGCTGGTGGGGAAGAAGTGCCTGGTGGCGGCAGCAGGAGTGGGGTGAGTGGGGTCGTAAGAAGGTATACGGTGGCCCCATTACTTTTGTGGTAATATTAGGGGTCTTTTATACTCTCTCTGCTCTTCACTCCTTCAGCTGAGTCCGAGCGGAGACCCAAAGCCAGTAATAATAGTTGCGTCTTCAGACGGGTATTCCTTCCGTCAAAGAAAAGAGAATCACAAAGTAGAGATCACGAAACAACCTCTCCTCCTCTTTTGTTGCTAATAAAAACATGGGTCCACTTCTGAAATACACCCCTCTGTGCCACTGCCCGGTCAACAATCTCACAGACACCTATACCATATTCTGCAGTGCAGCTGAATTTTTGATTATGCTAATTTAACCCACCTTTTTTTTTTTGATGACACTAATTCAACCCACCTGATACAGAGTAGAAGTTTAAATTCACCTTTTAGCACCATTTTTTAAATTTTCAAAAGAAAAAAAAATCATATTATACTTTTCTAAGTTTAGACATATATCACTACCCATATTTTGAGAAATTTTAAGTAGATGATAAATGACTCTTTGGTATATAATTAATGATGGTTTTCATGATGATGATGCAACTAGCTCGATCTTGGTTCTGATGATTGGTGCGTATATATGACTTATGCTCGTGTCTATTTCCACATACCGACTTTCACCTTTGCAATCTTTTTTCTTGGCCTCTTTTTGACACATACTAACTACATGGAATTGTTTAAGTAGGAAATCTAGGACCTTTTTTCAGTGTTTTCTTCTTTTGAAGTCATTTTCTTCAGAAAAGAAATTGGAATATGAAAAGAGCGAGGCAACCACCAGCAAGCAGAGAGTCCCATGATAACAATATTGAAATAGACAGGGCACACACAAAGGAACCATACCCGGCCACTTACAAAATCCCCTTTTATATTTTATCTAGTCACAACAGAGAGTGAATTCAGTATCATCAGAGACCCTTGGGGTTACTAAGATGTGATGTGTGCCACTTAATCTACATGGTTAGTTCAAAATCAACAGAACCGAAATCCATTTAGGGGACACCAGTACGGGCCTGTACATGTTTTTGTAGCTTATTGGCTCAGTGATGTCTATTGTTATGATAAAAAGTCGGGTTAAATATTCAATGACCTGATTATAACTTAAATTTGGAGATTTTGTAACCAATAATTAATTAGTTGTTTAATTACTATATCAGGTCATGCTTCTCAGTTGTTTCTCTAGGGAACATCTATCCAAGTAATTGAATTCCGTGTCACCATCATCATGGTGATAACCTCGCTCCACCTTCTTAGGTTCTAGGATTCTATAATGGTTTTACTTTTCCAATTCATATACTAAGGACATGCATCCAATTATATAACACAAGTTACTGCTAAATCCAAACGAGGAGTTTGAACCATCGAAGTTTCTTTTTCCTTTAATTTTCTCATTGAAATAATCACACACACACACAACTTATTCATAATTCTTTTATTTTTTTTCCTGATAAACCATATTTCTCTTTTTCTCGAGTACGTCTCTTATGAAAAATTAGTGAATTTAAATCGTGGAGCCCTTAGGGGGAAGACAAATAATTAAATTGAAAAGGAGATACATTTACCTTAGAAAAAAAGGTATGGGTTCACTATCAGCAACATATTAATTGTTAGTCTTCAGATTATGATTTATATTAAAATATTTAATTGAGATTAATTAACCATCAACTATATTGTACTCCGTTCTCTTATCTTTGGATTGAATTTTCTAGAAATTAGAAAATTGGTAAACCACATCAAATCTTCCATGACAATAAAATAAGCCAACCTTTTCTGTTTTAAGAGGGGGAAAAGAGAGGGAAAAGAACCACATTCCCGTCTAGATCATTTGTACTTTTAAGTACACCCTGAACAACTCTATAGGCTTCTGACATATGAATATTCACGAGTAACTAACTGAGCACACCCTTTTGCTCTCGTTTTTACAATTGTCCGTGGGAGATCCAATGTGCTTTTACTAGCTGTGAAAACTGAAAACCAGGTTGTTAATGCTACTTGAGTGAGAACAAAAAGTTCCAATGAGTTTTCATGAAAGAATCCAAGAGAAGTTTGAAATAAATACTATTGACATTGATCTCTACGAGAATGACAGCTTGATTACAAAAAGGCCATTCATAGAAACCACCTCTATATAGTATATTAATAGCGCCTACCACTGCTTTGCTTTCTGGATGGATGATACATGAGCTACATGAATGAATGTCTCCGACTTCGAAAATTTTAGTCCTATTAACATCACAGGCTTAAATTTGTCCCTGCTCATTCTTACACAATAATAGTTACTGATGGTGATTGAGAACTTTGCTGGGGTGTAGAAAATAGCCGTTGCAGTTCAGAATTTATTTAATAAATATGGTCGTTCTGTGTCTTTCCATGCAAATGATGGGATTACCTCACACAAACTTGAAAGGGTTATTACTAATTATTTATTTCGTTTTACATTCCTTCTTTGGCCATTTCTTTTTAATAATAATAAAATTGAATAAATTGTTGAACTACTCTATGGTTATTCCATTTTAATTTTATGCATCTAAGTGATCTTTTGGATGTCGTCAAAGATTATTGAGGAAAAAGTAATATTTTGAAAAAAGGGGATTTCATTTTTTTGGGATAAGGAGACGAGAGAAGGAATTAAACTCAAAGAATTAAGTAAGAACTACATATAACATATAAGCAAGTTCTTGACCTACAATCTTAATTTTATTGATTATGATTATCTGCTGATGTCTGCTAGTAGGTCTAATGCATGAGAGCCAAGGTGGGACCACTTATTTAGGGGCTCATGATTCATATACAGTCATACCTGCACTTGATTGGGACCCCTTGCTTTTCTAACTCTGTCTTTCCCTTTTCTCTTTTTCGAATTACAATTTTAATCTGCTAAATTTATAAACTCACAGTAATACAGATAAAGTTTAAGAGATAACCATTACCAGGAAATACACATACAAATATTTCTGGAAAATAATTTGGACAAATATATTTTCAGCTTTGAAAGCATTAAAGTTGGTGTTAGTTGGTTATGCGTTACTTAGCAATTTAATTGCTTTATCTTCAAACTCAGGCATCCAACCACAAAAAATCCCCAAATAAGTTGAAAAGAAAAATATGGAAATTGTGAAAACGACAAGAAGATATTTAATGAAGAAATGATCAATGAGAACCCTCCACCCGCTTCTTGTCCATCATCATCCTCCTTTTTTTATTTTCTTATTAAACAAACAATTAATTAAGCTTTGTAGAAGGAGACGTTTCCTCGTTTTTCAGCTGTTTGTATCTTTTGACACACCTTGATTGCATTTTCATTATATATTTTTTTAGATTTCTCAGCACAGAACCGTTCTCTCTCTCCTCCCCCCTCAAAAGTTCTTTGTTGCTCATCAAAGGGTGCTTGGCTGCATCAAATGATTTGAAAAGAGAGGGTCAAATCAAAAGAAGTTCCCCTGTTTTGATCTATTCGCAGGTACTTGTCTAAAAAAAAAAAACCACAGAAACATGTTAACTTCATTGTTCTCACAAATTTTCTCCTTACCCAGAATTTCAGATATAAAAAAAATAATTTTTTTAAAAAGAAAATGGCCATAAATGTGTGGATAATGAGGTGAAATAAAGATGGGTATCTTTTTCCAAGTCTTTTTTAACCATCTCTCTCTTTTAACTCCAGTAAACTCCTTTTTCCCCTTTTCAGTTGGGGTGGAATTGCAGAAGATTTGAGTCTGACACAGAGCTTTCCTCTTTGTAAGTGAAGGGACTGATAAAATCCCAAAGATAGATGGATCATATATACATGTTGACAGGTGGGTTTGATGCATCTATATCTGCTTTGATGTATCCTTCTTTCAATGTATGTTAGCCATAACTGTATTGCTTTGATGGGTGAGACTAGGTGTGCGTGTGCGAGCTTGTCTATGTCTCTCTCTCTCTCTCTCTCTCTCTCTCTGTCTAAAATCCGTTTCTCATAGGTTTCGGGTCATTGTAATTGGATTTCTTCTTTCCCTTGCAGTGCAGAGATGATCATGAAGCACGTGCGCACTCTAATTTTCGTCACACCTGGTACTAGCTACGATATAATTTCATTAACGATTATAAATAATGAATTCTCTCCTTTTCTTTCTTTTCTCTGTAGCTCTTTCTCTTTTACCGCATCTCTTTCTTTATATAATTCCTTTCCTCCTCCTCTTTCAATTTCTTCGTTTTCTTCAAGTTCTTGAGACGACGATGACCATAAGACCATGCACAAAGCAGAACTAATTTCATCTAGAGCTTAATTTGGAATTTGGAATGAATGAAACATGACATCAAATATTCAGGATGTTGGGTATTGCAAATTCATCATTTCTTCTTCTTCTTCATCATCATCACTGTTTATTTTCTTATCAGGATTCTTTTGAGAACACACAATATCTGCATCGAGAGAGAGAAGCTGTTAGCATCAACTATTGAGTGTTGTTTGATGGGTTGATCCACAAATTATACCCAGATTCACAAGGCTGAAGGTACGGCACAACACAAATATAGTCTTGTATGTTGTTGGTTTATATGTGTGTGAGCTTTTTGTTTTGTGTTGTTGTGTTGAGACAAGATCACAAGGGGTTGTGTTATGTTTTCGATGTGAACTTTGAAAGCCTAGCCTAACTAACGTAACTAGTCTCTTTTCAGCGAAGTAACGAAGCAAGAGAATTATTTTACCCAAAACCGATGGCGACGTACTTTCATGGTAATTCGGAAATCCAAGCAGGTGCCGATGGTCTCCAAACTCTAGTCCTCATGAATCCTGGCTACATCCAGTACTCAGACACGCCACCACCATCTCACGCCACCACCAACCATGTCTTCCTCAACTCTATTGCCGGCAACAACTCCTTCACCCCCCAAAGCCTCCCACACGCGCCACCCACTCACACCCAACAATTCGTGGGCATACCCCTCCCCTCCACCGCCTCCCAAGACCTTAACCAGCAGTCCATGCATGCCCATCACGACGTCTCTGCCTTGCATGGCTTCCTGCCCCGCATGCAGTACAATCTCTGGAATTCAATTGACCCGAACTCGGCGGCGCGTGACACCCCACGCGCCCAGCAAGGACTGTCACTGAGCCTTTCCTCTCAGCAAGCTGGATATGGGTCTTTCCGGGTTGATCGTGAAGTGCCATCACAGGCTCATGCGCCTGCTATGTCTGGCGATGATTTGCGTGTGTCTGGTGGGTCACCGTCCTCGGCTTCTGGGGTGACCAACGGTGTTTCGGGCATTCAGAGTGTGCTTCTGAGCTCCAAGTATTTGAAGGCAGCGCATGAACTTTTAGATGAGGTTGTCAATGTTAACAACGGGATTAATACTGAATTATTGTCAAAGAAGAGTGGTAGTGGTGGACAGACAAAGGTGATTGGGGAGTCATCCACAGCAGCTAGTGGAGACGGTTCAATTGGTGGGGAGGGCAGCGGGAAGCGTAGCTCTGAGGTATCAACTGCGGAAAGACAAGAAATCCAGATGAAGAAGGCAAAGCTAATCAGCATGCTTGATGAGGTATTCTTTTGCATCTAGTTCAATTCACTCTAATTAGTGTTTTTGGTCTTGATGAGTATACAAGTATATTGGTATGATATGGCTTCCACGTGGAGAAAGATTTGTTACCCTGCATTCATATAGATTCATCTAATGAATGAAGCTTCAGTTGAATTGAACTGAATTAATCCAACAAATCTTAAGTTATTAGTGGGCTAACAAAAGAAAGGTTATATTATATTATACTACACAGTAATGGAGAAGAATGGGGAGGTATGAGTTTTCCACTTTTAACATTACTTGGTTGATTTGTAATTGATCTGCTTTTTTTGTATTGTTGGTTGAAGGTGGAGCAAAGGTACAGACAGTACCACCACCAGATGGAGATTGTGGTTTCGTCATTCGAACAAGCTGCAGGGATTGGCTCCGCGAGAACTTACACTTCCCTTGCACTGCAAACAATCTCCAAGCAGTTTAGGTGTTTGAAAGATGCCATAACAGGCCAAATTCGAACTGCAAATAAGAGCTTAGGAGAAGAAGATTGTTTTGGAGGTAAAATTGAAGGTTCAAGGCTCAAATATGTAGACCATCATCTACGACAACAGAGAGCTCTCCAACAGTTGGGAATGATCCAGCACAACGCTTGGAGACCCCAGAGAGGATTGCCAGAAAGATCGGTTTCTGTTCTTCGTGCTTGGCTCTTTGAACACTTCCTCCACCCGTAAGCACACTCAGATTCCAAAAATCCCATTTTAAATTTTGATTGATACTTCAAAGATTCTGGATATTGTCAATTTTGTCTTGAAACTACTGAGTTTGGTTTCAGTTATCCCAAGGATTCAGACAAACACATGCTTGCAAAACAAACAGGGCTTACCAGAAGCCAGGTATCCAATAGTCTTTGCTCTTATAAACGGTTATTTCTCTTAATTTTGGCATTGATCATGTTAATAAGTTTTGGAATGGAACAGGTTTCCAATTGGTTTATAAATGCTCGAGTTCGGCTTTGGAAGCCAATGGTGGAAGAAATGTACTCGGAGGAGATGAAGGACCATGAACAGAATGGGTCTGAGGACAAATCAAGCAAGACCAATGAAGATCCTTCTATAAAAATGGCAGCCCCACAAGAGAAAGGACCTACCTCTGAAACCGAAGCTAAAAGTTTCAATTCCAAACAAGACGTTTCTAAAAACCAGAACACTTCGATAGTTTCAGTTTCTAGACCATCAACATCACCAGTTGGGGGACATGTCAGAAACCAGTCAGGATTCAGCTTCATTGGGTCATCAGAACTTGAAGGGATCACACAGGGAAGTCCCAAGAAACCAAGGAACCATGAAATTATGCAGTCCCCAAACACTGTCCCTTCAATTGACATGGATGTCAAGCCCAATGAGCAGCTCTCAATGAAATTTGGGGATGAGAGGCAGAGCAGAGACGGCTACTCTTTTATAGGAAACCAAACAAACTTTATTGGAGGTTTTGGACAGTACCCAATTGGGGATATTGATAGGTTTGACGCAGAGCAGTTCACACCAAGGTTTTCAGGTAATGGGGTTTCCCTCACTCTTGGTCTTGACTCATTACCAGGAACCCAGCAAACATTTCTCCCAAACCAGAACATTCAACTGGGAAGAAGCCTGGACATCAGTGAACCAAACGAGTTTGGTGCCATAAACGCTTCCTCTCCTCACTCTTCAGCTGCATTTGATAGTATTAACATGCAGAACCCAAAGAGGTTTGCTGCACAATTGTTGCCAGACTTTGTGGCCTAAATAACACATTGAAGGGTGAGCAATGTGGTAGCACTGTTTCTGGGTCTCACACAATTTCTTCTATTCCCCCCGCTTATGCTGGGCAGTAATGAAAAATTGTAGTGTAAAGAAAGAAGGAATTTTACTTTAGTATAGGTTTATACCCTGCATAGAACCATTTGAGTTCTTAGATAGCTTAGGATTTGAGTCTTGAGAGTATATGGTTGAGGTTGTATATTATTTTTGTAAGTTCTGAAGATGGGATAGATGGGTTATGTCATAAAGTTTAATTTGGTATAGATACCAATATATCTTCGATTGAAAATATATGGTGTGATATTCTGCAAGTTGCATTGAAGAAACCAGAACAAGTTACCATTTCTTTTTTTTCTTTTTTCATTTTTGGAGAACAATCAACCTTCTATGGTGGCTAATTTGAAGCCAAAAAATAATCTAGAAAAATGTAATAAATGAAAGTAAAATCTAGAAGGGTTCTGAGTTTAATAAATGAAAGTAAAATGTGAAAATGTTATTAAAGAAAGTAAAAAAAAAAATGTAATGAATGAAAGTAAAATTCGCCATTGAAAAATTCTGTGTTTCACTACTCGTGATCACAGCACATAAAACACGTTTGAAGCCATATTGCTTACAAGGAGAACTGTGAATCCCGCTCTCATGCCAATGTACGAAGTAGAAGGTACAAGTAAAATAAGCATATGTCTACTAACATCCCTCATAACTCATGGTCGTTCTAAGTTAATTTTCCTTGATCAAAACTACCAAGTCCACACACGTATCGGTTAGGAAACCAGCTTACATGAATTCATTCTTTCAAAATGAAAGGGCTTTCAAGTAGGAAGAAAGTTTATTCTTCGCTCTGTTGTCCCAAGTTTAATTTTTTTTAAGGGTGTTGTTAACGTTAAGTACACTGTTTAAGAATTCATAAAAAAAAGACATTGTTTAAGAAGTATTTAATATTAATTAATAAATTCTATTAATTATTTAATAAAGAAAATATTAAACACTTTTTAAATTTTTAATATATTAAATATTTTACTTTTACATTTAATACTTATTATTTTAGTTTTTTAACATTTGCTAACAAATGCCATTAGGACATTGTTAAAGAATTAAAAATAAAAGGTATTAAATATAAAAGTAGACTATTTAATATCTTAAAATTTTAAAAGTATTTAATACTTTCTTTGTTTAGTAATTAAAATTATTTATTAAGAGATATTAAATGATCTTTAAACAGTGTCCTAAGTTAGCAAGATCTTAATTTTTTAACTAATGCACTAAAGACACTTATCAATAAATGAGTTTAATTTTAATCTACTGCTAGTGTAAAGTTTTTTTTACATTGTCATCCAATTATATATTGTCACATCATTAAAAGAGTTTGACTATCATAACAACTATTTAATAAATTTAACTCATAGCAATATAATTTTTTTTACATTGACATAAATTCTTAATAAATACTATCTCTGATTCATTTTAAGTGTTTTTTTGGAGAAGACAAAAAAAAGTTGGTCTGTTATAAATGACATTCTCACATATCAATAAAGTATTAATTGTTGTTTTTCTATCTATGCCCTTATGAAATAATGGATTAGGTAAGAGGATGTGTGACATAGTATAGTAGAGTAATTAATTGCTGGAAATTAAATAAGGATAATTTAATATAAAAAAATTCATAATTAAATCTTAGTTTTATGTTTCTTAATTTTTGTGCCCTTCACAAAAACATTACTTAAAATAGACTGGAGAAGTACCTTACCATTTTTTCAACTAGTTGTGTAAAAGTATTTTAGCATGAAATCGCTAAGTCCGATGTAAAAATGTTTGTTTGAACCAACTCAATAAAGACATTACTAAACAAGACTCAAGAACCCTTTAAGGTAACAGAAAAACAAGATTTTCTCATTGTTAAATATTTTTCAAATAAAAAAATTAATAGTGACACCATTAAAAATCTCTAATTAATAACATCATTCAGTCATCTATCAAGCATGTAATTGCGCATTACTTCAATAAAAGGAGCAGCCCTGATTGATTATTTTAGCTTCTAACCATATATGTAGATTTTTAGTGTAGTTTAGGAATTTGAATTCCACTATAAAATTTTTGTGATTATAGAAAAGTCGACACTTAAATAAAAATTAATCTTATATTTAAAAGATGTGAAACACCTCACGATTGTATCTAAAGAATATTTGTTGTTGATCTTTGCGAATATGTGAGTAAAAACTATGTAATCACAAAACGTTGATGTTTTGACTAATTTTGTTGTTTTTGTCTATAACATTAGAATCCTTAGGTTCAAGTTCTTACTAAAAGATTTTTCTCTTTTTTTTAAATTCCTATAACACTCTGACTAATAGTTGATATATATGAAGCATGAACACTAATTTAGTGTCAGATTGTAACACTAACATACATGACACCCATATGACAAATGTCTGAAATTGGCACACGCTAATTACACGGCTCGAACACGCAGTGGATTCAACTTCAATTGGTTTTTAACATAGCGTTATATTTGTTTTTTGTCCCACTTCACTCACTTTTCCCCCCATATTCTTCTCTGCTTTTTTTTCCCCATTTACTCTGCATTTTTTAATACCAAAAATATCATCTTCAATGCTAGTCTAGCAACATTTTTCTCATTAAACTTAAGTTTCTAAGCTTAATAAGATCAGCTGCTTATCTATTTGCCTAAGCATTCCTTCCTACATAATGTTGAAAAAGCAAATCTTTCATGAAAACTCTCAACTTGACGTAGAATTCACTGAAAGATTACCACCGCCTGTTTACAATTTTCTTTTTTAATATTTTAACTTTTAACTATCAAATTTAAGGTTTCATTTAGTGCACCATATAAATTAAAATTGAGCAAAATAAGATAAATTATCCTGTCGGATGTTATAAAATATTTGATGTATATAACAAATGGTACAAGATTATTCACATAGTTCTTCTTATCATATATTTTATTTGTATAACTCTATCTAACTTATAATATGAAATAAAGTTGAGTGAGATAAGAAACTAGAACATCATTCTCATTTTACATCCCCCACCTTGTTACTGCCACTACCGTCTCACCAACATCAACACATACCAAACAACCCCTACCGCCATCTTTTTTTATTTATTTACTTATTTATTACATTAATGGCACCTTAGTAGAGGATAGGAAAAGGTGATTTGCCAAAGGATCGAATTTTTCACATTAACATCACATTTAAGTCTTAAAAACTTAGCTTATACCAATTGAGCTACAAGCCCTACCACTACCTTTCAATTGAAGGGAAAATGGTATTTTTGTGTGAACAATTAATTTTTTAAATGTTATCATACAATTAAGAGTATAATAAATTAACAATTTTTTTTTCTTGTCTAGCCTTATTCTTTCCTCTTACAGTAAAGGGGCTATAAAGGATTTGTGAAAATAAATTATTCAATATGATACATGGTGACAAAAATTTAAACTTAAAAACTTCCTGGCACTTACTCAAACCCTGCTCCACATGCTCACACCTAAAACTATTCTTAGTTTCTATTTTAGTTTATCTTTTACCTTCATACGATGCTCATTAGAACCAAGGAAAGCATTCTTTGGTATGTAGTTTCAGTTTTCTCCTTTCCTGCCAAAAGTATACTTCAAAATAGAAATAAACACCAAAGGACATCATATCGTATTGACTATAGTATTGGTAAACTAAGCAGCACTAGCTGTCTTGAGCTACAACTCCATGTAATTTAGAAATGGCCCAAGCAAAATCAATCAATTAGTATAATTAAGTCAATTATGCATCACAATCATGCTTACTCCGGAATCAATCATTTAAAAAATACATTCTCTACAGCTTACAGTTAGAACTACAATGTTTTACAAACCCTACAACTCAATTTGCATTGAATTGATGAGGATGCAGATGATTAAATTTAGATGCCTCCTACAAATATTTCCATTCACATGCAAAAATGAGAGAATGTTCTCTTCTGAATGCCTTGACTAGGGAGGAATCTTGGATTAGTAGTCTAATATAAAGAAAACGATTTTGTGGAAGCATCAAATTGAGTTGGTCATAGCATGCTCATCCCCTAGCAATGATAGTCTTCTCTTGGCAACCTTAGACCTATAACACCATACTTCAAATGCCTCCGTTAGGTCTGGATACCGAACATACTCATTTGCTAACCATTCAGTTAAAACCTCTGCCTGATCCCCTGATGGCAATGCAAGAATGATAGAAACAAAAGTGGATTCTAGGGATTGCCACAATTCTCCATCTAGTTTAAGCACCACAGCATTCTCACAATTCATTGTGGCAGAATCAATTAAAGGTTTTGTGACCCTCACAAATGGAAGCCACACTTGCAGAACCTGAAGCCGTTTTGCAGTTGGCAATATAACAGTACCATACCCAATTGCCTCTAAAACCTTTGATGTCACCTCAATAGCTCGCAACTTTATCTCAATGACTTCAGTTGTAGAATTTCCTTGCTCAAGCACCTTGACAATCTTTTCTGATGCATCAAACCAGTTCTCAACAAATTCTCTCATTATTTCCAACTTACTCGATATCTGACATACCCATGACAAGTCAGTCAAATAGGATTGTAACAACTGAATATTTGCTGCCTCAGAAAGTAATTCTGTGGAATCACAGAACAAAGCCATTAATGAGTTGTTAAACCTGGAAAATAGTCTGTTTACACATTCTTTAACCTCAAGTTTTGTGTTGTCATCAGCTGTCAATAAAGGGGCATCATCATCTTCAGTTAGCATGTATTCAAGTTGCTCCTGTGCCGAAGATTTAAGATCACTCAATGGTGGTGGAGGGGATGATGTAGCAAAGCGGATGGCTGAGAGAAAGATGTTTATGATAGCTGACTGGTTGACTGGTTGAAGTCTAGCTAAGATAGGCTCGGCTTGTAATCCCATTTGAGGTACAATTTTCAATATCTCCTCCTCCTCGGCCTCTTCCCATGTGACTGCTTCTAAGTAGTTCACACATGCAGTAATAATTTGTGGGCATCCAAGCTCAACCGCCACCTGGAGAATGCCAAGGGCATTTCTAACACCATGCCACAAATCATCAACTGAACCATCTATGACAACGTAGAGAAGGCGTATAAGATTTACATGATAATCAAAATCTGATTCTTGGCAATAAACATCAACACAGTTGCGCGAATCAATGATCTGACATGTTGGCCAGTTCTCAGACAGTCGATCTGCAAAATACTTGCATTTTTTGATAATAATATCTGAGTGACAGTATAGCCAATCATCTCGACCATCCTGTGTGCGTAGCCTCACGACAACATCACTAGTTGATCGATCACCAATCATGCAGGTAATCTTTTCTTCTTTATCCTGAACCTGAACGAAAGAGACTCTCAAACCATATATGTAAGAGGCAATAATAGAGAGATGAAAGAGATGAAGTCTTTTATTGTTAATGTTGATTGTTGAGGCATTCCAATTCAAGAATTGCACTTAAATAATTGAAAGTTTGATGTGTAACATGAACGCAGCCAGGGAGCCAATTGGGAAGATATGAAAAGAGTCTATAGAGGCTAAAGATGCCAATTTTATTTTATTTTATTTTTTTTGGAGGAAAAAAAAACAGAGCTTCATAAATGCTGGATTTGAGTAGGGTAAAAGAGAATGGGGAAAAAGTGGAAAAACAAACTCACAGTAGCCTCCATTGAAGTCAAGACCACTATATGTCAAGTTTTTTACACATCATAGTACCTGCAATTACAAAACAAGAATAAGAGTTTGAAGTTTAAACCGAGGGGAAATAGCTCAAAACCACATCAGCAAGATAGGAAAGACCCATTGGATCTTATAGGTATTATTAGAATGAGTACAGGCTCAGTTAATTGTGGCCATATCAAATGCAGCTGAAACCGAAATCATCCGAGAATCAAATCACTGAAACAATGAACGATATCACGTAGGGAGACTAGAAAGAAGACCAATTTCTGATATGGTCTTAAACTTTTCTTCAATCACTACGTTCTAGACACTGTTTGGTAAGAGAAAATGCCTATAGGAGAATAACTTTTCAGATAGATAGCATGAAGAAGTAAAGAACTCAATTAAGTACCGGATCTCTTTCATATTCCATATTAGCCAATGGGGTTTTGGAAGAGATGATAAAGTAGAACCTAAGAGAAATTGAAGCAATTGGGTATAAGCAAGGAACAGAACATCGTACCGCATCGTAGGATACTGTCGATGTCTTTGGATTTCGCGAGTTACTGAAACGAAACAGTGGCGGAATTGCGATATTATGTTGTAGAGTGAAATGAGGGTTGAAAAAGAGCAGCGTTTGGATGTGAAGAAATGAAGGGAAACTGCAAACCCTGAAGATGGATGGAAGAAGATGATGACACACTCGCACACCTGCCACCCACAGATCCTATTGGCTATTCTTATAAAGTATAAACGCATCGTTGCACTCACTTGTTTCCTTCTTTCCTAAGTTGGCAAGTATATATATATATAACTACTAGTATAAGTTTGGTATTCATATGAAATTATTAATTATTAATTTTATAATAAATATTTAACAATTTATTAATTATTAATTTTATAATAAATATTTAAAAATTTATTAAATATAAATAATAATTAATGAATATTTAACAATTTATTTTAAGTATTAATATTTAAAAAAAATATTAAAATAATCTTTATAAAGAGTATAATTTTTTCAAAACCCTCGTGTCTTCAGACACTCAAGTTGATGATGGGTCCCAAACTAAAATAATATAAGTTATTGGATTTTTAAAAGCATAAGTAAGCAGCATTCGAGCGTTTGTGCAGCAAAATTGTTTTATTTACTGCAGTTGTAAAGTTATATCATCACCGAATTATATCTTAACATTTTATATTTTATGAAAAGAGTTTGAATTGTTAGATAATTTTTTTTTATTTAATTTGTAAGTATAAAATAATTATAAATGATTTTAATTTCATTTTTTAAATAAGAGGAGCAAGCCTCTAAGAAAGAACTACAGCACTTCGATGGAGGGAAGTTCCAACATTATCATCCTGCACCAACCGGCCACATTCAGACGGAGAGAGACTTGAAATTGTTATAAACTTTAAAGGAGAAGTTTGGTTCAAGTTTTGAAAGTATATTTTATGAAAATAGCATGTTTAGGAATAGCAGTATTAAGAATAGTAGTCTTAAGAATGATAATTATTATATTTAATTAATTATAAATATTTTTGAGAATGACTTTGATTGCTGGTGATGATTGAAGTTGTCAGCTACTATTAATTACCACTGTTGTTGGTGGGTAGTCGAATTTCGGTAACCGACGCAGTAATCGAAGTCGCTAGTTACCATCAATCACCAATGGCAGTGACGGGTAGTCGAATTCAAATGACCAGCATGGTGACTAAAGTTACCTGCTAATGTCAATTGCTATTGAATTCCAATAACTGACACAGTGATTGAAGTTGTCGGTTACAATAGGCGTGACCGGCGAGGTGGTCAAAATTATCGGCCATCATCAATTGTCGTCAACGATGAGGTGGCCAGATTTTTGATAATTGACCGTCGTGAATGGTGGTCGCCGGCAATAATATGACAGTGGTTGGTTGATGACATAGTGATATAAGGATATGTATTTTGGACATTTCACATGATAAAAATATTTCTATGCAATGAGAATGTTGCAAACTGACCTCCACCCTTAGAAATGGAAGTGTGGGAATGTTAGACAAAAACTATTCTCGATAATTATTTTTGAATGAGAATGCTTTTTGAAATCTTGTACTAAATATAAGAGTCCAACATTCTCATGTAAAGATTTTTAGAAATAAAAAAACAATCACCAAATCAAACGTCACATAAAGGTTTGGAATGCACAAAGTTAACGTGCGAGTCTATTACTCTTTTTTGATTCATTTTTAGCATCGAATTTTTTCACATTATTATCTAATCACGTGTTGTCACATTAAATTATATAAGGGATATATTTTTAAATAAGTAATTATTTTTAGTCTCTATATTTTTACTCGATGTCCATTTTAGTTCACACTTTTATAATTTATTCATTTTAATATCTCAATCTATTAATTACATCTAATCTTAGTGTGTGTTTGAATTAAATTTTATAAATTTAATTTTAGATGAATTTGATTTTAGTCAAAAATGAGTTTGAATGAGTTAATTTATGTTTGGAAACCTTTATATGAAAATTAATTTTATTAAAATAGATGTTGTTTGAATAATGTTGATAAAAATATTTTGAGCGTGTAATTATCAAAATGGATATCCGTCATTTTGAGTTAGATTGTAAATAAATTAAAGATAAAAAAAAAATTAATGCCAATACCTCAAAAAAAAAGTTAAATTTGCTTGAGGTATTGTAAAATAAAATTACTTTGAATATAACTATAATAATATTTAAAAAAAACTATTAGGTTATATTTATTTAAATATTATTAAAATAGTGATATAATATGAAATTATATAGGTATTTTTGTCAGGAGTTTAATTTTGATCCACTATCAATGTAAATTTTTTTCATATTATCATCTAATTATGTATTGCCAATCATTAATAGAGTTTGACTATCACAACAACTACATAGAAAGTTTAACTCTTTTAATAACGTGTCAATATATGATTGGATGACAATGTAAAAAAAACTTTACAATGATAGATGATTAAAATTAAATCTTTTTGTCAATGCACACACAAACAAATTTACTTTTAGTGCAAAAGCAACAAAATGTTGCTTTTACGTTTGGGGTATTAGAAGCCTGTATGCTTTCAAACATAATTTTTATCTTGAGGTTGTCAAACATGTTGACACAATGTTCGAGGTAATTTTTGCCTCCAAACTTGATTCTAGAGTAGTCAAACGCCTCCCCATACACACACAGAGCATGTTTGGTAATGCTAAATTTTTTATAATAATCATCTTTTTTAATAAAAAATTTGTTTTATTTTAAATCTATCTTGTTTGTTTAAAGTGTGTAAAATTAATTATAAGTTAAGATTATTTTTTCAGAACTAAAAATATTTTTTTAAAAAGGCTATTATTTTAAGTTTTTAATTATTTGATTTCAGATTATTTCAAAAGTTTTGAGAAAGAAATACCTATTTTTCCTCAATCAAATAATTTTTTTAATAATTCATTATATTTTTTGGTAATTTAATACATAAAAGTAATTTTTTTATACAATTCAAATAAAACTCTTTATCATAAAATCGATTATGAATTAACATATCCAAACATAAATTATTTTTCTTATAATCAATTTTCTTAAAAATCGATTATACACATAATCGATTTTTGATATAATTTTTTTCACAACTAATTCAATCACGCACTCATACTTTTGATAATCCTCCATCGAAAGTTATGTAGTATTCTCATTTGGAATCAAATAATTGTAACACTTTTACAGAAAATTAATCATTTTGTGACAACTAAATTATTCATAATAACGAATGTCATTTAAAGTTTTTTCTGGTGACAATTTCTTTTGTAATTGTAATTTTTTGGCTGTACATTTAGTAACTATTTATATACTTATTCTAACATAAACGTTGCTACAAACATATTTTTTCTTATTAATATATAAAAGACAAATACATGAATAAATTATTAAGAGTTTTGATATTTGCACATACTTTATCTTTTTAAAGTCTTCACATACTTTAAAATAGACTTATCTAGGTCCTTAATTATTTTAGACTCAATGTATTTTTTTTTTGTTGAGTTTAGGTGACCTTTTAAGCCAATTCATCATGGTTTGATATTAAATAAATTATTATTATTTAATATTTTTTTAATATATTATTCTGACATTTTTCTAAATTCTTAAACTTTGATAAAGTATTATAATTCTTTATAATTTTAGTTATTATGTCCTTCACTTATTATGTAATTATTAATTAAATTGGATCTTGATATGAGTAAATAATAGTAGATACAAGTAAATTTATACAAATAGAGAAAAAATAATCAAAATATTACATAAAAAAATATTTTGTGTATTTTAATTAGGTTGACTTGGTCTTAGCCTAGCTTAACTTGGACCCCAATATGATTAAGTCCAGGTCATTAAAATTGTCTCGATCAAAACTTTGAGCTGGGACTCGGGTTATGTTCAACTCGGCCCGTGGGCACCCCTATTCGAACCCAAAAGTATGATGGTTACGAGTTCTCTAATAATGAAAACTTTAGGAATCGAACTTTTGATCCAACACCTGCTATTAGAGCCACTTACCACTCCCATCAACTATTTGTTAGTATTGTAGGATAATTCTAGTTATGTTATGTAGGGGCAATATATATATATAGGCATTTGTTAGCTAATATTCTAAGGGTATTGGTTAATGAATTAAAATAATAAATATTAAATGTAAAAGTAAAGTATTTAATATCTTGAAATTTTAAAAATTATTTAATTGTTTTTTTATTTACTAATTAAAAGTATTTAGTGAAAAGTAATTACATTGGAGAAGAACTCTTACACCAATCTCTTAATGAAGAAATAAAATAATAGCATATGTTTTTAATAAAGATAGAGAATAATGAAACCTGTAAGTAATGAAATAAGAGAATTTAACACCAATTATTAAATAAAAAATAGAAAAAGGAAAAAAATATATTTAATAAAAAGAAAAATTACCTTTTAAAAGAGTAAAATTTTTCATAAAGTATTAATAATTTATACTTTATTTAAATAATTTAATAATATAACAAAATATTAACAATAAGTGTTGAATTTTTTTACATAATCAACAAACACACAGAAAAAATGCACACGTGTAAGTGGTATTTTCAATATATTAATATATTATTTAATTAAAATATAAATTTTTAATATCTTATGAAAATATTTTACAAAATTTTAAAATTACATTATTTTATTTTTAAATAATTAAATTTATTATTATTTTTAATCTTTTTCATTCTTTCATTCAATGAGAAGAGTTAAAATCTTTTTCTTTATTAAATAAGAATTCTATTATTCTCTCTCTTTATTGAAAACATCTTTTTATTTTCTTTCTTCATTAAATTTGGTAATTCTAAACTACTAAATTAAAATAGAATCAGTAGTGAAAGATAAATATAAAAAAAATTTCTCTTATATTGATGTCAATTGATGCTTTGTGGTGTGATAAAGTAAGCAGAAAAAGCCTCGCCCAAAAGTATAACTTGTAAACATAATTATAGAGACTCTAATACTATGTCAATATTCAACTCTTTCAAAAACTTAAACTCTAACATGAAAAAGGCACATGAACAATTTTATATCTTTATCATGAACTAGTAATTTGTAAGCAATAGGATACTTATTCTTACTGTCCCTAAACATAATCATATGGGCATGGAATTAAGATCATATTTCAATTTGTTTGACCATGATGCTAAAAAAATATGTTATCCATTGATGTCATTAATTATTCCAAATTATAAACAAATTATTGGACAGATTCTTTTTACTTGTTTACTCCTCTCATGAACATGCATTACTTCACCCTTAGTACTTCCCCACCCCCGAGCGCAATCTAGCAAGCTGGTCATCGTGACTGGAAAAGTTAAATAAGTCGCCAAAGTAATGTGAGCACCTATCCTGGGAAATAAGCATTGAAATATACGATTTTTTTTATTTTTTTATTTATTTTTTTGCAATTCTACAAGGAAAAAAAAATAAAGTATATTTCAATTTGGACTGAGCAAAACACAAGTCTTCACACTAAAAAAAAATTTGTTTTTTTTTTAAGAAGACAGACAATCATAACATATATATTTTAGCGTAATCTCCAGCGAATTAGAAAAAAAAAAATCTAAGTAATAACTTTAAGGAGGATTCACATATGCTATCAATATTTTACAGAAGTTGAATTCATATTAGGACACCCCAGCGGAATTGGTCATGTTTTCAGTTTTGGGAAGTCATATGCAGAGAGTTTAGATGGGTTAATTTGTGTAAACTTTACCTAAACATACTCGTCAATCGGTTTATAGTACATAGGACGCAAATATATATATACTAGAGTATATATTTAGCAATATATATGGTTGTGCTAATTTGTGTAAACTTTACCTAAAGTATATACTCACCCCTATACGTACATGTAGCGACAAAGTACTATGAGCCTGATAATGTATATCCACGCGAGTTTACTATCCATGTTTGTCCCATTAATTTTCCATATGTTTTTCAGAATATTTTATCATCAAACAAAAGGAGCTGAAGTGAGATGAATTCGTGTTTGATGAATTCGGCTAAAAAAAAGAGAGAAAATAGATCTACAAAAGGAATTTATTCATAACTTCCTACTTTCTACCAACAAAATAATACTAAATTAACAACCAGCTCCTATAATAATTGTTTAGCGTTGTTTCATCGTTTAGTAGGAAAAATTAATAGAACATAACCCAAAAAACGAAAGTTCTTCTACCTTGTTGCCATGCATAGTACAGTTAATATTCAACATTTGAATATTTAGCCAGTGAATGTTTAGTTGTGAATTTTGCTAGATTCATCGAATCTATCCAATCTCGTATGTACATGTGTGAAAGAGTACTACGTACCCGCACCATGAATTTAACTATCCAATCCAAGTCATGTTGGTGACAAAAACTAAATATTTTTATTTAAAAAAAAGAAAAATAGAGCAATATATCCAGCCATTAAAAATAAAGAGATATATAATTATAATGGAGTATGTTTGGTATTTCCTTAAAATTAAAAGTAAAAAATTCAGGATAATTTTTTTTTATATAATTTTTCGTTTTAAAACTTTTACCTAATTTTGAAAGGAGACTAAACATATGCCACGAAAAATGGCGTGCGATTGATTTAATCATTTGAACTAGAGCGTTATATGGCCCAAAATGTCTGCTGTGATATTTGAATAGATTCTTTCTTCACATTGATTCCAAGTCCACCTCCTTTGTCTGTTTCCAACAAAGTTGGGGACAACCTCCGGTGATTTGCTTGCTAGCACCTAGCAGGGGCGGAATCACGTTGGAGAAGATGAGCTTTTGAAAATTTGAAAAAACACCTTTCAAATTTTTATTTTTTATTTTTATAAAATATAATTTTAACCTCTATAAAAATTGCATTTTGCCTCCCCAAAACTTTTTATCCGGTTCCGCCCCCAGTGCATGAAGCTTCTTTCCCCCTTTCTGCAATTAGGATTCAGGCCCATTCTTTTATAATAGACTAGTCTCTGGAGACTAACTGTCAATTTCTTTTTATATCTTTTATTAATTTAAAGAGACTAACTGTCAATTTCTTTTTATATCTTTTATTAATTTAACTATTTAAGTTGTTTGTCCTTGTAGGTTGTTCATTCAAAAATCTTAATGTAACGAAAAAAACTATCGATTTAGTAATCAATAAATATTTTTTCTTCGTTAATTATTTGAGTTTGAATGGTAAGATTAAATCATTGCAATAATTAGCCGACCAAAAGTTTCAGTGACCTAAATATAAGTGTGGATGGGTTTTTTGCATAATACTTTCAAATATTGAGACTCATTTCTCTTTGACTAGCATGTTTAAGAATTTACTAATAATACTTGCACAAATTTTATTTTCACAAATCTTTCACAAACTTTTATATAATTCATTGGATTGGTTTCACCATAACTTTCTTAAATAGTAAAAAAAAAAAAATGAGGATATGCTTCAATCCAAAAAGAATCTACCCTACAATTTTGTGTGCTTTCAATTTTGGCTTCCGGATTCTTCTCCACTTTTTCTTCCTTTGACCACCGAACGGTTACTTAGAATGTGATACACATTTTACACGTCCCATTTAGACTCTAGTATGACCCATGACCAATCCGGCCATCAGCAACCTCTCTCTTCTCTCCCCTCTCTAAGTTAAAGTTGTCATCTAGTTTAATTTTGATCAATTATTAATTTAAATTTTTTTATATTATTATTTAATTATATATTATTAATTTATTAAAATTTTTTAATTATTATAATAATTACTTCAAAGTCTAATACTTTTAATAATGTGTTAATACATAATTAAATAACAATAAAAATAAACTTTACACTGAAAGTGAATTAAAATTAAATCTATATATATTTAAGCCATATTTTTTTACCACTTAGCAAATTCTAGCTCTACTCTTTGATAGATATCAAACTTGTCCTTTTTTTGAATATATTTGCAAACTAGCTAGCTTGGTATTTATTTCTTTCATGGATGAAATTGAAGTTCCTCATTATTTCATCTGCCCTATATCCCTCCAAATCATGAAAGATCCAGTAACTGTTATAACAGGCATCACATACGACCGAGATAGCATTGAGCACTGGCTATTCACCAACAAGAACACCACCTGCCCTGTCACCAAACAGCCTCTCCCAAGAGAGTCCTCTAACTTAACCCCTAACCATACCCTTCTTCGCCTAATCCAAGCTTGGTGCACCCAAAATGCCTCACTTGGTATTGATCGGATTCCCACCCCCAAGCCACCACTTCACAAGTTTCAAGTTCTCAAGCTCCTCAAAGACCTCACGGACCCCCAGCTGAAGGTCCAAAAGCTCAGGGAATTGAAATTGTTTGCCGCCGAGAACGAGAGAAATAAGAGGTGTTTGCTAGAGGCTGGTGTGCCAAAGGCCATGATCATGTTCATATTGGCTTGTTTTAGAAAAGGCCAAATTGATAAGGGTCTTGAAGAAGCTCTAAGTTTACTGCAGTTTGTTAATGTTCCAGCAGAGGAAACAAAGCTGCTTCTAGCGGAAAACGATCAAATATTGGATTCTCTAACGTGGGTTTTAGGCTGTGAAATGGAAAATTCTATTGCTGTGAAATCCCACGCAGTTTTAGTGCTCAGAACAATCATCCAGAATGCTAGCTCTAGTGTTCTGGAGATACTGAAACCAGAATTCTTTGAAAGCATTGTGAAGATTTTACGATATGGGATTACCCAACAAGGGATGAACGCTGCTCTTCACGTCTTGTTAGGCGCTTGCCATTGGGGAAGAAATCGGATCATGATGGTGGAAGCTGGAGCGGTTTTTGAACTCATTGAGATTGAATTGGGGACACCTGAAAAGAGAACCACAGAGCTCATACTCGGGATATTATTTCATCTGTGTTCTTGTGCTAATGGTAGAGCTCAGTTTCTGAGTCACAAAGGCGCCATTGCCGTGCTGACGGAGCGAATCTTGAAGGTTTCGCCGGCAGTGGATGACAGAGCCATATTTATTCTCTCATTGATATCTACGTTCTCTGGCACACGGGTGGTGCTTCAGGAGATGTTGAAGGTTGGAACTGTGTCAAAGCTTTGCATGTTCCTTCGGGCTGATCATGGCACATATCTAAAAGACAAAGCAAGGGAAATGCTAAAGTCTCATGCCGAGGTTTGGAAGAATTCTCCTTGCATTCCTGATCAGTCTTTCTATGCGAGCTTGCGTAAGCGAAATTAATGCAATGTCGTTCTCTTCATAACTTCGCTCTTCATGGCCCCATATCTTTTTTTGTCAATGTCTTCAAGAAGCAATTAATATTTGAAAGTAGTTTTCTTTCCATGTTGTATTTTGATGGTCCAACTCCAACCTCATAAAAAGAAAGGTACGGAGAGAATAGGAGACATCATGCGCAAGCGTCATATTATTCTTAGCTCTAGAATAAAGACATGCTCTAGGCTAAGTAAATTAATTTATAACTCTTACTAAGATGTATAGTGCTTTGGACTTAATTGGTTGCGTAATATTATTATAGGTTATCTTCAATAATTATTGAATTTACAAACTATGTACAACTATACAAGTGATTGTATTTGGTTTTAATTGAAAAAAGATTAGTGGGACAATCTAAATTCACAAAGGAGAGATTCCTCCACAACACAATGCTTTTTGTTTTCAATTTAATCATTCCATCTTCCGAGTTCTCTTTCTTGTCAAAATCTCAACTTGAAGGGCGCTTCCTGCATATGGTAATTGATGTTTTTGCCTAACTAGTGTTTTTATCATGGGATTTTTGGAACCCGATCCTCTTATTTTGGTCAAATCAGCTACACCTTTGCCAGATCTAAAACAAAAGGATGGTTCTTTTTTCTTGATTTTGGAACAGAGAGTTTGTTGCTGACCTTCCTCCTACTAAGAGTCAGAGGAGCCTTGAGGGGATGGAAGACACAGATTGCCATTCATGTTATTCGGCGGGGAGCATTTATGTTAAAGACATGATGACTCTTTGGTACTTATAATTACCATTCATATTATGACTTTTAGCATGTGTAATTAGCACCAGGTTTATAAAAATTTAATAGACGTATGGGGCGCATTTGATTTGTCATCATTCTCATACGTGAAATATTTTTTTTTTCTTCCAGAAAACGTTAATTTTTTTTTCTTCCAGAAAACGTTAATTTCTTTTTTTTGGGTGTAAAACGTTAAAAAAAATTTATATGAACTATTTTGGCATCAAATATTTTAAGAATTTAAGTAGTCTTGTATTCAGTACAACATTTAAAGTAAATTTAAAATTACACCAAAAAAAAGTAAATTTAAAATATTTATGGGATATCTAAAATGCGGAGATCTTGTATCCTCCAACATCCTATATTCGCGTGATATAGTAGGCTACTAGCATTTTAAACATAAAAGAGTAATTTTTTTAATAAAAAAATTGAATTTTATTTTATGTGATATATTTTCTAAACTATTGATTAGTACGCTTTATTCCTATAACCTTGAATGTGCAATTGACCATTTTTTTAATCATAGTATTGTTAAAATTAGCAACAGAATTTGATAGTTGAATTTTTTTATGAGAATAAATCACGACATTTTTCTTTATGATCATAACTTTAGAACATAAATTATATCCCACATAAAATAAAGTTGATTTTTTAAAATTTATTAAAAAAATACGAAATACTATAGCACCTTATTATATATTAATATAAAAATATAACGCTGTTTTCATTGTGAATATTTCGGTATCTATATATTTTTCCTAAGTATTAGTATCTATGATGAATTATCAAGTATTTATTAGTTACTTTTTTATATTTAATAGACTTTTGAATATATTTATAAAACCAACAATCAATAAATGATTGACACTCACTTTAGATATTATACTCATTAAGATAACATAACATTGATTCCTATTTTCATTGTTCAATTGCAAAATAGTAAGACTGTAAGACTTACATTCTTAGGGAAGCTAATGGATCAAATTAATTATTGATAACTCGAACGGGCTGGTTAATTGGTTTAGTAATTAGTGCTAAAGGTGGTCTTGTAATGCCAATTGGAGAAATTCGCAGTGTTGCGAGAAGAAGATATTTCTCTTTGTTTGTACTATTAAATGTGTATCATCTCAAATATAATATTAAAAATATAATTAAAGTATAAGACAATATAACTTACATAATTGAGACGGTACACATTTAATGATAGAGATGAAGAGAAATCTCTTTCTCTTGGAACTTCTAAGAAATTTTCTGCCACTTGGGCTATTGCTCCGTGCTACTAGGCACCCCTCTCATGAGGAAGAGAGAACCAGGCTGCTCCTACTAGTAACCTAGCTCCTTGCACACTAAGATAAAAGAGGAGAGGTTGTAATTAATGTGGTGTAACTGGTGTTAAGTACAAGGTTAAATTATTATTTTTTGGGTAGAGCAAGGTTAAATATTTAATTCTTATTGAAAATTTAACTTTTGATAGAATTGAATTAAATTGTTTGATTTATGTAGCTTAGTTATCTCACTTAATGGGATAAAACTAGATTGTTGTTATTATATTATCAAAGTAAAATTATTGGAATATTACGAAAATTTTCTTCACGAATATTTCAGGATTAGCCGCAAAAAAAATGTAGTCTTTCATGGGACTTTGTGGCTTATACTGGCAAAGTTCTTTGGATTTCCTCCTATTTACTTGGTAAGTACGAAAGACTAACCCCTTTAAAAATAAAAAAGAATAAAAAGAATAAAAATTTGTTCGGTTGCGGCTGACCGCTGTTTTTCACGGGGCATGCATCTTTTGACGTCCGCCTTATTGGGTTCAAACTTCAAACTGCTTCAGTTCATATGGTTAATATGGTTCTTCCCCGTTGCTCCTAAAACGCTTTTGAATTGCTCTATTCAACGCATTGAGAATGAGAAGCATTATAATCAATTTTTGCGATCATTTTTGGAAAGTTCACAATCATTTCCTTCCCCTATTAAGGCGCCCACTTTTTGACATGGTACGGGTACTTGTTGCCTAAAAAAACAAATCAGTGAAAAAATACAAACTAAGAATGAGTTTGATGAAAGGGTCCTTGCTCAGGTTACTAGTCAAGGAGTTATTAAAAAAAAAGATGGAACCATTAATATGTGTTATATAATTACAAAGTCAATCCTATAATAGATGGAATCAATTTTTTTTATTAATAAAAAAGATGGAACCATTAATATGCGTTATATAATTACAAAGTCAATCATATAATAGACGGAATCAATTTTTTAGTTCTCAGTTATGTTTATCAAATTAAATACTGAAAATTTAATCAAAAAAATTAATAATTAAGAGAGAAGTTAGGGTATTGTTAATGTGTTCTAAAAGTATTGTTTAAAAAGTATTTAATATCTCTTAATAAATTTTCTTAATTACTTAATAAATAAAATATTAAATACATTTTAAATTTTTAAGTTATTAAATGATCTACTTGTATATTTAATATTTTTTATTTTAATTCTTTAACAAATGTTCTAAAAGTACTCGTTAGCAAATGTAATATTATAATTACAAAGTCAATCATATGATAGATAGTTTATACAATACTCGATCAATTATACATTTAATTATTGACTTTGTTTGATATATTTTCATTGATTATCTAACTAATATTTTTACCAAATTTACCCCATATGTTAATTTTTATTAAACATTTTAATAAATAAGATTAATTTAGTAGTGAAAGGAATTTGTTAAAATAACAAAAAATAAATTAATTGCTTTAAATTGTATATTCTTGCGTATTAGTCATGTTTAAAGGAAGACAAACAAGTTATAAAGAAATACATTAACATTTTTAAGGAAATTTTGAATGTTTTAATTAGAAATACACATTAAAAAGTTTTTCCTAAAAAAACAACATCATGAGTATGAACACCAGGTTTCAAAAGAAAAAAAAAGTTATAAGCTTATGAGACACATATCATGAGAAAAAATTGAATATAATTTTTGTGAACAAATTTAAAACATATCCTCATAAATATTTTAAGGGATATATATATATATATGTATATAAATAATGAAAACCAACAATTTGATAAAAGGATGGGCTCAAATTTTGGGCTTCCCTAAAATCGTTTGAAGAAAAACTTACATATATTATTTAATATCATTTAATAAAAAAGAAGGAATGATTCCTTTTCTTTTCTAAATCCATTGAATATGAGGAGGATGAAAAAATGTGTGGGCCAGATAAAGTCAACCTCCTAAATTTATTCTTTTTATTATTAAATAAATACCAAATAAGGGATGTGCCTAATCATTAGGTTTCTTCCTTTCTTTTTCCACTTTCAAATTATATATTAAACAAAATCTTAATTTCAATTAACATAAAAATTAATTTAAAAATATTCTTATAGTAAAAAGAAGAGATAATTCAGCTATTCATATTGTAAAAAAATAAACAACTTTTTGGATGTTTTGTGCTAATATAGTGATGAAAAAATCTATTTAATTTAGAGTAAACACTTATTTATATTTATCAAAAATACATGTATTATCAGTTAAATTTTTTTATTATAAATATATTAAAAATATTTTTTAATATTAATTTTTGACATCAAATTAATTTTTTAATATTATTTTTATCTTCAAAATAATTATTTAATATTATTTTTATATTAAATTAATCAATCAAAAGTATCAATTTAACTAAATTAATAATATTTATATCTTCAGATTTCTAAACGTTAGTCTTTAGTTTATTATGTGTTTCATATTTAATTTGAAATAGCGCTCATTATTCAGTCTTAACATATTGCTAACCCACGCTGTCTCCGCCGCATTTAAAGCAAGTCAACTAATTTTGGCACATGGATTTAATGTTAACGTTAGGAAGACGATTGACCCGGTATGGCACTAGCCCTGATGCCACTTTTTTTGTTGGACAGCATCCCTGATGCCTTTAATTAGCGTGATTAAGTATATAATAATAATACGCGGGAGCAAAAAGTTATGAGTTTAATTTTCATTCAGGTAGTAAATTTTTTTTTTTATTTAATAATATATTGATATATTATTAAAAATGTTAAATTTTTTAAATAATTATTATAATAGTCAAATCTTTTAATAATTTATCAATACTTAATTAAATGATAATAAAAATTATTTACAATGATTAAATTAAAATTAAATTTGCTTATAATAATATTTGCACATATAAGTTAATAATTGCAGTAATATATTTATGTTTTAAATATAAAAATGTTACGTACACAACTTTTACAGTCATAACTAGAGACAAATCACATAACTGCCTGCAAAAATGTTACCTACACAATTTTATATTACTAATAAATTTAAAGGCATGTAACTATATTTATAACTAGATGTGGCGAATTGTAACTCCATCAAAGCAATGTTTAAAACTTCTAACCAAAAAGGTGATTTCTAAAACAGAGTATTTAATAATTTTAATTGATTAAGTTGTATATATAAAGCAGATTAATAAAATTTTATATTTTCTTTTTATACCATTAGATTTATTTTTAAATTAATTTGTGCTGAGTCGGGTCAATTACACAATTTTACATATAATCTAATGAAAAACACTAGTTTTTTTTTTGTCCCTCTTAAAATTCAGTTTAGCATTATCCAGCGTTAATTAGGTTACAGCAAATGGAAAACATAATTATCTCTAATTAAAGTAATATAAATAACACTTCATACACATAAAAACTTTACATATTTATGCATCATCAAATTTCTCAGTTAAATTAATTATGAGGTGTGACTTAGTTAGTAAAATAATGCAAACATTACGTGAAGTGTTTGAGTTCAAATTTTACTGGAAGTAATTTGTGGTTAAGGTCATGTCAATTTTCAAGCAAGAATTAGTTTAAAATCTAAAGGGTGTAAGGACACCTTGTAGTCTTACAAATAAAAAAATAATTCTTTAAATTTGTGCAATATTTCATCATTTTTTTATATTATAAAGTCACATAATTTAAATTTTTTACATATTTATTAATTTTTTTATCTCTTTAAATATTATATATAACATTTATTCAATTTTAATTTGGTAAATGACAACCTAGCTGGCTGGCTTCAAGATTAAATGATTACTTATATATTACATAACTATCACACATGATTATTTAAAACAATCATATGATTATTTTAAAAAATCAAATAACTTGATCTTTTAATCTTAATCACTTATATGAGATTTAACGATGATAATTTATTACTCTTATAATAAACTACTCTTATAATTAACTTGATATATATATATATATATATATATATATATATATATATATATATATGAAGATTCTTCCGGTACCTTCATTAATTAGTGACTAATATTTAGTTACATGTCTCACTTAATTAAAATATACATAAAATAAATATGTTTCAACTAAGTGGACACATGGCTACATATTGATCCCCGATTATAAGAGGGTATGTGGAGCACATTTTTTATAGAGCTTTTTCATGCACAAAATAATACTATGCTTTGACTAAGTGCATGCCCTTTATTTTTCTATATTATCCTTGCATTTAAGTTGATAATTATATTATATTAGTGTGAACGCAAAATTAAACTTTACCTTGCTAAATGTAATGAGGATAATGTGTTTATGCTTTGGCTAACTTCCCTTGTTTTTCATATATTATCTCCTTGCATTTAAGTTAATAATTATAAAGGCAAAATTTATACTTTACCTAAATGTAATGAGGAATGTGTTTGTTTATTCCCATTTGGGTTTTAAGAAATGTCGTTGTTTACCCACATCATTCGCTTTGCGGACATAAAAGTCACGCTACTTTAAAAAAGTATCCCAACAACTTTAAAAAAAAAAATATGCTTATTACTTTCCTCCTATGTAATCAGATGTTTCTTTATGAATGTGGCAATAAACTTAATTTCATCAGGTAATTAAACATAATACATTATTCAAAATAACCCTCTCCTGAATGACCAGTTCTTAAAATAAATGTAAAATCAATTATGTTATAAAAACAGAGGCTTAACCATAGAAGGTAATAGTAATAATAAATTTCGATATGAATAAAAAGTAAGTTTTATATATATATATATATATTGTGAAGATGTAGTAAAATTTTTTGGTATAAAGTATATATTAAATTTAAATTATTTTTAAAATAATGATTTTACTGAAGATTATATTTAATAACTTGAAAAATATAAATAAATTATATATATATAACTATCATTTACTCTGAATAGCACTAGCACAACGATTACCTAGTGTTTTAGCTTGTATGAAATTTTTTATGAAAATTATTTGTTATAACAAGTATAGTCATGCTTAATTTTTTCATATTTAAAAAAATGCAAAATTTAAATATTTATATAACAATCATGAATAACAAAAATAAAGACTTTATAAAGATTGTACAAAAAAAAAAAACTTTATAAAGATGTGGCACGTTTTCTGAAACTGAAAAGAAAGTGTTTAATAAAAAAGGAAAAGAAAGTGTTAAATGACCTAAGCGAGGATGATTGCAGCTCTTGCCCCACTGGGAAGAATAAATAGATGATTGATCCATGCTGCAGGTGCGCTGCACGTTGGATGTATATGGCCCCTCGTTTGGTTTGGGTTGGGTGGTGGCATTTGACATTTCGCGTAGCATATGCCATAATATGGATATATATCCATTATGCTGCGCTAGTGGTGCTGTCATATTAAGTACACATTGACTGGATCTTGGGTCATCACGTGACACATTTCATAGCCGACAATTAACGGTTACATCATCGTCCCCATCACCAAAATGGCAAAATGTTTAAAAGAAGTTAAATGCGCTCTTAATTTGTCTTTTCACTTACTTTTCTGGGCCTTTTCCTTTTAATTCTTAACTCCTTTTCCTTTTACACTCGTTTTGTTCATATGCTAATTGCTTAACCTTTTTTTTTTATTGACCCAAAAATTAGAACGTAATATGAAAGCTATTCACAACTTAACCCCTCGAATAGAAAAAAGGTGGTGGCAACGTGATAATCCTATATAGCTGAGGTGATTGAACAGGCCGACAAGAGTTATGATCTACACACGATGCTTTTACATACACGAATTGCATTGGTTACTTTCTATCTATAGTGGGAAATGACTCTAGATCCACCTGGTTGCCAAGCTACAGAAATATAATTAGATATTATATATGTTAATTATTAACCACTTGGATGAGTTACCAGCCCCCAAAGAAAGGGATGAGGTGTGTATTGATAGAACCTACGAGTAAAAGTTCACTTAGCCTTTTCTTTTTTTGGTAAATAAGTTCACTTTGTCTTTGTTCAATTGGACAACCCTACTCGTCGCAGAAGATTATTAATTACAGTAAAAACGAGAACCTGCTATGCGTTATTTTATATATATGCACCTTACTATTTCTTTCTTACATGTACCAAAAATAAAATTATCTTTCAAAGATTTTTTGGGAGAGTGAGTTGACCATGACATGAGATTGCTTGCTATATTATTTATGTTCGTATATGATAGCAATACAGCTAAAGACAACATTCTTTTAATAGGACGTGCTTTCGTTAATTATTCTATTTTCAGTTGTTTTATTTTATTCTTGGTCAATCACATTAATTAACTTTTTAATTAAGTAGTGCAACGGATTAGATCATTTGAACTCTCTATGAGACTAATCAATAATCGATAACTTAAAACATAAGAATTTTTATTGTCTTCCAATTAAAGTAACTCTTATTAAGGTTCAAACTTGTGTCATATTCAAAGAAAATCAGTCTATTTACCCGCTCAACCAATCATTAGTTAATTCTTGTTGTTTCAAAATTAATAAAAATACGTTTAGCATTAATTTTAATGTATTATATATAATTTGATCTTCTTTATTTATCTTTCAAACGCTGGCACATCACCGCCTATGTATTTTATGTAGCGATTAACATTAAAAGTAAAACAATGAAGTGTCCAACTAGCAAAAGTCGGATTTTGCGACCTAGATTCCAGCTGTGCACCTTGTTATATGATCATATATTATGATGAATATTTTTATTATTATAAAAAAAAATAAGCATAATCTTATAGCCCTCTTAATATGAACCAAACCGATATGAACGTCGAATGCAATTGCTTGAATATGAAGATTCCTCTCAACCTTTTTCAATCTGGAATAATTATTCTACTAAGCTTCATGCAACTATTGTATAAGATGACAATGCGCGTCATCAGTATTAATTCAGTTGTTTTGCAGCCGATGAAATAATTGAGTTAGTTTTAATTAAAGCATATTCAGTTTTAATTGAGTTGGTTCATATTAAGACGTTATTTAAAACAAAGTCATATTTATAAGGTACCATTTATATTAAGTCAAAAGTAAACACGCAATACCTTATGAAAGAACTAGCTATCAACGGCTTTAATAAATAAAAAAATTCCTATCAACGGAACTATTGTATCTAAGATATTTAGAGAATATTTGATAATAAAAAATCTTTCAAATTTGTTATCATAATAAAAATTTATCCAACGTCAAATCAAAATAAAATTACCAAAACTTCATAGAAATATGTGAATATAACTATGAATTTAATTAACAAAATATAATTTATATTCTAAAATTATAACCACAAATTATTGATTTATTATTATGTTTTAAAATTCCTAATTAGTTGAAATATTTATGTTTTAAATAAATCTAAAATATTTATAAATATAAAAATATGATTGAAAATGTAAAAACGTTCTTGGTCAAAGTAGCGGTGACAACTGAGATCCAAGTACGGCTGGAGCGATTGAAGAAGTTATTAGGATAACACAGCATGGAACACGATGGCCACACTGTCTCTACCCTATCCTATGAATCTTGTCAAAATTGAAAATTCCACTTTCTTACTCTACAGTTTACATGTTTGCTAACGATTAATAAGGCCATTAAGTACTTCTTACTTCTTAATAATTTGTTTTAATTATTTAATAAAAAATTAAATACTTTTAGATTCTAAAAATATTAAATACTTTATTTTTATATTTAATATTTTTATTTTATACTGATCACACCAGTTAGTAAATGCTTACATATAATACGGGACGATATCATATAATTATGATACTTATAGTGATTTTTCAATATTTATTATTATTTTTATAGTAAATATTTTAAAAATTTATTAAATATAATTTACGTTGTAATAGACATTTTTCTTTGTCGGCCAGCAGTCAAATCCTAACGTATAAGATTTAAAGAAGCGCAGCTTCTAGAGAGAGAAAGTGAAAGGGTATAATATATAAAGCTAGCAAATCCCCCATGTGCCATTAATGTTTCACCCTCTTGTTTCTATTCCCGTTTTGTCCTGTTCATGTTTTGTTTTTTGACAGCGTCTTGTTCATGTTAAGGACTAGGTAAAGTTGGTCATTCTTGAGTTGAGCCCATCCATTGCTTGAAAAAGTCATCACCCTCTCTCCTTCGAATGGAGGCTCTAATTTTTGCGTGTTCTGACTTTCCCACAATTGGAACACGCGTATAAATAAGAGGAACCCCGCTCTCTCAGGTGTCAACTCACAACTGCCAAAGTATTCAAACCATTACAACTCCTTCAATTCTCAACCCTTTTCATCATATATCTGCTAGCTAGCTAGCTACCTCTTCTTCTTGTGATCTGAATCTGAGTAAAAGGCTTTTAGATTTTCTGCTTCAGCCTTCAGGTTCTTGGTAAGATATGGACGAGATTGATGTTCCTCCATTCTTTATCTGCCCCATTTCATTAGAAATCATGAAGGATCCAGTGATTGTCTCCACCGGTATCACTTATGACCGAGAGAGTATTGAGAAATGGCTGTTTGCTGGGAAAAACAAGACCTGCCCAGTGACCAAACAACAGCTGTCAGATTGCACTGATCTCACCCCGAACCACACCCTTCGGCGATTGGTTCAGGCATGGTGTACCATGAACGCTTCTCACGGCATCGAAAGGATTCCAACTCCTAAGCCTCCAGTCAACAAAAACCAGATTACCAAGCTTATCAAAGATGCTTCTCGTTCGCCTCTGTTGCAGATTAAATGTCTCCGAAGGCTTAAATCCATCGCTTCTGGGAGTGAAACAAACAGACGTTGCATGGAAACCGCGGGTGCTGTTGAATTCTTAGCATCAGTTGTAACGAACAACATCAATTCTGCAGCTTTACCCGAATTAGAGGCTAACCCAGATGATGGGTTTGACTTGAAAACCGGTGCAGGAGACGAAGCCTTAAGCATCCTCCATAGTCTTCATGTATCTGAAGCTGGATTGAAGACTCTCCTAGGCTTCAAAAGCGGAGAGTTTATTGACTCGTTAACAAGAGTCATGCAGAAGGGAATCTATGAGTCGCGAGCTTATGCAGTTTTATTGTTGAAATCTCTGTCTGAAGTAGCTGATCCAGTGCACCTATTCCATTTACGAACTGAATTGTTCGTGGAATTAGTGCAAGTCCTGAAAGATCAGATTTCCCAGAAGGCCTCAAAAGCGACACTCCAGACACTGATCCAACTCTGTCCTTGGGGTAGAAACAGGATCAAAGCAGTGGAAGCAGGGGCTGCTTCGGTTTTGATAGAACTTCTTCTTGATCGTAAGGACAGAAAGCCTTGTGAAATGATGCTAGTGTTGTTGGAGTCGTTGTGCCAGTGTGCTGAGGGGCGAGCAGAGCTGTTGAATCATGGAGCAGGGCTAGCCATCGTGTCAAAAAAGATTCTAAGGGTTTCGATGATGGCAAACGATAGGGCTGTGAGGATTCTGTTGTCCATTTCCAAGTTCTCTGCAACTCCAAGTGTTGTTCAAGAAATGCTGAAACTGGGTGTGGCAGCAAAACTCTGTTTGGTGCTTCAAGTTGATAGTGGAAACAAGGCGAAAGAGAAAGCAAGAGAGATACTCAAAATTCATGCTCGCGCATGGAGGAATTCTCCATGCATACCGAGAGATTTGCTTTCTTCATACCCAGCTTATGTGTGAAACGATAATTTTGGCATTCCTCTTTTAGACAAATTTTTCCTGTCTGTTTTTGTTTTTTGTTTTTTTTGTACAGAATTATTAAGATAGGACAATTAGGAATAAGGGATAGGCATGGGCATCAACTATTGCCCATAAAAGGTATAGATTGGGTAGCAATTTGGTTTTCATATGTTTATGTTTCCTGACAATTAAGTACACTATGTAATGGATTACTGACAAAAATGGTTAATCATACCCATTTTGTTTCTGACTTTTATTCCTTTTTTGCCTTTACATGATTTAATTGCTTGAAATGCTCGAAATTGAATTTGGAGTGAACAAAAGCTGTAGGTATGTCTTAATGAAAAATGCCATATAATACTATGGCAAGCTGTAATCATAGAGATATAGTGATAAGAATTTTGAGAAGTCACGGTGAAAGAATTTTCAAATGGGGAAAAAATAAACTAAGTCTGTGTTTGAATTAAATTTTATAAATTTAATTTTAGTCAAAAATGAGTTTGAGTAAAATGATTTATGTTTGGAACTTTTATCTAAAAATTAATTTTAGTCAGAAATGAATTTAAGTAAAATAATTTATGTTTAAAAACCTTTATGTGAAAATTGATTTTATCAAAATGAATGTTGTTTGAATAGTGTTGATAAAAATTATTTTTGAATATGTAATTACAAATAATGCAAATAAAAGTTTGAAATATACAACTTGTGGAAAGTTGCATGAACACGCCTATTCTCTTTATTTGGTAAAAAATAAAAAATAAACAAGGAGGGGAGAGGGGTTGAAAGAGAAATTGTGTGAAGTAAAAAGGCAAAAAAATAAAAGATCTTCCGCCTTTGTTTTTTTGATTGGGAACCGAAAAATAGACGTAGTAAAACTTAAAATCATCAAATGATTAGAATCGAACAATCACGCTACAACAATTTTTTCTGTTAGATCAAACACTCTCGCTTCATGGAACAATCAATGAGAGTGGCAAGGCAACAAAGAGAGGAACATGAGAGCCTTGGGAAGTTAGCTTTGGTGCATGGCCATCAATTCACAGTCATTTGAAATTGCATGAGGACAGAGTTGGAAAGTTAATCTTTGAGAGTTAGTGTTGAACGCTCAACGCCCAACGCAGAAGCAAGTTTAGGATGCTTCAACTCTAATGAGCGTTTTGAGTCAAAATCAATTTTGATAAAAGAGAGCCAAATATGTTTATTTCTCCTAAATCATGTTTGCTATGGCCTAAATGGGAGTTTAGTTTGGCAAATGCCAAAGGAAACACACTAAAATCAAGATTTATGGTTAATGTAATTACTGTTTAATTAATCATTAATTATTACTTAAACTTGGATTAATCATTTTTTGGACTCTAGTTAATTTTTTTCTAGATTAAAAATATGTATATAAGATTTCCTAAATTGCAATCTTCTCATTAGTTTAAAAGATTTAAACTAAAAAAGAGAGAGTAAAATCATCAATTCCAAGAAATTGAAACTTTATTCAAGCAAGAGCATAACTTAAGGGTTATTGAGACGAGATTATTGTAGTGAATGAGTGGACATACAATAAAAGATAATATCATGATGACTGTATTCGAGAAAAAGTTACAGCAACACCTACTGATGAAAAAAGATTGAATCTCGTATAAGATGATTTGGTCATATGAGAAAATGACTAATAGAAATGACCAATAAAAACCCTAGTAAGAATAGTTGATCATATATATGGAGGAGAGCCTCGTAAAAAGAAGTAGAAGAAGACTAACAAAAAAAAGAAAAATTATTAAAAAATACCTTAACCTAATGATTTTTTCAAAAATATGATTTTTAACAAAGCATAATGGCATTGTTATATCCATATAATCAACCCCAAGTAATGGAAAAAAGCTTTTGTTATTGTTGACTATACAGGAAACTTCTTGATAATATTATTGCATTTGCAGATTTTTTTTTATGGGAAAAAGATTGTTTAGTAAAAATAGTCATGCACGAGTTACTGCTTTTTTTCTTTGGTAGACTACTGCTTTCTATCTGGTGCGTTACCTTCTGTTTTTTCTTTTTTATTCGATAAGCCATATAGATAGATTTTAATATGTCTACTAATCGCTACTCCTATATCATTGACAGGAATGAGTAGTGATCATGAGCTAGCTAGAACACGACCAAATCTGTGATGGTAGCTGAACCTGATCAAACCAGGACAGGTGGTCGTTCACTAGTAGTTTAAGGATTTAATTGCCTCCAATGGAGGACAGGTCTAACTTTCTAGATCCAACCAGAATAAAAGGGAATTAGTAAGTTCCTTAAACAACCTTAATCAGTTGTTTTATTTTCGGGTTTCTTTTTATCACTTCTTCTAAATTTGGGGAATTAGTCATTCTGCCTCAAGTCACAAGGCACCTACTCAGGATTCCAAGTAATTTAATTACTTCCATTTTGGACCAAGTAACTGGTTCTACATTGTAAGATTTATACTATTTTTGTTATGGTAAGGGACTTATAGCCTAATGAAACCCAATTTCTTTAAGATATATTAAATTACGGGTGTGACATGCAGTGAGTGCAATACTCACACGTAACCTACATTTCCAATTCCCTTACTGGATACCTTCATTGTTACCAAATAAAATAAAATAAAATAAAATAATTAGAGAGTTACTATATCACACGATTCTTTTTCTCTTTTTTCATTCACGAAACACCTACGGATGATGGCATAACCAATTTTTCATTTTTTTTCTCAGCCTTTACTATTACAAATAAAAAACAATTTATTTGAAAATCAGCAATAAAAACAGACTTCAACTCATTCGTAAGGCGTTCTACGAAATTACTTTCGTAGCAATGAGCATTTTCCATACTATTATTGTTATAATTGGTCCATCTTTAAGTTTCTGCAGTACTATATATATGATTATTATTAAGAGAACTATTCTTACACACGATTTGAAGTCATACCATTAACATATGTGCTAATTAATATATTTTGATTTGAAAAAAATTGTTCCACAGGCACAAGTGTAACAATGGTATGTGTACAAAAGTGGTGTGCAACTAGATAGACTACTTATTTATGAACTCAAATATCATTTGCTCCGTTTAGAACTAATTAACCTTACGAGTACTTGTAGAGCCGCCCCTTTTTCTTTATGTGAAAGAGTCATTGTTATTAAGTTGTGAAATGCACTTCAGACTAGTTCAGCAAGAAAGATTGCAAAATAAACAAATAATTTTTTTTGTTGCGATATGCACTTCTAGAAAATGAACTCCATGGGAATTGGGATAGGAGCATAACTATGATGTTCAAACTCAGACCAAACTATTTCCTGTAACATTTAACGCCTAAAGCAATTTGTTAATTTATTAATAAGAAACTTCTTCAACTATATACTGAACCAAAAATAAATTGATAGAAGAATCAATGACACGTCATGGAAAGAACAGTGTGATCAGTCAGGAACCCGTGCGGGTCCTGGATTAATTACAAAAATTCTTCCAAATCAATAATCCTCACGAATTAATCAAATTATTTTATAGTTTTAGACTTTAATTAGTATTAGTTTATAAGCTTGCACATGGTATGATGGTAATTCCACCCCTTAAATCTCGCTAAGTTTAACCGACCACGACCATCACGGCATGAACAGTGTCTGAGATGAGCAATTGATCTCATGCGATATATGGTGATGATTGTCGAAGCATAAGATACAAGAGATCAGTTATATAAATACTGTTTTCTCTGTAAGATGGATTTTTATCAATCTTGTAAATAAACTATGCGTTTTTGTCGACTCGAAGTTGATTGTGGAGGTCAGTTTCTTGGATCGTGAGTTTTTCTGGGATCATGTGTCGCACATAATTTTATGTCAGTGGTTGCTCCCTTTTCAAGTCTGTAGTTTCAGACTTTCAGTTTGTCTAAACTTTCAAACTTTGAATAACCCCCACCAAAAAGGAAAAAACTCTCTAGTGGCCAACTCGCTACAAAATGTGTGGTTCTTAATCTTCACCAATTGCCAGCTACTGTTCATTTAACGTGGAGTTCAATATATCCATGAACATGAAAGAACATGTTTTAAATATGATTTTCTGACCGAATTAATGAGAAAGAGAGATCATGAGCTTGAGTTGGCCATTGATCAGTGACCAGCCGCAACTTGGGTTAGGTCCAAGCAGTTAATCATTTTATAATTCATGCAGTTGATTTCGATTTCATAGGGTTGTTGAGAGCCCCACCAATTAATTGTAAACAACTTTAATTAGTACCCTTCTGATGACCCAAATACTTGTAGGTTCAACACACAATTAGTTAAATTCCATCTTCAAATTAACGTACCTTCGTGGTGACGCATAGTCAACTCGTTCGATCAATAAAACAAAAATGGGATACATAGTCTATACAGGAGGGATTCCTTAAACCAGAATAGGAATCGGAATAGCTGGTTATGTTAATTGTATTTATTCTCATGATTAGTTTTTAATTAGATACTTGCTTAGGTGTCCGTTTTTGTTAATTAGTTGTCAAAGTCAGTTTAGAGTATAAATGTAGTTTTTGGCCTCTGTAACAAAACAGTTTTTAGATTCTGTTATTTTTCTTCAATCAATGAAATGAGCACATTGCTCTTCTTTCTTGTGCAAATCTGAATTCTACATGGTATCAGATTGAGTCTTCTTGAAGCTTCCTCTCCAATTGAGGCCCTCTGATTCTTTTTTTCTGATTCATCGTCTTCTTCTTCGCAATTTCATTTGCGATTTTCTTCTTCGTTCATCAATTGTGACCCTAATTTTCTTCAATTCAACTCCTTTCATGGCTTCTCAAAATGACGATGTCATTCTTGCGCCTGAATCTCCTCTTGTCTCGGTTCACACAAATCGTTCCAATAGCAATGGCGGTGTCAATGGAAACTCCACTGGCAGTTGTTCTTCACATCATAGTTACCAACATGACCTGCTTGATCCCTATTTCTTGCATCCAAGCGATAATCCAGGTATCGTTCTGGTCACTCCTCCCCTGACGAACGACAACTATCAATCTTGGTCTCGCTCCATGCATGTGGCATTGCGATCGAAGAACAAAATCAGATTTGTGAACGAAACCCTAACTCCACCTGCTGAAACCGATCCAAACTTCTTTGCCTGGGATCGGTGCAATACCATGGTCACCTTGTGGCTATTCAATTCTCTTGATCCAGACATCAAATAAAGTGTGACGTGGATGGAAACTGCTGCTGAGATTTGGCAAGATCTCAAGAACAGATACTATCAAGGTGATGTCTTCGACAAGGTGATTCCAATATCACCACTTATTACAACTAGTTTAAGAAGTTATGCCAAGAATTAGAAGTTTTTCAACCTCTTCTTGTGTGTTCTTGTGCCACCAAATGCACCTACCCTGGCTACCCCAAAATGAAAGAATATCGTGACATTGCTTATGTCCTTCGATTTCTCAAAGGACTGAATGAGCAATATGCTCTTGTCTGTTCTCAAATCATGCTGATGCACCCTCTTCCAGATGTTAACAGGGTATTTTCCATGGTTTTACAACAAGAAAGGCAATTCCATACTCATGTTGATGACTCTAAATTCATTGGCTCTACTTCTGGAAATTCTGGCAACCCTAGTATTCTTGGCAGAGGAGATAATAGAGGATGAGGATACCGTGGAGGTCGCACTAATTCTGGCATAAGTTGTGGCAACATAATTTGCACACATTGCAATAGAATAGGATACACGGTTGACACTTACTATAGAAAACATGGATTTCCTCCTCATTTGCAAAAGAATTCTTCTGTCAACCACTTTGCATCAGAGGATGATGATGATGCTAATCCAGAAGACACCAACTCTGTTTCTTGTGCAGAGGTCACTGGTGACATAAACAAACTGGTTTTGACTCAAGATCAGCAAACAGCTTTGTTAGCCTTGCTCCAAGGTTCAAGTTCATTGCCTTCTTCAAATGTTAATCACTTCACTTCTCAGGATACTCTTCATTCAGGTATTGTCCTAGCTCTCCCTCCTCATCCAAAACTAAATCATTGGATTCTAGATTCTGGAGCAACAGATCATGTCTGTTTCTCAACATCCTATTTTTTATTTCTCAAAAAGATTCATCCAATTTCTATTCACCTTCCTAATGGCTCGACCCTATTAGCACAATATGTAGGCACAATGGTTTTCTCTTTTGCACTTTATCTTAATAATGTGCTATTCATTCCTAATTTTTCTTTGAACATCATTTCCATTCCAAAACTCACATCTTTTTTGAATTGTGAACTAATTTTCAATGCTGAAAAATGTATGATACAGGATCTTCCTACCCGGAAGATGATTGGTGCAGCTGAGATGCACAATGGCTTGTACATACTTCATCATCCTACTGCCCAGCACTCTCATTTTCAACATGTTCTTTCTATTGTAAAGGCCTACTCATCTGTTAATACCACTGCTATTGCAGGTTCTTCTATCACTTGTACTATTTGGCATAAGAGATTTGGCCATCCATCCCCAGCAAAACTTTTACAAATTCAAAAATGTTCTCCTTTTATCAATACTTCAAAATCTGTAATTCCTTGTGATGTTTGCTTCTATGCAAAACAAAAATGACTTCCTTTTTCCTGATAGTAATTCTGTTTCTTCTAGTTGTTTTGATTTAGTTCATATGGATATTTGGGGACCATTGTCCATTCCATCTATGTTTGGTCATAAATATTTCTTAACAATTGTGGATGATAAAAGCTATTTCACTTGGATTTTCTTAGTGAAGCTAAAATCTGAAGCTTCTAAATTGATTCAAGCCTTTATTTCTATGATTCAAACTCAATTCAATATGACCATCAAATGCATAAGAAGTGACAACGGAAATGAATTTTTTTAAAAACAATTTTACCAAGAAAAAGGAATACTTCATCAAACTTCTTGTGTTGGTACGTATCCCTCAACAAAATGGTATTGTTGAGAGGAAACATCAACACATTTTAAGTGTTGCTAGAGCACTCCTTTTTCAAGCAAATCTTCCTAAATGTTTTTGGGCACATGCAGTTATACATTCTGTTTATCTCATTAATCGTTTACCAACTAGGTTTTTATCCTTTAAATCTCCTTATTAGGTGCTATACAATAGCAATCGTGATTTACACTATTTGAAAGTATTTGGATGTCTATGTTTTGCTTAATCCCTTGCCACACATCGAACGAAACTTGATCCTAGGTCTAGGAAATGCATTTATCTTGGTGTCAAGTTTGGAGTTAGAGGCTATCTCCTATTTGATTTACAATTTAGACACATTTTTTTGTCAAGGGATGTCACTTTCTTTGAAAATTGTTTTCCTTTCACTGCTGCAAAATCTCAGCAAACCTCTCATTTTTCTGTTACTTCTCCACACAATCCTTCTTATGATTTCTTCTATGATTACCATACATGTCATGATCATATGCCCTCTCATGCATCACAGCCTATACCAGTTTCCTCATCATCCATACCAGTTTCTGCACCTGTATCATCAAAATCAGGTTCTGAATCGCATTCTGCACCCATGACATCAGCACCTCATGCATCAGCCGAATCAGGTTCTGCACCCACATTAGCACTTGACTCTACCTCTTTCTCACAAACAAACCCACCAACCCCTAGACATTCTTCTAGGATCACAAAAACGGACAGCTAAGCAAGTATCTAATTAAAAACTAATCATGAGAATAAATACAATTAACAGGTTATACGAGAGATGTAGTTATGAGTTGTGCTGAAATTCTTAATTTTTTTATTATTAATCTTCTTTTAAATATTGACGTGTCAGCAGAAGTCAGCATTGCTATATTATTCAACAAATTAAAAAAGTAAGAGAAAACTGCAAAAAGAAAGAAAGAAAGAAAGTCTATGGTAAGTGAAGTATCTTTAGTTAATGTAAAACATTCTTCTTTTCTTCGTAATTATAATAGTAGTTTTTGCTAATTTGAATCATATCGAAAATTGCCACATCTAGCTAGGATGAGAATTGCCAGAATTATTGGGACTTCTAGCCAGCATTAGTCGACAAATATCTCCGAGAAGTATAACAAAATGAAATGCTGGAGGCTCTTATGATCTGGTTATAGTTAACCACTGCAAAAGACCTTATTGTTGTATTCACTCCTGTCTCCTTCAACGTAAGTTATGGAGCTACAGTTGTGTGAAGCCAAGGAATTGGTTCTTGTAAGCTGAAGAGTAATGCCTACAAAAGCAACCATATATTTCTCTACTTACATGTTCAAAATCGACTTATAACAAATGAATGTTTGCAGAAGCCAAATTCCAACTATATATCTCTATTAAACGAACTCTAGCTTGAGAGGATGAATAATTCCCTTGCCTGCAAAACCATATTTTAAACCCAGGAAAGTGTAAAACTAGACTGACGTATAGATTGATACGTGTTGATAAAGAGGAAAGAGTTTACAGTATTTTGGAATAGAGCCCCAAAGACTGTATTTGCTTACATCTTCAAATTATTTAGTAGTAATTTTGATCCATCCTATACATAGCTATATATAACAAGCAAAACAAGGCAACAATGAATAATCATATTTTATCAAGGCCTGGAAAAAGAAGAATCCTTTGGCAAATCGAAGGGGCTCCAATTACCCATTAACAAGTCTTCGTCATGAGCTTCAGGTCCAAAAAGTGGAGGTTGTTTGGCTTGCAAGGCATGGTTTACCATCATCTGAGAATTGGACCACAACATATCATGTGAGCCTGCCTCTTCACCTGGCAACGGTGGTAACTCAAAATTGATAGTATCATGACTACTATATTGGTCAACTATATATTCTTGATGCTTCTGCATAGAGTTAAACCCGAAAAAGTACATTTGGACGTTACTCTCACTGAAATGGGATTCTGTGGATTGTTCAGGAAGATTCAAACACCCAGTAAGACCAAGTTCTTCAGGGAAAGTACTTTGGCCGACATCAGTGTTGGATAGGCTTGAATACTCTAGAGAGGGATGAAAAACTGTTTGCATTTGATCTGGCTTCTCAAGCCCTGCTCTTGAATCTGGCTTCTCAAGCCCTGCTCTTGAATCTGGCTTTTGATTGAGGAAATTTGCATAAACTCGTGCAAGATCAATATTTGGACCATCAGACACCACTGAAGAGCTAGAAGATGAAGTCGTTCTCGGATCATCAGAATGCCCAACTACGTTATTGGCTGAAGGGAGACCGTCAATGAATTGTCTTAAGGTCTTATTACCCCGTCTGCTTTTCCGGCAGCCACCACCAACAGGCACATTGCGGAGAGATCCTCCTTTGGTCCAGTACCTTCTGCAGCCCTTGCAAAAGTACCGTGGTTGGGTTGAGCTGTAGTTATTATAGTAGCAGAACTTGGTGTTGGAAGAATCACACCTGGGACAATTTGGTGATATCTCAACATTAGGCTTCCACCCTTTCTCCATCAGACCATCACCACTAGCCTCTGCCTGCATCTGGGTCATCCAAAATATATGTCCCGCTCTCTATGTGTTTGGTTGTGGGCTGAGAGAGAGAGAGAGGGAAATCTCAAGAAAAGGTGAAGTGCTAAAGACTATAGTTATATTATATGTGGTATTGGTGAAGGCGAAGCTTGAGCTCCTAAAGCACATTGAGTGTTGGGGTTAAATTTGTTTTGCAATGCACATGAGAGAATTTGGACACGATCTTGGAAATGTGTATGCACCTAGCACCCATGCACATGCGCATGCATGGCTTAAGTCAGCCAGGTAGTGTGTCACTGCCCCGTGGGCTAATACATGGTGTCGGTGTTTAGAATACGTGGCATGATGATGTTGGTGGAGATGAGGGTGATTGGGGAAGCAAAGCCCTCGGCAGCATCATTTCAGGTTTCTTTCAACAGCAGACAGCTTAGATATGAGAAGCAGATCCCACAAAAGTTTAACGTCCCAACCCCTATCTTTCCCTGATCCCTCACTACTTGAAAATAGAAACTCACCCTGTTAGCAGCCATTCCATCTTTGAATGAAGAGAATATATATATATATATAATATGGCAGTCATAGACATATTTTTCTGATCTCACTTTTTCCTTGCTAATCAAGAAAAATGAAATCATTGCTTGAAACTATTTTTTTTTTTTGGTTCTACATTTTTCTTCATCATGCCTACTAATTAATAATTGTTCAGCGTTCCCCATGCTCTTTGTGATTAAACGCACACATCGCAAGCGGACTTTACTTAAAGTGAAAAAATTTAAAATTTATTAGAAGCATTTTATGACTAAAGCTAAGTTAACGTCTAAATAAAAATTAGTCTTATACTCAAAGGTGTAGAGACACCTATTAGTTTTTTCAAAACTAATTAGCAGCTTTTATTTGCCATAAAATATAGTTGGAATTCAAACTAAAGTTGTTTGTTAAAAGCAATTGAAAGTAAAATGTTTCCTATTTTCATTCATCTGAACTCCGTTTCATGTTAATAATTGAACGTAAACTTGTTTTCGCCTCTATTGGCTGCTACTTTTTCTCTAATGACAGGGTAAACTTGTTTTTCTCCCAGGAATGGAAAGAGCTCTCACCATCAAATATATATTGTACTACACAGACAAGCACTATACTCAAGTAACTTAGCTTTTTATTTTTGTTAACCTTGAAGCTGAAGTACAGCTTATGCTTCATTTCTCTAGGCATGTACTTCGGTAAGCAAATTATTCGACTCTCTTCTACAAGAAATAGGCACATGGGAATCGAATTGAGTAAGCAATCTCGGAAAAAAGAATGTCTCTTTGATAGTTTGACGATAATAATAATCTCTTCGTTGATTCTTATTTCTTGGATCATGGGCTTCTCGGAGCATGCAACTCATTCCTAAAATAAATACTATATTAATGAAATTGCAAATGACAGTCTTCTAGGAAGCAAACGTTACTTGTTGCAAATGAATCTCTCTCTCTCTCTCTCTTCCCCATTAATGTAAGTCTTTCACCATACAACAGTAAACAAGATTGTGCCAATAAAATTTGTGATCTTTTTCTTCCTCAGACTGTATGGAATATTAAAAAATAAAATTTGATTTAATTTGTAAATCCAATTTTGTATTTAAAATGTTAAAAAATAAAAATTAATTTAAATTTGAAACCTTTTTGATTTAAGTTATATATATTTAAAAATCTATACAAATTTAGTTAAGTTTGAGTAAATTTGATTTAATTTTAATTTTAATTATTTAAATTAATTATTTTATCTTTAACTAACTTTTTTTTTATTTTATTTCACTGATCTATCATTATTGTATACAATGATATCGGATGAAAAAAATAAAATAATAAAGTAAAATAAAATCTTTTTTAATGAATTCTAAACATAAAAATTGATTTCTAGATCAAATCAAATTCAATTTTTTTAATGAGTTATAAACATAAAATTTAATTTTTAAATCAAATTAATTCAATCCCATTCAAATCAATTCTATTTTTAATTGACTCCAAACACATCCATAAAGAATTGAGAGATCAGCAAGGAAAAAAAAATACAGGAATAAACATGAAGGCTTTGCAAGTAGAAGCTTAAAACCACACCCTGAAGCATCAGAACGCACGTAAATATTAATGTCTATGCAACACGACTAAAAGGACCACGTGTGCTGACAACATAAGTTAGTCTAACCGACAGATTTCCCCCTTTGAATATGGCATGCCGGCGACAAATGATCCCTCAGAGCAAAGAACTGAAGATTACGTTTTGAAAGGGGAAAGGAAATAAAATGTACAAGATCAGGTTACACTTCGTGAAGGAATTTTACATTGCAAGTTACAAAAAGCAATGTAACTTTACAGTCCTAGAGACAACAAACAGCATCATGATTGCACCAGTAGTGAACATTCGGACCATAGGATCAGTTACTTTTTAGTTTTTACCATATGCCCTTCTTAGCTCATCAGGAGCCACTCTCCAACCATAATCATAGTCATCACAGATGGGCATCAATATTGTGCAAGTTTAAAGAAATTAAGAATATTTATAAAATACATATTAACACAATTACAGTGGCTGAGGCACAAACATCAGCGCAACTCTCATCATGTGGATAATGACTGAAGGACGTTTACAGGTATGAATTATGCGAGTCTTCTACTTCGACATCATGCTGCTACAGCTGACCCAACCTTTCCTGCATAAAAGCAAGAAGCAATTTGAATCCAAGTTTCAAAGAAGACGCATAAGAAAATACTGATAAATAATTTTTAAACCATAACATATTTTGTAAAAACAAAAATTAATTTCTATAGATCAAAGAGATGCCAAATCATTTTATTCAGTAAGTATTAGAAGCATGCTAGAAAGTGGGAAATGTGTTGCAGCATGATAACTAAGAAATATAATGGGAGAAGGCAAAAGATTTACACAGGCTAGCTACTAATTCTGAAGCAGTAAGTTATATACATAATCAACAGATGGGATAACCACTTCTTACACCAATTCCTCATCCCCCACCCCCAACCCACCAAACACACACAACTACACTAACAAGAGACTTCAGGAAAAGAAGAGAATTTGAGCATCAATCATTAGGAGTATAAACCAATCCCCTGGCCTCTTCCACTCTAACAAGCAAATATTATGTCTTTGAAATAAGAACCAAGAACAACAACCTGAAGCATCTGCATTAATTTTGGATGCTGCTCCAAAAGCTGGCAAAGTTTGTCACGGTCTCTCAATGAAGACTGCCACATCACATGGGTAAAATGGTAAGAATAACAATAGAGCTAATCAAATTTGTCTATCAGTCTCTTTAATAGAAAATTATGCATGGAAAATACCTGAATTGTCTCTGTAGACTTGAAATACTCATGCAATGACATTCCTGAATCTTCTTGCTGCTGTGATTGAGTATCCCCTGACTGTTGAGTATATTCAGCTTGCCGCTGCAGCTGTGCATGTGAAAACTCTTGCTGCTGGGTTTGATAATACGTCTGCATTGACTGCTGCAGCATCTGCAATTGATGCACTTGAACAGTGCTTTGTACAGCCATCCCGTGCTCCAACTGCTGTATAGCTTGAATGGGCGGCCCAAGGTGCTGAGATGGTTGTGGAGGGCGTGGAAGCTGGGGGGACTGCAGTGGCTGCAACTGAGTGACAGAAAGCATTGACTGAAATGGAGCTAGAGGAACAGAGATACTCTGCAAGATGCTTGGCTGGTTCTCACCCTGTTGCTGATTTGGGGTGTTACCATATAGAGTCAATGGGATAGAAGCAGGCTTACTAAACCCCAAGGACGACATCAAGGGGGTCAGTGGGTAGGGTGACAATCTGGCCCCTGAAGTTGCAATGGAGGATTGGGAAAGTCCAGTGGTCCCAATACTTGTCTGATTATATAGAGAAGGTTGGGAGGCAGAAGTTTTAACAGATGGTAAATTATATGGACTAGATGCAAAAGGAGGTGGAGTAGGAGGAAGTGGGGGAGCAGGCCTATTAGGTCCACCAGAAGATACAGAAGTCCAAGAATACTTTGAAACTAGCATGGGAACAGAAGATGCTAATGATGTTGCAGTTGAACCATTGTTGAATGGAGATTAATAGTCCGCCTGAACCTGCAAAGAAGAAGGATTATAAAATAGAAGGCGCTTGCCAAGAAGGAGAAGAAAGAGGGGGAACAAGAAAAAGATTCATATGACTGAAACCGCAACCAGATAAAAAAGGAAATAACTAAGGGAAAGAAGGGGGCAAAGTTCCTCACTCGGAGTGCCACTGGACATCCTGTGTCTGCTGGAGAGTTAACAAATGGGGACGACTGACTAGGAACTGAATCTGTAGCATGCGATATTACAGGTGAGACTGTTAGTGGAGGGGGCATGGGCGGTAAAGGAGGTTGGTTAGGAAAAAACCTCTGGTCATACAGTCCTTGAGAACCTCTAACTACTGTAGCATTACCACCATGTTGCAGGCTGTTCTTTAAAAAGAAATCCTGGGAAGCCATCCTTGAATCAACTGGTAATTGCATAGACAATGTAGATGCATTATTGTATATAGATGCCGGCAACCCTGAACTATATGGTGCTGTCATAGAATGATATCCACCAGAGGTCTTAGCTGGAACAACATTCTTTGAGTCATCAACCTGTTCAACATACTCCCTGTCTGAAGAAACGCTTGATTCAGGAGCTAATGGCATATCAGGACGTGAAACATACATCTTTGAAGAAAGTTCACTTTGAGCATTTCCATCAATGTTAGATCCTAATGGAGTACCCATATGAGAAAATTGCCTACTTAACAAGAGGTTGTCGAGACCCCGTCAAATAATAAAAATTACCGGTTCACAAAATAATTTGTAGTATAGAGCATGAACCGAATCGTCTCTCAAGGATCCAAAAAGTACAAATATTTAATCAGTTCAAGATAATTAAAATGGGGGGTTTTGTTGTTGATTAACAATATTGATAAATATACAAGATTCAAAGTTGAAAACAAATCTAAAGAAACAACTAATCCAAGGAAATTTACCGATCTTGAGTTTAACTCATCATTGATCACAAGGAATTCACTTAATTGCTAACCGTGTTCTTGGCCTTAGATCACATCAAGACGCCTCAACATGATCCAAGAATCCTCTACTAGATAAGCATCTAGGATTTGATTAACCAAGGTTAGATAAAGTAAGCACCATCCAAACATAGATTAACTTAAGATCTAGAATTTAACCAAGCTAAACAATCCATTAAAAAGCTTTAATAAATTGTTTATTCTATGTGATCCTCTTGAATACATGATAATAAAGCTATTATCACATAAACATCCAAATCAAATTAAGCAATTCAATCTAGATCAAAATTAAAAGAGGAAGAAGAGAAACTTGAATAACAATTAAGCAATATGAACAAGTAAAACAAGATCTCCAAATTAAACATCAAGATGGCTAATCCCTTGGATTGATTATGAGAGCCTAGCCTTCCATGGATGGGAAGGAAGAACTCAGAAATAAAATAACAAAAACAAAATTGTAAAGAGAATGGAGAAAAAGAGAAAGAAAACTCTCACAAATAATCAAACTTTCTTCAAACTTACTTAAAATTTTAATCCCCCTAATACAAAGAGGTTGACTCTATTTATACTAATCTTAGAAGTCAATTTGTACATGTACATAATCTGAATACAAGCTATAAATATGAAAATTGTCAAAAATGGAAGCTTGATGCATGGTTGGTGGGTTGGTGCATGGTAGGTGGGTTGGTGTATGGTTGGTGGGTTGGTGTATGGTTGGTGGGTTGGTGCATGGTAGGTGGGTTGGTGTATGGTTGGTGGCTTTTAGTCAACAACTCTTATCCGACTTCTGGCTTCATTTTCATCACCTAGACGGTGCATTTTGGCTTTGAGGTCTTCATGAAAGTTGTAGCCAGTTGTCTCCTTGAAATTTTGCAATTTGAATCATGCCATTTGGACATTTAGAACTCCAGATATGCCAAAAACACTGAACCTACCTTAAGTTAGGTTGGCAGAACGTGTTTCCAAATTCAAACTAACTTGTAGCTTCATTATCATGCCTAAAACGACATCTATTGACTAAATGGTCTTCAGTGAAGTTGGAGATATGGGTCTTATCTTTCCAATGGCCAAGTTTCAGCCTAAGAGGAGGCCTATAACTCACTATGTAGTCCAATATGTGCACACTGCCCAGATTTTCCTGACAACAAACCCACTCTGCATTGCAGGGATGTTTTGGACCTTTAGAAGTCCGATCCAGCTCTTGAGTTCTTCATGAAACTTGTAGAGCATTGTCTTAGCTTTCCAAAGACACCAAGATCACCTCAATTGGATCACCGAGTCCCAAGTTATGGCCTAACCAAGGAAGAAAGGTCAAAATGCATCAAAATTCCAAAAATTATCCAATATTTACATTAAAACCCAATGAAGCCCAACAACATTAAACTCATCTAAAATACTAATATTGGGCACAATAAACATCTAATAAAGCCTAATACAAAGCTAACATAAGTGTCTCAAATTGATTGATCACTACTATCAACATCATCAGTTTCAATCTCTTCAACAATTAAGTGAGGAGAACTTTGCTCAACAATAACAGGGGCAGGCTGCTGTATGTTATCATCCAGTTGAGGGAATGGCAACTTGTCATCAGACTCAGACTCCTCTCCATCAAAAACTATGTCAATTCCTTGAAGATCATCATCAAGATCTGTTTTTAATTGCTTAGATTTCTTTAAATTCTCCCCATTTGTGGGATTAACCTGAGAAGCATTTTTGAGATGTCCCACAGCCTCCCCCACTACTGTTGCTGCAGGGTTATGGCACTCCCTTTGTCTTGCCATAAACTCATCTACATGAATTGATGGGGGTCTCCCACCAGTTGATCCCACTCGCAGTACAGCTATTACATTACTAACCCCTTCAACACTTCTCTCTCTTGCCACATAGTCATCTACATGCATAGATGGTGGTCTGCTGGTATTTGGATTGCGCTGCCGGAAGGCATCCCTACGTGTAGGACCAGAAGAAACAGTAGACTGCGCTAAACCCTGCAAAAAAGTATTATGAGCAGAGATCTTAGCCTGAGAACTTTCTCCTCTAGCATGCCTTACTGGTCCATCCACCGAAGGAAGTTTCCTTTTGGCAGCAAGATCTGCCTGTGTTAATCTATCAAGTAATGTTTCTGGACATTCCCAAAGAAATTTGTCCCCAAGTACTCCAAGGTAAAGATGTTCATCAATCTTTTCAACACTGTTTTCAAGCATTTTGATGCGTCTTTGAAAAAACTAAAACATCATTTTGAGGTAAAACAACATCATCCACCTTCACTGGACCAAGAGGCCTTAACCAACTTGGAAACCTTCACGTCAGAGATCAACAACAAAAGTTACAAAATAATCCAGGGAAATTACTATGAAAGAGGAAGCTGTGCTCAAATGGATTTATACCTGACATAATGGGATTTGCAAGTGAGATGTAACCAAATGGTCATCCATAGTAATCTTTGAACTTAACACAGTTGCAAACTCTAGTATGTAATTAATATTTTCGTTAGGAAAGCCAACTGATCTTGTCATATCATCAGAAATGCCAAAGAGGTACTTCAAAGCAACAACTCTGTCAGCATTCAAACTAACCAACACACAAAGTGTAAGTTTATCCTGCCATCTTATCTTAAACAACAGCAGAAGGAAAAACTATGCAGAAATTTTCTAATATATCACAGCCTTCTTTTTTAATGCTAAGAAACTTAGTGATATCAAGAGATAAAATCAAAATTTCAGAAATCTATTTGCAGTAAGATTTAAGCCCTTCATTGACAAATATTTGTATTTTTACTGAACATTAGATATTTGAGAGTAATGCCCCATATCTTCTGGAATTTCTATTTCTTTACAAATCTTGATGATAGGGAGATTTGAAATTTCAAATTGTTGCTTCACCTTCTTTCATCATTTTGAGCTTATAGCTCTTCAGTTTGAAGGCTTCTTTGTCTTTAGACTGTTCTGTAATGATCGCTTGTAAATCATTTTTCCATTGTCTAGTTTAGATTAGTATTCTCACTAAATCTTACTCCTTCTAAATTCAAGATTTTCATTTAGAATCTGACACGCTCAACTCAAGTAAGAAGGTTATAGGAGCAGAGGCCAAATAAGGTTTTATCTCCTGACATTCCTGTTTAGTGTTTTGGGAGTTCTGAAACTATCAGTCATCTTTCCTTACATTGTGAACCTAAGAAGCACAAACAGTTCAAAAAGGGTGCCATGTCCAAGTCAGACCATATAAAATTCTAACAGGACACCTTAAATTTTGAAATGTTGCCATGCTAGTCTCCCGTGTCCATGCTTCTTAGTTGTGAACTTACACAGCAACTATAAACTTCTTGATATTTTTTAAGAGCAGTGACTCTGGCCAGATGCTTTGGAATTACTTGAATCTAGGAGAATTTGGTGTTGCTCGAGAGAAATCCTCTCAGCCATCATGAATTTATACTAGAAGATGTTACAATTTACAAATCCCTAAATTGTAGGGATTTCCTAAACTATAGGGATTTCTCGTTTTCCTAATAATCAAACTACCTGCTAGAGATACAAACCATTCATGAGCCTACACTTAACAGCCTAAGCTTTTAAGAGAGTTGGTCCTTGACATGGTATCAGAGCCTCTATGACCAAGTGGTCAGGAGTTCGATCCTTGCCGCCCCCATTCTTCTAAATAAAGTTGAATTTCAGCACAAGGTAGAGTGGGCCTGTGCATTGTCCATGTTTCGAGTCCAAAGAGCCCTTGCCTGAGGGGGCGTGTTAGAGATATAAACCATTCATGAGCCTACACCTAACAGCTTAAGCTTTTAGGAGAGTTGGTCCTTGATACCAACTATAATTACAACAAATATTTAGGGATATTTACAATAGTCAACAGAATTGAAGCACTGTGTCTAGTTATTTTTGAGGATCTAAAAAAAGGAACAAGCAGAAAACTTTGTGGAATGTGCTTTGCTTGTAAGGGTGTGGTATATTTAGTAGGAGCAAAATGCTGAAGTTCTCCACTAAAGATTTTCGTGTTTGCAGCTTTTATAGGGTAGGATTGTTTTCAAGGCTTATGGGTTTCAGTTCTGATTTAGCATTAATACATGGATTGGAGAGCTCCTTCAAGCTAATGTCTTCTGTTATTTATTTAATCTATTAATTTTTTTAATAGAATATTCTTCTCTTGTATATTGTTTCTCTTAGGAACATTTCTTATCATCCATTCCTGTACTTTCAGCTACTACCTGAATTTAACCTTTAACCTTTAATTAAAACCCAAGAGTGACAACTGTATTCTGCAAAACATCACTACCAACTCCTTCAAGTTTGCAGAAAACAAGGGGAAAAAAAACATTATTAAAAAAACATTATTTTAATAACATCAACTGCTCCATTCTAAAACTACATGGGGTTTTGAGAATTAAATCCAAATGAATGGACAAATTGAAATAAATGCTTCTTCATATCTAAGTCCACATAAACACGTATATAGGAAGTTAATTAAATGTAGCTATCCATAAACTAATACCAAAACTCACCTGTCCCCATCCATGCAAAACCGCATAGACCCCTAGGACAGTGCAGAGACAGCTTCAATAACATAAGTTGACAAACCTTTTGTATCAATTGATCTCAACAACTTTATCCAACAGCTAAGTAAAGGAGGGCATTTTCTCCATTCTGCTACACTAGAGACATTATAATTCACAATCCTATCATCTTTTAGATGTTCAAGTTCACGAGCATGAGAGTGGATAACAAAAAGAGTGTCTCCGATTGCAGTTTGACCTTCACTACAAGAAGCTAATTCTCTGAAATCTGTAAGACAAGCCAGTAACTCTTTACCGACAGGCAGGACCTAGAAACAACAGAATTCTTGGTTACCATAAAGAAAGCAAGGCAGAACTATAATTCAAAACTATTCAGTGAGTTGAAAAACCAATGAATTTTGACGGTCATTTTGCCCAAGGACAAATGCCTGTTTACATGCAGAAAAAGGCATCTAATGTCCAACACTCAAACTCTAGATAGATCTAAAGTATATATGGACAAGATCAGAGAGTCACCTGACAACTCTTCAAGAGATAACGTAAAATCAGCGCACAATCATCAGTACTCACTTTCAAAAAATTTGCTGACAAACAACCAGAGAATTCATCACTTAGCTATCAGCATAAGTAAAACATAAAACTGACAAGAAAATGCACAACTCACATGTCATGTCTTCTGGGGTAATGTCGAGAAGTTTCAGAATGAAAAAGAAGTGCGATAAACTTGAATACTGGGAGACAGCAACTAAACAAACTAAAGCTGCACTTTGCAGAACTTCTACTGTCTGGAGTCAGCTTTCCATCAACATCACCGATAACTATACATCTCTCAAGTACTTTTGTTAACATCTGAAGAGCACCCTCCCTCAACAATAGGCTCTGACAGAGAAAGTGGGTTAGTTTTAATTTTTCTTTTTTTATATTACATAAACTATTATCATCATCAATAGTCAATACTATAATGGTCACAATAATCATGATGAAAATAAGAAGCAAAAACAAAGATGCATAGAAGTAAGTTGACCTTGCCAAGTGGATGCTCCAATAAGCTGACAAGAAAATCAAGGAGTCTCAAAACCTGAAAATAAAGGAGAAATATACATCATAACATCAAAATAGATAAACTACAAGCACCAAATTTTCGGTCAAAGCAGGAACCGTACCTTGTATGCATCTGTATCTGATGGGGAAGATGATTCAGAAACATGATGAATAATTGATGACAATACCAGTTGTATAAGCATAGATGCATAATCAGCATTTTGGCAAGCAATGCGAATTACAAAAACACGTAGTAGATCTTGAATGACCACTAATGCCTGCAAAAGAATCAGAATGACAAAAGACAACAAGCATTTATATAAGCCTCACCAACAATCCCCACTCCCCATCAGAACATGGAAGGAAATTGGAGTTCGCCATGCAGGCAGAAACTACATACAGAAATGGCATTATGTTGTATAATCTCAGCAATTTTGTCAAGGCGCGGTGCCAACTGGCCAAGCAGCTTCTCAAGGTGTCCAGAATCCAAATACCAGTTGACATGTCTCTCCTTCTGCGGTCCTAATAATAGTGTTCCAACGGCCAACATTCTTCTTGCACTTAGCAAAGGCATTCCACTAGTCCAAAGCCATATATCTTCCCCAGGAAATAAATCACTCTTGCAATAGAAAAGAGATAAGACCGGGAGAATTAATCATATAAACAGTCCAAGAATCTTATCGTACACAGCTAAATAATAAAGACATAATTTTGAAGAATGTAATGAGCACTAAATTATACATATTATTTAAAGAATTACACCAGCACCATACTCCAGAGGTTTGCAGAGTAAATAAGCTTTGAATGGAAACTATGCATACCAAAAGATAGAGCAAACTGCAAGTTTCTTTTGGACCTAAAGTCAACGCTGAAGTAGTCTGAACGCTGGCAAGAAGAGTGTGAAAAAGGCCTGGACTCCATCCATTTAGTGGCCAAAAAGCAACGGATGACACAATGAGATGGCAGACAGCTCCATAACCAATAGCATAATGAGGATATGGAGATGACATGTTTGCTGCACGTGCAGCTAGCTTGGGGCTGCAATCACCAGAATTTGATCAACTTAAAGGAGATAACATGATTCTCAAACTAAATGCAAAGAGAAAGGAAACTGACAGATACCTTATTTCCCTGTGTAATCGTAGAAGAGCATTCATCAATTTTTTATTTCGGTGCTGCTCCTTTGCTTCCTATAAAATTGCATCCAAACAACCTCAATCAAGAATAGCTATGATTAACAACTCATGTTTCATAAGGTACTGTTAACTCCATCATATGAATCTCATAAAACTAAGACAACCTCAAATTTAGCTCAGTACATATTGGCACATGATACTCAAAGAACACTCTTGCCATCTGTATAAAGGGCATGATTAAACTACTGAGATTGCACTTGCTTTGAGTTTGAGATAAAATCAACAATCAACATGTAATAATCAATTCAAAACCCTGGAAATTGCTAAAAAAATTTACAATGGTTTCTTGTTCTCTAAGATGCATGTTCTCACTTTAAACATGAATTATTCCAACCAAATAGTTACCACATAAAAGTACCATGGAGAGAAGAGATAGGATCTCTACAAGACACCTGTAATTTCTGCAGAAGTGTAATCAGTAGCACCAGCGAAGGAACCAAAAGATCAACTATACTTTGCTCATGATCACATTCCAATAGTACATCTGATGTAGTATTGCATTCTGTGCCCTCATCAACAAGATAATCTGTTCAAAATAATGCACAATTACATCAAGCTTCAGAAAGAATAGATGACAAATGACAGTATGGAATATTAATCACTGGAACTGTAGAATATAAGACAATAAGGAGATATAAGAATATCTGGCTGGAGACAATCAGCAAACAAACATGGAGCACAACATACATACAATACAAATAAAGAAATAGTTATATAAATTAATACAAATAAAGGAATATAAGTCAACAAAAGCCAATCTGAGCTCTGGCAAGGACACACTCAGCTTACAAATAATATTATCTCAAGAATGAATTGAATCCAACTTCAAGACCAAAAGCCACTACTCCATATTGACACATTAAGAGTTTATGATATTATTAATTGAGTAGCAATGCTGACAATAATTTGTAAAAACTGGTATTCTAACAATAAAGTTATCATACTTATCAAAAGTGAATAATATATATTGGGAATTATCTAATCACATAAACCTACCCTAAGTAAATACCATTAGTAAACAGAAAAAGTAACACAAGAAAATGAAAACCTCTTAAAAATAATATAAATTTTGTCTTCCAACCAGCAATTCAATTGGAAACTGTTCATAACATTAATTCACTAATCTGGCAAGAAATGTCTGTCAACCAAATATTATGAAGGGAAGGTCCAATCATAATTTAATGTGCTAATATAATAGCCCATAATGACATAAGTAATCTATTATAACAAGAATTGTAATTAACTTACCATAATTGTTTGAGGTCCTCTCAAGCATGAATCTGCAGTTGACTAAAACGACATAGATAACTATTATAGCACCTTCATCATACAGAGTAGCAGCAATAGTCTGCATCAATTAAACACTGTGATAAGAAAGGATTTACAATTATCATTTATCAATGAAACAATTCAAAGTACACTATAACATACTGGGTTCTCAGAAATAAAAGACAGGATTCTAAATGCTGTTGTCAACTGTGCCAGAGAAGATTCACGAAGAGTAACACCATCAAAAGACTTTTCAGATATAAACTTTCCAAGATTCTCCATAACATTAATATCAGAGCCACTGGAAGACTATCCAATAACATTTTCAACATCAGTCAGATCTGATACTAGGATGCTAGTTGAAGTTAACTGGGCATCTCCTCCAGAAGCCAATACAGCAGCATAACGTAGGAGACCAATACCCCCATGTTTGTGGTCTACTACACCGGCATCTATCCATTCCAACAGTCGCGAGGGAGCATCTTTTCTGTTGGACCCTGTAGAGGAGAAATCCAATGCCCTATGAAGTTCCATGGCATGTCCGATCCAAGAACCCAAAGATGATGCTGTGGAATCTGTAACAATAGCTTCAATAATCTCAGCAGCCGAGTGAAATATTGTAAGATTTAGTGGTGAAGATCCTGAATGCAACAGAGTAAGCACTAGCATTTTAGACCACTAAACAAGAAATCTTGCCAACACTGTAAAAAATGAAGACAATAGAGTGACTTGACTACCGATGTTCTTCCCAACAGATTCAGATTCCTTCACAGAACTTAATGCTTCAATCAAGATGGAAACAGCCTACAGAAAATGAAAGAGTCATACAATACAACTTAAGTTTCTAAACATAGTCAAGATTTCGTATACTACAGTGCCTAATATCACAAAAAATAAAAACTGAAGTTATCTAGATCAATAACAGAAACTTCCATTTAAGGTATTAACAGCTAACTTCTGTAATTGTAAACAAGCACTGATTTCATGGACAACATGAAGCATGACATAAAATGAAATTGCCACCTAATTTAGGTTATAAAGCTTCATCAGCCTCATAAAGAATTCCATTTCACACAAAATACAAATTGAAAAAAAAGTGCATAGACCATACATGAAACATCTACTTCCCCTGCAAAATATTTTAAGCATCACTTCAAATCCAGTGAGTGTACCAAAAGACTATACACTCAAATAGCTTACTCCCTGATACTGCATTATTAAGGCTTGTTATAGCATATTTTTTCTTCATACCTCAGGAAAATTTGCCAAAGCCAACAAAGCCTGGCATCCACAATCAGACCTACAAATTATCAGCAGATTTAATTTAATTAAGAACTCAAACTATATTTAACACATTTAAGATTCAATTCAGACAAAAATTAGGTGATGTCCATCTAGAGAGAGAACAGAGTTCCCTCAAAACCCATAAGAACTCTTCTGACTCTGAATTTGATGAAAGCAAACGATCAGTGGCATTAACCTAGGCCAAGTATAAAATTATCACAATTAGATGCAAACCAGTAATGGAATTCAAAATAACGATTAAAATTACAGCGGCAGCAGAAAGCAAACAGGGGGCAGGAGGACACTATTTTTTGGGGCACAACTAACCATTTTAAATGCATCCCAACTATCATTCCTATCTCCAGCAGACTACAAAGGAAACCCTTCGACATCAAAACAGAAGCATATCGAAGAGGAATACAATTTTCCTTGTTGGCAGGATGACCGCTCCTAAGGGCATGGATTAAAGTACTAGAAAGTTCTGGATCCTGTAATAGGAATATCAAGCCTGCAAAGGTAGGGGGGAAAAGTGAATAAATTGATATTTTGTTGGTTTCTTTCTGATAATAGGCCCAACTATGTGTGGGTGGGTGGGTACATGTGTGCGAGCGAATGTTGCATATACATGCATATTTATGAATTAATACTAATTGTAGCCAACCTGATCGACAAAAAAGAAATGAAAGAATCACAGCTTCAATGGATGATGTAACATCCATGAATATTTCCATAACATGTTCCTCTTCCACACGCAATATAGATGATGACAACAGTGCAGCCGATAATGAAAGAAATCCCCGCTCCTGCCTCCAAGATAATATGTGAATATATGTAAATATACGCATAAAGCACGATAATTGTTAGAACAGAAATTAGTCCCTGCATTCAAATGCCATCTCCCTTTACTGATGAACAGCAGACAAAAATGCACAAAATAAAGCATTATTTATATTCACTTAACAGAGACACACAAGATAGATCAAGGAGCAACAAACAAGTTAGTACATATTAGAAACTGCATCCTAAACTTGACAAGCAGGAAAAATTTAATAAAATTTAGCAAATAACTAGTCATGATTAAATGATATACCTTCAAAAGTCCCAGTAGATGGGAATCGATATCCCAACCTGAAAAGCAACAACTTGAAGAGCTGATCATGTCAGAAGTTGTTTTATATGACAACAATCCATCTGTTTGACAAGTAATCAGCGATCTGCTTGCACAAGCCATGGGAGAAGGATCTTCTATTGGACCACGTGAATTTATCAATTTCTGCATTAGTACTTGTCAACAAACATTAACTATGAATTTTTTTAAGTTGCAAATTCTTGTTTAAAAGAAATAAAGCTATCTAAGTTGTGGGGGAACAGAAAGAAGAAACTCCTGCTGCTTACTACTCGTTTTCAGTAGTAAAAAAGCCACAATTGATTGACTTAAAACTGACCAGGAGCTTTTTGAGCTGAATTTCAGCAGTAGCGAGCATATTCAAGGTAACATTTGTAACCCTACCAACAGTACTGATGCTTCCCAGCACAGACAGAACTGCAGACTGGGGAAGATTGAATTACCACAAGATAAAGATGAAGTTCTGAAATGCAAAGATTCAAATCACACACACTCATTGAAAGCAATACCTCATATCTTGAAGCAACTTCATAAAATCGTAAGCGATGAAGCAAATAGGTTGCAAGAGAAGCAACATCATGGCGAGGTTTTGCCAATATCAACTTCAACAATTGGCTATAACCTTCACTGATACAAGAGGGGATACTTCCGTCTTCACGTGGCCACCAACCTAAAAAGCCTTCACATCCAACTGACTACCTAGTGGCCTGCTCCACAACACCAAGAAGCAGGAGCATAATAGTAGTAGAATTCTGCCCATCCTTGGAAAATAACATTGCAAGCCGCTCCATTCCCCCACTATTAATGAACTGAAAGCAGCTCTCTCTACCAGAACACAGGAAAAGAGCTGTGCTCAATCCTAGAAGGGCATTCTCGCTCTGCAGTAAAGCATATGGATACATAAGCAGGGCAAAAGACAAACATAAAGAGACAAGCAAATAAGTGAGAGAGGGGGGAAGTATATTTCTGATTCTAACTTTCTCAACTAATAAGGAAATGCTGGTAGAATATATGAGAAGAAAACAACAGATTACCCATGAAAGACAGTGATCTCCTACATATGAAGAGTGCCATCTGAAATGAAAGTACTGGTTAAACATATCCACCAACTTTTTGGAATCCAACATTTCAGCCTCCAATTCAAGATAATTGCCCTCTGATGGCCATTCGGAAGATGCACTCCCTGATTTATGCCCAAGGACCTTATAAACCTCAAGAAGCTCTCTTTTTGCCTCATTAACAACATTGTGCAACTCTTCAAACTTCTCAGATCTCTTCAGCGTCTGATATCTCCCACTGATTGATTCACATGTCACTGGAAATGTAAGAAGAGACTGCTGATACTACAGTCCTCACAACTTTATGTCCAGCATCCTGAAGCTCTGAAAACTCCAAAATCTTGAACATTAATTGTAGAAATAGTTTGACTTCAAGAGAAAAGTCTGTTGTAGGAACTGGAATAGTCAATACACTCAAAGAAGAAATTGAGTCTTCAATAGTCAATTTAGTATAATGTAATGCAAGTGGCAGGTCTTCAAGCTTCCCCTCGGTAGAATCAAGATTAGTCAATGCATTGTCATCAAATTCAATGTTAAACTGACCCAGATCCTCGGCTGTGTTTCCATATATAACCAAGCTTAGACTGCGATAACTGCCCCTTACAACTAGATGTCTAGTTACAACAGCCTGGGAATGAGAAAGCAGTAATGAAACAGTAATTACAGTATAAATTTTTTTATAGAAAAATAATTACTAAGTAAGTTTGCAAGTTAGAGAAAATCATGAACAAGTCAAGAGGAAAATTCATTCCCTAAACATCTTTATCAAATTGAGAAAACTACTGTTTATAAATTATATTTATATATACATAACTTTAAAATCATAAGCAAACAAGAAACTAGACATAATTACCGAAAACTATAGTCATATTTTTTCATTTAATATTAATCAGTAATTCTTCATTTTATTTTACTAAATTAGTGTTTTATGTATATTTGAGAAATTCATGTTTAAAAAATCTTCAAAGCAATAATCTCTACTTAACTGTTCTTTAATAAAAATAAAATAATTTAGAATTAGAATTTGTCATGCAAATAAATATATTTTTCATGAGGTACATTTTTCACATCTATCTGTAATGTTTAATCCGGAATTCCAGAACTGCATAGCACAAATACAAGATCCAACAGAGAAATATAATAACATGAATACAGTTCTGCACAAATTCAATAGACATAGCTAGCAAAATTGAATATCCAAAAAATTGGAGAAATCAGGAATCAAATATTGTTACTACGGCCAGATTATAGGATCATTTAAAATGGCAGCAAATACCTCTACTTCTAGTACATTTGATGAAGACTGAGAATAGAGAAAAGGCAGACAAAGTCTCCTAAACCTCGTTTCTCCTTCACAATGAACAAATACCTCTTCTGCAAATGATGGAGGTGAAGTTGCCCTGCAAAATTTGCTAGCAATTAAGGCAATTTACTGCAAAATCTTCCATAGATATGATATAATCCTAGGGATTAACCAAAGCATCCTTTCAAAACATGAGGAAATAAAACGATAATGAGTAAGTAAAACTACAAAATACATTACATTTCAAAATAAGAATCAAACCTTCAACACCAAGCAACTATATAAGCGGTCTTCAATAATTTTCAAACAGATCAAATAGAAGCTGATACATAAAACATCGATCTGCAGATAATCTTTTAATAAAAGAAATGCAGAAGAAAACGAAGACCACATACCCAACAAGTGTTACTGCTTGGGCAACCGAAGATGCATTCTGTTCCAGGAATTCACAGGCAGAGATGACAATGGGTTCTGAAAAAACGACCTGCAAGAAATATATTTGGGGCAGGGTGGAAAGTGTCATGGTGACAGCCAACTAAAATCTAGAAAGACCGAGTAACAATAGCAACCTAGTAACACAAAGTTCGAAGTTCATAACTGCTAATACGTATACTATGTTGCCATTGTGGGAGTGGCATGGCAACCAGGCTTAACAAAATTTAAATTTTCAATGGGCATTGTAATTGGAGGAATCACTGTGGATTTAACTACCTCGTCGACGTAGTCATCCAGAAGGGGGTGAACGAAGGTCTGAGCAAACAGCACGCATGCCTCGGGACGACCCATCTGCTACCTCCAGAGGACCATGGGCGTTAGGGGTTATGGAGGTTTTGTGAGTTTTATACGTTAACGTTTTAGTTAAATTAAATAATAAATAGAGCAAACGTATATTTTCATCCTCCATGATTTTTTAGAATTAAATTAAAATTTTAAAAATTACTAATTGAAGAACTAATTTAATTTTAAAAATTAATATTGAAAAATTATTTTAATATTTATATTAATTATTAACCATTTTTAATCTTAAAATACTAAAATATATATATTTATTCAAATAAATATATTCCAGTAAGGAATTTTAAAATAAATAATAAATCATACAAAAAGTAAGAATCAGCTATATTAAATTTTAAGATAATACATAGGCATAAGATGGTAATATAAATTTGAAATGGAAAAATCTAGCAATGAAAATTTATAATTAGCTTTTTTAGAGATTAAAAAGCAAAGTAGATAAACACATTCGACTTATAAAATAAAATAAAATTTAAATTTAAATTTTAGTAAGAGTCATTTTGACTAAGAAGTGTAAAAAAATTCTTATTTTTTAAGTTACTGATTATGAATTAATCTCATAATAAATTCAAATGGCATAATTTGTAAGAATACTGTAAAGTCTTACTCAGTCTAAAAGACTAATTAGAGTAATTAACAAAAAAAAATATTTATTTTGATGTTTAAATAAATTTTTAATTTTTAAAATTTACACTCATTTTTTATTTTTTAAATTAATCCTAATATTTATAATCGTTTATAAAATAATACTTATTATTGATATTAGTTATGATGCTAATTTTTATAATTTTTTATTTTTTAGTTTGATTGTTATAAATTTTTAATTTAATTTCTATAATTTTTTATTATTAATATAGTCTTTATAAATTAAAAACGTTATAACTAAAGTAAAAGAAAAAACTATTTTATAACTGATTGTAAATATAAGAATTGATTTTTAAAAAATAAAATACGAAGAATAAATTAAAAATAAGTGTAAGAAAAATTTATTTATACCTTGTTATTAAGTATTGAAAGTATGTTAACTGATATTGAAAATATGTGGAGTTTGGGACGACGTCGTCGAACATAAGGTAAACCGGTTCCGTCTTCAGTCTTGCGTAGCGACTATTGTATACAGTGGGTTCTCCTGCTCCCTTTTGTTCCCAAAAAAATCCCAATCGTCCATGCGGTAGAGATCCGATCTTACCGAACGGCCAAAATTGGTAGGCATCGCAGTGAGTATTGAGGTTTGAGGTGATTCTCCCACACCACACCACACCACAGCGTCAGCGAACAAAGAAGAAGGAGATCATGGATCCAGCGAAGACGCCACTCGGGCAAATGCTGTTGGAAGAGATAACACCGATTGTGATGGTCCTTTCTACTCCTTCGGTCGAAGAGTCTTGCCTTAAAAACGGCTTCTCCTTCCTCCAGATGCTCACCCCATTCTGTTCCTTCAACAACATCGACGGTAATCCCCTATTTCTCTCCATCCATACACGCCTAACACATCATTAGGGTTCTCAGTTGTCACTAGCATTGCACGTTTTGCATGTTGCAGTGCCCGTAAGGACCGTCAGTGACCAGCCCTATAGGCTTCACAAGTTCAAATTGCGCTTATTTTATGCTTCCGATGTCGGCAAGCCCGATTTGAAGGTAATTGTTCGCTGGATATTTAGGGTGTGCTTGGATGGAATGGACAATCATTTTATACTTGATCGCTATAATAAAATAAGAGAATTTGGAAAATAAATGTAGTCATTTGTAACTTTGGTTGAAAATCATTTTAACTAGGTTCTTTGTTTTCCACCTTCTTAGGGTGTGCTTGATAGGTGTGACAATAGGAAGGTGGAATGGAAAATGAAAGAATGAAAACGAGAGATGTGTTTAGACTTTTATATATTCTGTCTGAATAGGTTGTCAGTTTGGCTCCTCTATTTCCCACCAAGCACTCCCTTAAAATGTTTTTCCTGTGTGGACTAACATAGGACAGTCCGCTCTTAGGTTTAGAGACAATAGAAAAATGGAATTGGGAAGTAAGTTCAGCTCAGATGGAAACCCCAAACAAATACAAGCTTGAATACTGGAAGTTTGAACTTTTTTTTATTCATGTGTCGTGTTTAAGTTAATTTCTGTCAAGATTTCATTGTGAAAAAACCGAAAAGAGTAGGAATTCTGCTTTTGTTTTGAGAGCTTTTTGAACAATTTTCACTACATAAAGATTAAAGAGTATATAACAAATATGTTTTTCTTTTAGAATTTATTATCTGCTTCTATTTGTGTATCCACACTTTTTTACTAGGTAGCTAAACAGCATTTGGAGCAAGTTGTCACAGAGGCTGGGGAGAAAGTGCTTTCTGAGTTGTATTCAGATGCACCAGAAATTAATCATGAACTTGCTAGTAAGTGGCATTCCCTGTATAGAATATGTTTTTCAGCCATGGTTTGCTTTATTTGACTAAAACTGTTAGTTTGTGTTTGATAACTGAAAATTTTAGTGCTGAATTATTTAATCGCTGAATTTATGGTGTTTGGTAAGTCTCTCTTTCTCAATTTAAGCGCTGAGCTTATAGTGTTTGGTGAGTTTTTCATTTTAACTACTAAATTTATTTTAACTATTCAAAAAATTCATGCACTGAATACCAAAATCGTTACATTACAGTATTGTCCTTAATTTTGAATTTTTTACTTTGGAATTTTTTTTTTGTTAATATGTTTGTTTCTCTCTATTAAAGTAATGTCAAGAATTTAAAAAATATAAAAATTATTAATAGTTGGAAGAATACCACAAACAACTAGGCGGATAACATCTTGATATATTTATGGGACAGACTTGTTTTCTTAGCCTCCTTGTGGGTTTCTGCTCATGGGTTTTCAAGGTTGTCCTAGGGTAGACTTACAAAGGGGCTGGGTTGCTCTTTTGAGCTGACGTATTTTCCATTTTCTTTATCTTTTTGGCTGTTTTCTTTGTAGCTTTTGGAGGATTCCTGATCCTCCAGTTTTGTACTTTTTCCTCACTTAATACACTCTTCTTTTATCAAGGAAAAAAAGTAATATATGTTTATGTATTAATTATATTATACGTATTTCGAAATTTATGAATAATTTTATTTATAATAACATTCATAGATGAATACAAATATACTATTGTTTGTGAGTAATTTAAGACTGTAATATATATTTTTATAATTTTTTTCATACATATGCCTATACATGGTAAAAAAAAAGTTGCTTATATTAGTTTAATTTATATCTGCATGTACGAGTATACATTATATAATTATAAATAATACTTTGTGAATTGTTGGGCTCGGAAATCGGCTGAGCTTGAGCACAGATTTTTAGTTTGATTAAAGCTTGGGATTGGCATATTCTAATCGAACAAGCTTGAGCATACTAGCACTCTGCTAGGCTCCACTCGTTTACAGCCCTAGGATGAATTGTAAAATTTCTGTTAGCGTGAAGGTAGTTGAAATTCTGTCATTGTCTAAGACTCGGTTTGATTAACAATTACTTTTGTAGGTTCTGAATACAGAAATACACCATCCTGGTTTGAGTTTCTCAATAAAGAGCTTGTCCGTATGGCCTCCTTTTCAGACCACGAAGCTTTTGACCATCCTGTGGCATGTAAGATGTTGGGACTAGTTAGAACTCTTCTTCTTCTTTGTCTTTTTTTACTTTTAATTTTTGTCTTACAAATATACTAGTATCTATAATCTATAATTAGGAATTTTTTTTTTTGGAAATTGCCTTCCATTTTACTTCTTCAGAGCCTTCTGGGATTTAATTGTCTTTCCTCCTGATAATAACTTGCAGGTCTTCTAGCTGTCTCTTCAAAGGATGAGCAGCCTATTAACAGATTTGTTGACCTTTTTAATACCGATAAGCATCCTTCCCTTCTTAATGATGGTGCAATGGATCCGAAGATTTTGAAGCATTACTTATTAGTGCATGATAATCAAGATGGCCCTGCAGACAGGTATAAATGTTCTTTCATTCTTGTATTGAGAAGCTATTTATGTGACATCATACCCGTTGCCATTACTGTTTACACATGGAATTGCAAATTTGCAACTTCCCTCATTATGTCACAAGAATGATTTTGGAATTTGGACATGATTACTTTTTTGGTGATGCCATTCTGTGAGATTTATCTCGTACATGTTGGGATGGGAGATCTATGTTTTGGTGTTTAGTGAAGATTGCTTAGGCCCAGCATGCTTTTTGGAAAAAACAAAAACTTTTAGTTGGAAATGAATGGCCATATTTCAGGAGGAGCACTGGGGAGCATTCTTTGGTGTCTATGTAGAGGAGTATTTGAAGTTTTGACTATGGATACTTCTGGGAGGTTTTCTTGTAAATCCTTTTTTTTTCCATTTTCTTACTCATTCTCCTAACCATGAGAGATTCCATATAGATAAACTGATTAGGAAATCCAAAGATCCTTATAAAGTCAAGTCTTTTGTCTGGACATCAGTATTGATAGGATTAAGACACAAATGAATTATTTCAAGTTCGCAGGCTTCACATTGCTCTATCTCTTGATATGTGTTATGTGCTGCTCTAGCTCAGAATCAATTGGACACTTGTTCTTGCCCTGCAAGGCAGCCAATTTTTTATTGAACAATTTGTTTGAGGTTCTTGGAGAACAGTGGGTGTGTCCTTCTAGCTTCTACTCTAGCATTGTTTCTGCTGGTTAGATTTGAAGGCTTTGGCAATAAGGAGGCAAAAAATTTGTGGCATTGTGCAGTTTTTGCAGTTTTTGCAGTTCAGTGGTGTATTTAGTTGGAGCGTAATGTTCGCATCTTTAAGGATGTCTCATTGCCTCTCAACTTATTATAGGATATGGACTGACACTCCTGCATCAATCCCGTTAGGTTGGAAAGAGCTGTCCATCCACACTGGGGGATGGACAAGCTGGGCTTTGATACCACTTGATGTAGAGGAGAGCCCACTCCTAAAAGTCAGTTTGTTAAACAGAGGAGAGCCTTTACTTGAAATGGGAGTTCCATGTCTCACATCCAGTCGATATGGGAGTGGTACTTGTGCTCCTATGTCAATAGGATTGTGTATAAGGCCTCCCTTTGGTGTCTACCAATGGTTACTTTGAGGGAGTTGCCATTTCAGAATTGTTTAGAGATTGGGCCGCTCTGGTGAATTCTTGGCTTTTTCTACCTTTGATGTTCTTTGTTTTTTCTGCTCTGGAGGATTCTTTATCATCCTTATAATTGTATTTTCTATCTTTTCTTTCTAATTAATTTCTTTTTCTATAAAAAAAAAATAAGGCTAAAATGCAAGGAACCCCCTTCAACTATGGGTCAAGTTTAGAAAACCCCCATATGCTTTCAAACTCACTAACACGACTCTCCAAATTAACAAAACAGTGTATAATAACCCTTTTGTTAAACTTCCATTTAAATCACTGACAAAAAAGTAATCACATGTTAATTTTTTCATTAATCTCACCTTAAATCATTAATATTTATCCCTCAAATCATTTCTAAGCCTCTTTGTTTGGGCACTCATTAACCCCACACACCACCGTTTGAGTGGTTCCTAAAAATCTTAAACGGTGATGTGAGATTAATGAGTGCCTAAAAAAAGAGACATAGAGATGATTTGAGGGATAAATATTAATGATTTAAGGTGAGATTACCCAAAAAACCAACACGTGTAGTCATGTGATTACTTTTCCGTCAATGATTTGAATAGAAGGTTAACAGAATGATTGTTATACACTGTTTTGTTAGTTTAGGGAGTCATGTTTGTGAGTTTGAAAGCATATGGGGGATTTTTAAACTTGACCCATTGTTGAAGAGGGTTCCTTGCATTTTAGCCAAAAAAATATCTCCACATTGACATTTAAAACTAAAACTTAGGACGCATTTGGTTTGATTGTTTTCTGATTTCATTTTTAATGGAAATAGAGAAATTGGTCTGGCAATAGATTTAGTTGAGCACAGGGGATGGTGTTTTGGCGATATAAGTTTAAGAGTAAATTTCTCCTCTATTTTGTCCTTATTACACTAACCTTCTCTCTATTTTAAAAAACCTACACAATCGTCCTTTGAGGAGGGAGGTTAGTGAAAAGCTTTTTTTAAAAAATTTCAGGGGAGGTTGTTGCTAGTCTCTAAGGGAGGTTTGTGTATTAAGAATAAAATACAAGGGGTGAGAAATTAAAAAAAAAAGGAAAACGAAAAAAAAAATCTAAATAAAATGTTTTTAACAATTCCTCTGAAACATGGTGGCTATTCCGTACCAAGAAAGACATTGTGGCTATTTCACAATTTTAATTGTTTCATTGTTGTTGTGTTTGAGTCATTTCCCATCTTCCACGCAAAGAAAACTGAAGTCCCTTCTATGAGTGCCCCTACTCTGACTGGAAAATTCCCTTGCTATGCATGTCAACCCATCACCAGTGGCAACTGTTGTCCCTTTCCTACCCCAAGTCCATGTCTCTTTTTTGCCCTTTTCTCTCTCCCTTTGGTGCTCCTGTGACACTCAACTTCCTCCTCTAGCCACCATTCTCTTTGATGACCCAAGTCTTTGTGACTCCCTCACTCTACCTGCCTAACTCACTGCTGCAGATAAGTGATTGGGGTTGTTGTTCACTTTCTCTCGCTACTGCCAAAATTTTCATCTTCTGGGAAGCTTAAAAATGATGTAGAATGGAAATATTTTCAAACTTCAAAACTAGTCTCATTCTCTGAGAATGAAGACTAAAAATGAAAATTGTTTTCTTTCTCGAAAAAAAAACAGAATGGAAACTTGACAGTTGTCTTATGGAACCTAATTCACCCTTAGTATTCACTATCCATTATTTTTCGTTGGAGGTAGATTTATTAATTGTATGTAGCGTTAGACTTGTTTGAGTTCCTTACTCTTCTTCTTCGGCAGGGCAAGTAAAATATTGACAGAAATGAGGAGTACATTTGGTACAAGTGACTGTTTGTTGCTTTGCATTAATTCTTCATCAGATGCTCCAATCAAACATCAAGAGAATCCTTGGGCTTCATATGTAAGTTTGTTTGGAGGACTTGTAACTTTGTTTTTTTTAAATTTGATTAATTAATTCATCTTCCTTGCCTCATGCTTTTCTTTTTCTTTTGCCTTTTGGAACCTATATTGAAAATAATAATAAAATTTTGATTTCAATCATGTGAAAATATGCAATTTAGGCTATTGTCTCCTGTAATTTGTGACAGATATCTGATGCTCCACGTAGTCAAGATCTTGGTTGCTTTCTTAACATTGATGATATCAATGAGGTATATTGCTTTTGCCACCGTCAACCATTGTTAGATTCATTATATAGGACTTAGGCTTAAATTACAGATGTATTTTGCTTCCCCATTTTTATGACCTGAGTACAGATCAAAGATCTAATGCAAGATTTATCATCTAAGCACATCATTCCAAATATGGAGCAAAAAATTCGTGTGCTCAATCAACAGGTAATTTAAGTTTAGCCTTTTTTTAGTTGGTGGTTTGAATTTGTTATTTCAGACCCAATATTTATTATTTTGACCCATGTTCTGATTGTCCTTTGCCTTGTTTCTGCAATATTTCCTTTTGTTTAGGTTTCTGCAACACGAAAAGGTTTTAAAAACCAAATAAAAAATTTATGGTGGAGAAAAGGGAAAGAAGATGGTGCAGATTCTCTCAATGGTCCTATGTATGTTTTATATATATATATATATATATATATAATGAATATACACTTATCTAATGATAGAATATACATGTATGCTATACATGTGTCATTCCATTTCTTGAATTGTTTTAATATGGTTTTTATTTCCATTGTTGAAGGTATACCTTTAACTCCATTGAATCCCAGATTCGAGTTTTGGGTGATTATGCTTTCATGTTACGAGATTATGAACTTGCCTTGTCAAATTATCGCCTAATTTCCACAGATTACAAGATTGATAAAGCCTGGAAACGTTATGCTGGTGTGCAGGTAATTTTATGTTTTCAATTCCAAGTGGAGAGGGCCTTCAGATGATACTTGTTTTTTTTTTGTGTTTGTTGGGGGGGTGGGGGGGTTGCCCCATTCCAAGGTCAAGGCATGCCACAAGCCTCAGCTAGGGCGTATAGTAGTACTTATAGATAACCTACCAATGAAGGACCACCGGCGGGATTAGGATTTTCTGTGAAGAAGTAGTGGAAGGATGTTACATTGGATTCAATTTTTTTCCCGTAAATAAGGGATAACTGCCCTTGATACAGAAGTCTATCATTTATTTCTACACCAGCGGAATCGCTGTTGCCTTTTTGTGTTACTTTCTTGCGGATGGAACCATTACTATTCTTCAAATGTGAAACTTTGAAAGCTTTTCTTCCATTCTGGAGTCTACCTTTCTTCCAACCAGGATAGGAGAATTTGGAACATTGATTCTTCTGGTGTGTTTTCCTATAAGTCCTATTTTCAGTTTCTTACTCGCTCTCCTAATGGAGGGGTTTCTTCATGACAAGCCCATTTGGAATTCTAAAACTCTCTCTAAGGTCAAGTCTTTTGTTTGGGTAGCAATATTTAATAGGACTAACTAACACTAATGACATATGGCAGATTCATAGACCCCACACAACTCTTTGTCCTGATATTTATGTTATGTGCAATTCCAGTTCAGAAACAGTGGCCCATATATTTCTACATTGCCGGGCGGTTAATGTCCCTTTGAATAACTTGTTTGATGTGCTTGGTGGACTTTGGGTGTACTGCCCTTACACTTTGTAGCAATTTCTTATGGTTAAGTATAAAGGTTTTGGTAGAAACAAGGAGGCCAAAGTTTTGTGGCAGTGCGCGATGTGCGCATTTTAAGGATGTTTCTTTGCCCTTGGATTTGCTTTGGGTGGGATTGTGTTTATGGCTTCCGTTTGGTGCTTTGCTCATGGCTGTTTCAAGGGAGTTTACGTCTCTGATATGCAAAGAGATAGGACAACCTTGCTGCAGTCTTTATTTTACTTTGTTGTTTTTATTTTCAGTTTTGGAGGATATCCTATCCTCCTCGTAGTTGTAGGTTCCCGAATCTCTCTAATGAAATCTTTTTCCATCAAAAGAAAAAATTTATGAGATTCTGCTGAGTGACATCTGAATGCTATCTGAGCAAAACCATGTCTTATACTTCTCTGTACCATTCATGGTTTAGATTTCAATTTAGAGTCATTTATCTATAACATTTGGAGTGTTCTTTTTCCCAGTGGTGCCGTTCTTTTGTTTTCTCAAGGCCCACATTATATGATATCTGATTGTAGAATGTTCTGAAGATGTATCACTATTGGTTTGCCTACCTTTTTTTTACCAGGAAATGATGGGACTTACGTACTTCATGTTGGATCAATCAAGAAAGGAAGCTGAGTATTGCATGGAAAATGCTTTTAACACATATTTAGTATGTATGGTTTATTTTGAATCATGAGAAAAGATTAAGTAATATGTTTTTTTCTTGAAGGTGCTCTGTTATTGCTACATTCCTTTGACATTCTCTTTTTAATTAATAAACTTAATATGTCCAGAAACTTGGATCATCGGGTCAGCAAAATGCAACACGATGTGGTCTATGGTGGATAGAAATGTTGAAGGCACGAGATCAATATAAGGATGCAGCTACTGTTTATTTTCGTATTTGTGGTGAGGTAGTTCTTTTTTACTTAAATAAAATAAGATTAATTTGGGAATGTTGTTTTCTGCTGTTGACAAATTCCTTTTCTTAGGATATCCTACATTCTGCTGTGATGCTTGAACAAGCATCATACTGCTACTTGTTGTCTAAACCCTCTATGTTACGCAAATATGGATTTCATCTAGTGCTTTCTGGTGATGAGTATAAAAAGTGTGATCAGGTATTGGGCTGTCAATGATATGCAGATTTTTTTTCCCGCTTTTTAATAATGTGTTCTTTTTGTTACTAATTTTCTGGCCTTGTCATGTTCTCAGGTCAAACATGCAATTCGAACATACAAAAGTGCTCTTTCTGTTTTTAGGGGAACTACTTGGAGTTATATCAATGATCACGTTCATTTCCATATTGGACAGTAAGTTAGACTTGGTTCAGCAATAGTATTGTGGGTTTTTATCAGAAAGTATGGCATCTACATTCTGTGGTCTTCTTAGTTAAGATGGTTGTTTTAGGTGGTATGCTTCTCTTGGGATGTGTGATGTGGCTGTCAAGCATATGATGGAAATCTTGGCCTGTAGTCACCAGTCCAAGACAACGCAGGAATTATTCCTGGGTGAATTTCTTCAAATTGTGGAGGTGATAGCGCATCTATTTCCTTTTTCAGATCTCATGTTTAGAACCTGATTGTTTGTTCATTTCATTTTGTTTTACTGAGGATTACCTTTTAGAAACTGATTATATCGAATAGATTGATGTCCTTGTATAAAATGTTTATGAACTCCTACTGTAAATAATTTGATTTGCTGTAAGTCCTTAAATAGTTTCCTTTGCATGACTATAATTTCAGTGTGTAATGTGGTTGTCATTTTACCCACTTCACTTTGTGGGTTTTATTGGTTCTAGAATGTCTGTCGATGCTGAGTTGGACAGAAGCTAATTAATTTGACAGTCTTAATATTTCTTGTATATCATAGAAAACAGGACGGACATTTGAGGTAACAAAACTTCAATTGCCTGTCATCGACATCTCTTCACTCAAGGTCATCTTTGAAGACTACCGAACTTTTGGATCACCTTCTGCTGTAAGTTGAATCTGATTATATGCTCCCCTTTTTTCTGGATCTTGTGGGATTTTAATTCTCAAAATGTTTTCTCCTCCTATTTAACTAGCCCTTTTTTATGAACACTGTTTAGCAGACTGATTATTTTCTAGAAAATGGGGATTATGCTTTTATGATAAATGTAGTATATAGTAGGTTTGTTGTTGGCATATTATCTGTCATCTAATAAGATTTTTTTCCTCTCCCAATCACTATAAATCTGTTACTCTCTCTCTCTTGAGAAGTCTGTCACTTACTCTAAATATCTAATTGACCTATGATGCATGCCAACACCTTGAGTTGACATGGGTACTTGGGTATCACCCTTCAAATGTAATGGAAAGCTTGCAAAATATTGGATGTACCCATGTCAAGCAACATGATGTCCAGCTATTGTTTGATAACTTTTTTGGTGAAATTACAAGAAAGGAATTCTTGATAAAAATATTTTCAGTTTAGGAACAATTAACTAGTCGACTGGTTAAAGATGTTCAAGGAGTGGTTAATGAGTAACCACTTATTTACTTAATTAGCCACTTGAGTGAGTAATTATTTACACCAAGAATTCCATTTTTGTACTTTCCCTTGTAGTTCAGATTTATTTATGTGAGTTTTTTGTGTTCCTTGTCCAGAGTGAAACACTTTTTTTCTTTCCCCTATCATGTGCAAGTTGTGCTCCATCTAGATCTAGTCAGATGCTTATTTGTCCGCATCTCTGTGTTAAAGAACCACAAAGATCAACTCAACTTGAAAGCTTAAGCTAGAGTATGAAGGACAAAAAATGGGTTTTGATTATCTAGCACATCCCTTTACATGCAAGCCCATTGGGCTTGAAAGCATGTATAGACCGCTCTCCATCTTGCTATTATTATATTGTAAAGGACAGTAGCTGATTTTTTGGAACAATGGAACTCTGGCTCACTTGGTTAGCCTTTGACCTTGTGAAAGAATCATTCTATTAAAAAGGCTCCTGGGTCCTGGTAGTCTTTGCTGCTTAATTATGGCCTATGCTTTATTTGTTGTGAGGTTGGCTCATGTTTGTTTCAAACAAGTAAACCAAGCTACTGAGTGGGCCACATATAACTGGCCATTCACAAATTAATAGAATCTATTTAGCCAAACACTACAATTTTATACCATGTAGGACGGTAGGAGCACCCTTTTGTGGCCCACATAATCAATTCCTTTAGAGACGATGAATGTAGGTTTCTATTTATGAATCCTTGCTTAGCTTATTACTAGCAGACAATTGAAACTATGCCTCTCCTTATGTGGTTTGTGAGGGAATTTGTGGGATTTTTTCCCCCTCCATGCAATTTTTGCTATATCATGAGCTTTTGGACCCGTTTGGATAAATAACTTATATAAGTACTTATTAGTGTAGAGCTTATTTAATAAGATCTATTGTCATAAGCGCTATCTAAAATAAGCTAAATAGCGTTTGGATAAACACTTTGAGAAGCGCTTTTCATAAATCCTTTGGAATAAATATTGAGCATTTGGGGGATATGCTATGAATTGTGTCAATCCCTTAAGGTTAATTTTGTCAAAAATTATTTTTGAGAGCCCTACATTGGATAGTGATATGGCCTGAATAGTGGTTATAAGTGACGAGAAACCCTCACTCCATAAGCTAGTTTTTGAGGTTGAGTTAGGCCCAAACTTAAATTCTAAGATGGTATCAGAGCCCACACTCCGTGGGCCTGAACAAAAATCCACTTTTTCCCAAAACGGTGAACCCCCTCCGCTAGCCGTCCCGTTGTCCGGCTACCGTCTTGCCTGGAACGCTGGCCCTAGCTTCAGAAACAGCCGACGAGTCCTTTGCCGCCAACCGCTCTGCCATCTAGACAGCCACACGCCCTCACGAGCCGCCACAGTCCCAAATGCTTGTCCGCGCGTATAAGCCACGCGCCGCCTTCCAGGTCTTCGATCAACTTGCCGCTGGTATATGGCCTGAATAGTGGTTATAAGTAGGGGGCAACCCTCACTCCATGAGCTAGCTTTTGGGGTTGAGTTAGGCCTAAACCCAAATTCTAAGATGGTATCAGAGCCTATCTGAGTTCCGTTGGGCCACCCACAGATATCCAGTCTTGCAAACTTTACGCTCCAAATGTCCAGTCTTGGGTGTGAGGGGGGGTTGAGAGTCTCACATTGGATAGTGATATGATTTGAATAGTAGTTATAAGTGAGGTGCAACCCTCACTCCATGAGCTAGCTTTTGAGGTTGAGTTAGGTCCAAACCCAAATTCTAAGAATTATTATAAAAACAAGTAGTACCTAAGGTATTTTTAGCTTTCACAAAAGCTTATTTTCATAGGCTTAAATTTTTAGCTTATGAAAATAAGCCCAAAATAGCTTATAGGGGTTTCATAAGCTGTTTTAGTAAGCTCATCCAAACAGAATAAAAATACTTCATAAGCGCTTATTGTAGTAGATAATCCCAAATAAGCTGCATATAAGCTTATCTAAACAGGGCCTTTATCTTAATGTTTGTGTCAGTACTTTCAAATGTTCAGGGGAAGTGTTTCTGCTTCATGGATTTGCTTGTACATAAGCTACAAATTAGTTTATGGCTGTAGTTTGACAGCTTGAAGTGTCATCAGGCTAACAATAGAGAAGGCTTGTGGCATTCTTTGGAGGAAGAAATGATACCATCATTCTCTGCTGCCAAGACTAACTGGTTGGAGTTGCAATCAAAGCTTATCTCTAGAAAGGACAGTGAATCAAATGTTTGTGTTGCAGGAGGTATGTGATAGAATTTCATCTGAAATTGCTGAATTGAATCATTATATCATTTTATATCTATTGAATGTCTTTCCTATATTTTCTTCACTCCTGATTATTGGAGGATAATTAATGTTCATTTTCTGCCATACATTTGACATAATAGAAATACTGTTTTGGCTCATTAAAGGGATCATGGTATATAAGATAAGAGGCATAAAGGGAAACGAAAAAACATAAAGGGGTTGAACTTTGGACCACTAAATTGATCAACCATCTGTTTGTGAAAGACTCTAGCTGTGGGCTGCTGGTAGTTCTAGTGAAAACTGCTGGCAATACATGTTTTCTTACAACTAAACCTTAAGAGAAGAAAGTTGGTTTGCTTCAGAATGCTAATGTTTTGTAAATGTATGCTTGTAGATATTATGAGTTATTGTAAAATACATCATGTTTTCTGTTTCTTATTAAAAAAATGTCTAAGCATTGTGTAATATTTTATATGGATTATCATCTAATCACATAGTTTGAATAAGCAAGCATTGTCCTTTGAAGTTGCAAGTGTTTTATCTTTGGTTTTCTTTTTTCCTCAAAAGTATCTATTCTCTTTCCTCAAATGAGTTCCACTCATAAACCATGTGTATCCTTGGATTTTATTCTGTTGTGACAGACACATAGTAGTTTGGTGCAACTTTGTGATCTGTATTAAACCATCAGGAGTGTACTTCTGAAGTGGAATAAGAGGTTTATCTGTGATATTTTCACTGTTGCTAATTTAAGCAGTTGAAATAATGCCTAGAATTGTTGGCATATAGTCATGATAGTTATGCGTCAAAAATAGTTCACATATTTTATTATCCTATAACTCAGCTCTGAGTATTGGAGAAGAGGGACAATTCGAGCAGAATCATTGATGCAACTCATATTGGGAATTGCACTTTCCAGTTTATGAAGTGAACCTGCTCTTATTTGTGCTTTTATCTGTCATTTTCATCCCTGTTTAAGTGAATGGATTTTGCATTAGTTATAGATGATGCATTGAGTTTTTACTTTAATTTGAGAACATTAGAAAATTAGATGACCTTGGACCTTGTGCAAATTTTGTTGATATTCATGTAAAATACAAAAAATATGAAGCAGAGTGGGAAAAAGAAATTTTGATCTGATGAGGGTTAAATTCATTGTAATATTAATATATTTTAATTTCAAAAATAAATTGGCATAAAGAATCAGCACAAGTGGCTTTTTTTTCCTTATGTACTGTTGGTGCATTGTTTTTACACTCCACCCATTTACAGAAGCTGTGAAGGTGAATATTGAATTCAAAAACCCTTTGGAAATCTCAATTCCCATATCTGGTGTTACACTCATATGCAAGCATTCTGCTAGTACGGATGAAATTAGATCAGGTAAGCTATGAGTTTCTGTTTATATTTTCTTCTACCATTTTCTCTTACTTCCTTCATTTTTTTATATTTCTTCATTAATATTTTATATTGGTAGTTTTTTTCTTCTGATTGGTAATAGTTTGTCATGGGTACTACAGATGAAAATACGTCAAATTTGGAGAATGGCAATGATGGTAAATATGAAAAGCTCACCGCCAGCGGGTATCCTTTTTAAACTTAATGAGGTTTTTCTTTTTTGTTTTGTTTTATTAAGTCTAAAATCTGGTTATTGTACTAAGCAAAGAGACCTGTTGGTTTTATGTTTTTGTTGTGCATGGAAAAGCTTAAGTTTTCTGTTTCTGATCACTTCAGGGATATAAGCTCGGACAATTCATCATTTTTGGTGTCGGAGGTTGATTTCATACTAGGAGGTGGTGAAACAACCATGGTGAGTTTGTAGTATCCGAGAATTTCAGTCTAATCTCGCTCTTTTGATCTATCATGGTCACAATTTAGAGCTGCATTTCAGTAGAAAAGATCTTGTTTTGACTAAAACTACGCGAATTGAGTTGCGTTGTGGAAAATCAAGAACATATCTCATGATAGGAAGCTCGGATACTTCAAAATGTATGCCATACCAATATTTGATACATGCCTGTATTGGATACTGGTAGCCTGCATCCTATAATTTTTTATTTTTAAATTTCGAATTTTTGTGCCAACATAGTGGGATATCTTAAAGAATTTGATAAATGCTAGTCTTCACTAATGTTGAAAATAAAAACACTTCACTTTCCCCCCTCAATCATGGAATGGCCCAACTATTATTTTTTATTTATGATGTCTTATGATGGTTTTATATCATTTTTGATGTTTTATGAAATGATATATATAATGTTTTTATATATATGTTATGTCGTATCTTGTCGTACCCGTATCCTAATTTTTGAAGAAATGCCATATTCTCATGTCGTACTAGTGTCGTATCCAATACCCATGCCCATATCCATGCATCAACAAGATTATGATCTGTTGGGAAATTAATTTATGACTGAAAAGTTGACGAGTTTATAAAACTTGTGTGCACTTCTTGTAGCACTGGAATGAGCCTTTCCACCATTTTGGCCTACCATTAAAATGCTCTTCTAATCAGTAGTCAGCAGTTGCCTAGATGTAAAGCTCACCCAGATTATATAGCATAACATATACCCTAATGCATGGTTTCCAACAACATTTGAATTACAGAAAAGAGGTTTTTATAAATGACTTCATTGACTAGAGTTACTAGGAGAACATTTCAGTAAAGCTTTATTGGTTTATGCATATTTCATGTGCTTTCAATTTCCAAGTGCAGCAGCCTCATGTTTTTGCTATGTACTGTAGCTTAAGATATTTGTAACAAACTTTTTGGAATCATTTCAGTCTTGGGTTTGTAATTAAAATTTGGAAGAATTTTTGCGTATCTTTTTGAGGGTTTGGGGAAAAGGAGGGCAAGGTTTTGTGGCAATGTGTGCTGTTTGCAGGCCTGTGGAGCAGGGATTGGATCCAGAGAGAAATCATTTATTTTTATTTTTATTTTTATTTTTGTTTTGGGGGGGGGGGGTGTTGAATAAAATAAAATAATCAAATTAATAGTTTAAGTGTAAAAGTTAAGTAAATACATAACATATTCGTTGAAAGTAAGTATATATCTTCTTAGTATAAGATTCAACTGATTTGTCTATAGTAGGATCTATATTAACCTGTTTGACCATTATTCTTTCAGAAAATAGTAATCAAAAGACTTTATATGAGAGGCCTTTTCTACAACTTTTTTGTGTAAATGATAATCAAACAATTTATAAGCAGCTGATATTTTGTTAGGCACCCTAAGATTATGAAGGTGTATTTTAGTAAGAAAAGGTGAGGTAACAGGATTTAATTCCCACGTAGGCAGTGTGAGAGGTGTGACTTCATGTAACTACCTGCTGCACACGTGGCAGCAGGGAGCATGGGAAGCAAGGGGTGGGAATAAGGAGAGAGGAAAACAGAAAGGGAGAGGGAAAGAGTGAGTAGAAAGGATTGGGAGGGAGAGACCAGGCACTCTCCAATTGCCTGGGCTATCTGTTTTCTTTGTTTTTGTTTGAGAGCATTGTAACCACATCCATTAATTCAATACAACAGTACCTGATTTTCCAGTTTGTATCATATTTCATCTTAGATCTTTGAATCTATTTTCCATAGTGATTATAACAGAAATGATATTTCACATGTAGTTATGGAAACACGAAAAGTAAATACCAAGTGTATCAAATAAAAGTATAAATTAGAGACTTCTTAAATTTCATTGATACTTTGCACAATTCAAATTGTTGGTGGGTGAGTATTGAATTTTTATTATTGGTTAGTGGTTAGTAATTTGTCTCTGCTGTGGAGCATTTGGTAGTAGCATAATGCTGGGGTTTTTAAACAGCAGTATGTGTTCTGTTCACCTATTTTAGGATTACGTATTTGGCTTCTTTGTTGTGCTCTTGTTCAGGGGGTGGCTTTGATGGATATTTAATTGAAATGGATTGCAGAGCACTTGATTTTGATTCATGTATTTCTTTTATGAAAAAAAAAAAGAAATAAAGATAACTAATTAGGGAGAATAGATACAAGGAGGGAGGAGGATAAGATATTCTCCTTAAACGAGAAACTAAGAAAAAAGTGAGTCTTAGATGCTACAGAATTCAGCAAAGCTGTACAATGTCTGCATATCTGCGAGGGTAGTCCCTTAAAAGAACCATGTGCAGAACACCAAAGAGAGGTGATAAGCATAGCCCTATGCCATAACATAAATATAGGCAAAGAAAAGCCCTTGAAAATGTGTGCATTCTTCTCTAATCAGATACACCAGAGGATACCATAACCGGCACACCACCACAAAGTTTTATCCTCCTTATTTTTTTAATTTTTTTTTTAAACCTTCAAAACATATGAGAAACTGAGACACGCCCATTATACTCCAAATAGATTATTCTTCAAGAAAGTAGCTGCCTGACAATGCAAAATAAGAGGATGTCTTGATTTCCCCCTTTTTTGCTAATTACTTGATAAATCCTCTTATATAAACAAAATTCTAAAGAAATTTTTAGTTGTCAACTTTACAAAATTGACATTGTCAAGTACCTGTTTTCCAGGTTCAACTATCAGTTACTCCCAGGGAAGAAGGTACTCTTGAAATTCTTGGTGTTAGCTGGAAACTGTCAGGTACTATAGTTGGCTTTCATAACTTTGAGTTGAGCCACACAAAGAAGAATATTGTAAAAGGAAGAAGGAAAGAAAAGCGCTCGCCTAATGAGAAGTTTAAATTTATGGTGATTAAGGTGAATGCTATTATCCTACCCTTTCTCATTATTGTCTCTTTTTCCAAATGAATTTCATCTCCTCCCTTTTCCTGTAGTCTTTAAATTTAGACTGAAGCAGCTTTTTTCCTCCTAAAATCCCAGAGCATACCCAAGCTTCAGGGTTCCATTTACCCTTTACCTGGAAAGGCATATGCTGGAGATTTACGGCAACTTGTCTTGGAGTTGAGGAATCCATCAAAGTTTCCTGTTAAGGTACCATTTTTGGATGTCGGGAATTGTTACTAATTGGTGTGGTGTAACTATGGGGGGGTTAGTTGTATTGGCACCAATTATACCTGCGTACAACTACAGCAGGAGCATAATGTGACTGGAAGACAGATGTAGTCTGCCATATGCCGTCCCTGTATCAGTTTGGAATTGGCTTTCCTCCTGCTCTTTCTTGCATACTATTTTTCTAAACGTTTATTTGTTTGGGGTTTTGGCAGAATCTGAAGATGAAGATAAGTCATCCTAGATTCCTGAATATTGGGAATCATGAAAATATAAAGTCAGAGTTTCCTGCTTGCTTAACAAAGAATATAGATTCAGTACAAAGTGGTGCACATGCTAATCCTAGTATCATGTCTGACACAGTCTTTCTGTTTCCAGAGGTCAGTACCGAATCTTTTCCATGTAAGTTGTGTATTAGCACTTTAATCTGAATTGGCATCTATCGACTTGTTGGTCACATGAATTATACTTCGTTTCAGGGCACTTCAGTTCTAGGTGAAACACCCTTCTTGTGGCCTCTTTGGTTTAGGGCTGCTGTTCCTGGTGATATTGCTCTTTACATAAGCATATATTATGAGATGGGAGATGTATCAAGTGTCATCAGATATCGCACTCTTCGCTTGCATTACAATGTGCAGGTTAGTATAATGGATACCAAAAGTGAAACTTTGTGGACTTCATCTGGTTTTATTTTCTTTCTTTATACTGTATTTTTTTTATGATGGCTACAAAAAATAATTGAATAATTATATTTTTGTGATTTTTTGCTGCATTATACGAGTAAACAATTAGGTTCTGATAAATGACTCTTATTTTCATATTTACCAGTTATAGACCTAGTTAATTCTCAAGTTCCTAAATTTGTTGATCGTAGGTATTGCCATCATTGGATGTCTCATTTCAAATCATTCCTTCTGGATTGAGAATACAAGAGTTCCTTGTTCGATTGGATGTTGTTAACAAGACAAGCTCAGAAAGTTTCCAAGTTTATCAGTTGTCATCTATTGGGCACAACTGGGAAATCTCTTTACTTCAGCCTCCTGATACTATTTTTCCTTCACAATCATTGATGGCTGGTCAAGCAATGTCATGTTTTTTCACGCTAAAGGTTTGTGCTTGAGGTTATGATTTTGTGAAAGGATGGATATTTAATTTTTTAATTAGTTAAATTTAAATAGTGATTTTTGATAAATGATGTATATTATTTGAAACAGATAATTTATATAGTTTGTTGGGATAATTCCAATTAAAGGCAAACAACTTGAAACAAAATTCAGGGATGGACTGCATCTTAATATTTCAGAATTTGTATATTAAAATGCTTAGTTATCTGAGCTTGTGTGTTTTTTCTTGACTTGATTTTGTCTGACAAACCATTTAGTATTATTATTCTATTATATGTCCACTGTTTACGTGTGCTTTTGATCAAGATATGCTGGAAATTTGTTGAAGTAAGTGTGTGTGTGCGTGCGTGATGACAATTGGCTGAACTAGACTATTGTTTGCCATCAGAACTGCAGGTCTGAGGACGACATATCTACCGTGCCTGTCAGAAGTGATGTAAGATTGGTTCCTCAAAGCAGCAAGGATTTAGTTTACAATATAAATAGTGCACCTTTGGTCAATTTCCACCATTATGAAAGATTGCAGCAGGAATTGTCACATGAGGTATACATTTATTTTGTTTTTATTATGTCCAACCATGCGGTATCTTTTTGTTATTGAAATTTCATATTATAATTTAGGGTATTCTTGGTTGAATAGGTGAAAGTGGGAAGGTGGAAAGTAGATGACGGGTTGAAAATGATTTTTAACCAAGAGTGAAAATGAATTACATTTTATTTTTCACCTTCTCATGTTTTTTTTTTCTTTTGTACTAACTAACTACTAAGCAAGTATAAAGTGAATTTCATTCCAAATTTTCTGCATTTTCACTTTCCACCTACTCAGCCAAGCACATTCTTATCTTATCAATACCATTATTCTTTTAAAATCTGGAATGTGCACATAGCTGCATCTTTAAGGGATTTTCCTTGCCCCTAAATTTGATTTGGGATAGGATTATATTCTTAGCTTCTCTTTGGTGCTCGGCCCATTGTTGTTTCAAGGGTGTTGCCATATCCGATTTTGAAAGGGATTGGGTTGCCCTACTGCACTCTAGTTTCTTTGTTTCTTTAGTTTTGTCTTGTCTTGTTTTGTTTTTTTTTTCTCAGCTCTTCAGGATACTTTATCCTCGCCCTTTTGTATATCTTCTCTTCTTTTTAATAATACTTCTTTTTCTATGAAAAATCTATTCACTTAAAATCAGTGATCTAGCAATTTCATACATTGAGTGTAATATCATATTTTAGCAGTATAAAAATTTATTATGTAATATCTAACTTTGCATTCTATTATCAATTTGGTGAGCAAGTTAGAAAATGATACACATGATTTAACTTTGGCGAATTGCTTATTATCAATTTCATCGTTAAACTTCAAAATTGATCAATTTAATCCTTAAAAGTTTTGAATTCTATTCAACACTTTCCTTAAATATACTTCCATTTGTTAAGTTATCGTTTTTTGTTAGTTCTCATTTAGCATACTACAAAAAAAATGTTTCAATTAGTAGTCATAATATGAACAAGAACAACATTTAAAACCACTCTTGAAGTTTCAATAGGACAAAAAAAATATCAAAGTTTCAATTTGCAATAAGAATAGATTTTTATCTATATTGATTTATTAACGTAGTATTTCATTTTTTGTTGGGTAACTAACTAGGTGATGATAGTATTTCAATACGTGCAATGAATATGTCAAACAATTTTCTTAATTTGCTCTGACAGCAATAGGCTTAATTTCTAGGTTTAGGGAATTTCAAAGTTTTAAGGACAAACTTGACCAAATTTGTTTTTTTCGTGTGCCATCATAGAACATTAAGGATTGACTGTTGCCAAATCCTTACACTCTATCTACTCATTATTTTCTCTCTCCTATTATTGATATGAGCTTCATCTATTTGTAGGATCAGGGTGACTTGAACACTGTTGATTTTGTATTGATCTCTCGGCCACTGAAGAGCAACAACAATCCTGGTTCTTCTGATCCTCCTCATATTATGTCTCATCATGCATGTCACTTCAGGCATGTTTCATTCCAAACCTAATGCTTCTGATTTTAACTTTCTGATAAACTTTATCTATTCATTTGTATGCTATATATTTGCTTTTTTGGGGGGGTTTATGTTAATCTGTTTCTGTCTCTCCTTATAGTACTGCTAGCACGGGCCCTATTTCATGGCTAGTGGACGGACCTCGAACCTTGCATCATGATTTCTCTGCATCCTTCTGTGAAATAAATCTGAAGATGCATCTTTACAATTCATCTGGTGCCACTGCTTTTGTGCGCATTGACACCTTAGATTCTGCTGGCAACGGTGGGCATCCGAACAACGTAAATGCGGTTCAATCAGCAACTCCTGATAATCAAGCAGGTTGGCATGATGTCACACCAGTGAGTGAACTTAAAGTCACATCAAATGTTCTTGAAACCCAATCAGGAAAGGCACTATCATTGGAAAGTGTCTCCCCATACATTTGGTCTGGATCAAGCTCTACCAATGTCCATCTTGAGCCTATGTCCTCGGCGGAAATTCCTCTTCAGATCTGTGTGTTCTCTCCTGGGACATATGACCTGTCAAATTATGTTTTGAATTGGAATCTTCCATCCGAAAGTCGGGGAGATTGTGATGAAACGAGACAGCCTTCAGGCAAGTGCCAGGGGTATAAATACTATCTTACTGTGCTCCAATCCACTTGAGAAGTTGGCAAATGTTTTGCTGCCCAATTGCCATTCATGCTAAAATTTTAGATCTGATTTGTGACTGTGGGTTGTATATATAAAATATGTTTCAATGTATTATTAAACGTCAATAGTAACAAGGAATCATGTTTAAGTTTGGAGGAAAAAGTGGTAAAATACAAGTTCTTTTTGTTCAAACAATAATGATGGTGAAAATATACAGTTCATCGAACAGGCTAGCGTATTTGGACTGGCCAAATTTGAGAAAGGAAGTTTTGAGCAAGTATTTTTTTTCTCGTTGCAACATATTTAGTGTGTGCCTCACGGTTAACTACGGATGGAATGGAGAGTTGAGCACCGGTAATGGAATCCGAGTTCCTACTGCTGTAGGTGGGGATGCACGCGTAAGCAGCGCAAGAGTTGGTTTCACCATTCTTTTGGGCTTAATTCAAGGAGAAATTGTTATTTCTAAATTTTGTATACACTTTACATTTGTTTAACTAATTTTAAAGTGCTTTAGCTTTAAGACTGTTTCTGAGTCGTAAGACAGGAAGGTTTATTAGTGTAAAAAGTTTTATTATTTAAGAATTATATGGTATCATATGATCAAGAGTACGATGTTCCCTATCTTACGTATATTTTCACCGATGATCACTAATATACTATACATTTTTGTCCTTATGTAGAAAAACTATAAATATGATGAATTGTAACAATCACGAATGAGATTTTTTTATAAAATTAATTATTTGTTAAAATTTTCCTTTTAATATGTTTTTTATGTGTATCGATCCTTTTTAACCAAGCCCTTAATCTAATCTAATTGAAAAAAAATAGAAATATGCATAAATTTAGGTTAGTTTGCATTAAAAGAAAAAAAATTATATGCCATGTAGCTCTAATGTTAAAAGGGGATTAATTTAATACTCATTTTTTTTATTAAGATATCTAAGTTATTTAATATTTATTAGTTGATGATTATATTTAATAGGATTTTAAATATTTATTATGAAACAAATCCTCAATTACCCTTAGCAATTCTCATGCTATAAAAACAAAATTGGTTTAAATTACGATAAATTCTTAGGTAACATTGTCTTCTATTCAACATTAAATATATGTAAAGTAATGTGAGTTATATTATAAATGTACATATCTCTAAAAAAATATTTTTACGGGAGTTGCTATGGTATCCTAATAAATTTAGTATACAAAATGAGTTATCAATTTTTTATTGATTGTTGGATTCACAATAAATGTTAAAAAGTCTATTAAATATAAATAACAACTAATGAATGTAGATAACTCACCCTAGATACTAGTACATTAAAAATATGGGTTCCAGAATAATTTCATGTTTTTACATATATCAACTATTGAATAAAATATCTATAATAGGCATTACCTACTTGAAAATTTCTATTAGAATTACAAAATAGGGACATTTTCAACATATCATATATCAAGGGGAGTTGCTATAATATCTTGATGAATTTAGTACCCAAGGTGAGTTGTCAATTATTTATTAACTGTTGGTTTTACAATAAATATTTAAAAGTATATTAAATATAAATAACAATTAATAAATGCTTGACAACTCACTATAGATATCAATACCCTAAAAATAAAAAATAGATACCAAAGTAATCTAATATATCGACATGCATGGTATACTTGCATTTCAGATTTTTCCAAATGGATAAGATTCTCTTTTATTTATTTTTTTCTCGTTTCCATAATTGATTTAAAACCAAAAATGTTAAGCAAATGGTTGAAAATTGAAATAATCTTAATCCCTCCTCTCTCGTCTACTAACCCAATTTAAACCTCTTGTTTGTTTACATTTTAATCAAAACGCGTTTATTACCATGTTCCTTCAAGTTCAACCTGGGTGGGGTGCCACTCTCTCCCCAAGTCACCATAGACGAAGTACTTGAATAAACCAGATTCAGAGAAGACCGAGAGACCCATTTCCCAAGTCTCATCACCAACCCTTCCTCCTCCTTCTTCAAATCAAAAATCTTTTTAATCTAAAATTCGTTTAATTTAAATCCCCAAAAACCAAAACCTGTTAACGATGAATGACTTGTTCTCGGGCTCCTTCTCTCGCTTCCGCAGCGACCAACCGTCGCCGTCGCCGGACCACCACGTGGTGGAGATGAGCGCCGCCCCCAGCGGCGGCGTGAACCTGGACAAGTTCTTCGACGGCGTGGAGGCGATCAAGGAGGAGCTGAAGGAGCTGGAGGGGCTGAACCACAGGCTGCAGAGCAGCCACGAGGAGAGCAAGACCCTTCACGATGCCAACGCCGTGAAGAACCTCCGTTCCCGCATGGACGCTGACGTGGCATTGGCTCTGAAGAAGGCGAAGATCGTGAAGCTCAAATTGGAGTCTCTCGAGCGATCCAACGCCGCCCACCGGAGCCTCCCCGGGTGCGGACCCGGGTCATCCTCCGACAGGACCCGGTCCTCCGTGGTCAACGGGTTGAAGAAGAAGCTGAAGGACTCCATGGAGAGCTTCAATGACCTCAGGCTCCAGATCTCGTCGGAATACCGGGAGACCGTACAACGCCGGTATTTCACCGTCACCGGCGAGCATCCCGATGACAAAACCCTCGACCTCTTGATCTCTACAGGTACCATATTTTGTGCCACATTTCACATTTTACTATCATCAAAGATTGGTTTTTTCATTTTTCATTCTGATTTTGAAGATAGTTTTTTTTTTTTTTTTAATTCTCGTATTAATTGGTTGGGATGCAAAGATTATATTTTTAAAAGATAGCTTTTTGATTGTTGGGTAGGTGAATGTGATTATCACTGACTCAAAAGATGGGTACTTAGAATTGGAATTTTGATACGAAATTTTGATGCAGGTGAGAGTGAGAGCTTCCTTCAGAAAGCCATTCAGGAGCAAGGCAGAGGTAGAATTCAGGACACCATCAATGAGATTCAAGAGAGGCATGATGCTGTGAAAGAGTTGGAGAAGAATCTTAAGGAGTTGCATCAAGTGTTTCTTGACATGGCAGTGTTGGTTCAATCTCAAGGTGAGCAATTGGATGATATTGAGAGCCATGTGGCCAGAGCTAACTCTTTTGTGAGGACTGGGGCTCAGGAGTTGCAGACTGCGAGGAAGCACCAGAAAAACACCAGGAAATGGACCTGTTATTGTATTATCCTTCTTCTGGTGATCATCTTGTTTGTGGTGCTCTTCACTGTCAGACCATGGAAACATGATGGCAGTGGTGGCAACAATAATGGTAGTCAGCCTTCTCCAGCTCAAACACCTCCTTCTCCTCCTCCTCCTCCTCCTCCTCCTCCTGCTTAACCTTGTTACTTTTCTTATTGGTTTCATTTATTTTGATTTGAAACTTGAGCTGTTATGTTTTGGGATCTGGCAAGCGAGGGTGATACATGCATTATTTATTAGCACATGATTTGAAAGGAATTCTTCTATAGAGTGACCAAAGGTTGGGCGATGATTCTATATTGATTGTTCTATTGTGGTAGATTTTTGGAGATTATTACTTTGGGCATCACATTCTTTTTCTGTAAGTATCTTATGGGGCGGATCAGCATTTATTTTTGACTTCTTTCCCTAGAGATGATATACTTTCTTTTTCGTTTCTCCTTATGCATCATTTCTCTTTTGTGAGCCTACATTGAGCTAAGTAAGAGGCAGAGTACTGTTGCAAATGTCTCCACTGGTGAGTATGTGAGTTATCTACTTACAAGAGTGTATCTGCAATTACGAAGTAAAATTTGATTAAAGCAGAATATACGAGTCTTTTTTTTATCAATACAGAATATATGAGTTTACATTCTCCTCTCCTTCCTCATGTAGTTTTGGATCTAGAAGAGAGAACTTCTTGTTATAATAAGCAATTAGAAGTTAAAATTCACAACTTATTTTTATCTGGTCAAGAATCTGGTAATCGTATTAAACAAAGAAACCCTTTGGTCTTACTTTGTCTTTGTTGTGCTTGAAAAGGCTAAATTTATCTGCTTATTTATCACTGAAGTGAAGATATATGAGCTCTGACAATTCTTTACTTTTGGTTTCTTGAGGTTGATTGCTTCTTTTTTTTTTTTTTTTGGTATAAGATGCTGATTTCTTATAAGGTGGTGAAACAACCGTGGTAAGTTTGTAGCATCCTAGAATTTCAGTCTAATCTTGCTCTTCTTTTGATCAATCTTGGTCACAACTTTGAGCTGCATTTCAAGTGAAAAGATCTTGTTTTGACTGAAAATACACGAATTAAGTTGTATTGTGAAAAACCAAGAAATTTCACATTTGCATCTTAATTATGTGCTTATCTCAAATAAAATCAAACCTGGACGAACTGGAGAATTGGTCTTTTCTAGCAAAGTGCATATCTCTTTTGTCCAGGTCCTCACACTCCTGAATATGGCCGAAGGAAAAAAGGGGCGGGGTTGAGGACTGAGTGACGAGAGGCCTGGGTCCAGGATTGAGCTGATCTATTCTGTAGTTTATCTGTTGATAGTTAACAAGAAGATTGATTTCGAGTTTTCGACCGAAAAATAATAATAATAGAAATTTGATAATTTTTCCGTTTATAATAAAAATTGTTTAAATTGAACTCGTTAAAAGATGACAAATTAAAAAATGTCAGTATAACTACCGAGACTGTCAAAACTTAAAACTTGCCAACTTCCAAATCTTGTTGATAGGAGGAAGAAGTGTTTTGGTAATCAGTATAAAGGTGTTTAAGGCAAAAGTAAAAATCAAATTGGACTCTGTTAGTTTGATATGAAATTCAAACATTGGGAATCAGTTGAATTCCACAAATTTTTAAATGTGTTCCAAATATGAAAATTCATTAAATAATGGGATTTCAATTAAATTCTCAAATGATTTGATTCAAACCAAGCTCTTAAAAATCATGGATTTTTTTTTCAGAATTTTTTGTCTGAAATTATACTTTTGGAGACGAAGAGTTTCGTTGCTAATTAGACACAAAAAATATTCCACATTTAAATTCACATGATTTTTGTTTGCGATAAAATTTTCCGCTGCTGAAAGTGTTTTATTTATTTAGTGTTGTGTTGCATCTTGCGCTTGGGATGGGATTGCTGAAAATGGGCAAGGGTTATTTAACGGGGCTCATTCTTGAGCTTCACCTCAAAAGTTACTTTCAAATGTTATATATAATTGTGTTGAATATATGAAGCTTAATTTCAAAAGATTAGAGGCATGCAAATTCCTGGTTTCCTAGGCAAGGGATCATCCATCAGGCCACTTTCCTTCTAGTTTAATGGCATGCAAACCTATTCAAGGTCACGGTTTTTATAATAAAAATGATTAAGCTTGATATCGATCCCAGCTTATATTGTATTATGGCTAGTCTAGTTCGAAGCCCAAATTTTAAATATTTTATTAAGATGAAAAGTAATACAAAATTCAAATTAAGGCGTTTTTATTAGAAAATATATTTTTAAAAGACAATATGACATTTAAATGAGTTATTTTTAATTAAACTATCTCAAATAATAATTTTTATATGAAAAAGAGTAAATTAATAATTATGTAAGTACTAACACTATAATAAATAATACACAATTTGGAACTTTAAAATTAGGCTCAGATAAAATTTAAAAGATCAATTTTTTTTAGTAGCCCGGCCTACGAGTAAGTTTATTTTCATCCAATAGAAAAACTTAAACTTTCATATATGTAAAAGAAATCAATATTTTTGCGTTTATTATTTGTTATTTATACTAAATTATGAAGTGTTATCTTTTGCCATACATTATTAAATTTATTTAAAAAAATTAGCTTGACCACAAATTGACTTTTGCCAAACCACTAATCCTTGTAACTATATTTAGTTGTGAGTTCAATTTTTAAAAACATTAAAAAATATATTGATATTTTAGATATCAAGTATTGTTTATGCACCGGTAACTAATACGCAGTAATTCTATAATTGGTTATGGTGATAGTAGGAATGATGTAAGCAGTAACTCTATATTATATCTGTTCCTTTTCATAGTGACGTTATAATTTTGTGAGTCCATATCCATATATATTGGCTGCGGATTCTAATGGCCTGAGGACTGAGGCCCTGAACTGAAGGCCTGAACCCTTTAAGATGACGGTCCCAGCTTGGAGTTCGAATAAAGTCTGTGTTGGTATCCGATCTCTGAACTTTGAGCTCTGAGGTGTTTATTGTCTTTTTAGATGTCTTAAGTGTGCTCTTCACCGTAAGTATCTACCCACAAAGACACTTTTAACATTTAAGTTAATTTTTTGAAAAGATTGTAATATATTTAAAGAGTTATTTAATAAGGTTGATCCTTTTTTATATAAGAGTAGACAATGAGAAGAAGAGAATATTGTTGAGATAACATCTCCTTTAAATAGTATCGTTATTTTAACGTGATTAAAGAAATATTAAAATTAATGCATTAATACGTTTGACTTATTTTTTTATAATAATAATAATAATAATAATATTAGAATTAATGCATTAATACGTTTCACTTACTCTTTGACTTAAATTTTTTTAGTATTTTAGAGCTTATCGCGTGTTTAATGTTAGAGTCTTCCAATCCAATCTGCGTTTTATTAATGGATGACCAAATAAATTTAAAGGCAAGGCAGCAATGAATATTATGTTACTTTTGGTAGCAGAATTAATTGAGAAAAAATGTGGAGGAGCAAATGTAATCAATTGATATAAAATGTCCACGAGGCATTAGTTGGTAAGTTTGAGTAACCTTTGTAATGCCAAAATTTTAAATTTACAAAAAAATATTTACAAGAATAGAAAACTTTGTGCTTAAATGAAATTAATTTCACACTTAATAATTAATTGTGAAAATGCCCAAACAAGAAGAAAAAAAATATAAATAAAAGTCCACGCGCATCGTGGTTCATTTCTGAAATAGAAAATTTTGAGCTGTCCCCATCAGAATGGCAATTCCCTCTCACGCGGTATTTTATCGAATTTTCAATACCATTTTCTTTTTGGTGAAAATGTCTGCCCTTTTGTCTGAGCATATGACATATCCATTGTATCATTTCATACATATGTGTGCGTGTGAAGATGAAGAATGCAATATACTATTGGTTTTGGGAAAGAAAATAAAAAGCGTAATTGGAAATGAATTATAACGCGTCAAACCATTTTTTTTTAGAATAAAGGTGTATACAAGTTTTAAAATGGCGAAATAGTGCTTATAAAATTGTAAATCAATTTATGCGTGATTCCAATTCCAATCGCAATCACAATTCCTTGTGAAATGTCTTATGAAGCAAGGACAACGAAGTTTCCATGGTGTGAAGACACCTTCTACTTTACCCTCCCCTATTACTAATACTGGATAATGATTACTTGTATTGTAAGTTCTCAACTAACTAGAAAGCCCCCTACTGATTCTTCTTTCATTCCTTGTTTTGTTTAGAAATTAAAACTCACTAGCCTCTCACCAAAATAGAATGAAATGAAACTTACGGGCCTCCTCCTTTCCTCGTTCGCTTTCTACTATTCCAACCAAAATCAGCTAAATGAGAAACACAGTACAGATAAGTACAAATCCTAACGACCAAATATCTATCATCTTCAATTGTGTCTTCGTACCTTCACTCGTTTTAACTCTATAGATCCATAAGAAGCTTATTCTTCTTCAGCCGGTACGCACCATAGAATGCAGAGGAAGACCACCCAACAGACACAGACAATACTAGTAGTATATGTAGTAAATGAAAAAATTTAAACCCATACTCTCTCAAGTAACGTAACCTTTTTCTTACCTCTATTTCTACCCTTTCCCACCATGTTTCTAGGGTGCTTCCTCTTTGTATATTTTTTTGCCTAGAAAAAGAAACAAAGTTTCCATGAACCCATTTGTGTGCAGTCTCTGTCCTGCCAACCCCTTTGACCTGACAATAACAATCTCTTTCTCTCCCATCTCTGGTGTCTGCTAGAAGGGATTGAATTTGAACCAGTCTTCGCACACGTCAACCCATTTATTTATTATTAAAAAAGAAAAAAAAAAAAGAAAAAAACATACAAACTTTTCTATCAAAAGCATTAGAAGCAGCCTTTAAAGACAAGAGTCCTCAACCCATTTTCTCAATTTATGTTCATTCAGATTATCTCATCTCATTCAACTTCCCCAAAAACCCTTCCTTATCTCCTCATCCTTTGTTCTTGTTCTGGGTAAATAAAACGCGAACAAGAAAAATGAACGACTTGTTAACCTCGCCGGAAAACCACCACCACGTCATCCAGATGGCGGAGGCGGAGGGCGTCAACAACCTGGACAAGTTCTTGGAGGAAGTGGAGCCGGTGAAGGAGGAGCTGAAGGAGCTGGAGCGGCTGCAGCAGAGCCTCCGTGGCTCCAACGAACAGAGCAAGACCCTTCACAACGCTAAGGCCGTGAAGGACCTTCGATCTCGCATGGAAGGCGACGTGACTCTGGCTCTGAAGAAAGCGAAGGTGATCAAGGCCCGGTTGGAGGCGCTGGACCGGTCCAACGAAGCCAGCCGGAGCTTGCCCGGTTGTGGACCCGGTTCGTCCTCGGACCGCAGCCGGAGCTCGGTGGTGAACGGGTTGAGGATGAAGCTGAAAGAGTCTATGGAGAGCTTCAACAAGCTGAGGGAGCAGATATCCTCGGAGTACAGAGACACCATACAACGTAGATACTACACTGTCACCGGCGAGAATCCTGACGACAAAACCATTGACCTTCTCATCTCTACTGGTAATAATATTATTAATATTAAGCTGCTTCTTTTTTATTTTTCTTTTTCTTTCTCTGTTAGAAAAAATGATGATACCTTATTATTCTACTGTTTAAGAAGCCTAGCCTTAGTGTAAAATCAAAGATTTTGTTCGTATGTCAGAGGTTAGAATTCTTAAAACTGCTCATATTAATTCAGTTCTTTTGAGGATAATAGGGAGAAATTAATTCAGATCCAATTATATAAATAATTCACAATTGCTTGAGCCGAAATTTTAGCTGCCATTAGCAACAGAGCACGTGAAGATAAATTGCGTAACCTGATAAAATTAAGTTAAAAGAAAATGTATGTATAGTATTATATATTTTTTAAGAACAAAATGTTGACGGCATTTTCTCTCTGTTCTTTAAGGAGAACGTGATATTCAAAGTTAACTAAATATTTATTTATTGTTAATTAAATATAAAAATTATATGAAAAAAAATAGTGTGTATATATCATTATTTTTATTATTATTATTATTATTAAAAGAAACTGTACTGTAAAATTATTGATGGCACATACATTGTGGTGGAGCAGGTGAGAGTGAAACTTTCTTACAGAAAGCCATCCAACAGCAAGGGAGAGCCACCGTCATGGACACCATCCAAGAGATTCAGGAGAGGCATGGCGCGGTCAAAGAGATGGAGAGAAATCTCAACGAGTTGCACCAAGTGTTCTTGGACATGGCAGTGTTGGTCCAAACCCAGGGTGAACAGTTGGATGACATAGAGAGCCACATGGCACGAGCAGATTCGTTCGTGAGGGGCGGGGTCCAGCAGTTGCAGGTTGCCAGGAAGCACCAGAAGAACTCCCGTAAATGGACCTGTATTGCCATTATACTGCTACTCATTATCATCTTGATTATAGTTCTCCCTATTGTTTTAAAAAACTGATCAGATTGTCAAATTAATCAAATGGGTTGGTGTGGTCAGTGGTGGCTAACTGGCTAAGAAGGTGGAATATGGATGGATCAAACTTCAAAGCTTGACTAGTAGTCAAGTCAACTTATCACGCCGCCATCTCCTTCGCATGAGAAAATACCTTTCTTTTTGTAATTATATTCTTTTTGGTCGCGTGTTGCTTTTTTATTTTTCTTGCCTTTGTTTAGTATATCTGTGTGAAGACTTTAGATATATGCTTGGTTTCTAGAAGAATCAGCTGATGGGGCCTTAGGCTAGGTCATAGGTGTTACTACCATGGAGGGTGGAGCTAAAGCACTTTTATCTCTTTTAGGCCTGTAATTGAAAGAATGGGAAAGAGAAGAGAACGGAGAGAAAGGCTGCGCGGCGGGAATGATGTTGTTCATGGGAACAAGTGTGGCAAGGTCAATAGTTACCATCAGATAGATGATATTGTAGGCGTGACCTAAGTTTTCACATACTATTCTTTTTGGGTACATGGTTTTGCAAATATATATTTTAAGTTTCTTAAATTTTCAATTTTTATGTTTACTAAGATTAGGTTTATGACATGGGTGAATCACCTATCTGTTTTATATATTGCAGGAGTTTATTAAATAATCTTGCGTGTTTTTAGCCGACCTTATATCCAGATCAAGAACTATATTATTCTCATATATATTATATTCTTCTCAAACACCCAACGTATACTGATAACTAACATAAGTTTACTAGCTGAAAATACTATTCAATACTGTTATGTCACGTCATTTGAGTTTAATTATAATCATGATTACTTTAAAAATTAATTTCTTTTAATAATGTATCAATTATGATTTGATAATAATAAAAACAAATTTACAAAAATTATAAATCAAATTAAACTCTTGCATTAAACGCAAAAGTTAAACATAATGTTAAATTTACAGAATCAAGTCGCGTTGATGTAAAAAGTTTTCATTTCGAATGATCTCAGTATTGACAAGTATTTGTAAATTGCAATGTTTTTTCTTTTATTATTGTGTTTGGATTGGTGTTTGACAAGTCCAAACATGAGTTTATAGTCCTACATACGAGATTGTAGTGGCATATAATGATGTTTGATGAATCTTTTATTTGCAAATATTTACAGCGATTTCTCTCCAAATTGGGGTTTAAATGGAATCAAGAGTGTGTTGCTAACAATTTCCCATTTGCTGCCATTCAATGTGATTGTTGGGCAATCTATATATATAAAAGTAAAATTTTTTTTTGAAGCAATTAATAGTATCATTAAATATAATTATATCATTAAATACATGGTAACATTAACATATATTAAATAATAAATTTTAAAAAGACAATTATATTAAGAAGTAAAATGCTATCAAAGTATATAAATAAAATTTAAAGAATTAAATAGTGAAATAAAAAAAAAGACAACATTTCTAATATAAAAAATTAATTTATAATGTTTCTTGCATTTACTTTTAAGAATTTTTATTAAAAAATACTTTGTAAATTTAACATATATGAAATCATAATTATATATAAAAACATTACTTTAAAAAAAAGTAAAATTGTCTTTTGAAGCAATTAATAATATCATTAAATACATGGTAACATTAACATAAATGAAATAATAAAATTTAAAAAGACAATTATATTAAGAAGTAAAATGTTATTAAAGTATATAATTAAAATTTAAAGAATTAAATAGTGAAATAAAAAAATAGACAACATTTCTAATATAAAAAATTAATTTATAATGTTTCCTATATTTACTTTTAAGAATTTTTATTAAAAATACTTTGTAAATTTAACATATATGAAATCATAATTATATATAAAAATATTATTTTTTTTTAAATAAAATAAAATGTACAAAGCACGGATAAAATAAAATAAAATAAATTATTTCAAACATAAAAAATTAATCTTAAACATTTTTTCATCTATTTATAAGAATTTTTATAAAAATCATTTTATAAATTGAACATATTTAAAATAATAATTATAAAAAATATATTTATAAATAAAAAATAAAATTATAAACTATAAAATAACCCGTGCTTTGCACGGGCAAGATAACTAGTTTTAATGGTAAAATTAAATGCCAACAACTTTTGGACATTGTAAACCTTCAACTCCTTTTTTTTTTTTAAGTATCTCTCGTGTGTAAATGTAGAGATTAATCTTTTGATATATTTAGATTCATTTAAGAGGTTAACCTCTTTCAATAGATTTTTTCTATATACATAAGTCAAGAATCGAACTCCTAACTACATGCTTAATGGGCCCAAATATCTACCACTTATGTCACACCATGTTTGTTTTAAACCTTCAACTTAAATGCAAGGGTTCAAGTTATTCTTCTAAGTGTTCTTCTCAATCATTTTTCTCTACTCTCCAACTCTAGTACGAGGTTGTAGCTCTCATGGATTAGGCATAATATTTATGTGTGTCAATGAATTTAATTTAAACATGACAAAATTATTTTAATAATTGTTAATTTTTAATTTAAAATATGACAATTATTTATAATTTAATAATATCACCAATAACGAAAAAATTTAATTATTATAAAAATATTTATGTCATTTGTTAAGATATACCTAAAAAATAATTAAATAAAATAATAGAATAATATGGACAAAAACAATATGGAACTCATACAATTTAATTAATTATACGTTCAAAAGTAATTTGATCAATCTTATCTAAGTAATATTTCATTTTATCTAAAATCACTTTTAAAATATAAGTTTTTAAACATAAATCATGTTACGAAAAAAATTTTTTAATTAGAATTAAATTTACAAAATCACGTTCATCTAAAATTAAGTTTATAAAATATAATCTAAATATACACTCATAAAAATAAGAGAGTTACTATACTACCCTATTTTTCTTTTAAGTAATGATATTCTAAATGATTTGTTAAATATTAATTAACTATTATTTTTCACAAAAAAAAATATAACTAATAACCAGTAAATATTTAACAACTAATTAGAGCACCAGTACCAAAAAAGAGTTACGAAAATAATTTTCATAAAATAATTTATCTACCTCTTAAATTTTTGTTCACAAAAATTATAGAACTCACTTTAAAAATATACTAAAATAACTACAGACGAAAGACTAAAAATATTGTTTTTTTTATTTATTAAATGCCACGGAATGTTTTTACACCTTTTTTTAAGTGTGAGACCATCGTTGTAGTGTGGGAATTATTTTATTTATAACTCACAACTTGACAGCGTGGGACTGTGGGTAGTGGCCTAGTGGGTACTCTATTAGTATTACTGTAGCACAAGTAGCAAAATCTCTTACATATCGATCATCAACCTATCCGTGCCTTTCTTGTGTGTGGATCCCTGAGCCCAGTCAGCCATGTCAAATATTCGAATGATAGGTAAGTAGTAGTAACTATCTACACTCTTTAATTTACATTACACATTAGATTCAGCTTCAAACTGAAACTGATCTTCTCTTCCTTTCTCTCTGACACGCTCGCGCAACAAACGCAGATATAGCCGTCAACTTCACAGGTCAGGCATTTCATCAAACACTTGTTGGGCAATTCATAAAACACCATATTTCTTTGACGCTACCTCTTTATCTATTCTCTAATTCAAAACTCACTCGCAGATGGCATGTTTAAGGGAATCTACAACGGCAAGCAATGTCACGTCGCAGATATAGCCAGGGTTTTGAGCAGGGCTTGGGCTGCTGGGGTCGACCGAATAATTGTACTCCATTTCCTCTCATACTCTTTTTTTTTTCCCCACTATGTTTCAAATATATAAATTACTTGGCTATTTGTCACTAATCTGGTTTCGCAAAGCATTCAAACCTAAAATGTGAAGTTTAGCTGTAATTATGAGTATTCATTATTAATGTTTTCTTCTTTGTTTTGAGGGTTCATTATGCTTTAATTGAGAAAATTATTAAGTAAAATAAAGGCATGAAAGTGAGTTTATGAAATTGAGACCCATAGAGCATCATGCACCAACATGATTCTTTGTGCTTGAATTGGGAGAAGTTGAGATGCTCGAGAGATTTAAAGTAAAGGACATGAATTTTAGTGCTGAAAAGTGGCCAAAGGGGTAATTCCCTTGTACAGAGGCAGTATAAAATGAAAATTCTGCCCACCAACAATAGAAGAACTGCATCAAAACTGAAATTCGAATGAAGACAGAAGGATTAGGAATCCCAAACTCACTCCAAGCAATCTTGTTTCCAGTGAAATGGTCCACATAAAACAAGCCTGAATTCACTCCAAGCAATTTTACTGTGATTGGAAAGGTGGAATTCCTTATACCTCCCTAACAGGCCATAAATTCCATGACAGAGATGGCATTACCCAAAAAAACCCAGAAGAGGAAAAATCGCAATCCCTAGCACATAATTAAAGACTACAATTGTGGCTACTTTTTATATGTGCTACTTGTACAAATTATTAAAAGGCATCAATTTCTTTTGGATAAAATTTTATTGACATCAATTTGATCCCATAAAATATAAGTTGGGTTCTATGTGTGGATGGCTTATGGTTAGGACTTGCTTTTTGTGTTACAGGTAACTGGTGGGTCCCTTGAGGAATCAAGGGAAGCGCTTGCAATTGCAGAAACAGATGGTTTGTCATGTTACTATCACTTTCAAATGCAGAATGTGGCTTTTCAGTCATTTGATGATTTATTGTTTGATTATAGGACGACTTTTCTGCACAGTCGGTGTGCATCCAACACGTTGCAAGGTTGCTTTTCTCTTTTAGAAGCTCTTCTTCAGAGCAGTGGTTTGGACGAAAGTGTTTCTGACTATGACTTAGTGTATTGGTTCAGGAATTTGAGGAGAGTGGAGATCCAGAAAAGCATTTTCAGGCTCTTTTGTCATTAGCTAAAGAGGGAATTCAGAAAGGAAAGGTATGCTTATAGTCTAGCGGTAAGAAAACTATTAATCATCTTTTAATTTTAACTAGATATGTCAAACTACATAGTTCTGATTCTTAATTGATTTATTCAGTTAGTATTTATGTTAAAATAATTGTATTCCTCCTTCTCTCCAATAAATCTTGCTCTCTAAATATTGTCACCATGTATGTTGTTATCTCATATACTTGCAATGCATGTGTCTATGCTTCAAACCAGGATTGCATTCACCTTTTGAAATACCTTCTGAAGGATGAATGAAAATTATGCATGGTAGTTTATATTTGAATGGACTGTTTCTGCATTGGTACTCTCTGAAATATTCATTTTCGTGAACATAAAGTCATAAAGTGTTAGTTTCCTCATTAGTTTTCTTAGATTTTCAGCCAGCACATGTTTTTCAACTCCAAGATTGAATCACATCCTTAGATCTTGCTGCAACAATATTCATAGTCTATGCACTAGATGCATCTCATAATGATGCCTTATCTTTTAGAAATAATAGTTATATTTTTCTTTCTCTTCTTCATATGCAAGGTGGTTGCAGTTGGAGAATGTGGATTGGATTATGACAGGCTTCATTTTTGCCCAGCAGAGATTCAAAAGAAGTATGCAATTGCAGCATAACTATTGTTAGATATGTGTAACTTTAGCGCATTTATTCTTCCTATTATTGTTTTCTTTAATCAGTTAACTTCATTTATGAATCATTTGCTTTTTTGTGAAAGCAAGGTATTTCAAGAAGCAATTTGAATTAGCTTATATCACAAAACTGCCTATGTTTTTGCACATGCGAGCAGCTGCTGCAGATTTCTGTGAAATAGTTGAGAAAAATAAGGACAGGTGTGGTTGCTGGATCTCACTATTTTGAAATTGTTAATATTCAAATCGTGCTGCCTTGATGTGTCTCTTGTTTAGCTTATCATTCTATTTACTTCGAGACATGAAATTAATTTTTAAGGTGTAGAAAGTATTGTTGCCACCCTTGGCTATGTTGTTACTGCTTTCGACTTCAGGAATTGATGGAAAAACAGATAATTGGTTCAAGATCCATTGGAGCAATGTGCATAGGGCAGGGGTGTCCGGAGATACTTATGGTTCTTTTCAAACTCTTAACCTATCATTTGAAGGGTCAGAAAAATTACTTTGAGGCCTTGACAGCACATATAATACAGGAATTACTCGCAAATAAGAAATAAATAACATTGAGCTCATTCATATCTCGTTCCCCCTTACCTCTAATATTGAAGCCCATACCTTGAGTTTTAACAGAAAATTGCATTTGTTTTATTGCTTGTATTTGATGGCATAATCACTTCGGGATGTTAAATGGACTTATCATTTCTACTTATACGACAGGTTCACTGCTGGAGTCACCCATTCATTTACTGGTACTGCAGACGATTGCGTTAAGCTTCTCTCATTGGATAATATGCACATAGGTAAATCCATCTTTTCAACATTTTAGCTCTATTATATCTGTTATCCTATTTGAAGTCACCTAGGTATGTCTAATTTGAGGCTTTACCTTTCTGAAAAATATAATCACAAGTAGATTTTTATTGTGCTAAATGCTAATTGCAAGTTCCTTGAGATAAATAGACTTTGGGAACGCTTTGTGTTTTTGCATAACTGGTTGTGGTGTTTTGATATCAAAAGAAGACACAGAAAAAATATATGAATGGTGCGTTATCTATTTCCTAGTTAATTGGCTTGCATAAATTTTTACTTCAGATATTGGATTATCATAATTGAATACTAAAATCCACCCATGAATGGTACTCATCTTTGGTACTGTGACAGGTATAAATGGGTGCTCTCTGAAGACAACTGACAACCTTGATGTTGTGAAGGGTATTCCTGTTGAGAGAATGATGATTGAGACAGACTCACCATACTGTGAAATCAAGAATACTCATGCAGGAATTGGTTTTGTTAAATCTACATGGCCTTCTAAGAAGAAAGAGAAGTATGATCAAGAGTGCATTGTCAAAGGCCGCAATGAACCTTGTTTAGTTAGGTAAGTGGGATGGTTTTTCTTATGCTGGATTGTATCAACGTCCAAGTTTATTAACTGCAGTTATATACACCATTACAGCAAGAAATATCCCCTTGTGGATATAACTGTAGTTAGAAACATTGGAGTTTGCTAAATCTTAAACCCAAGACCTAGTCTGGGAATTTATGCTTTCATTTTTAATAAGACTATCTGATACCACCTTAAGAAAACTACACCCCAAAAGCTAGCTCTTAAGGTGAGGGAGTCCAAGCCCATATAATCCCCACATTTGAATCTCATACTTCCGATGTGGGACTCAAGTTCTATACCTTGCAATTGGATCCTAACATTCCACCACGCTTCATTGGCCTCTTTACCCCTTCGGCCTCTTTACCCCGATGCCCGCCCTTATCGGCCTTGCTGTTCCTTGGGTCTCCCCTAGAAGATTGTCAGCAACTGGTCAGCCTGCCACATAGGCGACATCCACGTAGGCGCAAGATCATGCTTTGATACCAATTGATATGAACCTTGGGAGAACCACACCCAAAAGCTAGCTATTAAGGTGGGAGAGTCCAAGGCCATATAAACCCCACATCTGAATCCCATACTTCCAATGTGGGACTAAGTCCTGTACCTTGCAATTGGATCCTAACACTATCATAGACTTATTCTGATGAGTTTAACTTCAACTATAGATTTATACCTCTTCAAATAATATGGCTGTAATTTTCCAGGCAAGTTCTTGAGGTGGTTGCTGGCTGTAAAGGCATCAATGACGTAGGTAACCTCAGCAGAACATTGTACCACAACACTTGCAGGTAACATAGCTTCTCTGTGGACTTGTGCATTACTGATGGAAGTGGTCACTTGTGGATTTATTGATCTTATTGTTTGTAGGAAAAATGAAAAGAAAGGTAAACTCTGATACACTATCAGACAATTGAATTGGGTGATAAATGCCTGGATTGGTTTTGTTGGCTCTGTTATATATGTTACACATAAAATTTACTCTCAAGCACTGGACTATATTCATATATATGTGGATCTTAGGTATAGGCGTAAACGGACATGTGCATACAAAATGGAGGCTGTTAGGAACTCTTCTGCATGCTGAAACACAAGATTATTTATTTATTTAACATTTTGTTTAACTTATAACTATTCTGTTTTTTGTACTAATGCTGTGATATTTCTAGGACAGCTCTATATTGGATTTTTGGTGGTGTTCTAGATAAGTTTTTTTTTTTCCTTTTTAAATTTTATCAGTTGCTTGGGCTCAATTATACTGCATCTTATTTGAATAGTATCTTCAAAACTGGTAAGCCAATGGCTTTTTGGTCTCCATGAAATACATAAAGCTGGAGGGAATGTGTTTTTCACCCATACCAAGCCAAAGAAAATAAACAGGGAAAAAACATGAAATCTTTGTAACCTGATCATGATATAATTTGTCATAATCTCTAAGCTGTATAGCTGTATCTTGATTGGCTATTATGGATTCTGGAGCTCCAATAAGAATATTTTCTGTGCAGGGTTTTCTTCCCTCATGACTTGGATTCTGCAGCTGATGCTCTTCTAGCTGGTGTTAATTCTTCATAAACTGACTTATTGGCGACTTTGCTCTTTTATTTGCTTTTATTCGGGGCTGTTCAGTTGTCCAATTACTCATTTTCTTGAGAAAGCTTACTTAGTGTAGTGTCATTTAAGTGAAAATGAGATTGTCAAGTCTGGTCCCTTTCCGGGAAGTTATACATCAAGAAGTGATTTCCAGAGGGCAGTCTGATGAGTGTGAGTGACAGATTATTGCATTCTATATTCACGAACATATAATGTAAACAACTAATATGATTCAAAACAAGAAGAAGCCAAAAGGTTTCAATAATAGGCAATGATGGTTTTGTTTAGGATGACTGGAAGTAAATGAAAGGAGGCTGATTGCTGGACTGTAGTAGTCCTAAGTACCTTGGAAAACTGTTGCTGCCTGTTATAGTTTTTTTTATCTCAGCATGAGTTCAAGCCCTGGTGCAAGGTTATAAAGTGTCACTCGTAACATCATGCCTCTATGCCTTTCTGCCTCACTAATGGCTTTCTTTGGAAAATGTTATTCCATTAAATCAGATAGTGTTTTAAAACCTGTCGTTGGCAATGACGGATCTAAAAGTGTGGTGATTTTAAGTTCCACCTCTTATTTTTTTGAGTTCTATGGTACACTTTTTTTGTCACTTTCAAAAATATATTTATGTATTACAAAATTCACCCTAAAAGTGTTGTCAGTCATTTGGTTTGGTTAGACTGATTATCAATTTGGATGATGAGAAAATTATGTGCAAGATAATCATGATATAAAAATGACTTGAATTGTTTTGCTGACATTGAAGGATGTTCTCTTTTTGAAGTATTATTGGCTTGTGAATTTTCTTTCTAAATTCAATAGATTTTTACATATGTTAGTAAACACAACTTATGTAGATTAAACTATTAAAAAAATGTTATGTCAAGTAAACTGAATTTGAAGTTGACAAGAAAAAAGGTTTAAGTGGACTAACTATACCTAGATAATTATACATTCTATCTGAATTTTGGGTTGTTTTTAAATACAATTTGTCTAACAATTTTTTTTTATAAATGCAAATTCAGTCTATCTAATGTTGTAATTTATGATTGGTTAAATTTATGTGAAAATTGCTTTATTCAACTCACAATAATACGAACGAAATAAGGTACCATAAATTCATCTTTCAAATTTGAAATGAAAAACTATTTAAACATGTTTCTTCACATCAAGTATAATCAAGTATATTACTAATTTAAAATTAATAAAAAATTATTGCATTAGCTTTTTGAAATTTGAACAGAAAATGTAATATAACAGAGAAAGGGACATGTGTAACCACAAAATAGAAAGGGGCATGACATATGTGTGAGATTTTTGACTTTTTTTTACAACTTAGGTCATTAAATTGTTAAATTTTTGTTTTGAATTATATCTAATTAAAAAATAATCCAAAATAAATAAAAAGTAATAAAAGTGGCCACTATCAATTTTGTGACTATCAATTTGTAAAATGACCACTACGATCGACGAATTTTTTTGGATTGTACATTATTGTTCGATTTTGATCGTTTCTCACCAAGCCAAAACACTCTAACCAAGTAACTAGTTAATCTGGGTCGATCCAACTATCTATATTTAAAACATTGCTCTGGCATATATCTTACGTATTTCACTATTTCGACCCTTCCCAAATTGAAAAATTCGTAAATATTTCGAGACTCTCAACAGTCCAGATTTTATCAAAATTTATATAGTATTATAAACTTAATCTAATAACATGTATTCATGTATTGTGCTGTGTGTTATGTTTTTACTTGATAAGTATATTACTCTCAAGGTACATAAAACTTTCTCTCCCAAACCAGATCAAAATAAGAAGTGCTTTTTGTTTAGCTACTCTTGCATTGCATTGAATTTGTATTGTCGAAGAGATAGCTGCATAAAGTTGTCGACTTGTGGTTCTGATTTATGTTCCCTTCGCTTCCATTTCTGCATTATTTGTCCCCCTCAGCAAAAGGTTAACACTTAAATTAATCCTCACTGGGGGGAAATACGTGGCTAATTGGCTATTAGGGGTTCCATCAAACTATAAAAGCCTGTGTTTCATAATTACAAAACTAAATAATTAACATCGATCCCTTCTATATATGTTCAGTATTTGTTCAATAACTGATACATCCCACAACTGCCTGGAGGTATAATTAGTGTATACCAATTTGACTAGGAATTGGAAGGAAATATGACAAGACCATTGGGGGAAAAAGCTAAATGGATGTGCATTTTGCGGGCAAAATTTTTATCAATCATATTCCTCATGTGCTGACACTAGACAGCAATTCCGAGCTATCAGCATTACTTCCTGTATTTTCCTCAATTACTGGAGGAGATGAAGGCGTCCTCTCTACAGCCAAATTCAGTCGTAAGGGCCGGCCTTGAACCTCCTGAAAAACATTACATTACATTTACAAATAAAGTGGTTATATAGTTAGATTAAGATATCATAAGATGAACTTAAAAGTTGCAAAACTAATCTACCAAAACTGTTCTTACCACACCATTCATAGCGTTCAAAGCAGCATCTGCATCCTCAACAGTTTCAAAAGAGACAAACCCAAAACCCCGAGATCTTCCGCTATCCCTCTCATAGACGACCTTGGCACTCAATACACCTGGCTGCTCAGCAAAAGCATCTCTAAGACCCTGTGAAGTCAGTCCCCAACCAAGGTTTCCAGCATAGATCTTGTGAGGGCTGTCTACAAAGCCTCTGTAGTTGTCCCGTATTTTTGGCCCCATTACCAGCCTTTCCCCTCCTTTGGGAACTTCTGGGAAGTTTACCTTAACAGTCCTACCACCAACTTGCTGTTCACCATCACAGCCATTAACATTAGCATTGAACTATGTTGCACGGGTACGGGTACTAGTATCCGATATGATACGATACGATACGTAAATACGGTAGTTTTAAAAAAAATCAGAATACGGGTACGACAATGCATATTGAATAAAATAAGTTTATATTTATATACGTAAAAAAATATACTTTAAATTTGGTGAAATTCCTCACCAATTTATTTTGATTTTGAGGAGGGCAAGATTGCAAGAGTAATAATATGTTTTAAAGAAGGTAATTGATGATAACGAGGCTTAAATCTATAGCTAGGATTTTTCAAGTAGTAGTATCTTTAAGGCGGTAGGTATTCAAGAAACAAAAAACACAAGGATACAATAAAAATATGGATGCAGGAGTATAATACGCGTATCAGTATCGGATACGGGTACGATACGTATACGTCACCAATTTTAAAGTATCCGTGCATCACAGGCATTGAACTTTGTATACACCCAACAATCAATTATGATGATAATTTGGATTGGAAAGCTCAGTTGGCATCAAGCCTTGATAATGCAAAGTTATTCTGGTTGTGTCCACCTCCAGCTTCACCATCCACAAAAGATAATGCTAACATCTTGACACGGGGGTTAATCGATTTTTATTTCATCTTCATTTAGATAATAAAAAGAAACTGATGGAAATTTTCAAATAACTTCCTGTTAATCCCCATCTTCCAATTTTTTAAGGATAAAGTTTGTACACCATAGACACCAAATCCAAGTTTTGTCATACTATATAAGTAGATAGATAAAGATTAGTAATTCAGTATAGATAGTAGCAAAATGAAAGAGCACCCTCCTTTGCAACCTGGATTCTTTCACTTTAAATGAGTAATGAAGCATTTGCCCATAAATCAATATCATAAGGACTTTATCATCCTTTGATAACTCAGCAATGGTATAACAGAACCTAAACACTCTTCTTGGGAATGGCTAACACTGTCTAGATCAGTGGGAATAGAGCACAAAACAAATTAATGAACTAGAACAGCATGTCTTTTAGGGCAAGGAACCTCTATATCATTATGAACATAGTAAAAGTACCAACCAGCTAATGTAAAAGACTTACAGAGCCATCAAACATTCGAATTGCTTCTTTAGCATCCTCAACGCTCCCCATTGTAACAAACCCAAATCCTCTGCTTCTATCCGTAACACGATCGTATACGATCTATAAAATTCAATCAAACAAATTACGCACAAACCAAAATTAGATAGCTACAAAATCCACAAAATCTTAACTTGATCAATCATACAGAAAAATAAGTACAAAAAGTGAAAAGGGATTTTTTTTAAAAAAAATAAATATAAAAGAGAGAAAAAAACTAAGTAAAATAAAAGAAGAAGAAGAAGGGAATTCCGAAACCTCCACAGAGAGCACATTGCCAGCTTCTCCAAAAAGGTCAGCCAATTGGGAAGAAGTCATTGAATAAGGCATGTTTCCCACATAGAGCCTCCCGGCGTCGTTTGAGTCTGATACCTTTTGGTGTTCCTCTTCTTCTGATTTTTCAAAGGTTTCTGGTTCTTCTTGTTGGGTGTCTGTCTCTGTGCTTTCTTCAGCAACTTCGAATCCATCGAAGGCAGCGGATGGCGGGTGAAGTGAGAGAGGAGAAAAGCTGAAATTTTGAGACTTGAGATTGAGTTTGAGAGGTTTCTGGGATATGGGTCTTTGCGGGAAGTTGCTGGTGAGTGAGATGGAAGAGGGAGCAAATGAGAGGTTGTAGATTCTGTTGCAGATAGAAGAGGAAGCAGTAGCTGTAGCAGCCATGGAGACTTAGACTCGAGTGGAGAGAAACTTTGAGATTTGGAAGTGAGATATAATGAGTGACTGCTGAGAAGGATAAGGTTTACTTGCTTTCGATTGGGAATATGTCAAAATGTTTTTTTTTTTTTACCACTTTTGTTTTGTGATGACCGAGTTCTCGGTTGAAAGATGGTAACCTAAGTACCTATCTAGATGTCATGTTTAAGAGTTCTTGATTCTCTTTGGCATCCTCTTCTGCTGCAAAACAAGGATTTATCCTTGAGCTTCCTGCTGATTGAATTTCTAGGGAAATATGTTCAAAATTATATATCCAATGAATTTACTTTTGTGCAGGTGGATTAGCGTTTCTTACAGCCTCTGGGGATGCCATTGGTGGTTGAGTCACATTTGATACCTGTAACGCATTTTGAGTTATGGAAGTCTATAATTGAGTTTCTTTTATTTTAATTTATAAAAAGAGACAGAAAATAGTGGTAGATAAAGTTATTTGTTTAGGATTTCATTTTAATTCACTATTTTCCTCTCATCTAATTTGCATAGATGGAATGTTGAATGATAACCTAGACCACCATCAATAGTTTTATAGAACTTGAAAAATATTGTGAGCACCAAGCATTTCTCCTGGTTGCACAGAATGACAGGCAGTTTCTCTTTTAATGAAGAACAGTCAATTGTCTATTATGTGAGATACCAAATCAACTATCTAGTAGAGCCAAATAAGAGTTCATTATACCATCTTGCATGATTAACGAACCATGTTTCCTTAAACTCAACCAGAACCCATATGAAATTTTATAGTAAAACCATCTGGCTTCCGTGAATAAGTCACCTCAAAAGGCCATAAATTACCCCAAACCTTTTCTTTGTACAATAGAAATCGATCCGAAGAATTTTAACCAAACCTCCAATTTTCCAATCAATGACCGAAGCCCACCAGAATATGAAATAAACTCTAATTATTTACGGAAACAAACTACATATTTCTTGACAACCCTTTCTGAAGAGAACACAAGTGGTTGATAATTCTTGATATTCAGCTGAAGGATTGATGTAGTTATCAACTAGTCCACCAAAACTAAAAATTTAAAAGTTGTCTACATCCTGTTCATTGTAGAAAACTGTAACCAGCAAATCCCCCAGGGGAGGGTGGATCTTACCTCATTACACCTGCTTGTGACTTGCATGTTGCATCGGTTGGAATTGCTTCTTGTACAGCTTTGCTATTTTCGAAATGCCCAAGATAATAAAATTTTGACATTGCTCGAGGGGAAATCCAAACCAATGCTTTATTTTTCTAACAAATATCACAGGCCAAAGTTTTATGATACATTGCTCCACAAAGTCAGAAATCCAGAATAAAAACCCCACCTAGACATGATTAAAAGCACACATAACTACAATGTTATTTTAACACAAAGACAGGCAGATCACATAGTCTACTGTATCAGGATATCAAGTCATTAGCATGAACAATGCCAAGGTCCTGTGCAGAAAGACAAAGACAGGACTATAGGTATAATGAGCCAAGGATGAATTGCCAAAGTATGAGCCAAGGATGGATTGCCTTCAAACCAGATGTTGGAGCGAGCCTCCAGATCAAAACTTGTCACAGTCAACACAAGAAAAACAGCAACAGAGCTTCTTCATCTGGTCACAGCAAGGATGGGGTTTGGTACAAACATTGCACCAAGCCCACTTGATTCCTTGCCAATCAAACTTTAAGGTTACAGCAGTTACCTGCTGCTGCAACCCATTTTGTGGGCATGATGATACCACGCCCACCATGTATCATGTCTGCCAGAGAGTGGACAGCAGATCCAAGATGATTGACAGCAAAGCTATCAAGACCTCCTCGTGAATAAATGCTAGTCACCTCTGACCCAGAAATATTTGGACCGCTGCCATTTGTCTCCTTTGATGAATTTAAAGTCCCAACCTCAGATTGCAGGACTTCAGAACTCTGAGAGCCACAGGACTGCAATTGTCCACCACCAGTTCTACTCACTTTGCTTCCACTTTTACCATTTCCATTAATAGAAATCCTTGTGTTCAAGAAGCGGCCACCGCCTCCTCTTGGTCGCCTCATTGCATGGAGATGGCGTGATTCATGCATATAGGGCTGTAAGACAATGACAAAACCCAAATTGCTATATAAAAGCTAAAAGGAAATAATACTATTTCACAAGTAGTCAAAGTTTGTCATCAGGAAAGAATGTGAGTGATTTATCTTTTGATTGAATGAAGAAGGAATGCGCATGTTGATGTTTAATATTAGCACTATTCTTGGTTATCTTCTTAATTGAAGAATAAAAGTATAATCTCACTGAAGCTTGGATCTTTGAATACAAAATACCTTAATGATTAAATTCTAGTTTATTAAATAAATTTCAACTTATTATAGAGGTGTTTTATCTCATAATTTATCATCATATTATTTCTTCTTGACAAAAAACACAAGAAAAACAGTGCATCGCTACAGCATACAGCTAACAACTAAAGTGCTCTTCCCCCAACGTCTCTTGTCCAAGTATAGAAGTACACATTGCTTTGCACCCAGACAATGATAATGTACCACTTTCCACATAAATTTGGTCATACCATCCTATCACAACTACATTGTTTCAAGATCACATTATATTCATTAGTTTAAAGATGACAAAAAATTGGGATACCCATATGAGGAATCATACCTTGCGACGTTTTGTCAACTTGTTATGAAGTACAGCTTTGGCGCGGGACTGCCTACGTCTGATGATTCCATGGTACTGCTTAGCATTTACATAAATTGGTCCATCATCAGATGTCAAGTTAAGTGGCAGCATTATACGCCCCTAAATGATTACAGATGATACATATATGAATTAGTAAATAGTGAAAGATTTACAGAAGATCACCAAATGATAACTTGGCAAAAGATGAATACGTACATAAACTGCTACACAGACTGCATTTTATAACTGAATGTCAAGGCCGTAAGTTCACAGCATTCCTATTTTCTTCTCATTTGTGTGTTAATATTGTTGCCTTTCACATCCATAACCATAATATTGTTGTTGCTTCATTACTTGTCTTATAATTCAATTATTATACAGCCTTCTGTTTACATTACTACGAGTTACCCAAAATCTATGTTTCTCTCCTATGCTGGGGCATCAGAGTATAACATGATAATTACTTTTGCCCACTATCATATTTAACTTAAATCAAGTACCTCATTAGAATTTGTAGCTACAATACAATGAGAAACCCACAACTAGAACCTGAAGACAGAAACAGGATATATGCAGCATATTGACAAATATACTGGAAGTTATTAATATATGATTATAGGACCAAATCGTATGCAGTTCGTTCAGAAATTTAGTCAAGGTTAAAAATTAAAAGACTCATTCTAATTTATTTATTGGATTCTTTCTCTTACTTCTCTAACAATTAACTTGTTTACCTTGCCATTTGTTTCAAGCCCATTACCTATAACTCAGTAGCCTCTACGAGTCTACGGGCATGTCCAAATGCACAGACACACAAACACAGTAATATCATATTTCATAACCAAGGTGATTACATTTTTATGGGTTACCATAAGATTCATAAGAACACTGACAGGATAGTTCTAAATTTATTTCTGGATTTATCATATATGTCTATGCTATACATAGATAAAATAAATTTCTCATGTAAGCATGTGGAAAGTATCGCATGGTTTATATAGATTAAGAAGCTTGCTGAAGTGAAGACAAACCGAAATTTGAGGTCCATAAGTTGAGAAGAGCCCATAAAATTGATCCATATAAGGATATTTTGCACAGATCTAGAAAAGGAGAGATACCAAGCATAAGAAAATTATTTCCAAAACAAAATACTAAAACATCAAAGGGGTTGTTTCGTGAGAAATTTTACCATAGGCTGACTAAACCCAAGCTCAAAATGAGTGCGGGGGCCAGTATGTGATGACTGCAGTGATATGGTTGCCTGAGGCTTTTGTGCGTCACCTGACATTTTACAATCATCTGAAGAAGAAACGTCTGAATGGTTAGCCACAGGAAAGCTAAGTGTTAACTGTAGCATAAACTCTCACTTCAGAAAATTGAAAAAAGAATAGCTTTTCTCTGATAATTCAAAGCAACCAACAATTCTACTGGAGTTTGAAACATAATTTTAGATTCAGACCTTACGCCAAGAATCATCAAGAAAAATTCAATATCAAGTGTGTTTGAAAGTAGTAAATGGGGCTTAAAAAGATAATCTTATTTTATCTGCTGGATAAGACTAATCACTAATGGAACTTTCTCATAATTTGATAACCAACACCTTTTAAGATCAGTCTTTATGGAACTTTGGAAGACAGTAAGAGAAGGGGGACCGTCAGAGAGGGGATGGGAATCATGCTTCATGCAGGCATTGGTGTCATCCATAATAAAAATGATCTGAAAACATAAGTTCAACTTTCTCCTCTATCTGTTTCTGCTACCGTGTATGTAAAAATTTGAGTGAATATATCCTATATTCCTATTGATGCAGTCTCCCTCCTAAAGACTATCAGTTGTTGGCATGTTTCAACCCATCATTAACTAGTAGAGATAAATTTCCATTCTACATCAAATTAATTTCACCTAATGCTCTGCCAATCTGTTAAATAACACCATTTGATTGGCCTTGAAAGATATTCCCTAGAGGGCAGAGGAGAGATTTTCAAAAAATTACCTTCTTCATCTTTGACTGTTACTACTAAATCTATTGACTTCCTCCTGAAGTATATTAGCTAATGAAATATGGCAAAGCAGAAGTCCCTTGTCAGGTACCTGAGGAAAAAGGTTTCCTCAAAATTCAAGCCTATTTTAGTACTGCAATGCTCTCTCCTCTGCAGTTTTTCCTTTTGGGAGAGAGATAAAGTCTCCTCTGCAGTATTCTCAATGAACTCGTTTTTCAGCTTACATTTTCCAATACAAGTCAGTAAGCACAACATAATCACACTCTAATATCAGTAAATCAACATGAACGACTAACTTGAAGTCTTAAGATCTTTCATATGTATAATCCATTTCCTATCATTCTGAACAACAAACTTCATTATCCAAGCTATTTAACCATGTTCTGTTCATGAAAGCCAAAAGAATCCAAGAGTAGATCACAGAAAGATATGCTGCAATGTAGTTCCTAGCATCCAGAGCTTAATAGAAAAGAACATTGTTTGCTTTATCTTTGATTTCCCAAACTACGCACAGCTACACTGATATCTGCAGCTTCCCTCCATTTAGATTTTCCCAGACAAACGAATTGTATCATTTACATGTTTCTTAATCATAATCCACCTGACATGATATCCATCTCCCAAAATTTTATGGCAAAAAGATGGACAGGAACTAGTTTTTGTGATATCTGTGTGTTATAGTCACAACTCTATCAACAGTTCATATATATTGCTAGTTTGATGTAAACACGGGTAACTAAATTATACAACTCTAATAGAGAGATACATCCAAAATCATATTAAATACCTGGAAAGATGGTAAACTGAGTTGTATGTCCTTTACCCAACACTTGTTCAGCTCCTCTTACTGATTGCTTACTGGCAGCAAGTTGGTCTACATAGGTGGGAAGCTCCAATGAAAAGGGTTTCATTTGGCCACAAGACTCCCCATAAACCGATTGAGATCCAAAGGCACTCCACCAGGGGGCTGAAGTTGCAGATGACAACTGTCCAACAGAATTGTGGACAATACCTTCATGTTCTTTAAGATAAACAGTTTGCATCGCCATATACACCCTCCAAAATTATCCAAAATATGATATCTAAGTTAATCTTGTTTGTGTAAAGTAAACCACTTCCTGTAAGCAGAGGTTGAAAAACAATTACCAACACAAGTGAAATAATAAGGCTGGGGGCCAGAAACAGTACACAGTTAAAAGAACAATTTTCCTAAAAAGAAAAAAAGAAGAAAAGAGGGGAAAACTTGCATAAAAAGTCTGTTCTAATCCAGTCTTCAGCATAAGCGTCAAAAAAGAGGAGCTGAATTGAAAAATATACATCAAAACAGAATTTCAATTTCCATAGCTTATCAATAATAATATCTATAAAAGAAGTTTGGGATTATTCTAGGAAAAAGAAGGAAATAAAAACCCAAGTAATAAAAACTCAAGACTTTAAAGCTTGAAAATGGGACATAAAAGTGAAGATAAGGAGACAAAAGTAAGATGAGAATTACAATAAAGAAAGACACAAGCCAACAAGCTCAACAGAGAAGTACAAACAGTGAACCCGAAATGGGCATGAATTACAAAACCCAGATACAGAAACCAAGTATACCACCAGCAGACACCAGAAACCAAAGCTAGAGAAACAAGAAAAAGCATTGAAAAAAAAAACTTACTCAAAAAAATTTATATACAAAAGAGCACAGAAGTCAAGCTCAATATATTGAGTTGATAAGACCCATTAATCCTAAGAAGAAGAAGAGAGGGAGAGAACTCACAACTCAGACTCATTCTACGCAGAAGCAGAGAAACCCCATTAGGTTGGAGCCATGTCGGTACAATATGAAGCAAAATCACACGCACACACATACACTGTACACACACTCGCAATGACGCAAACGAAGGAGAGAGAGAGAGAGAGTGAGAGTAAGGAAGATGAGCGATGAAAGCGTACAAGTGTAATGGAAATAGAATACACGCCAACCACCAATAAGATTTGGTTTTCATGCATCGCAAGGACCCCCAACTCCCTTTTTTTAGTACTATGTGTATGCACCTAATTTATTTTTTATGAGTTATAACTCAACACCAATCTCTCTCTCACACACACACTTCGTTTCTCGCTCTAACATTTTATAATCCAAAAATTGGCACTCATTCTTTTTTATTATTTCTACCGCCCTTCTTGCTTTTGTCCCTCTTTTTGCTCATTTTAGAGTTTCTCAAACCAAAAATAGGAGGGTGCAAGAAAAATGTTGGGGATGGTGGCCAAATTATGCCAATATTTTAACAGCCACTTATCTATTTGTGGCAGTGACTCTTAATTGTTTTCTAATTTTATATTCTCACTAATGCAAGTGTAAGTGCGTTCTTCATAACCAGTTTTAGATATTTGAGAAGTGGTCCTGGGTTTGCATGCTTAGCTCTAGGATGGATGAGTTGGCTTTGGCCCATCAGCTCATGAAAGAGGTCGGTAGCATAAGGGATACCCTCATTTTCTATTGAAAATTTTGTTTATTGAAGAAAAGTGTCTAGATCTATCATTTCTCTTTAAAGTTCTTTGCATGTGTGAATAGAATTGTTAATGAGTTCCCTTCATACCTGCGTTGTTATTTTTGTTATTATTTTCGTATGAACAGTGTCATAATTAGCTTAAGTGGCACTGGAGAAACGGTTTCCTAATGTTATAGCTGTAATTAACTTGTGACCCCTAACAGAAAAAACTGTTGAGTAGAGTTGCTATCAATCATAGTTTTCCTTCATGTTTTTATTGAAGTTTCATAATCAAGTTGAAGAACTCATGGCAATATCTTTCACTGAAAATACCTTTTTTCACTACTAATAATCTCGAAACACTCCCTCCATAATCTCCTTTCTTCTCCAGAAATTTGATAGGTGGCAACCAAAAAAAAAAAAAAAGCCTACGCTATTTCCATAGAATAATTAAGAATGTGGTAGAAAATTACAACTAATATATATATATATATATATATATATATATATATATATCAGTAATGTGGCTGAAGCAATTTTAATTTTGACTGCAAAGAATAACTTCAGCCATCCAAACAATAAACAATCAGCAAAGTACAACCATAACGGTGTACCAGTTTCAGCTGATCAATTAACTGATGCGTTTCACAACAGCGCCTAAAACCCGACATAATTGCATTACTTACGGAGATTATTAATTTGCAAAAGGCAAATTAGAAATTAAGGCCATTTTAGTTTATGAAACATTGTGGCCAATGCATACTAGTTAAACTAGTTATGTCGCACTCATAGAATCATTCTAGTAGTTGTTACAAGAATTAAGTGTGTGTTTGGATTAGTTATGAAAAAAAATTATATTAAAAATTGATTATGAGAAAATTAATTTATGTTTAAATATGTTAGTTCATAATCGATTTTAAGTTAAAAAAATTTGTTTTAAATTGTATAAAAAAATCATTTTTAAGTATTAAAGTATTAAAAGATATATAAAATGATTAAAAATTTTATTTTGTTGAGGGTAAAAGAGTATTTATTTATCAAAACTTTTGAAATAATTTATAATCACATAATTAAAAGCTTCAAATACAAGTTTTTTTTAAAAAAATGTTTTTAATTATAAAAAAATAATCTTAACTTATAATTAATTTTACATACTTTAAACAAATAAGATAAATTTTAGATAAAATAATCTTTTTATTAAAAATGTTGTTTTGAAAAAGAAAAAAGATTTCTCAACTCTAAATGGGCCATTTAAAGTATATATCACTCCTGGCTAGGATAAGTCACAACAAGTCACTCATAGTAACTACGTTATGCAAGTCTAAATGCCTTCACGCTTCAAGTTCGAGTTGTTATAAGGATGTAATTTTAATTCACTGTTAGTGTAACACATCATTAAAAGAGTTATACATTTTAAGTAGTTGTTGTGATAGTCAAACTCTTTTAATGAGTTAACAACACATGACTAGATGTTAGTGTAAAAAAATTTTACATTGACTGTGTATTAAAATTAAGAATTTAATTTCAATCCACTGTCAGTGTAAAAAAATTTTACACTGTTATTTAATCATGTCTGATACATAATTAAAAAGTTAGACTTTCTAGGTTGTTGTTGTGATAGTCAAACTTTTTTAATGATTTAGCAACACGTGATTGGATGACAGTGTAAAAAAATTTTACACTGACGGTGGATCAAAATTAAACTCTAAAATTAAACTGTTGTTATAATAGTCAATTTCTTTTAATGAGTTGATAATACATGATTAGATAACAGTGTAAAAAAAATTTATACCGAAAATGAATCAAAATTAAACTCTTTAAAATATATATAGTAAGAAAAAAACATAGTTTAAAGGACTTTGGAGTTGGCTCTAGTAGCCATTAGAATTTAATTAGTGATATGCAGATTTTGCTGCCTTCATCCTACAAGTTAAAGAAAAAATGAAAAGAGGAAAAAATCAAAGGGAAAGGTAGAGGAAGGACCACGTGTTAACATCAATGTTTTGGGCTTGTCATAGTTTTTTTTCTAAGACGCATAGTCGTTATCTTGGTTTTGTTTTAAGATTGGCTCAACGGATACTGTCTTGAGAATTTCTGTTTTTTTCTTTTTCCTTGTTATTGTGGTGCCCGTTGTTAATTATTATAATTGTTTTGTGGGATTACTCGTTGAGTCAAAAGAGATAAGTATGGATCTTTCTTCTTCTCTCACTATGCCCTTCTCTTCTGCTTCTCATTTGTTTTTTCGTTGCTTGAGATAAGTACGAACATGAAACTGCCAATCAAGTTGGAAAAAATAAAATAAAAACGGGCCTGGTTGATTACTGTTTTTAAAAATAGTTTTCTATTTTCTAAAATCAAAAAATAAAAAAACTTGTTTGATTGGACTGTTTTATTATAATTGATTTTGAAAATTGTTTCTTGTTTTATTGTTTTTAGAACAAAAAAATCCGAACAACTTTGAGTTGTTTTTGTTCTCTGTTTTTATTTTTTATTCTCAAAACTAATTGGAAACATAGAAAACAGTTTTCTCATTAATGACAAGACTGTAAATATTTGAAAGTATTATTAAGGTTTAAAAAATTAGAAAAGTGAGTGAGATGAGCCACCATAGATACTTTTTGAAACTCCTTGAATATGATCAGAGTTATTTTTCACAGCTTGACTTTATTTTTTCTCGCCTTATTCTCATTTGAGCTGAAGGTATCACTTTTCTTATAATTTTTTGTCTTTTACTTGCTACTCCTTTCTTTATCTTTGATTTACGTATTTGGATTCGCTTTTTACGTCGCATCATGACTTTGTTTTCACTGCATGATAATTTATTTAGGATATGAAAAAAAAATTGAATCCCATAGAAATTGAGGCCATGAATCAAAGTCTTGTCATAGAGGGAACAAGCTCTAATGATGGCAACTTATCAAAATTAACTGACAAATGTGCAGTAAAAATGATAATGTATAAAGATCATATTGCAAATTAGGCGCGGACACAACGTAATAACTAATTGAATGAATTTGACTTGTTATGATAATAGACATTATCTTTTTAATTAAGTTTTAATTATACTCATTTTAAATATTATTTTGCATATATTATTCGATAAGTTATTTACAAAATGCTTGCAATATGATTAGCTTTAGTCTTGTTTATGTTATTTCATAAAAATATATCTAAGTTAAAATAAAGCCAAATGAATTTTTTGTTTTTTTGTTTTCAAAACATGTTTTCAAAACAATTTTATCAAGTAGGTTTTTTAATTTTCTCTTCTCTAAAACTGTTTTTAAAACAACAGAATCAAACTGATTTTTTTGTTTTGTCTTATTCTTAAAAATAGTTTTCAAAAACCAAAAAACAAGAATAGAATCAAACAGGCCCGAAATCTTACACCGTCTACTGTATCTTCATGCTATGCTCTCCCTAACATAATTTTTAAAGGGATCTTTGAAGTATATATAGTTAAATAATAGAGATTTTGCTCTTTATTTTCAATGCTACGGTTGATTACCTTATTATTTATATACTAATAATGCATCGTATATAATATCATATGTATATATTGTACTTTGTTCTACATAGACTTCTTTCCTATTCTTCCCCTGTTTCTCTTCTATGATGAAAGGTCATTTTCTTCAATATAAAATTTTAGGAAGAGTGGGATCCAATGCCTTACCAGGAAGAGAATACCTAGTAGTACTGTTGGAATTTTAACTCTTATCTCTAAATTCTATAAAATATCATAATTTTTTTTGGTAGGCAAATGTCATAGGTTCATACCATTCACCCCATTATATATGTCCCACATTTTCATCATTTGTCCCATCTTCATAAGGTAGGGTAAAGCTTTGGATTGAACCCATGAACATAAAAGATGAGACAAGGACCAATAGCCCATTGTCCTTCCTGTTGAATTAAAAGAGGTCGGATTTATCTGGAAAACCAAGAAAACTAAGTGCATGTTTGGAAGTGTTTTTATTTTTTTATTTTATAAAATTATTTTTAAAACAAGAATAAAAAATAAAAAAACACAACTATTTTTTAAGAATAAAAGAACAAAAAAATCTGTTTGGATATATTGTTTTGAGGATTAAAAAAATGAGATAGCTTATTTATAAAATTTTCATTAATAAAAATAATTTTTTTCATGTGTTCTCTGTGTGTTTATTCAAATTGTTTTTTTAAAATACCTTAAAACATAAAATAGATGTTCTCTATTTTTTGTTTTAGAAGTTACACTTTTTACAAAATAATTTTTTAAAACAATTATAAAAAATATTAACCCAAACATGTTTTTTTGTTCTATTATTTTAAAAAACAAAAAAATGATTTTTAAAAACACTTCTAAACATGTCCTAAGAAACTATTTATCCAATGTTTTGTTTTGTTTTGTTTTTTTTATGTGTGTGTGTGTGTGTAAATTTGCCAACGTCCACTCGAGCTTGTTAGGTTTTATATCAAATCTATATAACATATGATAGATCTTTGTATCAATTTATTTTAAATCACATTTATGACAGTTAATTCTATTTAACAAACTCTACTTCAATTAACACTTATTTAAACAGTGACGCTTGTGATCTTAAATGTTAAAAATTGAGTTGTCTTTTTTCTTATTACGAGGTAACAGAAACAATTAAGACGGGTGGAAAAATGGTTCGAGATTTATAGAGCTACTTACGTCAACAATATTCCTTAGAAACACTTAATTATAATAAATTACTTCGATTATGATACATCATCGATCAAATGTGAACCCCCGGTTATTGTCGTACATTGATGTGAAAGGGGACCACATTATTGTTAATTATTTTATATTCTTATATTTCAAAAGAGCAATTTTTTTTTTTGGTAATAAGAGCAATATAGTTATTAATTATAAGTGTCAATCATTTACAATTTAAGAAATTTTAATTTTTTAAATAATTATTTTAATTATAATTTATTTTATTTAAGAAAAAAATTAATTTAAAGTATCTAAAATTAATTATAAGTTAAAATTATTTTTTTATTAATTTAAAAAAACTTTTAATTATCTAATTTCAAATTATTTTAAAAAATTTTTAAAAAAAATATTTATTTACTTTTAACCAAATAATTTTTTTAATTTTTTTATAATTTTTTAATAATTTAATATATAAAAATAATTTCTTTTATACAATTTAAATAAAATAATTTATCTTAAATTAATTATGAATTAATATATTTAAATATAAATTAATTTTTTATAATTAATTATATAAATAATCAACTTTTAATATAATTTTTTTCACAATTAATACAAACATATTTTTTTTAACCGTCATATGCACACAAAAAAAATCGATATGTGAACTGGATTCTGGATACATCGTTTAGAAGACAAGCTTGAATTGATTGAGAAGACTGAGTTTGATGCCTAATCTATAAAATGGGATAATATTCATGTACCAAAAAAAAAATTGGGATAATATTCCTTAATACTAATATAATAATTGATTTATATATATATATATATATATTATCTAATATGAAAAGATATTTTTTTATAATTAAAGGTCAATATTTAATCACATATTATACTTAGTTAAAATATAATTATTTTAATTATTATATTTTAATGAAGTGAGATACGTGACTAAATATTAGTCACTAATTACAAAATATACCAATATTCTTATAAAAATAAAAGTTACTAAAAGAATTTTCTCTAATAATATTAAAAAAAATAATTAATGCAATAGTTGAGTTATAGCTACATCAAATTTCAAAAAACTTAAACTACACGTATGTGATGAAATAATATATTTTTTTTACTTACTTAAACAGTATATTATATATAAATTTTAATATAAGTTGATAGGGCATTTACAACATTAACCAAACAAATTACAAACTTTTGATGTTCTTTAAAAAATTGTGACTTTTATATAATAATAAAAAATGTAACTTTTGCCATTTTCGTAAAAAATCAAATATTCAAATTTTATATATAGAGATTACAAACTTCTGAGCTTAAATAACAATCAAAATTGTATACTTTTAAAAAAGTTTATAAGGAGTGATTTCAAAATATTAAAAATTTGTAATTTTTATTTTGTGACAAATGTGATAAGTAACCTAACGATATACATTTTTTTACAAATGTGTACCTTAAAAAATCCTGCCACATATTCCTTCATGGCATAATGAAAATATAAAATATTACTTAAAATTATGAAATACCATTGATTATTTTCTGTGTATAGATTCATATGATCTTCAGAATAAATTTAAATGTTGATTGTGGTCAATAATATATATTTTAATGTTAGAGTAATGTTCTTGAGTTGCTTAGACTTAGCTTAGTTGAAAATTTGCATAGAATTATTGGATATGTATAGTAACAGCTTATCAATATATCCAATGTTTTAAAAATTGGACTGGACCGGTCGGTCAAATCGGAAATTGGATGTAGTTATGATTCAGTTTCACTCAAAAAATCGATCAGGGCATTGAACCGTCAATATTGGCCAAAATCGGATTGAATCAGAGAATCGTTTGAACCGGAACTAGTTCTTGAAAATTGATCGGTTCTTCAATTTTATTTTATCTTATTTACTTTTTCTAATTTTTTTATTTTTTCAGATTTTAATTAGTTTTTTAATTTTTTTCACATCTATCTCCTAAAAATCATAATTTTTTACTTGTTCGTCTAATTTGAACGCATTTTATATCGATTCCACGCAACTTTTAAGATCTACGCGATGAAAACTGATCGAATGCAATTGGACCAACCGATTTTCCAAACAAAATCATTATTTTTATATTTATGATGATTTTTAAAAGAAACAATAATAGTTTTTTTTTTAAATAAGGATCAAACCCCAATTTTTTTCTTAAAATTCTTGTTACTCTCAAAATAAGGCTATTTTAATTGAATACAATAATAAATATTATCATATATAATCAATTTTTATAATTCATATTATTAGATTTACTTATATATATAAATAATTATGTATATAATTATAATTATTACATCATTCGATTTAACCAGTTAAACCAATCGAATTATGACCCAGAAGTCTCATCGGTTTGATCTTTGGTCCGATTTTTAAAACATTGAATATATCTAAGAAAAAAAAGTAATAGTTATTAAGTTTAAGAAAAACGTTTCCACTACCCCAAATTCACTGTCTATGGAATAGTAAAACATGCAATATCACTTGCCAATCTAAATAATTGAATCCAAAGATCCTAAAGTCAATAATTAGATACAGATCTCAGTTTAGATGATCACTTGTTTAGAATAAGTTATATCACTTGACGGATAATTATTGTTAGATTTTTTTTCCCCATTTGGAGATAGATTGCTGTAGAGGGTATATTCCTTATTCTTCTGTTCTTTTTTCATAATTCATCTCTCTTTCAAAGAGTGATCATACTTTCTCTTCACTAGTCAATGTTTGCCAATAAAGTTATGCCAAACATGTATTATCCATTAATGAAGATATGGTACAATTTTTGCCAGTGAAAAAGAGACAATATAAAGTAAAAGAATCAACTATGACAAAGCTATAGCTGATCATGAGAAAAGGAATATTCATCAATTCGGTTATTAGAGCAATTAATTCTTCAAACCTAGCTGAGACTATAAATGGAAAATTTTCAGCTCTACTGATACATACACTCGATAAAGTCCACTCCTGCCATGGCCATCCTCCCATAATGTTTTGCCTTTCTGGTTATTTTTGTCTTAACAAACTCCTTACTGAAATTGGACATTACTTATCTCTCTTCCAAAGTTCAGAAATTAACTCTTAGTATTCCAAAAGTTTCTAACCTAAAATAGTATGGTTTGGCATGAAAAGTATTGTTAGATGATAATAATCTGGGGAATGGTCATTCAACAAAGAAGGAAGACAAAAAAAAAAGCATAAATCTCTAAGGCGTGTAGAAACAATAGGTTTTAGGTTCGATTCGCCTCCACCAATCTCTATTTGGACTGTATGTAAGAGGTGTACTAGCGAATCCCCTTTAGGATATAATGGAGAAACCTTGATGTGGTTTGCACACCCACAACCAAGCGTATCGTTAATAGTAGTTTACAGAATAATAGTCTTACTAATTCTCTCTGCTCACAAGGAAGAAAAGAAGGTGATTTGAATACAGAATCAAAGTCAATTACGTTCTTCTGTTCTGCATACAAAGTGACTTTATTTATAAGCCAACTCATGTCTCTTGGTGAAAGAATACAACCTTTTATGGATTTGAATGAACTAACACAACTTTTCATGATTGTACCATTTGATATATGAACACACTTTATCATGAAACAACATAGATTTTAGAAAGGATTTCAAATGATGAAGAGGCACATCCATTGGACATGGTCCAAAGCCATTTTCTACAAATTCGCGTCGCTGGCGCTGAGAGTAGCATTACCAGCGCTCAGCTTTGGTTCACTTCTGAGATTATGTGTTCCTAGCGCTGAGCGCTAGCTTCCCAGCGCTGATCGCTAGGGATAGATGTGCTCTCTGTGTACCTGTTGCTTAGCACTAAGGAAAGATTTGTTGTCTGTGTATCTGGCGCTAAGCACCAGATATCCTACACTGAACGCTAGCTATATTTTCCAACATATTTTCTTTGGAATGCATTATTTTGGAAATCTCTCACAAGTACAATTAATGTTAGAAATATAAAATTATTTATAAGCCTACACGTGTAAGTTTTTGGTCCCTAAAAGTTAACATAGTATTAGAATCTTTACAATCAAATAATTAAAAGTTCGATCTTTATTATCCTCATTCTTTTAAATAAAGTTAAATTTCAATACAAAATATATTAAGCTTGTATATTATTTACGCTTCAAGTCAATGAAGCTTGTATAATAAGATATGTTAGAAATATAAAAATATTCATGAGCTTACACTTAATAACCTAAACTCTTAGAAGAACTGATACTATTAAAATTACTCCCTTAAGCAACCCTCTCAGATAAGATTAACTCATTACAAGTAAGAGTACTTTCTCGCCCTCCCTTTAAGATTATAACTTTTTGGGGTTTATGTATTTAAGGACAGATTAAACGTAACTGTTATGAAGCGTCACTTGTGCGGCGTGGTGACCCAAAAGCACAAGGGCCATCCAAGTGGAAATCTAATGTAAGGGCACGTAGAAAAAAGAGGTGGGTGTTTGTATTTTGGCTATTATTAGATTTGTAATCCACATCGGATATGGATCCCCAACTTTTGCACTTGCTAAAAGATTAGCAGACACTTCCACCATCGGGTTCATGTGGATATGCCAAGTTAGCTTTTCTTGCTTTTTGTGTTAAAATAAAAACAAAAGCAGGATGTGGTGTGGAGAAAGAGACCTCCATTAATTCCTAAAAGTTGGCTTGCATCGCCCGGTGGGTTCAATTCAAGTGGACATGCTGATCAAATTTTTGTTTGTACGTTTAATTTGTCCGTACACGGAAAATTTGAACGATTTTTTTTTTGTTAAAAGTAATATTATTTTCACAACTGTTTTCCTTATAAAAAGTTATAATTATATATGTTTACAGATCGTTGGCCGTTTATTTATTTATTAAATTATGAATCTATATAAGCAAATTTAGTATATTGTGATTAGGATTGTAGATCAACTAAAACAAATTAAAATGTCCCTACCCTTTTTAGTTTTTACGCCCAACCTAATAATTATGTTAATAAATTCAGTTTTGAGGCTCATATATGGTCATTTTTGTGTTATACTATGCTATTATAGTTTTTTTTCCTACAATTATTGACTACTTCTCTAGTCTATTTAAGTAAATATTATATATCCTTTACTAATTAATAGTAATTGTTTATAAATAGCGAAGTTAATGATATGAACTCACAAGTCAATTTTGCTCTCTGTCAGTATCTTATTTAATCGGCAAAAGAGGTATATTTCAAGACACTGTATGTGATAACTGATAATTCGTGGTTTCAAACCCTATATATTTAAATGTGAATAATAAAATTGCATTGGCATTATTAACCTTTCGCTACACGCAAAGATTACCCTGGAGGAGTATTTAATTGTATAGGTAAGGGCACAAATATTTGGTTTCACTAGCTTTCTACTGAAAAGCACACACCAAATTTTCCCCAAACCATGGCCTCTAGGATAATCAATAGTCTAGGTTTTATGCCAAATCTAGCTAGTTGGAGATCATAGATAGGTGCGATGCTCAAATTATCGAGCTCCATGGAGAACAGTTGGAGAGAAATTAAAGTGAATGCCTTTAACGTTTTATTTTAATGCATATTCCCTTTAAAGTAAAATTAAACTAGACAAGATAATATCAACACACCAACAAATTTATAACACCACAGTGGGTTTGGTATATAACTCGGTTCTGAGCATGAGGTGCTGGAGTTTGGAGTTTCAGATATAAGAACGTTAGGCTGGAACTGCGAAGCAACAAAAAGTTAAGTCAATTTTGGATTTGGGACGCAAATTTTAAGTGGAAGCCTGAACTGGGTGGGTGCGCTCAAAAACAAATTCAACGTACGAGCGTGCTAGGTTGGGATTGTGATTAAATGGTCTATGGGATAATTTAAGGTGTAGATCAGCTTGGATTGGTGATATGCTCAAATCTTACTAAGCAACAAAAATGGTTATTATAATATATGGTGGAAAACACTCGAGTCAAATGTGGAAAACACTCGAGTCAAATGTAAATTAATAGCAACATGGACAAAAAGTTAGAGGAGAGGAGGACAGCAAATGATCATCAATTAAGCAGCGATGATTGTTTAAAAACTTGAACGTACGTACTAAAAGCAAGAGGTAGATCGATTTGTTGGGAAGATTCATGCTGAAGGTCCAATGGAAGTCATGGTCATCTGAAAGGGAGCCACTCACATGATAAATGGTAGCATGCGTCCAAAATTAACATCTTGATTTATGGACAAGAAAAGGTGGTGGACATTATGACAAATCAACATTTAACTCTTGGAAGAAACTTCAGAGTTCGGACTTCAAACAAAGCACTATGTTGCTATACCCGAGTTTTACAAAAAACGTCCCGCGTCGGATAACCAGAAAATTAGTAATGGCAGATTATGTAATTGGTTTGTAGAAAGAACTTGTGTAACAATGTAATTTAGTTGGCAAATTGAATTACATGTAGTCGGATTTTATTTATAGTGTAGTTGTTCAAATATCATTGAAAGCATATTGTGACAAGGATAAAATCGATGTTTGAATGAGGATTAATATCATACTCAAAAAGTATAGGACAATTTGTGTTCTTAAAAAAAAACAAGAACAAACAAACCTCGTGGTTTTAATAAAAATAAAAGAACTTGTGTTGAAGTTCCAATTAAGGGACAAGAAACGTTATAGTTAGAAAGTGCCATAGAAAAAGGAAAAACATTTTGATTTATTATTTTACATTATCATTTAACAATATATAATTACATTAGTATACGAGTTTAAATATAAGAATAATTATTTTAAAAGTGAGTTTTTAGTTATAAGAATAATTACTTCAATATTTAAATTCTTTTAATAATATTGAATAGTGATATAAAAAAATCTTATATATACTAATGCAATTAAAATTAAACTCAAACATAAAACACGTTATTGGAAGTTACATTAAAATGATGATTTCCTTCAAATCAAAATTTTGGAACGACAAAGAATTTGGGAAGAAACTCTATCGAACAGTGTGTGTGTTTGCGTAATGAAGTTTTATATATCAAGTTTCATAGCTTTAACATGTCATTATAATATTTTATTTGGACCAAAGCATTAAATTACATATTTAAGTCTACAAACTATCACTATTTCAGACAACTGCTAATTATGTTTTATATTAAATTGGTGAAAAGTTATGTGCTTAATTAACTATTTGTTTGTCAGTGTGAAAGGTTGATAAAAAGTACCGTAGATTTAAATGAAATGGGATTGCCATTAAGCTTTTAGCAAGTGGATTAGTGTTCCTTAATCTTTGTCATTCCCACCAATGATTTTTTTTATCAAAGGTATCCTTACACTATTTGAGTGTAAAACTAATTTTCTTTAGGTCAAAAAGTGGTATAATAAAACTCTCCCTCTTAACAGTAATGATTTTTCAAGATTCAAATTAAACCTTTGGCCTTATTTTAGAGTCAAAGACGCTTGCTACTTCAACCAACTACTTATTAGTTACCTACAGATTATTAGTTTGATTCGTAAGTTATAATAAAGAATTTCTCTTTTAGAATCTTCTTCGAATTTCTAAAATTGAAAAATGTGTCAGAATCTTCTCCAACAATAAGTGCATACTTTCTTAATTTCTTGTGATGCAGGCACCAATGAATAACAAGTGGGGAGATATATCATTATGTTGAAACTAAGGATGATTAATATTAATCTTGGTGTATTTGTGGGTTAGGCAAACTATATGATATGACATCTCATATTAGTGGATTTTATATTTTTTATTAAAGTGAGGCTGATAATAAGCCACTTATAGAAGTGAGTGAAGAAAACTATAAGCTGAAATCATAGTAATAATTTTTAAATTATTAAATAAATAAATAAATAATATTATTTGTAATAAGTAATACTAATGTGCATACTCTAGTTGTGACACCAAATTGAACTTATAATTAACCACAAAATGTGACTCAATTGATAAAACGAATTTTATGTAAGCAAATTTTATATAAAATGTAGGGATTTATATCTCATTAAAAATACTTTATGTTCATGATCAAATTGACATGTGAGTAAGAATTAGACACACTAAAAATGTTTAGAAGCACCTCGTGTTACCGGAAAAAAAAAAAGAATTGAACCCATAGTTATAAAAGGAAAAAAGGACAAAAGTCTTGATCATTTAGCCCTACAAATTCAAGCATACGAATAATAGATTTGGTACATCCCTAAAACAAATTAATAGTTTATCTTTACAAACTGTATTCCAAAGCAAGTTTGGGATTAGATGAGTTTTTAAAGATGTCTTTTTCTATATATTTTTTTTATATAAAAAAATTGTAAGCTCGTCTAAACATAAGAAAAAAAATTACAAAAAAAAGTACATCCAAACAATTACTATAATTTTAAGAAAACAAAAGGATGCAAATGAGAAAGAAGTAACCAAGTATATCTGCCTGTGTTTTGATTAGTTGAACCACCAAAACAGAAAGTTTATCCTTTAACAGAAATAAAAACAAAAGAATAAATCTAAAACTAACTGGTTTTGAAAGAGAAGCCATCGTTTATTTGTTATTAATTGTAATTGAGTAATCTACTATGCCTATTTGTGTGCTCAATCTTAAGCCACTTATTTGAATTCAATTACATACACAATTTAATAAAAAAAAATTAAAATATGAGGGATGAAGAATGATGAGTAAACACTACCAAACTTGGTTCAACATCCATCCGAATACATTTATTCAACACATATCGACTTCTAAGTAGCCTTTCACAAAAGGAATGTATATCTTCAACCCTAAAAAAAGGATGTATATCATCTTTTTAAAAAATATTTATTTGACAGGTTAAAATGAAGTAACTTTTAAAAATTATTGAAAAGATAATGTTAGAGAAACAAAACAAAAATATATATCAATTTACATAGGTATTATATTATAGGGATATATTACTTTACTATTTGAGTTTGGGCTAGAGTGCTCATCTTGAGCTGGGGCCTGGCCGAAATGTATTGGGCCTCACAATGAATCTCATTATCAATAAATGGACGTAGAAGCAACGACCGAAACTTTTCTTTAGGAATCCTAGAAAAGTTGAAAGAAAATGCATCGTATTATACAGGATAAGATTATTAGTTTAAGCAAACGAGGGTTAGTTGAGTTGGTAAGTAGGATCATTCACAAAAGATAAGACTTAAGTTTGAATTTAGTAAGAGTCATTTTAATTGAAAGATAGTAAAAATTATTGTACTCTAAATTATCGAATATAAATTAGTTTAATAGGAGGCTCAAAAGACTTAATCCGTAAGAATATCGTGAAGTGTCACTCGGTTCAAATGGTTAATTAGGGTGGTTGATAAAAATATAATTATTAGTTCAATGAAAAATAATGTTATTGACACAATTATTACAACAACTATGGATGTGACTCGATTTAATTTTGATGAGAATATGTTTAAGTGCAGCCACTTAAACTCAAAAGCAACCATGCGTATAAATTTATCTAGTGTTTTTTGGGTAAGATTTTTATCTAGTTTTAACTGTAAAGTTGTGTATCATTAACAGTAAATTATTTGAAAAACTGAAAGTTAATTACACCACTTTGTTTTCACAACAATTGTGAGTTTCAATGTTAACTTAATAAGTGAAAGAAGAATTTGTAAGAGGAAGACTGTATTCAGCTGAGAAAAATATAATTTCTTATTCTCGTACTGGTATTTGTATAACATTGACTTACATTTTAAACAAATGCAATTCAAATGTTTTTCTATCTTTTGGAAGATACACCAATACAATATGTGTTTGGATAAGATATTAGGAAATTTGAGAGAATTTAAATGTTGTGGCATGGAAATGGAACAATCAAAGGTTTTAAGTTTAAAAAATAAAAATGATACTTTTATATAATCTATCAATGAAGAATCATTAGAAGTTAAACCCTATACTATTAGTCATGTAATTCGATCTTATTTGTTGAACCAACTTTTGTTAACATGCATGAAGATTCCTCTATAGCATTAAATTGTCATTTAGGGTATAGCTGAAAGTTAAGAGAGAAAAAAAGGGAAATGAATAAAGAGAAAATAAATAAAATGAAATGTAAAGTTAATTAATAAATTTATTTCCTTGATTTAAATGTTTAAATTTTTTTTAAATATTTTAAGTTAAGAAAATTTTAGAATGTTGATAAAAAAATAAATAAGAGAGGATTACATATTTAGATTACATATTAGAAAAATTATGTAATATATTAAAAAAATATGAGCAGAAAAAAAATATAAAAATTATCTTAAAAAAATGTAATATATTAAAATAATTATAACAATTAAATTATTTTAAATAAAAAATAAACGTAAAAAAACTTAATTAAAATTACTCTCCTTTATTTTTAATTTTTAATTATAATAAAAATCAAATTGACAAAAGCACTTTTTTCGATTACCCTTTTCATCTTCTAGTCTAGTACCCTCTTCTCACTCCTCGACTTTCTCCCCCTCCTGTCCTGTCAATGCAAGTGAGTGGTTCAAATTAGCTGTTCTTTTATTTTACTATATTGCTTTGCTGTTTGTCACCCAAAAACATATTGCTTTGCTGTATGTAGAGAACGGGACCCGTTCTTTTCAGTACCTAGTAGAAGTGGATTGAAAAATCCTAAATAGCCGGACTTTTTTAATCCCAGGTAAAATGCGGGTGAGAAAAAATTTAAAAGGTGAATAGATTTTATTTTGTTTGAAAAAGTGAGACTCATTATTTTTAAATTTATCTGAACTAAGTCGATACATAAATAGTTGGACTCCCTAGCAATACTCAAGCGGATTTTGCCGTGATTTCAATTTTCAAGGTTCTTAACTTCTTATTTTTCGATGATGTTTTGGTTGTTTTTTCGATAAATTTTCTGTTTTTGTTTTTTTTTCCCTTCTTCTAACGTAGGTGTAGGTCTACTTCGTCTTGATTGTGTTGATGCCGTTGTAACCGATTCTGGGCCCTTCCTTTTTCAGTTTTAACGATTTGGATTTTAATACAAACATTTCTCTTTTAAATAAGTGTTGAAGTAATTAATTTCTGTTTAGCTTCTTTGCTTTAATTTATTAATTTTTTTTGTGTTGACTATTATTCTTGTGTGAGATTAATTTTTATCATATTGTAAAACATTATAGCTTCTCAAATTTTAATAGTAGCGACTCATGATTCTCCCTTGGCTTGTCTAAGCTGCGTATCACTTAAATCTACCGTTTGTTGGTATTTATTAATTTATTTTATTCTTCATGATGTCATTGATAGGAGAGTAAACATTGAATGGAAGAGGGCAAAGCAGTTTGGGTTGAAGGGATGCAGTTAGTATTCTGCATCACCGTGCAGCTTCGAATCCCCAATTACAGTCCATGAGTAAGAACTAGTAATCAGTGGCATCTCTTATCTCTGTTCACTTGGACGTAATCAATCATGAAAACTCTATAGTTCTGAGTTTGAGGATCAAGTAAGTTGTGAGCCTGTGAAAAGTACTCTGATAAAAAAATATGTCAAATGGTAATATTTTATTTAAAGCATTTATTAATAAGTGCTTTCGAGCATTGGTTAAAAAATTAAAAATAAAAACTAATAAATATAAAAGTAAAACATTTTAATATCTTAAAATTTTTTAAATATTTAATATTTGTAATTTAATAATTAAAAAATTTATTAAAAAAATTAAATGATCCTTAAATAATACCCTAGTTAGCAAGATCCTTTTTTTAATATCTCGGGATATTTGCTTCTTTGATCACTTTCCGCTAAACTGCAGTAGGATTGGAAGGTGCGAATTTTCTGACTTCTGCCATTTTTATTTTATTTTTTCTATTTCATTATATATATTTTTGTGAATTTTGTTCTTTTTGTTTTCTTTTTTCTACATTCTTTTATGCTTTTTTTTTTAATTGAGTAGCATGTTTTATGGCTGATACGTTATATATGGGTATGCCAAAGCAAGTGGGTCAAAGATGTGTTTATCCATATATAATAATGTAATAAATTACTGTACCTATTCCTATACTTAAATTGTTCCACTGACAACAAAATTTGTTGAGGACATAAAATAAAGTGGTTTATTCCTTTAATTATATAGATTTTGTTTAATCTGTAGAGTGAAATTTTAATAATTAATATTTGGTTCTTGCAATTTTATTTTGGTGGAAGAGAATTTAATTCAATCTTGACTCTATTGCATGTGCAAGTTGATTATTGAGGAAGCCACACGAGACTTTCTTTTCTAAGTTTGGTATTGTGCATGGGTGGGTGGTGCATAAGCTGCTGCTTATATTGATAAAAAAAAAAAATCTGTTCAAATGAGGCTAGATTTTGTTTTCATATCATCTTGGTTAATTGGCTTTTTGGTGCTGGGATCCAATGAAACAAAGCTTTAGTCTGAAGTGGTATACTGATGCATGGGCTTTTTTTGGTTTATTCCTGTCAGACCAACAATTAGAGGGTCTTTCATTCTCTTGGAAGAGTTTTAACTTTTAAGGACACACAGCTGAGTTAAGGATACTAGTTCTTTTTTTCTTTCTAAAAAACTATATATATACTAACGTTTTCTTGTCACATACTTTGCAAGTGACTGGAACATTTTATTTCCTTCAATTTTGCCTTATTATTTAGCATAGAGTACACTGAAACATTCGAAGATTTTTGTTTTAATATATATATTTTGGGTATACAAAAGTTTAAGAGAAGGGAAAATTATCTCATTTCTAAATTAGTATAATACTACAAGTCCCAACAAAAGCTTGATGTGGTAAGTAATGACCTACCTACCAATAAATATCGCTAATAAGAATCAATCCCATCAATCCCAAAACCTTTTTATCGATGTTGTTGCCTACTAGTTAAGTCAATCATCATTGACAATATTTATTATTATTATTATTATTATTATTATTATTATTATTATTATGATAGAATGAAATGCATATAACTTATAAGTTCTTTGAAACTGACTTTGAGCGCAATTGTATTTTGAGAAATCTCAATGTTTCTTTAATTCTTATTTGTGTCTATAACGTAGACAAATAGGTTACTATGTAATTTTATACATTTTTTTTTATTGGAGTTCAATGACAACAACTCTTAAAGAAGCATCCAAAAAAATATCGGAACAATTTTCCCTTAACCACTGATACTGGCTCTCTCTCTTCCTACTCTTCCTCTTCTTTAGGTTTGAGACCCATATGCATGTAATATCAAAGTTACAAATGCATGATTTTGTTTTCGTTTCAATTTAATGAAAAGCTAAAATCATTAAAATTACAAGGCCAATGCATATTAGTTTTGTCAAAGTACTTTTCATATTATATTTAATACTGCTAATTTTTTTAAGACTTCATGTTTCAAATTTATTGAGGCAGCAAGGTAAGGAGTAAATTTCCTTACCATTTGAGCCAATATTCTTTCTGTTTTCTAAACAAGCTCTTTGAACATAAAAACCATAAATTACATTTCAATTGTCAAAAACCTTTTTATTATAGAATATATCACTTATGAAAACTTATTTGCATAATCTTGTTTTAACAATTTTTCTTTATTTTTATGTTAAAAAAATTCTATTTAGAATTAATTTTGTGCTGAGGACTTATCACATTATCACAGTATATCCATCGTGATTATATATCAAAATTATAAATTATTGGTTTAAGAAAATTCATAATATATAATTGCTAGACAACAACAGATAATGTGAAGGTAATTCTTCTTGATACGAAATTCACTAAGCTCTTGCTCTTGAAAACTTAATTTTATAAATGTTTTCACTAAGCTCTTGCTCTTGAAAACTTAATTTTATAAATGTTAAGCGGGTACTTTAGTCTTTTACAAACTATTTCTGCCACACCGTGTGTATTGCTCCTATTACACTGTCCTGTAATCACATTAGCTGTATATATTTATTTTTGTACAAACACTAAGGAACTTTTGAAATATTATATGCACGGCTTTCAAAATAATTTAGAGTTTAATTTTGATCCATTGTCAATGTAAATTTTATTTATACTGTCACCTAATTATGTATTGCCAAATCATTAAAAAAGTTTGACTATTATAATAACTACATTCAAAGTCTAACACTCTTAATAATGTGTCAGTACATGATTGGATGACAGTGTAAAAAAAATTTATACTGACAGTGAATTAAAATTAAATCAAACAATCTATCAATAACTATTGTAATATTATATGTATAAAACTAAAGGAACTTTTGAATTTGGGTCAAATTCAAATGAGTGAGTTATTAGTTAGCATATAAGTCTACTTTTATGTAGTCTATTGATGTGTAGTCAAAGTTTATATTGTAAATATATATGGTAGGAGTGAATTGATTTTTATTAAGACAAAGACAGATTTTGTTAACCAGGTGCATGTATGAAGCTATATATATATATATATATATATATATATATATATATATATATATATATATATATATATATTGTTACACTCTTATCTTAAGGAATAGTTCAATTTGGCAATTGTCTTTCACGGAGCCTATTTGCTTATATTGTAAAATATAGTAAGAGTGAATTGATTTGTATTAAGACAAAGACAGATTTTGTTAACCAGGTGCATGCTATATTTAATACACTCTCATCTTAAGGAATAGTTCTATCTGGCATGGAGCCTAACTGCTTGTCCTAAAAATATCAATTGATTAATATACTTTTTCATCGTAGAAATTAATCAAAGGAATATAATATAGGTAGTTGAGATTTGTTAAGTTTGATCGTTGGGGTCCATCCAGTGCTGCTATTTCTAGAATATTATAGATGAGCATTAATGAAAAATGAATTAGTCTTCTACTATTTCCTTTTTAAATATTTTATCACCATAAAAGGAGTTATATGTACAATTTCACACACATTTGTAACTTAAAAAGGAATAAATAGCATCCAAATTGTCCAGATATGATTTCAACAAGAGCATTAATATCAATTAGCTTTTCCATTCTGCCAAAATCAAAATCTGATGCATCTTACTATTATTTCATAATCCTCCCTATCGATGCCTTTATTATATTATTAAGTAAAATGGTCATAACTTATTTAATTATTGACTATAATTAATTGTCATAATCCTTCCTTTTCTTTTTTCTTTTTTTTTCATTTTGTCTTAACCTGGGTATCATTACACCTTTTAGGTGTCTTCGTGTGAAACTAATCTCGTTCGAAATATTGAAATTGACCTTCCTCATAAGTACTTCTCGCGAACTCGAACATTTGATATTGTATAAAAGTCCATTGTACTGTTGAGCTGAAACTTGCTTATTAGTATCATTGTTTTTTTTTTTTTTATACTACCCATTCCTTTCTACCCAACACTACATTAATTTGCCCTTCACCACCTTACTTCTCCTATTTATACCTCTGCTGTCAAGATTAGAGCAAAACAAGGTTTTTGAGAAAGAAAGAGAGAAGAGAACCATCCCCACCGACATATATAACTCTTCATTTTCCTTATTTCCGCCCATTATAACCAAGAATACATATGCCCTTCATCACTTTACTTCTCCTATTTATACCCGTGTTGTCTTAATTTTAGAGCAAAAAAAGGGAGTGTCAGATAGAAAGAAGAGAGAAGAGAAAACCATCCCACCAAAGCCATAGCCATGACTAAAAGGAAGGTGTCACTAAAATTGATTGAGAATAATAGTTTTAGAAAAGCTAGCTTCAAAAAAAGACGGGCAGGGTTGTTAAAGAAGATGAAGGAGCTGACCGTCCTTTGTGGTATCGATGCATGTGCAGTCATCGATGGTCCAGGTGATACGAGGCCTATGGTGTGGCCATCCCATGCTGTGGCTAATGATCTATTACTTCGGTTTCAGAATGTTCCAGAGGTGGAACGATGCAGAAAAAAGGTTAACCAACAGGGTTATATGCGGGAGAAGATAAAAAGGATTCAAGATCAAGTCGTCAAGCACAAGAAAAGGAACAACGAGAAAGATATGTCTATTTTCATGCATCATATCTATCATGATGGTAAATCATTATCTGATTTTGCTGTTAGTGATTTGAGGCGTTTAATGTGTTATGTGGAGGAAAAACTGAAGGATGCTAGAAAGACAATTGGTTATTTTGAACAGTTTTTGGCTCCTAATCCACCACCACCGATTTCTTGTCCTCTAGATACTGGGCCCCTAGATGACATAAATTATTGGATCAACATAGATGAAGTTTCAGAGCAACAATGGTTCTTAGATTTGTTAAAAGAAGCTGATCAGATGAATAGTGGTAATGATAACAATACAATGAGAAACATAGGGCTACCACCACATACATATCTTGGTGATATTGATATGGTGTTTCCTCAAGGCAATTTTAGAGGTCTCAATGGTAATAGTGATTCAGGGGTGTTGCCTCCAGGCAATTTTAGAACCTACAGGCAATTTTAGTCTCGATGGTGAAAGTGACTCAGGGGTGCTGCCTCAAGGCAATTTTAGATGTCTCAATGGTGAAAGTGATTCAGGGGTGTTGCCTCAAAGCAATTTTAGAGGTCTCAATGGTGAAAGTAATTCAGGGCTTTTGCATGGAAGCTCTACTTGTGAAATTGGAGGTAGTGACATACGGCTACCTTATGGAGATTTTAGAAGTACAATTGGTAGAAGTGATATGAGGTTGCCCTACTGCAGTTACGAAGGCAACATTAATGGAACTTATATGGGAATAGGGCAGCATAATGAAAATCGTGGAGGGCTCGTTAACAATATAGGGTCATGGTATCATCAAAGGAACTTTCGAGCCAACAATAGTAGAGTTGCCACGGGGAGATTCGATGCAAATTTTGTGGGCACTAACCATCGAAGAAACTTGAACACTGGATTGCCTACTCATGGAAATTTTCCTATATTATTTGAAGGAAATTTTCCTGGAAGTGATTGGGGAGCTACCTAGCTATGATGTTACCAAGGCATGGCTGAACTGTTTCTCCCCATGAATAATTTCTTGTTGTTTTTAATGGCAATTCTTACATGTTAGAGAAATTATTTGACAAACTTGCAGTATGCGTCATCCTTCTTTCACAGTAACAACGAGTTTCAACATAAACTTAATTTATTAAACTCATTTTTGTGAGAGGGGTAGTGTATCTTCAGGTTCGACAGATAGTTTTTTATTTAGGTAAGGCGATTGTTGTGTTGGTGTTTGTGTACAATGATGCATCAAATTATTTCTCATCAATCGTAGGGTTTATCATGCTGGTGTTTCTCGTGTTTCTTTTTTGTTGTATTTCATGTAAATGCATGTATTGCTATAATATATTTGTCAGGCTGGCGTTACTTTCTCATCCAAAAAAGATAAGAGTGGCGTTACTTTTTCCCTATTTCATTTATTGCCTTGTTTAGTTTGAACATGAAACGAACAGATTTGACAAATTAATAAATAAATCTATCAAATGTGCGGGAATGAATACAAAGCAAAAATTTAAAATTCTGCTATCATATCTTGTCTCATTTTTTTGTATCTTTCTTTATTATTTTAATTAAATGTTGACAACTCAGTATTAAAAAATAACAATTAAGAGAGAGAAATATATTTTGTATTGAGTTGTCAACATTTAATTAAAGAAATGAAAAAAAGATAGAAAAAAGAGACAAAAGTGATATCGCACAAGCTAAAAATGTTATGGTACTCAAGTATTTTTTTTTTTTGGTATTCTTTGATGAGTTATCAAATATTTATTAATTAATTATTCTTATAATAAATAAAGAAATGTTAGGAAGAGCTGAGTGCTTATGTGCTCTAGTTTCTCAAACACAATCTTTTTTTTTTATTTAATCATAAAATACACATCTCAAGAAAATGATTTCATCTAAGGGATAAAATTGTCTATTATTTTTAACCATTGTCTTAATAAATATTTAAAGTTTATGAAATATAATTAATAATTAATAAATATCTGATAAGTGAAAACTAAATAAGAATATGTATCTGAACATTAATTATATCAGTAGTCTATTTGCAAGTTTCAAAAGTTAAGAGTCTATTTTATTTTTATTTTTAGTTAGATATATTTTATTATAATTATAAAAATATCACATTATTTTTATTTTGTTTTTTGTTTTTAAATTTTGTAAAAGAAATAATTAAAATAATTAAAAACAACAAAATATTATTTTTATTACTTTTTTCACAAAATTATAAAAAAATAAAATAAAATAAAAATAAGATAATATTTTTTATAATTATAATAAAAAAATATCTAATTAAAAAAAATAAACCAAATGCACTCTAAACATTCAATAGTAAGTCAAGAAAGAAAGAGAGGGCAGATGAAGAAGGGAAGGAATCAACGACAAGGACGTAGCATGAAGAAGAAGCGCAGAAGCGATGCAGCATGAAGATGAAGCGCAGAAGCGATGGTCAGCTTCAGCTACATGGCCGCACCTCCTTTGACTAATAATATTTAGCAGTTGGATAACGAGACTGAAAAATTGAGAAGAATTACACACATTTTTTTTACATTAATTTTCTTTTTATCTGACTTGGTCTGGTAAATGATCCACGCACATCGAGATTTCTTGTACAGAAGTTAAACTAATTATTGCATATAAATTAAAATAATAAAAAATATGATAATAAAAATAAAGTTATATGTAATTATAGAATAATGTATGTCATTGAATTAGATAGAAATTTGGATAGAAAATATTATATAGTTTTGTGATAATAATAATAATTTTTTAACGAAAGATAAAATTTATAATTTTATTTTTAATGAAGAAAGAGAGAATTTAATGCTTAAAATCATATATTTTTTTCATTAGAGTTTTTTTTTTACTAAATTTTTTTCATTAGAGTTAATTGCTATTATTATTATTTCTCATTAAATATGATGAACTTGAATGATCATTAAGTTTATTTTAGTCTAAGGGCAATGAATATGAATTTTTTTGTAAAATTTTAATTAAAATATGCACGCATCTAAAAAAAGTTATATTTATTTAATGAATATGAGACTCGAGCCCTTATGTGATAAAGAATTTCATACCATTGTCCCCAATTTAATAGTTCAAGGTCATAAAATTTAATAATAAAATAATTTTAATATAATGAAGAGAGAGAATTTGAATTTATTCATTAAATTAAAAACAATATATTGTAAAAAACCTATTTATTGATCAATATTAAAATTAAAAATTAATATATTTTTTATAATTTTAAATATGGTGTAATTTTAAGTATTGTTTACAAATAAGAAATTTGCAACTTTGTTTATTAGGAAGTTTCTTTCTGCACTTATTTAATTAGATGTTACAATTTTTTTAAACAATAATCAAATTTACATTAATTTTTAAAAATAAATATGTTAAATTATTATTTTTAATAAATACTATGAATTATCTATTCATTCATTATTTTAAATCATATAATTTTTTAATTTAGTTATTAGAGTCAATTCTTTTTTATTAAAGTCAGATTTTGATATTCTCTCTCTTCATTAAAATAATATTTTCTTATTTTATTTTTTATTAAATTGAATGATCTTAAATTATTAAATTTAAATAAAACTAATATCCAGAAATTGATATAATTTTTTTATTATTCCTATTTTAGAAAAGTTAAGAAAAAAGGTAAGAGAAGTAATTTATAATGTCAAGTATATATTAATTTTTAAAACAATGTGCATATTTAGATTAGTTTATTTTATTTTTAAAACATTTTTAAAAAAATAATCTATAATTAAAATACTATAAAAATAAGTTTTTTGACTGAAAATTTTTTTTGAGTGGTGAGGGCGCGTTATATACTCGTGAATATCGTAGACAAAAGTAAATCTGAAGCTTTGAAATAGTGGACCCATACGAAGTTCTTGGTACAAACTACAAAGTAAACTGAACTGACTATCCAACTAATCCTAGTCATCTCCCCCTTGAGAAAGCTCAGACTGAAATGCCAACTGCCCTTTTTCAAAATAATAGATGTTGAGATTATCACATCACGATTCATACTTTTGCTTAGCAAGTATAATTTGTGATTTTTGACACTTAGATTAGAGGATTAAAGACAATTAGTGTGTATTTGGTTTAGCTTTTGAAATCTTAAAATCATAATTTGAACAAAAATATTAAAGAGACAAACTTTTACCTAAATCATAGTTTTAAAGTTTTTAAAAATTAAACAAAAGATGCTATTAATAATAATAAACTTCCTTTTTCAATACTCCCTTCACTAAAGATTGCATGTAAGACATAAATTATTCATGAATTTTTCATGAAAGTTATTTGCATGTAGATTTTATTGATATGCAAATCCAAATATGACTGGCTACTTGAAGGGTCAATTAAACTAATTGGCATATCAAAAACAGTTCACCGCTGCTAGCAACAAATTCATATGTACTCTTTTCAGCATAATCAAGATAACCTTTGTTTTGGTATACAAATTTACACGTCATGGTTCTGAGTTGTGAAATATATTTTGTGGGGAACGGGGTGGGGAAAGAGGCAGGAAGTGAATAAAGCAAAAGCATACTCGAATCACAACATGATGGTAGAAACAAAATACAAAAGACCTAGGGAATTAAAAAAAAGGGTTTAATTTTAAATAAAGACTTTACACTATTATTCAATAATATATTAGCATATCATTAAAAGAATTAAAAAATTTAAGTAATTATTATGATAAACAAACTATTTTAATAATTTATTAATATAATAGTAGATGACAATACAATTTTACATTAACATATGATTAAAATTATATTCTTAAAAAAACTTGTCATACTAGCTAGTGAGAGAATCTCTTAGAGTTGAATAAAGCCCATAGAGTGAATATTGGCAAAGGTTTTCCACTTCATACCAAGTGTTGAGAACTAAAAGATGTTTATCTGTGCTAGAGAATGCCAATTGTATACTCATGCTGCAATCCACAAGTCTTCCATGGCTCCTGCAGTTGGATGTTTTTAATGCACAATGTTGACTGTTGAGACAGACAACATTATAGTTTCCTAAGCATTTAGCACACCCATATCTTTTCCAATATAAATTTTGCAGCCTGCCCTTCTTAAACTCAAGGAGCAGCAGAGACAGATTTCAGTTGGTTCTTAATGAGGGTGATGATTATGACAATCCAACAAAACACGCAAATATTGAGAAGCTTTTTCTTAAGATCTCCTTGCAAGAGTAAAACTTGTTACAATGCAGGAGGGGATCTTGCAACAATGCAGGAGGGGATCTTGCTCTCCGTTGTGCTATTTGCAACAATGCAGGAGGGGATCTTGCTGCATATTTAGGGGAAGCATTGGGAACCCAATGCCTTTAATTTAGGGAGCTAGAAACATTTATGCTCGGTTAATTAAAACTAAGGCAATGCTTGTTTGAGTATGTGGAAAATGGGATGGTAAGAAAACTAGTAGGTAAAAGAAAATGGAATGAGATAAAGGTTTGGACTTTCACTAATTGTTGCTTGATAGACAGTGAAAAATCACTTTCAACTCACTATCATGCCATAGTAATGACTAAAATTTGAGGAGTGATGTGTAAATGAGTTGCACTCCACTCCCAGCCAATAAAGTGTGAAATGATTTTCATTCCAAATATTCCAACTCCCTATTTTTCACCTGTTTGAAAAGAATTTGACCCAGATGGAGATGGAGCAAGGCTTCCATAATTTTCACAATCCAAGCCATCAAGTTCAAAGCACTAAAAATATAATGAGCATGCCAGAAGATATATAATACCCACAATAAAGAAATTAAATAGCTAGAAATATGTTGTACGTACAAGAATTTGTCCTTCGAAGTGAAAGCAATTCCCAAGTTGAATCCATCGGATCTCTCCACCACCACCATGATCATCGACCACGTCGCTAGTCTTCTCAAAACCGTCATGCAAGATTGCGATGTTGGTTCGTGTTTGGGTTCACTGGGTGGATGCGCATTGCGCAATAGGAATTTTCTCGCATAAACTTCTGTTGTTCATTCCGTTAAAGAGCAAATATCGTTTCTTCATTTAATTAAGTTGCCTTTGCCCATGGTCGCATCTTGTTAAAAACAACTTTTCGATGTATTAAAGAGTTCCGTTTTGAGAAACTCTGACAATCACATCTTTCTTTTATGGAAAATACCAAAGAGCCTGGGAATATAAATCCCGAACTTAACCAGATAAATATGAAGAAGTGAGTCCCACTGTAATGGACCATACTCATGAAGTAAAACATGTCCCTTCTTTGTTCTCTACGAGCCGAATTTGGTGTTAAAATTTTCGGTCACTGTAATAGGTAATTTGGCCACAGTACAGTAGATTAGGAGACAAATTACCGAAATGTCACTCATTTGAAACATATTACCAGCGTATTGTCATTTTTGCCACGTGTATCACGTTAACACGGGTGGCGTGATACACGTCATCACGTCAACACAGCGCGACGTGATACACGCCATCACGCCACCTGCGTTGACGTGATGACGTGTATCACGCTATCCGCTGACGCGTGATGACGTGTATCACGCCAACACGTGGCGTGATATACACAAAATCGGAAAAAATAATAGATTAATACAACAAAACTTATATAACCAAAGTCAAAACTTTGAAAAGCCATAACTTTTGACTCGTTTGTCCAATTTAGACGCATTTTATATCGATTCCATATAACTTTTCGAGGCCGAGTGCAACGCAAACAGCCGTAGGCGGTTTGGTCCACCGAAATTCTAAAAAACCATTTATTTTATAAGTTATGAAGCTTTTTATGAAAATTATATGGGTATTTCATGAAATCAAGGTTAAACTCAATTTTTTTCCTTTTCATTTTTATGAAATCAAGGTTAAAAAGGAAAGGTTCATAAAAATGAAAAGGAAAAAAATGAGTTTAACCTTGATTTCATGAAATACCCATATAATTTTCATAAAAAGCTTCATAACTTACAAAATAAAGGGTTTTTTGGAATTTCGGTGGACCAAAACTTCTGCTGCTTGCGCAGACTTCTAAAAGTTATATGAATCGATATAAAATGCGTCTAAATCGGACAAACGAGTTAAAAGTTATGGCTTTCAAAGCTGACTTTGCTATATAAGTTTTGTTGTATTAATCTATTATTTTTTCCGATTTTGTGTATATCACGCCACCCGTGTTGCGATACACGTTATCACGTCAACACGCGATAACGTGATACACGCCATCACGCCAACACCGGTGGCGTGATGACGCGTATCACGTCACCCGCGTGTTGACGTGATGACGTGTATCACGCCACCCGTGTTGACGTGATACACGTGGCAAAAATGACAGTACGCTGATAATATGTTTCAAATGAGTGGCATTTCGGTAATTTGTCTCCTAATCTACTGTACTGTGGCCAAATTGCCCACTGTAATATAATTCTCTTTTTATTATGAAAAATGTTAAATGTCACGAATAATTTTTCGTTAAATCTATTATAAATCATATGGAGAAGCTTTATCTCTTCAGGGTGAGAGAGAAATTGATTGTTGTGAGTCTCATGGGAGAAGTTAAAGTATATTGTTGTGGGTCTCATATAAAAAGTTGAAGCTGACAAAATGTCACATCATTCATAATTTTTTATAAAAACTATTTTTCTGTGAAATAACAATGCTTTCTTATTGTTATTATTACTCAGACTCAACTTTTTTTTGTCTGTTCTCCATATTCTTAATCATATTTTCCAAATAAGATATTATCAACTTAAAAAAATCACTCATTTCTCTCAAACCATGTCTCATTTCTATTAGTTGTCAGTAGTTTTTTTTTTGGCCTAATTGTTAATATTTTATTGGTGTACAGATAATTTGAATTCTATTTATTTTAAACTCAAATCCTTTGTCTTATTCCTTTATTTTTAATCATGTCTCTCTAATAAAATTTTGTCAATTAAAAAAATTATCAACTAAATTTTTTGTTATTAAAAAATAAAATGATGAAATAGATTACTTGAATCCATTATTTTGTTTGATTACTTTTTCATCAACTTTATTTTTTGGGCATTATCTTGTTTTGTAATAATTTTATATTATTATCATTTTGTAACTAAATTGGCATGGGTTCTAAACTTCTAATAAGACTAGGGTGTGATGTATGTTAATAGTTTTATCCCATTCAGGTGGTTGTACTTTCATTGATGCAACCAAGATTTAAAATGGGACAATGATTATAAAGGTTAACTCACCAAAATAAATGATCGATTGGTTCGTTTTAAAAATTAATTAAGTATTTAATTATATTAATTAATTAATAATTTATATACAATTAATTAATAGTTTATCTTCATTTTAATACTTGATACGTGATAATTATGGTTAACTATATATAAATTATTGATTAATATAATTAAATATTTGTTTAATTTTCAAAAAGAACTAACCGATCACTTATTTTGAGAAGTTGACCTTTACAATCATTTTTTCATTCAAAATTATCATTAACGCAAGCTGTTAAATAGAACCATTGATTATTAGCATTTTAAAAAAAAAACTTTATTTAAAATACAATAGATATATATGCAATTTTGTTTAATCTCAAGTGGGTTTAATATAATTAATTTGACTTCTGAAATTGATTATTACACATAAACTAATAAATATTAACCAAAACAAGTGAACGAGGACAATCATGTTGTGAATTATACATCCATCTGTCTGTATGTCTGTGTGTGTGTTAGTGTGATGGAGGGAGAACACTACACTTGGCAATTTCTGTAAGCTCCACAAGATTGAATCTATATATGGACGTATTAAACTCATGGCCAGCTTAGAATTAATAAAACTGCATCAACAAGTTTCCTGGTAATGCATGGAACGTGCGCATTGGCAACGATTGTTGAGAGAGATGAGATTTAGTAATGCTCGTTGAAAGAAAGACGTTAACTCAAATCTAGACACAAATCTTAAGATAAAAGGATATGGCTTACAAGGATCGTTGACCTGCACAAACTTTTGAACAGGCAACCATAATCTAACGTTGAGAAGTTAAAGTGGAATGTATTCACATGCCATTCCTTGTTTACTTTTTGGCTCAGCTGGCCCAGCTTTACTACATCCCAAATTACCAAATACATATTCCCTTGATTCAAACGTAAGCCTGCCATAGCCCCCCTCTCTTTCTCTTTCATGTTACCGTTGACTTTAATATAATCTTCCAGCAGCCAAATAACCACTACTTCCTTGGCCTTCACCATCACTATGGCTGACAAAACCATTTCTATTATCTCCTTGATTCCAAAACCAGCTGCTGTTTCATCCAGGAGATGAACAACACAACTGATTCCTCTGGAATCCTTGGCTCCAGCAACATCAGCGGCGTTGGCTATGCCGTAGGAATTTCCATTGGAATTCTCCTGCTCATTACAACCATCACCCTTACTTCCTACTTCTGCACCCGAAAACAGGCACCAACTGCTCCAGCTACACGCCCTAATTTTCTTGAACCACAGCACTCAATAGTCGGTTTAGGACTAGAAGAAGCCACGATTCTGAGTTACCCAAAGCTGCTGTACTCTGAAGCCAAGCTCCTGAAGTCTGATTCCACTGCAACATGTTGCTCCATATGTCTGGCAGATTACAAGGGTACTGATATGCTTCGGGTACTACCTGATTGTGGGCATCAATTCCACCTCAAGTGCATAGACCCATGGTTGAGACTGCATCCTTCCTGTCCAGTCTGCAGAACATCTCCAATCCCAACACCACTCTCAACACCTCTGGCCGAAGTGGTTCCATTAGCAAGCAGGCAGGATTTGTAGGTAAACTAAGAGAAGAATAAGAATTTTGACTATAGTCATCACGATTCACAACATAGATAAGATCTGGCATATTGAGGAAGCATTTATGATCCAGAGTGGAATTTTTTTTGTGTTTCTTAATTGATTGATTCTATATTATAAATCCTTCTCTTGTACCCTTCGTATAGGAAAAAAAATTGTTAAAATGTTGGCCTATCAAGAGTAGAAACTCTTGGAATGCCTCATGTTCTCCTTTTCTTAGGGGTTTGTGCACAGAGAATTGAATCATCATTTGTTCTAGCTCTGTATACCAATATTGAAGTTGGAGAACCTAGAATAGAAATCATAAGACTATTTTTAAAACTAGTCTGCTGAGAATATATATATATATATTACTCCTCTGAAAATTTCTTGGTATCAGGTATGGTTAGATTCTGCTTTTTCGTATGTTCAGTTATTAACACTCACCAAAGAGACAACTAGAAACATTGCAGAACTACAGCATATGGCTGGTCTAAGTTCCATGTACTGAACAAGAAATGGCTATAACCATTAAATTAGTCACATATTTTCCCTAACCTCCAAAATAAAAATAAAAGGAAAAAAGATAGCCAAAATAAGAGATGCTTCTTTCGCTTGCTGTACCAAGCTAAACATAATGGTCGGTTTCAGTACAAGCATAAAGCCCACTCAACTTCAGCAGTCTCAAAATTCTAACATTTGTCTTATTGTCCTGAGGTCAGTTTATATGTAAACCACAGCCTTTGCAGAGCTTATACCAGAGTCATACAATTTTGAATTACCTCTTTTCTATTTTAGAAATGCCTAAAATTCCAGATTGAATATGAAAGACATCAAAGCAAAATGAATAGGATAAAAGCATGTGAAGTAGCCGGTAAAACTTAGAATGGAACCATATAACAGTTTTTCAACTCGTGAATTAATCATGAAATTCCTTATCCTAAACAGAAGGTATTTGCATCATCACAAAGGAACAAGGAATATGTATTAAAAAGAACCACAATGGAGTTGCTTGCAAATCATATACATTGGAGACGAGCATATTGAAGCGCTGATTCTGCTCCATCGTATGACTTCTCTTCACAATATAACAAGCCACTCTTTGTCTACACCTTGAAAGATATGCATATCTAGTTTGAAGACAGCTTATATGATCCCAAATTCAACCAGCTTATTTCATAATGCTGCCCCTATAATTAATTAACAAGATTCTGCATTAGCCAAAAGATGAGGGACGGGATCATGGGTCATAATATATTGCTAATACCCTGCAAACCGCAACAAGGTTCGGATTTGGTCGAAGTATCCAGCAAAGCATGCAGCCTTTAAGAAAAAGAAAAACAGCATAAAATTCGGGGATGTCAAAATTCAAATTGTATGACAACAATTTCAATTTTAAACCATGATGGATGGCGATAATAAAAAGGATGAATTTGATTCTTCAAGAAGGGGGGGAAAAAAAAGTCAACACCCAAGGTAGCTAAAAAAGTTGGACCAGTCTATTAATTGGGCCATGAAGGCCACATAGCTTACAGCCCTTCGGCTTGTACATTAAGGTTGACAGATTGGCCCCCGGGCCTATTTTATCTCAGGCTAACAAAATCCTAACCCAACTATTTTTCTTGTTATTCAGGCCAGTCCATTTTAGCAATGATACACACCATGAAATTACTTTCTCTAGAATTGCATTATTATTTTTCTATTTTTTCCATTTAAACATTTATATATGATTTATTTATGTAGTTTATCTATCAAGAAATCTCATATTAACTTCAACCTAATAATCAAAATATGACCATTTAAAAGCATTGTTGTCTTATTCTTTCGTGCAACATATGACTAAAAAATTTGTATTGTCATTTATTTATCTATTCTCGTTTCATTAAAAATATTTTATCTGTCAATTAATAATTATAATCAATCTCTTTAAAAATATTGCAAAATGAGAATGTAGAAAAGTAAATCCAAAAAAAAGTAAAACATAACAACATATATGTAATTATATTTTGCATGTACAAATAGATAGGGGTAATATTTGTTAGTTTTATCTAACAAATTTTATGAAATAAAATTTTGATAATAGAAGGAACACAAATATTAAGACACTTGATCAAGTTAACCGCGGCAATAAGAAAAGCCAAATTCGGCTATATGTCTATAACATAGTCACTGTCACCCCTAACGTTCTTCATCATCTTCCAATCTACCTCACAGCCAATGATCTTTACTACCATATATTATTTAGCACCAATTGTTGTTTCGTTTTAGTTTTAGCATTTTTGTCTTACACTTTCGTGCAGTGCAGTATCCATAGAGATGGAGAGCATTAGCTCCAAGCTCATCCTGCTCTTCTCTTTATCACTCTCGCTTTTTTGCGCATTGACCGATGCCAGCGACGTTCGGTATTGCGGTTAGTCTCGTTAACCCTTTTCTACTTTCTATTTTTTTTTTTTTCAGTTTACTCACTTTGATCAGTTAAGCTTTCTTAGTCCTTGTCATCATCAGATAGAGTTTGGTTTTATTTTTATCTTTTTCTATTAAACATAGATTCTTCGATTGATTGAAGATTTGGAGGGAAGCTCAATATCAGAAGTCAATTTTTATCCTTAAAGACTGGTGTATAGACTTAATTTATATAAAAAAAGGAAAACAAAAACTTATCAACCACTTAATCTTTGTTATAAATAGGTGAACTATTAAGTATTTTTTAGCAAAATTAATCACTCAAGTGCCTAATAGGTCCTTCTTCATAAATAAGTTCATTCCCTGATCTTCAATAGTAATTTTGCCAAAAATTAGATTTTCACGTGGAGACTTGCGTTTCTGGAACTGCAATTACAGCGAGGGACCAAATTTATTCAGTTTATTTCAGTTAAACTGTTATTTCGTCCCCCTATATGATACGTTGTAGCCCCTGTAGATACAATAATTGAGTTTCTTTGAACAAAAAAAAAATTTTTTTGGGGGAGGGGGGTTCATGGACCTTCATGGCTAATTTATTTTATTTTATTTTTTGTGAGCCTTCATTTTTAAGTTGTGATGGATTCTCTTTGATAATTTTTATAATATAATATAATATATAATTGGTGAAATGTTTAGTTGACAACTTAGTTTATGAAAATATCTCTTATTTGTAGTGTAATCCATGAATTTATTCTTGTATACAAGTTAATTCTTAAATTTATAAAATTTGTATCAATTTAGTCATTTTATTATTTCTGGTTGATCAAGTTAAATGACGACTCTTGACGTGACACCTTAAGTGTCTAGGTGTAACGTTTGATGCCACATGACATGTTATTCAACACTTCTCCTTGAAATATAACGTCATTTTATCTTAGTGAATAAGTGATTGAGTGATATGTAATGAGGATGTTAGGGTTCACTAATCTAAAACGGCACCGTATCTCAAGGGGGAAGGTTAAGTAACGTGTTATGTGACACTTAACATTATACATAGAAACTTAACATGTCATGTCAAATGTTACTATTTAACTTGGTCAACCAAAGATAATAAAATGACTAAATTGACATGAGTTTTATAAATTTAAAGACTAACTCATACATAAGAATAAATTCAAAGACTAAACTATACGTAAAGATATTTTCTGTGACTAAGTTGCCTATTTACTCTAATTATATATGTAGATAAGAAAGCTGATTATGATGTTAAGGTTAAAGCCTCAAAGGAGTTTAAATATCTCCAAATCCCATGGCAAGAGGCCAGCCTGCTATATTCAGCATTGCTGCAAATATAGGTACCGTGTAAGTTGTAACTTATGCATGCTTTTCTTATGTTATATTTGCATATTGTTTCCACGTTTCTCTCTCTTTTTTTGTCTGTCATTATATTCATTTTCATGCTTTTGATGCTTCTTTATGCATACAGGTATTGAAGATTTGTTATTTTAACTGTTTGTATGTTGACTCAGAATGGAAAGTAATGTTAAATTGGAAATCTGAATGCGATTGTAGTGTAGTGGCACCAATCGCTTCATTAAGTGTAGCCACTAGACAGTATGAGCTTTTGGTAAAGAAAGAGTTGACCCACTTTTCTTTAATTCAGGCATTTCGTTACTCAGGTCAAGCAATATCTGGAGGCAAGCTGGTGATTGATGTCTCGTATTTTGGATGGCACATACATAGTGAGACCCATGACCTTTGTGGAGAGACATCTTGCCCTGTTTCAATTGGTGATTTTGTGGTTGCTCATACGCAAGTTTTACCTAGATTCACTCCACCTGTAAGTCATTATTTTATTCATTCCTTGAAGAGATTTTGCTTAGCTGATTCCAAATCTTACTTGATAAATTATTGGTTTCTTCTATATTAATTGGAACTAGGACGACATCCTTATCCACATTTGGTGACCAAAAAAAGTCATGTTATTGCTTGTTGACATCTTAAGATAGGGATTGACCTTTACTGGAACACAGATCTGACGATGTATATTAGCATGCATGTTTCCGATTTATATATTGGATAGTACTCGTATGATACTAGTTTTTTCATTTGCTTTTCAATTGATATATGGGGATTAGAGGGGGAATTCAATATAATTGACATGAATTTTATAGTACTTAACTTTCTCATAATAATGCATAACTACTATAACCAATATAGAAATGACACAGTATCAGTGTGTTGAAATCTTGCTTATTGCCTTCGTTCTTAATTGTTGGTATTGCAGTAAGTTTTCTAATCCAGCAAGGAAGCAACAACCATTATTTTCATCAAGCAAGTTTTTCAATTTTATCAATGCTGAATTGGCGAATTCCTAGCTCATAAAATCATCTTTTTCTGCTTACATGTTCTTCTACAGATAAAACTCGGCTTCATATTTTAAATGAAACTTTCTATAGTAATAGTACCTAAAAGACTTGCAAGGTTTGGCAAAACAAAGTATGGTTGCTTTAAGCTCTATTTATATCTCTCCCCTTTTTGTGTGTGCGCGCGTGTGCACTTATGCACTTCATCTCTCTAACTATTTGTGGATGGGTTCTCAAATTTAATCATATTTTGTTCCTTCTTTTTGTAAAATATTCTTTTTAATCCCTCAACAAGGGAAGTTTATTTTGGTTAATACCACTGTCTTTCTGATCTTTAGTAATCTGTATTAAAATTAATCCCTTATGCCTTAAGCACAGTTAGGTCCAGGTGTTTTCTGCTACTGTCATGACTTTGTTAGCTTTCATTTCACCTTTTCTTGACTGTACACTGGAGGGAGGGGGTTGGTTATTGGATTTGGATGTAGCATGTTCAGTGCTTGCTTTTGGTTTCCTTCATTTATCAGCTTTTAAATTGGACCGACATTTTCCAATGGCATATTGTTCCGACAGTCTAATAGCCAAAGGGCATCCTTGGAGGTGTTTATATTTGAAGACACCTCCTTTCTTGTTTAATTCTAATGTGTTATTTTGATTTGCAATGTCATGTCTCTCACCATGTATCACATTTGCAGGGTTCGTGCTCTTTGAAGATGAAGATGCATGATGGAAACAAACATGAGTTGACTTGCATTGGATTTGGTTTTGATATTGGGTTTATTTCATCTGTGGCTGATAGCTGAGTGAACTTCAGTATACGTCCTGAAATCTATTATCAGTTCCATATATATTATTTGTACAAACTGCAAAGGACCCTTTTAATACTTAGTTCCTTGTATTATAGTCCTAATTGACCAGTAGCATGTGGCTTACAAATCATAAATATTTCTAGTACTTGCTGAGATTATAAAATACAAACTTTGTGCTTCTTTTCTTATTCGTATATTCTGACCATGTTCAGAGGGTGTAGACGTGGTGATATATATATACTCTCGCATACATTTGGTATAACAAGTTATTTCCGATTCATATGTCACAGAAGGGACGTACAATAAACATGCTTCATTTCATCCTTTTAATAAAATCTGGTATCCGATGATTCCTGTATATGTTTTATTGCATATAATAAATCATGGTGATTGACATGGAAAAGTTGGCGCATACATATGTTGCACTCTGCTCTAAAGTTTGCTGGGTGATTGACGCAAATCTGTGGTCTGACATGAGCATCGAGGTGAGTTGCATTTAAGTTCTTGGATTCATTAAGTGCATCCGGAATGCTATACCTATATGTAGAGATCATAAAAGGACGAAAGTGTTTTATGTGTATGTTCGTAGCCACAAATGTGTTTCATGGGTTTCAACTTGTTTGGTGGCAAACGATGCACTTTTGGGAATGGACCTATAATTGGTTGCAAACTTTAGTGCTTTTCTTAATTTTTGCCTGCAACTATCTTTAGGTCCTTCCAGTCAGCCACTTTATGTGCGTGATAACTGCATTTGATTGCGGATGGAAGGATTAAAAACCTGGGGTCTCTTTGCAGAAAAGGTTCAGTCATGTAAACTTCGTTTGAAAGGGATGAAATAAAGAGAACGATTTTAGAGTAATAGAAAGTAAAAGTGAAAGACCACGAGAGTGACAAGTGATAAGGAAACTTGACCTAATAGTTACGGGCTCTGCAATAATGTTAGGAGTTTAAGCACTTTTAGAGATAAACAATATAATGTTAGGAGTTCAAGCCTATTAAAAAATACTTTTAGAGATAAACAACCTTAATACCATTTTTTAAACTTAATCTTATTAAATTCAATCTCTTCAATTACTTGCACTTTGTTCCGGTGATTGGCAACAACTCAAATATAAAAAAAAAAAAAAATCTTCAAAATTAGAGAGAAAGTAAAGAAAAAGTTGGAATATAAAAGTGATAAAACTAAAGGATTATTCTTTTAATGTATTCTAATAAAAAATTAATTATGATTGAATATGCAATTTTATAACTTTCTTTTCATTTTCATATTAATTTTCCTCCTCATTTTGTTCCCAACTAACATCTTAAATATTTATACCAAATTACCGAGGATTCCAATTTGATAGACGACAACGCGGCTTTTGCACAAACGGTGTCTAATCATGACCATCGGCACACTTTGTCTCCTTCGCATTAGGCAAACAATTATCTGTGGTCCAAGGGCACCCCAAGTCATATATAGTGGTATCAAACCAACTGAACCATGTGCCAAATTGAGATTAAGGCCGGCATAGTTCACCCATCAAGTAAGTAAATGATATAGGGGAATTTTAGCCACTTCATTGTTTCTAGTTGACAAATATCCCTCATATTTCTTACCATGATTGAGGCACCAAATGGTAAGTAAAGGGTCAGTCCGCTCTACTAATCTGATAAAAGATGGGGAGGGGTTCAACCTTGTCCCGGCCCACACCATGCAGTGATCATTCAAAACTTAATAAAGCAACCCAACATTACATAGCTTTTCAGTTTCCACTTTATAGCCTTTGGAAACTAAAAGGAGAACTTATCGTCAACCCCGCTGTCCTCTATTCAGTATCCTCCCGACCAGTCATTCTCACCTCTTCTTTTCTTCAATCCTTAAGTGGGTAGCATCATATCACATGCCATCCGATTTTGAGAGCTAAAAAATATGAAAGGAATGAGAGGCAGGTTTCTTAGAAAATTGAAACTCATCCCGTCCATAAACAACTTGAAACAAGGCCTAGTTCTTCAGCTCAACCCCTCAGATGTATTCTGCATCCAGAAATGTCCAACTCCAATACCAATCTATGATGATCAAGATCACAAGGGTAACAACCTGGCTGAGCTAGAGGTTGGCCGCCTCAATGGAAGTGAGGATGACAAGCATGTTGAGGATGAAGAAATGGAATTGGAAGTCAGTCTCAGCTACAAGGACAAAGCTACACCCACCATGGGGTCCAAAGAGACAGAGCTTGCAGAGGCAAAGTTAGTGGATCCTAACGTGTCAGAGACCAACATGAAGCTTAATAGCGCAAACCAAGTGGCACGCAGCGAAGAATACCCATCTCTTACAGATTTTGAAGTGATATGTCCACCAGGAGGAAGCCAGTCAATCATTCTATACACAACAAGCTTGAGAGGTATAAGAAAAACCTTTCAGGACTGCAACACAATACGATTCTTGTTGAGAAGCTTTAAAATAATATACCATGAAAGGGATGTATCTTTGCATTTGGAATACAGAGAAGAGTTAAGGAAGATCTTGGGTGGCAAAGTGATCCCTCCCAAGCTTTTTATTAAGGGGAGGTACATTGGAGGAGCTGATGAAGTGGTTGGATTGCATGAGATGGGTAGGCTTGGGAAGCTTTTGGAAGGGACACCAACTGACTTTACTGATTGCCCTTGCACCGGCTGCGCCAACATGCGATTTGCTATTTGCTCCAACTGTAGTGGCAGTTGCAAAGTCTTCACCAGCAATGGGGACAACAGCGATGAATTGTTCATCAGATGTGCTGAGTGCAACGAGAATGGGCTTGTGAAATGCCCCATTTGCAGCTAGAAATTGATCTGAATAACCCTAGTTGTTATATCCTCCTCCTTCTTGTTTTATATATATTTATTTTTCTTCTTTCATCTTTTTTTGGTTCCATGTAACATAATGCCTTTATCTATCTGATAGAATCCTTAGAAATGGACATTGTACTAAGTCTATTAGATGTAAAAACTACAAGCTGATGCTGTGTAGGGACTAACAAATTACAAGTTACTTGGTTATTATTAGTTCTGGATATTGATTAAATGGAAAACTGGATTCGATGGTTCCATAACAAAAGATTGTTAATTTAGGTAGAGAATCTAGGGTTTTTGAATCAGAACTTTGTAAAAACTAGTTGGACAAGGTGTAGTTATTCATGTCCTCGTCCACAACAAAATAAAAGGGAGTTAATTAAATGAAGATGAAAAATGAAAAAACCACCGATGTTCATTAGGGATGCTTATGGGTCGTGTGTTGAACATTATCCGGTCTCGGCTTGAAGTTTTGATCGGCTCAATTTTCATGGTCCGAACCTGATCATATTGAGGTCCGGGTAAGAACCGAGTCAACCTGGTTAAGATATACAAAATATTTTTTTGTTGTAATATTTTGATTATGTTTCCTCTATTTGTCTAAATTTACTTGTATCTACTATTTTTTGTTCATGCCAAGATTCAATCTAATTGATAATTACATAATAAGTTAATGACATAATAACTAAAATTATAAGAAATTACAATACTTATCAAAATATATCATTTAGAAAAATGTCATAATAATATATAGGAGAAAATTTAAAAAAATATATATAATTTATTTAATACTGAGTCGGATTATGATGGCCCGAAAAGTAACCCAAAAAATATATTGAGTCTAAAAAATGACTCAAACTCAACCCAAACATTTTGATTTAAGGGCAAATTTTCGAGCTGCGTGAAGTCATGGCATCCATAATGTTCATCTAAGGGGGATCAAAATAGAAGCAAGAAAATTCGGTGGGGTATGATTAGCTGGCTCATGATCACAGGGACATGCACATGGCTCTTTTTAGATTTTAAAAATGCCACTACTTTGTATGAAAGAGGTTTTATATATATATATATATATATGCACACACACTTAAAAGATGGCGGGGGCTTACAACAAAGTGTCCATGATTAATGCACAAGCAGTGTAGTGGCATATATAGTGGGTTTCGAAATGATGGAAAATACACTAACTCTTCAGTTTTCGCATACTGCATCTATGAATTACTAGTAACTAATGCTCAAGTGCACAAGAATGGGCAAAATGCCCAAATAAGCTATGCAAAGAGTATTACTAAAATCTGTTTTCCAAGCTCAGCATCATCACTGATCACTCCCACTTCAAAGGTTGTCATTTTAAAATAATTAAATAATCTCTAACATTTCATGTTTGTGTTGCACGGGGTAAAAAATAATGAAAAGGAATAAATACCTTATGATAGCACTTGGAAGTTGTTATTTTCAAATGGTTTTGAAAAGAAGTTCTGCTGCAAAAGGTGATAGTCGATGTGTTAACAAACTAAAGGTAATCGAACTAATCATGTCAATGATGCTAGCCAGATAAACGGCGTGTTCTTGTACATCTCATATTCCTTAGAAAAAAATGTTAATTATTGCATAAATATTTTGCAGACAAATAATTGACACATAAACCCATCTGGTTTATCTTTATCATCATGTAAATAAGTAAAACTGAATTGAAATCTAACCGTACGTTTTGGTGAAAAATAAGTTGTTATTCCATTAGAATAGAAGAAAAAGTAGATCTCCTGTAATTTTATCCCATTCCCATAAATTGTTCTGTTAAATTTGCTAGAACATTGCTTTTTCGTTTCTAGTATTGGATTAAGTGCTTCAGTCTAATCTTCTTCTTGGAAGAAGAACACAATTGTACTACCAGATAATTAGAAGAAATAAAAGCAAAGAATTAGAGGTCCAATGCAAAGCCACGGAGGTGGGAGAAGAGTTTTGTTACTACACGTTTAAATCAGATCATTTTTAAACTCTTTTTTAATAATATAATAAGCAATAACTGAACACTACTTATATTTTTTTAAATATTATTATATTACTAAATGAACACTACTTATTTAAAAAAAATGATTACTCATAAGCTTCTCATCTTCATGAGGCAAAAGACAAACAAGTCAGCAAATAGCTTCTTGATTTGTCATCAGTCAAAAAATGGGTGAAAAGGCAGATTAAGAAACGGGCCATAGAAAAGAAGACTACAACAAGGGCCATGACAAAGCCCATAAAAATCAACTCTTGGAATAACTAGAGTGATCGGTCCATCTGGATTTGGAACCCTTCAAAAAGGGGAAACATTAAATAATTAAAAGTTAAAACCATGATGGAAACCTGTGCCCTAGTCAGATGCAAATAAGGGGTCTCAACTCTCAAGAACCAAAAACTTGTTAACTATATGAATATATGATAGTCTATTGAACCAAATAAAATATCACATTTAGTTTCAGCACTAATAAAACCCCTTAGTTAAAGGAGTTTAAAGTTAAGGAAATATTTTCATACCTAAAAAAAGTACTTAAATTTCTCATATTACATATTGTTGATGTAGGATTCTCGTGGAATGCCGAGAGAACACTTGACTTCAAGATTTGTGAGACTATATACACTTGACTTCAAGATTTGTGAGACTATATACATGACTTCAAGATTTGTGAGACTATATTGTAATCTTCACTGGAAATAAATCATCGTGAGATCATAAGAGAGCTGAAGCTCTAATGAGAATAATAGTTAAGCCAGAAATTTGGAGAGACAGACTCTCAAGTGGAGTCCAGTGGTCCAGTGGAGAGAAGGTAGAAAATGTAAAGTGGGAGAGACATCCCCCGCATACCTGTTTTAGCTTTAGCATTTAGATTTTCTTATTTTGGTATGTGGTGCAAATTTTCATTCATCTTTTCTAAATACATATATAATTTTTTAAAAGAATAAAAAATTATTTTTCTTAATGTGCATATAATAAAATTATTTTAACCAAATTCAAATTGGGTGCAGCAAAACCCAACTGTTATTCACATGATACATCTACCTCTGTTAAAAATATGCATACAATCAATCCCTCCGACCCTGATATAGTGATATGCTTGAAGATTAGAAATGAGTATAGGAAGCTAATAGACTAGCTTATTTTCCTGCAAATAAAGCACTATTTTGAATGATATTTGTATTTTGGATTCTCCTCAACATGGGCAACTATGTTATTGTTCACTTTTTTTAAAACTGAAAACTACGTTCTTGTTGGATGACTCTATAAAGAAATATGAAGGGTCACTACGGAAGATATAGAGCAATCTCAGTCAAGTGTAACCTAGTAAGAAAAGAAAAATAAAACAACAGGCAATAATGAATAAATAATAAAGAGAGGAGGGAAAATGAAACGACAATCAAAAGAAAGCCAACATATAATCTAATCTTCCTATCTGTAAATCATAGAAAAATAGAATTTGAAACGAGTGCGAAACAGATGTAACATGTGTAAAGAGTCTGTAAAAAGTTACAAACCATTCACGAGTAGAATCTTTCGAGAACTACTCGTGTCAGATACCAAAAGTTTGTGCTCACTTGAAAAGGAAATTACGGAGTCATTTACAGGATACCCTTCCCAAGAAAGATTAGGCAAAACAAGGCAAGCGCCACGCCAAACTAGGCAGACACAAGCTCAGCTCACTCATACGGCATCAAAAGCTTAAACGAGCCTCCATTTGTTAAATTCACTTCAAATCAGAAAAACACCAATAATTAAAGAAGTAAGACGAGTTAGAGTAACCGCACTTTCTTCAATTTACAGTACGGTTATGTAGATGCCTCAGTTACTGCAAGAGCAAGGGTCTCTGGCAGCAGCCATGGATGCTTCGGCCACTGGAGTTACAAAATAAGACTGTAACAGTTGGGTGTAGTGAAACTCAATCTGTAGTCTATGATGAAGCGGTGTTGATGATATTAGACCTTTCTTGACATCTGCTTGCAATTCTCTGATAGGGATTGCAGCCAAGAAGCTTTTAATGTACTCTTTGCATGCTTCCTTCCCTCTAAACACAACCTCCTCTTCCTGCTCACTCTTCAACTGTTCTTCCGGCTCCACAACAGAATCCACCTCCTTACCATTGACCTGCTGGATCTGCCTGTTATTACGCTCTAATACTGCTGCAACAGTTTGCTGGTCACCGGTTGTTTTTTCATCTGAAGATTGAGCAACATTTTGCATTTTGTATATTACCGTGTTGCTGTCAAATTTCAAGATATATGCCTGATTGCAACCTTCATAAAGCCTCTCCCCCAAAGTGTCAATGATGTAGTAAGCATCAGATTCAACTTTGAGGATGAAGAAATGGTCATTCCAACTAACAATATAAACCTGGGGTTCACCATTGCTAGGGCACTCCTGTCCAGCACGACTAATCTCATCCCAAATGTTATCAAAAGACATGGCCCCATGCAGAAAGTCAAATCTCCCCTCGTCCATCCCTTCTGGGTGAAAAAACCCAATAAAGGACTTCCCTGGAACAACAGAAAGGGGACGTATTTTTGCTTGAATGACTGTTTCTAGATCAAAATGCTTGTCAGGGAACCGCTCCCTATAGGTCTCATTATCACATAAGTTCCTCCATTCTGAGGAGCCTTCTCGAATTAGACTATCAAACTGGGATTTTATGGGCATAAGGTCATGATTGTTTTGGAACCAATCAGCAATTACAGCAACGAGAGCTGTACATGCACTCTCACCTGCTGCACGTTCACTGCGCTGATCAATTGAGGCAAAGAATACCTGTGTCTGAAGCTTCATGTGACCATCACGGCTCATTACTTCTTTCTGCTCCCAACTCCCTACGGCAAAATTGTCATCCCCAAATTCAGAGACTGATGATCGATTTGCACACGAATCATCCTCGGTCTTGTACAACTGGCAGACAGTGTGAAACATTAGTACTGATAAGCTAATCAACAATGGTGTTCAACAAAAGTTGCAGAAAGGTTCAAAAATTAATGTCCCTAATTCCTTCCTAAATATATGACTTCAGTAGCACATCCCCATTGAAGAATGGAGATTTATAAACACCTTTTTTGCTAATTTACAATCACTACCGGACCAATGAAGGCTAAGCTAAAACTTTCAAAAGAGTAAGATAACTGCAAAGAGTTGCAAGAGAAACTTGGGTGAATATGTCCAGAACTGAACACACCCAGCAACCCATTCTTTTATGACAGAAACATAGAGATCATAAAAGCAATGAAAAGGAAAACTAATAAGTAATTCTTACCCCAAGAGAAAGGGACTCATCAGAACTAAGTTGCCTACGATCAAAATCTATGTCATCACCACCTTCTTCTCCATAGGCCTTCTTTAACAATGGCTCTCCCTTATTAGCTTTAGGAGATCTGAAACTCAGCTTCCTCTTCCTCCATGGTAGTATGCTGCGCTTGGAACTTTGTAACAAATAAGGCTCAGAGGCAGACACGGTTGAATCATCCATCTGTGAACACCCAACATCTGACTTGCGATTGCTGTAGTAAACCCAGTCTTCATCATCACCATTTACCCTCATGCTGGGAAAAAAAGATCCTCCAGCATTTGCATAGGCCAGTTTCCCATAACTGAATGACTTCCTAACACTGGAATCCTCCTTTGCCTCATCTGAATCTCCTTCCTCAAAATCGTCAAGCGAGTCAGAGTCCAAAGGGTAATTGTATTCACCATCCTCACTCCTAGAGCACCTGCCTTCACTTCCCTCTTCCTCACGGCATGCCTTTTTTGCTTTCCTGACGGAAACATACTCTGTCAAAATCTTTACTTTCCTAAGACCAGCTTTGATTGCAGAAAGCTCATCTTTTTCTGCCAAGGTAGTTTCTCCTGACTGGGCTGGTGGTGATGGCACAGGCACTATGGATCTCTGAACTAGCTCCATGCTTTCTTGAGCAGCTCTTAGCTCCACTAAGCTAATTGATATCTGCGTACAATCAAGAACTGTTATGACAAGTACAAAAAACAAAAATTGGAAGCGTGAATGTTAATAACTATGACTGCCAATTGTACCAGCCTATATGCAAAGATGCCTAATTGTATGGCATGAAAAGATAAAACAATCAGGAAAAAATCAGGGAGGGACGTACACAAAGTGAAGGAGAAGGCTCCACAGAACCCCCAGGTAGTGTGAGTGGAATGTTTAAATCAAAATCCTTTTCATCAGCTGCAGATGCGAATTCAGCAAGATTCAATAATGCCGTTCCAACAACAGGAACCTTGCTCTTTGGCCTTTGATTCAATCCCTGCAATAGAGAAGGACCCAAATTCTATTTAGAGAAATAAGAATGACACAATGCCCTTGCTAGTTAACCCATCGATAATCGAACTGAAGAAAATATTTCATATTAGCCAACTAACCCATGATAAAAAAAAAAATGAAATCCAAAACTAATAATGACAAGAGAATCAACTACTATAAAAACGTAACTATAGGAAGGAGAATTCCAAAAAATCTTTTCAAGAAAATCTCCGATCTTCTATCAGATAACAATAAGTCAACAGCGATGTTATCAGTGGCACAAACATACAAATTACCACGCACCTATTCAATATCAGACTCGATTTTTTTCAGAGAAGTGGATGAAAAGCAAGGGGAAAAATACAGATTGAAAACAAAATTCAGACAGACACATGTACATCAGGAACAAAATATATATTATTAAAACAAAAAAAAAAAGATGAAAGACAACGACGGTGACGACCCAACAGAAACGATCATCCAGGTTCTAGAAAATTTCAAGAATCCTCCGAGCTAAGAAATCAAAACATAAGAACATGAATCCTTCCGTTTTGATGGATAGGAATTTTCGTCTGAATAAATGAAATATTTGAAACAGATAAATTAATTTTAAGGATGAACAAAATTTTATCAATCCGAATTAAAATTACCATATTTTCCGCATTTTTTTTTTTTTTTGCTTTTTTAGACAATCCATGTTTTAACAGAATTACATACATTCTTGAAACAAATTCCAAAGGGGAAGAGAAAGACAGAGAGAGAGAGAGACATAGAAAGAGACTGACATTAAAGACAGTGAAAGCGATCTCCCACGGGTGAAACACATTGTCCTTGTAGGCGTTGAGATTGCACAAGCTTTGAAACTCCTCGTCCCAGTGAACGACGGCGGCGCCACCGTCCACGTCGACGGCGGCCTCCCTGGTGAAGTTCCTGGCCACGGGCGTCCGTCGCAGAGAGCCGAGGGTCAACTTGGGACCCTTCCACCTAATCTCGACCGTTAATCTGCGACCTTCACCGGACCCCTTCTCTGCACCGTCCCGCAGCAGATCACAGCCCTGGAGCCTCCTCACGATCAGCCTCACCTCGTACTTCCTCGACACGAGAGGTGGCCAAGGCCGCCACCTCATCATCTTCACCACCATTTCTTCTTCTTCTTCTTCTTCTTCTTCTTCTTCTTCTCTACCTTTATCCCTCCAAAAAAAGAAAAAAAAGACAATACAGAAAGTGGTGGTGGTGGAAACGAAGCGTTAACGTTGGTATTTAAGGATAAGGGGAAAAGAAACCGGAGAGGGTTCACCGGAATCTCGGAGGAGTTAGAAGGAGGGATAAGACACCCTCTTCGGATCTTGGAAATTCCGAGAATGCAAGAAGGACTTGGTCGATCAAAATCTCCGCTGAAGTGGAAGAGAATACGCCGTTATTTTGGGTTAAAAGAGAGAGAGAGAGAGAGAGAGAGAGAGAGAGAAAACAAATAAACGGGTCTCTATCTATCTAACTGTACCCTCCCGTCCCAAGTTAACTTGGGTTAAAACCCGAGTAGTTTCGGGTCAGTGGTTACCAATTAGGGAGGGATTATTAGGGTTAAGTTTTCAGGTTTCGGGTTTTTTTTTTTCCTGAGTATATCCCATGTAAAGAGGTAACGGCGTAATAACGAGGTAGTTGACTCTACCCCGTTTGTTCTCTTTTTTTTTTTTACCTCGTTTTTTTCCTTTTATTTTTTTTAACTTCTGAGAAAATTATCCTTTTCCGTGATATGAGAGAGATATCAGGTTTGTTGTTTATCCAACTATATCCATTCCAACGATCTGCGGGAGGATCTTGAAATCTTGAAATGAATTTAATTCCACTCTCTTTTGAAGAAAAAATATATATGGAATTTTATCAATGGCATAAAAAATAAAAATAAAAAGTACTTTCTTTATATTACTGCATTATAACTTCCAAGAGCAAACAAAATCGCAATCCATTGTGATTGGGTTTTCTATAATAATCAGTGTAAATGAAATCTCTCTACTTGACGCGTGAATCAGTTCGTGAGAAATAATAGTACAAATTTATGGATAAATAGTCCTAGAGACCCAAAAAAAGATTACTAGCGGATAATTAAAAGAAAAAGAATATTAGCGGATAAGGTGGGGATACAGTTCTCATTAGCTTGAAATTCGGATAACTTCCAACCAACTACACCCCTACCCTATGAAATTAGCTCTATTTTATTTTATTACAATATTATAAAATGTTTCATCAGATTAAAAATATTATTAATTATTAATGACTTCAGTTCATGTGGGATTAAAATTTAAATAAAATTATTAATTTAGGTTTTCAACATACAAAAAAATTATTAACACATTATTATAGATTATTAATATTATATTTGATTAGAGTAAAAATGACCGTGGGAAAAATAAAATATATAAATTATAATGTATTTAGATAAATAAGTTTTTAATATATTAATTTTTTTTGTCAAACTCACTTATTAAAAAAAAAATTAAGGTAGAAGACTCTTATTAAAATTTAGGTAAGGAATTGAAGAATAAAGAGTGAGAAAATTGAACCCTCACCTTGAATACCATAATCCCTCAACCTCAAGAGATGTGTTAGACTACAAGGTCATTGGCTATGTAAATAACTATTTATTTCAATGACAGTTAATAATATAAATTTAAAGTAAATGACCATTAATCATTCACGTTAATATCAATAATCTTTTGAATTATTAATTGACCTTTTGAGTAATTAATTGTTCATTTACCTTAAATTAGTGTTATTAGTTGTCATTTAATTAATAATCTCATTTTTGTATTTAGGATTACAGCTGATATTAAATTACCTTTTGAATTTTAGGTTCCACTAATTCAAAAAAGATGAGACTTTGATATTAAATTACCTTTTTATTATTTTCTCTTTTATTTCCTTCTCATCCATCCAAATATTCCTACATATTCTTTTCCCTCCAAGGTACAAAGCCAAAATTGTATTGTCAATTGTATTAAAGTCTTTCATACTTTCCTTGTAAGTAATCAGAAATCAATACCACGTGCTGTGCTCTTGTAGTATGCGTAATCTTTCCTACACTTAAATGCGCTGGAGATATCAAGTGATCTGGTACAATGTTGCCGTAATAGATATATTTATCCTTACGGAGTAAGATTCACAATCAGTCAAAACAATAACTTTTTTTAAAATAAGCATTAATTTATATATATATATATATATATATGGATCCATTTACTCTATTAGTAAGTTTTGATACACTTACTCTATTAAATAACTTTTTATAAATTTTGAATGTCATCAATCTAACTAGTGGATTAAAAGTTCTCATTAAGTAAATCAAGCATATAAAGTTTTATAAAATTTTAAAATTAATTGATACTTCATTTAACTATTTTATTTTAACGTATAATATATTTTTCAAAATATAAATAAATGTCAGTTATAAGATTAAATACTTATGCATCTCTAATTTATCTTAAATTTAGTATGCATGATCCTCATGATTATATTACATGATTTAATGATTAGATTGGAAAAATAATAATTTTATGAAAATTTATTCAATGGTGTAAGTTTACAAAACTTACTCCTAAAGTAAGTGAATCCTCAATATATATATATACATACATACAGAGAGGGATCAACATATACCGATGTAAAACTTAATTACTTTTACACTACTCAATAACTTTTTATTAGATAACTTTCTCACAAAATCTACCATTAGATTAAAAGTTTTTATCATGTAGATCATACATATAAAATTTCACATTAATCTAAAATTGTTTTGTGACTCATTGATATACATCAAAATTAACATAATATAAAATATTGAAATATATGAAAATATGAACTATTTGATTATATTTAAGAAATTGAAGTAAGTAATCTTTATAACTATAAATATTGGAGAGTTAGGATTAAGGGTGAAAATATGTTAGCCTAATAGAAACTTACAACCTAGTTTATTTTCAACTTACTTTGTCATAAGATATTTATCAAACAAGCTAGACTTATATTTTTAAAAATGCCTATTTAGTTAAATAAACTCATGCCTTTACAAAAATTTATTTGGCCTAGCAGATCAACCTATTTATTTATTATATATGCATATAATTTAAATTTTATAACTTTATATAATTTATTTATTTTATACATAATACAATAATTTTATTAAATATTAGGTATATTTAAAACCTATAAGCCCATTTGAATGCTTTTATGTAATGTAGGCCTTTAATTAAGTTTTAAAAACTAGATTAAACTTTTATATTTTTACAAAAAAAATTTAGCCAAGCTACAAAAAAAAAGTATATAATAAATAATATATTAAGCTAAAATCAAAATTTTACAAACATGGTAAGACCATTTAAGATAAAGTTTAACCTATTTTAACTCTAAGTTAAAATAGGTATACGAGTAGCAATAGACAACTAGTTTGACTATGAATCAAGAACTACAATTTAGTAAAGGGTATATTATACAAATTAAATCAAAATTTGTTAAAATGGAGTCACAATAGATATATAAAAGTGAAAATAGAACCATCGCACGTTTGATGGTCATCACTCATCATAATGGCAAACAATTACTATTTTTACACTGTCTTTGCTGAGAAGTAAAAAGTCCGAGAACAGAGTAGAATGGGAAAGAAAATGGGCTATTCATTTGTTATTAAAGAAAAGAACGAAAAAGAAAGCTTAGAAGTTATTCATAATTTTATTTAAATAGAGAAAAATGGGTGGAATTGTTTATGAACTATTTTCCAATGCTTTTTTTTTTTAAGCTTGTTTAAATTCCCTCATTCATCATTCATTTTGGTCTACTACTAGCTTTTATTTTATTTTAAATTAATGCCCACTACTACTATTTAACTAGTAAGCTAAACCCCATGAAATCCCAACCGTAACAATTTAAACATATTAATTAATCCAGCACACAATATGACTTTTCTTTGAATGAGTGGTTCCATGAGCTATCTTACATAGTTTTCATATGTATAAATCAACCACTATTATAAGTCAGCGTTTGAAATGATATAAATCATACGTGCATGCAGCAATATTTGTTCCATTTTCTTTTTCTTTTTTCTTGTGGAGGATGAAGTAACTGCATTTGACTTCATGTGCACCACAGGCCCACTCGTGGCATGTGGATGTTTTTGCTTCCAAAGTTGAATTGGTATCCTCTTTAATCTATAATATGCCACTAGCTCAATTTCTTTTGAAAAGACATCATCAATAGGAGAGAGAGTTTTGGTCATTCTGTGTGAGAGGATTCTACTATGCATTTAAAGGTGAATGGTGTATAGATACTCCATTAAATTTATTTATTATAATCAGTTTTTAACATATTTTAAAAGGTTCTCTTATTATTTTGTTATTTACTTTTTAAATGTTTATATCTGTTTTGTTCTAATTTAGTCTATTAAATTTTCTTATTTTCATTTGTTATGAAAGTTAAATTTTTTATTTTTTCATGACAGGTTTAAGAATTTCATCATAAATTTTATTTATTTATTTTTATGAAAATTAAATTTATTTCTTTATTAAATATTTTTTAATTTTCATGACAGGAATAGTAGTCTTGTCATTGAGTAATAATTTTTTATTTTCATCTATTTAAATACATGATAAGTTAAAATGTAAAAAATTAAATTAAATCTAAATGCATGACAGGTTAATTTTTTAATTTTAATTAATACATGATTTTTTTAATTTTAATTAACACATGATAAAGTTGGAAGTATTGTTATCTTAAATTAAATTTTTAATTTTTTTGGTAAATTAAGTTTTTAATTAATAAATATTTTCTTTTTAATTTAAAATTAATGCATCACGGGATTGGTAGTCCCGTGACACTATTCTTCATTTATTATTTTTTTGATTAATTTTTCTGCTTTTATTTGTTTTGTTTAATCCATGATTGGATTGTTACTCTCGTCATCATGTTTTATTTAAGGTAATAATTTTTTATTTTCATTTATTTAAATACATGATGATAAATTAAAATATAAAAAATTAAATCTAAATAGATGGTAAGTTAAATTTTTAATTTTAATTAATATATAATGAGGTTGACAATATCATCGTCTTAAACTAAATTTTTTGTTTTTTTAGTAAATCAAATTTTTAAATAATAATTATTTTTTTTAATTTTAAATTAATGTATCACGGGATTGGCAATCCCGTTACACTATTTTTTATTTTTTTATTTTCAATTAATTTTTTTGTTTTTATTTGTTTACTCCATAACTCACCCTCGTCGTTGATTTGTTTTTATAAAATATTATTTTATTTTACATCTTATATAAAAAGTCATACCATTTCACCTTATTTAATATTTTTTATTTCAACTTTATTTTATTTTATTTTATTTTTTCAATTGAATTTTTCCTCTATTTTTTATCTAGGTTTACGGAAATAAACTTTCCTTATTAATTTTATACTTTCACCATAAATATATATTTTACCATAAAAAAATGATTTCTTGAATTTTTTTTTTGTTCTACTGGTTTCATGCAAAAATTAATATGAAGGATGAAGGTTAATTTGGATAAAGCTTTAATACAATTTCATATATTTATAAGGGTTTTAAACCCTAATTATTACTAAACTTATATAACCGATTATCGGTTGAAATATGAACCGTTCGATTCATTCATCAATTATTTTATTATTAATGGATGTAAGAGATATAATGGTACATCCATGCTCCCATTATTTAATGGAGGATGATAGACGTTACCTTCTATGTGGAACAACTTGGCTTAATTTCATGTTGGCTTTTATTTAAGATGGACTTCTCTGCAAGTTTAAAGAGCCTCTAAAATTTAATTAAGTTTAAACGTCTCTCTTTCTTTATACTCCATATACAAGTTTCAATGCAAAAGATCTGGTTTTTTTTTCCGGTTGCCATCTCCATTTGTACCAATTTGTGACCTTGAGTAATTTTTCTTATTCATTTTAGATAATTATTTGCTTTAGATTTGTATATTTCTATATTTTCTGAAAATATTTTACCTTTTGTATTTAATATATTAAAAAATCTAAATTTAATTTATTGATGATATAAAAAGTTTATACTTTTAGTAAATCATATAATATAATGTTATGTATTTAAAAAAATATTTTTTATACAATTTTTATAATATATTAATATTATATTATCATATCATTAAAACAATTTAATATATTAATTAATTATGATGATAGTTCATCTATTCTAACGATGTATTACACGTGATTTAATGTTAATGTAAAATATTTTTTTATTTTTTATAAAATTATTTTAAAATGTGTTACTGTAAGTGAAATATTTTAATTACTCTAATGATGGACACATTTTTTATAATATAATTTTTTTATATTAAGAGCATATCAAATTTAAATTCTAATCGAAATGTACCTCGCAAACTAATATAAAATAATTTGATCATTTAAAATTTAATTAATTATTAATATAAAATTTTTACAATATCTATAAAGAAGAAAGTATTACATAATTTGCATTAGTTAATGAATAAATTTTAAATATTTCCAAAATTTGTATAATTTATTTGATTACAATAAATATTGAAAAAATATACATTTCAGTTTCTTCTTACCTTATTATTCGTAAAAGTAACGAAAATAAAAATATTTTGTTGGAAACATGGCATAGTGTTAAGGATCAAAACCTGATGTTTAATTCCGTTGAAGTCCATATTTTGGTCATAAGTACAAAGTTAGACCGTCCAATATAATTATCTTTCCCATCGTTAAAAAATTACGGAAGGTAGGGGTTTGAACTTTGAATTTGATTTAAGCGCCTAACCCTATTGGCATAAATGAAATGGCTAACCCCACAAGCCAGTAGGCAATTCCACAATTAGTTATAAGGTTAAATTATTTATTTGATTCTTATAGTTTCGTTTTAAATCTAATTTAGTTCATTCAATTTAAAATTGTTTAAAAAGTTTCTTATATTTTTAAAATAATATAAAATGATCCTTATAATTTTTAAACAATGTAAATTAATCTTTATAGTTTCATTCTAAATAAAAAACATACTCAACTAATAAGGATTATTTTATATTGTTTAAAAACTATAAGGATTTTTTTAAATTACAAGGATTAAATTAAATTTGTGTGAAATTATAGAGACTAAATGAATAATTTAACTTAATTATAACCTTTTTCAAATTCCTATGTTAAGTAAATAACTCTTTTATATCAACGAGTGTTAATTTATTTGATTGGACGTTTCATTCACTTAAATGTTTTATCAGAGCAAAAATAAAAAGGTAAATAGCTCTTTATAGTGTCTAGTAGGTAAGCTCGGTGTATCCAAAATCATGAATAAATAAATAAATCAAACACCTATTCTTCTATATGTTGCACTTTCATTTACTGTTTATGCTATATATCATATAAATCAACTTCTTGGTATTATAGGAAATATTTGAGTTGAAATTTTAATAAAATTGTTAAATTTGAAGCATACTATGCCAGTGATTTTGTATTTCCAATGGTTCAAGGATTTTTTTGTTTTGGTGTTTGGAGGAGTTAAACATTTGAAGCATGCTATAATGTGTATGTTCATGTTGAGTAATTATATGTGTAGTTGGGGTGTGCATTCAGTATACTTTTTAACATAATCAAACAGCGTATTGCTACATACAGCAGCTTGATAGTACCGTGTTTGCATTCGAAAAAACTAATAGTTAATGGGTTTTTTAGAAAACTCTTACTATCAGTTATAAAAAAAATTAATAAATGATATCTAATAATTGTTTTTAAAAAATTATATACGTATAATTTACAATACTTAAACAAAAATTCAAATTTTCAAATAATTATTTTAACATCAAATCTTTTAAAATTAATTTCTTTACATTCTAACTCAAACATTCACTAAAATGGAATGGACTAAATACTTGCACCGAAAGAAGAAGGGAAAAAAAAAAAACCCATTCTAAATGGCACTATATATGAGATTCTAATATTTGTATATAGTTTTTTTTAAAGTAAATTTTATATAATGTATACAAAAAATAATAAAAACCATCATGCCTGTAGGTTTTGATGCCTACCCAAGTGTGAAAGAGGCCCTTTCTTAGAAGTTTGAACTCTGTAGTATCCTCCTCCATTTTGGGTTTATTTCGTTTAAAAATCTTCTCATGCCTACTACCCGTTGACCAAATGAGATGCAAGATAACTGCTCCGTGTGGACTAACGTGGCCAGAACTTCAATAAAAAAAATATATAAACTTGTTATTTCAAACAAACATTTTGATGGATTACTCAAAACCTGATCAAACCTTCAAATTGCAAAAGCATAATAATGATAAATACACGCCAGTCGCCACATAAGATCACGCTAATTCATGACAATAAAGTTCGTAAAAAAAATAAAGAAATTAATGCCCAGCTGTCTAAAAATTTATATAGATGAAATTAACTACATCCAGACTATGATAACTCTCAATCAAATAGGCGTTAATTTGAGTAAAAAAGACTTTAATTCTCTTAAGGATGGGCTTTAGTGATAGAAGTTTGATTTCAAATGAAGTAAATATCCATGGAAGCATCTCTATTATACATTTGACAATAGTAATTGAGAAATTACCCTCTTACCTTTATGGTAGGAAATACTTTACAAAACTCAATATATATATATATATATATATAATATATATATATATATATATATAAGGTATATTTAGTGAGAGGAGTAGTTTATTGTGAAAGTGAGAGGAGTAAATTTTGACTATTGGATCATCTATGTATGGTCAAGATTAAAACATAAAATTATGTGATTTTTTTAAGTGATCATGTGACCTTTAAGTAACATCTAATCTTGACTATACATAGATGATCCAATAGTCAATATTTGTTCATTTCACTCTCACAATAAATCACTTCTCTCACTGTATATACCCTATACACACATATATATATAATAACTCTATTGATGTGAACTTACTCGATTTTTCTTTTGCTCTTTTGTAACTCCAAAATAAACTTAGATGATTCTTCATTTTTACTTTTTTTTCTATTTACATTTTTGGTAGGCTGGGAGAGTATCTCCAAGTGCATTAACCCGTTTTCCCAAATTAAAAAATGTCATTTTTGATACGTATAGATACATCATAAAATTTTTACCATTAAATTTTTATATATACATATAGATGGATATGATTATTTCAGTTAAAATTTTTAATTTATTTAATATTTTGATTCCTTCTTTTTTATTTAATTGTATTTTGTCCCATTATTTGAAATAAGAAAAATTTAAAAATATAAGAAAAAAAACTATACACTACCTGCGAATCTGCAATGCATTGCATCGTAATGGGAACAAAGCTCCCATTGACACACACGAAGGGAAAGAGAGAGTACCATTCAAGAGCTTTACATAGAAGAGCTGAGGGAACCCCTTTCTTCTTCGCCCATGACTTATCGATCTCCTCTATGAAAAACCCATAGTTCAGCCATCAAATACACCTCGTTTTTTGCTCATCACCAAAAAACCATCCCTCCTATTCAGTCACAACAATCATTGTTTTTATCTCTGCCTCTACCACCTATCAGATCTCTGGGCATTGAAACAATTGGATTTTGGAGGAGTGGGATAAAGATTATGGCTGTGCAATCGAAATTGGAAAAAGAAAATGGCAATTACATTCCCCTTTGTCATTTAGTTTGGAAGTTTAGATTTTGTAATCAATTTAATGCTTTGTTTTAGTTTTAGACTTTAATGTTCTCCTTTGATCACTGTAACTGTTAATTGTATAATAGAAGTATCCTAAATGATTTTACTTTTAGTGTTTGAGTCCAAAATATAATTAAATAAAAATAAGGGATAAAATGTTAATTAACTTTAACTTAATAATCACAACCATCCATGTGTATATATAAAATTTTTTTAGAAATAAGAAAGTTCCACATTAGTGGGTTTTCTTCTTGATGCTCCTTATGGAGCCTATAAAAAAAGCTTAAGGGATTTCTTTAATATCATCCCTAAATCTTCTCTTCCTCTCTTATATATATTCTTGTATTCTTTATGAGTTATATTTGTGAGTTTGTTCTCTCCTAGTATTTAAATAGAGGTGTTGTAATTTTCTTCCCATATTGAAATTATTCTACTTTTACCTTGTGGTTTTTCCCATTATTTGTTAAAGGTTTTTCAAATTATATCTTGTGTGTTTAGTTCCTCTTTTTTCATCTCTTATTTTAGTTGTGAGGCACTATTCTGTCACTATAATACCTAACAAAATTTAAGTCAATGGGTGTTGGCTCATTGAACCTTTCACTCATAGTAGCCATGACTTATGTTCAAATCTAATGTATGTCTATTGGTAAGCGATCTCTAATCCCACCATAAATCCTCTTGAGATTAGTAGTTTGCCATGGCTTTGAACTGAGAATTAGTCTTCCCCTCACCTAAAGTTTTATGTACCCAAAAAAAAATAATCAATGGTTAAAATCTTACAATGTATCTATACACTACAAGTTTATAGTATACTGTAAAAATTGTCATTAAAAACAGGCAATCCAAGACAAAATTAGAAAAGCTTTAATACAAAATTAATTATAATTTATACCCATAACAATACAACCTACATCTCCTACTTATTTTCATTTATAAGTTCTAAGCCAGTCCCTTACTTTATCAATTTCCTTTTTAAATATACATTTTAATTTTAATATCAATACTTTTTTGTATACTTGGAATTTAAACTTAAATCAAGAGAGAAGAACATATATCCACTTATAACTTATTAATATGTGGGTGGCCACCAATCAAATGTCAATACCTTAATTTTTTAAAAGGAGAATATGATATTTTTGTCTTCGTGCAGCATGTGAACTGAAATGATGGAAAATGGAGAAACCTGTTTTGTCAAATGGTGGGCACTGATATATATTGCATTATTGAATTTGAAGTCAATGGAAGAAAACGTAGAAAAAGGAAAATAAAATCCTTTTTACAACAGTGCCGCAAGTCCACTGGCTACAAGCACAGGGAAATATGAGGATTTGTCCAATTTGGAATTATTTATTTATTTATTTTTGAATTTGAGCTAATGCAAAATTCCATAAAAGTAATATACTATTACCATACAACGATTTCTTTTATTAGCCATTACAATTTACAAATGAGTAATAATACTAGACAAATAATTTAATGACCACAAAAAGTCATAAATTTATCTTTTTAATATGTATATATCTTCTTAATCAATAGTTAAAATTAGATTATAGTATTTTTGATTACAAATGTTGTGGATCTATGGACGGGAAAAGTCAGAAAGAGGGAAATAACTACAAAAAAAAAAAAAAACGGGTAATCCTTAGTGCTCCGATAATTGCCCTTGTGGCCTAGACAATGATTAATTAAGCAACCCGGTGTAATGCATTAATTCAACATATATAGGTATTTCAATTTGTATGACAAAAATTTGCATGCTCATGTTTCGTTTCTGCCACAAAACAGAGATGTAATATATAAACAAGTTTTCCGTCTACCTCTATCACACTCGCACGTTTAAAAGTAAATATATATTTTCGTCCTTAAAAAAAATAAATATCATTAATTTAAATATTTAACGATAAAATTTTTTAATGTCATTTTTTAAAATTAAATTGATCCTTAAAAACTTATTTATGACTAATTTGACTTTAAAAATTGATATTGAATGACTATATTAATATATTCATTATTAGATAACCAAATTAATAACACTTATATTTTTTTGATGACCAAAATATATGTTTACTTAATTTAAAAAATTGGTATATGATCATAGGTGTTATGAAAAAATTATTGCAAAGGAAGTATTAGAAATTATTTGATAAAAGTTTAATAAAAACTATTGAGAATTGTTGGTGTGAAAAGGTCTGTTTAAATCAGTTCAAAAGAAGTATTATTGAACGAAAGTCATGAATTTCTTACTGTAATATAAAAATATTATAAATTATATAATTAATGAAATATTTAAGAATGATAAATAATTGAAACTACAAGATAAATATAATTAAGCTAAGTTAATAAAAATAAAAATTATTATTAGAATTGAGTTAAAGTTAATTTTATTTTAAAAAATTATTTTCAACCCCAAAAGTTTTTTTATTCTAAAGCACCTTTAAATTTTAAAAAGTAATAAAAGAAGCGCCTTTTATTTTTATTACCGAATATAAATGTATGGCTTTTACCTTAGAAAGGCATCAGCACCAAAAGTCATGTGTTCGAGTTGGAGGGAGCCCTTACGTTCATAATTCATCCATCCCATGTTTTTTTTTTCCCCATACTTTTTCTTCCGTATCAGTGTATCACATTGGCTGAACGGCCTTGGCATAAGGTAGGAAAAAATTAATTTTCTCAGTTTTCGTTTTTCTTATGATTTGAGAAAAATATCATATCAATGATTTATATTAATTAATTTTATATTTAAACTAAATATCTATATTATAATATTAACTTTCTTTAACATTTGGTCTCTTCCTTATATATAATTTTTATCTTAAAAAGTTATAATTAATATATTAGTTATTTTAATATATATATAATATAAAATTTTAAAAATTCAATTTCAGATTGATTTAAATAAAAAATCCGGCATCTATATTAATACATATAAAGATGCTGAGTCCCTAATTATTTAATATTATAAACAATAAATGAAATTAAGTTAGATGATTTGTTTCTTTTATAGTAATTAAATTATATTTTCACTTACTTTTTTTTTTTATGAAAGTTGCCCTTGAAAATTTTGAATTAACTACTCAAATTTTATTTATTTTAAATGTTATACTCAATCACTTCATATATATTTTTTTGGTACAATGATTACACAGAAATTTGAATTTATAACTTAGTGTAAATTATTTAAATTCCTCATCATACCCCAATCCTAATGGCTTACAATCACTTTATATATTTACGACTATGGTTTTATGGTTTAGAGTAGTGCTGCAAACATCATAAATACCAAATTTCATATTCAAATCCCTAATTAACTCAATTCTTAAGATTAAAATATTACTTAGCATAGGACCTTAATCATAATACTCAACCGTTCAAATTCAACTATTTAAGTCATTGAACAATTTATTATTAGGTGTTATATTTAGTTGTTTTTTGTTTACAAAACTAACAACAATTAGTAAGAAACTGGTGTTAGAAGGGAAGTAGAATATAATTTACAATCAGTTGAGGAAAAACAATTGAAGTTAATCTTAGAATTTGGGTTTGGGCCTAACTCAACCCCAAAAGCTAGCTCCAAGAGTAAGGGTTGCCCCCCATTTATAAACACTTTTCAGGCCATATCACTATCCAATGTGGGACTCTCAACACACCCCCCTCACGCCCAGGACTGGACATCTGGAGCGTGAAGTTTGCAGGACTGGACATCTGCGGGTGGCGACTGATCTCACAGCCTGATACCATCTTAGAATTTGGGTTTGAGCCTAACTCAACCCCAAAAGCTAGCTCCAAGAGTAAGGGTTGCCCCCCATTTATAAACACTTTTCAGGTCATATCACTATCCAATGTGGGACTCTCAACAGTTAACAATCGTCATAAACAAAGAAATAACCAATTATTAACATGGGCTCCCGAAAAACCAATGAAAGGTAAATGAAATCACAAAGGAAAAAAGAAAGAGAGAAAAAGCGAGAAAGCATTGAAAGGAACGCGTGAGAAGGTGGCACAAACCAAAAGAAAGAAAAACTAAAAAGGCCAAAGTGGGCCAAAGAAAAGCACACCAAATGAGAATGACAACCACACATGACAGACAGCCATATTGGCAATACCGCAATAGCTTGCGTTTTGAATAATGAATACCATTGTCCACTGTCCAGTATTAACACCAAACCCTATGGCCGGTGGAAAGGGATTTTTTCGATGGGATTTGCTACTATACGCGTTTCAACTAATAAATACCATTGTCCACTGTCCAGTAATAACACCAAACCCTATGGCTATGGACGGTGGAAAGGCATTTTTTCGATGGGATATGCTACTATACGCGTTTTCAACGATCGACCTTTATCTGAACTGTGAGCAAATTAAGCCTGAGTTTTTTTATTTTTAAAATTCAGATACTTATTATTTTTTATTTTATGTACAATAGAAAGGTATACACTCGTACTTTTTGCACTATTATTCTATTTTGATATTATTTTTTAATATTAATATTTAAAATGAGTTATTAAATATTATTATTATATTATATTTAATAACATATTATTATATTTAATAACATTGAAACATTTATTATAAAATCAATTCACCCAAGTACCTTACGTTACAATTCGCTTTTCTAAAATCTCAGCAAAACATTTTTTTTCTTAATTAAATAAATAATAAATACAAAAAAGTGAAACCATCTCCATATTTGACCAATAGATTTCAGCCACCTGTCAAATCAGACGAACCACAAAAATGTAGGAGATTTCCTTCTTTCCCAAACCAAGTTTTCTACGCCGCATCGCCCTTCCGCAGTTACGCGTCGTTTCCAGTCAGCTGCTTCGGAAACCTGTTTCATATTCATATGAAAAATAATAATAACCGTTGAATAACGTTGCCATGTTAATGAATGTTGGCACATTCATTTATTTGCCTAATAAGGAAATTTATTTGCCTAATAAGAAATTATTTTTTCCGTTAGTTAAATATTATAAAAAAATATTTTATACCTATAAAAATTATTTTTTTATAGTGTTAAACTTATTTTTAAATTTTATGTAATAATACATTAAATGTTTTTTTAATAAACTTACATATAATATAATGATTTTATGTAATGATAATTATCTTTTAAAAATAATATTCACGTAACACTATTTTAATTGTTATTATATTTTTATAAATATAATATTAAATTAAGTTGTCAAATATTTATTAATTAATAAATTTTTAATAAATATTTAAAATTTTATTAAATAAAATTAACAAATAATAAATAATAAATAGTTGAAAATTTATTTTTAATATCAATATTTTAAAAAAAATTACCAAAATAATCTCATTTTAATTTTTTTAGTTGCTAGTACCACTACAATACAATCATAGGAATGTCCTAACTCATTCACACCAAGGAACAGCTGGCCATGACTTAGAAGGGTCTTGCCGTCTTGGGCTCATGGAACTATCCGTCAAAAGTGTTCCAACCCCTTTATTTGACCCAGTTTTAATCATAAACAGATAGGAATAACTTGGATTGTGTTATTGGTTAATGTTATGTTACTAATCTGTTTGTCGTTATGCTTCTGAGAGAGAATGGGTCAAAATTTCCAATGCTAGATTTTTCCGTCAGAAAAGTGGTAGGCCCCGTAATGACGTTGTCACATAGTACTAGCTTTTGTTCATTTTATTAAAATGGTTTTATTTATTTATTTATTTAGAAGCACATATATTGTTGGAGCAGCTTCTTTGTCTTCTAGGGTCAGGATTCGGCACCGCGTCATCCACATCAATGGCCCGTGGAGTGTGGCCTCAAGATAGCAACAAGCAACACCTAAATTTATATATTGTGGGTTTTGAAGGTCAGTTGTCGTCAATATTTTATTAAATTAATTATTTAGCCAAACTCCTTTTAGTTTATGTTTGTATATTTGAAGACGAAGTAAAGGAAGAAACTAAAGAAATCATTCTTTCAATTTTAACACTAAAAAAATTATCGTACTGGAAATAGTTCTTGGCATGCATCATGATGTTTACGTCTATATGAGTAGTTAATTCACTTTCAAGTTAGTGTTTATTTTGAGTGCAGCGTGTGACAAAGTTGTAAATGGAATGACTCATATATAAATGTTAGGATTGTTGGAATGCCTCGACTAAAGACATGGAACATATTCTTTGCAGGAATAAAACTGTTAGCACCTCATGTCGTGAGAAACTAAGAAATATGCATGTGCTAACTTGCTAGCTGGTCTATGTATAATGTATATACAATTACTTCATGAGTCAAGCTACATAGGAATGATAAATAAACAAGGACAACAAATTGGTAAGAAGTGGAAAGGATCAACTAAAAGAACAAAAGAAAGGTAAGGCAAAACTGGGAAAATTGATCATAATCAAAATTGAAATAGGAAAGGGAATTAAAATTTGATTAGTTCCTATTTGAGTAAACTTCATGCTAAACCTCAAATCTCTCGTTATGGGTGCTCGTTCGTGTTATTCCTCTTCCCTGTCATATCCGAAAGGTTTGAGTGCTAATTAAATAATGAAAATTTTTGTGATAGTTTTTGCTGTTATGATACTCTGACCCAATTGTAGTATAGTGAATTTTAGATGAGAATATCCAATTGCTTAAATTTTTTGCATGAGGATCTTTGGCCTGGTTTCAGGAATTTTCAATAGAAATTGATAAAACATACGCGAGAGCTTCAAATGCACAGATAAATCCTATTATGATTAGGCACAGGATACGTTATATTGAAAGCAACGCCAGCAATGATAAAACAAGGATGTGAAGTAACAAAGGGGCAAAGAGTACAATACCCAAGAACCCAAGAAAGGGACAGAGTTGAAGGGCAGCCAAAAAACAAAAAGAAGGGAAGCCATTATTAATCTAACAAGACAGCCAATTCTCCGAGCGGATATTCTACTCTGCCAAAGCCTGCCTACCTAATTCGACAATCAAACCAAACTTGAGGATAATATTGCCAACCCAACCTAAAATTGGATATTGTAAAAGATTAAAAAAAAAAGTTGTTAAGAAATGCTATCAAGCATGTGCACGTGGAATTTAATCGAATTGGTCCCAATCCAATTCATACCTATAGAAATAGTTTACTTTTTATGTTATAATATTGCATCAGCACTCACAGATATTATTATAAATGGGGAGCTTGAATAAATGGGGAGCTTGGAGCTAACAGAGGGACGGTGGATTGAAAAGGTTTGAAAAAGTTCAATAGAAGATCTCGTTCGTATATTTTACTATTTTGTGCATCAATCATTAACCATTACAAGAAGAAGAAAAAAGTGTATTTCGGCATTTTATATAGTGTTTAATTTTGATTTACTTTCAGTGTAAAGTTTTTTTACACTGTTATCTAATCGTGTATTGTCAACTCATTAAAAGAATTTGACTATTATAATAACTATCTTAAAAGTCCAACACTTTTAACGATGTGTCAGTATATGATTAGATGATAGTGTAAAGAAACTTTATACTAACACTGAATTAAAATTAAATCATTTTATATATATTTTTTCATGTAACAAGAAAATATTTTAAGGAGATGAAAATAAATTCCTCTTTTGACTAGCGAAAGTCATTTTTTTTATAATTATCATATATTTAATTTTAACTCATTGATAATATAAATTTTTTTAGTATGATACCTCTTATTTAAATTGTTAGTGAAAACCTTTATTTACTACAATGATGTGATAACATATAATTTGATGATAATATATCTCTTGGTCAAAATAAAACTCAATTATCAAATACTAAAAATTATAAGATTTCTCATAATTTTTTGAAGAAAAAAAAAGACACATAAATTTCTATGATACATTATTTTAAAAGTACCAGGGTTAGGTATAATGGCAAGTAAGCTACAATAATATCCCTGTAGGGATACCGGAGAAACCATGGGGGATTTAAAAGGACACCCCGTTGAAACACTGATTTTAACAAGCATGAAATATGTTGATGGAATTCGGAGGTACTATTATTCACCATCATGTCATGAAAGCAATCGAACGGAACTGACTAATAAGACTCATAATTTGAATTGAGAGGCGCACCAAGTTGAAGAATAAATCAGTGTAACAACAATTGGCTGGAGAATGGAGATGGGCCAGCCAATACGGTGGCTTAGCTTTGTTTTCACTTTTTATTTTATTTTATATTTCTTCAATTTGGTATTCAATACCTTCGTGGCTTCATATGTGTAATCCAATCGTTCACAAGAACTAAACTTTCTTTAATGGTCATATTGGTTTAAAGGAGGAGAAAGGAGGAGAGAAATTTTAATAAAATGGAGAGGAAGGGAAGGAAAAAAAAGAAAGGAAAGGAAGAGAGTTTAATTTTGTGTATATTTAGTTAAAGGAATAGAGATGAGAGATTTTAATAGAAGGAAAGTATAAATTTACCTTTTACATAATTATAATATTTAATGTAACATTTAATTTAAAGATATTTTAATTTATTTTTTAACATATATTTTTTTCTTTTCAAATCTTTTCACTTTTAGAAATGAGTTAAAATTAATTTAAAAAAGATTTTATTTATTTTTCTTCTCTTTTATTTTTCTTTAACCAAACACTATGTAAGAAATTATGGAGGGATGGAGTTGAATACTTTTTAAGAAGTTGGATTTTTTGTACCATGAAATGCAGTCATAATGATAGTTTGTTAGTGACTTAGTGGGATAGAATATGGGAGGGCATTGAGAGGTCCACACATTTCACTTTGTTTTCCATCCTCAGGTGTTTGTGTGAAGGAATCCCAGAAATTATGCCTTCCTATTTCACGACAAATTCCTTTCCTCCTGCTGTAATATTATAGGTCTACCAATGGGTTCCATCTGCCGCTTAATTCAATTTCCATCTGTGAGAATATCATAAGAATGTCAGTTAGTTAACTTTTCACTGTATCATAAAAGTAAAAAGGAGATCTTTTTTTCGGAAACTGAGACAATAAGATATCATGGGCATGTGTTTGTCTCAGCGGTTATGGCTTTTAAGGGAATCTGAGATTAGGGATAAGTGTGATATATCTTACTGGAATATTGGCTGTGGCAGTTACTTTGGAAAGTAAAAAAAATGAAATTTGATTTTTACATAAAATTTTATGTTTGAAATGTTAAAAAATAAAAAATAATTTAATTTTTAATTTTTATGAATTTTAATTGTTTAAACTTACAAATTATATCAAATATGATGAAATTTGTTAAAATTTAATTTAATTTTAAATTTAATTATTTTGTATTTATTAACTTTTTTTTAATGATATAAGGATAAAATTATAAAATAAAATTATTTTTTAATGTATTTTAAATATAAAAATTAATTTCTAAATCAATTCAAATTCAATTTTTTATAATAAGTTTTAAACATAGAAATTAATTTTTAAATTAATTCAATTTAAATAAAATAAGATAAAATCAATTTTATTTTTAATTAATTCTTAAAAAAAAAAGGAGGTTGGGCTTAATTAACTATTTATGTGAAAGCATACTTCCCTCAAAAAAAAAAAATGTGAAAGCATACTTTTTTATGGGAATATAACAGGGGTGACTAACTTGAAAGGGGAAGGCAGGCGAATAAGGTTCACAAGCTTTCTACATTCACCAGTAAGTGTCATGATTGGCTATGGAGAAGTTAAAGAACACATTTGATAAAGTTGCAGACCAATAGACCATTCATAATACAAGTGACAGAGCATGAAACACGTAGGGTGCACTTCGAATCTATAACAAAGAAGGCAAGAATCTCTCTCTCAGTCAAAAGTCTCAGTTTCAAGCATGCACAATGTTGCACATGCCTTAAAACTCATAAGTTGAAAGGGAGTTTTATCATAACATCTTGACACTTATATCGCGCTGAAAAAAAAAGTTCTGAGATTTTATCAAATAAAAAAAAGGTTTTTTCTTTTTCTTTTCTTCTGTTAACTCCTCATTAATTTTTGAAAGACACGAAACGTTCAAATAATTGACAACTTGGATGTCCGCCCGCACCAACTTTCAGTACCGCTTACAAAGTTCGTTGTTAAATTTAAGGAGTGTCATTCTTTTTATTCTCTAGATTCAATGGTTGTCTCTTTGCCAAAGTGATCATGTGTTTCATCCCTATGTTCCTTTGGGGTTGGTTAGCCATTTTTTTACCTTAATATTTACAATTTTTTTTTCTTAGTGTAATAAGACTTACATACATGCAGAGACCCAAAAAAATAAAACAGAATAATAAAAACTACTTGAAAAATCTACTTTAAAATTTATAGGCTATACTCTTTGTTTCTTCTTGTTCTTAGGAGGAAAAACTGGTTTATCGAATCATTGTGAAAAAAAAATCGTAGAGAAAAAAGAAAGATTTTATTTGGAATGCCATAGTAAATAAAAATATAAAAATAAACAATCTATATACGAATTCATTTTTTAAAAAATTTCTTATCAACAATTACCATCTACTTCTTACACTCTACAAACTAGAGATTATATGGGTGTAAGATAACATTTTTACAGTGTACTATTAAACGTGTACTAACTATGTTTGCTATTATGTTTTCAAAAAAAAAATTATGTTAGCTATTATTGCCTTCTATTACTCATACGCTAACAATTATTAACATTCAAAAAATTAAATGTAGTTGTTAAAGTGGAAAGTGGAAAATAATAGTGACCCACATAGATAAAGTGAAACACATTCATTACTCATTAGTACAGATTAAGTATGTGTATCTAAGAATCTCTTTACAAAATTCGCATAGAAGCACCCTTCATTAATTTTGGTCCACGTGGGTCTATCAGCTGTGCACTTCTCTACATGGGCCACAAATAGTTATGGGCTAAGAGCCTCACTTATTTAAATGAACCGTTTCATCAAAAATAAAAACATAGCGGATCTAATTACCAAAAAAATTATATATATAGCTGATCAAAGAAAATGGGCTTTGAGGTTCATCAACTATCAAGGCCTAAACAAAGAGTACTGGACTTTTTCACAAAAAAACAAAAGAAGATGCACTGGTCGAAGTGGTAAAGCCTGGGCTTTTGGAAATGGGCCAGTATCAAAGGTTTCTATTTTGTGCTAATAAGTTGGGCCACTTGGAAGCCCAAATTTTCCTACTGATCAAATATAAACTTCCGGTTCTTCTAAGCAATAAACACTTCAAAACTAAACAATAATAGTAATGCAGGACAAAAAGAAAGTAAAAAGTAATTGAATTTATTAATATCCATTACTCAAAAAACTCAGTACACAAAAAGTGGCTTTTTTTATATCAATATACTTAAAAAAAAATTATTTATTATTTTACCACATTTCAAAAATTATATATTAAAATATTTTCTTTTTTTTCATGTTGAAAAGTCGGTTTGGCTCAAACCGACTTCTCAACATGCTTTTTGTTTTTAATTTAAAACCTGTTGAGAAGTCGGTTTGGGGAAAACCGACTTCTCAACAGGATGTTAAAATTTTTTTGAATTTCAACGTTGAGAAGTCGGTTTCTCCCAAATCGACTTCTCAACAGGTTTTTGTTTTTTAAAAAAAAACATGTTAGGAAGTCGGTTTGAGCCAAACCGACTTCCTAACATGAGAAAAAAAATGAGTATTTTGGTACATAATTTTTGAAGTGTGGTAAAATGGTATATAATTTTTTTTTTAGGTATTAAAAGCCCACAAAAAGTAGAGTTATTTAATTTGACATAAATTGATCTTAATCTTCACACTTTTATTTTGTTATTTATTGAGTAGTTCGGCTGGATTAACTCTTCCATTGTTTGTTGTAATTTCTAATTTTTTTGAATGTTAAAGATAGAAAAAGATAAATGACAACGGTTGAGTATTACATTTTGAATATGTATCATAAAGACACAATAAACTCCGTGCTTATTATCAAAACAATTATTAAAATGTTTTTTTCAGTTCTCACTGAAATAAAAACAAATAAGGAATGGGTAAGGCTCCGGTTTTGTAAAATTAAATAAAAAAACATATAAGCAAATAAGGAATAGCAATCAATGAATCTATTAAATCATATATAAATCTATTATCATAAGGACATAATAAACTCCATGCTTAATATCTAAAGACTTGTTTTCATGGCTTGATACTTTTAAATTGATTCGCCGCTATAGTTTAACTGGCGCTAGACTAAATCTTAACGAAGTGTTTAGTTCACATATATATTTTTTTATTCCTATAAATCTTTACATGAAAAAGTTAAATTTATACATTTGTTATAAAATTTTAAATAATATTCTTATCTCAAAATTATTTTTAGGAATAATTTTTGTCTAATATTCCAACATTTTTATTCTCACGGGAAGGAAGTTTGTCACATTTCTATGGCATGAGAATTTTTTTTTCATATAAAATATAAAAACACTTACCTTTATATTATCATATCATTAACTAATTATTGTCACGTCATTGTCGACAACTGTCATTGATTACCACTAACTACTGTCTGCGATGGCCAATCATTAGAATCTGCCCACCTTTGCCCATCGCCAATAATTGATGATAACATGTGACTTTGGCACCACATCGGTCATCTGAATACGCCACATCTCGCTATGCCGGCAATTAACGATGGCCAATGACTTCGACCATCCACCGCTACAGCTAGAAGTTGGTAATGGCTAGTAATTTCGGCCTACTGACAATCATAGTTACTCATGGAAATATTTTTGATTAATCAAATGTAGTACACATCATTCTAAATAATATTCTTGGAAAATTCATTTATGAGTATGCAATTCTTAGAAATATTTTTAAAATTTTTTAACCAAAACACCTCCTAAGATTTAGGTGTGTTGATGTTGAAGGTTCAATGAGATTGTCTTTACTCAGTTGTTTTGTACCTCAAATGAACCTCAAATGTAATATTAATTAAAAAGAATAACCTTATGATTAAGGTAAAATTATGTTCGAGCAAGAATTAATTTTATACTTAAAGAGTGGTCTTATAGAAAAAAATAATAATTGATTCCCCATTATTGATATTTTTTCTCTAAATAGTAATTTCTTTGATTTGTCCAACTAAAATTCTATTTATCATATCATGTTTAATAATTTTTTTTATCAGGAGGTTTAATAAAGTTTTAAAACTACAACAAACAACAAATTATTATTTATTATAATCAAAATATTAAATAATTCATAAAAATATCGGTGGCAACAATCTGACAAGTATACCAAAGCATGATTTTGTTAATTATTGATGCATAGCTTTAAAAGAGGTTGATGTAACCATAATGGTGAGATTAAATTAATGTCCTTCTTCATAGTTTTGCACATAAATGAGATGTCTATATTTTAAAGGGTGTTATTAATAAGTGTCCTGAAGGTAATGTTTAAGGGACATTTAATACTATTTATTTATCATATTATTCAATGAATAAGTTTAAAAAGAAAATATCAAATATTTTAAAAAAAATTTAAGGTATTAAATACTTTTATTTTTTATTTTGATTTTGATTCCTTAATTAATACACTCAGAGCACTCGGCTAGATATGTATGAGTTTTTGGGTCGTGCATTTGTTTCTCAAATTAAGATATAATTAATCCCAACCGCTCAATCAAGTTAGTACAATAAAAAATAATGATCCTCAAGAGAAATGGATCACACAAAACCAAATGATGAAACCCTCAAATCCAGAAATTCTTAAGTATTTTTTTATATCATTTAATGTTAGTCATATTAATTTTGTAAGTTATTATTATTTATTTAAATAAAATTTTAAAAATAATAAAATATTTATTAACGAGTATCTTGAAGATGTTGATTAAATGTTTAAAATAGAAAATATTAAATATAAAATAAAATTTAATATCTTAAAAATTAAAAAATCATTTAATATTTTATTTTTTAAGTAATTATTTATTAAATAATATTTTTAATAAAAAATTTATTTACTAAATAATACCCTAACTTACCGCAGCACACAAAATTAATGTGGCTAATATTAAATGGTAAAAAAATGAGAGAAATGTCACAATTTTTCTGAGTTTTCCTAGGTTTCTTACTATCATAAAAAAAAGGAAAATATATTACTTTGGAATTACGAAAGAATTTCTCCCCGCCTTTTTTGTGGTGATAAGAATTTCTCCCCTGAACCTTGATAAATTATATTTTCCAAAATAACTTAAATAAGTGAAAAAGTGGTGCACTGGAGCAGAGTAGGCCACTAGACCCAGGTGGAACCATCCAGATACTGATACATACACACACGCACGCGCCTGCACTTTACCACAACTCCCCAAACCTTTCTGTCCACGCCAACCTCAACCTCATTTACAATTTACAATATAATAATAACAAATGAACAAATCAAAAAATGGAATTAAATCTTTTTTTTTTAATTTTTAAAAAAGGCAAAAATTGTTCATTCTTAAACGTGCCGTGTGTGACCCAAAAGGAGTTTAAGGGGCTATGACCCGTTTATCGGAGAAGCTCCGTTTCTCTTCTGTGCTCCTCAAACCAACCCGCTTTCTCACTCTTGTTTCTCTCTCCACTTTCCATCTCTGCAAGTCCCTCGCTCGCTTCCTACTCTCCCAAACCCTACCCTTCCTCTTCATGGACAACCTCTTCGCCGATCACGCCGATTACTTCTCCGACGATTTCGATTCTCGCCCCCTATTCCGCCCTCACCGTCGCTTCCTCCAAGAGGAAGACCACGATTTCGGGGATGAGAGGGTCTACTTGCTTCCCTACGGGTACTCGCAACTGACTCAACCATTTCACTCTGTTTTTCCGTTTTCGTATCATTGTTTGGTTCCCGAGAAAATAGTGGCAGGGTTTGGGGTATCAAAAGGAATACAATCAATCTCCTTCGTTTTATTGTTTCCGCTTTTTTGGTTGCTTTTGGGAGGTACGGTTGTGTCGTTCAAGACGTCGCCAATTTGGGATTCTTGTGCCCCAAGCAATTGAGAGAAATCCTGAACTGGATAATAAATTTTGATGTTTTGTTTTGTGAGAATTGATTTTTGTTCGATTGCAAACCGCACTCATCGTTTTGTGGTTTGTTTTTGTTGTTGGAGTGAAGGTGGTGGAAAGAAGCAGAAGGCGAAGAAGCTGACCGCGTGGAAGGTAAAGGTGTTCTGTACACAGTGTCGTCGAATTCTGATTCTGACTCCGAAATTTTGCTACATTTAAGGAAGGAAGAGGACCACGAGAAGATTAAAACTTCGGAGGTGGGGTTTTCAGGCCGTCAATATGCCTTGGTTCCTGAAGGAATATGGTTGCGTGCTCTCAAACGGTGAGTGAGGGTTTATTTTTGTTTCCTTTTTCCCTTTTCAAGACATTGTAGTTGTACTTGTATATCGTTTTATTGAAATTTAGCAAAAAACTTTGATGTCCTCATAGGAGTTAGGATGCTTTGACTTGTAATTGTGGTCATCTTTCTCTGTGTGTCCCAAGTATGGTGTTTTTCTTTGTGATTATTTGGTTATTCTTTTCCGGGTGAGAGCTAATGGAGTAGCTAAGGTCCAAAAAGTTATTTACGTATGCTGTACTAAGGAAGTCTATTGTGTTGCAAGGCACATTCAGGTGCATCTCTGCACCTCGTATTCTTATGGAAGTGACTTGCATGTAGTACAGTAAATATGTCATGGAACAATAGATTGTCCTGTTTGTTAGGGGGAGGCCACTTGTTGCGCATTCCCTTCTTTAACACCAGTGCGACACTAAATGCATCAGCCATCAAGGCTTCCTTCAGAATGGGAAGCCACAGTGCTTTCATGTGCTTGTTTCTTTAGCCCCCCTCCCTCTCATTGTTGTCTGGATGTAACTTAAGTAACCCTCTTTTCTTCTGGTTGGTTCCACGTGGATTTTATAGAAATATAACATTGATTTGTTATTGCTCTTCCCACTGGCATAATGATTTTAACACTGCAGTGAATGATATTATGAGCCTTTTACTTGCACAAGATTGTATGCTGGATTTGTTTCCATGGCAAGTTAGAAAATGTTTCTGGACGGTTCTTTACAATTACAAGCACGTACAGTTTACAGAAGTTGAAAATTGATTCATTTTTCTCTTCTTGTAGGTATAGTGATTTTAATAATGCAGTGAAAGATTTTGGGAGCCTCTTCTATGCAGAGGATTATTTGCCAGATTTGTTCCCCTTGCAAGTTAGGATATTTGTTTCATGGGAAACAAATTTGCTGGTAGCAAAGATAAGCCAAAAGGTCCGATTAATGATTTACTTGTTTTCTTCTTCTGAATGGTCTTTGGCCAGGGTTAAGAATTTTGCTTGTAAAATCTGTGTTGATAATAGATGGCATGATTTCAGGAAAATGTGGCTGACGTCTACAAGAAAGCTTGTGATATTTTCAATTCTGAGTATAACCTAGTGAGTTAGCTAAAAATTAATTGATTTTGTTTAGAGGTTGTCTGTGTTCCCTTGGTTATGTATAATTCTCGTGTTATTGATTGTGCAGATGCATATTTGGGATTTCTCAGGGCAGACAACCCAGTTCTTCATGAATGACAAAGTTAGATTGCCAAACGATTCTCCTGGTCAACCTGGAAAAGAGGTTAGTTGCTGATTAATCTTTTTTCTTCTATGTTTTCTTTTTATATATAATTTTGTTAAAGCAATTTCAACTTTGTGGTGGTCCAGAAAGAAACTAGATGCTTGGCAATTGATGGTGGGATATTGAAATTAATCTTATGTACCTGATAGTTTTGAATTTTAGACATCTATTTTAAGATTTATTGATAGTTTTGAACACATGGAATCCAGTTATTCAGTCTGTTTATAGCATTTCTGCTGCTTTATGTCTATGCAGGTTCTTATGGAGCTGCAAGTTCATGGTCTTCCAGATTCTATGAGGGGTAATGGGAGCAATGAGATGATTGCAGATAGGTCTCAGATGGAATGTTTTTCTCACAGTGGCTCTGTTATGATGAATGGTAGCACTGACAGTGTGATCCCTTATGTAACAGCAACCAGCTCCTTTCAAAGCAGTAGCTATAGAGCAGTTCGATCTTTGGGCTTGACAGGATTACAGAATCTTGGAAATACTTGTTTTATGAATAGTGCCATTCAGTGTTTGGCTCACACCCCAAAGCTTGCTGATTTTTTCCTGGGAGATTACTGTAAAGAGATAAATTATGAAAATCCCTTGGGAATGAATGTATGCTATTTATTTTCTTTCCCTTTATGTTACTTTCTCATTTCTAAGCGTCTTTCTTTTTTATTATTGATTTGCTTTGATTCTTTTTTCCTTTTTAATATTTTTTTCAGGGAGAACTTGCTTTAGCTTTTGGAGATTTACTTAGAAAGCTATGGGTTCCTGGAGCAAATCCTGTGACACCAAGAATGTTCAAGATGAAACTGGCTAATTTTGCACCTCAGTTTAGTGGTTACAGCCAGCATGATTCTCAAGTAAGTACCCTTTTTTTTCTTTCTAATTTTCTTTTGCGATATACATATTAAAACAATTGTAGTTTCCTTGTGCATCTCTTATCATTGATGAATTTTTCGTTGTTGTGACATGTGATAAAATAATTTTATACTATATTGAAAATTTTGGCATGCAGGAACTTCTTGCTTTTTTGTTGGATGGACTCCATGAAGACCTTAATCGTGTAAAACGCAAGCCATATCATGAAGTTAAGGATGCAGAGGGCCGCCCAGATGAAGAAGTGGCAGAAGAGTACTGGCGAAATCACCTTGCTCGCAATGACTCGATAATAGTTGATTTGTGCCAAGTGAGTATTATAAGATTGCTTCTTTTCTGATGTGAGAATCTCACATCTTTATAGATAATCTCTTAGCTTTTTAACATATTATTTAGTGTTCAGTATTCCCTAGGTTTTCGTATCAGTGATGCATGGAAAGCTTAGAAGTTTTGATAGAAATAGTCAAATAGATCCAACTGTTTATCCCAAAGAGAGATTTTAATGTTATATGTCAGATTACTATTGAAGAAGGAATGGATTGGTGTATTGGAAGAAGTTATAGTAATGCAGAACTGGTTGCTAGCTACCACTGAGCTCACTTTTGATTGACTAGTTGTTGACACGCTCATTGCACGTGAGGTTTAAAACATTTTCTTATAGCGTTTTTCTAAAAAGAAATAGGCAAGCAAAAGCAATATAGCAATTAGGAAGCAAAACCAATTCTATAGTTCCTCTAATTAAACAAATTTCTTAATAATTAAAAAATAATATAGTAATTAATGTTAGAAACCTATTAGTAAATGCAAAAGATATCTTTTATTGATCTATAATGAAGTATAACGATTTGTAAATGCAAATTTCTTAACGATTTGTTATTTTGGTTTGAGGTTCATTCAATTTAAGTTTTCCTCACTGGTTAAATTTGGATACTAGGCGACTGGCATTTGGGATAATTCTCACTTTTGAAATTAAATTTCTTTTGTTCCTTTATCTTGTAGGGTCAGTTCCGGTCGACATTGGTTTGCCCTATTTGCAAGAAGGTTTCTATCACGTTTGACCCTTTTATGTATCTGTCTCTGCCATTACCTTCTACAACGATGCGGACCATGACTTTGACTGTCATGAGCAGTGATGGGATTACATTGCCTTCTAAATTTACTGTAACAGTGCCTGAATGTGGAACGCTTAAGGATCTTATTGGGGCCTTAAGTGCTTCTTGTTCTCTAAGAAATGATGAAACCCTCTTGGTGGCTGAGGTATCTTGCAAAAGTTATGAATTTAGTAGAATTGTATTGCATGGGATCACTGGTTAAGTGAAACATTATACAATATTTAACATTAATTTATTGGGCTAATGCAAACATTTTTCATGTGTGTATTCTGATTCAAAGTCTGACTTTATGGAGTTATCTACAGATATACAGGAACCGGATTTTTCGACTATATGAGGATCCATCTGATTCATTAGCCGATATTAGAGATCTAGACAAACTTGTCGCTTACCGAATACAAAATTATAATGAAGCTAGTCCCATGGTTGTTTTTGTGCATGAGCGTTTGGTGGAAAAGTAAGCTTTTCTATGCCCTAATTCCACTCCTTCTATAGACTGGAGTAATTTCAGTTTTGTTCTTACAATATCCTTCTCTGTATGTTTGTCACAAATAATTATAATTGTTGCATACTCCTGGCGTACATACTCTCACAGCTGAGATCATGTCATGATAGAATTTTTTTTGAGCCATGGCATGATCTCAACTATTGGGTGCACGTACTCCAAGAGCACCTAATAATTTCACATTTGTCACCACCCCAAGATTTGAATCCAAGAAGAACTTTAGATTCTACTTCTTCATGTGGGACATCACAAAATTTTAGGTGATAAATAATCTACCTGGTTGTCTAAGAATGTTAATATGAATGGTTTATACAAATTTGGCTTCATATGCCTTGAGTATAAATGGACACACATGATTGTTCGGGTCTTCTATAATAGTTGCCATTTCTGAACTTCATATGCAAGCAAACTTTGGTTAGAACTTCATTGGTATATTATGTAAATGAGCCTGTTTTTGGTATTATTCTATTGTTGGTCATTTCTCTACTCCTTGCTGATTTTTATGCTCTTTATTTGCTGTACTAAATTTATTGTATCAGGTATTTAAGTTCTGGGAAGGAGAGGTTTGAAAAAAGGTTGTTTGGTATTCCAGTTGTAGCAAGGTTGTCCACTATTTCTAGTGGATATGATGTTCGTAGGGAGTTTCTGAAGTTAATCTATCCATTTCTGATATGCGCTGAAGATATATTAGATGAGTGTGATAAAGATGATGTTAATAAAAAACTTAGAGAAGATAATGAATTTGGCTATGCTAATAGCTCTGCAGCCATAGGAAGTGATGCAGACTCAAACAGTGGAGCAGAGGATGACATACATCTGGGGGCTGACTTTGAATTCTACTTATCTGCTGGGCAAGGAATAGAGAATGTGAAGATAAAATTGAACAAACCATTACCGGTCACAATGTTGCCCAGAAAGCTGGAGGTCGTTGTCTTATGGTCAGATAAGATGCTTAAAAAGTGTGATACAAGCCTGCTTGACTCATTGCCTGATGTTTTCAAGCCCCAGCTATTCACCAAGAGAACACAAGAATCAGTTTCTGTTTACAAGTGCCTTGAAGCCTTCTTGAAAGAGGAGCCTCTTGGGCCAGAAGATATGTGGTTGGTAGATATATGATATATCAAGTCTGTTGTTTTATCTATGAAGACTTTTATGTTTTGAGAACCGTTATATCTTTAATATAATTTATCATGATGTTTTATATGTTAATCAAGATCAGTGTCCCTTATGTCCTAAAAGGTCAGACATATTACAGTCTTTCTGATGTTTGATATTGCAATTTGGTGTACTTATAGGTACTGTCCTACCTGCAAAAAACCTCAGCAAGCAACTAAAAAACTAGATCTTTGGAGATTGCCTGAAATCCTTGTTGTTCATTTGAAGAGGTTCTCATACAGCCGATTCTTCAAGAATAAGCTGGAAACATTCGTTGACTTCCCAATTAATGATCTGGACTTCTCAACGTTTGTTGCCCACAGGAATAGTCAGTCTTCCAACCGCTATGTGTTGTATGCAATTAGTTGTCACTATGGAGGGTTAGGAGGAGGTCACTATACAGCATTTGTTCGTGTAAGTACCTCATTATTGTAGATGACTCTTGATCGGTTAAAACATTAGAATTAATCCTTCTCTTCATTTTTTTGTTTAGGCACTTAATTGTTTACCCAAAGAAAAACGTATTCCATTAGCCTATTTCATATATTAAGAATATTTATTACTTTGGTGGAGAGTGGCAAACAATGTTGAGACATGTGACCATTGGAAGTAGGAGGCTTTGGCAGAATACCTGAGATGTTTTTCTAGTTTTGTTTAAAAGTTTGTTCAAGAGGATGTTAGAGCACATAAGCTTCCCATATCATTTTATAATTATCACCTAGTACTTTATCATCTTGACTATTGTAATTAAGTTGCTGACAGTATTACTAGTTTTCATTTGGCATCCTTAATCTTCCTAATTTAAAATTTTAATTAACATCGAAGAAGCTGTATAGACAATCTAAATTTTTTTGTTATTGGCTTTAACTGAATCTCTTGATACACCATTGTTTTTCAATGCTTAGCATAGTCTATAGATATTTTCATATATTCATTCTAATTATGCTTATCCAACTGTATTTATTCCCCTGCAGTATGGCCATGATAAATGGTATGAGTTTGATGATAGCAGGGTTGTCCCTGCCAGTGAGGACATGATAAAGACTTCCGCTGCTTATGTTCTTTTCTACAGTAGAGTTTAGATGTAAACTCTAGATGCAGTCATAGCGACATGGAAGCATGAGGCTTGTTAGACCTTTTGCATATACAGTTGTCTGACTTCCTGAAAATTGCTGCTTAAGCGCTATCAGTTGGGTTTAACTGAGACAAGCGTAGAGAAAGGAAAAAGGATATATTATTGTACAGCTTTTAGAAGCCACAGGGAAAAGAGGGTAGGTCTTTCTTAAATTTTTCACCCAAAGGATAGATTATTACACCTGTTGTGCTACATGTATATATGCATCCTGAAAATATTTTGAAAAACATTAACCAATTTTTTTAGCAGATGTAGCTTGGGTTCGTTTTTGGCCATGATTATATATGGAAAGTTACACATTTTTGCCTCCTCGGTTCATCTCATTCTGCTTAATGCTGTTCGGTTAGACCAATTATTTTCAATGCTTAAGTTGTACTTCTGGCTCGTTCAGTTTAATGCAATATATGCCCTATCTTGAATAAAAAACGTGTCTATAATTGTTTTAATTTCATTTTTTTAACATAGTGTAAAAGAAATGTTAAGTTAGCAATATCTGTGATGATTGAGAACTACTTATGGCTTTTTTTTATTCATCATTTTTTGTTAGTAGTCTGTGTGGTAGTCTGTTAAGTGTTTCCCAAATCAGAAAAACCACAGGGATCGTTTCGCCCTTCTGAACCTGAAGAGTATGGATGTCCATCTTCAATATAGTATCAACAGATTGCCTCTTTAATGTTTTACCAAATAGGTGGGTAAGGTTCTATAGAAAATGCTTATTGTAGCACTCAATGAGTAAAACCGGCAAACAAATCCACTGTTATTCATTTAAAGTTCTCATATGGTTCGAAATTCTCGCGACAATGTTGTACCGTGAGATAGTGCTCAGACATCATCCATGGCCATTTGTAATCCCTAAAATATGCTTTTGAACCTTACCTAATTAAGAAATGGTATTATCAAAGCCAGTGAACTCAATTATTCAGTCTTTGCGCGACAGCTTTGGTAACCGAGCATTTAGAAATCTAAAACCCTGATGTTTTTGCAATGAAGTTCACTATGAAAAAAATAAATTATTTTGGTATTCATCTTTCTTTGTTTGGGTATCGGTACTCGGGGGTATATCAAGTGAAAAATAAATTTTGACTATTGGATCATTCATGTATGATTAAGATTAAAGCATGAAGTTATGTGACTTTTTAAGTGGTCATGTGATTTAACTAACTTTTAATCTTAACTATTCATGTAAGATTTAATGGTCAAGATTGATTTATTTCATCTCTCATAATAAGATAGTGCTCTTACATAATATGTTTCCTAGTACTCAGTTCATTAGTTGTTTATATTTAATTGATTTCAAATATTTATTATGAAAATAATAATAAATAAATATTTGACAAATCACCCTGAATATCATAGCCATTAAGGTATTATAACAACTTATGAAAAAAAATATTGGTTATTTTTAACCTTATCTAAATAATTTAAAGTTATAAAGCTTATGCAATTTTTCTTTCCTTCAAATAAAAAAATTTATGAAATTTACAAACTTTAAAAAAATATTTAATAATTTATATTAAAAAATTATAAACTCTTAACATATTTATTAAGATACAAATTTGAAAAAGAACATAATGGAGTGGAGCTTGGAGAACAAGCAATATTATGGCCTAAAAAATAAAAGCAAGTAATCTAATGGTGAAATATGGGCTGGCCTGTACTGTACGTGGGTAGTAGGGTTGGGCCTTGGCATTGGTGAGTGGCAAACTGAACCCACATTAGGTTGAGCCAGTTCTTTCGTCACCTGAAAATCAGAAATTAAAATTAGAGATAAGAATCAGATCAAAAACACAAAAAAAAAAAAAAACAAAAACAAAAAACAGAAGAAGACTATATTTTTTTTTGTTTTTTGGTTGAAAAAGAAGAGCATTGTAGCTCCTATGTAGTCCGGATCGGAAGGACAGCTACGATAGTTTTGTTACAACTTAGGAATAGGTGATGCGGCATATCAGGGCCTACTCTCTAATTTATTTTTGGTTTAATTTTGTATAACCTAATTATGATACAAGTTAAATTTAAACTTTTAAAAAGGATAATTTAATTACATAAGTAAGGTTTAGATATTTAAAAATACATGTTTTATCTAATAGATTGATTTATTTATAGTTTAAATTTGATTTGCTACTAGTATAATCAATCAACAATGTGTTAACATATTAAAAAAATTAAATTTTTTAAATAATTGTTATAAAAGTCAAATTATGTTAATTATTTGATAATTCTTAATTAGAAGATATTATGAAAGAAGTTTTATATTGATAATAGATCAAAATTATATTTATTTATGAGTAAATAAACAACTTAATTTCTGAAAATATTATTCAATCGTAGTTTAATCCTTAAATTTATTATTGTGTTCGAATTAGTTCTTGAATTTATAAAACCTGTATCAATTTAGTCATTTTGTTATTTTTAATTGATAAAGTTAAATAATGACTTCTCACATGACGCATTAAATGTCTATACATAATGTTCACGTTGGTTAACATTTTTCCTTAATATATGATTTTATTTTAAATTAGTAAGTGAGTGATTGAGTATTATGTGTATAAGAGGATTAAAGTTCACTAAACTAGAACGATATTGTATCTTAATAAAAGAGTTGAATAACGTGTTATGTACACTTAATGTTATACATAGACACTTAACGTGTCACGTTAAAATTTACTATTTAACTTAGTTAATTATAAATAATAAATAAATTAAATTGATATAAATTTTATAATTTAAACTTACTCGTATAAAAAGATATTTTTAAGAATAGTCCCTATTTACTCTTATTTATATATAATTAAAAGTTATAATACTTATATGTAATATAGAAATCTTAAAAGTCAGCCTGGAAGGCGAGCAGCGGTGGCGGCGCACGACGCTACCAATCGTCCTCTTCGTTTACCGCGGTGAGTTCCACTGTTTGTTACTTTATGCCTCTCCTTTATCTATCAATGACTCCTCACTTTGTCTGCTTATTTCTCTAGTGCTTTACTTTTCATTTTGATTGAATAATTCAACTTAATTATGAATTTTGGATTGCATAACGCATTGCTCAGCTTTCGTTTCGATTCCCATCTATCTAGGGTGCACCTATATGACTCTCTTACCCGTACCGGGTAGTAAATCTACTGCGGGTACGGGTATGCATTCAATACACATGGGTACTTATTAGATTAGGCTAAATTTGGGGAGAGTAAATTAATGTTATGGAAATTTTATTTATTTTCTGTTTTAATTACTTAGTTAGCCACTGCAGATAGTATTCCAGAGGGTTCACAGTGATTGCAGGAACAATGGAAGCTGATGCACTGATGTGGGGTGACAAACTCATACTGAGGGGATTGACATTCCATGGTTTTCATGGAGCAAAGCCCGAAGAAAGGAAGCTGGGTCAGAAATTTTTGGTAGATGTAGATGCTTGGATGGATCTCAGAGCAGCTGGTAAATCTGATATCTTGTCAGATACAGTTAGTTACACAGATATATATCGGTGAGTGAGCAACAAATTGAGCACTTCATTAATGTCATTTCATCCTTTGATCTGCACTTCTTAGGAGGAATTTTTTAAATATGTCCAAATGCATAAACTTTAGGTGCTCTTTATGTAATTTGGTAGCTGTAATATAATTAATAAATGAAGAATTGGTGAATGCAGTGTAGCTAAGGAAGTTCTTGAAGGGTCACCTCACAATCTTCTGGAGTCAGTGGCCGAGCAAATTGCAACCACTACTCTGACAAAGCATCAACAGATATCTGCTGTTCGTGTGAAGGTTGGGAAGCCTCATGTGGCAGTTCGGGGTCCAGTTGATTACTTGGGCGTTGAGATTCTTAGACGCAGAAGCGACGTGCCAAACTAAAACTTCCATATTTATTGCTGAAGGTTTGGTATATCTTGAGTTTCCATTTGACACAGAACTCTTCCCTCAACTACACCTCCTTTTTCACTCGTCAATATTCTAATAAAATTGAAAAATGATAGTTAGGCATACTATATGAAGTATGCAGTTAATTGGACTCGTCAAAACAAAAAAAGAAATTTGAGACTCAAGAGTGTTATACTGTTCTTTTGCAAAAGAGTATGGGAGTAAAGTTTTTGTGTAACTATCATCACTTAATAAATTGTTTATTCGTAATTCTTCCCCCCCCCCCTCCAGTGCCATAATCTTGCAAGTCTGTAATGGAAGGCACTTTCCCTTTTCCCCTTAGTGCCATAGGTTTATTAAAGCCTTCATGGATAACATTTGTTCATTTAATTCTTTTAAGACTTTAATTTTGATCCACTGTTATTTAATTTTGATTTACTGTTATTTAATTTTGATCCTTTATCTGCGTTATTGAGCAGCTGAGAGTATCGGGTAGAATTCTTTTCATCACCTATATGCAATGCTCCCTTTGTCAGCATCATTGAGCAGCCGAGAGTATTGGCTAGAGTTCTTTTCACCACCTATATGCAGTGCTCCTTTATCTGCAATATCTAGCTGAGGTAGAGCTCTTGCCCCACGGAAGTTCCTCTTCAAGATTTGACTTGCAATGCATAGTCATATTTCTCCCAGGTGTAGCTTCATTGCGACATATTATTATTATGCACATGCCAGGATAAAAAGGAATGCTTTTAGTTCTTTATAGCCGGAAGTTGTGATGAACCATTATGAGTAGGTAGTGGTAGTAGACTGTTAATTTTGGAAAAAATGACCGAGCACACTACAGACCATGATGCATTTTTGCCAAACTTGGTCATCAGCCACAACCTTCTGTTGTTTCTTATCCCAGCTGAAACCTTCTTTGCCAAGGAGGAGCTTTATAGAGCAGTAATGCCTCCTCAGGACATTAAAACGGTTTTTCAAGACGACCTTACCTTAATGACATCCACATCTATCATTAAATGATTCTATCATGTCTGCACATGCTTTCTTCTTGAATGTACGGCCAATCATGTTACCTTTACACAGCTGGTCCACAATTAGTCTAACAAAAAATTGGCCCATCAATTGGAGACCAGTCCATTTTACTTGGATTAATAACAGTGGGGGGAATCCCATCCTCCACTCCTTTACTGGAGGTAGCTGGTCATCCAATTCTTTTGAAGCAATTTATGAGGAAAAATAAAGAATAGTTCAAACGGAACGAGACATAACCACGGTAATAGATTAGCCCAATCCAGCCGGAGAAGCCATGCATTTAATTAGAAGAATTAAGTTTCGGGAAGAAAATTAACACAATTTTTTTTAACCATACAATAATGTTTAATGATTGTTGCGCATTTGTTCCTACCTTCACATTCAATGTCTACATCAAAACATGGAAGGCTGTATCTCCCATCAGCAATTGCATGGCACGTATTATGTACAATTAGGGGTGAAAATAAGTTACGTTATATTTTAAATAAGCTTAATTTGTTTTGTAAAACTTTGTCCTTAACTTGATTTATTACTTATTATAGGCTTTTTTAGATTTGGTTTAGTCATTTTGTGAAAACATAAAAACTTAACCTAATTTAAAAATTTATTTAAAGTCTTACATTATAATAAAATTTTTTAAATAGACTAATATGTTCAAATTTTATAAGTTTTAAATATATTATTTATAACAAAATTATTGTATTGTATATAAAATAAATAAATAATATTAATATATAACTAATAAATTATATAAGTATTATAAAATTTTAATTATAAATATATAATAAATAAATAAGTTAGCGTATTAAGTCAAATAAATTTTTTTAAAGGTTAGATTGGCCTATTAGATTAAATAAGTTTTTTTTTTGGTAACTTATTAAATAAGTCTTTTTAAAAGCCTAAATATGACTTATTTAATGGGAGTTGCTATAATATTTTGATAGGTTTGGTACTCAGGGTAAGTTGTTAATTATTTATTGACTGTTGATTTCATAATAAATGTTTAAAAGATTATTAAATATAAATAAATAATGAATGCTTGACAACTCACCCTGGGTTGACAACTCACCCTAAGTATGGGTATTTTGAAAAAAAAAAAAGAGTACCGAAGTAATTCCTTTGTTTAATAAATAAACTAAGCTAAAGTAGGCTAGGTCGTAGATCAACTTACTCTATCCACAATTATTCATAATATGGAACGACTCTAGCTCTGTTGGCTTGCACGTCAGGGTGAGCCAATAACACGAGTTAATTGCAATGTAAAGTTTCATTAAAGCTTTTGAAAACATTTGATGAAAATATGTGCCTCAATATGCTCATCCTGTGTTTTATCATCAGCTATCACCATGTTTGGTGTCCCATCCCACTGGAATCCATTTTGACTGACAAGCATTTTTATCTCCTTGTATTGCTTCCTGAATCGTTTGTAACGGTTCTTCAACACATCTACATCATACTTGAACCCAAATTTGATGTTAAATTGTTCAATCATGTCTGCCTAGGCTTGTCTACTACCTGCTTTGCCGGTTCTATTCCCTTTGTGCACATGGGACAGCAAAAGCAAAAGAAAATATTGGTCTTGAGATGGAGTCCAATTAGCCGTCAAGTTGCCCGGGCTAATAGAAGAATCATGCTCCATTTCATCACCTGTAATTCAAATGGATTAGTACTATTTAAGAAGCACAATGACATTTCTCTACTCTCTGGCCACTCAAACCCAAAAAGACACACAAACTTCCGGAGGAACACTGACAGATATACCAGCAGTTCTACAGTGCATAGCCACTTATATATCAAAATAAGCCCTCACCCTAAGACAACCTGATCTGTCACCAGCACTATTATTGTCCACATTATTTTTTACTACATTTTCGTTACCAACAACAAAAATAACGCTTAATAAATTTTCCATGGTATGATGCTACAAATGCCAAACAAAAGAAATCTTGTGCTCACATTTGCCCCAAGTCAAACCTCCTCCCAGGTAGCCCAATCATGCATGATATGCTTGATAACTCACGTAATCTGTTGCAGATATTATAGAAGTAAGCTCCCAAGTGCCACTTTTTCAAGCTACATCTCATTTTACCTCCTAATCAGTCGCTTACATGTGGTAGGTGTGTGGAGATCAAACACGTCAGACATACATCCAAGTTTTACCCATAACACAGGTTTACAAGGTCAGTCAAACTATGAAGATGACACAGATTGCTCCAAATTGATTGGCGTCTTTATACTGGGTTCACAGTGACCTTAATTCATTGTCTTGGGTCTAGAATTCCATGAACATACTACAAACAGACAAAACAGGAGGGGAGAGATCCTAAGGGGCCAGTTTATTTCAATTCATTCATCACTGCTAAATGGATCCAAGCCATCAATTCTCTGCTGAAGGTAAACATGACAAAGCATCAAAAGAAAAATAAAACCTTTAAATTTCAAGGGGTTTTTTTATATCATTTTCTTGTCATTGCAACATTAACTCGAGTAATTCAAATTGCAAATTTATTTCTTATTTAAATTAAAAATTAAAACTTTTAGCAGCCACAGGGAACACAGAGCAAAGGGTCATTCGAAAAACAATCAAAGGTCATCTCCAAGACAGGACATGAATAAAATATGACCGAACCCTGTTACAGTATTTACATATTGTAACTATAGCTTATCTTTTATCCTATAGTTGGTAGTTTTATGTTGCTGATGTAATTAAATGCTTCTAGAAGCATAGCAACCGAGTCACAACTTTTCCGTTGTTTTGCATTTGTTAGAATTAAGTGAGTGGCTAGTGGGACACGTCCTAATGATTGTAATCGCTCTAGCATATGAACTCGCACATGGTATGAATGAAATCATCGAAATTACATCACCTCTCTCATTTCTATTTTCTTTCTTTCCTTGCAATTGACTCTCTGCAACGGAATTCCTCTCTTAACCCATAGAAATTCCCTGCGTGAGCTTAGGATATTTCTCGGTTTATCCCTGAATATCCAATTACTGTCACAACTGGTATCAAAGCATCGTCCTGGTGCTTGCAAACATGGCTTCCGCAACACATAACCAGATTTCACTTGCTGATTTGGAGAAGAAGGTCGATGATAAGCATGAGGAGGTTAGTGCTCGACTGGAGCAGCTGAATCTCAGCATGAATGAGGGTATGGAGGAGATCCGGAGCATTCTGCGAACTCAAAATGTGCAGCACGCCAACGATGGGTTTTCTTCTAACCATAGCGGCAACAATCATTCTTCGAGGAACAACCAAGGCCTATATGTAACTCGGATTTCGAAGGTAGAGTTTCCACGATTTGATGGTAAGAGGCTGAAAGAATGGTTGTACAAATGCAACCAATTCTTTTCTCTGGATGGTACACCGAATGAAACGAAGGTCCGTCTCGCATCGATTCATCTGGAAGGAGTAGCTCTACAGTGGCATGTGAACTACATGCGCTCCAAATTTGACATCTATCCTCCATGGACAGAGTATGTGATGGAGGTTACACAGCGATTTGGGGAAGTTTTTGAAGACCCCTTGGCAGCTTTAATCCAAGTGAAGCAAACTGGAGGAGTTCAAGAGTACATTGATGCATTTGAGCTTGCTCAAACGCAGGTATCCCTTTTCCCTGAACAATCCTTGAGTATATTCTTGGCTGGTTTGGAAAATACTACTCAGATGCATGTGCGCATGTTTCACCCGACCTCTGTTGCTCATGTGGGCAGATTGGCTAAATTTCATGAAGCCTCTAAGCTATCTGCTAGTGTTACCAACCGATTCCCCAGTAAACCAAACATACCATTCAATAAACAAAACCCCAGTAATCCAAAACCAAACAGTAGCCAAATTACCCCAAATTCTTCTCAAACAGTGAAACCCTTGATCCAAAAAATTCCTAGAATTTATTCCCCAGCTGAAATGTCAGAGAGAAAAGCCAAGGGCCTATGTATGTTCTGTGATGATGTTTTCACCCCAGAACATCACCTCAAGCACAAGAGAACACAGCTTATGGTTATGGAATTGGATGATGGAGATCCATCAAATGAGGATAATGAAGTTAATGAAGTAACAAGTGTGACTAGTGTGGAGAATTCCCAACCTGACAGTGCTCAGTTATCTCTCCATGCCATGACAGGGCTGCCTTCATACCAAACAATGAAAATTTGTGGTTCTCATAACAAGAAGTCTTTGCAGGTGCTACTAGACAGTGGCAGTACCCACAATTTTCTGGACCTAGATGTTGCAAAAAAAATTAGGTTGCAAGTTGGAGACTATCCAACCCATGACAATGACAACAGGATGAGGGAGTAAAATTCAGGCCCCTTATATTTGTAGGGGATTTACATGTCAGCTGCAGCAAACCACTTTCTCTGCTGATGTAGTGGTGCTTCCTTTAGGATGCTATGATTTGATTCTTGGCATTCCCTTCCTCAAGTCCTTAGGTCCAATTCTATGGGATTTTAATAAATTGATGATGGAATTCAAATTTAAGGGGAAGAGATTTGTGTTGAGAGGAGCTAAGCAATCTGGGATAAAGCTTATCAGCAATAAAGCTTTTAACGAAACCATCCAACAAGGTGCTCAGCTATGCTTTCTTAGTGTGGAAATGGGAAACTCCCCTGTGGCAGAATCTACTTGCCTTGCTTTAGTTCCTGGTGGTTTACAGGATATGATACGCCCTGAAATTACAAGGATCTTAAATGATTATGCTGATATTTTTAAAACTCCAACCGAATTGCCACCCACTAGGCCTGGGTTTGACCATAGAATTCCATTAAAGGAAGGAACAAATCCTTTTAGCTTGAGGCCTTATAGGTACTCCACTATTCAGAAGGATATTGTGGATAATTTGGTAGAAGAAATGCTGGAGAAATGGTGGATTCAACAGAGCAACAGTCCTTTTGCATCACCGGTGGTATTAGTCAGAAAAAAAAGGTGGAAAATGGAGATTATGTGTGGATTATCGAAGGCTAAACCAGCAAACTATTAAAGACAAGTTTCCTATTCCATTGATTGAAGATTTGATGGATGAACTAGGGGGATCAATAATCTATTCAAAGCTGGATTTGCAATCTGGATACCATCAACTGAGAATGGAACCAGGTGAAGAGTATAAAACAGCATTCAAAACTCATGCTGGACACTTTGAATACCTGGTAATGCCCTTCGGTTTAACTAATGCACCAGCATCATTTCAAGCTCTAATGAACCATATATTCCATGCTTTCTTGAGAAAATTTGTCATTATATTTTTTGATGATATATTGGTATATAGTTCCTCTGTTAATGATCATGTTAGTCATCTTGAGATGGTGTTTCAAACACTTAGGGAGAACAAGTTGTGTCTCAGGAAGGAGAAATGTTGTTTTGCTACTTACAAGGTTGAATATCTTGGCCATTTCATCACTAAAGAGGGAATTTCCACTGATCCTGCAAAAATATCAGCTGTAGCTTCTTGGCCTAAACCAGTTAACCTTAAGCAATTGAGGGGTTTTCTTGGACTTGCTGGCTATTATCGCAGATTTGTGAAGGATTTTGGTAAATTAGCTAAGCCTTTGACTGATATGCTTCGTAAAGATGGGTTCCAATGGACTCCTGCAGCTACTGATGCTTTTCAAGCCCTGAAATCTGCTCTTACATCTACACCTGTTCTAGCCCTACCCAACTTTTCCAAGACTTTTGTAGTGGAAGCCGATGCTTCAGGTGCTGGCATAGGGGCTGTATTAATGCAGGACAAGCACCCCATTGCATATATCAGCAAGGCCTTAGGTCCCAGGCAGCAAGCCATGTCAGTATATGAGAAAGAACTCTTGGCAATTGTGTATGTAGTGCAGAAATGGGGAATTTACCTAGCACATGCACCTTTTGTGATAAAAACTGACCAAAAGAGTATCAAGTTTATGCTAGAGCAGAGGCTTAACACTCCTTTTCAACAGGTTTGGATGGCCAAACTAATGGGTTTTGACTTTGAGATATAATACAAGGAAGGGTCTCAAAATATGGCAGCAGATGCACTGTCTAGGAAATCAGGGGCAGAATTATTGCCATTGATGCTTGATAATGCTCAAGAAGGTCTGTTTGACTTGATAAAAACCTCCTGGACAAAGGATCCTAATGTTCAAATGATTATTTCAGATCTGCAGCAGAAGCCTAATTCACATCCCAAATTCTCTTGGGTAAGGAATGAATTGAGAAGGAGAGGTAAACTTGTGGTTGGTAATGATCCAGAAGTTAAACATATCATTCTCCAATGGTTGCACAACTCTCCTATAGGGGGACACTCAGGCAGAGATGTGACATCAGCCCGAATTAAGGCCCTATTCTTTTGGAAGGGTATGAATAAAGACATACAACAATATGTGAGAACTTGTGAGACTTGTCAAAGGTGCAAGCCTGACTTAGCTGCCTCTCCCGGGTTCCTTCAACCATTGCCCATTCCTAATAGGATTTGGGAAGATATAAGCATGGATTTTATTGAGGGACTGCCCCCTTCCTCCGGGGAGCAAGTCATTCTAGTTGTTGTGGATCGGTTGAGCAAATATGCACATTTTTTAGCTCTATCACACCCCTACACAGCTCTAGATGTGGCTCAAAATTTTTTGGATCAGATTTTTAAGTTGCATGGAATGCCTAACACTATCACCAATGATAGAGACCCTATATTTCTTAGCAAGGTTTGGAGTGAACTCTTCCAGCTTCAAGGTGTGTCACTCAACAAATCCACAGCTTACCATCCACAATCGGATGGCCAAACAGAGATTGTAAACAAATGTCTAGAAACTTATTTGAGATGTATGTGTGTTGAGAAACCCTCTTCCTGGTTTCAGTGGCTCTCCATGGCTGAATGGTGGTACAACACCAATTTTCACTCTTCTATACAAACAACACCTTTTGAAGTGGTCTACGGGCAACCTCCTCCTATCCACCTTCCTTACTTACCAGGTGAGGCTGTTATTGCTACTGTGGAGAGAACTTTAAATGCCAGGGAAGCTGCAATTCAACTCCTTAAGTTCCACTTATTACGGGCTCAAAATAGGATGACACAACAGGCAAATAAACATCGCAGTGATAGGGTATTTCAGATTGGCGATGCTGTTTTTCTGAAATTACAGCCCTACAAACAGCATTCTGTCCGCAATCAACGTCACCACAAGCTCCTTCCTAAGTTTTATGGTCCTTATAAGGTAGTAGACCGCATTGGAGAGGCGCTTATCGATTAGATTTACCCACATCAATGAGAAATTCATAATGTCTTCCATGTTTCCCGCTTAAACGTTGCATTGATCCAAATGTCATTCCCTGTGCATCCTCTACCGCTCATGAATCCCCGGTTCAAGAAGAGAACCCGAGGTAATCGACAGAAAAATGGTCCAACGTGGTCGGGTGGTCGCTACAAAGGTTCTTGTTAAGTGGAAGGATGTGCCTCCGGATCAAGCTTCTTGGGAGTACTACTATGATCTCCTCAAACAGTTTCCAGATTTCCATTCTTGAGGACAAGAATGTTGTTGAAGGAGGGGGTATTGTTACAGTATTTACATATTGTAACTATAGCTTATCTTTTATCCTATAGTTGGTAGTTTTATGTTGCTGATGTAATTAAATGCTTCTAGAAGCATAGCAACCGAGTCACAACTTTTCCGTTGTTTTGCATTTACTGTTAGAATTAAGGCCGTGGCTAGTGGGACACGTCCTAATGATTGTAACTCGCCTAGCATATGAACTCTGCACATGGTATGAATGAAATCATCAGAAATTACATCACCTCTCTCATTTCTATTTTCTTTCTTTCCTTGCAATTGACTCTCTGCAACGGAATTCCTCTCTTAACCCATAGAAATTCCCTGCGTGAGCTTAGGATATTTCTCGGTTTATCCCTGAATATCCAATTACTGTCACAAACCCAAACTCTTTGTTTGGATGCTGAGAAAGAAAAAAAAAGTGAGGATAGTAAAAGAAAATGGGAGCCCTTTTGTCCGATTTTCTTAGCAGATAACCAAATTGAAAGTTGAAAGATGGAGTAAGTAATGGCGGGGTAAAAGATGGGACTTACAAAAAAACAAACAGCTGCGAAGAATAGGTGGAACCATGAAAGCCTAGCCAAGCAAGCAGCTCTTCAAAATTCAGAAAGGACGTGGCGATGGAGCTCTGCTCGTACTTTTGGGACAAAAAGAGAATCGGGTTATCCTAAAACTAGCGAAAGAGAGCGAGAGAGAGAAATGTTTTGTTTGGTTGAACTCTTTTGGTTATATGGGATGGAATGGTAATGAGGAGACGAATTTTCTTATATTACAATAGAAAATTATTAATATATTTTTATTTTATGACATTAAAATCTAATAATAGTGACATAATGATACCGCTTTAATTTATTAGGGTTGAAAAAAAAAAAAGAAACAAAGTCAAATAGTCTTCTTCATAATATACATATTAGAGGTATTCTTGTTTAGGTCTAAAATTTATCACCTTACTTTTATATACACTCACAAATTTTGATAACACATTAAAAAAAAACCCACAATAACAACTCAATACATTGTAGGTGCTTTTAGCTTAAATTTTTGTAAATATGTAAAAATAAGGTGGTGAATTTTGAACTAAGTAAAAATACGTTTACATACTATGACTGACTTGTATTGTGGTATAAGAAATTCTAAAAAATGGTAGAAAAAGACTAGAAAGAAGCCATCCTCATGATTGGTTAAGTGATTGGTACGAGAATAAGTATTCCCAAAGAAATGAGCATTCTATTTCATCAAAATATAAATGTAAAAAATCACCTAGCTCATTCAATCAACCTGCTCATTATTAAAATTCTCGAGTCAAGCTATGATTTCTTAGGCTCAACAAAATCGGCCTAAATCGACTCAACCAGAAAATTTGGTTGGGCAGAATCAAATTGCCTATATAACCTTAAAAAATTATAAAATATTTTTTTATTATAATTCTTTTTTATCAATTATAGCATATCAAAAATGTAAATAAAATGAGATATTATTTCATTCTTATCCATACCAAAGAAATTATAAGAACGAACATTTCATTACATTCCATTCACAAAATCATTTCATTCAACCAAACATGACATCTGTTTATCAACGACAACAACATGGCCCTACAAAGCAACCAACTGATTCGAAATTTTGGATACACAATAAACCACTAATAATATTATGAGTTCTAAAAAAAATGAAGTTAATTCAATTTATAAATTAATATCATGTGTAAAATTTATTGGAAAAAATATTATTTGAATTTATTTAATATTTTAAATACAATAAATATGAATTGAACTCAGTTTATTTTAACAATTTTACTTTTTATTATCTTTACTTGTAAGAATAAATTAATAATAATAATAATAATAATAATAATAATAATAAATCAATCATTAAAATTGTTAAAATTGAAATCAAATTTAATCCAGTAAATTCGACCAAGTTTGAACAAGTTTCTCAATAAAAATATTTTAAAATTAAATTGATTCTTATTTTTTAATTATTCAAGCAAAATATTTCATTTATAAATCAAATCAATTTTTAAAGTTGTGAGTCTAAACTTTAATGTAATTCTTTTTCAACGACTCAAATTTAATTTATATAAGAAAACGATTATAATTTCCTAATATAAATTGTGCATAACTCTACTAATATTCTACACTTTGAGAATCATTCTTGAAATTTAAACATTTAATACTATTTTGCGATTAATTATGAATAATTTTACATTCTCAATTTAATGAATCATTTAGGTAAAATTCTTATATAAACCTAACTTATATTTATTTTATGGATATCTATTATGTACAATGCACTTAGTATTTTTTACGTATGATCTATTGCACAAATAAGTTTAAACCTTTAAGTTAAAAAAATATAAATTAGTTCTATACAATAAATCATCCTCGTTTAGGGAGTTTGCACCTATGAAACATTAAAATATTTGAACATCTTGGCAGGAAAAAAAATCTAATTTTAATTCATTGTCAATGTAAAAAAAATTATACTGTTATTTAATTATATATTGTCACATTATTAAAAGAGTTAGACTTTTTAAATAGTTATTATGATAGTTAAACTCTTTTAATAGTTTAACAATATATAATTAAATAATAATATAAAAAAGTTAATGAAGGTTGATCACAGCTAAACTAAAAGAAAAATTGTTAAGACTCCAACAAATCTCCCAGATGACATTGTGGAATGATTTTCTAGAAAAGATGGAATATATACAATCTAGTTTGGGCATTAGAACTCGTCCATCCCAGCCAAGAAGGTCCCAATTCTCGTAGTTCCAGTTAGAAATCTATTTGGGGCTCATGGGTTATTAACTTATTAGTGGATTAATCTGATATTTATATATTTGTTTAAAAATTAATATTTAAAGTGAATTGTTAAGTATTTATTAATTGTTATTTATATTTAATAAATTTTTAAAAATTTATTAAAATAATAATAATCAATAAATAATTAATAATTATTCTTAAATACTAAATTTATCAAGATACTCGTAACAATCCCCAATATTTTATATGGCAACTTATGCATAACAAGGCTACGGTTAAGTAGACTTTTCATCAATGTATTAACTCGAAAGATACCAATTGTCCTTTGTGCCGTATTGTTGAGTCAAATCTCTATTTTTTTACAGAATGCCCGAAGACTCGAACACTATCGCTCCTGTCCCCTCTTATACTTATATTTAAGGGTGGGTAATAGGTGAAGTAGATTTCTACATTTTTAATCAACTCAATTCATAAATGATGAGTTTGTGAGTTAAGTTAAGTTTAAAATAATTAAACTCATAAGATATAATTTGAGTAATGAGTTAAGACGACCCTCTCAACTCACAAATTTAATCCAATTCACTCAAGTTTTTTTTTTAATTTTTTTTAGTTTTGAGATGTGTTATTACTTTTAATTGAGACTTCCAAAATCTTTTATAATTTTTTGGATAATTAATTTTTTGAAAATTTTAAAATTAAAATTATATTACATTTAGTATTGAAGAGTGAGTTTTAGACTTTTTTAATAATTATTTACAACTCAACACTGTTGAAACATTAATTATGCTCAAAACTGATTAAAAACTTTTGATAAACACATTAATCTATGTGCTCAAAAAGATGAAACGAAAAAGATTGATACAGGTAGTGTAATATATATAGAATTTGTTTAATTTGTTTAGTCAATTATTAATAGTTTAATTATTAATATTTACCAATGCTTCATAATTTCTTTACATTTTAGATGTGTCTAATGCTAATGTTAATAGAATTTTATGTACTTTAAAACTTAAGTTTTATGTTATGTCATTTGAAAACTTATATTATGTTATTTAAAAAGAAAATTTCTATTTTAGCATATTAATTTTTTTTCTTTTAAGGTTCAAGTTTAACTTACAGGTTGAACCTAACCCACTTTACATATGAAAAGGCGGGTTGGTTCAAATCGAAAGAACAAAATCTCAAAACCCAACCTAACTCAACCCCCTGCCTTCATGAATGAGTTGAGTCCAAAATTACCTCAAACTTAATTCAACTTAACCCATGTCCACCACTCCTTATATCTATTTACTAATTTAGTTCTAGCTCTACTAATTGGCTTTAATATATTATTTATTTTTATTTTTATTTTTATTATAGTTTTAAATATGTATTTTATAGTTTATTTTGTCCGATATATGTATAAGTTATTAGAGTTAGTTGTAAGGTCATTTGACTTTGACTCATGTGGATATTAGATTTTAGAGGTTTAAAAGGTATAAATAACTTAATAAATTTAGACTTTTGCAAAAAAAAAAAATATGTTAAATATTTGACGAAAGTGTCACGTAACATTTTAAAAAAAAATTAGTGTAAAAATTACAAATAAATGAAAAAAATTTAAGGAATAAAATCTTATTTTAACCCCCAATAATATTATAATAATAAAAATTATATTTGTGAATAACTGACATAATTTATACCTCATTTAAACTTTTTAATTAGTTTTTGGTGTCATGTGTAAGTCATGGGATTATTTTGTCAAACATTTAACAGTTTATTGAACGTGTGATGTTTTTCTATACAAAATGTAAAGTTGAAAAGTTATTTCCATATTTTTAAAATTTAAGATCTAATAGCACGTGAGCCAAAATTGCCAGGGATAAAATGTAATTTATACAAAATATTATAATTAGCAAAATTTAATTAATTTTAAATTTTTTAAAAAAACTTTATTTATTTCTAGGATGACCCGTTAGATTAAAAATAAATATTTTTATGTACCAAATTCTTTTTTTTTTTAATTTGTGGATGTTTAGGCCTCTTTGAGGCGGAATCTTCTATGTCCCTTAAATCGAAAGGGTTTTGAAACCATATTAAGATGGACTGATCAGATGAGAACCTATTAACAAAGCAAAGCAGATACTGCGGACTGAGGGGTAAAACCTATTGTTGACCTAAATGTTCTTTTATTTTGCAAAACCACTTCAATGAACTATTGATGTGAGTCAATGTGAATGAGAATCATACCAAAATTAGCTTGGGTTGTGCCTTCAAATTTGGATTTGGAAGTACTGGATTATGAAAATCCCCCTAAGTGAGTGAGATTGCGACAACGACAAAAAAGTACTATAACGGCGATGAAGATTTGTTTTTGGTTGTTGCGTTGTCTTCAACATTGGGTCTTTACACCCAGCACCACCACGACAAAGGGAGGATCGTGATGGCAATATAGAGCTGAACATCACAACCTTGATTGCTGAAACATCATCTCTCGAAACACCAGTGTACCACCGTTGCAGATTTGACATATGAAAACCCCTTTAGATAAGCTCCCGGCGTTGGGCAGGCATACGTCAACATTATCGTTTTAGCCATACATCGCTGTCTTTGTCATCCCTACGTTGTCATCTTCCTTCTGTTGCCATTGCCCCTTTAGTGTCTTCCACCTTTCGTCACCGTGGTTGAAGAGAAACCAATTAAAGAGGGATCCTAAATATTTTGGTCTTTTACTCAAGGTTTTGAAAATCGAACCGGTGATTGAACCGGTCAGGGAACTGATTCAAGGTTCAATGGTTCAACCGTAGTTGAGCGAGTATTGAATCGGAGTATAATTAAATATATTTATATATATATAAATATATATTATATACTAATTAAACAAATTAAAAATTATAAAAAACAACACAAATAATAAAAAATAGTTTACAATTTATTTTTTGAGAGTCCAAAGTATTTTGTAACAGTATTATAACTTATTTTTATTTAAAAAAATGTTAATTTCAGTTCAATGAGATATATAATCAATTATACATTCAGTTTATAAGCTTTTATACAATTTAAGTTTAAGTATTTTATATAAAATTCTTTTTAGATTGACTTATATTCAATTTTTAGATCAAAATGACATTATTTGAATTAATAAAATTTATTAAAAAAAAAAAAAAAGAGGACCGATTGGACCGGTTCGGGTCGACCGGTTCACCGGTTTTTGATCGGTTCACCGGTTTTTGACCTGGCCGATTTTTGGAAGTGGACCAGACCGGTGGGGTGACCGGTTCCCGGTCGAACCGGTCCGACCTGCCGGTCCGGTCCGGTTTTCAGACCACTGCTTTTACTAATGAATTCAACGTTAGTAAATTGTGTCATTTTGTAAAATTTAATATTATTTAAGGTAAAAATTTGTTTTAGACTTTAGCCTGTAACATAATCTAGTTTTTTTTTTATTTTTATTGACCACATTTCCTCATCTAATTGGTCCAACTCAACAAAGTTTTAAAACCCTTCCAACTCACCGAAGAATCCCCTATTTAAATTGAGGGTTCTTCCACATTACCCAATTAGCAGTAGCTCATGTGTGACGCCCAATTAGGTCGGATTGAACCGACTCATTTGACATTCTTACAAAACGTATTATTAAACACGGTGTCTATCACCAGATTTATTGCACTCAATACATCATACCATCACTTCTAAAAATAATTTAAGATTACATCATTAAATTATAATTACAATTCGTTGTATTAGAACATAAATAAACGAAGATAGTAGTTAATATTTATGGGTTCCACTAATAAGTACTATTAAGATACTGTTTAAAAAATATTTGGTACATTCAATTAATAATAATATTTAATAAATAATGAAAATTTTATTATTATTTTTTAAAAAATAAATACTTTTATTTTTTATTTTAATTTCTTAATTAGTATCACACTCTTTAACAAATGTCAATATTAGTTTAATTTTAATTTAATGTTAATATAAATAAACTTTACACTTTTATTTAATAATATATTGATACATTATTAAAAGAGTTAAATTTCTTAAATAATTATTGTGATAATCACACTTATTTATTGATTTGTCTATATATAATTTGATGATAGTATATTTTTTTTTACACTAATAATAAACTAAAACTAAATCTTATTTACAACTAGCGTAATGCATCATGAATTTAATTTTAATCCATTAATAATATATATAATAAAAACTTTACAGTAAAGTTCCATCAAATTTAAACTCATGAATTAATTTATCACCGAAAGAGTTATGAGAAGCAAAGCAAGCACTGCCCAAGAAAGAAGGCAAGAACGAGAATCTAGCAACATCGCATTCGCATTTGGAGGAACGCAAATCGCCTTATCTTCGATGCCCTTCAGTGACTATCGATGAAAGGAGACATAGGTGCATTGTTATTTGTTCCTTACATTTAGGTATTTATGGTACGTTTGGTATGCATAAAACAAATGAAAAAAAATGAGAGTGATATCTATTTTCTTGTTTGGTATCAACTGAAAAGTGAAAAAGAAGAAAATTTTCTTTTTATTTCTTTTCTTAGCCTTACATTATTTCTTCTCTTCCTTTTTGAAAGAATTAGAAGAGAAAAGAAACAAAATTCTCATATTATCTATTTTACTAACTTTACTTACTTTATTAGATAAAAGGTAATATAATAATTTAATATTTATTTATATCCATTTTTTTTATAAAACCAAATAAAAAAAGAGAAAAATCTCTTATTTCTTATTAAATGATAATAAACTAAGTGAGTAATAATTCTTTTATTTTTCTATTATTTTTTATTTTTTATTATATTCTCTCCTTTTTTTTTTCTTTTCCTACACCAAACAAAGCCTTACCGAAGTCCCAACTCTAGAACTTTCTCTCAGCTCACCACTCACACTGACAATGCTGCTAACTAACTCCCAACCTAACCTAACTACCCATCCTTATTATTAATAAATACCCTTTCTTCTCTCTACCAAGCCTAGCTAGGTGTCCGTGTGCTGTGGTACCACAAAGCTCTGACGCTGGAAATGAAACTTCGTTTTCTACGCAGCACACACGTACGCTTAAGGCCCCTCTCCAAAGTCCAATCCTTTTACCAAAAATGATCTCTTTTTTTCTTATTTAATAATAAAATAATAATAATAATAATTGTTGTCCAAAAGAAATATCCCATGTTCAGTATCGGCCTCGGTGCTCTAACATCAGGTGACTCTGTCTCCTCTTTGTGGGGTGGAAATGAATGATTAATTGCATTCGAGATCTGCATTCGGTTGGTGGGAATTTCAGTTTTTACAGCTGCCCAAGTTTCATTTCCATGTAAGTGGGATTTCGATAAAATTTAGTACCTGGATATCCGTACCAGGAATTATTCATGTACTTATTTTTTTTAAGTATTTATTAAAAAATTAATAATTAATAAATACTTAACAAATGAAAATTATTTTAATATTTTTTTTAAATATCAAAACTTAGAATAAATTATTTATTATTCATTATTTATTATTTATATTTAATAAATTTTTAAACATTTATTATAAAACTAATAATTAATAAATAATTAACAATTCATCCTAAATACTAAATTTATATATACCATCACAACTCTCACTTAACAACTCACATTAAATAATATATCAATAAAAGCACCATAACACCGTGTTTTAGCTATGAATTGGATTTCATTGAGCTCCTTTATCATGGAAATAATGTATATTGACTAGAAGCCTGGAGTTTGGCTTTAGTCAGAGATTTCATGTCACGTGGTTTCATTTAATTGCTGATGGTCATTATTGAAGCTAATCTTGGTTATGTGTTATTGTGTTTCTTGGGGGGTTTTGCTATGCTGCCCTGTTGAAATTCTGTGAACGAGTGGCTAAGAAATTTCAATTTTTTAAATTTTATTGGTGCAACGGGTGTACTAGTGTAGTCAGAGCTTCAAGTGGGTGTGTTATAGTCACATATAACGACTTTCTTGGCTTTTTTTTGGGTTAACTACAAAATAGCTGTCATTAGTTGGGCTAATGGGGAGAAAATTTTGTGACCAAAATATGCATGATGAGATGTGAATTATACCTGAATGGCTAGTCTTATTTACCCACAGTGAATTTCTATGATTTTGGAGAAAATTCAGAATCCTATATATGGTTGTTTATGACATGACTTTTTGAGAGAAAGCTCGTTCTACTTTCCTTAGAGATGCAAAGATGGAGAAAAAACGAAAGATTGTGCAGTATAGGGAGAGGCTGGACAAGACTCTTGCCTCACCTGATCTGACAAATGACGAGATGCTCAAAACGCTTGTCAAAAACCAACTCCTACGTTCTTCAGAACAAGAAACAGAAGGTAAAAACATTCCCTAATTTCCTTTGAATTCATTTATGCAGAAATGGTACTAGCTGAGTGGAATTATATTATTATAGTTAGTTAAGTTTGTCTTCTTCTTTTGATTCTATTTCTATATTTGGTTTTTGCAGGATATAAGGAGAAACTAGTAGAAACCAAGACTGCAGAGGTATCTAACTTTCTTGATATGTTGAGGACTGCTTCTGTAGACAATAGCGGAAGATCTAGTACTTCACACACTGATTGGAAAGTATGCTATCTACTCTGTAGTTTTCGCCATGTTATGTTTTCTTCATTTTTTCTTCTTATTTTGATCATTGTCCGTTCATTTAGATCCTGAACTTTTTTGTTTCATATATCCAATTGATAACTTCCTTTCGGAGAAATCAGGAATTTACATTGGATGACCGACCTCTTGCTTCAGTGGTTTTAGTCCAAAAGTACCCAATTTTTTGGAATTCAATGGACTAATGCAATCTCGTGTGACATTTGTATTCTGAATTTTGATTATGCTTTGGGCAGTAGATATATGACTCTTTCTATCAAATTCTCGATGCATTATTGATAATTTTACTTCTTTCAACAGTTAAAACAGGATAATGAAGAGTTCCGCGTTATGTATCGTGCAGGACCAGAGGGAACTCCCTTTCATACATTGCTAGTTGAAGGCTATGTAGATGGGCCTGTTGATGTTTGTGAGTTACATTGGAACAACCAAAAGTTTTAGCCTCTCCCTTTTAACAACAAAGGCCATTGGCCATATTATCGATTTTAACATGTGAACTTTAACGAGGTCTTATATTCATTACAGGTTTATGTATCTCATGGGAGATGTCCCTTTACAAGAAATGGTGAGAACATAGTGCAATATGTGCTTTTAATATTCTGAATATTAGTCCCACAACAACATTGAACACCAGTGTCATTTTTATACTCATGAATTTCTTTACAAGGATGGTAGATACTTAATGAAAAGAACTGCTTCATTTTGGTGTGTTTTGTGGTGCTGGGAAAATTACAGTTGCAAGATATTATTTTTGTTATGAGGTGGTCCTGGAAGTTTCTGTATAAGTGTATAGCTTAGAAATGCTTTTGAATCTACGTAATGCCATCACTATAAAAATCTCAGTGATACTTCCAGTTGACACCCTTTTCACAATTTTCATTTCTCAGGTGGCCTCAGTTTACTGTTCCCACTTTCAAAATCATATCATCTGACCGTTTGCAGAAGGTCCAGATTGGGGAGCAAATATCACTAGTGAGGTTTGTCCTGCCAGAATCAATTGAAAAAACTCAATTTTTAATGTCACCATGCTAAGAGCCTTCACTTTTGAATGCTTATATTGCTCCGAATTTTGGAAGAAAGGGTGAAGGTTTCATGGCCACTGTCTACGAGGGAGGCTATAGTGCACTATTATCTGTTTGAGTACTGTCAAGATGACTTAGTTGTTGTTCTTTTGAATTCGGTATTCACCTCGACCCCTTTTGTTTTTTGAAAGGAAGTTAATTCTAAATTACTGGATCTAAGCTTAAAGAAATTTGTGCTTATCTTTCAGGTCCCTGAGTCAAAGAACATTAATGGTTTCAACAATGACGCGATTCCTGAAGCAACGGATGTCGTGAGAATTGATTTGGTGGGAGGCTTTGCTTTGCAAAAGGTGACATCGGAAAGAAGTTACTTGCGGTGAGTTTTGAGTGAGTAGTCAAACATAAGAAGTTCCTTGAATGGAGTGATGAAATGAAATGGGAAAACAGTCACCAGTTATAGAGTGTCAAGAACTAACTTTCTCAAAAACTTAAAGCTATTAGGTTGACATATTTAAGTTTGAAACATGGACAATGACCTATTTTAACTTGGGTTGAAATTTTACTTTATTTATTTATATAAATGGGAGTAGCAAGGATCGAGTTCCTAATCACTTAATCATAAAGGTTTTAATATCTTGTCAATGATTAACTCTCTTAAAATCTTTAGCTATTTAGAGGCTCATGAATAGTTTTTTTTTTTTGGGTACATTTGAATGGTTTTTTATATCTCTAATAAAATCCCATATAGGATCTGCTTGTTTTTATAGAATAGGCAAAAACAAATTGGAAGAAATTTTCTCTTTGTAACTGGATCCAATATCGTTATATGGTTTTGTTTCTCTATCAAACCCCTGTGAAGCAGGAAATTTTGCTCATAGATTTTGCAAATGAACTGCGTTAACTTTAGGAAATATTTTTGTACTATGGCAGTATCATGATGAGTATTAATTTGGCTTTGTGATAGTGAGGGCCTTCCTTTATTAAATTATAAATTAAGCATATGCAACTTCAATGCTTTTGAATTGTCAATAAAAATGCGTGATACAACAATATAATCTTCTTTATTTGTTATTCACTTATTTGCTATATTTTCAAAATATGTTGCATTCTATAAATGCACCTGCATCTGTGTATTTGCAGTATACTCAGTACTACAGTCTTCTAAATAGTTCGAGTAAAGGTATCTGACTCCTAGTCCCCTTTTATTTGTTTGTCAGTTGAGAAAGAGAGAGAGAGTTGGTAATAGAATATATAAAGCCAGTGTTCCCATATATAGTAGTGAAAGTCCGAGTATTTTTTCTGTTCATTTTTTAAATGTTAATTTTAAACAATGAATGTCTAAAGCTTTATGATATTTATTTTACACAGTAGTAGTATAGGATCTTCAGTATTAAGGTAGTACTACAGTTTTGTTTATTATGTCAATTTATACTCAAATGTAGTGGAGCTTTTTAAATTCTACTCTTGTGCTAATAATCCACTGCAAAATAACTGACTTTACTGCTTTTGAAATTATCCTGGGTTTGGATATTTGGCATTATACATTAGTTAATAATAAAATTTCAGCTATTAGAAAATTCTGATTAAGATGGGCTTCGACTCTTCGGCTTGGGGGATCAGTCAGGAATTAAATTGTTCTTAATTCGATAATTTATTTTGGTTGCTATTTTGTACGGCCTTGGCATTGCTGGTGTTTCTGTGAACGGTTAGGTACCTGGTTTTATTTTATTTTATTTTTTTAATCTAAGTGACTCTACTGGTTCCCGTTGGTAGCTTGTCTTATGTTTCCATTATAAGTTACCTATTCATTTCTAAGTGGATTCTAAAAGAAATGTGCAATTAAACTGGCTTTATAGACTAATTGTGTGGCTTGACTTTCCAACATGTAGTGAAAAATGATAAAGGTACCACAAAGAAAAGGGATTTTGATTAGTAACCTTGATTCCAATGTCAAATTTTGTAGGACAATAGCGAATATGGATTTAAAGCTGGATTTTGTACCTCCATCCCTTATAAACTTCATTTCAAGGCAGCTCATCGGCAATGGTTTCAGACTGTATCAGAAGGTTGTATATTATTTTCAGATATACTTCTTTTATAAGGCATTCAACGAATATTTACTTTTTTTTTAATATTTTCTGGCATCTAACTAATGAGATCAACTCATTCTTTAATAAACAAACAAATAAGTTATAAGTAAATGTAGTGCTGCATCATAGGCCTCAAGGATTCTTTATTTATTATTATTATTTTGATAAAAGAGTTATTTTTATTAGAAGGAAATCAGGATTACAAAGAAAAGGAGGATAAGATTTCCTCCTTAAACCAAGCAGGAAAAAAGGAAAACATACAAGCACATTAACATGGATTCTTTAATTATAACTTGTATTTAACTTATATACTGGATTTGCCCTGGCTTCGTGAACTTATGGCCTGTTTTAATTGCAATGGCTTAGTTTGAAAACTGGGTTCAGCTGATTTGCCATTTTCTACTTGCTCATTTAAATAAAACATCCTTGCATTGTTATTTTGTATTTTTTTTTCTATCATCTTTTGACGTTAACCATCCCCTGATTTTGTTATAGGCTGCGGCTTCTATGATGAGCCATGATAAAGACTTCAGCAAGGCCTTGGGAGACCCATTGTATGATAGAATTCGTGAAGCTCTACATAGCATTAGTGGATCAAAGGCTATGAATGGGGAAGAGCTTAAGCAAGTTGCAAGCATTCTTCCTGCTGAAGATCTTATTCAAAGTAAGCAAAATGGGGCAAATGATATATCTTGGGAGGATAGAAGCAATCAATATGCAAAGAATTTCATGTCAATGACAAAGAATGCAATAGTACCTGGTAATGGAAAAGCATTAGGTGAGATTGTAGAAGCAGATAGTGAAGAGATTGTACAAATTGAGGAGGATGACAAGAAAGTACATGACATTCCAATTGAGGAAGTTAATACAAGGAGTGTACTCAAGGGCAAGAGGAATGTATATATCAGCTCACAGGTAAAACAGGCTCTAGAAACATTAGAGAAGGCTATTTCAATGGTTCGGGAATATGGATTTCATTCCCGCAAGCCCTCTTCTAGCTTTGCTAATGAAGAGTCGTGTTGCATGGAAAAAGGTGGCGCAATTGATTCATATTCCGCAAAACTTATTCAATTATGTTCGAAAAATGAGGTTAGTGTTGAAGTATCGAACAGAGATATACTAGAGGAATTATCTTCACAAGAAGAACCTGCGACTAACTCTGACATCCAAAACTTCAGGTGATTATGTACTGTTTATCTGGTTATTTGAAGGAGCAAAAGTTTTTGTGTATGATTTTGTATCCTTTCATATTATTTGGAAATAGAAGACAATTAGTACAGAATGTTGCTAACTGATTCTCTGATTCTTTTTCGTTCCTTCAGGCGCACAGGAACAAATCCTAACTTAAAGGAAGTATACTATAACAAAGTAGTACCGGCTTCACCAGAGCAGAATCTTTCAAGACCAATTGAAGCAAGCCAGGTTGGGACACCTCTGGACCAAACAACATGCATTATTATTAACAAGCAATTAAACACAGATGCAGTCCAAGATATGTCTTCAGATGACCCAAAAAAGTCAAGCAGGAAGAAAAAATTAAACACCGCGGTAACCCAAGGTATGTCTTCAGATGTACCAAAGAAGTCAAGCACGCGGAAAAAGTATCTGTACTGTTTCTGCCTCTGAAGTATGGGTATTTCATTTATGAAGAAGTACCTGTACCGGGTATGGGTATGGCTTGGGTATGTCGGGGTTCGAGTACATACTTATTTTTTATTTTTAAAATTTATATTGAGTATGCTTCTCTATGGAGTATGTCTCAAATAAGTTGTTCTTTTTAACGACGATGAGTAAGGAAATAATGATATTAAAATTGTTAGACATAATTTTTTATATTCATGTTTAAATTTTATGTAGTTGAACAGGTATAATTTCTTTTTGTGATATGTTATATTGTCATGTGAACAACTTAAATTCTTTTTTATGTTATACGATACTTATAAATTTTCTAATCTTTTATATATATATATATATATATATATAAAATACGGGTACGTTAGTTTAATTTTAAATATATATATATATATATATATATATTAAGTACCCGTATTTTAATTTTTTCAAAAATATTGTATTCCGTACTTATATTCGTACCGAGTATTGGTACTGTACCCATATCTATGCAACACAAGTTTCTGGATTATTAACTAAAAAAAGAAAGATTAAATAGCCAAAAGCAGAAGAAAATAGGATGTTTAAAGGCATCTTTTCAATTTACAACCCAAGCCTGAATAACTTGGTACAGGTTTGGTATACCTTACGCGAGGATTACTTGTACTTGCATGGACGTCATGTATGCGTTCTCCCTTTTGTTTCCTTGGAATAATATTGTCCCTTATTTTTCTATCAGCCATACAATATATGTAACACGAGATTATTCTATTTTACTGGTCAATTTATCCTCATAATGTATTTGGATGTTTCCAAAAATTATAAATAAAAAAATCGATTTTTTTTGTTGCCACAAAGTTCTGCATGAAATATTCAAGGTTCCGTCGTGTCAAGCTTTTCCTTTGTGTTTTTTCTAAGCCTACAAGAGCTTTTTTGTCTTTTTTTTAAGAAAAAATATTTTTATTTAGTTTGTAAAAAAATTAATTAATTAATTAATTATATGTATTATTAATTAAATTAATTAAATATTTAATTAATTTTATTTAAAAATGAAATAAGAATACTTTTTTTTATCAAATTACCATTTTAGGTCTTTTTTTCTTTACTTTTTGCTATACCGGCTTGTTTGGGCGCTCCTTAATCCTATGTTATCATATGGCACACATTTTGTTCCCCTCTTGTGCTGATTTTGTTCCTACTACACATAATGGTTCATAAATTTACTGTCATCTAGTTTCTCTTCACAAACCACCAACTTCCCATCGAGAGGCCACGTTTTTATGTTTGTTTTAAAGATTAATAAGAACATGAAAGTTGAAACCATGCATCGTCCAGAAACTGAAATTATTTGTCAACACTTGATATAAATTTACTTTAAGAATTGATCCTAGTGATTGATTAAAGAATTAATGAGATCAAAGACTACAACTTAAGCCTCGTTTGCAAATGATATGACATTTTTGGTATTGATGTTCTTTTTTTTTTTCTGGTTTGTGGTATTAGTGTTTTTTTGATAATTTATATTTAGTCAAATTTTCAAAACGATTCTCCTCATCATTTTAAAAGCCTTTTATGTTATTCTATTAATGTAGTACCCATTCTGTCTGTTGTGCTGCAATGCTACCACAGTAAGATGTATCTTTCCATCAACAATTGATGATTCCATAAAAAACTGTTGGAAAATTAATAATACTAGGAACAATCCCTCCGTTCATCATTAAAATAAGATTTTTAAAATATAAAATGAATATTTATTTTAAATGCTTTACTTTTTGAGCAAGAAATTATATTTTAAAAAGAAAGAAAGAAGGATAAATTTACCGATTGAATCGACCGGGGCGCCCTCGCATCTTCCAGAACATCGAGCCACGTGGACACTTGGCCTTGCAGAGAAAGTAACTAAACTGCTCCTACCTATACCTATACCTATAAAAGGAAGCATCAACAAAACGCACCGCTTAAGCTCAAAGCCTCAAATCAAATAAAAAGAAAATCATCGTCGTGTTCTGTTTTGTGGCAGAGAATGGGGTGGGTATGGAGGGACGACGACGGCGACGATGGCCAACTGAATGCATATTCTTCACGTGACGGTGACATTAACCCTCGATCCGGGGAACGTTGCTCCACCAGAAAGTTCGTGAAATCGCAGTGCAGGACGGAGGAGGTGGAGCCCGGAAAGTTCATCAGGAAGTGCGAGAAAACCGAAGAGCTTCTCAAGGATTGCATCGGAAAGTAAGCTCTTTTTTTTTCACGTTCTTGTCTCTATTTTGTTGCTGTGAGGGATTTCGGTAGAAAGGGGTGTTTCTTTGAATCGTGTCCATGGTGCAAACTTGGGGTTGTACATTTGAATTGAATTCATCAATTTTCATAGCCTGGTTCACTTTGTATCGCTATTGTTCTTGTTTCTTTCCTATGTTTCTTTTCCTATGACTTATCCATTTCCAATTGCATCTTTTTTTTTCTTTCAAATATAAGAATAAGATCAATGATATCATAGCTACATACCGTGGTGTAGTAATTTCCTATGGAGATACTTAAAAGTATATTGTGAAGGGCATGGCAAAAAAAAGCATCCGAATGGGAGTGTGAAACAATTTTATGTAAGTTATATAGAAATATATGATTGATTGATTGATTAGGTATTACACAGGCGTAGGCTATGAATATGATATAGTTATTTTTGTTTTGTTTCTAGGATACAGGGTGCAGATTTTTTTCCATTCACTAATTTGATGAATGTTTTTAATCGTAATCTAGAATATTTGAAATAGAATAGGAAACGGTTGCACTGTCATCTTCTCTCCATTTAAGAACAAAGGGCAGAGGCTGGTGCTATAGATTTAAACTCACTGGTTGGGAAAAAGGTTGTTTAAACTTTCTGTTATTTCATTTGATGAAAACTGTAAATGGTAATTTGGAAAAACACTGTATCAGAGAGACCTATCTATGGCATATTCTCTTCCTTTTAGAAAAGGATGGGGTAAGATTACTGGCAACTCACCAGTTGCTTGGTGCATGAGACTTAAAATCGCTTTGTAGAATAAGAATAAACGTTCTAACTTTTATGAAGCTTTCACCATGATATGTATCTAAGGCCTTGTTTGTGAATTCCTACCTTCTCCTATTAACGCAGGACAGAAATGCAAATATATAATTATGATCGTCATAAAAATCAATATAAATAATAATAATGACCCTCCTTTGTCCTGCATCACTTACCCTCTCCACCTTCTTTTCTTTTCTTTTCATCTATCTGCATTCATGTGGGACCAAGTAACCATGTGAATGTGAAACGTAGCTGTGTGTTTAATATGACTACTGTAAACAGGTTGATAGTGGGTGAGCTGTAATATACATGGGTTGGAGTAGTTTTAAAATCTAGTTTGTTTTATGTTTTTAAGATATAATTTGTGTGATTAGTTTTTGAGTGTGATAGACAAACCGCACAGTTGGCTTTGTAATAGTATAGTTAGGTTGTTGGGAAGTCAAATTATTTTCTTATTTTTCTTCTTACGAAGAGGAGTACTGTATAATTGGCTTGGGGCACCTTATTAACTAATCAGTGGTTTGATTTAGATCATAAGTGGAAGTTAGATTTTCACGTTTTATGCCCATGCCAGGCCGGCCCTATGGTAGGTTATTGTGCCATTTTGGAGTTTGGGCAAGAATATTGTCAAACATAGTAGATGATTGTAGTGGCAGTCCAATTTGCCCAGTCTGTGTGTGCCGAGAACCATCCTTGTTTTTCCCTGGTGCGTCGGATACAAGAGTTCAAGAATAACCAGTGGCAAGTCAGATTTTCTCATAGTTTCCGAGAAGGGAACCAGGTTGCAGATTTCATAGCCAATTATGCTCACAAACTCCCTCTAGGTCTTCATTGTTTGGTCAACCCACCTGTGGTTGTGGAAGATTTTTAACAGCTGATGTTGCGGGGATCTCTTTCCCCCGTTCTGTTTTTTCTTCTTAGGGGCTATGCCCCTCCTGCACATCAAAAAAATAGTAGATGGTTGGCATTGGCAATTTTACATTGGCCCTTGCTACATTGTGACAAGTTGACTACTTATAGAATTCTTCTGACCAGTAGAATCTTTGGAACATTGAGATTAATGTAATATTTTGTTTCTTTTTTCATCTGAGTTGAAAAAAGGGTTTAAGTGGAAGAAACCCTTGGCAATTAACAGAGACCATAGTTATCGGATTCTCTCCCCAACCCTGCGAATTGCGTACCAATTCTCGCGTACCAATTCCTACGTACCAATTCTTGGTACTTCGCTTGTAAAGAAATTATTAAGAACATAATTTCGAGAAGTAACGTACCGCGTACCCGTACCCGTACCACGTACCAGAGAGTATTGCGAACCCGGTAACTCTGACAGAGACCTTGGTGGATAGATGCCCTTTCTGCCCCAAATCATGGGATGGCAATATCTTCTTTACCTTTGTTAAGAGCCTCAAACAAATGGCATCATCTTTTTACTTATCACACACGCGTGCACACACACACAAACACCCACACACAAAGGACATATAACCAAACTAGAAGTAGAAGATGCAATTGATTTTTTATTGTCAGTTGCTTCAACTGAAAATCAAATTGCTACAATGTTCAGTTTGGAAACATGGTGGGAAAGGTCACAGCAGCTTGGGGTTTATGTAAACTCTCTTTCAAAGTTCAAACTTGTGGAAATATGTCCTTTTGTGCTCTAGCAGAGAAAATGGAACTCTCTTTGTAAAGCATCAGTTATCACTTGGGCTTGAATTCTTAGGCATGAGTTAATACTATTTGACTCTTAGATTTGGGATTTGCTTCTTAAATTGGTGCCCCAAGTGTATATATAATGACGGCTCAGATCTGAGCTTAAGTAGAGCATCTGTTCAAACTTGGTCTAGATATCATTTTAAGCTCTTACTGTATATTATCATGTAGGGTTGAATCTTTGGCATATAATAGTATCAAGAACTATTTTTTATCAACACGAGTCTTGCAATTGAGCTTTTCACTGTAAATTGGTCCATAGATGATATTTGATGGCTGAGCAGCCTGAGCTTTTAGAGCCCCTACTTATCTGGTTTAGGTTCGGTTTAGATGCTCCAACGGGTTGATTTCTAAGAAGCATGGACATGACGACACCCCAAAATTTTAAGTGTTCCATTAACATTTAAAGTATTATGATATGGACACAGCTCCTTTTTTTAAAGTGTTTGTGCTTTATAGATTGATTTTAGTTTTCGGGCATTAGGTTCTGCTCAGCCTTCTGAAAGTGCTTCCGTGCTGTATAGGTTGATTCTAATTTTCCAGGATTAGGTTCTTCTCAGCCTTCTGGAAATGGTAATAAGGGTTGCACTATTCACTCGCCCTTTCTCTATAACAGTCGCACTACTCTTTCTCTCTCTCTCTTAACTCACTCTGACTGGGTAAGTTTAATCTCATTTTTTCCTACCACTCTTCTCAGGCCTGTTGAGGTGGTGCAATCCAACAGAGAGTATACTGAAGAGGATGTCACAGATCAGGTACTTAAAGGAGGGTCTTTCACGTTTGGTTCATCAGATCGTGATGTGTTTGACTTCCCTGGGCTACGAAGTGATATTGAAGTGATGGAACGGAACCTCTTTGGTGGTCTCAGTCGTTTCTTTGAAGCAGCTGAAGAAATGAAGAATGGCTTCTTTGATGTTTTTGCAAAGTCTCCACGCATATTTGATGCAGAGTCGTCATCATCGCCCTCTATGAGGCGAGGGATACCAATTGAAGAGTATCCTCGGCAAGAAGCTTCTCCTAAACCCAAGAAGCAGGAATCAACAGATACTGATTTCGCTGCATTGGCTAAAGACGTTTAAACTTTAAAGTGGAGCCACTTACATAATACATGTGAAGTGTCCTGGATATAAAGATATATTTTTCTTAGTTTTGTTTTAGAGTATGAACGCCTGGACTACAATTATGTCTTCCAATAACGTGTTTCTCTGCATCTTGCGCGGCTGTTTAACATATTTTTTAATCCCGTGGCTGATGTGGTTTGGAAATTGGGGTCTGAGACTCTGTATGTGAACAGGGAGGCAACCAAGTTTTTGTCTTTTTCCCAACGATAAGTTTTTAAGTTATTGGCAACGTGAACGATTAAAGCAATTCATTTTTCAGCCAGGTTCACAGTGGGTGTGTAGAAAGATATTGGCATTTGCATTCATTTGTCAAACATCACAAATGTACCTCATGATTAGATTAGTCTGTTTCGGGGGCTGATTGGTTCCAGTATTGCTTGCCTGCCCCAAATATTTCTGTGAAAGTTCTTGGGTTATCGAGCCAGTAGAAACTAGAAAGTGAGAGTTGTTTCCATTGAGTAGAGTATTGATAAGTTTATCCAAAAAAAAATATTTTCCGGTAATTGTGGAGAAAAGAAATTAAGTACTCTATGATGGATGGGTTAGAAGGAATTGTTGGACTGAATCATCGTATCCAAAATGGGAGGACCAGTTTTTATGAATGCTTTGCATATGTGGAAAAATACAAATTTATAATTGGGTTTCGATAAACACGTTTAAGTGGTTTGACTCTTGATCCGGAAGTGGATGCCTTGGCGCACGATTCCTTTTAACTCGTGGGGGCGTTGCGTTTCATCAGATCATCATTTGATGGCAATTTGCTGCCTTGAAGACTTGAAGTCTTCGGCGGAATATATGAAATTATGAATCAATTGCTCCCCTGAAAATGCACGTTGAGAACGTTGGGTCGCTAATGGAAGTTAGTGCGGCACCACTTATCTGCTACCATGTAGAAGCTCTTTTTTTTTTTGCCCTTTTAATTATGAAAGTGTTACTTTTAAGAGTTTAAGTTTGATGTCTTATCAATATTAACACATTTTTACACTATCATATAATTATGTATTGTTATATTATTAAAAAAATTATTATTTTTAAATATTTATTATCATTATCAAACTTTTTTAATATAACAACACATGATTAGATCATAGTATAAAAAATTATATATAACTCTATTTTAATTAAGAATTTTCAGCCAGAATCTTGTACTAAAATCTGAACAAATTTATGAAATGAAATAAATACAGTTAAGCGATGTTACCTTAAATATATTGGTGTTGAGAGGAGCCTCTTTCAATGTAAATTTATTTTTTTACATTAAAAAGAAAATCTACCTCCTCAACAATAATAATTCTTATATCAGTTGGATGTATTTATTAACTAATTCTTTTTAAGTGTTGACTTAAAATTCAATTTGAATTTTCAAGATAGGATGCATACATTCTTAGTTACTTGACCAATTCATTCAGTTGGATCAAATAAATGATTAAAATAATTTTTAAGATAAGAGAGAAAGATACTGATAAGAAAGGTTCCACGAAACATTTCAATAGTCATAATTATTTCCCTAAGTCAAGAGGCAAGCCATATAATTGTGTGTTGGTTATGTGACATGTGATATATAAATTAAATCTGTATTATCCGATTAATTTTAAAGTTAAATCTCAACCATTAAGTATAATACATTTAAAATAAGTAAAGTCTCACATAAAACGAGGGTATTGATCCTATTAAAAAAAAACTTATATATATCTTCTCCATCATTTTTTTATTATAGAAATTATAATCAGAGAGAGAAAGGAGATGAAAGGAATTACTATTTATTTAGTGTCATTTGATACAATAGTTTATTGTAATTTGACGTGTACATTTTTTTAGTATTATTTTTTTAATAATCAATTTTTTACTAAATAATCACAATGAAAATTGTGAATATTTTGTTGTGAAAGTGTGTTACATTAATACAACATTTGAGATAACAAAAATATTAATAAATTAATCACTATATCCAACATAATAACATTTGTTTGTGTAATTTTTGTGTTGTAAATTAAAGTAAATTATTTGAACGATAACCTTTTTTAAAAAAAATGTCTACTACCAAATTAAAAATATTGCATAATTTGACACTAAATAATAATTATCCAAAAAAAAATGTTAGACTCCAATTCTTTTACTTCTCAAGCATACTTCCACGAGGTTTAAAGGGCACTAAACACTCTATTTTCTTTTTTCTTTCCTAAAAATAAGGGCATCACTCATTTTATTGGATCATTTTGTAACTTCATACCCCAAAACAAAAGACTTGTTAAGGGTAAGTAATTTTTCTTCTTATAATAGGATGAAATCTTTGGGGAAAAAACAAATTGCAGAGTGAAGTTTCTTCAAAATAGTCCCTTTTTTCTATTTTTAAAAAAAAGCAGGTTCCTAATCGCAAAAAAAAAAAAAATTTGTACTCCACTCAAATAAATAAAAATGACTTGCCTAACACAATAAAAATTAAAAAAATAATAGATAGCCATAATTTTTTTAAAAAAAGAAGGAGTTGACATTATTCATGATTCTAGAATTAATGGTGATTTTTATTCTTTTAACTCATCCAACAATCATCTAAAAATCTTAACAGATTCTAACTGAAATTTTATTAATTTTTTCTAGTTGTATAACACTACTTATAAAATTATTATGAAACTACGAAGTACGAAGCACTCGAGTTTAATACTGAAATCTGGGCCGTCCACTCAAACCGTGGCATCCTTAAATGCCGTTGGATTAGCTCAAGGCCTCTTACGCGTTTTCTTCAAAATTTGAAACATTCTCTCATAACAGAAAAAACCGGAAACTCAGTTTCTCACTCTTTCCTTCTTCGTTTCCTTACCTAACAGTATTCTCGCTTCCCATCAAAATCAACACACGACTTTTCCATATCTAATCTATGAAAACTCTCTTCTCGAAGGGAGAGTGAAACACGAACTATTCCTACTCGGACTCTGTCTCACGAGGGTCATTTTCCCGTTGCAGTTTACAGCTTCAATAATCTGAAAGTTTCCTCTTTTACGACTTCAAACTCCTCCACTTATGCGGGTTTTTTTTCCTTCCATTTGTGTTTTCATTTGAGGCATTAATGTGAGTCCTTTTCGTGCTTCTTCAAATCTTGAGAGATTTTTCTTTCCAAAGATACTTTAATACCATATTAAGGACCAACTCTCTTAATAGCTTAAGCCTTAAGTCATTAGGTGAAAATTCATGAATCATTTATCTCGAACAGTTACACCACATTATGTGGTCAAATTCATGTTCATCATGCATTGTGGTATCAATTGCCCATTGAACTAATAAGGTAAAATACTTAATAGAGATCATTTTTCCCTTTCTTTTTCACTTTCAAATAGTGGGGTTGGTGCAGAAAAACCAATTGGATTTCGGGGATTCATTTGGTTCTTGTTTGTTAGATGCTTATAACAGGTAGTGACTAGTGTAAGATGGGAAACAATTGTGTTGGATCGAGAACCCTCAACGATGGACTATTTTCCCCTGTTCTTCCGAGTTCATTCTGGTGGTCACGGCCAACGAGGGGAGTGGTTTCAGATACTCACATAGGAACTTCCGGTGCACCCTCAGCTGTGAATGTGAGTAAAAATCCAAACCCAAATGCTCCAGAGACTGTTCAACAAAAGCCTCCAGGGGTAGTGAAAATTGACAACAAGGAGATGAAGCCAGTTCAACCCAATAAACAGGACAAAGAAACTAAGCCTTCAGAACCAATAAGGCAGATGGAGGAGACTAGAGTCACTAGACTGCAAGAACTAGTTAGGCAGAAGGAACAGGGTAGACCAGTACCAACACCAAGACAAAGAGAAGAGGTTAGAATAGCAGAGCCAGAGCCTGCAAAATCAAAGAAGCCCCATAATGTTAAGAGGCTAGCAACTGCGGGGCTTCAAGCAGAGTCGGTTTTGCTGAGAAAAAGTGGTCATCTTAAGGAGTACTATAATTTAGGACCGAAGCTTGGGCAAGGACAATATGGAACGACTTTCCTTTGCTTGGAGAAAGCTACTGGGAAAGAGTATGCCTGCAAGTCCATCGCGAAAATAAAATTGCCGAGAGATGATGATGTGGAGGATGTGAGGAGGGAGATTCAAATAATGCATCACTTGGCTGGGAGTCCCAATGTCATCTCGATCAAAGGGGCTTATGAGGATGCTGTTGCGGTTCATGTTGTCATGGAATTATGTGCTGGGGGTGAGCTGTTTGATAGGATTGTGGAAATGGGGCATTACACAGAAAGAAAGGCGGTTAAACTTGCAAGGACTATAGTTAGTGTTATAGAGGCTTGCCACTCCCTTGGAGTAATGCATCGTGATCTTAAGCCTGAGAATTTCCTTTTTGTTAAGGGGCAGGAAGACTCGACCCTTAAGGCAATAGATTTTGGAATGTCTGTTTTCTTCAAACCAGGTTTGGAAAAAAAGTGTCCTTTTTCCTCCCCTTGTCCAATTAACATCTATCTCTGATTGTTTGCCTTCCACACTCTGTCTTTTTGGGTTTCAATTCTTTTTGTGGCCATTAATGCTAATATCCAGTAGGAGTACAGTGTACTTTGTATTATGGAATTTTTTAAGCCTCTTTGACAGAGGAATAGGCCTTTCTTACAGTAATTATACTTACTACTAGTGTATAGAATCTCGTGGATTAGGCAAATGCTTGTGTGCATATGCTACTCATTGGGGATTATTTTGATCTTACCTCATGTTTCTATCATGGATTGTGTAGCTGTAGTTTACTGTCTGTGTGGCAATCTCTTGTTATTGTTTATGGTGTAATATCACTAATGATGTGGATCATATTTGTTGTAGTCAGATATAATTGATTTGCCTTCCTGTTGAAATCAAACAGCCAGATAATTTGATATGAGAACATGCAAAGCTTTCCTGAAGAATTAAATTATTCTCTACATTTGTATGGGTGATGTAGTAAGCACACTGAAGTTTGGATATCTATTTCAGTCATGTTAGCCATACAACAATCTTTATAAGTGATCATCATAAAACCAGCACTAGTTGTAGATGCTGGATCAATTTCTCACTCACCATAAACAATGAGATGAGAGATGAACTAGGCAAAGTTCTAAGCACTATTGATGCTAATAAAATTTTATCTGGATTTGGATAATAAAATTGTGAAGAACAATGCTATTTTTTGGTTAGAAAAAAATATTTGTCTTTGTCTTGGTTAAGATGCTTTGTTTGCTATGCATCCTGCTATCTAGATGCTTCCCTAAATATAATTTGTTGACATTACTAAAATTTTCTGCATTGTTCTACTTACATGGTTGCTATGAGTGTTTGTCACTAACACTCTTCATTTACAGGAGACATTTTCACTGACGTGGTAGGAAGTCCTTATTATATTGCACCTGAAGTTCTATGCAAGCGTTATGGCCCAGAAGCGGATGTCTGGAGTGCTGGCGTGATCATATACATTCTCTTATGTGGGGTGCCTCCATTTTGGGGTGGTAAGAGTTCTTAAGATATATAGCACTTGACGATCCAATCATTTTGCTTTATTTGTATTTCCGTATAAGATTTTCATGGTTCTAAAAATTGAAATTTTCATTTTGTTCCTTGTAATAGAATTGGAGCAAGAGATATTTGAGGAGGTTTTGCATGGTGATCTTGATTTCTCGTCAGATCCTTGGCCGAATATCTCTGAAAGTGCAAAGGACTTGGTTAGGAAGATGCTTGTTAGAGATCCTAGAAAACGGTTAACAGCTCATGAAGTTCTTTGTAAGTTTCTGTACTCTTTTCCCATTGCCATACCAGTGAAACAGAATTTATTAGGAAGTATACAACTCACTCTTATACCACATTTGGCATGTGATTACACATTACATATTTTTTAGCATAACCTTATTTATTTTTTTAATTGCCGGTAGTTTCCTTTAATACAACTTCAGCACTAAAAAAATCTTCTTAAAAATTATATATTCGGTGCTTAATTTTTCATCACTAAATCATAGTACTGTTAAATGACTTAAATTTTTCAGTTTTATCAAACACACACTAAGAGGGAATTTATTGTATTTTAAAGGATTTTTTATGAAATATTAGGCATAGTATTGTCAGACTTTTGACTTGTAAGTACTAATTATCATGATATCATTGAAGTTGAGGTCTGTTACCATCTTGTCAATGATAATGTTCTGATTCTTTGCAGCTCACCCTTGGATTCAGGTTGATGGAGCAGCTCCAGACAAGCCTCTTGATTTTACAGTTTTGAGTCGCCTGAAGCAATTTTCTGCAATGAACAAGCTCAAGAAAATGGCACTTAGAGTATGTTATTTTTCTCACATAACGAATATTTGTTTTTCTCCTTTGGGAATGATAACCAGTAGATTGTGCAATATTGACTTTTATTTGCAAAGCTAAATATGCCAACAACTTAACTTCAATTTGGAAGTTTTCTGAATGAGATTGTCAACTTGAGCTCTTGCAATTTTTCCTTATTGTTCTCTGCAGGTTATTGCAGAAAATCTCTCTGAAGAAGAAATTTCTGGATTGAAAGAAATGTTTAAGATGATAGACACAGACAACAGTGGTCATATAACTTTTGAAAAACTCAAGGTTGGACTGAAAAAGTTTGGTGCTAATCTCAATGAATATGAAATTTACGATCTAATGCAAGCTGTAAGTATTAGTTCAGAATTATCTTCTCTTTCCTTAACTTCAAAAAATAAACATACATTTTCTCCTGTTAGAATATTAGGATTCTTATTGTTGTAGGAGTCTTATTATGTAAGTAGTTTTATTGGGACTGTACTAGTTATACTACACTAATACTTAGACCTAGATCCTAGTATAAATAGGAATATAAGGTTAGTGTTTTGTATCTGATCACTTTCATAATCTCATAGTTATATTTCTCTCTTTCCATCATTTCCCTTAAATTTCAACATCTCCATTTCTTTTTCTTTTGTTTCGGTAAGTCCATTTCACATTACATTGATTGAAGGCTACTTTACAATTTTAGCAGAGAACACCTATAATCAAACATATTTTTCATTTTATAATTAACTTTAGCTGTTAGCTTCTGTGGTATGTTCTTATTTTTATATATTGGCCATGTTCTTATATTGCATTAGAAATACTTGGGTTATGACTTATTACTCAAGGATTCATTTAACTATCATAATAACTAAGATGGAGATTATTATGTCTGAGTGGGTTAAATTTGAGTTGATTCAATTCTACACAATTTAGAAGAGGCATGAATAAATGTACCTGGAGTTCTCATGCACGATTTAAATCATTTTATGCCTCCAAATGTCAATACTAGCAGTGTTATTGATATCATAAAATCTGATTTACATGTTATTGCATTGAAATTGAACAAAACTGATGCAATGCTTATGTCTGTTCCCCAAGTCATAATAGAACATGAGAAGTCTTACTAAGACAGAGGAGAGGGGTTCACAAAAGAGCGATAGAAAAAGGTAAAAAAAGAGAAGGGAACAATTATATAATTCAGCAGCAGATCAATAATGTTTCTGATTCATGGCCACCACACTACAGAATGAGAGATAGAGTAACTAGTTTATTTTGATCATATACTGGATATTGTCTTGGAAATGCAACTTCTAAGATGGTATTGGTCAATGAGAAGAGAAAACATGCAATAGGTTAAACCATCTGTATTCCTATTGGTCATTTTTCCAAACCTATAGTTTATCACCATTGTTGAAATTGGTTCTCCTAATTCTGCTTGCGTAGTGAATGTCAGGAAAAGTTAGAGATGAGTAACTAATTTTTCACGCCACTAGGACTCTAGGAGCAATTTGTTGTTTCTCGTTCCATTCTTTATGATTAATCTTGCAAAGGAAAGCTCTTTGAGTATTATTTAGTGAAACATTCTTATGTCAATGTAGGAAAAGTATAATAATAAATTGATAATACATAAAAATTTAAAATTTAAATAGTAAGGTAGTGTTGTTCACTTTTAAAAGCATATTGTTTTAATCCATCTATATATCCCAATTTTGTTTCGGATTACAGGCAGATGTTGATAACAATGGCACAATTGACTATGGAGAATTCATAGCTGTAACGTTGCATTTCAACAAAGTTGTCAGGGAAGATCATTTAATTGCAGCTTTCTCATATTTTGATAAAGACGGAAGTGGCTACATAACTCAAGATGAGCTTCAACAAGCTTGTGAAGAATTTGGCATGGAGGATGTCCGCTTAGAGGAAATGATTCGAGAAGCTGATCAGGATAATGTGAGTATATTTTACAGTAACGTAATTGAACGATTGGTATATGATGAATGAAACCATTATGCTTAAGGAATAGGATGCCTCTCAGGCTCTGAGGAGGAGACCATCATCCATTTTCTTGTATTCAGTAAATAGATAACTATGCAAAGTAATGGACTTTTACTGAATCGATGTATTTATTTATTAACAAAATAAATTAGTGTGATTGTGAATATGATTTCCATTCTAATGGACTGCAAGTAGATTGAATATTGATTGATCTTCTTTTTATATCCTCCTAATAACCAACAAAAAAAGAACTGAACAGGTTGGCATTGATTTTAGTGATGTTTTAGTATTCCTCAAATTGACACTTAATTATGGATTTCTACCAATTGAATGAGAACTAAATTAACATTCTGAACCATGCTTTCTAATCTGTTCTGATTTTTAATTCTCATATAATGTGTTAGGTCATAGGTGGCTTTCATAATTTTTAGTTAGATGTCAAACTAAATTTATGCTGTGCTGAAAAAGTTTCATTCATATTTTGATGATGTTGTTATGTTCATTTTTCACCCTTCCAGGATGGCCAAATAGACTACAATGAATTTGTGGCTATGATGCGGAGAGGCAATGCAGATTTAGGTAAGAACGATCTAAAGGGGGGCACTAGTTTTAGCATTGGATTTAGGGAGGCACTATCGGTATGTTAAGAAAAAGTGGATACATTTCTCTTGCTTTTGCTAACTTGGCATTTTCCCCACGGTGTGGTATATTTAGTTTCTCTTGAGAAGCTTTGTCAGTGGCTCGTATTCTGTAAAAATGTTGATAGGTTTGCTCCATGGGTTTTGCCATCTTTTGTAAATTATGGAGGCAAAGTAGAAAACATTATTTTGGCACCAGGCTCTAGTCTTTTGAGTTTTGACTTGGGTGACATCTTAATTTCAGCCACACCAGCATTTACTTGAGAGAATTGTATGCATCTTTCTAGAGTAGGACAATTCAACTCAAGTTTAGCATGAAAGAGTGACTTGACAATAGAGTTGGTAGAGAGGGCTTGTCAAATGGTACTTGTCATGCTTAACACTTGGGGTTCAAAGGATTATAATGACTTGCCCGATGTCACAGATATCACTATCTGGATTTTATTTCTAACTCGCCTCTGATTGTCCAGATATGAATTGTAATGTAAAACAACCTATCTATAAAGGGAAAAAAATCAAATCAAATCAAATTTGAACTCCATGCAATTTAGCATCAATTATTTAAGATTAAAGGCCAAATTTTGGTTATTTAGATTTAGAAGTCCAATTTGAAGAAGGAAAAGAAAAATTGCTAACTTTTCAAATCCGCCTATTCAAAAATAACCTTAAATGATCCTCACACAATCTCATAATTTAGCCATGGTATCATCATCTCAGTGATTATTTGAATAAGAATTATGTTCTCATGGCTCAGAAAGAAAACACAAAAAGACAAAATGGGAAACAGAAATCCTTCACTCATAATGTCCTAATTTTGGTTAATTGTATGATATTACTATTCGCTGCATACACTTTCTGCTTTATTTAGAGAAACATTTCACGCAAGGTTTTTGACTCCTATGTTTGCATTCAATAATTCTCCAAGCCTTATGATGAGGACAATGGAAGATACACTGAACTCTGGTCAATGCCTTCTATTTGGGAGCTCAATTTAGCTGTTCTCCAAACTATCATTGCCTCCTGTTTCTCTTTATCCTTTCTTTTTAGCCTTTTCTTCTGATATTGAAAAAATGAGTATTTGGGAATAGATCAAGCGGTAATCTTTTCCAATGCAAAAAAATATTGTTATTAAAATGGATAGAGATTTCGATAAAAAAGCAAGTTGTACTGCTTTCTATTATACAACGAAAGAAATCATGTGTGCATCACAGTTACCAAAAATATGATGCCTACACGAAAGTAAAGTGATGATGCATATCCCCTTTCATTATCCATCGGTTGGCTTGAGTGTATTTTTTTTGTGTGTAAATCAGGGTATTTTTTTACCTGAAAGGTAAGAAACTAATCCCATAAGATACGGTCAGGCGTGTGAAACGGAAACCTCTTCCAAATGCGTTTTACACATTACCCCAAGAATCAAACCCAGGATCAACAAAATGCTTAAATTGACTGAGTTCCTTCCACTCAAACCAACACAAGTTGGTGGCTTGAGTGTATTTGTCAATGGGGTCAAGAGTTTTGGCAAATAAATAAGTGGGATTTGGCTATCTGATTAATTAAGAAATTATTTAATTAAGTGGGGTATCCAATAATCCAATTAGGATTAATATTCTGTTGGTGTACAAATTAGGCCTCAATTTTGTCTTGAAAGATTTGATGGATTTGGTGACTATCATCTATCACTTGGTCAAATTCCAACTTCATAATGCAATCACAATTAAGAAGAATGCAACCATTTAACTTGTTGCTTTCATGGTCAGCTACCAAGGTAAGTTCACCTAATTAACTAGTAAGTTTTTCCTCTCCTCACAATCTAATCCATTCCTTCTTTTTTTCACTAGGTAGTGTTTTTTCCTTTACTATTCAATGTTCTATAAGGATGACCCCTTGTCTTGTATATGTATGTGGTATGTACGTAAGAAGGAAGGATCACTTAGAAATTAAAAATTGAAAGGGTTATTCTAACCTTTGAAGCATGGACTAACCTACGAAAAACACTGCAAAGCCATAACTTGATCTTTCAAGTAACAAGTATACATTACAGGCCAAATAATGTTTTCTTTGTTATGACTGCTAACTCCAAGAAAACAAAAGTTACCTACAAATGGATCATCTAAATATACTAACATCTAATCTTCATCCACAGATCGCACTTTCTCTTGAATTCCATTTTCCATCGTGATTTTAAATCTTTATTCTCTGTAAGATGTTACTTATACAACCACCTTTGTATGATATATATCAATTCAATACACAAAAATCACAATCACAAAAAACAAATCACCTACAAATAATATATACAACCATTCGCGCGTCACTCGCTATTTATATGACCTTTTTTTAATTATTGAGATTTGGCTTTGAATCCACGTCTTAAAATATTCGAAATATACATTAAATTTATTTTGGCATACAAGACGGGAGGAAACTATTGTTCTTGTTTTATGTCATTAAATTTTCCTCCCCTTTTTCTCGAAATGAAGCAATTTTTTGAAATCTTACAAGTCTCTCTCTCTCTCTCTAAATTTAAAGCGAAACTTTACATATTGCATATTTTGGCAACTAATTATTTAGAATATAATTCTTAAGAAAAACTCATTATTTTATTATTATTTATTTGTAATTACTTACCAATTTTTTAATTATAATTATATAAATATTTTTTTACATCGTCTTACATAAGCTTAAATATTTATATATTAATTATATTTTATCTATCTAAAAGTTGGCCACTTAATATTACCTTTAAATTTTATATCTTATTGTCACAACTTGGTTGCTTCCACTGTCTCATTTTTATTTGTATGTCAATGAATTTGTTTACGACTTGGATATGATAATAGTTTTTGACTTATAATAAAGAATCCGATATGAAGCCTTTTTTCTTTTTTTGTAATCTGTTTTAGTAAAACAAAAAAAAAACTTGTGAAGTTATTATAATTAATAAGGAGAGGTACGAAAAGGAAAATTTAATTTGACAAAAGTATAAAATTAAGAGAAAGGTTTAGTATTAACCAGAAAAAAAAACAATTAACACATATTAACTACATATACTTAATCTATCATATTTTTATAACATGTTAATACATATATATATATATACCACATGAAGACATGAACCACGTAATAATTAATTAATTAATTAACTATTCTTCGTATGAAGGCGTTTTGGCATAAAAAGTAAGTACTTAAAATCTTAAATTAGGAAGTGGTTCAGATCAAAACCTAAAAATGACTTTGCATACACTGCTCATATTGACTTACAAATAATTCAGAATTATTTACATTATCGTTAGTGTGTAAAAAATTTATTTTATTGTTGTCTTTATTTCGTAATAATAAAAACTCTTAGAGAAAAAGTACAAAATGACAATTATATATTTCCAATTTTGATTCTTTAGGTATAGAAATAATCATTCTCTTCTTTTCTTAATTATATAGAAGACTTTATAAAAAAAATTTAAAAATGAAAACGAATAATGAATAACAATCATTGTTTTTAAAAGATTTGGTTAATTTTTATTACTTGTAATTATGATTTCATTCTATATGGTTGTCAAATATAAAAATAGAATGAAATAAATTCTTAACAAAACCAAATCTATAATAGAAAAATTCGTTATACTCTTGTTCTCATCTCTATTTTAATTCTAAAATTTTTTAATAAGTGTATCAATTTTTTTAAAAAAAATAAATTTAATCACTCTATCTTCTCGTAGAAAAAATAGAAGTTATAACAATTTATGCAGACAAAATTGGGGGTTTTGATCAAACCGCCCCTAGTTTTAAAATTAAGTATCGAAACATATGCTTTCAAACTAATTACATATATTGTCATTTTTAGAGAATGACAACGCGTTTGAAGCATTTCAAGTGAAAGCGTCAAATATGTTAATGCCTTAATGTGAAAGACTTTAATCGCGTTGATACGTGGAAAACTCAAACTACATTGAATTTCTAATATGTCATTAAAATATTGAATAACACTTTACAATAATCAAGTTCTAAAACTTGTGATATTAGAATATTAGAGTCCAGAATGCATTAAAACAAGAATATTAGAATATCACTTCGTGATTTTTTAATATTTGATATTCAGCATGTAATATTCAAATATCAACCTTGTATATTCAAATATTTGGTTAGAAACCAAATATTATCTTGATATAAGCTTATATTTGTATCACCAAATTTGAAGGTGGGGGCACCCATTCGTTTGAAACCTTACACATGGAGGTGTTATTGCATTTGATGCCTCTATGTGAAAGTCTCCAATCACACGCATTGGTACTTTCATGTAAAACGCTCCAAATATGTTGACACCTATATAGTTCAAGTAAAAAAAATTAGCGCCAACATGACAAAATTGTTAGTATGATGATAATTAATTCAAAAAGACAGTATTTCACTAATTAGATTTTAAAAGAGGTACAAGTAGCTCAAAAAGCCAAAATAAAAAATAAAAAATTGTGACATTCCCTTGAGTCCAAGAGCATGTTGGATGTGCTCTAGAGGCTCAAAGGGTGAAGATCCACCTATCATGGTTGAGCCATGCAAACTATGGTGACATGTCTGCGAGTGGGTCACACGCTCTGGCCACCCAAATCACTCGCAAGGTTGAAGACAGAATAGGAGTCTAACTCTAAAAGGAACCAGCCAGCCTTGCCTTGCCTTGAATGCAACGTACCACCCACCAAATATATACACATAACAAAAACTAAATAACTCAGATCATATTCGTTGTCATAATGCACACACTCTCCTCTTCTGTTTTTATCTTTATATCATTAAATCATATTTAAATTTTATAAATTTAAGTGAATTCTACAAAACAAAACAAATACAATCTCAATTAAGCTAAACATTTTAATTAGGGACTTTAATTTTCTCTTTTTCTTAAGAATAGAAGAATGTCATATTATGAACTAGTAAGACACAAGGTACTTCAAGAAAATCAGTGATTTGAATTTTCTAAATTTTTATTAATAAAAAAATGATAATGTCATATTATGAATGAGAATGGATTTCTTCGTTTCTTATAATATATCATATATTTTTCTTATAAAAAGAAATGACAAAAATCCGAAAAATGGAGGATACAAATCTTTTTAAGGTTCGTTTGGATGACAAAATTGGAATTATAGTTTAGAATTTTAATTTCAATTCCATTTTTATTAGAATTGGAATTGACAAAAATTTTAATTTTTATGTTTGAGACAATAAAAGAATTGAGATTTTAGAATTGTAATTCTGAACTAAACTAAAATTTTATTATTTGAATAATTTTTTAAAAATTTATAAAGATATAATAAATAAATTTAAATTAATAAATAATAATTGAAAATTATATTAAAAAAAATCAATAGAACTTGCGTTGCTGTATTACAACATTCGCAATAAATGTTAAATTAAATGACATTATTCACGATGGCGAAGGTGATTGCAGGACGCCGACACTAGAAATCGGAGGAAGCACAACTAGCACGTCGAAGACGTAGTGGACAACGTTGTCGGAGCACATCGATGACAACGTTGTCGAATTATGCTAGTGTTACGAGTGGCAATGGTTGTCGGATAATTTTTAACATTTACGTTTTAATATTTAAAAAAAAAAATCTTAATACTTGAAATTAGAATTTTTAAGGTTTAAGTTAAGAATTAAAAATTATATAAACTAGTTATTTTTTAATTTCATAAAATTAGACTCAAAATTAGAATTCTAATTTTAATATACACGTCAAACAAAATAATTAAAATTAAAAAATTTAATTTTAATTTCAAAACACAATTTTAAACTCGATTTTGTCCGTGGTCTTAATTAACTTGGGATATTTGAATTGGAAACAAAATAACATGGGGACCCCCGAAACGTAGAGAGAATGATTTGGACCCTCCGATGAGAGGGAACCGTCGGATCATGGATGCCCGCACGTTCTGACAGCTCACGCGCGGTTGGTGGGAGGTGGTGGGGTACATATCGAAGTTGGCCTAACGTGCGACCAATCATGTTGCTTGGTCGTGCCACGTCATCCGAATAGAGACACGAGTCACCATCCCATGTTCTCAAACAGTATTCTTGGTCTGTTGCCCCCTTCCCCTTCCATTCCATATTCAATCCTTGCTTCATTCCTCATTTTTACTTTCCTGCCCTTTTCCCTACGTTGTACTATAATTTGATTAATTTCAATTTCAATTTGTTATCTAACTTATAAACAAAATTACATGTTACATTGTAGATGATTACATGTTACTTAGAGTCAATACCATGCACTTGTATATAGAGTAATAAATTTTAATTTGTGTAGTTAACCTTTAAGACAACAAAATCTATCACTTTATACACATGGGAATAGTAGCATGTATAAATAGACAAGTTCAGTGTGAAAAAAGCCCGTGTACTAACAATTTTTTTGCTTGTTTAAATGAAATATCATAATAGAAGTGTCATTAATATTACAAAAATAAATATAATGGTAGGATGTAGTTGATTGCAAACTTAGATGAGCAAGAATACACTAAACCAAAGGTACCTGTATGAATCCATTGTAGATGCGGTTAAGAAGAAAATGGGTATGTAATTATCTGTTTAAATAATCTTTATAATCACATGAACCAACCTAACACAAGCGAGTGATTTGTCCCACATTAGATTTAGATACAATATGTTCATTGTTCAGCCAAAAATAATTCATCGGATGTGGACAAATCTCTCTTCTTTACTCCTAAGAAACATGCATTGTCCTATTCATCGTTAATTTGGTCAATTTGATTGAACCGTAGCATTTTGTAGATAATCTTCTTTGTCTATGCCAAAATCTCCAATATATAATATTATAAAGAAACGCTTCCTTTTTAACCTAATACGTAAAGAAACACTTTAGCAATATCCTTTTCTTGCTCTCTTACTCTCTCAATTTTTTTTATAAGAAATTTTGCTGGCAGATGCACTCTCTTCTAGAAGTTAGTTTCAGGAATTGATTCTAATCATTAAAAGTCATATGAATGTAATGATTGATTAATTAAGGTGAATACTAGATCAATTAACTAAATGGCATCGAAATATATTTCTCCACATATCAAACATTGTTAATAAATTTTTTAGTAGTAATAATCAGCCAAAGTATTAATCATTAATCTAAAAAAAAAAGAATATCAAAGGCAGGAACAGGGTAAATGTCAACTCTTGTTTTTCACTTTTGATTCCACGCTTCCACCCATGTAATTTCACCTTAAAATGGTTGCAGTGACAGTTAAACCAGAAAAGAAAAAAATAAGTTTGCTTCTAGAGACAGTTATTCAGGGAGTGGTAGAAAAGTCATTGTGGCAGTTCCTATTAATCCATCTATTCCCGTTCATTGAAAGCTCGTCCCACTTGAGCTTTTTTTGCACAAATCTATCTCTCGCATATCTCCAAAGAAAACCTGAGTGTCACCAACTACAGCTTTCACTTCAAGTTCAACTATCACACACGAGCACTTAAAAGCCAGCTCTTCTGGTGCTTCTAATCCAAACCACCATCGATCATCATATTCTATTCTGTTCCGTCTTCTACACTACCAATCTTCTTTCAATAATTCAATCTTTAGCATAATTCGGTCTTTGAATTCGTTAAGATACGGCCTAATCTCCACTCCTCTGTGTGTCCAAGTGAGTCTTATTAATAAATCAAGTCCAGTACTCAAGAACCCAAGTTTCAGAGGTACCATGGTGTATATTTTATATATCATTTCTGGTATCTAAGAGTTCTGAATTCCCACATTTATGTTTGTTTTCTAGATGCATTTTTGTCTTTCTGCTATTGTGATTTGGATTCTACAGAGCTTATCTTATTGAATTCTGTATATTTTAAATTTAGATCATGCCAATCTTATCTGGGTCTGTATTAAGCTTGCGAAGAGTTTGCAGGAGATGGAGAATCATTGTCATTCTTTGTTGTTTGTATTTATTTCTGTGAAAATGTAGCATTGGAATCTGAGGATTTGAAAGCAGGAAGTAGAAAATAGGATGAGAGCCGGCAAGTGTCAAATATTGAGAAAAAAAAATCCCAGTCTTGCTGAATTCCGTTAATAGGGAATTTATATTGTAGTTGAAATTTTGAAAATTACGTGTGGTGTTCTGATAACAGTAGTCAGTAGGCTTCGAGAAAGGAAATTTTTGCAGAGTATATACCCTTTACTATAGAGCAGAGGACACTGTTTCTCTTGATCTTTTCCATTTATCCTTAAATTTATGTTTCACATTTAGAGCACTGCTTCCTCAAGTTAAGAAGCTGTATCAAATTTACGGAAGGAAGATTTTCGAATTTTGAGTAAAAACTATAATCCGATAGTCTTCATGCTTTGTGTTTATGAGATTTTGTTGGATTGCAATGGCTTAGTATGTGTCTGTTCTCCGGACAATCAAAAATACCATTTATTGCATAATTAAAGTAAAGCAATATAAAAGGAATTAGAGGAGAATGTCCCATAAAAGAGAAGGGGAGAGTTGGCTGTGGTTTCTTGATTTCACTATTCACTATCCTAAGGCATATAGCCTGTTCTATCCCTTGATTCTCATCAGTGAAACAATTTGATTGAGTTGTAGAGTCTGATGTAAAAAGACTTAACAAAGCTAGCATGCACTTCAACCATACATGTTTCCTATAAATTGTAGTCACCCATTGGCCAAAATTATGAATAGATGTGCATATTGTATTTGATTTTCTATTCATGATCTCAGAAACTGAGAAAAATATTTGTCTTTTTTTTCACAGCTGATCATCCTTCCACTCGATTTTATTTTCTGTGACTGTTTATAGCACAATGGAATCTGAAAATGGGGTTGCTGTGGAAGAAGAGAAACGTGTTATTGGGGTAACAACTATGGAGAATATAAAAAAAGAAGTTGAAAACGATCGTAATGGTGCAGAAATTGAGACCAAGAATGAAGTATCTAAACCCATGGTGGAAGCTGAAGGCCCCAATTCTGCTGGTGCCGGGGTTGCAGTTGAAGCCTCTAAAACTTCTTATGCAAGCAAAAATTCAAAACGTGCTAAGGTATCATATACGATGTATCATAATTTTTTGTCTTCAACTAAACTATTGATGTGATGATTATTTACAGTTACAACACATTATACATGATAGGGAACTTTTACTAATTCATATTAACGTGGATAGGAAGCCGGTGGCAGGGCTGGTGTTGCTTCGATGAACAACAAATCTGCCAGAGATAAACCCATTTTGAAGGGCCCAACTTCAATATCTCAAAAACAGAGGCCAACCCTTCCTCAGAGCCTTTCTTTCCCAGCCAAATCAGCTATTGAAGATGGTATGCAGAAAACCATTGATGGGTATTTCGTGAAGACAGAAGTTAAACATGCTCAAGGTAATGGGATTAGAGCTGAGGCTTCCATTCGTCATTCAAGCAAGTTCACAAACTCTGAAGTGAACTCAAAGGAGGCTAAAACGAATACTGGAAGTTCTAACCAGAGGAATTCTTTGACATCCATGCCTAGTTTTAAACGCTCTGTGGTAAAGATTTTTTTCCTCATTGCCTTTGTTTGTTGTGTAGCTTGATTGCTTCTTTTCATTGGTCTCCATGTTCATGACATCAGTTCTGTCTACCAGTTTGGAAGGTCTACTCCGGTGAATGCAGTTGCCAAGAACCATACATCTGAGGCATCCCTGTAAGTCCCAACCTTCCAAAATTTAATAAATCCTTCTTTGCAGTTTGTTTCACTCTTAAGGTTTATAGTGCTTGCCATCAATAATTTTCAGTTTAAGGTGAACTCTCAGCTGTAATGAAAAACGTATATTCAGGAAATTGCTCTGCATTTTTCTGCTGAATGGATTATCACCTTATGGTTTTTACATTATTGCAGATCCGTTCATCATATTTCAAACTCAGCACAAACTGCAAAACCAAAAAAAGAGGATGATGATGCTCGTTCCACAACTTCGTATGATTTATACCCAATTAACATTATGTCATCCTTGCTTGTCTATTTCTCATTAGGATTTGAATTCTGTTCAAGTGTCTGTGGCATTGACATTTCTTGATAAATTATCTTCCTCTCTTCTTTTTCTTTAGCTAAAATGTTCATGAATTATCTTTTGTATGTGATATCAGAAGTGCTACTCCTCGTCAGAGGAGCAGTGGTTCTGGATTTTCCTTCAGATTGGAAGAACGAGCTGAAAAGCGGAAGGAGGTTGTTGCTGCAACCTTACAACCTATTGATATTATTATTGCAAATGCCAGATACTAATCCTATTATATCCCTTTTCCCTCAGTTTTTCTCAAAGTTAGAAGAGAAAATTCAAGCAAAGGAAGCAGAGAAAACTAATCAGCAAGTGAAATCAAAGGTATCATCACTAACAACTTAATGAACTTAATAGATTTCTGTTCCATGTTGTGGTTTGAGTTTTTAATAGCAGCTAAGCAGCTGCTTTTAGCTTATTCTCTCCATTTTTTGTTCTGGATTTCCGGCAGGAAAACCAGGAAGCAGAGATCAAGCAATTGAGGAAGAGCTTGACATTCAAAGCCACTCCGATGCCAATTTTCTATAAGGAACCACCTCCAAGAGTTGAGCTGAAGAAGGTAACTAATCTATCACATGTTCTCCCAACTGGTACTGCCTTCTAACAGGGGTTATGAGATACCTGTCTGAATTCAGAATTAAGCTTCTTTTTTTTCCTTTTTTCTTTTTTTTAAAAAAATTTATAGTAATAGATGCTCATCTGGATGGTCATACAAAAGTTGGTTCATGTTGCTAAAGTGTTTCTATTTTCTAAGCTAGAGAACCCTTTCTTTCTTCTTCTGTACTTCTTTCATGGGCTTGCTCTTTTAATATTCTTTCTTCCTTATATATATATTCTGATGTATTATTTTTTTTGGTACATTATTCTGACGTATTTTATCTACCAATTAGATACCAACAACCCGCGCAAGATCCCCAAAGCTTGGAAGGCGCAAAGGATCTGCTATGAACAACAATTCAGAAGAAGATAAATCTTGCTCCAGCCCACATGGGAAACAACAGCAGAATGATTCAACCAAGGAAAAGGCAAAGGGTCATAAAGATGCGATTTCAAAGAAGCCAACCGGAAAAACCCAAGCCAAGCTGCAGTATCAGGAAACTACGAGGAAGGTCGCAGGAATGAGCCAAGATGCAAAAGCATGCAAAGAAAGCAATGAAGAATGCCAACATCTACCTGTTAACAATTCTGAATGCAAAAATGACATGGAGCTAGAATCTGAAACTGATCTTCCCATAAGTAGTGCACTGCTCTTAAATTCAACTACTCCCGAGCTTATATCATATGAGGTTTCTGTTGGAGTGTAGATTCATATCATCGGACCTAGTATTTGGGTAAGCTTAGGGCTCCATGTTATTAATTGTTTCATTATTATTGTGAATATAGAGGTTGCTTCTTGTTCATCACAAATATGTATTGCAAATTAAGAGTTGTTTTTTACATTGAACTGTTACCCTTTTGTGATGTATGTTAAAAATGCCTTATTAATTCATTATTTAGCAAGACTTTCATGCATTTGACATCTGATTGAAGAAACACAAGACCGTTTCCCTTCCTAGCCATTCATTAAGCAAAGCATGCAGACTGCAGAGTGACCCCCTTTAAATTCCAAGGTAAAGTAACCAGAACACATTTGGCTTTTGGAGGAAACGTTCAAGCATACCCTCCTTCCCAATTTGCTGAAGTTTGAATCCCTTACAATTTAACAGAAACATGGTTATCAGAGACTTGCGAAAATGTTTTTCGGAGAATAAATTACTGAAAAAAGCTAAACAAAAATGTCCTTTTCTTCGGCAAATAAAGTCTTGATTTTTTAGAAGTTTTCGAGAGTTGGGAGTCTAGACATTGTCCTTTATACCTACCAAGACATGATAAGAAGAAACTTTGGAAAATTTTCAAAATATTATACAAGCTGAAAGCAGAGAAAAACACAAGTGGCAGAGTGGATAACCACAGATGTTTGTGATGGATAGTTCGGCTACTTAACAACATCGTCACAGTTCATAGTCACTCCTTGACATCAAAGATCCAGCTGTTTCAAGAAGGGACAAGTTGCAGTCTGAAATGAAAACAGCATCTTTCACAGAAACCGGTTGGTCCTTGGAGATTGGACCACAGCTTCAGATTCAGAGGCAAATAACTGGAATATATAGCATCATGATTCATGCACAAAGATGACCGTATTAAAATAATACTACATTCCTACATGCATGAGAACGTGCGTATTTTTGAAATCTTAGGGTGAATGAAAATACCTGAGAAATTGGTGTTGGAAAGTTGATCATCGATGATCAAAGCCTTGCCGCTGCAAATCCAGAGACTAGTGCCAATTCGGCCACCCTCACGAATCCTTGAGGTCACCACTCACCATAGTCAATGGTCCATGGACTTAATTAGGTCCAACCCAAAAATATCTCAATCCCCACTTTCATCTTTCCGTTTGTCGGTTCACGCTCTGCTTTGGGTAAATGGGAGAGGGGCTATGGAACATATATATAGATCCATTATATAATGGGCTAAAATATTATTGGGTATTGGGTTTTTTTAATTGGGTCAATAATGGGTATAGAATAGAGACTTTTTATTTTCTCTTTTTCATTTATTTTATTCTTCATTTTTTTCCTTGCTTTGTTTTTTTAGAATAAATATTTATTTTGGTCATCTAAAAATATATGTGTAATTAATTTGATCCTCTAATAATTTTTTATATCAAATTAGTCTTTTTAGATGATTAATTTAATATAAAAAATGACATTAAATGACGAATTTGATGTCAAAAGATAACATTGAATGACCAATATAATGTTAAAATTTGACATTGTTACACTATGTTGATGTATTCATCATTGAACGACTTAAATGATGACACTTGTATCTTTGAAGAATCAAAATGAGTGTTTATTCTTTTTTTATTAAAGATTTTCACTAAAGAAAACTTGGACAGAAAAATAAAAGGAATTTGAGCATTTGAGAATTGATTTTAAAAAAAAATTAGTATTATTGAAAATTACAATAGCAACAAATATAGAAAAATATTAAACTTCAAAAATTACTCAAATAAAATACCTTGTTTATACCCACTAAATGTATTCAATATTTTTCTACAAAGTTATTATACAATTTGAGTTCAAAACAATAACTTTTTTTTTTTAGTAGGAAGTCTAAGATAGGAGAGAGATGATAGACTATAGGCAAAGCGAGTTAGATGAATTTAACTCCGAAATCAAGCAATTTTTAAAGAAATTTAAATTATCTAATGTTACTTGAATTACGAGACTACTTTTTAATAAACATCTTGTCTTATTTTAGTTAGGCTTAAATGTCTTTCCACCATTAGTAAAATACTTTATTGAAAGACACCAAAGAGATGCGACATTTGTAAATTTGAGGTATGCATCATGTTCAATAGAAAGTAATTGGAAAAGAATCATATCAATTGGATGTACAATTTCATAATCTAAGGATTTTGGAGAGGGAGTAAACATAGTTCCGTACACAACCAAGAATAATACAAAACAAAATAAGAATATCATGAACTTACCAATATGAACCTATAAAATGACATAGGAAACTTGGTATTCATATTTCAAAGTGCTCTAGTTTTTCTCTTTCCATAATTTTATAAAGAAACAAACGTGGAGAAAATGATAATATTCTTGAGAACTATAAACCTGGAACTTACCTCGAAGATTAAAAACTATATAGCTGAAGCAGCCACCGACTGTAATCCAATTACATAAGGCCTTTACATTTCCAAATTCTGCAGCAAATGAGAGGGCTTTGATCTTGCAGAAATTTAATTGAGACGGAAACCTAAACAAGAAGGAATAAGATTGCTCTTACAGAGGATCATCAAATTCAATGATTTACCAGCCCATTTTCCCGATATATAATTGGCTGTGTACTTCAATAAAATTCTCTTTTTGTCTTTTGAGCCTAACTTTTATCAGGATGTACAATGTAGTAATTCAGGGCATTATTATAGTGTTTATCTTCTCTTTTTTTTTAAGGTTATTGATACTCTGAATGGGTTATCAAATATTCGTTAATTGTTAATTATATTTAATAGACTTTTAAATATTTATTATAAAATTAATTGTTAATAAATATTTTACATCGCACCTTAAATACTAAACACATAAAAATATCATAACAATTCTTAGTAATTTAATAAGGTGTTCTTTTTGTGCATGATGCAATTGTGGATAGAGCTATTAACACTCTTATTTACCTATCAACACTTCCTTACAACTTCTTTTATTTTTATTTCCTTAATTACCCTTCGTTCATTTTAAAAAATTAAACTTATATTTATTCAAACTTTGTATATCATTATTTATCTATACTAATTAGTTCTAACTCCTTTTTTAATATAATTTTTTTTACAATATATCATGATAATATTTATTTAAATATTTCTTATAAGATAATATCATTCTTCATAAAATCTCAAATAAATTTAAATCAAAAAATATTTTTTAATAATTATATATTTATACGGTTAATAATCAATATTTATCAGTACAATAATATTTTATTTTAAATTTTATTTAATAATTGAATAAATATTATTTAATTGTTAACTAAAAAATTCGTATACTTGTAAAAGATAATTATTTTATTATTATAATATTTTTTATTAATTTTTTTAAATTCCACACATCAAAGACTTTTTCATTATTATAAATAAAACATAATTTAAAACACTTTTTATACCATCAAGTCAAAAGTTCTCTTCAAACATTTTAAGATCTAAAGATATGTTGAAATTATCAACATTTAGAATTTTAATATATAGCATGATTTAATTTCAGATATTTTTATATAAATTTTTTGGTAAAAAGAAATTGGAAAACTTGTACGTAATTAGTTTATTTCAAATACTATATAAAATGATTTTTCTTGATAAAGAAATATTACTCCAAATATCAACATGATTATTTAAAATCAATTGATATGAAAATTAATTATTAAATAAATTATTGATAGCTTTTGTATCAATGAACATTTCACAATTTAAGTATTAAATTTTAACTTATAAATTTTCTCTAAATACAGCTACAATATTTTCAAAATAAAATATGGCATTAATTTTTTATTAGGAAAAATTAAATACACAAATCATTATCTAATATGTGTTTTTACATAATATAACTTAGACTTTTATTTTTTATAATAACATAAATTATATTAAGGTCATAATTTATTATTATATTTTTTAAAAAATATTTATTTAATATATTAGAATCAAACTAATTATATTAAAGTCATAAAAAAAACCTTAAGGTCTCGTTTGGAGGACGAAATTAAGTAGTCAATGAAAAGAGGCCGCCGGTCCAAATTTCTCAAATCACCAGCATTGACTTCCTGCAATCACCTTCGTTATTGTCGTCCTTTAGTCATTGTTGTTAATGATGTCTTTTGGCTTGACATCTATTGCAATCGTTATAATCTAGTAACGTAAGCTTTATTATTTTTTTTTATAATTTTAAATTACTTATTAATCTAAATTTATTTATTAATTTTTATAAATTCTTCATAAATTATTCAAATAATAAAATTTCAGTTCAAAATTAGAATTCTAAAGTCTTAATTTTTTATTTGTCTCAAACATAAAAATTAAAATTCTTGTCAAGTCTAATTTTACAGAAATTGTATTGGAATTGAAATTTTAAATTGTAATTTAAATTCTGTCATCTAAATGGATACTAAAGCTAATAGTTAGAAAGAAATGAAATTTGACAACTTAAAAATGAGACTATCTATTTAAAGGTAATTTAGGAAAATAAACTTGAATGCATTTGAAGAAGAATGTAAAAAAATAAATAGATGTGCCAACCTCACCCTGCAGTTGTAGTTATTTGCTTAGCTTTGATCCAATGGCAAAGGTCCAACCAATTTTATATGAAAGATGTTATTTTCAAACAGCAACTGTCCCTCCTTGAATCATCCAAAATGGAGACCAGATATTTGAGGTTAGATATTTGAAGCAAAGGATTGACTATAAAATGTTGTTATTGAATGGTCCATCACAAAAATATATGGTCATCCACTCTGCCATAATTATTTGCCTTTGTGATATTGTTTGAATAGGCGGGAAATATAAAGAGAGAGTTAAAACAAGTCGAATGAAAATGCTTGTTATTTTTATTCGTTGTTGCATGATAAATGATGAAAAATTATAACTCATTTTCAATTACTTCTTGTACTGTAGGAGTAATCAACATTCGCAGAGTATAAAAGTTATACTCAACTGTAAATCACCCAAATAAGTATAAAATAATTTTTATCAAATTTTTTATTTCTTAATTTTTTTACCTTCTTAAACAAGTAGGGATATCAATGGGGCGAGGCGGGGGCGGAGAGTACTCCCCCGCTCCCCATCCCCGCCTCTTACATTTCTCTCCGTCTCCGTCCCCGATCCTCGTCATGGGAAACTTTCGTCCCCCATCCCCATCCCCGCGGATCCCCGCCATCCCGTGGATCCCCGCGATCCCCTGAGGTTTTGGGTTGCGGTTGTTCCAATCAGCAAGGGGCCGAGGGAGTGGAAGAGGATGAGGAGGAGGAAGAGGTAGCGGTGGAGCTTAAGGATGACTCGTCGAAGAAAGGGGACCCGAGTGGCCAAACCGAACGCCGGTTCTGGTTCCCTTTCTCCTCCGGTGATGCGTCAACGGGTGCTGCTGAGAGAGAGAGAGAGAAGTTGTACTTGTACGGGAAGGATAGTGGAAAAGGGAGAGATGAGAGGAACAATGTGGGGAGAAGAGGAAGGAAAGTGGTTGGAAACTTGGAAAGAGAAAAAATAAAGAGATGGGCTCCCGTCCTGAAGAAGAGAATAAAAAGAATTTTGAAAGATAGTGGAGATAGCACATGTATGTTGGAAGAGAAATGATACGTGTATGCAGGAGTAAAGTTTCAATGAAGAGATGCCACGTGTTCATTAAAATTTGCAATAGAGGGAAAATTTATTCGGGATGGGGACCCCGTGGGGCGAGGTGTATAGTCTCCGTCCCCGTCCCCGAATTATCTTCAGGAAAATTTTGTTTCCCGTCCCCGTCCCCGCGGAGAAAAATTCTCCACCCGTGGGGCTCCGAATGGGGCAATATCCGCGAGGATTCCCGCACAAAGGTATAAATTGACATGCCTATAAACAAGCATAATCTAGACAATCCAACCATGCAATTAGGTGAAGGCTCATCCACGAGTAGTTATTTTTTTATAGCTAGGACTTGTATTCGTATTTGATACTTAGCAATGGATTCTTTTTCAGTTGCTTTCTTCCTGGATTTCACTACTTCTAACTTCACAATGGCAAATCGAACTTGTTACTTTAGGCCCCTGCAAAGCAAAACTTGAAATAAGATGACAATCAATTCCTTGATAATCCAGCAAATCTTCCTCCTCACGTTGCTTGCTTTACTGCAGCCTTTATTTTGGCCAAGCAGTTCTATGGAGTAGAATTGTTGGAATGATCTGACTCGCAAATCTTGTCGATCATTGATTGGCATTGAGGCAAACTCAGAATCAGAACAGAAGCTCACATATGATTGCAAATGTTAGTGTATTTGTTACAAGGAAGCTAGTTTTGTGGCAAATATATTGTTTAAGTGTGTTTGGATAAGTTGTGAAAAAAAGATTATGTGGCAAATATATTGTTTAAGTTTGTGTTTTGTTAAATTGTAAAAAAAAATTACGTTAAAAATCGATTATACATATAGTTAATTTATGTTTAGATGTGTTAATTTATAATTGATTTTAAAATAATTTTTTTTTTGAATTGTATAAAAAAAATTATTTTTATGTATTAAATTACTAAAAGATATAGAATAATTAAAAATTTTATTTAGATGAAGACAAAAAAATATTTTCTACCAAAGTTTTTAAAATAATTTATAATCACATAATTAAAAGTTCTAAATATAAGTTTTTTTTTAAAAAAAAATTTAATTATAAAAAATAATCTTAACTTATAATTAATTTGACACACTTTAAATAAATAAAATAAATTTTAAATAAAATAATTTTTATTAAAAATAATAATCTTTCTTAAAACATACTCTTAACTCGGAAGCGAGTACTGTACTACAGAGATCTACAAAATCTTATGAACAACAGCTTGAATAGATCATTGCTGCTCTTTTTAGTTTCTCTATATGTCAGAAGCGGTGATTTGTTGCTTCTGCTCGTTTATATGTGCTTTTTTTTCTTTAAAAAAAATCTTTTTTGTAGTGTATTTGAGTGAACATTTTTTAAAGGAAGTTGAAGCATTAAAAAAACATTTTTTAAACTAAATTTTAGTGCTTTTTTATAACATGGAAAAGCTATTCAAATATTTTTTTAAAAATATTCTCAAATATTATATCTAAACATAAAATATAATTTACGTTTTATAAAAAAATATTTAAAAATTGATAAAATAAGATTTTAATAAAAAGATTATCCAAATTAACTCTGTTTTCATGTAGGCTAGCCGGTAGGCAGTTGTGCTTGTTGTCCTTCCCTTCAGAAAAATAAGTAAAGAAAAGAATGTAGGGATGAGGGGGATGACTTGTAGGGCAATCAAGGAATAATAATACTACAGTTGGGGCCAGCTTTAATAGCAAAATATTTCCTACAAAAGCACAAACGTGACATTACATAAGAGGCTTTTATTGAATATTATATAATGACCGACACCTTTTGGAGGCCCAGCAATGCAAGACCATTAAGCTATGCTGTCTTCTTCGGCAAATAATTAATCAACAACCACTTCCTTTCCTCACAGCCACTACCACAATAAATTTAGCTTTCCATGAAATAACCCCTTAACAGCTTCACTTAAAATGAAAATGAAGTGAATTATACACCTACACCAAAACCAAGCAAAGGTCCATTCCATAATATATTTTTATCTTCTGCTGAGAGGTCCATTTCATAGTTTTTTTATCTTCTGCTGAGAGGTCCATTCATAGTTAGTTGTAAAAAAAAATTGCACCAAAGAAAACGAGTTGGAACTTGAAACTTGGAATGCATAGAGCCGGAAAGCAGTTTCTAACTTTCAAGTTATAATAAAGTACATTATGTATGAATTTGATTCACATACAAACAGGAGGAAAAAAAAGTATGCAACCCGTGATGAAGTGTCGCATTCCAAGGTTATTATTGCATACAGAGACAGTGAATCAACATAAAATAAAATAAAATAAAAAAATGATATGTAATTACAGTATGAAACAAAATGACAGAAAATTTGTTGTCTTCTGTGAGTTTCCACGGAAATCCTGCAACTTAATCGCTCCCTCTGATTATAGATTCACGATACAACATCCTTTGTATTGAACTGATTACTCCTACAACTGCATAATGCATGATAAAACAATGTGGATCAGATCAGACTTTGATCAAAGGAAATGAAATAAACCAGGCAACGAATGGTGGGTAAACTTACCATTTATCAAGTTGTTTAATATTCACCCTTTATTCTCTTTTTTATCTTTTTTTTTTGGCGATTAGTTGAGAAAGCGATTTCATTAGCAGACTCGTCCAAAAGCTCCAAGCATGCTGCAGGCGACTTCTAGCAACTTCCCTGCCAGATGCAATTAGGTAAAATAAAGTGTTAAGTCAACTAATAACAAGGCAATTGAACCACTTCTATTAGGTTTTTCAGTTCTCACACATACAACAAAAACAAGTTAAATAATCAGAGGATGATTGAAGCCAATGAATTTTATATCCCTCCTCAGTGAATATCAAACAACAAATTGTATAAAAATTAAGGTAATCAAAATAATATGCTAATTGACTATAAATATATTATACAGAATGTAAATAAACGATATGAAACAATAAAATAAAGGGTGTATATAACAGTCAGACTCAGACAGACTGTTTCGGCACCTAAGTCAAGGTCGGTGGGGATTAGCAGAATGTGGCTCACAGCTTGGCATCCTGAATATTTTTTATATCGTTTATTAATCACCTGGACTAGTTACGACAAAGGAACAGAGTAATCAGACTAATAGAAATGAAATTCATCAGTGAACAATCTTTTCACAGCATCTCTACTCTTTGGGAATGGGAAGTTCCCCGTGGCTTCCACCTTCAAGACTTTCTTATTCTTAATCATCACCTAGGTAGATTGTGAAAAGTAAAAACCAAGTGCTTTCAACCCAAAACTAGCTAGGAGAAGCTAATAGAAATGCAACAGAAGTAAAAAACAAAAAGGATGGCCATATGAATCCCAAAAACTCCCTTCGTTAAAGGTCAAATCAAGTAATGGCTTATCACATGTGGTATTGGGTATTCCACAGCTGGCCCCGTTCTGTATGGCGAAGTTAAAGGCTGGTTCCAGCCTTTCCAGAAAGCTTATCAAACTCAAGGTTGAAAACTCATTAATAAATTAAACAAATATACCATGATCCCCCGTCTTTCTTGCCATACATAAAAGTTGCCAAACTAGTCTTAACCCAAAGAACTTTTCCCTTAACTTACTTCTACCAGACTTCACCCCAAAGAGCCTTGGAATTCCAGTTCTCTTATAGATTCATTCACATATGCTAAGCCTAATATCAATAAGCAGAATAGTGATCAGTAAATCTAAAATTCACTAGCTCAAATCTATCCCTACAAACCTCACCAAAAGAAGATTAATTAATTATAATTGTGTGGACTGTGGACCTCAATCTCAATTCTTAAACACACAAAATTAAGCATAAGCAATGAAAGAAAGAAACACACACACACACACATACACACACAATACAAGCAATGACAGATTAAACAGCAGCAAAAGAAAATTAATCAGAAAGAGAAACCATTCTACCTCTCCTTGGTTTAGCAGCAACTTTAACAAGTGGAGTTGTTTTCCGCTCAGTCTTTGGCTCTTCCTCCTCCGGGAAAAGAACCCCATCAATCCCCTGCACAGAAATTCTGCCATCCGTGTAAATATCAGGGTCGAACAAATACGCAGACACATCCCCTTGCCCAAATTTCACAGACCCATCAGCCTCCTGCGCCACCACCTTATGCGGCAGCCTCAGGGTATCGTACCGAACCTTCCCGAACCTCCTCACCGCATTGTACATACTCTCCTCAGTCTGATACTCCGGTATGATATGGTAGTAGATGATTTGCTCCGGCGCCCCCGGTTCGCTCAATTGGTCGGTAGTTAACTTCGCCATGGCTTCGTCATTGGGAGCCAGCACGGTGAGGACGTAACCCTCGGAGACCAACCTTCCCATTTCGGTGGCTAAAGATGTCAAGTTCACAAGAATATCTGCCATTTCATTGTAACCACCGTAATGCAACAAGGTGTGGATGAAGTCCTTGACCTGGCGCTCCCCGTTGAAGTGGTGGCGAGGCCCGCCGGGTCCCGGAGCCGGAGCCGGAGCGAGGGAAGGGCCAGGGGCCATGGCGTCGTAGATAGGAAGCACCGGTGGAGCACCGGCGGGTACCGGTGCGGGTTTCTTCAAGCGGTGGGTTCTGGGATCCACCTCCGGTGCACCCTCCGGTAGAACGGCGGAGATGGCGCGAAGGTTCCTCCTCCGGTTGAAATCCTCCTGCACTGATCGGGGAATGAGCAAGCGTTCGATCCCGTGAATGACGCCGTCGGGGCGTACGAGGTCGTCGGGGAGAATAACCTCGGAGGAGTCGACGAGGATGTTGCCTGAAGGGTTGGTGGTCAAATGGAGGTGGTGGTCGGATAAGGTGTGGTGGGGGACGAGGGGGGAATTGGAGGGGGGCCAATGGTTGGAGGGGATTCGTTTGGGAAGAATGTGGGACATGAGGAGGGTCTGGAGGGACCTCAAATTGCGGGGTTCGAGCAAGAAGCGCTTGAACTCGGGGTCGAGGTGACGCTCCAGGGCTTGGTTTCGTGGGGCGAAGATGGTGATGTTGTGGTTGGCGACGGCGTCTTCGAGTTTCTGCAAGAGAAGGGCTTTTTCGACGAGCTCGGCTAGCTCTGTGTAATGGGAATCGAGAAGGGCCACGAGGACGGAGTTAGAGTTAATCTGACCGGAGGTTGAAGATGAAGATGAAGAAGTAGAATTGTGGGGGAATGCGGAATGGGAATGGAGAGGTAGAAGGGAAAGAAGGGAAAGGGTAACGAAGAAGAAGGGTTTGGAATTAAAGACGCCATAGACGGAAGAATCCATGGCGCTCAATCTCATGGAGAGAGAGAGAGAGAGTTTTTGGTGGTAAAGTGTTTGTGATACAATAGTGTGTGAGGGCGGAGGTTAAAGTGGAGTGTGAAGTGGGGTATGGTTGGTGAGTCTCACTCTCAAGTCTTGAGAGGGCTTTGCCTTTGCTTGATGGTTGAGGGTGAAGAAGATATGAAATAGTATAACATAAGCAGACTATTCTTGGACAGCCTGTATGAGGGGACCACACGGGAACTGCGGTGCTGGTATCATATTCGCCTTTTAGTTTTCAAGCCAAGCCACGCCACGTTTTATTTGATTTGTGTGAAATGTGTAATCAACAAATATTTAGGTAAACTATAAGATAGCTTAATTATTAATGTTGGCACATAAGATGGCACGTTCTATCATATTAGTACATTTCAAAAGTTAACAAATATATATATTTTAGAGATGATTTTTGGGCCCTTATTCATAGTAGAAAATAAGGAAAGACAATGTTCATCAAAAAATAAAGAAAGACAAAGAATACTGATGGAATGATTAATGATTATGGATTAATGAACCAGAAATGAGAAAGGCAATATTTATGTGGAAGATTAAAACAGTGGAGGCTATTTCTACTCCTCATTCTATTTCTGTGTAATTTTTCTCTTTCTTGAGCCTTGGCCCTGTTTTCTTATAAAAAAAAAGAAAAAAAAGAGTGGAGGCTCTTACTTAACTGTGAGCTCAAACAAAGCACAGCCACAGGTAAGATAAAGGAGCCGAGCCAAAACGTGTATGTTGTGTTGTATAGTGTAGGTTAAAGACTTAAAGCCTTAATAATAAAGGGAGCAAACTGGCAAAGTGTCGGTGTCGGAGACGATGAATCGAAAATTAATAATAGAATGGCTTCATTTATTTTCTACGCTCTCTTTCTTTCGATTTCAAGCGTGACCCATTTGATCGTCACAAAAGGGTCTGGGTTTTTACTTTTTAGCTTCCTCGACCAATATAATAGAAACGGCGACTTCTCCTCCTGCGGTGGTTCCTTTGTCAATTGTCATCTTCACTTCACAGTCACAGATTAGCATACATCCACCATCCACACTTCTTTTCACTTCAATTACAAATCACAAACTATAAAGTAGGACAAATTATAATCCTACTATCCAACTGATATTCATACAACTTAAAGAGGAGTGGCTGATTCATTTTAGAGTTTAATTTTGATTCACTGTTAGTGTAAACTGTCACTTAATTATGTATTGTCAACTCATTAAAAGAGTTTGACTGTTATCACAACTATTTCAAAAGTCTAACATGTCAATACATGATTAAATGAAAATATAAAAAACTTTTACACTAACAATGAATTAAAATTAAAATTAAATCCTTCATTTTAATATCTAATTTTATACAATAATAATACTTTTTATATATAGACTAGGATGTAATTTCATTATATAAAAATGAATGTAAACTTTTTCTGTATGCAATTATGTTTGAATTTAACATTGTTAATTATGAGTTTAATTTCTATCCACTGTTAGTGAAAAAAAAAATTTACACTGTCATTCAATCATGTGTTGCCAAATTAGTAAAAGAGTTGACTATCACAACAACTACTTAAAAAATCTTAACTATTTTAATGATTTGACAACACATAATTAGATGACAATGTAAAAAAAACTTCACACTAATAATGAATAGAAATTAAACCCGTTAATTATTATGGTCTTTGTGCATGTTTCACTTAGCAGAATTTCCTTTGAATTTCTGCTATTAAGATAAGATTCACATTGTGTATTACTTTCCCTAATGTTTCGAAACAGCCTTAGTTTTATCGAAGTTGGAATGTTGCAGAAACAACGAGTAGTCTAGTTGGCACCTTGATCTATATCTATTTCTATTGATACCAAAATGTAAAGGCATCAGGACAAGTTAGTTCCATTGAATTTCAAAACACTTTCTCCCTTGGATACATTGATGTCCAGAATACATGCTAGTTCCAAAATCAGTCCACCCAGACACCTTAAATACGTACTCTTCACTGTTCCCGGCATTATATATACATAAAAACAATAATTTTTAGCTTTAGGGACAGGTGTCTTTCAGGTCCTAATTTTTATTGCAAACCAGAACATAACTTCCATGACTATTTCCAAAGCATCTGCTCCTCAGGATGTCATATCTGGTGGAAAACAGTTAGCCTGAGGAAAAAAAAAACACAGATGAGAAATATGTGACACACCCCAAAAGGGATAGAGTCAAATAACAATTTCACACATACAGTATACTCCCAATATCAAGCTTGTGCTGATAGATTTGTTTTGTTTTTACAGCATGACAAAGCAGTTAAAATCAAGCTCCACTCAACATTAAAGAACTAACCGAGAACAAAAATTTATAGTGCTTCATAATTTGATCTTCTGAAAAAATTTAGAAGGAAATAAAAAAAAAAAATAAAAAACCTTCACCTCAAGTTTGTGGGCAATTTGGCCACAGTACAGTAGATTAGGAGACAAATTACCGAAATGCCACTCATTTGAAACATATTACCAGCGTACTGTCATTTTTGCCACGTGTATCACGTCAACACGGGTGGCGTGATACACGTGTATCACGCCAACACGGGTGGCGTGATGGCGTGTATCACGCCACCCTGTTGACGTGATACACGTGTATCACGCCACCGGTGTTGGCGTGATAACGTATCACGCCAACACGGGTGGCGTGATATACAAAATCGAAAAAAAAATAGATTAATACAACAAAACTTATATAAAGTGAAAACTTTGAAAGCCATAACTTTTGACTCGTTTGTCCGATTTAGACGCATTTATATCGATTCCATATAACTTTTAGTGAGTGCAAGCCGTAGTAAGTTTATCCATCGAATTCCAAAAAACCCTTTATTTTGTAAGTTATCAAGCTTTTTATGAAAATTATATGGGTATTTCATCAAATCAAGGGTTGATATAATTTTCATAAAAAGCTTGATAACTTACAAAATAAAGGGTTTTTTGGAATTCCGGTGGACCAAACCGCCTACGGCAGTTTGCGTTGCACTCGGCCTCGAAAAGTTATATGGAATCGATATAAAATGCGTCTAAATCGGACAAACGAGTCAAAAGTTATGGCTTTTCAAAGTTTTCACTTTGGTTATATAAGTTTTGTTGTATTAATCTATTTTTTTTTTTCGATTTTGTGTATATCACGCCACCCGTGTTGGCGTGATACACGTCATCACGTCAACACCGGTGGCGTGATACACGTGTATCACGTCAACACGGGTGGCGTGATACACGTCATCACGTCACCCGTGTTGACGTGATACACGTGTATCACGCCACCCGTGTTGACGTGATACACGTGGCAAAAATGACAGTACGCTGGTAATATGTTTCAAATGAGTGGCATTTCGGTAATTTGTCTCCTAATCTACTGTACTGTGGCCAAATTGCCCAAGTTTGTGACTTATGGCACCAATTCAACTTCAAAAGAAAGTTATAAAATTCACATCATGCTTTATACTTGACAGCATGAAGTAAAATGTGGAGTGAATCAAAATGATGGAAATGCAAAGCAAAAGCAATACACTGGTTTTGGTTATTGGCGATGCTTAAAAGAACATATTGAAAAGGTGAATGGGTAAAAAATAATTCATTCAACCATTACTTCGTAGGACTGAGATAGGTAGTTATAGAAATAATCTGTTCCTGATTACCATAGCATCCAAAATACTTCGTATTAAAAAATTATTTATAAATAAATATATTACTAATTTATTAGTATCCATAAAAACACAGTTTACTCCCCCATTATAACTCATTGTTATCTTACAGAAAAGATACTTGCATACCAAATTTTTACACCATTTTTACAGTTGGTTAACGATACGCAAATCGCTGGTTAATACAATAAATCATTTGTTTAATGAATTTGGTAATCGATTACCAACTTATAAGTAATCGATTACCAACGTATAAGTAATCGATTACCAAATCCATTAACCAAATGATATATTGTATTAATCAAAAATTTGTTCATCATTAACCAACTATAAAATTGGTGTGAAATTTGTGGTGTGAATATCATTGTTGGTTATCTTATGTTTGATTCCGTGAAGGAAAGAATGAAAGTGATATCCCATCTCGTGTCAATTCCTCCTCTGCAAGAACCACCGAGCACACTCCTAACACCACTTGTACTAAGAACACTTGGTCCTACTGAAATACAAAGGTATCCCCTAGTAATTGGTGACATTGACCAGAAACATTACTTATACGTTACCACGAGAACCAAAACAGCTATTTAGTTTTAAAATGTATGACAAGATCTGTTGATTCTCTTCTGAACCTAAAAGGTTTAGACAAAGATCAAAGCTCACCTTCAAATATGAGATGCTGAGGAAAGATCCCTTCATGGAAACAAAATAAAGCTCAATTTGAATGTGAGCTAGCAGAACAAGCAGCTGGATTATTGCTGTCATGTAAAGAGTTCTCTCCACGAGCTTCCACATTGTTCTGGTTGCTCGCCTCTGCAATTGAACAATCCTCCAAATGATTTGACAAAGTACCCACAACTCTATTATTTTCTCTAGTTTCAAGGGATTCCATCAATCGGGATACACTAGTAATTCCAGTATTCACATCTCTCCTAACTTCTGAGCCAAGTTCTGACATGGAAGAACTACGAGAGAACAGCCTCTCCTTCCATCCCCTTGCGCCCTTTGAAATTGACTCTTTGTATCTTAGTCAAGAGATAAGTTAATATCAGATAAGTTGATTTGACAAAATACAGAGTCCATGCACACATGAACTATCTTCTCAAAAATCATACCTTGTGGACACCGCATTAAGTCTGGACCGCAGAGAATCAGAAAATGACTGGAACTCTGATGGCCCTGCTCTATCTTGGTTTGCTGGTGAAGAATGAGCGGCAGAGCCTCTGCAAGCAAGCAAATGCAGTGTATAACTTCACTAATCCACACAATCAATAATGATCCATAAGAAAATAAATGGGATAAATTACTCTCCCCTCCCATTATTTTATCATACCTCCCCTCTATTAAGAAAACCTACATGAAAACTCCATTATATTTACAGATAAACGTTACAATTAACTCCAAGATTTTATTACACATTCATGTTAGCTCATGGATGTTTTATGGTCAAATGTCATTCCTACCCTTATTCAGCCTCATATGCTGAGAAAAAAGGTAAGAATGCATTCATTTGGTGCAAGCTGAATTGAAGGTTCAGCTATACCAAATGAATGTGTTCTTCCCCTTTTGTCAACTTATAAAGCTAAACAAGGGTAGGTATGACATTTGACGTCATAATGTTCATGAGTTAACGGTTCAGTTAATGAATCTATTAGGCTTGACAACATTTTGAATTTAATTGTAGCATTTTTTTTTATAAATACAAGCATTTTTTTAGTAGGTTTTCATAATAGAGAGGAGGTGTGTGTAGTAAACGCATAATAAAGGGGAGGGGAGAGTAATTTATGCAAATAAATAGTAAGGTCATAACTACCTGTCATTAGAGTAAATTCCTTGAAGATTTGTTGCCATTACAGTGGATCCAGGAGCTGAAGAAGAGCTTTGAGTTTGAAGATGTGGGATCTGCTGTGATGGTTCATCTCCGTCAGACGCCATTGGTGTAGATGGACTTCCTATAGGAGTTGCAGCTGGTTCATTTCCCCCTCCAGCAGCTGAATCAGGACCCGATGAAGGTGCACTAGGCTGAGTTGAGAACACTAAGAAGTGTGGATGACCATGAGCAGATGACCTAGTTCGCAGCCCTTCCCTCCGACCAAGGTGGTGTGCTCTCCCCACTGCTGCTGCAGCAGCTAAATGTTGAATTATTCGCTCTTCAAAATCGGCATCATTTACACCCATGGGTAACTGCAGAATGAGAAACATTACTTGCATAAATAAATGGTAGAATTATGATGTGCTTAAGATATAAGACAATCAAATGAACACTCAAAGACTGATAGAAAACTGACATGCTGCAATTCAAAATCACCAAGGGCAGGGTGATGAAAAATAGCAGCATTTCTTGATGGGGTAACCCTCAAGCTCCTCTCCCGCTCCACTGCCTCAAGCAATTCTTGACTGCGATAAAATGCATACAAGTTTAATAACATAATCTACAAAAGAATGATAAAGTATATCCAAAAAAGCAAAAATATAACAAACCTGGTAGGATCCTTCAAGCTAATATGTTGCCAACACATAGGACACTGGGAGCTTCTCTGACACCTACCCATGAGCCAGAAACAATTGTCAAAAGCATATTCTTCCATTTTCAATCATATAAAATATGTTAATGAGATCAGAAACTTGTGATGTATTAAGATATATGGAAATAACAAGAATATATTCAACAGTGAACAGGCCCTCCTCCCACACACAAAATCCAGACTACACACACAGGCCAGTTCATTGATTTTCCAGTCAAAACAGTCAGTCCAGTCCATTTCCCAAAACACTAGTCATAACCAGCGCTAATGACCTTAACATTGACAAAAGTCAGGAAGAACCAAAAACATAGGACAGCATTCCAATCCATACTATTGAAGAAGTCAATGAAATTATAATTTCCATGAATATTCAATCTAAACCCATTATAAGGCAGTGGAGATGCTGTTTTATGCAGTCACCAAAATTCTCAATTTCATATGTATCTTGCTTCCAAATTGGTAGGATTTTGCTTCCAAATTCTTTTACTTGTTATGGGGTACCAAGACCCAAATGTTTTGGCAAAAGTAAATTTGAAGGTTCTAGGATACGTTTTCCACTAAGATTGGTATTGAATATGACAAATAAAAAAAAATAAACGGATGTTATGCATAAGAGGAAATTCTATTTAGAAATTAAAATTGAAGGAAATTATTACATGGGAGATCAATGGAAGTCTTAGATGTGATTTAGTTCCCTCTCTATCGCATAAAGAAGCTTCTGACAACTTCTTACATCATCAAGAAACCAAAAGTAAGAGTCCCCTACTTGGCTCAAGTGGTTAGGGCTCCCCTCCTTTATGGAGGAACCCGTGATCAACACTTGTCAGGTCATTCCCTTCCCCTGCACAATTTTTGCCATCCCCCACCCTCAAACCCCACTTCAAAAAAACGAAACAATAAAGTAAGAAATATCATATAATTATACCAACATATTCAGCCTTCTGGTTCTAATGGGTGGGTATTTGACAATGCTGAAAGCCTGAATCCATTTTAATCATTCATTTTTATTGGCACGGACTAAATTGATTCTAAGCAAAATCTATAGGAATCAAGTCAACCAACATAATACATAACCCTATGAGAATATAAAAGGGAAAAAATACACAACTAAAAATCTGAATTGAGAGAGACACACATGAAAAACTAATAGATATTAAAATGTACCATTCAAGAATGCATTGCAAGTGAAACTCATGCTTGCAAGTAGTGACCTGAAAAGCAATAGAGAGAAAAGAAGTAAACAAATGTTTTTCAAATAAAACCATACTTGCTTATAATCATACTTGTGAAACAATAAGAGGGACACGCAAAAGCTGAATATTACCGTTGAAGGATCACTTTCACAAAAATCCTCAAGGCATATGCTGCAAGCATCATCACAGGATTCTTGAATTCCCCCTTCAACAAAGGCCGCAGCTGATGTCATGTGACTTTCAGGCTTGCCTTCCATCTCCGGAACCTTTTACATATCAGCCCACAACTTCCAAGTCAGATGCAATATTTTGCAAGTGTAAATGGTGCTCTTGAATTCAGAATATTGTCAACAAACACAAAAGGAAATTCATTCAGAGTCATTATCCAAAATCGATTTCAATAAGTAAATTTAGAATCCATATTCTACCTGGAATCACCTAGTGAACCAGGAAGCAGACAAGGAAATAATGCATGACATTACTAGTTCAATTCTACTTGACCAAACTCCCAACTAGTTTGAGCTAAAAGCTCATAATCCCTCCCTCTCAATTATTGCAACCACAATAGGAAGTTTGCCAAAGAATTCTTTGCAACTGATGTAAAAAAAAAAAAACAAACAAACAAAAAAACCCATGATCAACCCAAAATAAATAAATACAGTTTCTACCAGCAATATAGACCCTAATAAGCTTCATGAATTCTTCATGGAACATGGAAGGCTTCCACATGTCGAGCAAATAACTTCAAAGCAATGATCTTTTTCTTGCCGTCTGAAATTTATTTGATAAGTTGTTTTAAAAAAATGCATTCCTATTTCCTAAGTGTGCCTCAAACATTTGATCATCCTTAATAATTATCCAGAAAATCTTAAATGGAATATCCTTTGTGGCAGAAAACCGTCGTTAGCTGTCGGGAGGAGCATCATTACTATATTCACCACAAAACAAAACAAAAAAAAGGATCTTTGTAATTGAAATAGCAATAAGGAGTTTTGAGAGAGAACGCGATACAAAATTTGATCAAATTTCAACAAAATAGTTTTGGGTTTACCTCCATTGAGAATTGGGAAAGCTCCAGAAAAATAAAAGGGTCAGGAAACTGAGGGAACACCCGTGAACAGGAGATTGAGCCTTGAATTCAGGACCCAGAAAATGCTACAGATCCATTGCAGAAAAACGGAAACCCAAAAATCCAGTGAGAGAAATGATGAAGGAGGAAGAAGAAAAGGGAATAACACCTCTACTTTACCTTGTTGGATTTATTCCCCAAATAATTGTGTGTGTATTGGAAAACAAAACCCCCCTCCCCTGTCCCCACAGCATCAGAGGGGGAACATAAAAAATTCACCTTTCTGCCTTTTTCCTTCTTTAAATAAATATTGGCTGCTGCCACTTCTGTGTCATTAAGATAAGACCCTATTCTCATCCCCGAAAAAGGAGAAAAGAAAAAATAAATAAAAATAAAATAGTCCATTATAATCTCTGAATTTGTACCCCACTGTAGAATTTTTTATTCAATTCATATTCAATACTACTATTTCTTTTTTAAATATATATTATTATTTCTTTAACCTTTAATCTTTAATGTTATATATAAAAATTTCAAGATAGTATGACAATGAAGATGCTAATCATGCAATCATCGACTTTCGTTTTTATTATTGTTACGTATCATTATATCATAAATAGTGTATGAATCAAAACAAATATCATAAATAGTGTGTAACTTATTATTATGATGATATGATATGACAATAGTAACCATGTTTACTGAAATGGTTCACTACTTAAATTTAACAAATTTACTGCTTTTTTGTAATTTTTATATGACGATGTAATGAAAACATATAAATACAGGACGAGATTAGATTTTTGCAATTTATGTTTATATTGTAATTACACTATAGAATAAATCATTTGATTTGGTCTATTTAGAGGAACATGCAAAACAGGCTTCTTAAGTTCTTTTCCTGTCGAAGATAGACGATGAACAACTTGAAAACCAGCTTTGAAATAATAAAGCATGAATACACATAAACCAGAATATGCTTACGCATGGTCAATCACATCCATTTTCTCACAAATTGAATAATACCATCATTTTGTCCTTGTACCAAAGAAAAGAATAATGACATTCATTAATAATGGTTGTTTGGTATAGATATTAATAGAAATGATGAACTTTCAAATATATAAATTGACCATGTAACAAGACTAGTGTATTGTTTGGAACTTTGATAAATTACTAATTTCCATTCTCCTTTGTGTCTCTTCTATTCACTTTTTTGTTAATCATATCCTAAACCAGCAATCTTCTGTCCCGCTAGCACACAAAAAATGTTAATTTTTGTGTCCTGCTTCTTATTTTATGATATCCATTTAGCATCCTTTCTAAAATAATTTGATATTAGTCACCAATTTCATGCTAAGCGAAGCATATATTGGAGAGCCATATCAACATATGATTTAGTGGAGAATATTTCGGTACTCTATAATACTGATATTTTATTGGTTGTAATTTTTTTTTTATCAATTTATAAAACCTATCAAGCGACCTCGAATTTCCAGTTAAAGCATTAAATGCCCTCATATGATGCATAGCATAGGAAAACAAAACCTACCGAATAAATCCTATAATTACTAAAATCACAGCAAAAACATTAAAAATTATAGAGTAATATTAAACCACAACTTCACGCTTTTCAAATAATATTGTTATAGTGTATGTAAGATTATTTATTAAATTAATATAATAAAGCAAAAATTAGATTTGTACTATTCATTGCCAAACCTCAAGTTTGGGGTATATCTAATTTGACTTTATTAAAACGCAAGTATCTCTTAGTCTTTAAAACTTTCAAGTAACATTAAAAAGTTGAGAGTAAGAGATTAGGGTATAGTTTTATATTAAATTATAATGATTGTTTCTGAATGTAAATAAAAAATAAAAAGAAACCCTAATCATTCTTTCAATTTTCCATCTACTCATCTTTTCCTGTTTTCTCATTTATTGAATAGGGGTGGTTTGGGCCATTTTTTTGTCCTATAATCATCTATTTACATTGTTTTTTATCTCATTTTATCTAAATACGTGGTTTTTCTACATAGATCTAGTTTTTCTTTCAATTTTTTTCGTGTTTTCGTTGTCTGCGTACGGCAGTGTTTTGTTCGTCGTTTAATACGGCGTTGTTTAGTTTCCTGTCTTGTTGTGGTATTCGTTTGGTTCAAATTAGTAGATCAGTTTCGATCCATTATAGATTCAATCAAGACTTAGGCGTCAACATTACAAATCCAGAAGCATGGGTATTCCGGTCACTTTGATTTTGTTACATTTGTAAACATTATGCTATTAACTTAGGTGCTGTGAGTTTATTCGCAAATTCATTCTTTTCCATTTTTAACAATGTTGAATTTGTGTTATAGTTAATGTATTTTACCAATTTGAATGAATGAATATCTTTTTTAATCAAAATAATAATAATAATAAAAAGAAACTGTCGTTAAGTTCTCTAAAAGTAAAAATGGACCATGTATCAAAGTAACAATAATGGAAGTTCCATTGTGAAGCAAGAAGTCATTTGAAAACACGAGCAACTTTGAAATGCTTTATAAATCTGTTCCTCGTCATCAAAACATAAAACTAAACGCAAATTTTGATTGTAAATACTGTTAGAGATTTTGCTTACAAATACATGCATGGATTATGTCAATCAGATTAAAGCAAAATATGAATGGAATATAAAATGTTTGTTTCCAAAGAAATACCTTATACAATAATTAAACATATAGTGTTGCATTTTCAACATCTGATATCAAAACTATTCCTCTCATAACTTCCAATAAGCTTAAAATATATATATTTAAACAAACATAAAAAATAAAAATAAAAACAGTTAAAGCCAAACATAAAGGTTCAAAATAATAATAATCATGTTTGGTTGGAGAGAAAAGCTGATCATCCACTCCTTAATACTTTCAGAATTCCAAACTTTGTCAACTCTATCTAATTCTGACGTACGAAGGATATATACTACAAAGCAGCTACAGGTTGGTCAACATAAAAATGCCCCTTCTGAAGAGAAATCTTTCCGTTTCAATGTCCACTGAAGAATGAAGACGAAAACTTCTATAGAAAATCAGCAGCCTCAGAAGACTTGAGACTCAAAATCTACTGTTTTCGTTTGACTGTACACCATTTATTTCAGATTGATTAATTGGTGGAAAAATAGCCGAGTAAGATGAAGAATATTCCAGGTGCTCACAGGCAAAGTTGTCGACCTTTTTATTGAAATGACCAATTTACCAATTCATTCATCAGCATAATTAGATAATATATAGAATATTCTAGATATTCATGACAAAAACTTCCAGGATTTTGTTGGTGTGATCGTATATTATGTAGTCAACAAGAGATCTCTTTATGAGCTCATAATTCCGTGCAATTCGTTTAGTTTTTTTTGCATAAAATTATTGTTGGAGGGTATTGAAATCACCTCTTTTTTTGCGAGCGGGGATGAAATTAGTTAATCGCTTTATAGTTTGTGATTTTCTTTTAAGTTTAATGAAAAGTAATCTATCTTCTTACTAGTGTTATTTGGGAACAGGGCAGGACAACCCGGCCCCTGCTCTCCACGGGCTTTTAGGGAGTTGATTTTTTGTTTTGAGTAATGCTACACATTCATATAAATTTAACTGAATTTAGTCAAAATTCAATGGTAATTATTGAATAAGTTAAAATGATAGAGAATACTCATTTATTTAAGAGTTAATAATAATGTTAACTCATATTGTCAAAAAATTTAACTAAAAAAATATGAGTATCTAGTATTTATCTTTTTGTTTTTATACTCAGCTTTAAACTTGTTTTGAGCTCTGCTTAATTGGTTATTCTAACTTGGTGTTGTCTGAGGGCCCAAAAGGAAAGGCTTTAATGTTAACCGGCCTAAAATGAAGCCCAGCATGCTCTTAGGCTCAAAATCCTGTTGGGCCAAATGGAAGCCTCAGTCCACTCGAATGAAGACTTAAAATTGGGATAGGACTTAGGACTAAACTTTTCTTAATTCGAAGTTTTTCACACAATTATTTTGTTGAAAAAAATTGTGACGCCTCCGTCAAAGATGAGTAAGTTAGACTCATTTTTGTTCTATGAAAGTCTAATTTATATAAATTACAATTTCAACCATTAAGATGTCTTCAATTTATGAAATTTAATATTATAATTAAAATGTGTATTTTAAGACTTAAAAAGTTACGAAATTAAATTATGACATTTTATAAAGTTTATCTTACAAAGAATTTCTTTATTTACATCTAAATATAATTTTCAAAACAATATTGTACATATTATTTTGACTGTCAGATTATCAAATATTATGTTTATAATCACAAAAAGAATATGCACAATGTAGGGGGAAAAGCGTAAAAAAGTTAAAATATAATTTCATTTTTTTTTTGTAGAACAAGATAATTTCAATTTTAAATATGAAAGAAAGCGCTACTAAGGTAAGAGAGTTTGGATTCTCTCTCAAATACTAAGTTAATGTAGACATAGAAAAGTGCTTACACACTTCCACAAAGAGAGTAGCCATTAATGAATAGTAATCTCTTCCTTTTTTATCCATTAAAATTTGGGGTACAAAATAATAAGGTTATTATTTTTCTCTTACAAATCTCATCTCTCTTCCATTGAATTTCCAACCCCACCCCCCCAAAAAAAAAAAAAGAAAAACCACCATTAAGTCGAGTAAGCGGAAAGGAAATATCATACGCAAACCAAGGACACAAGTACATTTGGTATGTAATGTCCACTCGCCCCAAAACCCAATTCCCCATGACCCAGCCAATAATTAAAGTAGATTTAGCGGATTTTGTTTTGGGCCAGTGGCAAAAGTATCAACAGACACACAAGTTCTCCTCTTTTTTTTTCTTTTTTTTTCCAGAAAGAAAAATTTAGTAAAGATAACAGGGAGAGAAACAACCTTACATGTCTCTTTCAGCAACTAAACCATGCTTTTGCTTGTGAATAATGAATATTAAATAGAATCAACACTCACAAAAAGTGGAAAATAAAGAAAAGGTTGAGAACCGAAAGAGCCTAAAGTTAAAAACATGGGACGTGCTTTGTGTGAATTTGGTGTATCTAACAGAGGCAAGATACCAATCTTTGCATATTTGTAAAGTGAATAAACAAAGGTTTCATGAAAATGAACCATAACCATAACCGACCACAACACTGAGATAAAGGAGAAAAAAAAAGTGGGATCTTGGCGCAAAGGATAAACGCCGAATTTCATTACGCTGTCTCAACTCAACACAAGGAAATCAATTTTAGAATTTGATTGCCAACGATATCCCTTTCCATTGTTTGCCTTTTGAATTGTTTCTTGTCTTCTTTTTTCTTCATCTTGTCTCCCACGGTAATCAATGCGTCATTTGGTTTTAAAGTTTTTTAGTATCATTACTACTAGGATTAGCATGATACAGCTGTTGCTTGAAATCAAAGAAAAGAGAAACAGAAGTCTATTGTCAAACGAAACTTGGAATATTTTAGTTTCCGTGAGAATTTTTCTTACCTATTAATACAGTGAAAAGAATTTTGGAAATCATATTGCTATAATCTCTTGGGTCGGGCCCATATCACGTATTTATGTGGATGTTGAATCTTTCACATTCAAGTTGAGAGATTTTTTTTTCTTACAGTAGTTGAGAGATTTATTAGTAAGCGGTTGGTTAGAGGTTAACTGGCTCTAATTTTAATAGTCAAATCAAATGTTTAATTTCTGAAATTGTTATTATTGAAGGGTTTATAATTATTACACTTTTAAATTATAAAAAAAATTACTATCATTGTATGAGTTTGACACACACATACAAAAAAAGTTAAAATATCAAATACAATTATATCACTAATTAATTTTTCACTATTTATATTATATATAAAAGCATGGATAATAAAAAATGAATTATTTATAATACCATTCAATTTAATTTTAATAATAAATTTTTCATTTAATAAATTAATAACTTTTAAATATTTTTTTCAACTAAATTATCTCTTAAATTACGATAATTACATACTTTACTGTATTTTTTTCTACGCTTTTTTAAAATTAATTTTGAACTAGATTATTAATTTTAAATTATAAATTTGACAACTCTATTTTTCTATTTTTAAAATTTTATCTTTATAAAACCCTTTCTCATTGAAAAACATGTTAACCATGTTTAATATCTCTACAGGTTTTGTCTTTTTCTATTTATCAGGTTTTTTTAATTATGTGTTTCCATTAGCTTTTGTAGAGATGTCATAGTATTTTAATGTGACTGGGACTACCGCCTACAAGAGACTTTTGGTAGTAGTTATTACATTTTTTTCATACACATTCAATTATTTTAAATAAAATTAATTATTTTCTCAAATTTTCTTTAATTTATTTTTAAATTGAAAATGTTTTTATAAAAAAATTATTTCCTTATAAAAATTTTAATGATTAGTACAATACAAACATCAGAGTGGGAGATCAGATAAAGGGAAAGAAGGGGAAAGTGAAGAAATTTGCATTGAACTCGATCATTGGCAAGACCAGGACCATCAGGCCAAATACCTGATAGCTGAGAAAATGTGAATTCATTTCTGCGACCTGCCAAAGAATCACTGGATCAAGTGCCATTGACAGATACCCAACTTTTGTTCTTCCCATGTCTTCTGTTTGAAACTAAAAGTCTAAAACACTGACCACAATTAATGTTTAGACATGTTGTGGACCACTGTACTTGTATGAGTATCTCACTACCATTATGTAGTTGGATCCATCAAATATCCAATTGCTTCGGTTACAACGATCACTGAATCACTTCCATAAGTTGTTCTGTATAATTCTTTTATTATTATTATTATAATATAACTAGATATTTTTACACTTTTTAATCTAAAATTAATTCTTACACAAACATCAACTTACTTTGATCACAAAATATTTTCAACTGAGTTTCAAATTCATATGTTACAGACGGACCTAAAATTTGTTAGTTGAGGCAATGTGTACATAGACAAAAACGTAAGAATTTGTTTGGTTTTGACAATATTTTCTTATTTTCATTCTGTTTTATATTAATATTATATATCCAATCATAACTAATTAACTATCTATTTATCTATATATATATATTTACGTATTATAATTGCTTCCTACATTTTATCATATTTTTAAAATATTGTATTTTTTTCCATTTTAAATACTATAATAAATATTTCGATCAAAGGAAATTTTATAAATAAATATACAATGGATATTATAAGAGTGCACATCTACAATAAAAAAATTAAATTGAAGGTCAAATATTACAAACAACAAATGAAAACTCTTAAAAGAGATAAAACTTTTTCTAATGAATTAACTTATCAAATACCAATATATATATAATGAATTCAAAGTATACTACAAAAAAAAGCAATTTGATATTCATTTTTGACAGATAAAATACTCATTATGGCTTACTGTACTTGGTTTCACTGTTCTTACGTGTATCACTTTTGATAATAACTAAAATTATGTTTTCTTAAATATAGATTAAAATGTAAAGAAATCTCTTTAATTATAGATTAAATTTAAAAAAATTATATATTTTTAAATTTATTAATATGATTTTTTAAATAAATAAAATAATATATAATAATCTTTTTATTAATATTTTATTTAAATCATTAAAAAAAAATAATCACATAATTACATATGTAGTTTTTTTATTAATTTTATCTTAAATTATTAATATTTATTTTTTAAATCATATCTAAGCTTTTTTTTCTTACCTAATATCATTATTTAAACGGTCCTTAAAATTTTTTAACAATAGTATAAGATTAATAAATATTTTAAAAAATTGTCTTATAAATTATTTAAAAAATAAATATTAATAATTTAAAGTAAAATTAATTATAAAAAAAGCATGTAGTCACTAACTACTTTTTTGTCAATAATTTAAATAAAAAGTTAACATAAAAATTATTAATATTATACATTATTTTATTAATTTGAATAATCATATTAATGAATTTAAAAATACAATAAATAAATAAATAAACTTGACCCATTATTAAAAAAATTTCTTTATATTTTACCCTTTAATATATCACATGTGAAGAAATGCTTTTAATATCACCTATACAATTAAGCATAGCAATGGGGCTGGTAGGGGCAGGTTTTTGTCCACCCATAACCCGCCGTGCACTTCTTAAAAGAATCTTTAATTTGCACCGCAAGTTTTGTAACTAAAAACCCACACCCTACCCACAAAAAAATAATAGAACTCGAACCATACCCGCATATACTATATAATACAGAATATAATATAAAATTATTAAAAAAATTACTCATTGCATAAAAAATCTCAAGCTATATCAAGTATGAAATATACTCTTTATGAAATAATTGGGATGCGGGTAGGGTAGGGGTGGGTAAACCTTAAACCCAAACTCGTCACACTCCGCAACACAGTTTAAACCCACTCCACTCCACCCCTGTTGTAGGATGAGTTTTAAACCCACTCCATGCGAGTCGGGACTGATTAGATACTCGCATGAAGGGTTGAAATTGCCATCCTTGTATACAATATTTCTTGCGAAGGAAATGGTACACATAAAAAAATGATTATATAGAAAATGATAATCACTAAAAGAAAGGTTAATTTTCACTGTAAAAAAATGTTATTTTTATGTTTTCTCATTTTTTTTAAAGTGGCAGCTCCTAAAGTAGATTTGTCTATGATTACATAAAATTTAGACTAAAAGTCTATTTTAATTCTTCGTATTTGATTCTATTATCAATTTCATTTTTGATATTTTAATATTTTTAATTTAATCTCTGACTTTTATAAATTCATTTTAATTTGGTTCATTTGTCTGTGTATCTATTATCTACTGAATAAAAATGATGATGTGTCACTGTTAAAAGTAATGTAACATTCTTATTTTATCAACGTGATACTAAGTTAGTAACTGAATGGATTCTTTCACAAAAAAAATGACATTATTAATTAGCATTTATCTCTCTAAGAATGAAAATGACATTGTTTTTTGGTGAAATAATCCAGTCAGCTATTAACTGAGTATTACGCTGGCAAAATAAGGATGTCATATTACTTTTAATGGTAACACATCATCATTTTCATTCAATGAATAACGAACACATAGACAGAAAGACCAAATTGAAGTTAGTTTATAAATGTTAAAGATAAAATTAATAATTGAATTAAATATGAAGGATCAAAATAAAATTCTAATCTAAAATCTACTCATATGAACTCAATTTTTCAATTGAGTTAAATCTTATGATTAACATTATTATTTGAGTAATAATAGTTGCACATTTTCTTTCTTTCACATACTTCAAATATAGTGAGATAAAAGTTACACATATGTTATCACATCCATCTCTAACATATGAGTAGCATCCACCTTAACATATGAGTAGCATGTGAAAGAAAGAAAATTTACAATTATCATTTCTCTTATTATTTTCATCCCAGTCCATATATATCATTTCTCTTATTCTTTTTTATCCCATCCCATTTGCATTTAAATGGTGTGGGCCAAAATAATCTGTCAGAATAAGTGGGAGGGAAAGAAGAATAAGTAGAGGACCAAAGAAAGAAAGGAAAATTAGAATGGTACAAGGGCAACATGGTATCCATGTCGCGAGACAAGTTAAAAGGTCCCCATCTCTTAGGGGGACAAACGCTATAACGTGGATGTTTTGCACGCCCGGGCCACCCCAATTGGTGGCTGTTGAGATGTGAAGCACCTGGACCCTGTACCAACTAAAGGGTAGCTTGGATTGGACAGTGACCCATTACTACAATGCAATGTCTGTCTCAGTTCAACCACACACATAACATTCAAATCTGTGGAAAGCAAAATTAAAGAAAGGCCACTGTTAGAAAATGAACGTAGGATGCTCGTGATCTCTCCCAAAATTGGTGTCCATAAGCGAAGTAGACAGTTTGTTCACAAGTTAGAATATCTATTTCTGTATCTTTCTCTGATATCTTATCTGCACCACCACCACCACCACGCCCTTGAACATGCAACTCTTATATGTAGGTAGAAGTTATAGGCCTAATCTCTAAATCTTCGTTTTTTTTAATTAAAAAAAAAACTAGGTCCACAACTCTAAATCATTTCTTCTTTAGGCAATAATAATGAAATTAAAATTGGTGTCATGGGCTTGGAGCTAAGGAGGTAGAGGTCGGAACGGGCCAACTCAATCTGACCCAACACGTTATCGACTTCTCTTATGGGAGTCAGCCTGTGTTGGTCAAATTTATTAACGGGTTAAGAATATGATTAATTTGGATGTGGCATGCCTACTTGTTAACATGCTAATTTTTTTTAAATTTTTAATAATTTAAATTTTAAAAAATGTGTGTGTATAAATATAATATGAAGTTATTAATTGATCTTTTTAAATTACTTTTTAAATATTTTTAAAGATTTTAGTTTAGTATAAGAATTAAATAAGTTAAATACTTATGTTATTAGGCTATTAACTAAGAATATTTTAGTAAAGGAGAGTTATTTTTTAAAAAAAAAAATTAAATCATGGGCCAGCTCAATCTAACTTGCTTAACCAACGGGTTAAACGAATTAGACTTTACCAATTTAGAGTAGTCGCAAGTTAAGTATTAAATTCATCATGACCCTTTAAGGAAGTGAGTTAAACTGGACGCTCCACAAGTCTTAAGCCATTTACCAAGTTCTATAAGGAGCTCATAAATTAAGTAATGCTTGAATCAATGAAACTGCATCTTCTATTCAAAAATCTCTATAAAAGGAAAGCAATGGCAGAAATTCCATTCCCCACAAGTTTCCAAAGTTCATGCCAGCTCCCTCTAATACGTTACAAAGGGATGGAATTTATTAAGGTCAAAACCATAACGGGTTTGAGGAGGATGAGGAAGTAACCAAACCCGTATCTTGGTGTCTTCCAAATGTAAATAATGCAATGCTAACCATTCATTTATATCCTTTTGAGATACCCTGTCACAACATAGGAAAATCTACATACACCAGCAGAACATCTGATCTCTCCTGTTTCCATATTTTCCTTTGAAATATATCAAGCAATCTAGCATTATTCTAATCACCAGCTCAAGTGTTGTAACAAAGTTCCTTCTATTATATATCTCGTTGGAAACGCAGTACACACACGAAAAGTTGAAAAGAAATGGCAGAGATTCTTTTAACACTCTGAAAAATGCATTCGAAACATCAAACAAAAGTAACCATGCACACTACACGATAACAATACCAAAAGGACAATTCATGATCAACTTCAGGTACAGCCGCACACACCCCACAACCCTAGTGTACATGACAAAGCAAGTGAGAACTAAAATGACATCCCTCTACCGATAGAAAGAACGATGCATTCAAATTCTGTAACCTTGTTCATTAGTAAAGATTTTAGGATAACTTTTAAAGATATCCCTCCCACAAGAAGTTTTTTCACCAGGTTCAAGTAGTGACCTGGGGATTGGGAACATTGCTAGGGAGCGTTTGGGAAGAAGAATCTCTCCGAGAAGAACTTCTCCAGAACCCAGTACTGTAAAACCTATCCCACATCTCCTTCTCCAGCGCCTGCACCTCCTTGTCAAGCTCCACCGAATTCAGGGACTTGATATCAGACGCGTCGTTGGCACACATGGGGTGAATCCGAATGCCATTCTCGTCGCAGCAGCCACACGAACAGTGTTGGCGTTTCGGCGGCAAAAGCCCCTCCTTGATCAAGTGCTTGCGTCTCTTCTTCCTCAGCACTCGCCGGCAGAGGCCTGCAGGGACCTTGTAGATAGCCAGAACCAAGAAATTCACAAGCCCACAAGGGCAGCAGCAACATACGGCGACACACTCCGCGGTGGTTCCTCCCACTACCTCTCCGACACGGGTCCCACCCTTGTACGACTGGCTCTGCAGCAAGGGTTGCCGCCGGTTCGACGACGCCGGTCGGAGGACAATCTTATTGGCCATACTCGTACCTCTTATAGCTGATCTTGGTGGGGTAAGATTGATCAACGATATAATAAGAAAAAATTAAAACTTTCCGCGACAATGAACGAGTTTTGATCTGGGTTTTCACTGTTAGGAGTGATTGGCCCTGTTTCTCTGACTTCTTTCTTTGCAATAGATATACCGTAGACGTATAAGAAGATCCTTCTGGTTTTAGAGAAACCCAAAAGAGAATAAATCAAAATCAGGTTCAGATAATCAATCCCCACGATCTTCAAAAATCTTGAATACTGATTTCCTTCCACGATGAACTGAAACAGAACAACCCAGGTGTCGGGAAATTCTTGGATATTTTTTTTTTGTTCCGGGTGGGTGTGGATCCTCAATTCCAGAAGAAAGGAAGGAGAAAACCAAGGCCAAGACAAAGACCCACACCCCGTTTCATATCAGAGCTCCGTAATGGGTTCCTCCATAGCAGCACCCCCAGTCCCAGAGGAGGAGGGAGAGGAAGATGATGGTCGAGGGATTGAAAAGAAAAAAAGAACAAGAAATTGGATGAGGCCAGATGCAGAGATTGGACACGACAGGGTGGTGCGCTTGTGAGCGTTGAAACTCGAAAGTAATATAGCAAAGCAAGAGCCACCGAACCAGCGAGACTTGCGGTGGTAACCAATTTTAGGATAAAGATAATGATTTTGACGAGGAAGGTTTGGGTGGCACTGGGTTTGAAGAGGCAGTGATGCTGGGCTGGATTGTTGCTTAACGTCCTACGATTGTGGGACAACAGCCTCAGCCCTCGGGACGTAAATAAATGGGTGTGTGTGTGTGTGAATTGTGATGTGAAACGAATTTGAGTTAAGAGATTTTTATTTTGGGTTGGGGATGAGTGGAATTTGGATGTGAGGTATAACATTACATTACGGCAGGGCATTATTACTCTGACGTAAATATATAGCTATCAATTTAGAATTAGGAAAGGCTGCAAGCCAAAATGGATATATACGTGAGAGCAGCTGAATGGCAGAGAAAGACGGGGAGGGAAAAGAAGAAGAGGACTCGTAATTGGACTCTTCACGTAACCCAAAAAATAACGCCGTTTTTTCCCCCTCGTCTTCCACGCGTCCGGCTCCGGCCCGGAAACAGAAGTGTGATCAAACTGGTAAAAATATTAATAAAATAAGATTTAATTTTAAGATAATGTTTAGGAATAGAATCTAATTTTGATCTAAGTATGAAGTTTTTTATTTTAAATTTAATTATGTGTTGATATATTATTAAAAAAATAATTTTTAACATGTCTATTATTATAATTAAACTTATTTAATGACTAATGATAGACAACACATTAATAATGTGAAATTTACAAGTATCAACATTAAATTTTTATAAATAAAAAAACGAATCATTGCTAATTTGCTATCCTATTTAGTATTTGAAGTTGCTTATTTGACTAATCTTTAACAAACATATTCGTATTAGTTTTTCATTGAAAACTTTTTTTATCACAGTAAGAGCTGATAACAGGCTCAGTTTAGATCTCAATTTTATTAATTTTCAATAACCAAATACTTCACTAACATTTTATATAAAATTCTGTCGAAAACTAATTCTGCGATCAAGTGCAGTAACAACAGTGTTACATTAATTTGTTGGTAATTTATACTAAATTTTTTAAATAGTTTAATTAAAATTGCTCAATTGTAATTAATGTTGTGACAACCCGATTATCCAAAAAAATAAAAAATGTTGTAACAACCCTGAGGCGGTAAGTCTTGGCATAAATGGTCCAAATGTTTATTGACAATATAGTTATGGTTCAACAATTATGAATTATCTGATGGCAGCTTTGCAATCACAAAAAATATAATAAAAAATCACCGTTAAAGGTGACCAAATTGAAGATTCCAAAACAAAACCCTCTCACTGTTGTTAGAGATAAGCTTCTCTCTTCTTTTCAAGTAAAGATAGATGAATGGATTTAATCTTATGAATAATGCATAGATTTATTTTATTTTGTATTAAAATTTAACTTTAAATTATTATGTAAATGCACATAAATAACTTTATATTCCTAATAATTGTCTTATCAAACCCAAGTAATAAGAGAGCTCAGAAAAAATATTGAATCCGAGAGAGTACAAGTACAAACTTTCTTAACGACATTGTTGATCGTGTATATGCCGAGTCACACACACTGTCACTTAATTGAAGTTTGAGAACCACAATTAGCTGAAGCGGTGAGTACGATTTAATTTAGCAGTCGAAGAATCTCTATAATTTTAGAGGTTCAAATTTGTGAAAAAGTTATTGTAAGGAAAGATAAATTTAATTAGTTTTACATTTAAATAGTATAAAGATATTTGGACAAAGACTAAAATTAGAGTCTGAGAGTAAAAGCTAAATATAATTGACAAAAATATAACTCAATTTATATTATCTTTCTTTTTTTAATAAAAAATGGTTTGTAGTTTCACATTACAAAGTTTATGGAATATTTGTATATTGTAGCCTACTTTAGTATAATATATGTAATGTTTTAATTGTGTGATAATTATACATTTTTAATAATTTAGATCAAATTTAATAATATCCTATGATTATTACTAAGTAAAATATAATGTTATTAAATAAAGCTAAATAGTTATTTGCTTAAATGATAAATAAATGTTGAGATAAAAATATGTTCTTTAGAATCCTACTAAAATGTTAAGATAAAAATATGTTCTTTAGAAATTAAAATCCTACTAAAAATTTGAGATAATTAAGAGGCTAAATCTATTAAAACTAAACTATAAAATGTGGTTTAATCCATAAGACAAGATTAAACAAAATCAAGTCGTGTTTTTATTTAATAACTGAAATTGTGTAATAATCACTTTAATGGGCATATAGGGCCCCCAAAAAAGATAAAATACAAGTGGGCATATCATATATCATACTCAGTGTATGGATAAAACACCAAATTGATATTCCAATATTATGATAGGGAATTCAGCTTTTCATAGATCAAATGTTAATCAAAATAATTAGGTAACAACAATAACATAAAGACTTCCACAATTGTTTAAAACACATAAACCAATGAATGCGTGTCACGTCCTATAAGGCGGGGCCTTTTAACTTAGTGGTCAAGCATGTCTAATAAGTAATAAGATCATTTTAGCTAAATGTACCTAAGATCATACCTTATTTTGTCTTTTCCTCTTTCATTTTGTTGCCCAAGAACCTAAGATCATAATCCTAATAAACTCAAACATGTAAATCTTTCGCTAAATCTGAGAGAGCAAGACATTTATTTGTGTTCTCTGCTATTAGCTTTCTATTTTTATTTGATGGTGTGGTCAATGATGTCTTAATTAGCTTCTACATATATTTAATTATCTCTCCAATGAAGTAGCGCCTCAACCTCAAATAACTGGAGTTGATAGAATATGTCAGACGTCAGTTGGCTTAATTAATGATTTTTTGTTATATAAAAATTGCAATAACTTCTGATCAAATCACATATTTATTAGTAAGGATTGAGTTTTAACAAAAGGAGAGTGAGTTCAGTTAAGTCCCATTATATAACATACAGTCATGAATCAAAAAGAATAAAATTAATAAATTTGTTACGTTTAATAACTTATCACATGCATGTCTTCACTCCTAAATTAACTTTTTAAGGTTTTTTCCCTTTTTATTTATAACAACACTATTGGACATACTAAAATAATGCACTTAAGCAACAATTAATTAAAATAAAATTATATATATTTGTGTAAACCAAGGTATCTCCTTGTCCAGAAAGTAATAGACTAATCTTACGGGATACGATCAGGTGCGTGACGCGATGACCCCTCTCAACTATATTTTCTCCATACACACCGTTCTAATGATCAAACTTGAGACAAGATGTTTAAGGTGACCGAGCCTTTTTTACTCGGACCAAACCAACGCAAGTTGGTTATATATATATATAATACATTTTTATACTGAATTTTATAAAATACCAAAAATAAATTGAAAATGATTATCGATATACTATATATTAAAGTTGGCTTATGGATTGAGGGCCTTCAAAGTTGTCATTTTGAATATTTTTTTCATCTCATGATTGATTAATTTTTTAAATCTCTACTAATTAAAAATATATATAAATTTACACAAATTATTATACATAAATTTAGACATAACATTTATTGAATATCCACTCATTAACATATATAAGTATTTATATAAATTTTGACATATGAACTTTAATATAGTCTTTTATGCTACACAATTCGGGTGTTTGTGGTTTGAATTTGTTTGATTTTGAAAAAAAAATATCATCATTACCAAACTAATCAATTTTCTTATATTAAGAACTAATGAGTTTTTTTTTAATTAGAGAATCGAACCAAATCAAACTATTCATAATCGATTTAGTTTGATTTGGTTCAATTAATTTTTGGCTAAACATTTGTTTATTTGAAAAGATCCATACACAACTTCACTTTTTTTTATGGCCCAATTAAAAATAAGTTTACAAAAAATTCCTAATAAAAAAACATCGCTGATAGTAATAAACAATAAATTCATCTACAAATATTTATGGAAACAACAACAAATTGAATTATAATCATTTATAAGTATTTAAATTATAAAAAAAATATGAATAATTATATGAGTTTGATTTAGTTTAGTTTCATAAATAAAAATAAAAAATTAAACCAAACTCATTGGTTTTCATAAAAAGAAAATCAAACAAAAATCAAAATTAATTGGTTTTGTTAAGTTTTTGACTTTTCAGTTTAAATCAGTTTGGTTCAATAATGAACACTCTTATTATACAATTATGATTAAAAAAAATTCTTACTTCTAATTTAAGCTACACAATCACAAGAAAAAATTTAATATGCAAAAGCTTTTTTAAAAAATATTTTCTCTAAAGTTAAATCTTTTTACATATTGTCCGTTTCACTTTATTACTTAAGCTTATCATATTAAATATTATATATTAAAATTAGATCCTGTAATTAAGGCCTTCTAAGTCGTGATTTTGAACAATTTTTTAACTTGTGATTGATTATTTTTTCAATTTTCTACTTATTAAATTGAAAAGTTAAAAAATTGAATTTTGGGAACTTCATTGATAATTTTGGGAACAATAAATTGAACTGCTCTTTTTACCAAAAGTAGCTGTTGCAGCAATCAAATTTAAGGATAATGTTTATGGCAAAATAGAGAACAACAAAAAAATAAGTTTCAGTTGAAAGAGATACAAAAAGATGATGTTTATGAAAAAAAAAGTCACAAAAAGGAGAAATTTCAATTAAAAATGATAACCACCTGGTGCACCATTACGTGATTTTTTTTTTGGGGAGGGCAGCCCCTATGAAGCTCTGCCATATTAAAAGATACACATTTATACAAATTATCATACATAAATTTAAATATAATATTTATTGAATCTCTACTTTTTAATAAATAATTATATTTATATAAATTTGGGTGCATAAATTTGGACTAATCTCTTATGCAACATAATTATAACAAAAAATTTTGTGTATTTAATTTGTTATAAAATTATAATAAAAGATTAATATACAAAAACTTTTCAAAATCTATTTTTTAAATTTAATTTTTAAACATATCATTCGTTTCACTTTATCACTTAAATTCATTACATTAAAATTTATAGAATACTAACAAAAAAAATACAGCGCGTGCTGTCAAGTTATATACTGAAACTCGCTGGTTTTCTCGTGAGCGCTGTTTTGTTATGGGACACGGAACAGAGGAATTTTGCCTGCTCCTTCTTCTATGTTATCTGGTGCTGTGCTCGTGTGTGCTCCAGCCCACCTCTGACACGTGTTACGTACGATGTAGAGGGTTGACTAGTCATCTCTGAGAGAGAGAGTGTCCACGTGTTGGGCCTGACACCATCCATCAGCTACTAGACGTTTTCACATGCATACATCAAATCAGAATCTCCTCTTCTACAGATCTACTACTCTCTTTTGTTTTCTTCTTTCTTCTTTTATGATATCATTCATTCTTGCCTTCTCCTCATATTTATACGGCATTACATTGAGTATTTTAAAGAGGTACGAGATATTAATTTGATTTTTTTAATTATTTTTAATATTAAATTAATTTTTTGATCTTTTAATAATAATAAATTTAATGTTAAATATAATTTTAAAAGATTAATTTAACATAAAAAATTATATTAAATATCTATTTTGATATTAAAAATTATTAAATAATAAACTAATGTCTTATATACCTTTAAATGGCTAATTTGAATATTAACTCAATTAGTTTTATTTCCAACATGATGTATAAATTTATTATATTAAATGTGTATAATTTTTTAAATTATAATATATTAAATATTTTTATATCAAATTTTCAATTAAATTTATGTAAAAATAATTTAATTATTTTTTAATTTAATTATTTCAGAAAAAATCATTAAAATTAATTTTTTATAAAGTATTTAATATATCTAGTATCTAGTATCTAGTAATGTAAAAAAATAAAATAATAACTATAAAAATATATAACTTAAAATAATTTTAAGGTTAAAAATATTTTAAATCAAATTTTAATTATAATATTTAGTCATTATAATAGAAAATAAGTATAATTAATATTTAATTAATTTAAAAAATATTAAATATTAAATATGCTATAATATATAATCTTTATTAATTACACTAATTAATAGGTAAATAAGTAATTAATATAAAATTTAAAATATTAAAGTAATTAAATTTATCACTTAAATAAAATAAAATCAACTATAATTAAAATTTAAATTGGATTTAAACTATTTAAATAAATTTTGAATACATAAAAAATAAAATTATATTAAAAGAGTATATAAAAATTTAGAAAAAAAAATTATATATAAGTGACATATGATATTAATCTTACTTACATATATTGTATTTTATATAATAATATATAGATATATAATTTTTTGTCAATTTTTTTATTTACCAAAACACTCTTTTCCCCCATACAATCTGTCTAATCAAAAAGAGATTTGTGTAAATTTTTTAAATAACGAAGAAATCTATTTATAATATATTAATTCAAGCTCCAAACCTGTATGAAAGCCAAATCAGCAAAGCTAAACTCTGTGAAATCTCCACGTCAGATCCTATGTTATTCTTTTTTGACACCTCAGCGTACACCTTCATTCTCCTCCTACTAGCCATCTCTCTAACTCTTTATTCTCTTTCACCCTGCTTGGTCTTCTACATTATAGCTTCGGTTACTGAATTGAAATCTTAAAGCAATTCACCGCTTCGAAAGCTAAACTGATCATCACCTAGTCCATGTACGTTAACAAGCTCCGAGAACGCGATGACACTCACTCGAAACTTGGCGAGGATTTCAAGGTGATCTCACCACTGACGACCTGCCAGAGAACTGCTTGCATTTCTCGCTGATTTTCGAATGCAATAAAAATGAATTACCAGGTTACCGAAGGCTGCGATTCTGACCCATAAGAGCTTGATCACTAACGTGACTCAACAGGTGTACGAAGAGAATCTGAACCTGTACTTGAAGCCAAAAGACGTTTTGTGGTGCTGGCACTGGCGAAGAACCCGATGGTGGCGGAGTTTGACTTGAGCTCGATTCGGGTGGTGTTGTAAAGGGCTGCCCCATTGGGGAAGGTACTGGAGGAGGTTCTCCGGAACAGGGTGCCTCATGAAATTTTAGGAATGGTAAGTACCAAATGAATGAGCAACAGCAGTGGTTCAATCCTCATAGCGGTTTATTCCTCATATTCAGGTATGTTGTATACTCAGTGACTTCTCAACTGAGACTGTGATGAAGCTCATGCCATTGATAAAACCCATTGTTATCTTTGTAACCACACTAACTAGCTTCATTTTGTTTGTATACGTCCCCAAAGGCCCATCTTTTCAAGAAGAAGAATCCATGCCTCGAAGCTTTGTTATGTGGCTTCATGAATGCAGGTGACTATGGCCCTGCCAACGGACCCATTAAGACCTTATTCGCATCTCCCAATTTCTGAAACAACAAATGGTCCTTCCCTTCTACGCCTTCCGCCCCAGTCACTTGCAACTGTAAGTCTACCTGTGATGTCGTATTTTAATTATTCGCTTTTTAATCATTTTTTGCTTCTTCTGATGAATTTGCATCCATGTCAATATGTGTTAGTTTGGGGGAAGAATCAGAACCACATGGGTTTTGAGTGAAATCAGAAATGAATATGTATGTTTAAATTATCAATTTTGTTTTTCTGTTTGCCTCTATCTTTGGATTTTCAATTTTGTAGACTCGCTACAACCCATATGTTGTAAATTATCTCAAATTTTCATTTATGTGTATATTCAGTTTGGGTTTGATGTGACCTCTGACTATTTCCCCCTTTTCTTAATTAAGTGTGTTGAATAAATAACATTGCTCAGTTTCATTTGATGTGTTATCTCCAAATGTTCGTAGATGAATAATGTTTGAGCACAAACATGGTGCGGGATCCCTATGACCACTGTTGCTGATGCCAATTTCACATGTGTTGGTGTTGTGCTCAACATTACTTTGCACAAGGTACAGGTTCCCTTTTCTTATTTCTAGCTATTTTTTTAATTAATGGCAATATACTAATGCAAGTGGGATTTAGTTTTTTTCTACTAAATTATAATCTATTTTTAGGAAAGTCAAATATACAATGAACGTATGTTCAAAAGAATAAAAAGGAATCAGATTCTGTTTGTGTTTTCCCCCAAGTTGAGCAAGCTAACAACCCAAGACAAGTATTATGGGGAAAATATAAGAAAGGTGTTTAGATTAGGTGAGATTGGATTCAAAGAAAAAATAAATTTTGCTATAAATTTCAGTATAAGATCGTAGGACCTTGACAACTTTTGTATTCTGTTTCCTTCTTTATGGATAGGCATTTTGAAGATTTTTTCTCAAAATAATGGCAAGTACGACTTTGCAATTGTTCCATTTCTTGCTGAAGTCTTCAAGGTGCTTCACTTATAATTTTGGCTTCACTTATAATTTTGGCTAAACAAATTATCTTATAGAACTACGTTTTAAATTGCCAATTACAAAATTTTATTCAGTTTCCATGTTATGTTATCATGCCACTTATGTCCTTTAGTTGACATTGCATCTACAGGTTGCATATGAGAACCTACAGACAGATTTATAAAATTAGTAATATATATGTACACAGAAAATATTTTTGGAGCATTATAATCTTATGGAAAATGTACCTGAATTGGGAGGGTAGGGTGGTGCTCATCTTCAAATTAGGCAACACCATCTAAAAATATAAAAAAAATCTTCCAAAAAAAAATTATATAAAGATCACCTAGAACAATTATTAAATATATATGATAAACATTTTGTAAAGTTTATCAATAATATTTAACGCATACTGTTATAACAATTATTTCTCATTTTCACCTAGAATTTGGAAGCATCTCAATTAGTAGATGAAGAGACTTTCTTGCTTTGAACAACACCATCTATAAAAATAGTTTTAAAATAATGCAAATAACCAATGAGAGTTGCATATCTGTCACCAAGGAGTCCGCATATGCCAACACATTGTTTTCCCCATAGTATTAGCACAATGTTTATTTTAAATTATATGTGAAATGTTTTTCATGCATTATATATATCAAAGTTAATTACTAATCTTATTGTAACAACTTTTTATTATATCATTCTTATAAAGAATGTACACATAATTATAATTTTTTTTTTATTTTCTTAAAAATATATAATATATAAAGTTACCCGCGCAACGCGCGGGTTTGCATCAGTTTATATAAAACCAAAGAAGATTAAAGTACCTTACGGAAATCAGTATCTGGACAAATTCATATCAATAAAGATGTGGCTTCTTATAATTACATGATTTCGTAATTTAAAATTCCAAACTTATACAAGTAAGCGTCAATAAATATGGCAGCCTTTAAGGCTTAAGCAGAAAGGACAAATAGGAAGAAGAAGAAGAAAACTTAAATATGAATGTAGAAAGTATGAGATTATGTTAGTAATTATTATCAGTATTTAAGGTGGATTGTCTATTATTTATTAATTATTATTTATATTTAATAAATTTTTAAATATTTATTATAAAATTAATAATTAATAAATAATTAATAATTTACTTTAAATATTAAATATATTAAAATGTTATAACAATTTTCACAAAAATAAAATGAAAAATAAGTCTAGACAAATTATATTCTAGATAGAAAAGGAAAAAGAAATTTTTATTTTTTATTTTTTATAAATCTCTTTGTTTTTAGTGTTCGCTACTTCCGAACCATGGCATCTATGTCTTGACATCTTCCTCAATGTCATAGGACTCGTACCGCCCTCCATTGACACGGAGCCCTGAGTGCGGTAGTCATAGTTAGCCAATTGCTGATCTTTAATTGGATTGCACGAGTATTCATTATATGCATTTGTGACTGTAGTAACGTATAGGCTATCTGGTATTTTTTTCTTTTTTCTTTTTTGGTAAATGGTTATCTAGTATTTGGCTTGATGGTTAAAAAACTTCATGATTTTTTTCCGTACACAAAACTTCATGATTTATTAAAGAAATTTTGATTTATATTTGAGTAGGAATATCTTCTGACTCCCTCCTCTATAATACATGAATAAACTTTTTTTGTTCGGAAATTCCGATTTGATCTCTCATCTTAAGGGGATGATTATCTTTCTAATCCCCATCTAAGTTGTGTTGAACCTCACTTGCCATTACATCTAAAAAACATTAACTTACACATATCTGTGTGTCTTAATCGTTGATAGTTGATAGGGGTAAATTTTACCAATAAAAAATTTATTTGGGGTAAATTGTTAACAGTTTTGTTATAAAAAAAATTTAGAGAGTAAATAACACCAATCAAAGTTTTTTTTTGTTATCAATTAAAATTTCTAATTTTTATAATAATAAATTACACTAGTTAAAATTTTGAGATATAAATTGCACATAAAAAAGTTGAGACATTTTTTTAATTTATTATATATATATAAATTCCGCTGTTTTCAGGGATATTTAAAAAGAAACAACTAGATATTATATATATATACGTCACATTTTTTTTAACTATACTTTTAAATAAATTATTTATACATTTTCCTAACTTTTTAAACGAGCTATTAGCTATAGATTACAATTTGATCATGTTCAAATATATCTTTTGAACAAGTCAAGTACTGTACAATTTCATGTACATTTGTGCAACAATATTATTTTATCATGTCTGTTTCATACTTTAGTGTAAAAAGGGGCAAAGTTGCATTTTCTTATAAATTGGTGAAAAATATAGACGGTGAGCAAGTATTTAATCATGATTTTTTTTTCTGGGTTAACTTATATTATGAAATATTTTGGATTAGCATGCTAGAGAGGGGCCACGCACTTGGCATGGATACCACATACTTAACCAATTTTGTCACGTCAACTGAATTCATGGTTTCTATAATTTGAGTGATGACGATATCAGAATCAGAACCCAAATATCATGTGGCTAATCCAAACCCCAACTCGGTTCTATTTTGACTTCTAATAAGTGAATTCTTAGTTCTTCTTCTATGTGTTGGAAGCATTATTATTAAAATCTATTAGATTGGTGAATCAGTGAATTAGGCAAGTACTTAGTTTGAATAATTAGTTAAATTAGATGTATTTTAAAATTGATATGAATTAGTCTGACTCAGTTGATTTGAGTTAAAAATTAATAAATTGATTAGTTATAAAATTTTAAATAAAATTTTAAATTTTTAAAAAATTATAACTTTTAATTATTTATTTAATTTAAATTAATCATATATCTATTTTATATAATTTTTTAAAATTTACGTCATGTCGATTTTAATTTAAAAAAAAATTTATTTTTTAAATTATGATTATTTTAATAAAAATATTAGGACTTTTTTTTTTATAAATTAAAGGTTAAATTTTTTTTTCTTAAAAGTTTTTATTTCTCTCAAAATAAAAATATTTTAATTATTTATAATGATAAATATTATTATATGTAGTATATATTTATATATATATATGTATTTAAATATTTATTTAATTTTATATTATTCAATTAATAAATTACTGGTTAAATTAACAACCTATTAATTTTATACTCTAACTAAGTCGACTATCAAAATGAAAGAATACTTACATCACATCAATTATAATTATTTAATTTATATATTGGACCTATTAAATCATATGGTAATAACTACTTTAGTGCAATAAAAAATCTATCGTTTAGAGAGAGAAAAAAATTATCTTTAATTAACTCAAAAATTTCAACAGACAATTTGAAAATGCAAAAATTTGAAACTTTATTAATCTTATAATTTCTATGATTTTAAAGTATTTTTTATGCTTTTAGACAGAAGGTGGGTATAATATTTGTTAAATAACGCTTTTTATGAGTAGTAGAAAAGCTGAAAACACAAATTTGTGAGTAGGAAACAAATTGTGCAACCATGAATTAGGGGGGGCATATGAAAAACAAAAATAAACAAAAAGAAAACGAGTTACTAGGATGAGGGCGGATAACCTGAATTGAAAACAAATATAAGACTAATCGTGATGAGACATTGAGAATAGAAACGAAGGACACCTGCGTCAACCCACTAATATTAAGAAATATTCTAGAATATGGTGAACCATGAGTGTTAAAGTGTCGATTTCATGAGATCAAAATAATAATCATTAATAACATGATAGTAATTGAAGCTTTGACTGCTCAATCAAAATATCTTTGCAGGGCGTTGATAATAATTCTAGAAAGACGGCCAAATTGACTCTTTCATTCCTTTCCTCCTGAAAGCTGTCTTTAAATATAAAAACAGTTTTGTAGATAATTTAAAAAAAAAAGTATTGGTGTACAATATTAACGTGTTTCAAATTTGTATAGAAAGATTTTAGTAGAACTCAACACAATTAAAAATAAATATGTTAGTTTTATTATTTAATTATATATAATTACTTATTAAATATTACATCAAAATGTCAACATCTCAATAAGAAATTACAATAAAAAATAGGGTTTACTTAATAAGAAGAAGAATGTGATGATGCAAACTAGAAAAAGGAAAACAAAATGTCACTGTTTTTAATTTTTACTTCGTAATATCTAACAAATAGGGTGGGAAAAAAATTAGAAGTGAATAGTAAAAAAGGAATTACTGATAGGTGTTGTTGTAATAAGTATCATATTATACTTTTGGTGCCATATTTTACCCTTTTTATATATTTTTTTAATCATGAATGTGATTATACATTTTTTTAGTCAAAGTTACAGCCTTTCTTCGCACAGAAGAACAAGAAGAAGCCCATTAATGGCCCGTGATTCCTTGTGGGGGCTATTCCCTGGATCTTAGTTGGGCTATCATTGGATTAAGACATTCGGGCCTAAATTTGAAGCAAGTTGGGCGGAGTTTGATGCAACCTTTTGTTAACTTTCAAGGCTAAAGACAGTTAAAAATCAATTTCAAATAAACTATTTTATTTGCAATATACAGATTTTTTGGTTTCATTACAACCTTGAATTCAAATTCATAGGCACCCCTCCCCCAAATTATTATTATTTTTTAAAAAAAAGCCACTAAATACAATGTACACAACAAAGCATTGAGATCCTCTTATATGAGTATCTTACGTGACAAAATCATTTGAAGAAGAGATAAACATTGCATAAAACTTGGATCCCTCCATAATATCTTTGTATGTCTAATTTTCTCTTCAAATGATCATGTCATGTGAATCTCTAAAATCATAAGAGGAACCATAACTTACAAAGCTTTAAAAAGAAAAAGAAAATTAAAAATGAAGTCTCCCCTTAAAAGTCCTATATTTCATAATTCCCCTATATAGAACTGCCCTATTAGGAGGCATGATGTCCTCTAATTTCGGCCCACGCCTCCATTTTTGAATGTCCTTCATAATCAAAACCTCCTCATTCTTGACTCGTTGTGCCTTTGTCACGTTTTTACAATAATTCTTGTTCTTTAATGGAAGTTCCAAGACGTGTTTCGCGAACCGAACCTTCTTCTTTACTTGATGTTTTTCGGACCCTTATAAAATACAAATCAAAATTTTATGATTTTAGTTTTTTTAAGTATATAAGGAATTTAGAAATTCAAGTATAAAAAAAAAAGGAATCAAAGTTGAAAGAATGAAAATGATACCTCCCAAATTCTTTTGGCCATGTGCGTATAAGATACCACCCATTTCAAACTCAAATTTCTTCATGAAGTTAGAGAGCAGACGCTTATGGACTTGATGAACCAAGAAAACCATGCTTCCGGATACAGCAAAGACAGCCATCAATCCAAATCTCATTGAGTTCTCCATCTTTCTTTCACTTTGTTATTGGACAATTATACTTTGGTTTGGATTACATCAATATAAATGTGGACATTATGTATCATCCAAGAAAACAAATATGATCAGGTAGGTAGAAAGAAAGAGAGGAAGCATCATTTTGTAGAGGCAAGAAAATGATGATGAAGAATGAGAAGAAAAAGGGGGAAAAAGGAATTGAATGATAGTGATCGTTGGTTGTTGGTGGTTATATATGGAAGGTGGGAAGAATGGACGAGGAATGGACGATCTTCGCAATACAAGAGTCTCTTTTGCTTTGCCTATTTTAACCATGAAAATCCAACAACGTATTGACGCTATGTTAGGAAAGACCTTAAATTGTGAAGAGTGTTCGATTTCTATTTTCTCAATTTTGGGCCCATAGAATGACGGCTGGATTTATTTTAAGTCTATCTACATTGAATCAATCCATAACACCTCTCTCGTTCATCCTTTGGATAGATTCTTGATAGATTTGTCTTTGTAAGACAATAAATATCTACCATCTTACATAGCTTTAATTTAAACTTAGCATTAAATAATTGTAAGTGGAATGAATTAGACAAATATAAGCACGTTTTATCTCAATTGAGGTCTCCCATGTATTTATATATGTGCATTAAATATTTTTCTACCAATTTCATATGGAAATCACATGAGATAGTAGCCATTTATTTGCATTATCCACCCATTTTAGACAGGGAATCAAATCTCTTTTTTTTTTTTCATTGTCTCTTTAATTAAATATTGACAACTCAACAAAAAAAATTAACAGAATTTATTACTAATTAAGAGAGAAAATTTTGTTTGGTATGTTATCAACATTTAATTATATAGAAAGACATGAAGGAAGGACATAAGACTTAAATTCCTTAGACATATGAGGAATCAAATCTTTTATCTTATTTTTCTATTCTCTTTCCAATCTCGTTAATTAAATGTTGACAGTAAAATTAACTGACAATTAAGATAGAAATTATTAATTTAAATCCAAATAGATGGTTTATGCTTATGAAAATTTCTATCCATAATTTAATTACCCAAAGAAAAGAGGAAAAAAATTTCTGGACTTATGTCCCTATTCAACTGTGTATTTAAAGATGGATTTTCATATCTCACGTTTTTAGTTACATAAATGGCAGATTTTTTTTTAATTGTCATAATTATAAATAGTATTTGAGCTGCATTAATTATTTAAAAAATAATATTTACAAGTTTTTTTTATAGATTCACACTATAAATTAAAAGAGTGAAATGTCATTTGAAGGCTTAAACTTTTTATGATAAATTAATTAAGGGACTGAGATTTTATTACTCCTAATTAAGAGACTCAATTTCATTGGAGAATCTTTTTATTAATCAGAAAATGTTGAAAGACAATAATATCCAACTTAACATATCAAAATAATTTAGAACATAAACTAGACACTTGGGGTAAATATGTGTTTGAAAAATTGTTTTATAATTGATATCCATTACTGGAATATTTTCCTATTGAATTTAATCCCTTAAATTAGTAAGTTTTAAAGTTGAAATCATTATTTAGTTATCACATTAAAGTTAAGATTCTTGTAGAACATTTCTCTCTAAAATAAAATATATTTAAAAAATACACACATTTTAAAATATAATAAATTCAAATAAGCAAGCAAGAAGTTTAGGTATGTGACGACTCCTCTGACTTTAAGATTGAGTACATAATTGTTACCTAAATTAAATGCAATTATTTAGAACTTATATGTTGTTGATATAACTTGAATTCTTATAATGACAGTCCCAAACATTTAAAGGTGCACGGAAGATATTATTATTTTTTTTGAGGAAAGTTGCCTTAATAATTTTATAATTTTTTTTTATCTCATTTGACATGGAAAAAAAATGAAAACTAATTGTAACCCATGTTATAAAAACCAGATCGAATCGGCTGATAGACCGGTGAACCGGTCAAATAATCGGTTCAAGTGGCTAGTTGGATCGGGTATGTTTTAAAATCAGTCCGATCCGACCAGTTTTGGATGAAAATCAGTAACCTGGTTGGTTGAACTGGAACCGATCGGGTCACTAAATTAAAAAAATAACTTTTAAATTTTGAAAAATTATAACTTTTGATTTGTTTGTTCGATTTAGACTAATTATATGTTCATTTCATATAACTTTTCAAGATCTACGCTATGGTAGTCTTAATTTTTCGAAAAAAAAAACTTATTTTCTAAGTTATGAGCATTTTAATGAAAATATTTAGGCTTTTTTTTTTATGAATTAAAGGTTAAACTCTTTTTTTTTCTTATAGGTCATATTTTTTTCTTAAAATAAATATATTTTAGTTATTTATAATAATAAATATCATCATATGTAATGTGTATTTGTGTATATATATATATATATGTATTTAAATATTTATTTAATTTTATGCGGTTCGACCAGTGACCCACTAGTTGAACTAGTGACCTATTGACCTAATATCCTGATCGAGTTGGTTACCGGTCCAATTTTTATAACTATGGTTGTAACTTGTAAAAAACAATTAGAGAAAAATCCCATTTACAGCTTTCAACTTTACACGATATGCAATTTAGTCATTAAACTTTTAAAACGTGGAAAATGGTCAAAAAATTGTTAACAGGCGTTAGCCATGGCCATTTAACACACGTAAAAAAGTTTTAAAACTTTTAAGTTTTTAAAGTCTTAGAACTAAATTTCAACTCATAGAAAATTAAAATACATAAATAAAGGCGGATCTACCTTATATGTGGGGGCAGAGCCCCTCCAAACAATATTTTTCTTTGAACACCCTCCCAATATATATGTTCTCTCTAAAATTTTTACAAATGTGTACAATAATAAGTGTGTATTTAACATCCTCATCTAAAATTTTTTGATTATGGCTTGAGTTGAACTAGAGATGTTACACTTTGAATCCCAATGGAGAGAGACTTGGAAAATTTTCATAGGATTTTGAAAAGAGGACTCTCAATACTCACGTGAAATTGATCTCTCACGCCTCGACCACAAAAAGAAAGAAACAAGCTATAATTTATTTAAAGAAATAGAAGGAGAACTATTGTACAGGGTCCATAGCTCAGTGGTAGAGCATTTGACTGCAGATCAAGAGGTCACCGGTTCGAACCCGGTTGGGCCCTTTTGCATATAATTTTTATTTTTTAGACTTCTAATGTTTTTTTTTCCTGTGATGTGGCAATTGGCAACTCGGATTTCTTCATACTTGAAAGTTGAAATCCCTTCCTCTCCTACACTCTTTGCTCGCATCTGTTACTCTAAATCAGTAGTTATTCCATGGTTTTGGCACATTTGTGCTCCTCCTAAAATTGCTGGCTTGCTGCATTTTGATCAGAATAACTTAACTTAAGCTTCAATATTTGTTTTATGTTCTCCCTTAAGTTTTACCATATGCCTCTCTCATTGTGAGAGATGGGTTTCAGTTACATAGTAAAATCAATTGTCTCGCTCCCAAGATGATACAAAATGATATAATGGTATTTTCAAACACGCCCTTGAAATGGTGAAATTTTGTGCGAAGAGCTAGACTTGACTTCTAATAACTCACCTAGGCCTACCAGTAAACTGTAAACAGAGGAAATATTACCAGGATTTGATGTTCATTCCTTTAGTCTAGTAAATATAAATAAGAGAGACTTTTAATGGAGAGTATAATATTGATTCATTATCAGTATAAAATTTACACTATCATCTCTCACTCAGTTGTTATCATATCAAGCTTTAAAAATAAACAAAGTTCAAGTAAACTGAAATGGTGAAATTTTGTGCAAAGAGCTCTAAATGACTTTCAAGAACTCACGTAGGCCTACCATTAAACTGTTCTTAATATTTTCAGAATCTGATGTTCATTCACGTAGCCTAGTGTCTGTAAATATGTGAGACTTTTAATGAAGAGTTTAATTTTGATTTACTATCAATAAAAATTTACATCATCATCTCTCACTCGGTTATCATAATCAAACTTTAAAAATAAACAAAGTTGAAGTAAACAATCGCTCCAATGCATGAAGACAGAAAATAAAGTAGGAGGTACAATAACTACAAATTCTACCAAGGTTTACAGGAGCTTTAATCTTAAAAACATACAATTCTCTAACTCAAATGGAAAGAAAAAAGCGTTAGAAAGAAAATATTTTTTGCATTCCATTAATTATACAAAAGATGAATCCCACCCAAAAGAAATGAGGAACAAAAAGTTAAGCTAAAACTGAACAGAACACCAGATTGAAATGATCTATGAATATGATCAAGCTGAAAAGATCTCAAAATTTGATTCTCAAGAAAGCTCTACAACAAGGAGCTTTACAGTAAATTTACACTACATATGCTATAGGACACCTTCACATGATATAAGGTCTTTATAAAATTAATATGCAGAAATTAGTGTCATCAGATTACATTTATTGCAAAAGGGATCACAAGACACTCGGAAACTTGGAATTAAGCCACAGGAACCAGCTAAATTAACCATTCATCTTTTCCTGATTGTTCCAACCACGTCTGATGCACATGCACCCAAGTGAACCACTCCGAATCCTGAAACTCAAATTTCATTCATCTCAGAAAACATTAAAGAGAACTCATGAAAAATACTTAATGCCTTATAACACACCTTTGTGCTTAGTATGGCAGTGACCACACAACCTTGCCGCTCCTCACCTACGAAGTTGGCAAATTAGTAGAAAATGAAGGTAAGATATGCGAAGCAAAATTTTCTAATTGTCTTCCAGATGCCCTGCTACAATTCCCAGTGGATAGATTATTCATCAAAGGGTCCCAAATTGTTAACAAGACATACAATTGCTAATTTTGAGAGACAAAAAGAGAAGGGGAGAAATGAAATGAGCAAAAACAATCAAAGATCAAGACAAACTCATAATAAGTGACTAGAAATAATGCTCACCAGATGACTCCCACTTATCAAACTTCACTAACCATGTATCTGAACTTATCTGTGTAGCAGATATGCCATCCACCCAAACCCTAAATTCTTTTCCCTGTTTGTCACCATAGCACTTTCTCAAAATATTTATATACTCCCTAATATTATGCTCAGCACCAGAAGGATGGATAAAAACACCAGATGAATGCTGCATATTAAAAGAAAGAACAGATAAGATGCTTTTCAAAAAGTAAACTCTTAAATAAAGACTTGTAAACAAAAAGGCATGTCCAAGTTCATTCATGGAATAATAAAGGGCTCATAAAGCAAGAAACGAGAATATGAGAAAAGGGATAAAATGCACTAGATCTGGAAATTACCCAATACAATGATTACATTATGGTGTCAAGGTCATAAATTTAGCCTTTTCGGCAACTTATAAAGGAAATTCCAGGCAATCAAACAAGGAAATGTCTATTCCAGGTTGTCCAAAGACTAAATATATCACCTTGACATTGACTGTTTCAGCAATGATTGAAAAGTTTAACAAGAATGTGGAATCTATACCAAAATTTAGAATGACCACGCATGCAGATGATAAAACTTAATGTTTATGGAAGATATTCTAAAAGAACAAAATGCATGCCAAAACAAGGCATTCTTGACCAACAACATGTGCTCAGAGAGGGGGAAAATAGCAAGATCATACCAAAGCTAAGTGAATAATGCATCAAAATCCCCAATTCATGCCAAAAAATCATTAATTCATTCTATTTTGCTTTTTAATTTCCTGTTTGTAAGCCTCAGAACTTGGTTGTCCATAAAATGTCAACCAAAACCAAATTGGAGTAGATAAGACAAATAATAGAGGGAAAAGGAGGAGAGTATTTGACACAAAAAAGAGAAGGAATTGTTCGGTTAAAAGGAGTATTTTGGACAAAGCTTCAAATACCAGCAGGATGCAAGCACAAATAGAATGCAGGACAGGTAATCTGTAAAAGTAAAGGATAGCAGACATACACAAACTGCATTTAGATTAGAAGGGAACGGCTCAGTGTTCTCAACTTCTGCGCGCCTCCACTTTTCAATTAACAGATTAATTTTCACTACTTCGTGACCTGGAGATGCATTTTCAACTTGTTCTGGAATGTCTGAAACATCTCTTGGGGACAGGTTTGGGCCTAAGTTAAAATGACCTACGGCTTGTATAATCCCAGCTGCACATCGCTCTGAGGCATGGAGAATATTGGGGTTATCTTTTGCATTTTCTGCATGCCACTGCAACAATTCTTCTTGGGCATTGCTTACCTACATAATGAACAAAAACAGAAGCAGTAAGCAAGACAATCTTAGTTCCAAACTAATAAGGAAAAATATGGCGATAAACAAGTTGAACCACCAACCATAACACCATAGACTCCAGGAATGCTGAAAAGCTCGGCATCATTTCCAGAGTCACCGCAAACGAGAGTATTAACAGGGCGCTTTCCCACAGTCTCAAATTTTTTGAGCAAATACGCAAGAGCTTGACCTTTGCCAGCCCCTTTTGGTAATATATCCAAATCAATTCCTCCACTATATATTATTTTGACATCCAACTGGCCAAAAATTAGGTAATGTTAGGGAGCTATATACAATATTATTTATGCACAGTAAGATATCAGAAAACCAATTTCTATGGGCACACTACATAACGGAATTATTTCATGACAAACAAGGATTCCAGTATTGGTGAAGAAAGAAATAAATATAAAGGAGTTATATCTTACCCCACGCTTTTCCAAACTCTTGGAAAGAGCCTCCACCACATGCTGAGCCTTGTCTTTCTTGACATAAAAGCTAACTTTGTGTTGTCTCTGTTCTGTTTCTGCCTGCACCAACAGTTATTCCCAATATGAAATTATAAGTCAAATCATTCTAAGATGCTATCTCACAATAGTTTTGTCAGAAAATCTAATAAGGCATACTAAATGCCTGCAACTGAACCAAAGACAGCAATCAATTAATCATAGCGATCACCTATAAATCAATCATACCTGACGAGTAAGGAGAGGAAATTTTCTTGTTTCCTCCATGACTATGTTCCTGTCCCATTTCTGATTCAAAAGTTGAACCCACCCATCATCTGGCACCATAGATTTACCATAAGTTATCTCAGTTCCCACAGACATTATGGTGATATCTGGGGTAATCATGGGCTTCTCTTTCCTCAATTGCTTGTAGAGGGTAGGTGACCTTCCAGTTGAGAAAACTAGCAGAGAATCATGGCGATAATTGGCTTCCCAAAGGGCATTAAACCTGAGAAGGGAAATATTCTCAGAGTCATGGTGATCAACCTGCAAGAAAATCATATTGACCAATAAGAGTGGAGCTAAAAAGATGAAGAAATACAAAAAAAAAAAACTCACCATGGTGTGATCAAGATCCGAAACAATCATGAGAGGTGCAGAAGATTTTAGTCTATCCATGAAATTGATATTGAATCCCCCAATTTGATCCTGCAAACACGAAGTTTCAGTATACAATACATGTGCAAGTATTTTACAAACTACTATTAATCCAAAAATGGTGCCACTGGCCATTATCTCCCAGTGATTTTTTTCCTCAGAAAAAAAAAAAAGACAACCTAATTACAGCATTAATTAAAGTTGGTTTGTTTTTTAGGCGAAGAAGATTACCAGTAAATGGAATTGAGATTGTGGATAAGAGTTGCAAAAGGAGAGGCGGAAGATAAACTGTGAGTCTGTGAGAGTGTGTGTGAGTGATAAGCAAACCCAAATGGAACAAGAATCGGATGCAAGTTCGTTTCGTTGGCGCTTCTTTGTGTGTCAGAGAGAGAGACTACACCACCAAAACTAAAATAAATATAAATAAATCAGTATAATCAAATTGAGATTGTTAGCCTCATAAAAAAAATATTTAGATTTTTAGTAACTATTTTTCATTATAAAATTATAAAATTTTATTCACTAAATTTTTATATAATTAATTTAATATATTATAATTACAAATTTAATAAAAAGTGTAAATAAACAATTACAGGTGTCAATAATATTATTCTTAAATTAAATGTTTTTTAACTTGAATTTTTTTAAGATAATTCCTTCACGTGAAGAATTTTTTTTTGTTACTTAATATGTAAAAAATTATTTTATTTAAAAATTAACAGTGCTATTTATTTTTTATTTAAATGAAAATTTTAACTACAATAGAAAAATTATTTTAGAAAAAATTAAAATATGAGTAAGCATAAGTGATGAATTTTTGCTATTAATTTATAATGATATTTTAAACTTATTTTTCAGTTATAGGACAAACAAATTATTAAGTTTTTTTTAAAAAGAATATTAAGCCACAGGAATAGAAGTATAAATATAATAGTGTGATAATTTCTCAAATTTATTTAAATAAAAATAACTTAAATAATATATAATAAATATTTTATAATACAGAATATTAATAAATTTTTATTTTAAATACGAATATTTTTATAATTTTAAATATAAGACTAATCTCATTTTGAAATTCATAAATTTTAAATCTGTGATTAACATTTTTTTAAAAATGAAAATAAATATAAAATATTTAATATTTAATTAATTTGAGATGATGATTACAGTAAATTTAAAAAAATTAAAAAATAATACTAAAAAGATGGATCTCATTTCAACGATGTTCTAGAGTAATTAATGTCCTACATACACATCATAGGGTAGGCAAGAGACCACAAAAGGAGGTGCCAGTGTCTTATGTGGGCTATCCGAATATTGGGTTGGGTAGTTCTGTCCACCAGCACAGACACAAAGCCTTTCTTGCATTTTCCTTTTCATATTTCAGTTAAAAAACGACAGGTACTTTGATGAGTATGGGCATATTCCGTGGAATTTTGGCAAAAAAATAGTTAAACAAATAAATAGTAATATTCGTAAGGAATATGTTACAATCAATTTTGCTTTGAGGGGTAAAACTTTTGTTTGAAGCCACTTACCTAGAATCTTTCTTCTTCTTTTTTTCGTTGTGATTTCTTAAAGTTTCTAAACGGGAATAATTAGGTACAAGTTCTTATTCATTTTTATTTATATAACTAGGATAAATGAACTATATTTAAATAAATTCTAAACACCAATTATACAAACGAAAAAGCCATTATTCATGTTGCTTTGTGTAACAAAATTGGTGAGCCCGCATTAAATTTAAATTGAACAGAGATAAGAGTAGATTTAGTTCATATTTATGCTTGAAACAAGACTAGTAGGTAGCATGATCACCTCTAATGCTTGAAACTTGACTAATAAGTAGCACAAACACCTCTAATTCTAACTACAGGAGTACGGAGCTCGGGTCAATGAAACACCTCTAATAAGAAAGGGCTCCTTTCTAAGAGTTAAATAGTTTCTGAAAAAGGCATCGCTGAATTCGCCAGATACTGATGTGTCTATGATAACATTCAGCACGCATTTTGGTGCTTGAACATGGTAAGTGAAATACAAGATTAGACAGAAAAAGGGCCAGAAGCTCCAGCCCATCAATGCTTGGCACTTCACTTTGTAGTCCTCCTTATATATGAGCCTTCATTGAATATCACTCTTCCTAGCAGAGAGGAAGCGCTTTTTCAACCCATACCCTGTTATATACCTGGATAATTTTAAGCTCCAGATTGAAGTTTCATCCGCCGCAAAGAAAGGTATGCCAACAAACGGTAACTAAAAACCATGGCTATCAGAGCAGCTACCTCTGTTAAACCACTGTCTATTCTGATCCCATTTATGCTAGGCGGGATGTGTTCATATTGCACCTTGAGCAACAGTTTGTACGTATGGTAGTTGAAAGATATATAGCGAATCCAAGATATAAATATGGGGACTTTCTGCCAAATTTAGGAGCACGTGTCAGTTCCTTCTAACATTAGATTGCAGAGATTATTCATGTCGACTTTTTGACCATCAAATTGGTATCCAATGAATCCATTATAGGACAATTTTCTCTGGTTTAAATTTTAAACAACTATGCAAATACCCGGTGTGATTTAATATTTTCAACCTTCAACTGAAGGAAATCTTCAATTACATCTGACTTACGATCCAATAAATCAATTTGTTCCTTTTTTTGGGCAAATGTCAGGAAATGAGGATTTTGCAATCCAAGAAAAAATGGTTAAGTTTACCTTCACAAAAAATCCTCCAGCCAGCATGAAGGTCATCACAGTTACTGAAGCCAAAGTTGTTGCTCTTTTCAAGTCCATTAGTGTAGCCCCAATAGCAAGTCCAAGTCCCTGCTTCAAAACCAGCCACAGTTAGAACTTAGAACTGTTATAGGCAATTTTGGTTTATGTTGTTTTCTTAGTAGTTAGTTTCTGAAATGCAATGCATACCTGAGATGCCACGATGCAGAGAAAAACTGTAAGAATGGTGAGGAAAAAGGGTCCAGTACTCAGTTTCAAACCGGCCATGAAGTAAACAACGAGGAGGAAAAGCACTGGTAATACCAGGTCTAGTGGAAGGTCACTTGTAGTTCTAGCCACGAAGTATGCACTTAGTCTGTACATATCTGTTGCTCGTTCCTTAGACAGCATGGCTCTCTCTTGAGGAAATGTGAATATTGCAGTGAAGACAGGAAAGAATCCCCAAAAGACGGCAATAAAGAAAAGTAGTCCTGCCTGTAGAGAAGAAAGGTGAATATGTTAACTTACAATGCTTATGCTTGAAAAAAAAATCCGGGTTATAATTGAAGGTGGAATTTGATGATGATTTTTCCTTTGTTCATGGCTCTGTACCATTTTAAGACTAGGAATTAGGCTATGGCAGAAATAGTTTACCTGATCTTGCAGACCTTTTGGGTTGTTAGCATCTGATTGCCACCAGAGTAATCCTAAGATGATTGCAGTGGATAGAACTTGGGTGATTCTCAACCAGCTAAAATAGTCATGCCTCCGTTCTTTGATTCCTCTCCAAAATAATATGGAATATTGCTCACACCAACTTGCTCCCCACTGTCTTTTAGGAGAACGAACCTTAGACTTCAGTTCTTCATCAAGAGGGATAGGAACCATTAGCTTTTTCTTCTCTGTTTCTGCAACTCGAGTCTCATATGCCTCCACCAGATACTGTTAAAATTCATGTATAATCAGATGGGAAATTTCTCCTCCCAAGTCCCTTTCTACTCAAATGACATTAAAATTGATAATGAGAAGTTACCTCATGTACAACTGCAGGTGATGGTTTCCCATTCCGTGTTTCAGCTTCTGCATTTCCGGTCTGCACTTTATCCTCTAACTCTGATGGTACAGAAACATCATTTATGTTTCCATTTGCTAGGTCTAGTAAAAACTCTGCTGGATTCATGGAAATAAGAGGTGAACACCCTATAAATTGGAAGTAATTCATTGCTTCTGATGCTTTTCCAAAGTAAAGCAAGCTCCCTTTTCCTAGAAGGATCAACTTATCAAATTTGTGAAAGAGTCTGCTTGATGGTTGGTGGATTGTTGTCAATACGGTTTTGCCAGCCTGCCATTTTGATTAACAGGTTAGTGATAAAGGTAGAGTCATGGTGAAAATATCTAGCCGGTTATTGCGAAAGCATAGAATTAAATATGCCTATGAATAAATAAAATCAGATTAGACAAAACGACAGTGTAGACTGGAATCTTATTGCCATGATATGAGTTTAATGACTAACTATGCCACTTACATGAAGCACTAGTAATGTGACAAAGTCCATCGAGAGTCCAAAAGAAGTTGAATTGAGGTTGTGAAGGATGTCATTGTCAAGGTGGTCAATCTGACTCAATAATTCTAGCAAGCTTATGACCTAGATGAGTAAAATTTAGCAAGTTTCCTTCTTTCACCCTTTTCAACTATGTGAGGTATTTAAATGTGATCTAAAACTGACGCATTTTATAAGAAGTTTTTTAAAGAAAACTTCTGTATTTAATTGTAAATTTAAGAATGGTTGGATTTTAGTTTTCAATCTTATCACTCCCAAAGGGAATAATGAGAGCAAGTACCTCTGCCATGTCTTGTAGCATCTGAACGATCCTCAAGGCTGTTGTAGAATCCAAACCAGAAGTTGGTTCGTCAAGAAACAGAAGAGAGGGGTTCATTATGATTTCATTGCCAATACAAACTCTCTTCCTCTCTCCACCTGATATTCCGCGAACAAAGGAACCTCCTATCATAGTGTCTTGGCACCTGTTTTCATATATATACAATTTATACTGATTGGATTTTATAATTAAGTATGTCACAGCACATATTAAATTGATTATAAAGCTATATTCTTTTTTTTTTTTGTGGTTACATTGGAGGTGCAGCAAGCACCTAGGTAAGGGAGAGGAAAAGGAAGCCTAGTAGAAGATTGAACCTCCGATATCAATTTCACATCCAAATCTTGAAGACTTGGGCCTATGTCAATTGAGCTACAAGCATGTTGACATTATAAAGCTATATTCTTTACTATACTCTTTCTTTGATTATGACTTTTGTGCTCATAATAATTGGGACGCTAATTGTCATGGATGCGAGCATTTACCTCTCCAAGCCAAGCTCATAGATGACATCTAAAGCTCGTTTTTCCTTTTGCTCCTTCGTTAATGTCTTTGGCAGTCTTAGGCGGGCCGCGTATGTCAATGTTTCTGTAACAGTTAGATGAGGAAACAGTACATCATCTTGTGTCACGAATCCAATCCTGCCAAATGCTTCGTGTAAGTACAATATACGTGAAAATGAAGTCACTTTTCACATGATCTGAGACAAATATAAGTACCATTTGAGATAAAAACTAGTCATCCACTTATCCAGTTTTACACAAATTGTGGAATACCATAACCCAGCTTCTATCTTATTGATATATCATTGATTAAAAACCATTTTGATCATTAAAAACTCAGCGAGCTTTCCTGCTACATTTATAATCTTTGACTTGTTAAGAATTCCATCTGTTTTAGTACGTTTACAGTTTCAGTGTTGATTTCATTGTTATGGATTAACTTGGTAAAGTGGTATAAGCAAGTCAACTTGGCCGTTGGATTCTTACCTGCTCTTTAGGAACTTGTTATATGGTTGGTCATTGTAAGTGATAGAGCCACCAACTGTGGGCTGACTTAGCCTGCCTCCAAGCAGATTCAATAGAGATGTCTTTCCACTTCCTGAGGGACCCATCAATGCCAAAACTTCCCCTGGATTTACAGAGCCAGTGATCCCATTCAAGATATCCTTCTCCTCAGTTGTCGTCATGCCTTTAATCACTACCTTGTAGGTCACATCCGTGAACTGCAGAATCCAGAATAAGAATTTAACACATATTTAGCGGGATCCGTCACACTAACACAGTGAACTAAAGCACAAAAGTAAGCTCAATGCACGAAGACATTTTTTTTCTTCGAAACTTGTGTCTACCTATTCATACTCCATACCCTTCTTTCTCAGCAAAACCATGTTATAAAGCCACTCACATATATATAATGGAGAGAATGGCTTAAAACTTCTTCTTGGTAAAAGGTTAGACAGTTTAGTTCGTTTTAAAAATTAACCAATCATTTAATTAATTTAATCAATAATTTACATATAATTAACTAATAATTTATCTTCATTTTGATACTTAATATGTGATTAATTGTATGTAAATTATTAGTTAAATTAGTTGAACAATTGGTTAATTTTTAAAACGAACCAAATTGTCTAACCTTTCCACCAAACTGAACTTTTAAGTCATTCTCCCTATATAAAGCCTCAAAGCCAGATGGGTTCCAAGCCTGAATGAACCTAGGTCTTTCAAGCATATGAGATATAAAATTTATATGTTGATTGTTAGATCAAGGGGATTCAGGTAGATTTCCAAATAATGAGCTTAGCGAAAAACCACGACAAGGGGTCTCAAATCAGATCTTGAAAAAAAATCTTTAAGGGTATATTTGGGAGTTTAAAAGAGGATGAAAGGGGTGATTCGTAATGGAATAGAATGGAAATGAAGGGAATAAAATAGAAAGATAAATATCACTATGTTGTTTAGTAGTTTAATAAAGGAATGTAAGGGACTCTCTACACTCTTATTTGGAAGTTATAATTTAAGTGATTGAAATAGAAAGATTTATACATTTTACTTTCCAATTTTCTCACCAAATCATGTCACTCCCTCCTAAACACCTCAATTTGGAGGGACAACAAAATTGAGGTTTTTAATGGCAATGAGGGGTCTTGGGGTCCCTCTATTGTCATTCCCTTCCATCTTCTTTAATAACTCTCAAACACCCATTTTGTAAAATTTATTATGTCATGACATTCCATTCTCTTACATGTCATCCTCCCAAACATAGACTAAAGCATTAAGTCTATGAAACTTTCCATTTATATAGTTCTCACTAAGTTCATTCTTAACTAATGTGAGATTTTCTCATTAACACTTAAATTTTTAATATTCTCCCTCTCAAGTGTGAGTCCTTACATTAGTAGGCTCCCTCTCATGAGAAAGTCATTCTGAGTATCTATAGGGTTATCAACAAAGTTCAAGCTTATCAAGTGCAAACACAACACTCTACATGTAAGAATGAATGTTGAATGGACGTTATACGAATTACATAACATTAGATCTAATATAAATTAAATAAGCGGAAGCATACCTGTATATACCAGAATTGTGATAGTAGAAACTATAATACCTTTAGGCTAGGTTCTTTTCTCTAACTTTTTCTAACAATAGGCGACCATCAATTGGGCAAATCAAGATATTCACACATTGGAAGTAGAGAGGGGATGGGGACCTAGCCACACACACACACATATATAACCCTAACAGGTTCTCCCATCAAGAGTTCCTGTTACGATAAGCCTTAATAATTCAACTGTTAGTATGAGCCTACATCGTTGCCGCCAACCACACTAACTCAACATAAGGTATGTATAGCCCACAATAAATGGATCATTAATAGTATTCGGTTTATCATATTTGTCTAAAACCTATATAATATAGTTAGCCTATTTTTTACAAACAAAACATCATAATTAATTGCAACTCACATTAGGAAAATTTTCAATATTCTCCCTTTTGGCAAAATTAATTGTGATTTAAATTAATAAAAAATATTTTATTTTGAAAACAACAACAAAAGTTTAGTATACGACCATGTTTTTTTTTTCCTTATAAAAAAGTATGATTCGTAAACAACACCTTGAAGTGACTCCGTCCAATAATGTCAATCATGCTGAATCAAATAATCATTACATCATGTATCGACACAAGACTTATCCTAACCACAAACACAATTCAACATCAACGACATAAGTCTTAGTATGGTAGTGTAGCAAGAAAACAACATCAAAAAAATTATGTTGTTTATTGTTGGTCCTCTAATTTCTCTGTAATATGCCTAAATGCTGTAATATGCCTGAATGCATAATAAGTAAGAGAAGTCCATCATACTTGTCTCACATATCCAATATGATATTTATAGGGAGACAATATCTATATACTTAAAACTAAACATCATATCTCAAGTTTTTTCAAATTAGATACACAAATAAATAATATTACAAATTATAATATTTACTATCAATCATGTGCACTACAACCTGTGTACCATTTAACATTTTTTTATACTTTTTCTACAACCAAGCTTCAAAGAAGCTAGAGAAATCCACTAGCTTTTAAAGAAGCCCACATGTCTCTAAAAACGTAATATCAAAGTCTCCACATAGAACCAATAATGAGGCATGCAATAATAGTAAAGATGATACAAGTCATTATCAAATAGCTATCCAATGGTGATGATGATTTAATAAGTAAAAGGAATCATCCAAACATAATAGGCATTATTAAATTTCTTATGAAATTCAAAACATGCCAGAGCTCCCACTAATGTGATATACTACATAAAGCACAAATTGACAAATCAACCAAATATGTGTCACATTATATATATTCATAATGGGGTAAGAAATGTTTATTCATAATAACAAGATTAGAGTATTTATTTTTCTAATAAAACTCACACTAACCAAACATATAAAAAAAGTGCACATATATTTGAAGTCTTAAAAAAAACTAGGTTAAAAAATAGTTTTATAACATATTTTATCATGCCTTAGATATTATGAACGCTATTCATATAATTCAAATTGTTAGTGAGATTTATTCACAAGGACTTTTTATCACATTTGTAGGATCATAAAATTTAAAAAAAAAAAAGCACAACAATATTCTAATAACATAAGTTTTCAATGATTTAAAAGGAAATTATTTCTACATGACTTTTGAAACATTTATAGTGTGAACAAGTTATTTGTAGCTATCAAACACAAATAGCAAAATTGTTTGTAAAACAATCAAAAGAGAGAGTAACTCAATATCTAATGAATTATTATAGATATATATTAAATAAAAATACCTACATTATTCAAGTGAATCAATAATGAATCTTCTAATAATCAATATCAGAATCTTTCATTAATAATGTTAATCACAATTATTTCCACAAGTATCTTTAAAGATATTATTCCTTAAAAGCAACCAACTAAGAATCACAAATACCTAATAAATTTTAACATCATGATAGCTACTCTAAACTATTTCAAAGTAAACATGTATTTATCTATTTAACATGTTGAAAATACATGATTCACGAGGATTAATCAAATCTTTTTTAAAGAAACAATTTTGAAAAAAAAATATATCTTTCATACAAATGACTATATTCATATAATTTGTATCACAAATATTATGAGACATAATATAAACATAGATATTTCAAAGTGTTCAACAATATATTCAAAAAACATTTATGAGTTTCAATATCTAGTATCTTATAAATCTTTTCGAAATCATTCATTAAAAAGAACTTTGAAATACCTATAATAAATGATAAATACCATATTAAACATCAAATAATGACTAAAAGTCAAAATCCTCCCATCGATGTCAAGATTCAAGAGAAGAAAAAACATTACAATATTATAATATATAAAAATATAAGATTGAACATTCTATCTTATCATAAATTATGAGTTTAAAAATTAACTCCAAAAAATTAACGATACTCAAAATTGGTACTATAAAAATATACATAAAAAGATAACCCATATTCAAAATCAAGGAATAATAAATTTATCTTAAATTCGCAAAATTTATTACATGCAAGTTTCATGTCAAAATTTGTATGCATACGAGCCAAAATACAAAACTTACATACACATAATTTTTTGCAAATCCAACAAATATACTAATGAAAGCATTAAAAAAACTTTAACAACATGAGCTATATGAGAATATTATCATATCATTATATAATCCCTTTTGGGCAAGGTTTACAATTATAAGAATGCCCCTCAACCATGAAGTTAACACGTTAGATTACAACAAAACTAAAAAATTGTCACATTTGGGCAAACATATTTCTATGATCATTGCACCTAACACAAAAGAACATAACAAAATTTAGAAATTTGTCCCCTTTGGGATGACGGACTCCTAAATTTATTATGTCTTTGTACTCACATAATGAAAGTCTTCATAATTACGACACACAATAGCCCCCCTTTGGAGTGACAATCATATATAATAATTTAAAGAAACATACATCTTGCATAATGATGAGAAAGTATTCTTACAATCTTTGTTAATGATCCACTTTGTGACAAACATTCACATAAACTAACTCATACTAGGATAAAACATTATTTAAAAGATATAAGAAAAAGGTTCAACATGCCAATTATGCTATGTACATTGTTAATTTATTCAACATAAGACACTATCATAACATGTGTATTAATAGATCACCTGAAGCACATACTCGCTTTATCCAAAAGGCCTCAACCATTAACTTGCAAAATCAATTATTATTGCAAACAAATAATAATATAAAAGATTGATACAATATGAGACATAAATATATGCATGATCATTTAATTTATTTCAATAGATATTAACCTACCTAAACAAAATAAGGTTTAATACAATCCTCAAAATATATTATTTTCTTAACTATCATAGAAGTCATAATAGACATTTAAATATCTAATCATTTGGGTTTAAAGGTTTCTTTTATTATTATCAATATTTACTTGGGCTCAATACTTTGTACGGTACAAATTAACAACAGAAATGGTCAACATTATTTACTTGGGCATTAAATAACATAATTGGTCGCCATTATAAGCCAAAACAAGAACTCAAACATAAAATCAAACCCCTTTTAGGGTGAGTATGCATATAAGTGTTTTTCTTGTGAAACTAACAATAAGAAATTCTCAACATTAAAGAAAACCTCCTTTAGGATGATAGTCTCAAATATAAAAAATAACTCACATCAACATGCCTCATGCAATTCCAATTAAAGCACACAATTACCCCCCTTTGGAGTGGGTGAGTATGCAATAACCAGAAAATATCCATCACATGATGAAAAACTCTACAAAGCATTTTGGTGATAAATATCCATGCAGGTCTATAAAACTAGTCATACAGGGAAATAAATACCCAAACAAATAGCAAAACAACTTCATACTTTAACAATATGTATGTATCTAAAATATCTGATCAACATGAGATACTAAACAATATGTATTTCTACTTGTCACAAAACAAATAAAATTATATTCCGAAACGCAAAAAAGTTTACATAGCTCAACATATAAAAATATTCAATAAGAATATCCATGATAAATACTTCAAGATAAACCAAAGAGTATATATATAAAATGCTAGAAGCAAATAGTAGCAGTAAGTTGTACAACAATACTATGGTCAATATTTTAAACATGTAAGCTAAACAACTATGATCGATTCCCATCTTATACGTGATTTTAGTCTTGAAAAACATACAAACCAACTAGTCTAGCAAAATCATAAAAAAAATTATTAATAAAAAAAGGATGGGAAGACCCCAAGTACCTTCACCAAAAAAAAAAATAATCCCAACATAGGATAGCATAAAGTGAATGTAGGAAACTAAATATTTCTTATTTAACTTCTATAGTATTTCGAGATCCTTTCTAACAAATCAATCTAAAAAAAAGGAAACTAATATTTAGAAAATTATCACCAAACAGTAAAAAAACATAGATATTAGCTATATGAAAAAACAAATTTTCTTAGATGACATGAATCTATCTTGTAAGCCTTATATCTATTTAAACAACATGATTAAATTACCATGCGAATATTAGCCAAGGAAAATACCAATAAGGCTAAAAAAAAGGCATATTTCAAACCCAACATAAATAAAGTTTGGTGTTTTATGGTGTACATAAGAATAAAGTAGCAAATCATACTCATGAGAATTTTGAAAAGTACATCAATTCAATGTAAAAAAGGAAACGAAAGTTTCATCAATAAGTGACATGGAAAATTTTATTTTGCCATACCAATATAATTCAACGTGATTAGCCAATAGTGACAATGGAAACAAGATACAAAAGGAATAGGGAGGCATGCGTAATTAATAAAGATAAAAGTAAATTAATAATAAAGATTTCTCATCACTTATATTGTCTCAGCTCATGCCATTGACAGGTAAGAAAAGTTTAGGAAACAATTTCATTCTTAACATATTACGATTCAATAAATTATTATTGTTCCTATAAATTCAGGGCAATTCATACTAAAAAAGTCTCATAATCTCATAATTTCAAACTCTAATAATTCAGAGAGGAAGAATCAAAAGCATCAATCACTACATTAAATACCAAAAAAAATTCAATTTTGAATTTCTTCAAAATTATACAAATCCGGATCTTGTAGTTATATAACGTGGCTCTGATACCAATTGTTAGGAAGTCAGAGGGGCCTAAGGATATTTCATAATTTCACTTGTTAGATTAGGGGGACCTGGGAAGATCTCCAACAATAAGCTTAACGAGAAACCACATCAATAGGCTTGACAACACATCTTGACCAAAAACCTTAAGATATTAAGTCTATGAGTCTTTCCACTTATATAGTCATCACTTAATTCATTCTTAACTAATGTGGGATTTTCTCACTCACATTTAAATTTTCAACATTCTCCCCCTCAAGTGTGAGTCTCTACATTAATAGGCTCCCCCTTGTACGAAAGCCTTTTTGAGTATCTACAGGGTTTATCAATAAAACTCAAGCCCACCAAGTGCAAACACAACACTCTAACTATAGGTTTCAACCATCATATGCAATACTTATCCCAACAAAATCATCGGCTCTAATACCACTTGTTAGATTAGGAAGACCTGAGAAGATATCCAACAATGAGTTTAACGGATAACCATAACAACGGGCTTAACACCACATCTTGACCCAAAACCTTAAGATATTAAGTCTGTGAGCCTTTCCACTTATATGGTCGTCACTTAATTCATTCTTAACTAATGTAAGATTTTCTCACTCACACTTAGAATTTTTAACACTGATGCCATCTGTTGTAGGCACCAAAAAGCAATTCAAAAGATTTTAGTACCCACCTAGGCATATGCTGCATCTATTGTACTACTAATTCATTTATCTCGCTAACTGGAAAGAACGGGCAGTCTTGTACATTGATGTCACATGAAATGAAACTTCGTACAAGACTGAACCTGACCATGCTATTGCTACCCATGTTCTATTGGTTGCGTTCATGGCTAAATGAAGCTTCATCGTTGCCTGCCCAAATACATAGTACCGCATCAAACTCATGCTCTATTGATGGTTTGACCACCGGCAGAGGTAGGTGGAGCATGGGAATGAAGAGGAACATACACATAAAATGTATTACCTTTACATATATCGGCAGAGTAGGTTCCGTTTGAAACTTTGGCTTATGAGTTCCAGCTTCAATATCCTCCGCTGCAACATAAATAGGTAACTCTTTTTATATAATTAATTCAAAAGGGGCAGGGGAGGGGGGGGGGGGGAGATGATCCTTACGCAGAAGCCTATACCAGGCAATTAGTAGTGCTCCTCAAACAAATATGCGGTAGTGTTTGCTTAGCAGGACAAATATCTAAAAATGATGGATTTTGAAAACCTACACATGGATGCGTGAAGCTTCAAAGAGTGATCTGATATCATTTTGCACGGCATAATTTCTTAATGGGGAAAAGGTAGTTGCACACTAAATTTTGATACTTGATTAATGATGAATAATTTTTTTATTAATATAATATATTATTTATTTAATAAATTTGACAATCAATTATCAACTTATAAGTAATTAATTATCAAATTTATTAATCAAATAACATACTATATAAACAAAAAAATAATTATACACCATTAATCAAATATAAAAATTATAGCGTATAAATATCATTTCTCTTTCTTAAAAAAGCACAATCTGTGAGAATGTCATGAAAGTCGAAGTGACGAAGCATTGATCAAGACACTTGACATAATTCCACATGGCCGTGAAAAAAAGTCAAGCTGAATTTTAATGAAGGGCCCCAGAATGAGACAATGTGCACTCCCACAAAAAAGGAAGAGTAAATAAACAGATAAAGACGGGTCCAATTATGACCCAGAAGTGCGACCTACCTAGCTTATTGTCTTTCAGGATCATTGTCAACAAAATGGGTCATGTCCCCCACGTAGTTGTAGTTCGAGAAGAAGTGCTGCTTGCTCCTTGTTTTAGGGAAAGAAGGGAACAAGAGAGAGACGCACGCACAAAGTTTGAGAAGAAGTCACCCCAAGCAAATAAAAAGTCCCCATGAATAGTACGTTAGGTGGAATATATGGAGCTTGCATGAAGTGATAATTTCCATAATTAATTAGAACGATGTTACTATATATATTTTAGTGTAAAGTTTTTTTACACTGTCATTTAATCATGTGTTGCCAAATCAGTAAAAGAATTGACTATCACAACAACTATCTAGAAAATCTAGTTATTTTAATGATTTGACAACACATAAGTAGATAACAATGTAAAATTTTTTTACACTAATAATAAATAGAAATTAAATCCATATATTATATGGCTAGGACGACCTTAACCCCAAAAAAAAAATATGGCTTGGAGGACCATAGGCACAAAGACAAGTGGTTCATAAGGAAAAGGACACTATGACAGTAGCAGTACTACTGTTTTGGTCCTTTCGGTGCTGGGAAGCAGCATGAGTCACTTGTTTTTTGGACCGTTAATCAAGGGTTTGTGGTTAGAGGTGGCTGGCTGGACTTGGACCCGACTAAACCACATCCTTCCTGTACGTCAATGCAAGTGAGCCTAAGACATGAATGTTTTATAACAGTTTCAATTTTACATTACAGCAGTTTGTACACCTTCTTAATTATGTCATCTTTTCACTAAGTTTAATTAGCACCGATGGGATGGAATCAAATCTCTTGGCCATGAGAAAAGAGAGAAGATTTGTTGGGGGGGGGGGGATATAGTTCATAACTTGCGATAGATGGAAATTTAAGTAAAAATGTCAAGTTAATATAGTGTTATTTCTTTGAGACGAAAGGAAAAAGTCATTTTAATCCTTTGGGATGAGTAGGGGCCAAAGTCACTGGCTTCACCTTCACATCACTTCCGTATTATCAACGCCCAGCCACATGTACCAAGAGGGACTGTACTTTTCTGTATTATAGTAGATAGCAAAGAAAATAAAGGACTACGTTTGTTTTATTTGGGCAAAACAATGTAAATTTTTATTTTTTTAAAAAAAATATGTAAGTAGAAACTAGAAAGACTCGAGTTTTGAAAAGCTATTACGTCATTTGTTTTGTTCTCAGAGAGAGAGAGGTCACACTTTTAGATGCATATTGTCATTGGTAAAAAGAAAAAAACAATTAATCTACCCAAATCTGCAAGGTAACAAGATACAAGAGCAAACCCATAATCCCAAAATGTATTTTTGTGGTTACCATAATGACACAACACAAGTTCTTGAGCATTTGTAACCTTTTGCTCTTAAAACGACTGGAATTTCAAGCAATACGTGAAAAAGACCACATAAAACTCGTGAAACCATCTTAAAAAGTGGGAAAGCCTTCACCTGCACCTTACATTGAAAAGAAAAGAAAAAATGGATTTAAATCCACTAATTAAATACATATATGTTTTCACAAACACAAAATATGGATGTTGTTAATTATTAGAGTAAGGGATCAGATCAAATTTTAATCTGAAGTGATCGGCTATTGCTAGTTAATTACATAGTTGCTGCATGAGATTCTTCACACATATGAAAGGTTATATACTTATTATATGTGTGTGTGAAATTATAAGGATTAAGGAACTTACGGATATCATCGTCGCTGAAGGGCTTGGAGTCAGCGATTTCATCAGGAGGCAGAGTGAAGCCAGTGAAGGAGAATGAGAGGCCCAAGCTGGCACTGGAAGCTCGGCTAAGAGCCGCACCGTTGCTCACCTCATCCAGCTCAAGCTTCAACTGAGCGCTCCTAGACTTCCCGATGTGTGTGTTTTTTCCGCCGCCGCGCCCCGGTGACGCCACCATCATCCGCCGGCTCGACTTCTTTGACAGGGTTCCCCCACCCTCCACCATTCCTATTGATTCACTTGACGGTGGCGACTTGAGAGCTGCTACCACTGACTCCACCAGCTGACCCGATTTCGTTCTGGCTAACCCAAATGAATTTGCTTTCTCCATGCTCACCCCACTGTTATTGAAAACCAACAAAAAAAAAATTTAAAAAAAATTTATACATAATTTAGACTCAAAATAAAATAAAAACATTAAACAAGATGAGTTCAAAAATTACGTTGTATCCAGAATGCTGGGATATAAAACAATAGATGAGTTAAAACTAAAAGAGTAGAGCATTTGGTTTGAAGATGATATATATATACATGGAAACATGATTTAATTAGTATATAGTATCAGGTATAAGTTTATATTGATCGAACAATAATTCAGAAACACTTATATATATATATATATATATATATATATATAATAGTAGGTGTGATACCAGAAAATGGGTATGCTTTTTTCTTTTGGGTACAAAGATGGAGAAATTAAGATGACGAGGGAAGAAGATCATTGAGGATATATATATAATTAGTGAGGAGAGGATAGATATATCATTGTGGAATTAATAGTGAAAGAGAGAGATCCATATCTGAATGAAATTCAAGAGTTCAACTATAAATATAAGAGAATATGAAAAATTAAAAAAAAAGACTATAATAATAAGAAAATATAGTGTAACCGTACGATGAAGATCATACCCTTTTTGCTCAAAGGATAGCTCAAAAAAAGAATTTGGGGATGATATGAAAATGGAATAGAGCTACACATGCATGCACCAAGTTGTCAGTTGAACTCAACAGCTAGCTATAAAACTCAAGTCCATCATGTGGAGCACTCCCCTCTTCAATTATAAAGGGCAATTAAGAGGGGGTGTGCAAAGTTACCAAATTACCCTTATTCTCCTCGCAATTATCTGCTGCCCTCATATAATTGCATCTTTGTGATAAGTATTGTCATTGTGAATTTTAAATAGTATATGTACATCATATAAGACATCATGGATCTTGCAACGATGCACGCTAGTCCTGGCCATCTTTCCGTACACGTGTTGGACATGTAAATTTTTTCTCATTTTCCATGCAATTCTCAAGAGTTAATTTGGAGGCACGTTTAGGGTGTCTGCATGTCTAGTAGTTGGAGCGTGACGTCAAGGAGCAAAGCTTTTGGTATCAATGAAGGTTTAGCCTTATATGGGGGTGGCTTGTCATGGATGATGTGCCCGCTAATCAAGTAGCCCTAATATGGCCATATAGTTTGAATGAAGTTGTGTTGGGCTGGAGGGGCCTGCAGGTGTGCAGGCTTGAGGTCTTGCTTTCATCCGATATTACCTGCACAAGAGGGAAGCTAGGGTTTTGGAATTTTGTATACAAAAAAGGTGTACGTTTCCGTTCTGAATTAGAGCATATACATCGTGTTTGTTCGTTAACTATCTGTGAGACTTGTGTGAATTTCATTATTCAAAATTATACTATTTATGGACAAATGATTAATGCAAGAAGCTGTACATCAAGTGTTAATTGATGTTGTCCTTTGTCGTCCTTCCCATCCTTTCGCATCACTTGTGATTGTGCTGGGGTTTCGCGAAATTTCAATGAAACTGGCTTGAAAGATATTATGTACTTTGTACAAATTCAGAAATTGTCGTTATATTATTGTACCTTGTGGAAATCAGGTATATCAATCGGGTACCACAAGACTCTCAAAGGTTCATAAGTCTCCACAAGCAATTTGATAATCCACCATGATTTATAGCGATCTGATGCTTTTCTAAAATGATTATTTCTGGTGTACGTTTGGAATACAAGAACATCCAGATGATACATATAAACATGGTTTTTTTGGTTGAGGATAGAAACTTGTAATTAAGCTGCTAATTAACTATGCATCGTAAACATTAATCGTTTACAATATTGTAGCATTTATATATAACCAACATCTTTTGTTTCTCCAAGGATAGTTTGACAGCATTTTTCACACTGGCTTCGTTATCTATGGTTTGGAATTTGGTGAAGAGAACACGTTTCCACGATATAGTACCAAATAGGTCCTTCTCATACAGTAATAGTTTGGACGATGGAGGGGTTTGTGGCGAGGATGAGTGGTCACAATAGTGAATAGCTGTGCAGAGAAGGGTGTGGACAAAAAGATTGGCCCCAAAAGGACATGTTTGGTGGTTCCTGACGCTAAGGAGCTGTCTGTCTTTGGCCTTTCCTGGTGGATGGTTGGTCGCCCTCGTTCCACGACAACTGGCCACGTATTACTCTAAATGTCCATTTCATCCCTAGAGGATTACACCTATAATCCCACTATATAAGACTTGACCCAAATATTGTTCTAATTGAAAATTTTGCATGTGACATGTAGCACGCTTTTTTTCTTCCCTCTAATTAATTTTTGGAATAGAGAAATCAAAGTTAGGTCAAATATATATTAAACTATATGCTTTATAAATGTTGAATGTTCAATCAAATATGCTCGTGTTGTAGTATTTTGATATCATGCAGGAATTATAAAGCAAAGCCTTAAACAGTTGAAATTAAATCACGCATTATGGGGATAAGGCCACCAATTTTATTAATATCATAATAAATTATTAAACTTCCGTAGTACTAGATTACTCACAGATATTATAATCTTTCTCCATAATCTATATAGTACCACAAGTACATCTTTCAACAGATTTGTCAGGTGTTTTTTTGTATCTAATTAATCAATAGTAATTATTATTATGAATTACTTTTCTTCAATAGTTTTTATATTTGTAATTATCGAGTTATATATTTTTATTATTAACAACTTAATGTCAGACTCAATAGTTAAGTATAATTGATTTTTTTCGTCAATTAATATGGGTTATATTATAGAAGATAGCAATAGTTTTATATCTGCTTTAAAATGTCTCTTTACTTAAAAGAGGAGACTCAGCCCACATATTTGTGGCTTTTTCATAAATTACAATTATAAAAAAATAACTATACAAAACAATATTAAGACCCGCGATTAATACAAAAAGTATTACTATGTCCTTATCTCAATTTCATTTTTTTTGGTTCAACATTTCTCATTTATTAAAGTCATAATAATGATAGAATTAAAAGAGACAGTGCACATAATGATCCAAGGTTCCTCTCTCTCCCTCTCTCACACTCACTAATGTTCACTACACTATTGTTCATAAAACTTTCAATGAAAGGGGCGGTGCCCTAAGTGGGAGGGAAACTCACGTGATGGTGACGGACACACAATGTGTGAATAAGGTCCAGTCACTCAGTGGATTTAAATACCAAAATTATTATTATAATAACTTTTTATTATTGCGTAAAATAAAAAAATAAAGACACAGATTAGGGAAAAAATATTTTATTTTAATTTATAAATTAAATTAATTAAGTACTAAGTTATTTTAATTAATAATTTATTTATAATTAATTATATGTCAAGTATTAAAATAAAAAATATATACATAAATTATTATTTAAATTAATTTAATTCATAAATTCAAAAAAAAAATTTCAATTCACGCTAAAGTCTCTTTCTCCCAAACAAAAATACTGAGCTTAATTGAGCCGTGATCTCTCGCCGCGTGTGTGGACACCTTAGATCCGCCGTTAGCCTTTATTTGGTTTGAGATAAATGAATATGAGAGAATTAGAGCAGTTAGAAATGGAAAAAAAAATTTTGTTTGGTTAGAGGAGAAAAAGAGAAGAAAAAAAAATGGTAAGTTTCATAACTTTTTTGTTTCTCTCTTAAAGTGGGAAGAAATAGAAAAGAAATGAGTAAATGTAGAAATTTGATTAATATACTATTTTTTTGTTGTTTTATAAATAAATAAATAATGACAAATATATATTTACAACAAAATTTAAATTTTTTTTCCTATTTTTCTTATAATTCTCTTAATCTAAACAACTTAAAAATTTACTCATTTTTTACTTTATTTCTCTTTTTCCTATTTCTTTCTACTTTATTTCTTTCCACTCTATTTCTCTCATAATCTAAACAAAACCTTCGTGAATGCGAGCCCCCAACCACAACTTTTTCATTTCTCTCATAAAGTGAGAAGAAATAGAAAATAAATGAGTAAATGTAGAAATTTGATCAATATATCTTTCTTTTTGTTGTTTTATAAATAAATAAATAAATAAGGACAAATATATATTTACAATAAAATTTAATTTTATTTCTTTCATATTTCTCTACTAATTCTTTTAATCTAAACAACTTAAAAATTTATTTATTTTTTATTTTATTTTTTTTTTCTTATTTTTTTTATTCTATTCCTTCTCACTCTATTTCTGTCGTAATCTAAATAAAGCATTAGTGAATGCGAGCCCACAACCACCACCACCGCATATACTCTGACACGTGGGATCTGTATGGCCGTGATTTCTCTATTGCTTCCACGTGGACCACTTACTATCACTTTTATGATACCGCTCCTGATTCAATATCTTTATCCTTTTGCCTTTTCACCTTTCTTTGTTTTGATCTGCCAAAAGAAGGCAAAGAGAATTTTTAAATTTTAAACTAATTAATTTGAAGAGTTATTATAGTACTTTAATAAATTTATTATTTATAATAAGTTATTAATTATTTATTAATTATTAATTTTATAATAAATATTTAAAGATATTACTGTGGTACTTATTTGTTTTCAAAATACTAGTACCCAAGATAAATTATTAATTATTAATTAATTATTATTTATATTTAATAAATTTTTAAACATTTATTGTGAAACTAACAGCTAATAAATATTTGACAACTCACCCTAAATACCAAATTCATTAAGATACCATAACAACTCTCAATATTTAAAAATCTATTAAATACCTATAATAACTAACAAAAATTTGATAAGTCACTCTAATATTAGAAAAAAGGTACCTGAGTAATTCTATTAATCTTAGTTATACTTACGCCCGACATTAATGTACAATAGAAAAGGAGAGGAAAAGAAAATATACTCTAGAATAAATTAATTATTTAGAAAATCTCAAGGCATTGATTTTGTGGTGGAGAATAATTAAGCATGTGATGTGTTATTGTCACAAATTCAAATATTAATTTTATTAATTTCTATAAATAACTAAAGTATTTTTATTTTAAAAAAATGATTATATTAAAAAAAAGAGTTTAATCCTTAATTTATAAAAAAAAAATTCATAAAAATGCTCATAACACACAAAATAAATTTAAAAAAAAAATCAGAATCAACATAACATAGATTTCAAAAGATTATATGAAATAAACATATAATTTAGTCAAATTAGATAAACAAGTCAAAAGTTATAAATTCTCAAAGTTTAAGAAATTTTTTTTTATAAAAAAAATGACCCAATCGGGTTCACTGACTCAACTAACTGAGTCACTATTTTTTGTTCAAAATCGACATAGTCATCAATTTTTGTCCAAAATAAACCGAGTCAAATTGGTTTTCATCAATTCGTATGCATAACTGATTTGATAATCGACTCGAATTGGTTAAGTGACCAATTCATTAGTCGAACCAGTCGACCCGAGCCGATTTTAATAACTATGAGTTTTTTTAATGTGGATGATGATCTTTTAATTAATTAGATTGAAAATATAGATTAATCCAGTTGTGCGTGAGAAATATAACCTCTGTGTATATGATTTTTTTTTCGTATATACTAAAAATATCTTTACATATTTTTAGATGTGAGACTAATTCTCTTCCAACTGTTAAATGATTATAGTCATTAGTTCTTTTTACAATGACATCTCCTATAATTAGAACATTTGTCCTTCTATTAGGGTTGTAAGTTACTTTAGACTCCCACCAACTCCTGGGTGTGTATATGTTAACGTTACTTATCAATTATACACAGGGAGGAGGCTCATGTATACATAAATAAAAAGGAAATCTGGTCGAAAGAAAACACTAATAAAAACAGAAAATTAATATCTGCTAATGTAACTATTATTATTATGGTTCGCTTCGAAATTTTTTAAAAATTAAATTAATGATAGCAAGAAGTTAAATTCTTATTAAGCTGTTAAGTCTAACGTAGAAATTAAATACTTGAACAGGCATGAGAAAGGTTATAATAATCAAGAAAAAGGTGCAAATAATTTATTCTTAGAAAAAGGATTTTAAGAATAAATAAAATTTGCACTTACTTATTACTGATCATCATTGAACACATTTATCTTCTCCATATTATATTTTTATTACATGTACTCTTTACTTAATTTCTTTGTATAAAAAGGCATTTTGTGCGTATTAAATATGCATATATGATATATATTTTTAAATATTCGAACAACATGAAATTTTAAATTTAAGAGACTAAGACCTGTTGAATTTCAATGAATTTAATAGGATAAACGGATATGATTTAAATGTTTGGAGAACTATGAAATAGCTTAGGCTTGACGCATATTTTTTTTAAAAAGACAATGGACAATAAGATTTTCTTTTTGATTATTATTATATGTACTTTTTAAAACTAAATTTGGTTGATGTATATGTTGAGACTCAAAAACACGTAAGAGAGAGAGAGCGCTAAAGACTAAGTGAGCTGCATGAGTTATCTTATCTATAATAGACCTGTCATAACACACACACAAAAACACGACCACAAGCTATGATGTGCCATATGCTATATGAAAGAGGAGAACTGGAGAAGGAGCCATCAAGCAAAAGGTATAGCACACCCTCATCCACCCAGCCTGTTTCCGTCTCTTTTGCACACAGCAGGCACAGGTGTCGATTTGGAAAAACTAAGCAAAATATAAAACAGTTCTGGTCCATAAATTGCAAAGATGAAATTGACATGAGGAAGCTCGCAATCTATAGCTGCCAATGCCGTGGGACATATCCAATTTTTTTTTTTTTGAGTAAGTACTTAATTTAGTTCTCTAAAAATAAATGTATCATTAATTTGATCTTTTAATAATTTTTAACATTAAATTTATTTTTTGTATGATCAATTTAACATAAAAAAAGATATTTCAACAATTAACATTATACGGCTACTTTAATATATTTATCATTTACGAACTTAATTAATAACACTTGTATTTTTTGAGAATTAAAATAAATGTTTTTTTATATATATATAACTTTCTCATCAATAGCACTTTCTTTCCGTATTGAGGAATGGTTTTAGAAATGAGAAATTAATCAAATTAATTATACACCTTCAATTAATTAAAAGTGGAATAAAACGCATATATTATGTAAAAGTGTGTTGGTAAAAAAGAAAAAAAAAAAAAAGAGAGAGCCTCTATTAGTTGAGCGTGATGTGCTTTAGACCATGGGTTAGAAAAAGTTATATTAGGTTAATTATTGCATTGGAAATGCAAAAATGAAGCATCCTGCTCGATCTTAGCTTAATGCATTATTACGTTTTTGTGTGTTTATCAGTTTATCTTCACCTTTGTGTTCACTGTTCAGACCCATACAGATCGTGTTTCCTTATTTAGAATGAAGAGCTCTTGTGGGTTTCGCTAAAAAGTAAAAATATAGAAATAAAATTGTTTCAGATATTATTTGATTAAAGAGTACTTCTTTTGGACTTTTATATGATAATTCAGTATGTAATTTGTTTCTAATAGTCAAATTGCTCTATTCAAGAAACAATTTAGTAAAATATCAATTGCATAACACTGTGGACAATTGAAAAGAGACAACTAACAATTAGATTATGAGCATTTAACTTTTTTTTATATTCTTGTTTAGGTATTTTTACACTTTTTGGATGTGAGACTAATCTTATTCATAATCCTGAATCTAATAAAATATAGCTAAATAATAGAGTTGATATGACAATAAAAGAGAAATTGAAATAGTTGATGTGATGATTGAGAAAATAATTTGAGAGAGATCAACTATATATGGTGGCATTATAGTCTGCAAACTTGAATTTATATATTATAAACAAGTTAGATAGATAGAGAGTTCAATTACTAAGTGTTCACCAATTACTAAGTTACTACAATAAATTATTTTGCTTTACGTAGACAATTAATTATGGATCCCATGTTATATAGCCCTTCCTAATATTAAATTTTAAAAGTACTAAAATTGGTTGAAATAATCAAATAATGACATAATTAATAATTTCCCCTCTTAGCAAGTGTATTAATAAGGGGAAGTCTATATATCCTTTCCCTATATGTATCCCTACCCCCAAGTGACTTTATAATAAGAAAATATTATTTATTTTAAAATAATTTTATATTATAATTTTAATATAAAAAATATTTTTTAAATTGAGGTAGCAAAATCTCTTGAAAGTAGGATAGAGCTACCCTATTAATATTTTGGGTTAACCAAAATAAAATAGAACGTTTCATTGTTTACGTTATATTAAGTAATTAATATAATTAGTGTCTCACATAACATATGAGAAGAAAATAATCAAGTGATAACATAATTAATCATTGATACTAACACTAGAGATCATAAAAGTATGGTATCTATTACAAGTCTTAGCATACATCCCCATTCAGAAGATTCTATATATGTGTTTAATGAGTTTAAAGTGATTATTATCTCTCTAGTGTTAATTATGATATCAATAGTTAATTAAGTTTTTATTTGATTAAATTATATTGATATTTTCTTAATTTCTTCTTAGTTCGGTTTACATACTGAAACATTATATTAACTAACATAACGTAAAATAATGGTTTATTTTATTTTATTTTAGTTAACTGGAATCATCAATGTGTTTAAAAATGAAGGGTATTTTAGAAACAAAATCATTCCTAATGGTAAGCATCTAAATTGCATCTTCACTTCTCTTATGTATTAAAAATATGTTGAAATCTCCATTTGCTAATGGTACCTCTCCTAGTCTACAGGAGGTTATGGTGTTTTTTTTGGTTTAAATGGGAGATTCGATTCCCTGACACCTTATTTTTCCAATTCCTCATTTAGATTCTAACAGAGGTCTTCTACCATAAAAATAAGAGTTTAACTCGTCGAGAACTTAATAAGTTGATAGCTAAACCAAATGTGACAAAATGAAGGTAGGGGGTCGGACAAAAAATCTTGCGTGCTGAAAGAGTTTCACGGCATTGCATCTTATCAAACTATTGGGAGTATTTCATTAGCTAAAAATGGAAATATACAAAAAAAAAAAACGTGTACTAATTGGAGTGTATATACTGGAAATGACACATCATTTACAAAGGTACAGTTAACTTTGATCTATACATGAATGCGAACAGGGTACACGAGTTGATACAACATGGAGAAATTCTTAAAAATTCGGAAGGAAGATATTTCTTTTCCTATCATTGAATTAATTCCATCTTAGTTATGAGGGCTCACTACAAGAAATATGGGTTTTAAATTCGGCAACTTTAATTCGGTGATTTGGCTAACGGATTGAAATCATGTTTTCCAATTCGGTTCTTATACTGATCGAATTCATATATAAGAGACATTAATTCGTTTCACTATAACCGGATTTATAAGTTATTTTCAAATCCGGTATTCCAAGAAACCGGATTCATACATAAGACATTTTAATTTATTTTAATGTTTCCGGATTCGAAAGTGCTTTGGAAACATGGATATACCATAACGGGCAACTTTTCGAATCCGGTTAAACAAGTAACCAGATTACAAACTCCTGATGTTTAAATTATGTACTAGATAGCTGATTTATAAATAAATTATTTATATAAAAATTATTGTCCAAATGTAATTTTTCACACTATACTGATTCGTTTATTATAAACCGAATTTGTTATGGGTAGTTACCAATTCGGTTTATTCAATAACCGGATTGGAAAGGTAGTTATACGTATATTTCCAGCTAGGGTTTCATTATTTGTGCATCCAGTGCTTCCATTTCATCAAGGTTTCATTATTTGTGCATCCAGTGCTTCCATTTCATCAATTCATTTTGTTAGGTAAGGAAGTTATTAAATATTTTCATTTTTAGCTATCGTTACTCTGTTTTGTTCATTTGGATGGTGTGATAATATTATCGTTTTTCTAGATTAAACATCTTATGTCATGGATTGTTCGTGGATACACATGGATCGTTTGTCTGATGCATATGGAATGGGTGTTGAGCGTTTTCTTGATTTCGCACAAAACAATCCCGAATTCAATGGATTGATGATAAGATGTCCATGTCAGCGTTGTAGCAACCTAACTCGAGCTTAAGCATCCAACAGTTAGGGATCACTTCAGACCAATCGGGTTCGACTTGACTTATACCAGGATTTGGCATGGTGAAGCTACTTCATCGAGGACATCCAATGTAGAACCAAATTCAACCGGATTTGGAGTACATGAAGATTTTGACATGATTGACAAATTAAGGACAACAAGAAATTGATGTCATGACAATTCTAAAAATTTGAAGACACAATGGATGAAGCCAATTACTCATTATATGAAGGTTGTAAACAATTTACAAAAATTACAGCACTTATTAGATTATTCAATTTGAAGGCTTCCAACGATGGTCTAACAAAAGTTTCGGTAATGACCTTCTTACTTTAATTCATGATATGCTCCCCGAAGATAACCTCCTTCCGACAACAATGAACAATGCAAAGAAGACAATGTCATCACTTGGTTTGAAATATGAGAAATTTCATGCCTATCCAAATGATTGCATCATCTACTATGATCAGTACAGTGAAGCTGACTATTGTCCGAAATATGGAAAATCAAGATGGAAATCACAGTGTTTAGGATAGTCTAGAAAGAAAAAATTCTCACGAAGGTATTTTGGTACTTGCCAATCATTCCAAGGTTTAAGAGACTTTTTTTTGAACAATGAACATGCAAAAATGTTAACATGGCATAAGGATGGAGATGATAGGAAGTGTGATTTCAAGTTGCGCATCCTAATGATGCACCTCATTGGAGGAGTTTGGACGTTATATATCCGCATTTCTACGCATCCTAGAAATCTCGTGGGGATTGGCTCAGGCATCACGGAATTAACCCATTTAGTAATCGCAGCACTCAACACAGCTTCTTGGCTTATTATAGTTATTTATAACCTCCTCTGTGGCTAACAATGAAACGAAGATTCATGCATTCCGCTATGTTGATATCCTGGTCCAAAACAATAGGAAATAAGATAGATACTTACTTACGCCCTTTAATTGATGATTTGAAGACTTTATGGAGTAATGGCGTTGAAGCTTATGATGGTTATCAGAAGGAGTCCTTTACACAGAGATCAGCTATGATGTGGACTGTGTCTGATTACCCCGTATATGGTAATATTTCTGGGGCCGTGACAAAAGGGTACTATGACTGTGCAATTTGTGGAGATAATACCAATGCTTTTAGACTTAAACATGGGAAGAAAATGTCATACACGAGACATCGAAAGTGGCTACCATCAAACCATCCATATAGAAAGCGTAAAGGCATTTAATGGCCAATAGGACTTTGATTCTGCACCAAAGCCTCAAAGTTTTCGTCAAATCCTACAGCTTCTTGATTCTTTGAATTCTAATAACCCAATGACGAAGTGTTGGAAGAGAAAGTGTATCTTTTACGAGCTTCCTTATTGGGGATCTCTGATGGTCCGACATAATTTGGATGTCATGCACATAGAGAAGAATGTATGTGAATCTTTGATTAGCACATTGTTAAATGTGAAAGGCAAGTCAAAAGATTCTCTCTCATCTAGGCTCGACATGGTGGAGTTAGGGATTAGGACTACACTTGCTCCAATTGAAAAGGATAATAGATGTACCTTCCTCCGCATGTTATACAATGTCAAGGAAAGAAAACAAAACTGTCAATTCATAAAGGATTTAAAGGTGCTCAAGGATACTTGTCCAATTTAAGGTCCAAGGTTAATATGCAAGAGTTGAAATTGCAAAACATGAAGTCTCATGATTGCCATGTGCTAATGCAACAAATTCTTCCAGTGGCATTGCGAGGAAATTTACAAAAAGAAGTTGGGATTGCCATAACCAAACTTTGTTACTTCTTCAATAAGTTATGTTCTAAAGTTGTGGATCCTTCCATCCTTGATGACTTGCAAATGCATATTGTTGAAACACTTTGCAGCTTTGGAAATGTATTTTCCTCCATCATTTTTGATGTCATGGTGCACTTGGTAGTCCACTTAGTACGTGAAGTAAAGATATGTGGTCCAAGATTCTTCGGTGGATGTACCCATTTGAACGGTTCATGAGAACATTGAAGAGCATGGTTAGGAGCAAAAGTAGGCCGAGGCTTGTATTATAGAGTGTTACGTTGCGTAAGAAGCGGTTGTGTTTTGTTGCAGACGTTGCTAAGGCAAACGCTCATTGGACTCTCTGCTCCCAAAATATTTCTCGTGAAACTCGGAAGAGGATTATTTGGACCCAAGATGTTGTTTGTTCCATCTCGGACGATCTTAATATTGCTCACCTATATGTTTTGAGGAACATGGCTATTATCCACCGTGATGTGGAAAAACACTTTGCATTTATTAAAGAATCATTCCCTTCTAAGTTTAGAACCGAGGTAAGTTTACAAAACTATCATACTAAATCATTTGCATCATGGTTGCGTAACCATATAGATGAAGAGATTCAATGTGGTTCATCTATTGATGATACTTTGAGATGGCTTAGTCATATGCCACAAACACGAGTATTGAGCTATGAAGGGTACCGATTAATGGTTTTAGGTTTCATACTATGCGAGACAACATGCGATTAGTCGTAACTCGGAGTCACATTAGTGGTCAATCATACCATGTGTCATCGTGAAGGATGCAAACCCAATACTATCCAAGACTTCATACTTTGGGATGATTCAAGAGATATGGGAACTTGATTACATAAAATTCAGAATTCCTGCTTTCAAGTGTAGATGGTTTGATCCAACGAGATTGAAAATTGATGATTTAGGGTTAACATTCATTGATTCCAACAAGATTGGGTTTAAGAATGATCCGCTTATCTTGGCTACACAAGCTAGACAAATTTTCTATGTCAATGATGGTAGCAATATAGCTCGAAAAATAGTCCTTGCAAGGAATTCAAGATTCATGCCGAAGGGAACTCCATCTGGGAAGATGATATGGAACCGGGAACATTTACCAAAATTACTAATCCCATGTTCATTGACCGATGCATACGATGAACCAAACCGGTTGGGCAATGGGGAGATGCAAATTTCATAGAAGAATCAAGGAAAACTTAATCTTGTTTGACACTATTCTAAATTAGTTAATGTTTCTCATTGTAAAAATAAACCAACTCTGTTTTTATTCAGATCACTCAAGTTAATGTTTTTCATTGTATAATATCCAACCGTGTGAATAAAACTTTGTATTGTAGCCACAATGTCAATGCGTTTTGGTCTTGTCATGACATTACCTTACTGAAAACGTGTTAGAAATATTATTTTTTATTTAAATATGCTTCCTAATAAGTGGACATATTCAAATCCGCTTAACTCATTCAATTTGGAAAGTCATTAAATGAAAACTGAACTTAAGAATTCGGTGATGTCCCAGCCGGATTAATAAGTTGATATTTTCAAATTCGCTAACTTAATAACCGGATTGGAAAGTCATTAAATGAAAACTTCATTTTATAAATGTTTTAAATTTTTTTTATTACATCAATTATTGTAATAAATCATTTCACATACTTTAGAATTCGGTTGAATAGTAGCCGGATTAATAAGTTGATATTTTCAAATCCGCTAACTTAGTAACCGGATTGGAAAGTCATTTAATGAAAACTTCATTTTATAAATGTTTTTTAAAAATTTTTTTTACATACTTTAGAATTCGGTTGAATAGTAGCCGGATTAATAAGTTGATATTTACAAATTCGCTACCTTAGTAACCGGATTGGAAAGTCATTAAATGAAAACTACATTTTATAAATGTTTTAAAAATTTTTTTGACATACTTTAGAATTCGGTTGAATAGTAGCCGGATTAATAAGTTGATATTTTCAAATCCGCTAACTTAGTAACCGGATTGGAAAGTCATTTAATGAAAACTTCATTTTATAAATGTTTTAAAAGTTTTTTTTACATACTTTAGAATTCGGTTGAATAGTAGCCGGATTAATAAGTTGATATTTTCAAATCCGCTAACTTAGTAACCGGATTGGAAAGTCGTTTAATGAAAACTTCATTTTATAAATGTTTTATAATAAAATTTTATTTTTACATACTTTAGAATTCGGTTGAATAGTAGCCGGATTAATAAGTTGATATTTTCAAATCCGCTAACTTAGTAACCGGATTGGAAAGTCATTTAATGAAAACTTCATTTTATAAATGTTTTAAAAAAATTTTTGTTTTTACATACTTTAGAATTCGGTTGAATAGTAGCTGGATTAATAAGTTGATATTTTCAAATCCGGTTTATTATTTGCCGAATTAATAAGTTGATGTTTTCCAATCCGCGGTCATATTAACCGGATTGGAAAGTAGACAAACGAATTCGGTTATTGGGTTGCCGGATTTATATGTCTTAGGGACCATTCATATTCAAGTATTGGAATTCGGATTTTACTATAACCGAATTGAAAAGGTATTCGTAATTCAAAACTAGAACCTAAGGTAGGAAATCTTTACTTTTCTTTCCCTCGCGTTCTCTATGTATTTTGCTTATCCGCCAAGAGTTGCTGCTCCTACCCCAAAAATCCAGCCATTGTCGTTTACCAGAACCTCCAAGTGACTCCATCTTCATCATCGTCGAACGCTACATAGGTAACTATTTTTCACTCCATTTAACATTTCTCCTTAAATTTTGTGACTTAACGCCTACGAAAAACATGGATTTGACGTTCTCGGTCTTCTCCAGGTTATACTAGTGCTTTTGAACCATAGTTTACCTCAAATATTTCAAAGGATAAACAACGTTCATCAAACTGAACAACCTTGAATATTGATTTTGTAATGTGCATTGTCCTGGACAGGGTGAGGTTCTAATGTTTATGTGGACCATTGTTACTTTTCCTTTCGCGTAGGCTAGAATACCGTCATGCATGCATCTTCTTGATTGTCATATGCTTGTTATGTGTTGGTAATGTGTATGCTTGTTATGTGTTGGTAATGTGTATTGCTTATTACAGATGTCGCCCTGATCCGATTATCAAATTACATCCGACACGGAGATTCTTCAAGTAAGCAAACTTCTTCAAAGAAGAGAACTAGGGGTCCAACAGTTTTAGACCGCATCTCTGAGTTCGTGCAACCGGTCAAAAATTCAGTTGAAACTAATTACAATGGTGTTCTATGAAGACAAATGGGGAAAGACCTCATGACTTATTTAGGAATAGTGACAAGAGACATTGTTCCTATCAATATGGCCTCATGGGGTGAGGTTCCCAAATATTTGAAGGATAGAATTTGGGATACTTTAACGGTCAGTTTTTAACATTCTTTGAATTAAAAAAATATATCTTAATATTGATTGTATTACAGATTGAACTTATCATTTGTTTGTTTTATGCAATATAACTCATTTATAATACCCGAGACAGAGAAATTCCGAAAAATAATGATGAAGAGTGCTGCTGATAAGTTAAAACAATTCAAGACCAGATTAGGGAGGGAATACATATGGCCTTTTATGAGGTGGATGATCATGAGCGGATGTTTAACCCCCCAACAAAATACAAATTCATCACACAGGACATATGGAATGAGTTTGTCAAATCACGTTTGTCCGATCAATTCAAAGTAGGTACATTTAATTAAATTGGGCTACTGACTTGATGATGTTAATTAAGTATGTGATTTATTGACATCCCGCCTAATGTAACAGAAACTAGTGGAGAAGTGCATAGCACAGCCCAGAAAACCAAATTCGGCAGATCGCACTTCAAGGAAGGGATACGCTAATTGAGAGAGATTTGGTAAGCCATTTTCCATTTTATTATAATTAAATTCATTGTCCATATATGTTCAATATGAATCATATTTTATTTAATGCATTACAAAGAAAGAAGTTACAAACCACAGAGAAAATCCAACGGTATGGTAGCCATAAAACAAGCAGAGTGGACAAGAAAATGGAGCTTAAGAAGCCCGAAGCTGGAAATAAAGCAAGACGAATAGTAAGTGTGCAACTTATATGGTTTAAAGTAGCTATAAAAAATTTCAAGTTAAATCCATTGTTTAAACTATCTAATAAATATATGGTTGCGGGATGACCTCGCAACAAAGCAAAGTTTAGGTTTGATCAAGGCAATTGGAAATAACGATATCTTGACAAGAGGGCATTGGGCACTCCCAACATAGTGGACGACATGCGCGACTCGTTGTCCAATCCAACGCCTGCATCGGGGAAAAGGAACACTCTGGTCGCATGGAAGAACACAAGGCGAAGCTTGTAACAAGGTCTCACAAATGGAGACAATTTTAATGGGTATATCGTAGCAAGGTGGCGAAATGTCGGGTCCAAACAAACCCCAATATCCCAAAATTAGATTTGAAGGCTTTGATGGGAGACAAAGGGTGAATTTGAGTTCCTCCACCAATCAACGAATGTCACCCCTACAACATCCGGGAAGAACGTCGCAGAGGACCCCAAATATCAGTACGTTAGAAAACAAAAAAACAGATCATCTCCAACAAGTCCACCTCCGCAACTCCACTCGATGATACAACCCATTCTTTAGGATGGTGTGAGGGCTTTTCATGGTAAATAGAAGTTTATTGTTTTACATACTTTCATATTGCATTTAAAGTAATTAAAATTATATTATTATGTATCTAACTAAGGAAAATTATGTAGCCAAACATGCGTTGTCTACTAGCCGCCAACCTGACAATTATGTTACGGAAGGTACGATACATGCCGTTGGTGTGCAAAGGATGACCCTCCCACAACAGGCCCCTCCCATTGGAATTTGTCAAGGTCGTGGACAAGGTCATTAAACTACGCACTGGCTTCCATGCCCAAACGACGATGGGAACTCGGTAAAAGATGCATTGGGACTTTGTTGTTGGCTCGAAAATTTGTCACTCACGACATGGATGTAAGTAATTTTAAAGATTCTGTACATGTGGATTAGTGGTTTTTAGACTCATTAGTTGCCTATTATTTTGACTACGTGTAACTCACAAAGACCGGATCTGTAAGTCATAATCGATTTGGACCGCTAACCCAACTCGTCCAATGAAATTGCTAAAGATGACGTACTCTCACGTAATATACAAGCTCCCCGGGTTGGATGTAGACTTCTGTCATATGTCTCACCGTAAGATATGCATGACTTTATAAATTTGGAATGCATATCTCGCTTGGTTCTATAACGTGGTTCTTCGGGTATGACAATTATCTTAATTATTGCCTTGTATTTGATGTAAATATTGCTTTAGTTATTATGTCAATTTCATACTAAATTTTGTTCATTTCATTTCAAGTAACTTGGTTGACTTGATTGACCGCATTCCTGAATGTTCAAGTTATGGGTTTGCTGACCCAATGAGGGTGTCACTGAGGCCAAGAGGATCCCAAGTCAAGGGACCAATACTTATCCGAGGTTTTATTACGGGTTCCAATGCATCTACGGTCTTTGCACCTTATAATGAGCAGAAGATTCATAAAATTTAAAAATTTAATACAAATATTGCATATGTGTACTGAATATGTTACATGTTGTATTTCTTAGGTCTCATTGGATGTCATTGATTAAGATCTCCAAGAGCACTCGCTTGTTGGATGGACCCTATAGGAAAACCAATACGAGATGACATTAAGAAGGTACTTGGAATGTAAGTTATTCTAACCCCATCATGTGTAACTTGGTTTTTAATATTAAACATAACCTTGATGTATTCATTTGGTTTTTTAAAAGAGCTGAGGTGTCTTACAAAAAGAAAAGGACTATCACAAGGCAAAAAGGGACTGCCAACATCATCACTCTCAGGTATTGTGTATAATGTGTTTTCTAACAGAGATATCATTATTTGGACCACTGTTTGTTTCAATTAATTAGTTTTGATATTATGTATAGGCACCAAGGCAACCTGATAGTAAAACATGTGGTTTCTATATGTTGAAATATATGAAAGACATCATAAGTCAACAAATGAAAACAATGAGTCAGAAAGTAAATTTTAAGGTTTATACTTATATTGATGTAGTTCTGTATTTGACTTGTACAAATATCTGAACTTTAAATATTTTTTTGCTTGCCCCGCCGTAGCAATCTTATAAGAAGAGATAAAGGAGATACACTTGAATGGGCGATATCTGTTTCCAATGTGATCGAATTAGAATAAGCATGAGGAGTCATTTTCAGATGATTGATGTTTTTTCTACTTTTTGTCCATAAACAGTGTCATTTAGGAAATGTTGTTAGGTTTATTTATTATGTACAGGATTAATACTTTCATGTTGTACGTACATTCTTTATAAATGTTAATATTATGTACATGATTTACTTTATAAACTCAGTATACTGTTTTTGGTTATTCGTATGATTCTCAAAAATGTAAAATGATTACTGACATTCTTTATGAATAGGATATGTATAGTACTTTTCAATTCGGTTGTTACCCTAATTTAAATTAAAAACACAATTTTCCAATTCGGTTATATAAAAATCCGAATTTAATTGTCAATTTTCCAATTCGGTTATATAAAACAACGAATTCAATTGGAAGTTTTCCAATTCGGTTATTTTCGTCGGATTTGATTTGGGCATCCACTCCAAGTTTCCAATTCTTGCTCAAATAACCTGATTTAATGTACTCCAGTGGTTTCCAATTCGGTTCTAGTCAACCGGATTTAATGTATATTTTCCAATCCTAGTGTTTTGACCGAATTATATTTGTATGACATTTTTCCAACTCCATTTCGCACTACAGAAACCGAACTCGGAAAAGTATTTTCCAACGGTTTCTTTTATGCATTGTTAAAAGTCAAGAAAAGACAACCCCTGACATAATTCGCTGTTAGAACCGAATTGAAATCGCATTCATAATTAATTAAAAACCATTTTCTGTCGTAGTGGCTATTATTATCTCATATTTTAATTATATTTTTAATACTATAATTAAGGTGATTTATGTCGGCACTTCTCTATAATATAATATATGACTAATATGAGAAATTTTTAAGTAGGTATTATTTATTATTGACACTCTATTCAATAATTAATATGTATAAAGTCACTCTTTAAAAATAAATATTTTATAACACGATTCACGTAATTTTATAGATATTTAATGTTGAATGAAATATTTATTATAAACATTACCTAAATAAAAATTTCTCAACATGATATAGGTAATATATGCGCACAGACTGACTGATGAAATGGCATAGCATCAAAGAAACAAGACATGCGCAGCTGAAAGAATATTCATATCACATAAATGCATGTCATCAACACTGTTTTGGGAATCTGGCCCAGAATTTGATTAAAGGGAGAATTAATTTTAAGGAGTGTTAATAAGCTATATTTAATTTTAAGGGATATAAATTTTTTAAATTATTAAGAAAGATCATTCAAATTTTATTTAAAGAGAGGAACAATTAGATTTTACTTAATGAACAAAAATACTCTTAATAAAAATTCTTTTAGAAGATCATTCAATTTTATTTAGTCACTCTATAAGAAAACTTGATCACTTAATAAAAAAAAAATCATTCGCACTTTATTTACTATTGTTAGCTATTCTGCAGAAACACTTGACCACTAAATGAAAAGAAATAGTCATTCGCATATTGCATTCAAAGCTTTTTATAAATTTAGAACTTTATTAACTATTGGTAGCCACTTCGTGAGAACACTTGACTACTCAATAAAAAGAAATAGTCATTCGCATATTGCCTTCCAAATTTTTTGTAAATTTTGAACTTTATTTACTATTATTAACCACTCTGTGGGAACACTTGACCACTCAATAAAAAGAAATAGTCATTCACTTATTGTCTTCTAAATTTATTGTAAATTGAGAACTTTATTTACTATTCTTAGTTACTCCGTAAGAATACTTGACCACTCAATAAAAAGAAATAGTTATTCACATATTTTCTTCTAAACGTTTTGTAAATTTAGAACTTTATTTATTATTGTTAGCCACTTCGTGGGAATATTTGACCACTTAATAAAAAAAAATAGTCATTCACATAATCTTCCAAAAAAGTTTTCATTAATGGTATTTTTGTCTATTTAATAAAATTTAATGGTATTTCTCCTTAAATAAAATTTAAATAATTATTCTTAATAATTTACATTTTTTATGTTTTTTAAGATTAAATATACTTTATTAACGATATTTAAGATTAATTATCTCTTGACTAAGAGAGCATATTAACACTTATGGTATGTTTGGTATACAATTTAGAAAGGAAAAGAAAAGAACGAAGGTTAAAGATTACTCCAATCCATCATTTGGTATTTTGGTATTTGTTTAGGAAGGAAAATGAAAAGATTTGCATGGTTCAAATTTTTGTAGACGTGCCTACATACCATGCACCCCTTTACCAGCGGATTGATGGTATGTTTGGTATACAATTTAGAAGGGAAATGAAAGAAAATAAGGTTAAAAATTACCACAATCCATCATTTGGTATTTGTCTAAAAGGGGAAAGGAAAATATTTGCATGGTTCAAATTTCTATGGACCCCACCTATATACCATCAGCCCCATTACCAGCGGATTAAGAGGGAAAAAAACCTTTCTCGTTTGCCCTCTCAACTTTTTTTATTTTATTTTTATAACTTTTTCACTTTTTATTTACTTTGTTTATTAATTCCATTCTTTTTTTTTAATGAAATTAAATAAAGGAAGTGGAACATCATTTCTTTTTCATTTGATAATATCTAAGTAATAACTCTTTTACTTCTTCTCTTTTTTTTTTTATTGTATTCTCATCTTTTATTCTCTTAATATCATACTAAACAAAGCCAATGGCTTCATTAGAACACATGCTGAAAAATCTGTCTACCATCCATTTACCAGAAAAAAAAAAGGGATAACGGATTCAAAGGAAAAAATGTGATCTATTGCACCTGAATATGTCCAAAAAATAAAACAAATGGTAAGTAAAAAAAAAACACTATAATTAGAAAGTATTCATGCTCCCTCTCCCTCGTGCTTAAACATAAGTGCACACACTTGAAGGCATCCACATTTTATTCTTGTTATTTTGTAGCCCCTTTTTGCCAAAACTAGTGTCTTGCATCATTGTTGCAAACTCACTGTAATTAAAGCGACATCTAAGCGTCCATCTTAGATGTGGACATGAGTTAAGTTGAGTTTGGGGTAATTTTGGACCCAATTCATTCAAGGAAGTAGTGAGTTGAGTTGAGTTGAGTTTAGAGATTTTTTTCCTTCCGACTCGAACAAACCTGACCCACTTATATGTGAGTTGACTTGGGTTCAACCTCGTGGGTTGAACTTGAACCTAAAAAGAAGTTTAACATGCTAAAATAAAAATTGAAATCTATTTTGAATAACATAACATAAGTTTTCAAATGACATAATGTAAAACATAAATTTCAAAGTACATATAATTCTAGGATTACAATTACGATCAACACAAACAAACAATAAAGACACATGTAATATAATTAATCAATGACACTATAATCAACGTCTCATCTCTTCTTTGATTTCCTATAAGTCAATAATACTATAACATTAACCACAATCAACACAATTGTCAAAATAAAGAAAATTTGAAACCAACAATGAAATAATAAGTTAAAAAAACTAAAATCTTAACTAGTTAAATGAAAAACATTTAAAATGATCAATTATTACGATCCACAACTTCATCTCTAACAGCAGACATATCTAAACATAAAGGAATCATAAAGCATTAGCAAGCATTAATGATCAAACCATTAGTAATTTACTAAACAAATTAAACAAATTTTATATAGTACACTACCAGCTTTGATCTTTTTAATTTCATTGATTTAAACCTATAAATCAATGTGTTTATCAAGAGTTCTTAATTAGTTATGAGCACAAATTAATGCCTCAACAGTAGTGGGTTGTAAAGAATTAAGAAAATGATCCAGAACTTGTCTTCTAATACTAAAGGTAGTGTAATTTTAATTTAAAAATTCTCAAGAAATTAATTATCAAAAAAATTTATAAACTTATATAAGATTCTCAAAGTCCCAATAAAAAGTGATTACACATCCTAAAATATTATTAAAAAAAATTAAGTTTAAGTGGATTAGGTTGGATTTTGCGGATTTGGAGAGTCTCAACCCGTTATTCGACTCATATCACATGAATTTGCCTATTTTAAACCCAATTCAACCCACAGACCCAAACCAACTCGTCAACTATGAATTGAGTTGGGTAAAAATGTACAAGTTCATGAGTCTACCCGAACCTCTGTCCACCCCTAGTCCATCCTATAAGCAGTGAAATATATAAGTTAAATAATAATAACTATATATCATCTGAATAATGTAGCTTAATATTTTTTTAATTATTAAAAAGAATAATTAAATAATTTTTAAAATTTTAAAATATTAAATACTTATACTTTTTCATTTAATACTTTCTATTTTAAGTAATTAAGATAATATTAAAAATATTTGTTTTAAAAAATATAACATTACTAGTTAAATAAAGAAAACGAGCAAAAAAAAAAATGGATCCATAAAGAGGAGTTTTTCTTTATTAGGGGAAGCAAAAGGAAACATAGTAAACTACTGAAAAACGATATATTACATTATCCTGGTCAACTTCACGTATTATATCATCTAATTGAACATCTTGCAGACCAAACTGTTCACGGGCTTGTTGGAGCTCCTCTCGTGTATGTATCAACTCCCATCTATGTCGAAGTAGGAGAAGGCTATATAGATGATACGTCCTCTCCTCTGGACCTTGTTTAGATGAAGCATAGCTGCTATGAATTCAACATAGTCTATGGTACCGCTATTATCATTGTCTGCCTGAAATTTAAACAACAGTGCAAAAAGATTGATAAAATGAAATATAGAACAGAATCAATCATTCGGTTGAACACAATAGGTAGTATCAGGCTAGTTCGCAACAACATCAAGACTCAAGATGCAAAATTAGCATTCCTATTCATAAAAATAAGTTCCCTAAAGATAGCCAAATTGAAACACGCACAAACGAATTTTCATCCACTTTCATTTATTATATCATAAGACAAAGGAGGAAAGAAAGGGCATCCTTGTTTTTCTATAAGAGCAACAACCGGTTATTCTTTTTGAAGTATAATGGTTGCTTGTAAATAAATAATATCTACTCAGGTCTATCATCAATAGTATTCAAATGAATCAAACCATACAAGTCAAAAATCCTGTAGTACAACTTGTACAAGGAACATTTCTTGGTCGGACAAGAAAAATGCCTACATAGAACTGTCAATTTGGATTGCATGCCAGCACTTACCGCTTGCATTAACCAATGAATTTCAGAATCATTGAGAATTGTACCCACTCTCTCCAAACCATCTTTCATTTCTTGAAGAGTGATCTGTCCGCTATTATCTGTGTCTATCATCTTTAACATCTCTTTCAGTCCTGCAATTTCCTCTTCAGACAGACTTTCAGCAATTACTTGCCAAGGGTTAATACAGAAAGTCCTACGGTCATACGACAATACAAATGACAACCTAGAACAATACTTAAATAATTTCCAAGCCACCAGTACATAAGAAGCCATCTGGCACACAAGTACACACTATAACAATTTGCTGAATAGAGCACTTGTCTCTGCCATTTACTGAACAGAGCAATTGTCTCACACTTTAGTCCTGGATTGCAAAATTTTGAATGTTATTGACTAAGACTTCATGCAGTTAGACAATTACGCTCCATTAATAAAGAATTTTCCAGTCAAACTTCTATAGAAATTAAGTTTAAATGGGTTAATTACTAAAATTAAAACTAAAGTTTGAAAAAGTTCTGGCATTGAAGGCTGCCGCAAAGATTAAGCATTTCTTGCGGGGAGTCCAAGCAAATGCTCTACCAAGTTTGCAGAACCTATGTAAAGCTGCACCTTGTGTTGTTTGAAAAAGGTGTAGACGACAAAATAGAGTAGAAAAATAAAATAAAGTGAAGGCCTGAGACGTGTGGGTACACACTGTCCTTAAGGATTTATTCGGCTAATGCGAAATCCCCCCAGGATATAACAGGTTCTTCCCGGCCGGATGCGGCTGAGGTTTCAGATCAGCAGAGAATATATTCTTAATCAGTTAACCCAAAGGAGAAGAGAACAGATGAAGAAGAAGTCAGTTTTTTCAGTATGTAAAGGTGATAATACAGGTGAGAAAATAATGGGATATTTTAAAAACTGTTTGAGAGAAATTTGGGGAACAAGAAATCTGATCGGTTGAGAAGTGGTCAGTTTTCAAAGGAGAAGAGAACAGATGAAGAAGAAGTCAGTTTTTTCAGTATGTAAAGGTGATAATACAGGTGAGAAAATAATGGGATATTTTAAAAACTGTTTGAGAGAAATTTGGGGAACAAGAAATCTGATCGGTTGAGAAGTGGTCAGTTTTTAAAGTTGGACCAAGTCAAATACTACTGTTAAAATATAGCTGTTTCCGGATAGGGCCATTTAAAAATCAAATTAAAATCAGATGATTTGCACTACCCGAGCCCAAACTTGGGCGCGCGAGCCCATTCATTTCACCAACTCATTTTACAAGTTTATATCACAAGTTACTTTATAAACTCTTTAAAAATTTAAAGACTAAGCAATGTGGGACTTTAAACTTTTAAAATATTACAACACATAATACAACACCTTGTACTATCTGCCAAATGTGTGTCCAGTGTCCACATGCCATAAACAACGATCATCTTTTACTTGAGTGTCCATCGACCCAAAAAGTTTGGTTTAGCCTGCAATATAATCTTCGAACAGGGAATTTGAGTAACACATGCTTTGGAGATTGGCTAATGGCTCCAGCCTCCAGGTGTTGCTATGCTAGGTGATGACGATATGAATGCAGAGGAGAAGGGAGGCTTCTTTCGTGACTGGCCTACACAGCGTGGTTCATTTGGAAAACAAGAAACGAGTTTCAGTTTGAGAGATGTTAGTGGTATCGAGAATCAGAACAGCCATGTCAGAAGACTCAGAACAAGGGATTCTATTAGAGAACTCAAAACCGTCAGCAGGTTTGGACCCCCATCACCGAAACAGATCAAACTGAATGCTGATGCCTTTTTGACTCCTAACCTATGGAAGTTGCTACAGGGCTAGCTGCGAAAGCACAATGCTATCCTCCAATGAGTTAACATGGGAGGAGCTTGGCCAAACAAGATCATAGTCGAGTAGTCGAGACTGACTGAATGGTTTATGAACTGAACCAACTTATATTTCCAACCGGGTTTATCAATACTTTAAGATAGTCACAAAATAATCCAAACTTTATTGGTCCTTCCTAACAATGCCGTGAAATGTAGCTTATCCAACTCATTCGAGTTTCTACCTTAATCAAAAAATAAAAGGAAGCAATAATTTTTTTTTAGTTGTAAATTAAGGTATCTCTTCCCTCGAAAGACAAGAGATTAATTTTCAAAGTACTGTCAAGATCCTTTTTAATTACATTTTTTTTCACACATATTGTTTTAATGATCGAATTCAAAAATTAAATTCAAAACAAAATATTTAAAGTGACTAAACATCTCCCACTTGAACTAATGCGGTGAAAGGAAACAACATTTAACTATAATATGCTTGTAAATTGCTCTTCTACATGAAATCAGTCAACACATTTTACATATATATATATATATATAAAATAAAACATGTAGAAAGACTTTGACCGTGACTATCTCTGTCAAACTCTGGTCTACTTTAAATGCTCAACCGAATTTTGACAAATAAGACGATTCCTTGCCAATACACTCGGCAAATATTCTACAGAAGACGGCAATATTTTTCCCAGACCGGCATCTAAAGTCCAAAAGCAGCCAAAAAAAAGAAAATATTGTATAATGCAGAGTAGACGAATTCAGACGACCACAGTGCTTGTCTTAATTTTCTCAACCAACACCACCGTTACTTACTCGCATACTAAACCTCCCTACTCCCTTCCCCACACCACCACTATATATTCCCGTAAGCCCTGCCATTCCTCCGTACATCAGTTCTCAAAGCCTATAGTGACTTCAAGGCGAAGAAACTTATAGCAGCATCAACATCTACTGTAGCTTGTGAATTCTTGCACTACATAAAGATGGATTCCCAATCAAGAAGACAGTTACGGGGTCCAAAGCCTTCAGCTCTTATGGTTAGCAGGAACTCCACAAAGATCAAGAAGCAACACCTTCCACATCAAAATCGCTCTCCTGTCATAGTGCACTTGAGATCTCCCAAGGTCATTCACGTCAGGCCTGAAGAATTTATGGGTCTTGTGCAGCAGCTAACTGGGAACCCCGTATGATGTATCAGCTGCTGCTGCTCATTCTCCGAGCCATCCTATTCCTGGCTCTAGCATGAAGCCAACCCGTCAGAAAATGGAGGGTTATATTGGTAGTGTAGGGACGAGAGCCAAATAGAGGGTTATATTGGTAGTATAGGGCCTAGAGGCCATTCTGTTGATCTCCAAGCTTTCAGGCATTTTGTGGATTTTGTCTGAGCGCCACCTGATTTCTCTAGCTGTTTTCTTACCATAAAAAATAAAAAATGAAAACTAGAGCGAAAACATTTTTGCCAAATATGTCCGCAATATTGAAATGAAAGTTGCATGAGCCATAAACAGGAAACTACTGTCCCTTCAAAAATGATCTGCTATTGGTTAAAAAGTGATTTTTATTTGGTTTGTTGTACAAATTAATTAATTAATTAAAACAAAATTTATATACAGTTAATTACATGTAAATATTAAAATGAAGACAAATTATTAGTTAATTGTATGTAAATTATTGATTAAATTAATTAAATACTTAATTAATTTTTAAAATGAACAAAATGAGAATCATTATTCACTAAGTTGATCCTATAAGTTATTTTTCTTAAAATCAGTCTTTTATGTGGCTCTTCTCTTTCCGATTCAAAGTTCAAATCTCGATAATTTGTGCGTGTTTGTGTATTATCTAAAATATTTGGTTATATCTAAAATCATATCATATTTATTATAATTTAAGTTATTATTTTTTTTAGTGGTGCCATGGAAGATACAACTTTAGAATTAATATTGAGACTCAATCAGAATTAAAGCCAAAATTAAATACTTATTAGGAAAACTCAGTAGATTACAAGACTTTCGTTATTAAGTAAGGATAAAATAATAATAGCAAAAAAGAATTTGTTTTGGGCTCCCGCCACTGCCAGCCGGTCATTCTGGAACTGGAAAGTGGAAACATATATTCGAAATCGTACAAGTAAAAACGGTCACTAACGTTGTCGTTAACGGCGTCATAAACAGGAGGGAAATCAAATTTCGTTTTAAATGTAAACGCAAATCACTTTACCGCAAAATTTCCACTCGGTCTCGCTTCGGCTTCGGCTTCGGCCCATTCACTCACTCCCCTTTTCTTTCTGTGGTGGTCGCACTCGCACTTGGCACTGGGCGAAACTGATACGACACCGTGCACTCCATCGGATCCCATCTTACGCTAGGGCACTAGGGATTTTCTCGGAGGTAAGGACCAGATTCACCTTTCTTTAGCTTCTGATTCTGAATTATTCTATTGAAAACTATTGGCCATGAATATGCATTCCTTTGCGCTTATACTTATGACTCTTTGTATTCACGATATTTTTTCTTATTCTTTGATTTCATGAAATCTATTGCAGATTCTTGCACGCTTACTAAATCTACACGATCAATCTTTGTAGGATGTGTATTGGTCGGTAAAGTAGTTGCGGTTGTGGTACTCGGAAACACGGCATGGCAAAAGTAGCCACACCGAGTTCTGTACCTCCTGACTCTCATCGAATCGGCGCAGGGCCTCTAAAAGGTGGGTCCATGGTTAAGACTAAGAGAAAGACACCATCAGAACTTAGGGTAAGTTTCCAAGCTTCTCGCCTCAATTTATATGCATTTGGACTTCAATTCAATTCAAGTGTTCAATTTGTGTGGTTCCAATGTAAATGCTTCGGTTATCCATTTCATTAAAATCTTCAACATAAATGTGATGTGAATTCATTACCGATGTTCCAGTATGACCTATAGTGTCATAATTTATAGTTTTTTTTTAATACTAATTCCAAGGCTTACTTGCTTTATATGCTAATTGCTTAGCTAGGTGCAAGCTCACGCATGTGTTTCAAGTATGAGGATGATGTATAGATGGTTGCCTTGGATTAAAATATTTCATTGGCTGATGATTTGGGAGTGAATTATACATTTTTATATTTTGAGTAACAATAAGTTATTGCTGCCCCATATAATGGTTTTTTTATGAGTTGCATTTGCATCTCTATTATTCATTATGTTGCACTACATCTGCTAATTTCTCATTTCAAGTGAAATGGAGTTTGTAGCTTAATGCTCTCCGTCCATATATAGTCATAGCACAGTTTCAATTTAAGTTTCCAAGAATCTGTTACTACCATATTGACAACTATTACTGAATTGTGGTGGAGGCATTCTCATATCTATACATGCTTGGCAGGGAGAGCAGTTGAAGCGGGCAAGTGTCGTGGACCTTACTGATGAATCTCCATCCCCCTTGACTGGTTCTACAAAGTAAGCTTCTTCTGCTTCTCTTTCAATCTGCTATTTCATAATTTGCTGAGAGCTTGCTTGATTTATATTTGCAGAACTACTGAGGTGGATAATGGGTTTAAAAATCCAGGATTGTCAAGGACCCCAAGATACACTGACACACGTGTTGATGAAGTATTTCCTGCAAAAAAGTCCAGGTTTAGAATTGTCTCTGGAAAGGAAAATGCAAAGGTTATTATATTTGCCCAACTAATGTCTCATATTTAGTTTTGTCAGTTGACATCTTCATTAAATTATTGATCTCTGATTGTTAGTGTTGTTAAGATTGAACAAATCAACCTTGTTACTATGTTCAGGAAAATCCATCTTTGGAGCAAACTAGTAACCTGAAGAATCTTTCAGTTTTTTCTAATTCTGGGGCCAAGAGAGAGCAAGGAATTTCATGGTTTGCCTCATAGTCTATGCATTTTCTTGATCTCATGGTTACTTTCCCCCTATTTTGATTCTATTCCTAATTGTTGTCAGCATGGAGAATTCTGTTGCTTCAAGTGAAGTTAGCAAAGATGGTGTATTGCAATGTTGTCAAACAATTGAAAAGTGCAGCCAAGGAAAGTTTCTTAGTGTAGCTGAGCTTTCTTCAGCTGCTGATAGATCTTCTGGCATGGCAGCTATTGATATGGTATACAATGGCCGGCTTTTGTTATCTGTTTACTTACACTTGAGATCATGTATCGTAAGTAGGTTATCACTTAATTTTTTATAGGGCAAAGCATTAAGAGGACTAGCTTCACTTGAACCACGTGTTGGTAATGGTTTAGCTGCTGATTCATCTGACAAATGTGGAGATTTGACATCAATCTTTACAGGAAATTTCTTCTCTGAATGTGATGTACCTGGCCATAAGGCTCCTTTGGATCTTACTCTAAAAACCAGTATGCGGGTAGTATCCTCCTCTCCTGTGAATTGGTGAGTGCATAGGATGGACTAATTTCTTGGCATCAAGAGTGGTAGGATGCACTGGAGTGAATTAAAAAGTTTTTACACTGAGATAGTGAGATTCATAGTTTCTATATTCAAATGGTGAAGTATTTCCAGGTTTCCTTAATGCCTCCATAGTTTAAACTTTAAAGATCAATTAATTTATGCTCAATGCTGATATAAAGTTTGTTGAAGTCCTTACCAAATGATGTTATCCCAAGTCACTTGGATTTCTGTCAATATTAGATAGATGCACCGGCAAGTAAAACTTGGTAAAACATATGACAGTTAGGCAGTGCTCATCTCCTTGTTTATGTCACACTCACATGTTTATTTGGTGAATACAAAATTACTGTGCTGGGCGATGTGATGTGAGTCCAGTTTCATGGTATTTCAGAAATTGAGAAGAAAAAGGTTGGCATTTGATGAGATAAGAATAGTGTTTATGGAGCTAATGCATTTATCATGCATGTTGTATAGTATAACAAGTATTTTTCTTGGATTTTTTTTTTTCAAGTTCTCTATATTTTCAATATTTGAATGTTGATGTAGCACCTATTTATGTGATTTTTTTGGATTGTTTATTGCCTGCTAACTTTGGTATCAACTATCCTTGGTGTCCATTGTTGTCTTTCTGCAAAAGTTATTTTGATTTCCAAATTTCAGGATACATAGGTCAGTTATGCGTGGTACCATGCCTCAATTAACCTTCCAGCATTGTCCTTTGGAGAGTCAAAATATGAGAGGTTCCCAGGGATTTAAAGTTTTGCATTCATGGATGTATCCTCAATCTGTTCTTCCACCTTCTCTCATATCAGTCTTGAGCTCATCAACAGCAGATGGAGGTTTGTCAAGCAGCTTTCAACTTACCCCATTTCCAATCTCTTCTTTGTCCTCTTCCTTTCTCTATTTTCCTAAAGTTCCATTTTTCCCTTTTATGCAATAGAATTGGAGTTCTTAAGGAAACGACAAGTAGCTTGGGAAGAATCCTTCCGGGACCTCTATTACATGCTTCGAAATAACATCTGTGGCCTCTTTTATGGTAATTATTCATGACCGTCATATATTTTTTTGTCAGACGGAGTTATAATGATTATAAAAATTTGTTTATACTAGGTCTTTTTATGTTGCCATTTCTGTTCTTCTGGATTCTCATTAGTGTTGGTGCTTTGTGATATGTAATTTAAATTGTTTCTGCATAATGATCAACTATCATAATCAGAATACACTTGTTTCTTATATTGATGTAGCTTTCTGTGGTATTATTAATGCATAGACTTAATTTTGCTATTCTTTGAACCTTCTGACTTCATTGTGCATTTATATTGGATGAAACTTTGTATTGATTTATTTCCTTCCGTTTTCTAGTGTGCACTTCCCAGTTTGTGGTGATGTTCACTGGTGGTGACAGCTCTGGAAGATCCAAATGCTCGTGCAATGCTTATATCTCTCAGTCAACCAGAGGTTTGAGGTCGTTGTTAAGAGAGCATGTAAGAAGTACTCATATTACGTATCATGATGTGTGCTGTTTATTTATACGTCACTAATCACTCCCAGGGCTAGCATCCACTCTCTTTGATATATATATATGTATATATATATATATATATATATATATATATTGAAGGTTGTTCTTTTCTGTAATGTTTCCCTAAGGGTAAGAGTAATTTTTCATTGATAGCATATTTCTAGGAGAATCTCTGTAAAAATGACTAGTAGGTTTAAGGTATCTTATTTGTTTCTCTTATAATCAAAGAGTAGCAGTCTTATCCTAGCTGCCAACAATTCAATTTGAGTGTTTGTTTTTCGAATAGATGACGGCAAGGAGAATAACTAGGGATATACTTTTCTGGTTTTTAGGTTAACGACTTTGACTATTAACAATTTTTAACTTTACAAACTGCATTCCAGTTGTTTTTCCAAATTGACTAGCATTATGGTTCTATAGTATTGGGCCTTAGATAGAGCCCTTAGAGGTTAATAACGGGTAACATCCCAGGTTAATCAATCATGATGTGTGCAGTTTATTTATAAACTTATGGTTTTTAGGGTTTTCTTGTGTGCTGCTTGTTTACCTGAGCATCCTTTTCATCCAATGAGTTATTATTATTTTTTTAATAATTATTATACTGGAATTTCCCCCTTAATATTTATTTTCGTGATGTTCTATGAACTTACATTGGTTGTATACCCTTTTGACTAGGATGTTTGTTTCTCTATGCCTCTTTGCCACTCTAAAGTGGAGCAAGTCACTACTGAGGATCTGGTTGAGCTCTCAGAGATAGAGAAGCAAAACTTGGGGCAGGTTTGTATCTATATACTATTCATTAGCATATGTTTTTCTGTGGGTTGTCTGAATAAGTCCCTGGCACTGACCATGATGAACCAATCCTGACAATGCGTGCTTATCTCTTTGCGATTCTATTGATAAGTTTACATTGATCCACACCTTGAGGTTAGTGTAAAAAAGTTTTAGCGTGCATCAAAATTAAACTCACGTATTTGGTGTATGACAATTTCATTGATAAAAGTATCCAAAAGTTTTTCATATAAGTTATTGTCTTACATGTTCTCACGTTAATAATTGATTGTCACTTTTGTGTGTGTGTGTATAGAGTAAATACTCATTTTGATTCTCTAAAAATACAAGTATCATCAGTTACATCCTCCAATGATGAATATATCAAAATGATCCTTCAATGTTAATTTTTGACATCAAATTGGTCAATGTCATTTTTTTACATCAAATTGATCCTTTAATGTCATTTTTTACATCAAATTGGTCCTCCAAAAGGACCAATTTGATGTAAAAAATTATTAAAGGACCAAACTAATGCCATTTGTATTTTTGGAAAACCAAAATGAGTATTTACTCTAAGTGCTCTGAGAAAGTCTGTCTATCAGTTAACTCCAACACCATATATAAGTTTGATGTTTTTTTATTGATTGGTGCTTTTTATTTGAAAATAATGCAGACTCGTCGATTAAGGTCAATCTCTGATGTTGCTAATAGCCCAGAATCTTTGCTGGTTTTCAGTGGCAACAACAATGTACATGGTTTGTATGACCTTTTACTGAATTACAGGTGACTATAACTTATTAATGGTTAACTTTCTTGGTAGCTTTCTACCCAGTTTTACATACTTCATTGAGTGACACTTATTTTATGTTAACTCTTTTTTTTAATCCTGTTGCTGACTAACTTTTATTGTCTGCAGATCTCTCTTGACCTCACTGTCCGGTATGGACGTACCTGTATTGTGCTCTCCTGTGCCGTTTCAAAATTCTGCTTTGTCTTCTCCTGATGTATGTGACAAGTCCTCGACTTCATTTTTTTTTTTCCTTTTATTCTTTCCATGCCCAATTTCTGCACTTTGTCTTAGCAGAAGTTTAAGTAAATTATTGAACTGTCATACCAATCATTTTATCTAGATTACTTGTGCAAGAAATGGGATAAGCGCTTCGAGTATAGTGTTTCTTATGGTTGCGTGGGAAATGTCATCCTTAGTAATTGCTTAATTTTTCAAATCTGTGCACTTGACTAGTTTAGATGTATCTTATCTTCCAGAAAACCATCTAGAGGAACCCATTACTTGGAAGTTGGAATTTCTTTTTTCCCGCTTGTAAAAAGCTACTAGTTATTTTTCTTTTGCTAGCTGTTAAATAACACATGATTGGAACTATTTACTTCTCTTTCGCAGATTAAATGCATGGAGATGAGAAGCGCTGAACATATTGCTGCTTCTTATAATGGATCTATTTGGAAAGATGGTGAGTCTGCTCGAGGATCATCAGATGGCCTTTGTTGTAGCATTGAAATTAAGGATGCATTTCTTCCACCATGGATTATTTGTGGTATATGTGCATTGATGGGCTCTGAAGGAAGAAGCTTTGAAGCAAGGTATGCGTAGCTTGTGCTTGGTGATACTTGTTACATAGTTGAATTGAATTGAATTGTTTAGATAGGACAAAATTCATGTGGTTAATACCATTTAGCTACTATTAGTTATTCATATAAAGTTGCCCCTACCAATTGGGCTTAAGGTTAAGACTAGCTCTATGTCTATGACCTTGTTGCAGCACAAGCCGCATGTTGGAGGTTAATGGAGGAGAATTTGGGTATACATGCAAATCCAAGTAACCTTAATTTAGCTTTGAAGAGAACTATTGAGTGATGAACCATGGTTTTGCAGACAAGTCAACCCGGGCCCAGTCTCCTTTGATTATGTCTGGAGCTTGTGGTGTGCCGATAACGTGGATCTTTGGCTTGCAGGTTAAAGGAACCATATTGGTTATGAGTGGATCTCTGGTAACGAGGCTTTCCAATATGTGAATGAGAAAACTTGGGTATATTTTTAGGTCCAAGGAATTTATATTATTGTTTTAAATAAGCCCAAACACAACGATAAAACTTACATGATCTGGAACTCCAGATATTTCCTCCCGCCCTCGGCCCTTCCCTATATACGAGCTTCGCTGCATTGAGCTTATCCTTTCATAGTAGGGCTTCATTGTTTGTGTCAACCTGCCGACTGTTCTGAGTCACCAGGAGCTCCTCTAAATAAGTATAATTTCTTGAGCATTAGTAATATAAACTTTGATCATTGTTAAGAGAGATTTGATGGATTTCGGCTGTCAACAGAGGCGGAGGGAAGGGGATCTAGCATATGCCATGCCCCCTCCAAGTTTGATTCTTTTGACATTTTCTTTATGTATAGTTAGAGATTTTCTTAATTATATTTTTCTTTTTATCATTTTATGTTACACATGTCTTCTGTTTGGCCCCCCTTAATCTTGGCCCCCCTCACTCAAGATTTCTGGCTCCGCCCCTAGCTGCACACTATCTAATTAAAACAAGTTGCATTATGCATTGTTATTTGAAACCTAAATGATGTTTAATTCTATCTTGTGACTAACAGTTTCGTGACGGAACCTAGCTCAATTGGCTTGAATGTTGCTTTGAAATCAACTTGTGAGAAGTCGGAATCTAAAGCTGCAGGTAGTGAAAGCTCGCAAATCTGCAGTGGTTCATTTGGCATTCCAGAAGCCGTAGTCACCTCTTGCTTGTGGTCTTGTTCACTAAAAGGCTTAAAGTACTGTGATGGTTCTTATACAGCTTCTCTATCCCCTGTATAATCATCCTCAAAACAAGAACTTATGTTGAATGTTTGATAAGTTGATGGCTAATTTATTTAAATGCTTACACTTCCCTTAACCCTCCAGAAAATGAAAAACAAAAGGAATTTTGTATTTTTAAATCCATCTGGAGGAACATGTTCCCGACCAAGAATTTTGTAATATCTATGCCGATTGTGTATTCTAGCAGTTGGTGCATTTTGAATACTTCATTTAAGACTACAAAGCTATAATCTCCTTTGAGGGGAAATAAATCAATTATGAATCCATTATCCTTTTTAGTCTAGGCACTTGAATATGTAATTGCCATTTGGATTGAATAATCACAAGATATCTTATTGCTTGAACTATCTCCTTGTTTGTCAATAAATTCGAACTGAAAAACATAATTAACTACAGAGAATTCTCAAAACTCTGCAATAAAATTCTGTAGTTGTATCCATTAACTTATGAAGAGGGTTAATCTTAGCAATGCAGAGGTACAACATAGATCATTATATATTTGAAGTTTAATGCAGCAATTAGTGAATTAACAAACAACTTTGGTTCACATGATCAATATTAAGAATTGGTTCTCGGATAAGAATGTTAAACAACGCTGGAACTCTAAATACACTAGGACTAAAATTGCAAGGGTATAAATTTGAAGAATCTTGCATAGTTACTCACTTGTTGTATGCTGAGAGGACAAGCTTTGGTGTTATATTTCGATTTTTAAAATGAGTTTAAAGAACTTGTTTTACTAGGAAAAAAAAAACTTGTCTAAGGCATCTCCAATTTGTTATGCATCTCCAAAACATATCCCAGCATGAGCTTTTTGCGTATGGAAAAAAGTTACATAGCTCTTTACCAGTAATCCATACAAGAACACGTGCCTTCTTTAAAATGATGGAATCGGTTTCGATCTCTCACAATCAACTCTACTTTGAAAACCTTTGAAATCAGCTTGGTAGCTGTGTGACAATCTTCACAGACCCGTAAGTTTTTCACTATCCGAATTGGTGTAAGAGCTGGAGTCTTCATAATTCCATATGCAATGGCCAGCTTCTCACTATGCCTGTGAAGTGCATCTTCCTTTTCCTCTTCATCTATGTCAAACAATGCTTCAGCTGTATTTCCAATGTATCCTGCTAATCTTATTTTTCGGAGTATATCTTCCCACATTCTTTCTATTTTCTCTATTTCTGGGTGTGATTTATCTCCAATTGTAAATTCATGAATTTTTCCATCTATCTCAATGAGACTATATCCAGGTGGCTTTCTAACTCCTTTTTCCTTCATCATTCGTCTCATGATAGTAACATCTTTCCACTTGTTTGTGCGTGCATATATGTTTGAGAGTAGCACATAATAACCACTATGTTCTGGTTGCATCTGGATCAAAATCTTTCCCACCCTTTCCCCAACTTCTACATTTTTGTGAATCCTGCAAGCTCCTAGCAATGCCCCCCATATTGGAGCATTTGGCTTCATAGGCATTTTAAGAACAAATTTCTCTGCCTCTGCCAGCTTCCCTGCACGGCCAAGAAGGTCAACCATACATCCATAGTGCTCCAATCTTGGCTCTACCCCATGATCTCTTTTCATGCTTTCAAATATTTCCAGACCCCTTTCTACCAATCCTCCGTGGCTGCAAGCTGTCAATACTGCAGTAAACGTGATATCTCTAGGAACTAGCCCTGTTTTCACCATTTCTGAAAAATACTCAAGTGCTTTCTCTGCATAACCGTGCATGGCTAGTCCAGCAATCAAAGCTGTCCAACAGAGGGCATCCTTTTCTAGCAGTTGCTGAAAAACCTGAACAGCTTTCTCCACATTCCCACATCTAGCATACATGTCAACAATAGCTGTTCCAAGAATTAGATTCACAGTCAAGTTATTTCTAATCACATACTCATGGGCTTTCTTCCCCATTGCAAGAGCCCCTAAATGAGCACATGAAGACATCACACCCACCATGACAGTCTCATTTGCCACCACCCCTTGTGCCTGAAGAACATGAAACAATTCAACCGCTTTATCAAAACGATTGTTCCTGGCATAACCGCTGATCATCGTACTCCACGTCACCAAATTTTTCTCCGGCATTCTTTCAAACAGTGCACGTGCAGATTCAACATCCCCACATTTATTATAACCCGCAATCATGGAAGTCCAGGAGATTATATCAAAGCGACACATCCTCTGAAAAATGGATCTTGCAGCCTTTATATCCCCAACAGTAGCATACATATGAACAAGAGAATTTTGCGCATAACCATCTTGTTCAAACCCATGCTTAATGACTTGACCATGTGCTTGAGTGCCCATAGCTGCAGACTCCAGCTCAGCACATGCCTTAACCAAAAATGGGCAAGTGATATTATCGGGTAAGAGACCAATGCGTTGCGCTTGGATGTAATAATGGAAAGAATTGGCTGGGTTTTCACTGATGGAACAGCCGCGGATCAGCGCGTTGTAGATGAAGAGATTGGGATTCTGGATTTGGGAGAAGACCCTTATGGCGTAATTCAGCAAATTTGTTCCTATGGTTGAGTCTATGCAGAAAGCAACCAAACGACTGGCCGCAAAGACGTCGAAGAAAACATGGGTTCTTATCATATGGCCATGGATGATTTTGAGGTCCCAAACATTGCAGCAAGACTCCAGTAGCACGAGCTTGGGATTCTTCAGCCTCAGCGTTTTCAGAATTGAGTTACTAGCACCACTGGTCATTTTCTGAGACTCATGTTTCAGGGTTCTGAATCGCCTAAAAAAATGGTTGAACGCTTATGTAACTGCAGAATACATATGTGGTATCCGAAGCATGCTATTTAAATTTTGAAGCTTTCTTTTATTTATTATTATTTTGGTACATAAAGTTTGAAGCTTTTATTCTCCCCAACTTCTTCCCTTATTTCCGTTTGCTGTTCTGCTTACTGGTATAGTGGAAAACTCACTTCTGGAGCACTCTTAAAGGTTATCAGGATTCACGAGCTCCCCAAAGCAATTTTTTTGTGAGAACATATGAAGCCGTTTCTAGGGAACACCTTTGTTCTCGACCAGGAAGTTCAGGAACACTAACTACACCTGGATGAGAACCCCATTTAAAATTGATCATATCTAGTTAAAGATTTGATATTTCAGTTGGGCCTGTGTTTAGTGTCGCTTGTAATGATAAGGAAATGCAAGTTGAGTTCCTAACCATCAAATAATTTGCCCTCCCCCTCTCAATAATATGGCCATTCTCCATCAAGTATATATCTGCAGTGGAAATCCATCGTTTTCCAGTTTTGATAATTAAACGAAGTACTACAGCAAAAAAATGATAGATCGTCATGATATTGATAGCACCTAAAAAATATTGAAAGAGTACAATCAATGAAAAGCTAATCAAAATGTCAAAATTGATTTATATCATCTATCTGAAATGTGGATCAGCAATATCCGTTGTCGCTGTATATGTATTTCTCTAGAAAGAGAACTTGAAAGCTCCCACGTTGGCATCTGATACAGAATCCCAGAAGGAAAGTTTCCTCTGCTGGATCTTTTTCTCTTCTTCTTTTCGGGTCAGTTCATCAATTGCTCCAGGAAAAGAAGCCTCAATAGCATTCTTAAACTTCTCATACAAATTCACTCGATCTCTTGTTCCAGATACCAGTGTGCTGGCATTTGGCCTTTTAAGAAAATCCAAGACATTTAACAAATTTCTCCTGCAACAGTGACCACCAACATTTGAGATGATCGAATGCATGCAAAATACAATGCCAAAACCAATTTGAAATACTACAAAAATGAAATATCATCAAACAGTATTATTTTATTGAGTTCATTTCATGAGTTTCAATAATTATTAAGGTTATTAAGACATTCAGCTCAACAGCTGATTATATCAGAAGACACATGGGCCCTTCATATATCATAATAGGTTAAACAAGAAATTTATCTTTTTTAGGCATCAGCTACAGGAAGAAAAATGAACTTTCTTTCAGAACGCAGATAAGATTCAGGAGTATAAAGGTAATAACTTGAAGGAGATCTTTCACTTTGGTGGGTTCAAGCCAGCATCATAGGTGACTTAACCCAGCATCTAACCAATGCACTGCTCTGCCTAGGCATACATATGACAAATCCTCAATGACCCTCATTTCCAAATATAAAGGTTAATTCATGCACGCTGCAATAGCCCACCTCCATAGGAAACGAGCAGAGATGGATTATGGACCCATGCTATTGCAAACCGAGGGAAGCAAGCAATAACCATTTACTGACCCTTCATAACTGCAATACAAGTTCAATAAATTTTCCATGTCTAGCCCAAAGTGCGATACTCTAAAGTGCCAAATTATGATATGCCAATGGATGTTTTACCATCAACTTCTAACAATGAGTATTCAGACAAAGTGTTTCACAAAGAAACATGCTGCTCTTCCATCAAAATATCTGCTTCCTTCAAGGTTCTCAGGTTTTGCTATCATATAATATCTAATGAATTCAACTAAAATCAGGCACATGACTGCTTACAGTACAAAACTTACTAGTAAGTCCCTCGTACCATTCAAAAGTCAAACCTGTATCAAGCTAGACTACTAAGGAAAAGAAAAAGAAAAAAGAAACTAAAACTACTTGAAAGACCAAAAAATAGAACTTTTCATCACTGCCACAAACCATCACCAGTCAATGCAGAAACCGAGTCAAGTGAGGTTTTCCATAGCTTTATCAAACTCTCAGAAATTATTAACTTCAAAAAATGTGGATTAAAAATTAGTTTCATAGATTAAAAATCCACTGCTAATACACAGAAGTTCATATGATCAGTATTTTATTAATCAAACTTCTGAAATCTACAGAAAGCAATAAAGAATCTTACCTACTAACATAGTTTTGGGTTATGGCTATGGACTCCTCCAAGTTGATCACCAAATGCCACCATCCATTAGGCACAAAGATAACCTCCCCAGCTTTACATATGCACTCAATAGGTTTCTTTTTCCAATTTTTTGTTGCACCATAAAAGTTCATGAACCACTCAATTATCGAAACAGGAGATGCGACCTCTGCACCATCAGGGCTAGGATGAACGCCAGGTGGAGTCACATCAGGAGGAAATAACACCCATTTCTTGGACCCCTTGATCACTGCATTCCAAGCCGAAGTTGAATTCGGATCAACATGGAAAGATGATCCAGACCCAGCTGGTCCAATAATAATCCACCTGTAGTCAGGTCTCTCATTGCCCAAAACACCAAACAAGTCCTCCCGGAAGTACACTGGAACTTCATATTCAGAACCCAATTTTGGAACTTTTTCAGCAAATTTTGGATCAAACAAATACAATGGTCTTTCTTCTCTGACTTGATCCGAGTACCCAAAATAGTCTCCAAGCTTCATCTCTACTGGCCCAACTGAAAACTTAACATCACTACACAACTGCACCAAATAATCCCTGTCCCAATTTCTCAATGCATCCCAATTATCAAGACACCCTTCCAACAACACCGGCTTATTGGGCTCCTCAAAATTCAACACAAATTCTTCAACTGAAATACCTTTCTTTCGAACTATATTATCCCTTTCCAACCATTCAGGTTTCATTTCAAGATTCGCACAGAGCCAACTCTGGAAAAGATAATCAGAATAAAAGTCTCTAACTTTGAAATTCTGAACATCATTACTAGAGATATCAAACGAAGGGTAACAAGCACCAACAAAAGTAGATTTCCAAGACCCATTATACCGAAACCCACCATTAAGATTCTCCAATACAAGATTCCTCCAAAGGGGTTCATGGTTGGTAAAAACACAAAAAGACTTGCTCACAGTGGCCAAAACCCCCAAGGCAGTACCACCCAAAAAACCCAGAATTTCAAGAACAAGCTCATCAGTGAGGGTATGGAGATTACCTAAACCCGTGTCTCTGGAGTTGATAGAACCTGGGTTGAGATAGAGATTGCCCAAGGGTTGAACACCATGCGTGTGTGATGGGGCGGCAGAACTTTTGAGGCTGAAACCCTCCTCGGTATCTTCCATTACATCCCCTTGTTCTTCTTCTAGGCATGGCAATTCTTTTGTAATGGAAATGCAGTTTTTGTTGGTGAAACCAGTATGGTTTCTGAGCTTGCATTTTCTGTTTCTGTTTCTGTTTCTGTTACTGTTGTTTTTCTTTGTCCTTCTATTGACATGGGACAACAAGTTCCTCATTCTGAAGCTAAGCATTATGGATTCCGAGGTTTCAAGCGTTGCCGTCACTCTGGTCTGCACTGCACAACAATCTCTAGTGTAGGCACTGTAGGGTAATGCCAAAACCCAAACCAAAAGAAACGCGTTTCTGTTCCTTATAATAAAAACGTTTCCAGACAGCCTTTGACTGTTTGATATATTAATATTAGTATTTTCAGGAACTGATGCAACTCATTCTATTTGTTCGTTTAACAAAGTGCTATATGTTTATTAAAAAAAAATTCTATTAAAATGAATCTAACATTAAATACTGAAAAATACAAGACAACTCAAATATAAAACAAAAATTGAGTCACAATATTAATTGAACTTGTAAAAGTCATATATAATAAGAAAATAAAGGCTTTAAATTTTATACATTTGTATCAGAATTTGAAGTTTTATATAAATGATTTGTTTTATATATTTGATTGATAGATATTTTATAAAATTTATTTTGAAACTCCTTTAATTAATATAAAAAATTTAAAATTATTTGAAATAAAAAATGATACAAAGTAGTTAAGGTAGATGTATTATTAATTGTTAATTTAACTTCTCTTATGATTTTATAAAAAAAAAATTAGAATAAAAATCAACTTTGATTTAAATATATGACTATTATAAAAATACTTATTATAAATATTTGATTTATTCTTATTAAAATCATAATTTTTTTATAAATATTTTAATTTCTATTATCAGTGTACTTACTAAATAAAAACTCGAGAATACACTGTATTGTATAGTATTATGACAATGAATTTGTACAATGTAATCATAATAGTACAGTTTTTTTTATAAATTTTTTTTTTATACTATCATTGCACTATCTTCAACTATTCATCACCGTATCAAGGATAACCAAACACGTATTGACGGTATTGTGCTATTTTCATTTTTCATTTCTTTATACATATATATATATATATATATATATATATAAGCAAAAAGAGCAAGACAACAAAATTTGGGCTGTGCACTGTTGGGCTTGACCTCATAAATTTGTACGCTGGCTCTCAATTCTTATGCTTTTAGTTCAGCCCGGCTTCTTACCAAAAGTTTAATGTCAGGCTTGGTACTAAATTTAAAAGTGTTAAGAAAAATTACATTTAAAAAATCATCTAAAAATTGAAAAAGTAGAATTAATTTTCTATGATAAATTAAAATATAAATTACACCACAAAAGAGCTTTAAGTCCAAGTATCAAAAAGATTAAAAATTAAACTATCACAAGCCAATAAATATTTCTTAACTTGTATAAATAGATATTCAGAGAAAAGAAAATATAACGTGAAGATAACATGAGTCATAAGGAGAGTGAGAATATTTGTATATTATAAAAGGGTAATTTGTGTCATTTTATAAATTAATTAAGAGTATATTATAAAAAATATATGGAATATTATTTCACAAAAATATGAAATCTCAATCTCACATTTTTTTTAAGGAATGAGATTTTATAAATTTGTAAAATGATGAAATTCAGAATAAAAATGTCATTCCATATTTTTTTTCACAAACAAATACGTAAATCCTTTGATTTCAGGATTAAATGAAGAATGATGTTTTATTCCTTCACACCAAGCATAGCATAAAAGGACAAAAATATATATATATACAAAGATAACAAAGTTGACCAGTACTTTGTTGGCCAACTTGAGCTCTCCAATAGTCCAATGCCTTTAAAGGCTTCCAACTCTAGTGAACATAGCACGCGAGATTCTTATATTTTTTCATAGAAATTTTCTTACATCACACAAATTATAATCATAAGATTTTATAAAAATTATTTTTGGTGCATATATATTAATCTTTATGACTCAAAATCATATAATAGTCACTGGTGGAGTGTCAGTAAATAAAATAAAATAAACAAGATAAAGTTAAGAATTTTTCTAGTCACAATCATGTAATCAAGTTGTCTAATTGCTTAAAAATAAATATCTAGGGGAAAAGGAAGGAGTAAACGAAACATTTTCTAAGAAACTTTTTGTTAAATTCCTTCCCCCCCGCCCCCGGGGGGAAATGGGCCACCACATCTAAATAATTTGCTTTTAACATCTCCAAAATCAGACAAAACGTGCAAAAAGAAGCATACATACCACCTAGATATTAAAACTCTCAAGCCCTCTACTTCCACGTCCAACCCCATCACAAGAATAAAACCCATAATATCATATCTTATGGCCACTCATTAAAACCATGTTCTTCCTCTTCACATCAACAAGTTGCTGCAGAAACACTCAAAACACCCCAATACTTAAAGGGAAAGAATAAAAAGCAAATATTACATCAAACTGGCTTATATTTTATGGCAAATGTTGTTGATGTCGCTCAACGTGATAGTTCACAACCACAACCAACCCTAGTTGCACAGTATTAATTGTCACTAATTAATGGTCACTAACTTGATACTATAAAAAAAATGTTTCATCATCTCAAGTTCTAAACTCGGGTAGTTGATGAAGATTAAGAAAAATCCTTAAAAGTTTAAATAGCAAAAAATATTGAATATTTACCCATTCAGTATTGTCTACTTATTGGGGAAAGCAACTAATTTGAGCGTATGCCACTTCTGCAATTCTCATTACGCCCATGTCATGTACAAGAGAGGACTGTCCAAAGACATGTACCTCGGGCTCAACTTCAACCAAACCATATGAGCGAGAATGCTCAAATGTCATATCATATCCAAGTTTCACCAATCAACCAACAAATTACATTCAATTTCATACAAAAGAAATGAAAGAACACCTGCACAAAACACCACTTCTTTGGCGAGAAAAATCTAGGGAGGGAGGAAAAAATCTCATCGGATAGTGTGATTAAAACTCAGTTGGTGCTCCCACATATAAGCCTACCCAGTATGCTGACCCCGGAATTGGAGAACTAATCTCCCACTTGTGTACTTGAAAGACATCTCCATGACCTAACACGGGGTCCCTTGTCGAGGAGCATTAGCAAGCCGACACTGTCAGATGGTAGCCCGAACATATACCTACAGTTACAAGCATTCTAGATGATGGATAATTTCTGGTCAACGAATCATTCAAGGATACCCTTAACAAATGTTTCTCTTTGCCCCCAGGTTAAAAACAACAAAGATACCCTCTGAACCCACCCTATCAGAAATATAATAAATGTTTAACTTTGTCCCCAGGTTAAAAACATCAAATATATCCTCTGAACCCACCCTATCAGAAATAATAGCATAATTAACAGACATAACACAGTGAATTTGCTATTTGAATAAAATGCATATGCTTTGAGGGAACTGTATCAATTGCAATCACCAATTCTCAGGGACAACCTGACAAGTTCCACCACAGGAATTAATAAGAACTTTTCTCCCCCTTGAACTTATATTTTCCTATGTTATTATTATTATTATTATTATTCAAAGATTACTACACTCAATGTTGGTGTTGTTGCAAACCAGAAACTAATTTCTTAAGACATGTCAGACATCTAATCCAGTGCATGCCATGTATGCTTCATTGAACATCAAAGTCCACTGCAGTAAAGTTTCACAGGCAGCAGGTAAATAAAAACCTTAAAAAATATAGATTGCCTGGATCAATGTTAAACATTATGCTTAGGCTGCTTGAATTCTAAACTATGTGTCTTCTTAAAATGATTTCTGGGTAAGGTTGTTGTAAGAATTATGCTTGATTTTGCTCACTTTAGAAGACTAAACACTACAGAGACAAAATTACAAATAATTTTGCATCAGGTAAAGCTATACTTTGAGCCTTCAGAATTGTCTACTTACTTGATTTGATGAGCTCTCTTTCTCCAGAAAACAACTGAAGTGATCCACTGAACACAAAAAGAAAGATGAAATAGCATAAGTACTGCTGTCAAAATCTTCACTCATGAGTTGTAGGCATTTAAAATAACTTCAACATTAAATATGTGTGTCTTCAACAATGTAACCAGTGAAACAGCATGCATTTGCGAGATGAAGCTCACAGTATCAGGGGGTTATTCTTTCCTCTTTTTTTTTTTTTAATCAAAGGAGAAACGACCAACATGAATGATTTTGACTGTTAAATAACAAACTAAATTTTTTCATGCATTCATTTATTAAGTTAGCCTGTAAGGCAACAACGATAACAACTACGCTTTATCCCACTTGGTGAGGTTGGCTACATGAATCAAATAACGTCATTGGACCCTATTAAAAACCAAATTTTCAATAAATAAATTAAGAGTAAGTTAGCCTGCAAGGCATCTTCAAAAATTTGGAAATCCCAACTTGGTTTGCTGGGAACCTGATAGGCACCGTCACCCTTCCCTAACTAAGGTGTACAGTAGGAGAAACGGGAATACCCGTGTGGGCACATGGGAAAGGTGTGTGATCAGCATGTTGTGGGTTTGCATTGTAACAACCTGCTTATGTGGCAGGTGGGGCAGGGAGCAGAATCTGGTAGTGAGAATGGAATAAGAAGAGAGGAGAGAAGAGAGAAGAGAGAAGGGGGCAGGCAAGAATTGGGCTAGGAATTGGGAGGGAGAGAGCAAGCCTCTCTAAGAGCTTGCACTATATGTTTGTTAATTTCCAGAGAATTATTCTCTGCTGTAAGGAGCTTGGCTCCTTTTTCTTATCAATAAACAAGGTTCCTATCAGAACCTCTTCCAATAAATCTTTAACTGAAAGGTAAACATGATAAGCAGAAGGATGGATGAAGAAATTATTTCAATGGAACCTTGAGCTAAAAATGGACAAATTAAATAGGATATTGGTCCATCTCATCAGATATATCGAAGAAACACATGCATTGTATTGGTAGAAACCATTTTTTTAATTTTTAAATTACCTTAAAAATTGTCAAGAATGACAAGCTGCCAGCAATAGATGGCTTCCTCACTCTCATTTTTCTTGGCGGTGACATTTCTTTGCACAATTGTTGAGCTATTTCCTTCAGTAACACAACCTGTGCTTTATCAGTGCGCATTGAAATGATTGCCTGCCTCATTGATTCCCTATCAGCCTCAAGTGCCTGAAGCCTCATGTAAAGCTTCTTTATGTAGGGATCTTCAAAATCAGCATGATTCCCTGACACCCTTGGAGTGGTTGCAAAATCGTCAGCTCCAGCTTTGAATTCTGCAAAGCCATTACATGGTGCCCCACAATGAACAGAGTCAATTGTATAAACTCTGTCACTCATGTCATCACCAGCTTCTGATGCATTATCTACCTTCCTCAAAGTGGAATGGTCCTCTGACTGCGAGACATAATCTATCTTCCTAAAGCTATTATTGAGCTTGGGAGAATCCATCAGTAACTCAGGGCCTGTTTCTGTACCCATCCCAACAAATGAAGTTGAGTCACAGGAAAATTTCCTGGAATGTCTAGTCCGTCTTGGGGACTGTCCAACTACTACCTTCTCTAGAATATTTTTTCCTGTAAAATCCCCATCCATCTGGCTATAAGTGGGACTTCTCTCCATTTGAGAAATTCTGTTTTCCAAATTCCTCAAACGGTCACTAGGAGTTTCACCAAATACATATTTCTCAATATCTGTGTCATCATTATCAGCATCTATGGCAGCATGCATTACATTACATTTCAAAGGAGGGTATTCATAAGGGGGAAGTTCATATTGATCAAGCAGACTCCTCTCACCCTCTGCCTCTGCCTCATTGAGCCCAAAACTCATCAACCGGTGCTTATAAGCCTGAATTTCACATGTGAGTGACTGAATTGTCTGTTCTCTCTTATACAACAAATCCTCCAATGCTAAAATCTCCTGCTGATCATGCGACGTCTTCTCCTCTGCAAAACGCTTGAATTGCCGCGCTTCCATTTGAACTTCTGCCTTCTCCCTCTGCAACCTCAATATCATTGACATAGCCTCATTCGCGGCTGAGGAGGAAGCATTTCTCTCCTCCTCCAATTCAGCATACAAATCTTGTATAGCTTGTTGTTGACTGCTGACAGCCTCGCGTAAGGCGGCGCATTCATTCCCAATTTCCACCCGTGCAACCGGAGCATAATCCAACCCAGGCACAGAGAATTGGCTGTTCTGTCCAAACTCATCATGCTTCCGTTTAACAGAACGGAACCAAGCCCCCGAAGATTGAGCAACCAAGGAGCAACTAAACCCGCAATTGCAACATTTTACCAAATCGAAGGAAGATGGAACTGCTTCCGAATCCATAAATCAAAATGCATTCAAACTGGAACAAATTCAAAAAATCAAAAAAGAAATCACCAATGGTTTTAACAAATCAAGAATCTGGTAACAAAAATCTCATCCATTGGAGCTCTGATATCTTCTCTTTCTTACAACTCATACCACCATCAGCCATTCTCTTCTCCTCCCTCCATGCCAACCACCTTCTCCGTTGTCCCTCTCGGATCAACCAATCAGAAGCCAACCTATAACAAATCAATAATACTAATGACGAAGTGAATGAAACCTAATAATAATAACAATAAATAAAACAAATTTACAGAGCCTGCGTGGTGGGAAAAAAAAAATTATTCCAAGGAATAAACTTCAACAACATCACCAAAATTCGATCCTTCTTAATTCTTATTTCACCTTTTGCCAGAAAAAAGCTCAAAACCTACAAATTTCTCCCGAGCTGAGGATTTTTAGAGGAAAAAATAAAAATAAAAATAAAAATTGCAAAAGGAAGATTGACCTCTACGAAGTTTGGTTGACGAATGAGAAGCACCTGCACCTGGTAGCTGAACCCGCTTTCTTGGGAGGTAAGAATGCGGGTGTCTGGAGGGAAGGAAAATTCAATGATTTGGAAACCCTAGAATTTGTTTTTGGTTTAATTTTTGGGGTTTGTTTTATTCCTCTCTGGATTTTCTTTGATGTTGTGTTTTTTAACTTTTTTCTGCTGATGCATCTCTCTTCTCCCCCACAGAGATAGAGAAATGGACGGTTGAGTTTAATGAGGTTTGGATTAGCAAGTGACCTGTTCCGGATACCTTTCTCCAAGCTTGCAACCATTTACCGTGTTTACTCTTCTTTTTTTAGTACTATTACTATTATTTATTTCTCATCATCTTTTCTTATAATAATAATTTTTTCAAATAGGGGGTTAATTTTGTATTTATGCTTTTTATGAGTTTCGATATATTCTCAAATTATTAAATATTTATTAATTATTTCCTATTAATTTCAATAATAAAAAAAAATAATGGAGATCCAAATTGGTGACATAAGACAACTTAATGGTATTATTTTACACTCAGCGTAATTAAGAATTTTTTGTACTTAAGAATGTTTTGTTCCAAATTTGATTGTTAAAATTAATAATTAATGAATATTTAATAATTTATTAATCATATTAATGTCCAAAATAAAATTGATATTGTAATGAAGAGAATATTGAATACAATTAGTGTAATATCTTACATTGTGCTATTGAGTGTGTGTCACACTTATTATTTTTAATATTAATCATTGTTAGTTTATAGGTAATAAAAGACTATAGTAGAATACATAACTAATGTGACACACACACTCAATGATACAATGTAAAAGAATTATCTTACACCGAATATGTCTAAGAATTTGAATAACATACACACTGAAAGATATAATATAAGAGAATCCTCTTACATTAAATGTACCTAAAAATTCATATGACACACTCAATAATAAAATATAAGGAATTCTTCTTAACCGATTTTACTTAAGAATTTCTATCATAACAACACATTATATGCAATATATGTCTTTTTAAAAAAGGAAAATGTTTATTGCACACTTTTTTTTACATCATTTTTACACTAGTTAACAATGAGTGAATTTTTAATTAATATAATATATTATGTGATTAATAAATTTTCATAATCGATTACTTATAGACTTGGTTAACGATGAATAAACTTTTGGTTAATTCAAAATATCGTTTGGTTAATAGATTATTGATTTATGAGTAATTGGTTACTAAAACCCATTAACCAAATAATTTATTGTATTAACAAAATTGACTCATCGTTAATCAATATAAAAGTAGTGTAATTATTTTAATGTGCAAATATCAAAATTCTTTTAAAAATAGTTACATTTCAAATAAAACGTGCACAGTGTTAGGCATGTGAATCTTATGTATTTTTCTACCAATTCAGTTATTTTAATTATAAGTTTACGTGTGTTACTTAATGATCGATACATAATAGCAAGAACTTAGAGTTGGAGTTTTTGTTTATTGGTTAATCCTTACAGCAATTATTAGTTCAAAGTTAGTATAGTTTTTTAATTTTTCCTTTGAGGGTAAAGAAGGGGGCACAAACGTAAAAGACTCCAATCAGTTTTTTATTGCACCATTCCTCCCCCCCCAAAAAAAAAAAGACTTGATCTCTTCTCCCATATTGAAGCTTTTTGACCTGGTAATGATGGTGCCTTGATTATTTCATAGTTAACAATTAATAGACGTAGACATAGGTGAAGACCATCTGCATTGTTTCTATATAAAACATTTTCTCATATGAATTTACTTTTTCTTTTACCACACAACCAGTATCACGATTCATGATTTAAAATTCATAAATGTTACTCAAATTTATTTACTTTCACAAACTAGTGTTTAACAAACAAACTCATTTAATTAGATCCTTGTTGATTAAAAAAAAAAGACTTTTGTTCAATGTTAGTAAGATAAAATCGTGGCCCAAAAAATTAGGCGAAATTGGGCCGCCTGGCCCACTGGAAAAAGGTTAGGTGGCACCGTGGCAAAGGAGACAGATAGGGACTCCTTTCTTTCACGGTAAGAAAATGTTAAATACAGACTCACCCAGATCCGCATTTATGAAACTTCCCAAAACGACGCCACAGAGAGTGAGTGAGGGGTATTGCCGTCAGACCACATCTCAACGGCTACTTTCATATAAAAGAACCCCTTTTTTTCTCAGAGCCAACACCAAAACAGAACACAGCATCATATTCTTCTTCTTCTCCGAATCATTCTCACTAACGTCTCTCTCTTTGATGTTCTGATCCTCAAGCTCTGAGAGGCTGAGGCTCACAGTTCAACCACCACCGCGCCGCCATTCCCCTTCACATCGTCTCTCTGTTTCTTTGTTTTCTTTATTGTTTCTCTCTATTTAACTCTCTGTATATTGTTCTCTGTTTTGTAGGGTTCTTCTTTCTTTTGCCCTTCTTCTTCTTCTTCTTCTTCTTCCCTCTCCAACCATGGATGCGAGATCGTGGAGTTCTTCCACCAAGACCAAATCTCGATGCCCTCTCCAAGAGCAGTTCCTTCACAGAAAGAATTCTCGAGAAAACGTAAGGCGCTCCCTCTCACTATTTTATCTTCAACATGCCCTAAATTTACGTTCTTTCGAATAATTAATTACGAATTTCATTTCTTTATAATCTCTCTGATTTTATTTTAATTTCTTTTCCCTTTTTTGAGGTTGATTATGAAAATTGAAAACAAGAAAACGAGTGGGTGTCTTTTTGTTGACTTTCTTGGCAAACAAACAAGCAAAAACCTTTAGTTTAAGCTTTTTTTTCTGATTGGATTTTTCCCACATTTGGCTGTGTGGTTGGTGCAACAGTTGGACAGGTTCATTCCCAATAGGTCTGCGATGGACTTCGGTTTCGCTCACTACATGCTTACAGAGGGTAGGAAGGGCAAAGAGAACCCGGCCGTGAGCTCGCCATCGCGAGAAGCCTACCAGAAGCAACTGGCCGAGGCCTTCAACATGAACCGGACCCGAATATTGGCCTTCAAGAACAAGCCTCCAACACCCGTTGAACTCATCCCCAAGGACATCCTTTCCCCACCTCCTCCCCAATCCAAATCCTCCAAGCCCAGGCGTTACATTCCTCAGGTACGTCAAATTGTGTCTGCTTTAATCAAATACTTTCAATTTTCAATTCTCTGTTGCGTTCTAATTGTTTGTGGAAATGGCTGCAGAGTTCTGAGAGGACTTTAGATGCTCCTGATATCGTAGACGACTTCTACTTGAATTTACTAGACTGGGGTAGCAGCAATGTCCTTACCATTGCCCTTGGAAACACGGTATATCTTTGGAATGCCTCAGATAGCTCCACCTCAGAACTTGTCACTGTGGAGGATGAAGATGGTCCCGTTACCAGTGTTAGCTGGGCTCCTGATGGACGCCATTTAGCCATTGGTTTGAACAATTCCCATGTCCAGTTGTGGGATTCTACCGCTAGTAGGATGGTAAATATCATACTTCTTTTATTCAAAAACGAAAATTTTTTTGACCAATTTTTGTTTGTTTGTTTGTATTCTTTTTAAAATTGAACTTATCCATTCTAATGCTTCTCTGGTTTTTTATTTTATGAATGCAGCTAAGAACACTGAGGGGCGGTCACCAAGCACGAGTGGGTTCACTAGCTTGGAACAATCATATCCTTACAACAGGAGGAATGGATGGTAGAATCGTTAATAATGATGTTAGAGTAAGATCTCACGTTGTTGAAACCTACCGGGGGCACCAACAGGAGGTCTGTGGACTGAAGTGGTCTGCCTCGGGACAGCAATTGGCTAGTGGAGGCAATGATAATCTTATTCAGATATGGGACAGGTCCATGGCCTCTTCAAATTCACCAACCCAGTGGCTTCACAGGCTTGAGGAGCATAGAGCTGCGGTAAAGGCACTAGCTTGGTGTCCATTTCAGGGAAATCTACTAGCTTCTGGTGGAGGTGGCGGTGATCAGTGCATTAAGTTCTGGAACACACATACGGGTGCATGCTTGAACTCTGTTAACACAGGCTCGCAGGTATGCGCTCTGCTGTGGAACAAGAATGAGCGTGAGTTGCTTAGCTCGCATGGTTTCACCCAGAACCAGCTAACCCTTTGGAAATACCCCTCTATGGTGAAGATGGCAGAGCTGAATGGTCATACCTCCAGAGTCCTATTCATGGCTCAAAGTCCAGATGGGTGTACCGTGGCCTCTGCAGCAGGGGATGAGACACTGCGATTTTGGAATGTGTTTGGAACCCCAGAAGTGTCCAAACCAGCACCCAAGGCAAACACCGAGCCCTTTGCTCATTTGAACCGTATCCGTTGAAGATCACATATAAAACTATTGGTGAGCTTGTGAGTTGCAGATATTGTATATTTGACAATTACATACATGCAATTTTGGAATATGTTTAGAACTCAAGAAGTGTCTAAACCAGCACCCTAGGGCAAACCCTGAGCCCTTTGTATATTCTGACAAATATATACACATACATTTATACAATTGGCAAATTTGTGTGAACAAAAAGAACTAATAACTTTGAATGAATGCATATATGATTGGTTTCCCCCCCCCCCCCCCCGCCCTCTTTAATTATTGATTTTTCTTTCTCTGTTTTTAATGTTTTTGAGCCCCACATCCACATGTCACCTCATTTTGGTGTCAAGTGTTAGTCAAGAGCACCATTGTCTGTTACCTGAGGTTCTCGCTTGAGAGAGGACCCAGGTTTATAGGATGTTGTAAGTAGTTATGATAATTTGATTATACTGGGATTTTATTCAAGAGAAGCAAGATCCAAACTTTAAAATTTTAGACGCCTATACCGGACGCTTTCAAATTTAATTGGCAACTTGGTTACAAAGGGAAATGAGATGGAAGAGAGTTGGCATAATAATGCCTTCAAATAGATATGGAAAGAATGCTCACCAAGAGTCGTTGTGTGGTGGTGGTGGTGGTGGTATTTTTATTTTTATTTTTATTTTTTTGGGTGCTGAAATGAAACTGATATTGAGGAACAAGTAGTTATGAGTCTTATGACAATTTGATTATACTGGGATTTAATTTAAGAATGTGGGGCTATATCCAGGAGTCCCTTTCTCCCTGACATTATAAGGAGAAGGAGATTTTTTTCTTGGTCATCAAGCTGAAAGAGATTGATTGAAAAGGTGGGAATCTGAAAATGGGCTTATTTGGTCCCAATGGGGGTGTTTGCCTCAGAGGTGGTCCCAATGGGGATGGGTTTTGAAATTTCATTTAACTATATTCTCACTGGCTAATTCTTCTAACTGCATCCTTCTAACTGCGTCAAAAGCTAATTCTCTGCAAGAACCCAAAAAAAAAGAAATTGTGTATCGGCTTATATGCATTTGGTTAGGATAATTGACAAAAAAATCATCTTTCAAATGAATTTGCGGCATAGCTACCCCCGTTCACCATTATTTACTTATACATGGACTCGAACCAATTTTAAGTAACCCACTAGATATTGTTACATTTAGTGCCCAAAATGGACCTGCGGATGCTAAGGGACCCTGCAGAATCTCATTTCAGAACCGGATTCTTTCAGTTAAAGATTAGTGTCATGATCTATATCTTGCTAACCAAGAGCAAGAGTCATGTTACTGCCAACTATACAAGTCAGCCTTTGTAAGTAATATATGCAGAAGCACTTTGTTATATAGTTTGGTATCATTTCTCTTTTCTGGAGCTCCAACCATAACTAATTAAGCAGATTCTTAGTGAAGAGTGAAAGAAAAGAACAATGACAGTCTAACATCTGGTCTTCCTCCTCCTTTTTTGCCTGATATGACCTATGAAAACTGGAGCCCCGTTTTTTGTTTGTTAATGACAACCAAAATCCATATGCAGAACTAAAAAAGGATGGTGGATTCTCCAGTGCCCTTTGAAATGAGAGGTTTCAAAACCCTACTGAAGTGTACGAATGAGAAAGAACCACTTGGCATTCCTGATAATGGTGTTGGATGGATTGGTTCTTGTCACATTTATATAACAAATTCTTCCTAAAACCAACCTTTGATGGAGTTTTCCTCATTGTTTTAAGCTTTGTTTTGTTATATTTATTTACCTCTTTGTTTAATGTTTTGTTATGTTATCTTGCTGAGAAGTGTAATTTTTACTTTGTGTTCTTGTCATTCTTAGGTGATGGAATTAAGGGAATTAAATCTTGATCACTTGGAAAGGAATTCAAGCAACAAAAAGCACTTATTGCATATTGGATAGGATAGCCACTGCTTGAGCGCCTAAGTCCCAACAGGTCACGTGCTTTGGACAGCCACCACTTGAGAGGTGGAAAGCATAACTTTGCACGTTTTACTGATGTATAAATAAAAAATTAAGGGGAAAGAAGAACGACTGGGAAACAAGAAAAAAATCGATCTACTGCTACCCTAACTGAATTAGAAAGGATTCAAGAGGAAGATTGTGAATTTCTACATCCACATCTTGGATTCTTTATGTAGTTAATTTCTTTCCTCTGTTTTTTTTTTCCTTTGTATCATGAGTAGCTAAATATCTTTAATTAGGGATAGAATGTAGCTTGACTTGGATGGTTGATTTATGAATATTTCATGGGCTTGAACTTGCTCCTCTTGGTTTAATTGTTTATCCTTGTTTTAATACAATTTGTGTATTGGCCCTCCATAATTTGATTCTTGGGTTCATGCATGAGCTTGGAAAATCTATATGTGTTCTAGTCATTAAGGATAAAGGTTTAAGAATAGATCTTGAGGTTTTGTAGGTTCTTTAATTTCATAAATCTTGAAAATCTCATATTCAATTAGAATTAGGTTAAAGAATTAATTGGTTCTAATTTGATTAAAGGGAAATTAAAGTAACCAAGGAATTTGGATTCAATTAACTTTTGGAAATTCAACCATTAAAATATAGAATAGAGTTTGAATAAATGAGAGTTCATAGATCAATTGGATAAGTCAAGTAAAGTCACATCCCTAGCATTTTTTTATCAAATTAGTACAATTTAAAATTCAATCAAGTGCATTGTAGTTTTATTTTCTTTATTTTATTGTTAATTGTGTTACTTATTAGCAAGGTTCTGAAAACCGAACCGGTGATTGAACCGGTCAGGGGACTGATTCAAAGTTAAATGGTTCAATCGTAGTTGAACTGTGGTCGAACCAGAGTATAATTAAATATATTAAATATATTAAATATATTTATATAAATATATATTATATACTAATTAAACAAATTAAAAATTATAAAAAATAACACAAATGATAAAAAATAATTTACAGTTTATTTTTTGAGAGTCCAAAGCATTCTGTAACAGTATTATAGCTTATTTTTGTTTAAAAAAATTTTAGTTTCAGTTTAATGAGATATATAATCAATTATACATTCAGTTGCTAAGCTTTTATATAATTTAAGTTTAAGTATTTCATATAAAATTCTTTTTAGATTGACTTATATTCAATTTTTAGATCAAAATGACATTATTTGAATTAGTAAAAAAATTTTTTTTAAAAAAAAGAGGACCGGTTGGACCTAATTGGACCGGTTCGGGTCGACCGGTTCACCGATTTTTGACCGATTCACCGGTTTTTGACCTGGCCGATTTTTTAGGATGGACCGGACCGGTGGGGTGACCGATTCCCTTGTCGAACCGGTCTGACCAGCCGATCCGGTCCGATTCTCAAAACAGTGCTTATTAGCATTAGAACCCCTTTCGTTCTAAAAGTATGTTAGTCTAAATAACATTAAATCTAGTGAATTGGTGTTTAGTAAGCTCAATCCTCATTGAACAATACTCACACACTCTTTTATTACTTAAACGATTCAGTACACTTTCTAAATAGGTTACCAATTACTAAACCAATACTTGCTAGCATAGAAAGAAAAAGAAAAAAAAAAGATGTTTCACCCACAATTTCTTCATATTATAAATTTGAACTGAAGTGGTCCCACCTCAAATTCTAAATCAGACTCGGCAGTCATCACATCAAAGTGGTCCCTCTTTTTGTTCTTCTTCCCTACTTCACCTGAAGATCATTGCTCCCTTTTCATACCAGCCGCCACAAAGGGAGGAGGGCACCTCACAGAGAACGGTGAACTTTTCTATACCCTCCTCCTTCTGTGGCAAGTGGCAACTGGTGATTTTCAAGAGAAGTAAGAAGGAGGAGGAACAAAAAGATAGAAAGACATCAATCTCCTGTTTCTCTTTCTATGCTGGCAAGTAAGGGAAAAAAATAATATTCAGAATCAAGGAGTTTATTCTTTTTTGTAATTAAAGTTGTCTCCTTCAATGAACTTAGTTTTTGTACGACATCAAATGCAATAGGACTAAGATTTTGTTCTCAATATCCCTTGCTTTAAAATTTGTCTATCTTAAATCAATTGGCATCGAATTTAATCCAAGAGATACTGCTTGACAATGCATGGATATCTTATCTACCATTCATTTGAAAAGTTATATATATATATATATATATATATATATATATATAAAGATTATGATGTATTTTCTTATCCTTCGAGCTTTGGTTATATTATTAATCTCTATTTTAGTGTTGGTTTAGAATGCGTTTGGATTATTTTTTTTGAAATAAAACATTTTTTTTTAAAAAAAAGTATTATCATAAATTTTTATGTATGTTTAAATGAAATTTTTTAAAAAATAAAAATTAAAAAAAACGTAATTATCACTTTTTTTAAAAGTTAGTGATTCCCAATTTTTGAAAAAAAATAATTTTTAATATAATTTATTAACAAAAATACTTTTTACCTTTATTAAAAATTATATATCTTGTTTTTTATTTTTTTTATAAACTCTACTTTTTTTTTTATTTTGGGTACTTTATATTTTTAGTAATTTTGTTATAATTTTTTTTTATTTTTTTATCCAAACAAACTTACAAATTTTTTTATTATTTAAAAGTACTTTACAAATATTATATCCAAATATAAAATAACTTTTTTTAAAAAAAAAGTATTAAAAATAAACCTACAAAAGAAAGTCATTTTTAAAAAACTTATGCAAACAAACTATTAGTCTTAACCAAAAAGTGCTTCAAGTGATTCAAATTCCTACACTAATAAAATCTACGAACTCAAATTTTCAACTAAACCATACTTGACGATTAATTCTTTTATTCAGAATGACATCAAACGTTCGAGTAACTTCTGATTATATAAGACTCAGTTTGGGTTATTTGTTTTTTTTGTTAATAGGAATGTTACTCGATATCAGCTTTTTTTCCCAGCACACAAAAACAAAATAAAAAAATACCACCACACAAGGAATCTTAGTAAATATTCTTTCCATATCTAATTTGATTATATAGATGTGCAAGAAGGCCTTATTATGTCAACTTTCTTTCCATCTCAATTCCCGTTGTAATTTAAAGTTGAATATTACATTTAAATTTAAAAGCCTACGTGAATGCGGAGCCTTATACTATACACGTGTAGTGGGAGAAATATCATACACCATCAAAATTACTTATTAGATATCACCCGTGAATGCTGGTCCTCAACTACATAGGCATCTAAAATATTACAGTTTTCGATGGGGCTGGTGAGTGGCCAAGAAACCTGCTTGTTTCATTGCAAATTATGAATACGAGTGCCAAAAGAGGGTCAGTTTTTGCAACTTGGGCTGGGCTTGAGCCCAATAGCTCAGACTCATCTTTACATGGAGGCCCAGCAGTATAATTTAGAATATTTTTATATATTTTTAATGAATCAGTCTAATAATTTTTTTTAATTAAATGTTTTTAAAATTTTTGACATATTATATGTTTCTATTTTTTTATTTAATATTTTTTGTTTTAAGTAAGGATAATGCTTACTAGTGCCTTAAGAAATATATAATATTTCTCAATAAATTCTTTAAATTACTTAATGAAAAAAATATTAAATAATTTTGAGTTTCTAAAATATTCAATTATACTTTTAATGTTAATACTTTTTATTTTAATTCTTTAACCAATATACTTAAAGACACTTATTACCAAATGCCTTTAAGTAAGGGTAATGATAAGAAATATATGGTTGAGTTTCTTAACAATAATAAAAAGCTCTAGTAATGATATCATAATTGCAAATTTCAACCTCACTTGTACATTTGTAATTAATTAATCTAAGGCGACTAATAAAATGCTCAACTGTTCAAACAGTCGAGTGTAATATAGCATTATCAAGTAATTAGAATGGAAAAATACTATTCAACCCAAAAAATTGTCTGAATTCTTGATGATTGAATGATTTGGCATCTTAAATGAAACTTACAAGTCATATTTTTTCGTTTTCTTATTATTATTTTCCTTAAATACATTTCATTCATACTCACCTTATTGCCCTTATGCTTCATCACTAAACATCAATCACAATATCAATCTCCCTCGACTCACTCATAACAATGCTTTAGTCAATCTCCTTCACCTCACTCTAAACAACAAAGCAATACTCATTTTGAGTATCAATATCAAAGATCAATATTGCAGTAGCGCCATTGGTGGGTAGCAATGGTAAGCTATGAACAAATATTCATTAAGAAGAGAATGGAAAAATACTTTCAATTTTCTTCTTCGCACAATCACTTGGAGATTATTGGTTTTTGATAAGTCCATATTTTGTAGTCTCAAACAAGATATATTTTTGTGATTTGCTTGTGTTTATTGGTGAATTTTAAATAGACCCTTATTATGGTATTTGATTTTTGTAGATTAAAAATGGTCTATTACATTTGGAGTGAAATCAGGCTAAAACACCACATTTTCAGAGCAAAAGAAGACTATTTTGTCTTAGACAATATCTTGTGTCAACTCAAAAGCCATTCCCAAGTTAGATACGTCTATGTCTAACTTGGAGGACGCTTTTGACTATGAGACATAGTCGCGTTGATGTTAGATATGATCGTGTGATATCTCCTATACGTTAAATGCACGTTTTGTCTCTAATTTAAAAATCAGGAAATAAGAACCTAAAGTGGCACATATAAAAAGGAGAAGAAATTCAAAGAGAAGGAGATATGGAGAAGAGATGAGGATTTAAAGGCTTGAAGATCACAACCTCCATCAAAAGGGTTTTGATTTCTCTTCCTTCTAGTCTTTCCCTTTTCTTTTAGGTTTTCTTTTCTATAAATTTGTTTTATGAATTGGGACTGTTATTGAACATGAATAACAAATCTCATAGTTAGGGCTATGGGGATCTTACTTTTTGATTAATTGGGTTGAACTTGAATTTGATTAAGGTAATTTGATTGAATTTATTATATTGCTGAATTCTTGTCAAGACTTGATCAATTTTGACATGCCTTAATTCATTGTTTGAACGGTGATCATCCGCATTCGATGAGTGGGCTTATATAATAAAGCTAGAATTAGGTTGGTGAATGACCAAACATTAATTTATTCTATTAATTGAATTAACAATTAGGTTAGTTCATCTCTTGAATTGAGGCTTAATGCATTCTTAATTAATTCAACTAATTAACCAAATAGGTAATTAATTGGGAATAAAATATTATTTATTCATGATTATTGGGAGTCAATAATAATTAAGAGAATTTGGCAAGAGAATTACCTTACATTATAATTAAATAAAAACCTAGTTAATTAGATTCAAGTGAACTTTGTGCCTTAGTCCTCCTCCAAGTGATTATTCTACATTGCTTAATATTCATCTTTTGCCTTTATTTGTGTTGATTTTATTTGAGTTCCTCTTACATTTTCAATTGTCTATATAATCAAGAGTTTAAGTGAATCTAGTAATTATCTCTTATTCCTCGTAAAATCTACAACTGAGACCTAAGTTCTATATTACCATATGATAGAGTAAACTTGCTTTTAGTGTATTTTATGGGTAACAGTTTCTCAATCTTAAAATCTTGTGTAACAGTTTGCTGCCAAAATTCGAAAGAATATAGAGAGACAATTAATGTGAGCTGCAAATTTTCGATGCTATAGTGAGAGATAGTGAGAGCAGAGAAACAAAGGTAAGGACATCATCAATAAACATGTTGGAGGATTCAACCAAGATTTCTCTTCCATCACCAATTACATCCTCAACTGCAAAACCATGTTTCATTCGATGGTTTATAAAGAAGAAAAAAAGTTAATCCCCTCTACCATGGAAGTACGCTGAGGGAGGTTAGAGAAAAAAAAAATATTACAAAAGAGAAAGGAAGATGGAAGCTTCTGCTTCCTTTCCTTTGTAATTTGTTTAAAAAATAATTATATTTAATGACATGCAATTAAAACAGAAATATTTAGGTGGCATGCCACTTCATTCTGGCAGACCAAATTCGGCCAATTTTGTCTGGCTTAGTAGCAGCCCTCGATTAGAACGATGTATCGAGTATTTGTTAGAAGGATTTATGTATCACTTTTATGACAAGACAGTTAACAAATATACAATGACTCTTCTGGTCAAAAATACCCCTGGATCAATTGCCAAAGATATTTTTTGGGGTCACAGAGATCAATTTTAAAAGCTTCAAGATGCATTTTAAACGGATCCAACTTGTGCCGGTGCCAAGGACAGTAGCCTTAAAGTCTATTTCCTCTAGTGTTATTCTGAATTGAAACCAATAAGGTGATTTCAGAGTTAAGACTTACACAGATGGTCAAAGCCAAAATGTTTTCTACGTTGAAGAAGATAGTGTTATAATCTTCTAAAGTACGTACTTCGAACTGAAGCCATACTGTATAATATACTTGCTCCAGGATAAGGCACCAAGCCTGCTATTGTGGTTTCAACATCTCTTTCGCAAAGCATAGCCACTTTAGCTTTGTGACGACCCTGTGCTATGACATGTCACATTAGTCGATTCCACCAGCGGGTAGTAGTCATTTGTTGCGCCAATAAGTGAGCCATGTCATGATTGTTGTCATCCATTTGTTGCTGAGTCACCGATGGATCATGGTTGTTGACATTAGAAAAAACATATTGTACAATCATTGTGAATGGCTTGAAACATGACTTGGCGAAGGGCCATATTTTCTCCTCCCACTAGTTGAGTACTTCTATTTCCCAATTGGAGATGCAATAGCCAGATTTTGACTCTTGAGTGGTGTTACATTAAGAACAGGGGTTCGCCTGTGCCAACTTCAAACTTAGAGGGATCAACTAACTCTTTGATACTCAACATCTTCCTTTTAGCTCCGGGAATAAAGACACGGAGCTTCCGCAATATTAGATTGTTTATAGAAATTTTGAGAGCTCAAAATATGCATAATCTTGATCCTTAATGATAGATTGATACATCAAGCTATTATTTAACCCTTTCAATCCAAAGATTGCGTCTTGGATAGAGAGTTTGCGGCATAAAATTCCTTGCCTTCACCTTTTGGTCTGTTGAGTGGCCATGAAATGATTTTAGCAGGCTGTTATTGTCTCAAATGGTAGTAAACTACATATATAGTGAAAATCTGATCACATGTGTCTTCCGTCCCTGAACCTTGACACATGTCCATAACTTTTGCAACGAAATCCCTGGTCATTCTAGTGGACATTAGGGGTTGTCCACTAGATTAATTGTTTTGAAGTGTACAAATCAATCCAAAACATTCCAAATAAAGAAATTAAGCTAAAGATGCCTCATCTCTTTTGGATAGAAAAGCCAAAGCTCTTGGAGCATTGAGGCTTCTGTCATCACGATGAACTATAATTTGTGGATTTGAAAGTTGAAACACTACCTAATCAAAGAACGTGTTCGAATCAGATTCGTTGAACCTGACATGGTTCGTGGAAGAATGATACAGAACTTGAACCCAGAAACTACGGACGTTTCCACTTTCCACCGAAAATTGGTCCTTGGTTGCATTATCTTTTCGAGAGGGGGATGGTTAATTAATTAATTAAGGACAATACTTTATAGAATTTAAATTAATTATATGCATGCATGGTACCTGCCAAGTGCCACATACATATTGGATTTTATATAGGAAGATCCTGGTTTATATGAAATGAAGGTAGTTAGCTAGATTCAAGTCATGTGGGGGAGAACCCTGGTTTTGGACCCACCAAATCCCCGCAAAAAGAATCCTGATGTTGAGATAATGCACATTAATTAGTCACCAAAAAGTAGGACAATTATGCAAATGATAAAAGTATGCATACGACGTGGGTGTCGTTTGTTTGTTTCAACTTTCAAGATTTGGGATAATGGATTTGAAAAAACATATTGTGTAGCATATTAAGTTAGAGAAGTATTTTATTACAATAGATGAGAAGAATGAATTTTAATTATTAAATTTTATATAGATAATTATGATTAAAAATTATTTAAAAGTCAAGTAATCTTTTTAAAAAAATTATATAATCTTTTTTTTTTAAAATTTAAATCAGGGTATTTTTTTGCACAAAAGATAAAAAACTAATCTTACCGAGTACGATTGTGTGAAGTGAATATATTTTCTAATTGCATTTTTTTTATATATATATTGTCCCAAGAATCTAACTCAGGACAAGATGTTTAAGGTGACTGAGTCCATTCTATTTGCATCAACGTAAGTTGGTAATATATATATATATATATATATATATATATATATGCTTTAATTGACTTAGCAATGAGTCACACCAGTTGGTTTGACATCACATTCTAACTCAAAATCTTAAGGTGTTAGGATCATGAGTCATGTCACTTATATGTTTCTCACTTTATTTATTCCTTACCAATATGAGACTCTTCACTCACATCTTACTCACACTTGAATTCCCAACAATTTCCCCCTCAAGTGTGAGTTCTTACACAGGTTCATTCTCCATTGATCAGAAGCATTTTTCTAAGTATTTGATTGTGTTATTGGGCCTTTTTTCACCTAGCTCGATTTTCAAGAGCTGCATTATACCACCTAGCCCACTTTCCAATAGTCATTGTTCTTCATTAGAGTGTGCATGCCTTACCACTTCACCTAGGCTTTAGTGGTTCATAACTCTTCTTTCTCAATGGAGGTAGCAACCATGAGAGCACCAACCATCGTCGCCAATACTCATGTCTTTAACTAAACCATCGGCTTTGATACCACATGTTGAGGCAGGGGGCCAAAACGTTAGGAGTATCTGCTTCAATGGACTTAGCAAGGAAACACACAAGTGAGCTTGACATCATATCTCAACTCAAAACCTTAAGGCATTAGGTTCATGTGTTCGTCCACTTATATATTCCTCACTTTGTCCATTCTTTACCAATGTGGCTCCCACAAATGTGAGTCCTTACATGGATTCACTCCCCCTCGAGTAGAAGTATTTTCTTTCCCGAGTATTTTGATGGCATCGACTTTCTTCACCTAGCTCAGTTTCTAAGAGCCAACAACACTATGGACTTAGCAAGAAATCACACTAGTAGGCTTGACACCATATCTCAACTCAAAAACCTTAAGACATTAGGTTCATGGGTCTTTTTACTTATATGTCATTCACTTTGTCTATTCCTTACTAATGTGAGACTTTTCACCAACATCACACTCACACTTAAATTCCCAACATACAATATCCTTAGTAATATCATACAATGTTTAGTTTATGTAGCATGCGGAATTATCTTTCATTTTATTTAAACATTTATTATTTAGTATGAGAAGTTATCAACTATTCTTTTCATATTAATTATCTTTCAAATTCATATAGTTACTAGGAGATTATGAGGAACTTGCTTTTCACTTAATCGTAGCATAGTATTTTGTTGGTATCTTGGAGATTCAGATTAAGAGCTATAGTAATGTTTACAAAATTTCCAACCTAAATTTAAATTTTCTCCAAATTAAGAGACTTAGTATTTGCTGACACCTTGGTGATGGGCTACGTAAATTTTTAGAGAATTTTGGCGAAACCTATAACGAAAAATATTTCTAGCATTACCACTTGAGTGGTAGCTCATTGGTAAGTTTAAGTTTCACTAAAAGTAAGGGACACAAGTAATTAAGATTACCCCTCCCTCAATAACTAATGTCTAATTAACTCTCTATCTAAAGAACTTGTACATGTTATTATTTGATAAGTGATTTCAATTAAGATTCCTATGAGTCTGGAATTCTCACAAGAGTTTACTTTCATGAAATATAAAAGTGATTCTCTTCATAATTAGAGATATTTTTAAAACTTTTTAAAATATCACAATTATCACTATCATTACTACTACGACCCTTCTTGTGGTTAATTATTGCTACTGTCGCTAGCCACAAGTGTTATCAATAACAGTTTTGCTACATCAATAAGCAATTGATTGGAGTGTTAAGTGGCTCCAATCTTATGTGTTGGGTCAAAAGTTCAATTCTTGAAATCATCATTATTAAAATGACTCATAATCATCACATTCTTAAATTCGAATTGGATTAATATCTATCATATTCAAAGAATATGAGAATAGTCATGATTCAAATTAAATAAGAATAATAATAATTATAATAGCCCTAAGTTACCGTCATCACCATTACATACTGTCATTCTTATTATATAGTCAATGACAAATTTATTAAAAATTTGTAGGAATTTTATTAATAAATTAAAGCTGATAATTTATATATATAGATGTTTAGTTCTTAAGTTTAGTTAGTTAAAGAAACATTTTAAAGGGGGTATTCAAGATTTTGTAAATTTACCTATGAAGTAAGAAATACATGTACCTTTAACTAATTCAGGTCTTTTTTTTGGTCTCTCACAAAATGTGTGTTTTTACTTTCCATATTTTTTGTGTAAGATTAATCTATGTGTGGGTGTTTGATAGTGTGGTCTTAGCAATAAGATATTTTTAGTGAAATTTGAATTTCTATACTGTAAATAAAATTTATTCACATAAAACTCAGATTACCAATTGAACTACACTTCATGGTTAAATGATTCAGGTCTATATATGAGCAAGTGTTATCCTTGAAAAATAATTGATCTAATGTACATGAAATAATAATTGATGTAAGACTTTTAAGATATATATCTCCTTTTCTTTCCCAATCCACTAAAAAAGAGAAGGACAAAATAAATTGCCAGTGTCTAGTGGGACTTCAGATAAAAACATGTCATTAACGTCTTCTCATAACAAGAAGTTTGAACACGAAGAAAACCGCAAACTGATGTTATTGGTGTTATTCGTCATCTTTTTGCACTCAATGTGTCTTAAAATTGTATGATCAACAAGAGGTGAAAGACATATAAGATTCCCACAATCTGATCACTATATGCTAGTCATTAATTCATCATCCCACTTCTTTCTTATTCTTCTTCTTTTAAACTTGTGGTTAATTCGGCTTAAGCACCCATCAGCCGACTTGCTGAGTTTTTTCCCCCCTGGTATCAAAGAGATTGAAAGAATATCTAAATCCATTTCCCGAGTTTGATAACGAATGAATACCGTCAATTTTGGTGTTATTTACATATAGTAAATGTGTGCTTATGTATTTATAATATTTAACATAAAAATAATTTTCATGTCCTTTCAAGTCATGGAAAAAAAAAGAGAGGGTATATAGTGTTTTTTTTTTACAGTAAAGATATTTTGGGTCAATTTTCATTATTAATCAAGATTAATTTTTTTTTACCAATAGTTGGTTAGAATGATAATTTGTTTCAATTTCAGTTGTCAGGTTAAAAGTTTGATTCTATGAGTTGAAATGAGATTAGTCTCATACTCAAAAGATATTCTCATATCCATGCTTCAAACTTAAAAAAGAGAGATTTGTTTTGTGGATAATTTTAAGAGACCATTTATACATCAACTTGGTTATTTAAAAAAATAATTTTCTTAAATATTAGTTCAAAATTCAAATCTAAATAGTCAAGCTAAGAAAACAATTGGACAATTGAATATAGGCATTGCATATCCCATGTATATAATACTATAACAATATTGTGAAAACAAGACCCCAAAAATTTTAATCCAAATTCAATGCAGTGGGTTTGAGAATAGGAATAGGATAATTTGCATGTGCTCCCTACAATTATCAGTGGACCCAACTTTAGGATAAATTTGGCATGTACCTTCTTAAATGTTGCCACATGTGAAAAGACAAAGACGTTGATTTCGTATGTGAATCTTCCTATATCCCACTTGTTACAACTTACAACATAGGATTGATACAAAAGGGTTAAAAGATAGCAATAGCAAATGAAATTCTACAAGCATTTTCCACTTGAAAATGACATATATAATTTGTCTCAGTTACACCACAAATTACTAAGAAAGGTACTTGACTACATTCTCCACCCACAAACATCGTACCAATAAAATTGACATCATTCATGACCACAAACTACTTTACCAAGCTAAAAATATGGATTAACTTTACATCACTACAATATTCTAGAGCCTCTGATAACCTTTAATTTGTTTTTCGGGTGTCTTCTAACTAGAAGTTTCGAGCATGAATCGTTTAAGGATTTTCATGACCTCTTCTGCAACTTCCGAGTATAAATCATTCGTGAAAAAGCCATGTTCGCTCCCCTCAAACTCAACGTATTCAATGTTCTTCCCTAGTTCTTTTAACCTAGTTGCATAGTCTGCTGCCCTATCCTTCAGCAATTCATTGCCACCTACTATCACCAGAATAGGATCAAGCTTCAATTGTCCAAGATTTGGGCTGCCAGGTCCGAATGGGTTCGCCAATGGGTAGTCTCTGGTCTCTCCATCAGGCATCGACAGCCTCCAAAATCTGCTTGGAAATGAAAAATTAATACTATAACATGTCAATATAATCTTTTAATGAAATGTCATGATTAAAAAAGTTGCATCATTTGATAATTTAATTTTAATCATTCGTACGAATCTGACGATCAAAATTTGTTTATCTTATTTCTCATATAAAGTTGTTTTTTTTCCCTCTCACTTTCACCATCCTATTGCAAACTTTATTTCACTTTCACCTATTTGATAAAGAGGTATCTAACAGTTGACTTTATTTGTTTCGAAGCATATTGGATAATGCGCACAGCATAAATAAATGATTTGGAACATATGAAAAGATTGCGTTTTGCTATATTGGATTAGGTATATCCTCTAAAAGGTGGAAAATTTTCTAAATGATTTTGTTCTTTCAGGATGAGAACCGAATTGAATCTGAAGTGGGTTGATGACAGACTGAATTATTTTTATTTAAAAATAAATATCTAATTTGGTCCTTTAAAGATACACGAGATATCAGTTTAATTATTTAATTATTTTTAATATTAAATTAATTAATTTAATATTAAAAAATAATTTAAAAAGATTAATTTAATGTAAAAAAATGACATTAGATAATTTTTTTGATATAAAAAATAATCAAATGATCAAACTGTGTCTCATGTATTTTTATAGGACCAATTTAAATATTAACTCTTTATTTTAATGTTGTACATGTGTTTCATGTTATATACCCACCTTTTTTCATAGTATTTGTTTTTTCAATATGGTAAGAAATTTTCGGGTTTTGATTAATAATCGATTTTATTCATTTTAAGTATACTTTTTACGTTTGTACCAATTTATATAAATTTAACTCTTTACATATTCTCAATAAATTCTAACTCTAGGCAACAAAATGAAAAAGAAAAAGAGTTTCACTTATCATATTAACATATGTTAATTTCATAGTATTTTAATATATTAAAAATAAATAAAACTATTTGAATTTAGAATATATTATCCAACTCACCCACATCAGTCTAAGTAATAAATTTTAGTTAGTATGAATTTGTTTATAAATAGTATTATCGTTATATTTTTTTGTTAGTATAGGTTATACATAAAAAATAACTTTTGGCCCTTTTTCATAAAATATCAATTTTTTTGGTAGAGAAATATCATTTGATTTCAAATCCTTATAATTAATTACTAGAAAATTTTTATTAATTGACGCATTCATTACCTTTATATTTTAATATTGTATTTTTTTTTACCACTTACTACCGTTTTTTTCATAACTACCATTTACTACCTTTTTTTTTTAATTTTAGAATTACCACTTACTACCTTTTGTTAGTCTAGCCATTCAAATTGGAAATTAGTTACAAAAACACATGATTTTGAAAGTAAAGAAAACCTAAATTGAAAATATAAAAGAAAAAGTTTATCACAATAACGTTTCTCTGTTTTCCATAATTTAATGGACAAGTTTCTTTGATGTCGCATATGGTGGCACGGTGGCACCACGAGGTGACATAAAGAGGTGCAAGAGGGACTAGCCAAGTGTTATCACTTTAATTTCGTATGATTGATTTGTGTGAATTTTGGCCTTTCCAACCATCATTGCGGTTTTGATTTGCTGTCACGTTCCAAAAACAATTATTATATAATTTATTTTTAGACATTATGCATATAAAATAAGTTGACTAGGTATTAGGTAAGAGCCTAGGTCGATCGCAAAGTCTTATGAGCTATTCGATACAGCTACGTTTTAATGCAAATAGAAGATTATTTATTAGAGATAATTATTGGTTAGTATTATTTTATAAATTATATTTTAGTTTAGTGTTTATTTTCATATAATTAATTTTTATATATTTGTTTTTATTACAATATAATTACAATAAAAAATTATAATTAATTTATTATAAAATTTAGGTTATTTGTAAAAAAAATTAAATTTTTATCATGAACTGATTTTTTTTAAGTTTCTTAAAGAAAAAATTATGCCAAACTAAAATATGATACCATATTTAGTACTAAATAATTTTTATTATATTTTTTCAAAATTCAATAGTATAAAAATTTAAGTCTTTTGAGTATTTATTTGATGTTTATGTTTGATCTTTCGAGTTTTTTCGAGTGTATCTCATCATGCTTGCCCAAAAGATAAAGACAACAAGAATCTAAAATAAGAGAATATTATATAGTTATATATATACACACACTAAATAATATAATAAAACACATATAAGAATATTTTATGCTACTAAATATGAGCACTATTCTCATTTTTTGCAATCATGAAAAATCTTAATTTTCACTCTAAACATTGAAACTTAATTTGGACTCGCATAAAAAATTTATGTTTGTCCACATAGACATTTTAAGATATAATAGGATGAATAGTTTCACATGCAAACAGCTCATATATTAACTTATCCTGAAAGAAAGTTTGTCACCATGATTATGAAATATCCCTATATTATAGAAGTTGTAGTTGTTCCTAAGAAGTTATCATCGATGATCTTGCTAAAATTTTGGTATTACTTCTCTTAATTAAAAAAGAAGACCAAATTTTTCTACCAAAAAAAAAAAACTATTTAAGATGAGTACAGTCAAATTATTGTTGTTCTCATCGCATGTCATGATTACCACATATAAGGCCAAAATCAAAATAAGCGTGGTGATTTCAGTGGGCTAATTGACATATTTATGAGAGCGAATTGACACAGCGAGTTGCAGTGGAACCACTCCGCAGTTCGTAGCATTTAATTACCAACGTAAGCACTTCCAATGAGTTTTGGGCATTCTATAATTAAAGTGGTTTATTTCAAAAGAAGTTGGAAAACACACACAATAAACAAGGGGTGAGATTGAGCAAAAGGCATTAAAAAGAAAAAATATTTTATGAACAGTTTATGAAGAAATAAAAATTCTCAAATAATCTTCACCAAAAAAATATTCTCAAATAATTTTTACATTTATACAAAAATAATAATAATGAAAATCAATACTAATATAGAAATAAATTTTACATTTAAATTTCTGTATTTTATATTTTTATGTGTAATTTAATAATTAAAATTTTTATTTAACTGAATTATGTCAACCTTACATATTTTTTTGAATTATGCTTAAACATCCTGATATAAAGAACGTAGAGTTGATTCTCAATATAATTTTTATATATTATTATTTAGTTATGAGTTGTTATATTAATAATACATTATTCTTTTGGTTGTACTTGGTTAGATAATAATAAAAAAATTAGATTTTTTCAGTATTTTTAATTTTTATAAAGATATCGATATGTTTAATGATTAATATTTAACTATGTATTTTATTTTATTGAAATATAAATATTAAAATATAAATAAAATAATTATGTTTTAACTAAATAAGACATATAATTAAATATTAATTATTAATTATGAAATAATACTAATACTCTAAAAAAAATACAGGAAAATTAATCTCCATATAACTTTTTTATAAATTATCAATATTAAATCTATAGCAATGACTTTTTTTGGTACAAAATCTATAAGGATGATGATTATCCAAATTAATTCCAAATGCAAAGCAAGAAAGAACAATATATATGATTATTAATAATAATATAATATCACCCTCACTCACCTGTCAAGTAAATCAAGGCTCAGGATTTGTTCCGAGGGACCCTCCTCGGACTTGGTTCGAACCTCCCCACCGAAAAACGGCGCCAACAATACATAACCTCGTACCCGAACCGGATCCATATCCCTCGACCCGGATCCAAACCGAACGGCGAGGTGGTGCGCAATGTTCCCGCCAGATGAGTCACCCACGATGAACACCCGGTCAAAGTCAACGTCCCCATTCAACCATGCATCCCCACCACCACTCAAGCCCTGCCTCTGCACCCACCTCACCGCCTCCACGGCGTCGTCCACCGCCGCCGGAAGCCTGTGCTCCGGTGCCAGCCGGTAGTCCGGGGCCACCACCACCGCTTGGAGCCCCGTGGCAAGGCGGACGCAGCAGTTGTGAATATGAGGCCACGCACGTGAGCCGAAACAGAACCCTCCACCATGGATGAACATCACCACAGGGAGCTTCTTGTTGTTGTTAGCAGAGGGCGATGAGTGATGTTTGGGTCTGTAGAAGCGAAGAGAAAGGTTGAATCTTTTGTCGTAGAGGAAATCCTTGAAGATTACAGAGTGGTCTTCAATGGCGGAAACTTGGAGTTCTATGTCATTGGAGCGGAAAACGGAGCCGTCGCTGAAGAGTTGGAGGAGTCCCATGCAGTCCTCTACTATGTGGGGAAGGGAACCCATTGTTGTGTGTTTGCAAATTTTCTTGTGCTGATGACTCTGGCCTTTGGGGAAATGAAGCAAAGTGAGGGATATATATAAGTACAAGGAGATCGAGAAGAGGTGGTGGTGGTGATAGGTTTGTCATTAGTGGGGATTGTTGAGGGTGATTGTGTAATTTCAGATTAATTGAGATTATTGAATTTGTTGGTTGGTTTATCTTTTTTTATTTTTTTTCTTCTTCTTTTTTGAATATGAACCTAAGATGAGCTGCGGCTCTGAGAAAATTTTGTTTAATTTGGAGGGTTAAAAAAATGCTCATGAATTTTTTGGCGTGTTAGTAATTTAATATGAGCACGAAACATGGTAAGTGTTTCGAGTATATGCGTATAGAATGTGTTGGTGTCCTAAGTTTTGGCTACAGAAAAATAAGATCCAAGTTTTTAGGGTTGTACAATAGATGATTTGAGGGAAATCGTAAATTGCAAAGCTTTTGAGGAAGGAGACAAAGATGATGAGATTTTTTTTTTAAATGTTGATGCTACGCATCGAAAGTTATTTAAAATTTGTTTGGGCAAGTAACAATGATATAGTTTTATTATTCACGTGATACATTAGTTCGTTATATTAGATGTATATATATCTTTTGAATTATTATATGTTGTTTATTTTGATTTTTTTTAATAAAAAATTTAATTACCTTAAAAGAACAATAAAAAAAAACTCATAAAAATTAATTTTATCATGAGATATTTTATATATATATATATAGTGTTTAGCAAGATATAAAAAATAAAATAATAACTATAAAAATAAAAAATTTAAAGTATTTAATTAAAATTAAAAATATTTTAAATTAAAAATTTGTTAAAATATTCATTCATTATAATAGGTAAATAAATATAATTGATATTTAATTAATATAAAAAAATATTGTGAATTTAAATATGTTATGATATAACATTTTTATTAATGACACTTATTAATAGATAAATAATTATTTGATATTTAAATTAATATAAAATTTAAAAAATTAGAATAATTAAATTTATGAATTAAATAATTTAAAATTAAATATAATTTAAATTTAAATTAAATTTGAATTTTTTAAAATAAATTTTGAATATATAAAAAAATAAAAAATTCATATATATAATAGTATATAAATATGTAAAAAACATATTAGAGAAGGAATCTCATCCACATATTTGATGCTCAAACTGATGCAGTGAGTCTTTCAGAAGGGTACTTCTGGTATTAAAGTGCATAACTAATAATATTGAGCCATATGGAGGGGCAAAAGAAAAGAGGAACCTGACACGTAAAAGCATTTTAATGGTCTATGTCCTGAGAAAATACCAAATGCTTACAATTGACATGTTGATATTAATTATATTTAAACATGGATTTCAAAATATTTAAATTCTAGATTTGCACATTTTTAAACACATTGTGGTTGTTAAAAAAAAATCAAATATTTAAATATATGCTAAATAAAAAGGTTGTAATATGATATCTAAGATTTTTATTTGGGACTAAATATGGATATTACGTATTAATTATTGAATCATATAATTTTAAAATTAATTATATACTAAATATAATCTTAATTATATATATATTGGACCTAGTATTTAAAATTTGAAGAATTTTGAGTTACCAACAACTCCTTCATACAAATATTATTTAAGTAAAAAATAATAAGTACATATTTATCAATAATAATAGTAATAAGCACAAAAAGAATTTATACAATATGGTATATTACAGCTCAGATACGATTCGTATTCGCGCATAGCTCTTGATATCATTCAAAATGTTCAGGATTGGGATGAAATCATAGAAGTATATGGCCGGCGATGAGTTTCTAAAAAAGAAAAAAATATATCATTTTTTAAAAGAATTTTTTATATAAAGTAAATTTTATTTTATGTTTGAACAATTTTTTTATGTTATAAAAAATGTTTTTTGTAGAAGCATTAAAATTTAGCTAAAAAAATCACAAAATATGCTTTTTTTAGTGCTTTAACTTTTTCTAAAAAAAATCATTCAAAAACACTAAAATATAACAAATGTAATTTTTTTAAATATATATATCTTTTCTTATAAAAAAAAATACATCTAAACAAGCATATCTAATAGGATTTAGTTTTAATTCAATGTCAGTTTAAATTTTTTTTATAATATTATCTAATTATATATTATGAAATTATTAAAAGAGTTTGACTATCACAATAATTAATTAAAAAATTTAACTCTTTTAATGATATATCAACATATTATTATATAATAATATAAAAAATTATACACTCACATCTAATCAAATTTAAACTTTATATAATAAAGTTAAAATTCCTAAAATCATTGATAGTGCCTCGTGGTTTGGATACACGTTATTATGTCCACAATTTGCACGCTAAGCAAATTGGATATATAGCATGGCTAATCACAACTTTTATGTTTTAAATTTGCTTTTCACCTATGATATCATATAAACACACAATATAACTTAACAATTTTAGTTCAAGTGTCACAATATTAGAGATTGCTTGATGTCAATATTGAACCCAATTTAGGTCATTTTATCTCTACCTTTTAGCTCCCCCCCCCCCTTGCCACATGTGATTTTACACCTCTTTTTGTGTGTGTGTGTATATATATATATGTAAAACTTAAATCTAATATTTTATGAAAAATTAATGAATTCCAATATTCATATTTATTTTTAGAAAAAAATTTTAATAAAAAAATTGTGAAAGATCCAACTGAATCACCCCCTCTTAATATATATATATATATATATATATATATTTACTTAACTTTTTTTTTAACAAAGGAGGACAAACCTAAACAAAGGGAATTTATATTTACTTACTTTTTTTTTACAAAGGAGGACAAACCTAAACAAAAGGAATTAAACAAAGCAGTTACGAACTATGAGGTGTGATTTAGTTGATAACCGAATTTTATGTAGGTAGATTTTACTTGTAGTGTATGAGTTTAAATTTTACTAAAAGTATCTTATGACTAAGGTCATACCATTAAAAGTCTAAACAAGAATTAATCTCATACTTAAACTATGTAAAAACAAGTAGTAGGAGACCAAAACAAGGCAGCTATGAAGAAGGAGCTTCCCTCCCTAAGTCTCTGGAGATCAGCACGAATAAGAACCCAAATCATCCTTTGGAGGGAAATGCAACACTGAGCATCCAAGGGGAAGGGGAGCATTATTCAAAGCCATACTACCAAATAGTCCGCAACATTATTCCCTTCTTGTAAGTCTGCCGGCCAATTACCAAAAGTGATTTGCATTTAAGTACCAAAAGTATTTGGTGAGCTATTTTTTAAAATAAAAGATATCTATTCCACTGTTTGTTTGGACTTCTTTGTGGTATTATTCTCTTTTTCTAATGCTACAGTTAAAGGATTTTTTTTTAGTTACCTTGTACTTAGGTCAAGTCTATGTCTAAAGAGAAATTAGTCTCACACTTACATAGTGTGAGTTACAGCTTAATCTTTAAAAAAAGAACATCTCTTTTTTAGTTTGCATAACAAATTTTTTTTTATCTGAATCAGTTTCTACATGCTTAATTACTTACTTTACTTACTTACCATTTAAGTTGATAAACAAGGCTCGGTACATAGAGAAGACATCTTCCTCTTTTTTTTTCCCTTTAGGATCTGTTGTCTTTAATTTTTCATCATGAAAGGCCTTATGCAGTAATATGTGTTTGAGATAGTTTTAAGAAATAATATTTATTTATTAAAATTTAAAATATAAGAAGTGAATTTGATTTTAATTATTAAAATAAAATCAGTGTCATTTGCTGTCGAAAAAATCTTCAAATCAGTGTAATTTATCAGGGAATTGTGTGATCCAACCAATTAATAGAGAATTATAACTAGCTAGATCAGATATCACACTAAAAGGAGTGGTGATTGGTGCTTTGGACCTTGGAGTTGGATCCATGTAGGTCTGTTTCATTTTATATGGTGGTGCTACTAATACTACTACTAGTGTTAGTGGTGGCTTATCCTAGCTGATGGTACATATATATAATAATGAATATTAAGCAAGTGGTGGCATGTGTTGGCGTGACTTACGTAGGCACTATAAATTATCTGTTAAGTTAAAAAAAATGTAAATAGCTTTTTCTTTAAAATTGTTTTAGAATCAATTACATTGACAGAAATAGATGGCGCTAAGTTATGGTTTCACATTTATGCAATTTTTGTGTTGTTTTCATGAGTTTAATTTTGCACTGTTTTATTTTGATTCATCATTACAAATATATAAAACTTTTTAGATAATTATTATCCTGGTCAAACTTGATAATACATCTTTAGTGATTAAATCAAAATTATATAATTTCATTACTTTTTAAGTTAATACATTGACTTAAGTTGAGGTTCCTTTTCATTTTATATTGATGTTTTTCTTTTTCTTTTAATTTATATGTGACTAGTTTAGTTTTTGGTAGATGTTGAGCTTTTGTTAGTAGGTAGAGACGTAAGAGTTCTAGTTCGGCATTTCTTTGCCTCAAGGGTTTTGTTTTTCCCATGAATGTCCTTCATTGTTATCCAGTTATCCACATATATAACTTGTCAATTTGACACGTTAAAGGTGATGATAAAATGCGTGCTTCGTCTCTATTCATCCCCTACATTAATGGTGGTACATTTGGAAGCGAATGATTATTGTCAACTTTATCCAAGTAATTAATAGACCAATAGGACAAATAAGATAGTCTAAATGGCATTAAAAGCTATTTCATAAATTTAAAAAAAAAAACATTTTCTCCATCTTGTGTATTCAGAATCTATCAATGATATCTTGCTTTGATAGGTAACAAAATAATTTTGAAGGAAGAGATTCTTTCCTCAATTGAAGGATATTTGTATTTAATAATACAGACTATTTTGAAGAATAACCTTTTTTTTATATATTTAATAATAATATGCTAGGTATATATCTCATTAAATTATATACGAGACATAATTTATAGTGTAACACTTTTTTTTTGGTTTTCGGTGGGATCGACTTAGGAACCTTGTGGAGATGGGGACACCTACAATCTGCCTGGTGGTGGCAAAGTCAAGTTAATGCTTTATAACGAGCTGACTTGACATATGCAGAAGAAGGCAAAGATTACGATATACGTGTATTACACTGTTACTTAATTACCATATAGTATAATTTTTTCTTTACATCTAAAATTGGATATCAACTATATTTCTTTTATTCTTTTAAAATAATCATCAATCCTCATCATCTTTCCAGGAAATTTAGTATGTATAAATCAAGTATCAAAGCGTGAGTGGAGAATCCCGCATGGCCTAATTATCCGCATGAGGTGCTAATTAATATATTATATTAACTTTTCTGTTTGTCCCTTGTGGCATGCCTAATTACTAATTAGTGATAGAAACATCATTTACATTGCTGATCTAAGTGGGTTATTGAGCTTGTGGAGAAACAAATACAAACAACCAAAATTTTTTGAGCTTATCCCGTTGCCTTTGTGCCATATATATATAAAGTTAGTGAAACAAAAAGGATTTTAGATTAGAGTTTAATTTTAATTTACCGTCAGTGTAAAAAAATTTTACATTATTATCCAATCATGTATTGTCAAATCATTAAAAGAGTTTAACTATCACAACAAATACCTAGAAAGTTTAACTCTTTTAATGATGTGTCAGCACATGATTTAATGACATTGTAAAGAAACTTTATACTGAAAGTTGATTGAAATTAAATTCTTTAAATTAATGTAAAATTTTATAAACATAAAATATACTTTTAATTTAATAAATAAATTTAATTTACATTAATGTTTATAAGTCTCATCTATCTCTCTCTCTCTCTCTATATATATATATACACACACACACACACACACATCTCCTAGAGACTGAGTTTGGTAAGAGATTCAGGAGTAAACACTGAAGGATTTGTCTACTGTGTCAGTGCGAAACCCATCCAAACTCCCACCTTGTACCTGTGTTCCCCCTGTATTTGGTACAAAATATATGCTGTTTTTCTGTATTTGATATAACAATGGACAAAAAAAAATTATTGGACTTTGCAATAATAATTAACATGTCTTCGAAGAGTGAAAAATAATAATTCCCATTTCTCAATTTAGGAGAGAAATCCTTTTGTAAAAGTAATAAAACATTAAAATTATAAAATAAGGTCACTTGAAGTTATAAAGTTATTATGATAATTAAAGGGGAATACATGAGCATGAGGACAGGACCACAGCTAGCCTACACAAGATATATTAAGAATCAACTTGATACGCAAATTGTAATCGTAATAAAATTGACCCAATAACAAAGGAGCAATGGTGGAGATCTCCACTCCACCTTCTTAAAATAACCAGGAAAAACAAGTCCCTTGAGAATCTCTTTTAGAACTTACCTTGTCCAATTTTTATTTTTATTTTTATTTTGTCTTGTTCTTTTTCGTCGTAGCCCTCCCTGGACATTACCAATGTCCCTTTTGGACCTAGAACGAGACAAACAAAATCCCAGAGACTCCTCCCCACATCATAGGTCACCCATTCCATTGGTTAATAGGCCATTTTCTGAGCCACAATAGGAATAGTAGTTTAATTGCATGCGCCACAACTTGAAAAAAAGAGAATAGGGGCCCTGTTTTGTCCTATCCTCTAAGATTCTTTTCCTTCTGTTTCATGTGGATCATCTTAGAAAGTGAAAGGAGCATGTGTTGGTATTGGACAGAAAAAGAAAGATAACGACGACGATGAAAAGGACCCTTATTCCAGTAAATGTTGCTGAACATGATCTGCTGGTAAAAGGTCAAACTAGTCATAGGTGTATCTGAATAGGAGTGTCCAATTGCCAAAGGAGATGCATCTCTTGTATCGTATCTAACCGAGCTACGTGATGACTATGGACTGGTGTCACTGTGATGCAATGGTCATCAAAGAGTCAATCTCCTTACACAACACTTGCATTACAAATGAGAACATATATATGCCCGTTCTTTATCATAAAAAAATACACCTCAATAGATCACTCTGCACCAATTTATGATTCTAGTTCTTCTCCATACAGTTGCACATCATTTGTGCAGTGTGATATAAATCCAAAGTTGTCACAATGTATAATTATTTTTCTTAATCGAAAACGATGTGTGTGGGTTATTGATAATTCTAAAGAGTGTGTTTGAAATGTTAAAAAATAAAAATTGATTTGATTTGTAAATAAAATTTTGTATTTGGAATGTTAAAAAATAAGAATTGATTTGATTTTGAAATCCTTTTAATTTAAGTTGTGTGTATTTATAAATCCAATTAAATTTAGTTAGATTTGAGTAGATTTGATTTGATTTTAAATTTAATTATTTAGATTGACTATTTTACCTTTACTAACTTTTTAATTTTACCTCACTAACCTAACAATATCATTCATAATTATATAAGGTTAAAAAAGTAAAACAATCAAATCAATTTCATTTTCAATAAGTTCCAAACATAAATATTGATTTATAAATCAATTTAAATCCAATTTCATTGTAGAACTAATTTATTACTCAACAAATTCAAATTTTGGTTTATTTAAAGGATGAGATCAATTCAGGAGTATCTTTTGTGTCTTTTAACTTCTATTAAAATGAATTTCTCTATATTATTTAATTATCTATTAGAACAATTGGTCTAATTCAGAACTGTCCAATATAGTATAAATGCAAATAATATAACTATATACAATTGTCATATTTGTCATGAAATTGCACAACTATTAATTTCATGGTTGTTCTTATTTGAGTTTGATAAAAATAAAACTTTAATGAAACCAGTTAAGTTTACCTACGCCTCTGTATATAATTGTAAACTCAATACTTGTGTAAACTGAATTGTAAACTCAATACTTGTGTAAACTGTGAAGAACATCTCTTTTCTTTAATCATAATCCGTAAAGCTTGCTATGATTGTAAATCAAACTACATGAAAAAGATTATTAAGTCCCAATAGTTTAAAAATTATAAATGAATCTTTATTAGTTTCAAAAATATTTTTAATTAAATCTTCATAAAATTCAAATGCTAGGCTAGATTCAAGACCTCATTAGTTTTTTTTTTAATTATAAAGATCCATTTATAGTTTTTAAACTATAGGAACCTATTTGAAAGTTCCCAAAAATTTAACCTATTAAAAATAAAAATGATGTAAATAAAAAGGAGAAGGGTGGCTGAATGAAAATTAATGATATATTGGAGTATCCTTTATATCTTATGGTCTGAAATTGAGAAGAGGGTCAAGCTTCTCATATATAAACTTTCCTCAGAGACAGTAGGGGCCAGAAACTCTGAAATGGCCTGAAGCATTTCTATGAACAAATTACGCGGTGCACTATGCCTTTTATACAGTACATGTTGAAAGAAGAAGATGGGAAGAAATGAATCTAATCTATTCATATGCAGGGAGGTTTACATAAATAGTGCAAAATGACGTGCACAATCAGCACGTGGTTACAACAGATTATAACAAAATAACAAACATTTAACTAAACTAATCTAACAGTTATGCAGATACACGTGGACGTAGGTTGGCATGCATGTGTGCATGCATTTGACGTAATCCATGGTCATTTAGATGGAGTATATCAGGTGATACCCCCTCGCAAGCTGGTGAATATATATCCACCATGCCCAGCTTGGCACAGAGACGCAGAAATGAGGCAGGAGCCAAAGGCTTGGTGTGAACGACTGCCAATTGATCAGTAGTGGAGATGGGCAGCAGATGAATGAGCCCAACAAGGAGTTTCTCGCGAACGAGATGACAGTCAAGTTCGATGTGTTTCGTGCGTTCATGGAAAGTAGGATTGGCTGCGATGTAACGAGCGCATTAGGTCATCACAAAAAATAAGAGCAGGCACCTTGGTGTCAACCTGCAGATCACGCAACAAGTATGTTAACCATTGGATTTCACATGTAGTGGAGGCGAGTGCCCGGTACTCAGCTTCGGATGAGGAGCGAGAAACAGTGGTCTGCTTCTTCGAACGCCAAGAGATGAGGGATTGGCCAAAGAAGATGCAGAATCCAGAGATCGACTGGCCGTGTGTCCACGCACCTGTACCCCAATCGTAGCCTATGGAACCCCTTGAGCTGGAAGTCACATGATGTAGGAAAGAAAAGGCCTTTCCCAGGTGAGCCCTTGATGTACCGGAGAACACGCATGGCAGCTTGATGATGCTCTTGCATAGGGTGAGAAAGGAATTGACTTAACTGTTGGACAGCAAATGTGATGTCCGGACGCGTGGTTGTAAGGTAGAGGAGGCGGCCTATGAGCCTGCGATAGGATGAGACGTCATCATATGGGTGGCCAGTGTCTTTAGTTAACTTCAGTTTGCAGTCCATGGGAGTTTTGGAAGGCTTGGAGCCTAACATGCCCGAATCTGAAAGTAGTTCAAGCGCGTACTTGCGCTGACAGATGGAGATGCCACAGTTGGAGCGGGCAATTTCTAGGCCCAAAAAGTACTTGACATTGCCGAGGTCCTTGATTTTGAATTGATCATCAAGGAACGTCATAGTGGTTTGAATTTCAGAAAGGTTAGTGCCCGTAAGAATAACATCATCAACGTAGACCAGTAAAGCTGTAAATGATGAGGAAGTCCGTTTGACAAACAAGGAATAATCGGACTTCGATTGAGAGTAACCTGTTGATATGAGGACAGCAGATAGTTTGGAATACCACTGACGACTGGCTTGTTTGAGGCCATAAAGTGATTTCTGAAGTTTGCAAACGTTGGTGGAGCTGGAGGATGGATAGCCAGGAGGAAGTGTCATATATACCTCCTCATGCAGATCTCCGTGTAGGAAGGCGTTATTGACGTCAAGTTGCCTGAGATACCAATTTTTGGTACAGTAATAGACGAACGGTAGTGAGTTTGGCAATCGGGGAAAATGTATCAAAATAATCCACACCCTCAGTTTGATTGTATCCTTTAGCAACCAGTCGTGCTTTATGTCTCTCAATTGTGCCATCTGCCCGATATTTGATCTTGAAAACCCATTTGCATCCGATGGGCTTCTTACCATATGGGAAGTCCACGAGAACCCAAGTTTTGTTTTGCTCCAAAGCAGTAAGCTCAGTAGCCATTGCAGTTCTCCAGCACTCATGTTTAGAGGCTTGGTGATATGTAGTGGGTTCAGTGAGGGAAGAAAGGGAGAGGGTGTAGTGTCGATGAGAAGGAGAAATATGTGCATAAGATAGATAAGAAGATAGGGGGTAGAGAATACCTGTGCGAGAGGAAGGAACTGCTGATGTGGAGAGGCTGCAGTGGTAGTCGCGCAAGTATGTGGGTTTGGAACGTGTACGCTGGGATTGTCTAGTAGGGAGTGGAAGAGGGTGGTCGGTGGAGTGGCCGAGGGTATTGGATACAGGTGTGGGATTTGAGAGATGTAAGGGGTAGTCAAGGTCAGTGATAGGGTGGTGTTGAGGGAGAGGAATTGAGGCATCTGCGGGAAGAGATGGTGCGGAGTTGGCATGAAATGGGAATGTGGATTCGTAGAAAAGGACATTGCGAGAGAGGAAGAGTTCACGGGATTGGAGGTCAAATAGTAGATATCCCTTGGTGCCGAGCTTGTAACCCAAGAAAATGCACTTGCGTGCCCGAGAATCAAGTTTAGTTCTGTTGGAGAGTAGGGTAGAGGCATAGCAAAGGCAGCCAAAAACACGTAAAAGAGAGAGGTCAGGTGGGGTACTGTGGAGGATATGGTGGGGAGAGAGGTTGTTTAAGGTGGGAGTAGGTATGCGGTTGATTAGAAACGTGGAGTGAAGTATTGCAAACGACCAAAAAGGCGGAGGAAGGTTGGCTTGAAACATAAGTGCTCAGGCAACGTTAAGGATGTGTTGATGTTTACGTTCGACTATGGCATTTTGTTGGGGTGTTTCGACGCAGGAGGTTTGGTGTAAGATGCCTTGAGATGAATAGAAGGAAGAGAGGTTGAACTCAGGGCCATTGTCTGAGCGAACAATCTTGACCTGAGTATGAAATTGAGTGTGAGCCATGAGGATGAATGATTGGAGGTGGGGTCGTGCTTCAGAATTTTGTTTCATCAAGAAGATCCAGGTGTGACGTGAAAAATCATCGACCACTGTTAGAAAGTATCGATGGCCTTGCAAAGAGAGGGTGGAGAAAGGACCCCAGATATCAACGTGAATGAGATCAAAAATATGTGAAGAGCGAGACATACTGGAATTAAAAGGAAGTCTGCGTTGTTTAGAAAAATGGCATATATCACATGGTTTATTATTGTGTACAGATACAAAAGGATGGGTTTTGTGAAGTACATTCACCCGATCATTGGAAGGGTGTCTTAGGCGAAAATGCCACAAATCAAAATGACTAGAATTAATAGGGTTTACAGAGGAAGAGAAAATCTTGGAAGATAGGGCGCTGACGTAGGCATGGTTGGGATGGTTAGCGACCAACACGTACAAGCCATCACGAACATCAGCAGTGCCAATCGTCTCCAAGGTGTTCAAAACCTGAATTAGACATGTTAAGGGAAGAAAAGTGAGTTTACAGTGTAATTGGGATGTGAGTTTAGCGACAGAGAGCAGATTAAAAGAAAATTTTGGAAGGTACAACACATTAGTTAAAAAAAATGAAGCGTGAAAGTGCACGGTGCCAGAAAAGTGAGCTTGAACATGAGTGCCATTGGGTAGTGTGACGGTGATTGGGGTTATTCTAGTGAAAGTGGTGAAGTGAGATAGTGAAGATGAGATGTGGTTTGTGGCACCAGTATCAACAATCCATGTACTAGATGAGGAGGAGCAAGAGAAAGTAAAGGTTGTACCTGAAGTGGGTGAGGGAAGGGATTGTGTTACCGAGTTAGAGGTCACATGGTTAATAGAAGGTGATGAGGGGAGAAGTTGCAATAGCTGCTGGTACTGTTCTGGAGTAAATGAAAAACTGGAGGTGCCAGTGGACTCTTGTGGAGGTGGGGCATCAGGAGAATCTGGCTTTGGCATTAAGCATGCGTAGTTGGTCGCAGCATAGGGATTCTTGAACTTGAAGCCAGGAGGAAAACCGTGTTTCTTATAGCATGTTTCAACTGTGTGGCGTTGCTTGCCACAATATGTGCGAATCTTGGTGGATGTGGAGCCCTTGTTAGTAGAGGAATTATCAAGAACCTTATTGGAGCCTGATTTCTTGTCACGAGAAGATGAAGCAGAAGATGAGTGAGCAAGAATTGTAGGATCACCAAGAATCCCAGTTGAAAGTTGGCGCTCTTGTTGGACAACGAGAGAAAAGACTTTGTTGAGTGGAGGGAGAAGATCCATTAACATGATCTGAGAACGCACCGTGGAGAACGTCTCGTTAAGACCTTTCAAAAAACGAATGACTTGATCTTGATGCCTATAGTTACGCATTGCTTGAAGGGCAGGGCATGTGCAAGGAATGGCGCATGAACATGAGGGTATGGGTCTGAAGTTGTCGTGTTCGTCCCAGAGAATCTTGAGAGAAGTGAAGTATTCGGTGACAGAAGATGCACCTTGCTTGAAAGAATAGATCTCCTCTTGGAGATCAGATATACGAAAGCAGTCACCCTAAGCAAAGCGATCGCGAAGATCAAGCCAGACGTCGCATGCATTGTCGATCCAAAGAACACTCTGGGCTATGGATGGAGACAAAGCATGAGTGAGCCATGAGATTACCATCGTATTGCAGCGTTCCCATGCAGACCGAGAAGGGTCATTGGCTGGTGGGGTTAGAAAACTGCCATCGATAAGGTGAAGCTTATTCTTGGATAAAAGAGCCATGCGCAAGTGTGATGATTCTGACTAGTAAGAACTGGTGAAACAAGAACGACAGCAGGATTTTCATTTGGGTGGAGGAACAGGGGGTGAGATGGGTTCTGCAGAGGATCTGCAATGGCAGCCATAGGTGGAGGGATGAAGGTCTCAAGGAATGGTTTTTACGTGCAGCGGAAAAAAAGCAGTGTTACCATGTTGAAAGAAGAAGATGGGAAGAAATGAATCTAATCTATTCATATGCAGGGAGGTTTACATAAATAGTGCGAAATGACGTGCACAGTCAGCACGTGGTTACAACAGATTATAACAAAATAACAAACATTTAACTAAACTAATCTAACAGTTATGCAGATACACGTGGACGTAGGTTGGCATGCATGTGTGCAGGCATTTGACGTCATCCATGGTCATTTAGATGGAGTATATCAGGTGATAGTACAAAGCGGATTCTGCAGACATGGCCTAAAGTTCGAAACAGCAACGCGAACCAGTATTTTATTCGTAAATTTGGGGAGAGCATGTTTATCCATGTGCTGTCACAACTGTTGTATTGCGCACTTGCCACTTGGAGTGAGGATACTATTACAAACAAACATGGGGAGGGATGAGCTTTCCTGGATTCATGATATTGTTGGGATCTAGGACTGCTTTTATTTTTTTCATTGTCCTCAATGCTTCCTCTCCGAGTTCTTCTTCAAGATACTGGAAAAAGCAGGCGGGTATGAGAATTTTATTACTTTAGAGCTAAACTCATAATTCTACAATAAGGCACACAACACATTTGAAAATAAAATACTACCTGAAACAAGCACGAGGCATCAAAGATGATTGTCTCTTGCCAATCTTTGCACGTAAACTATTTTTCATGAATAATAACCAATCATGCAATATAGGAACTGCTTGTGTCTTATGTCTATTCATGCAAGGGCATTGTCAGCCAGATTACTGTGAAGGCATGTGTTTCTAAAGCTAACAGACACCATACCATGTCCATAATTTTTAAGATTTGTTAGCTTATGCAGCGTTCATGAGTAACTAACATAATGTGTAGAGCTCAACAGATACTACAGGAGTACCTTCATTTTTCCAGTGCCAACACCATGTTCACCGGTACAAGTTCCTGTTTGGAAACAACAGAAACCAATTTTCAAAACAGTAACTGCTTTACCAACGTCATTAAGAAGGATGTAGAGGGGAAAAAATACTGACTGCTAAAAGCCACCTGAAATATCACACTAACAGCATGTGTCAATAATTTATTATTAATACCTTCCAGTGACAATGCAGCATGAACCATAAATTGGTTCAGTCTCTCTGCCTCCAGCCGCTGTTCCTCTTGGGTAGGATCAAATAGAATCACTGTGTGGAAATTACCATCACCAGCATGGGCAATTACTGTGCTGGCAATAGAACAGCAGCATTGGTACATGCATTATGAGCATCAGTCAGTTTAATTATCCATCATCATCAAGTAACATGAATCATGACACAATTGAATCTAACTTCAATGTCCAGAACCAAATCACCCTTGTCAGACATACCAAACCAGTGGGGATGCATCCAGCTCCTTTTTAGACCTTGAAATTAAATCGGCAAGGTGAGATAAAGGAACACATACATCCTGCAGAAGTTAAAATACAAAATAAAAATAAAGTGTCCTTAGAAAAACTTAAACGCAGTGGCAAGTCAAGAACACTTGGAACCCAACATTTGGAGAGAATTCAGCAAGTCTGAATACATTTAAATGCAAGGGGAAACAAAAAAATGTTGCTTCTAATGCTTCTTTTCCAAGTCTTTATAGGCATTTTATCTATTCTTTTGATCTTAGGGGCTAACAAGGCCAGATGTTTACAGAGGGCAGGCAGCACACTTGATGCAAGAGAAGATTTATCAAAAATATGTTCTGAGAAAGAAAACAAATCAATCTTCTCATTCTGTTTTCCTATCAACAACAAGCACATGCACTCTTAAATCCACATTGACTTAGTTTGATATGGATATCTTCAAATTATATCAGATCAAAATACATTTCCTTGGAGGATTAGATGAAACTCTTTAGTTGTTTCCTATCAACTAAACATGTGACCCAACAATGCAGATATTAAAATACATATACCACTTCATAACTAACTCACCGAAATCATTGCCTCCAAATTAGGTTTCATTGCAAAGCAAGCCCAGAGAGCCTCCTTCCTTACCTGCACATGAACAAGAAATTGACCTAAATATAGAAGTAGATAGTAATACTGAATATTTAATAATGAGATCACTTGCAACATGTTTCATTGAACAGACAGAATGAAAACTACAAATTAGGGTGGCAACAAAGTAACTTAGAAAGATGCCATCCAGTTAACCGTGGAAAACCTTAAGTATTATTTTATCTTAACCTTTTCTATTTCTTCTTCTGTTTCTCTATTCACACATGGTGATACTTCCATTATTTTCAGGAGAGGGGAGGGGGAGTTGGTAACATGTTTGATGTCAACAAAAGGAAAAGACAGAAAAGAAAGATATACATACTCATTAAGTTTTTTAATTAAAAATAAAAGGAAACTGAACTAGAACAGTTTTTGCTCAATTATACAGAAATATGATAAAGAAAAAGAACCACCAAGGAATTCAAGTAATAATAGTAACATATACTATAACTTTTTTCTGATAAAAAAAAATTATTAGAGAGAAGAAATATGAAGTACAATTTGGGGGGGGGGGGGAGATAAGACATCCTCCAAAATAGAAAAACAACCAAATTCGAACTCAGAAAAAGAACAGAATGATAACCATAATAAAAGAATAAACTACTACCTTCCAAAGTTCTTTTTTTGCTTCAGGTTCTTCTGCAAATACAAAATCCGAGCCATTGTGCTCAGAAACAATTCTCCGAACAATTTGTGTTTGTTCACGTGCATATGCCTCTGAAGAATATATATCAATAAGTTACGTACTACAATTACTTTGGAACATGTGGTGCATTCATTAAAAAGGACAATGCCATATTTGTTATTGATGTGAATACTGAAGTAGATTATTTCAAAGACAGTTTTTGACTTTTTCTGTTTTATGCTATGACATAATTAGTAAATTAAACCATGTAATGTTTGTGCTTTAACATATTACACAAAAGCCTTCCAGGTTTGTGACTGATTACCAAATCTTCCTAGAAGATTCTGATTTCTCCCATACAGTTCAAGAATGTGATTTGCAATCCTAGCAACTTGATCTGTGATATTCTGATATATCAGGGTAATACATTTTATGCTAAGTGGCAATTAAAATATTATATCTGTAGAGCAGAATATAGCAGGACCAATTTGAACGTATGTGTGTTACTTTTCCTCCATCTTTCCATTTATATCATGGAATTACCATGGGAAAATGCTGCATAAGATCTTGTCAGTCCTAGTACTTCACGTTCTCTTCCTCCACCTCTTTTCTTTTTAATATATTCTACTCTTTCGTTTTATCCAAAACCAATATCAATTTGAGATTTTGTATGTTTCTTGCATAAGTAGCTTACATTATCGGCACATAAGAAATCTTTTCAGATAATAGAAGATAAATTCACTCAGCATCCAATTATGAGATTGTCTAATGGAACAATTCTTATTTTCATGGTCTACCCTTTGTTATCTTTGTCTTCTTCATAGAATGAGCTCATTGACATAAATTTTCTCCAATTTCATGATCCATGTGAGCAATACACATGTACATGGGCAATAATGATTAATAAAGAGAATAAGATAAAAATTATATATATATATATTCACCTGTTCCTATAAATTCAAACATTAAAGTTGGACATTCAGGGAAATTCTTCCCATTAGCAATATTGATAGCTTTCACTTGAACCTCATCCAATAGCTCTACCCTTGACACCTAACCAGCATAAACAGAAACGTCATAATTGGATGGAGAAAGATTTCAAAATTTAAAGCCAGAGTCCCACCTGTATACCAGACATCATAGTGGCAATAGCAACATCTGCTGCATCCTTCACAGAAGGGAAATTGCACATTGCGACCTGTGCTTTGAATATTTAGGTAATCCATATGATTCCATATAACTCACATTATACACATATAGCAACAACTGAGAATGTATTCTTGCAGAATAGAAGATGAAATACGTCATCTAGAGAAACATTCCCTCATGCACACTACCTAAACAAAAGCTCACTCACGGTGAAGGTAAAGAGCCGTAGTTCAGAAGTTATTTTCTTTTCTTATAAAGCATGAATGGTTTTATATCTAACATGCTCCCTCACACAAGAGCCCTTTAGGCTTGAAGCGTGGACAATGCACAGGTCCTCTCTACCTTGTGCTAAAATTCAACTTTAATTAGAAGAATGAGGTCGGCAAGGATCAAACTCATGAGCCTGACCACTTGATCATAAAGGCTCTGATACCATTTTAAAAACCAACTCTCTTAAAGCTTAAGCTATTAGGTGAAGGCACATGAATGATTTTATATCTAACAGACATAAATGTCAAAACAAAGACTTTACATCACCACTTGCTAATTCCAAAATTTTATGATATACAAGAAGCAAGTACCAGAAGATATTAAGTGAGAAAATGGAAGTTTATCTACATAATATGAATAGATCAACTGCTAAGTTTTCCCCTACAATCAAACTGAGATGGAAAATGAACCTATTCTTAGAAACTTAATTTAGCTAAGAATAACAAGATGAATAAATTAAACTTCTAAGTAAATAGTTGAATCCACCTTCAAATATTTTGGAAGGGTGGATTAATGTACTTTTCTGAGCTTGGATTGCCCATGTGATATGGAGATAAATATATGAAAATTGATAGCATGAAGAATTGTAACACTAGCTGGTAGTAAGGGAATAGGGCAATGTTCAGACTTCAGATATCCCTAGAGGGTAAAAACAAATTAGTGACATCTAAATATTGCAAGCTGCACTGATTATCATGAACGGCTGGGTATAAATTAAAAACTTTCCAGGGCAGAAACCAGAAAGAAGTGACCTTGCAATCCAAGCTTAGAATTTGGATGATACAGCTTGCATTGACATTTGTCAAGTATCAGAACCAACAAGAAACATTTTAATGAGTTTCAATCAAATTGCATAACAAGGGAATAGGACATATAGATTAAATAAATTGATCACAATAACAGTGTTCAGTGGGTCAGATCAAACTTAGAGAAAAGGATACGTCTGAAGAATGAAAGAAAGAATCAATGTACCACTGAATACTGGGGAATTTTCTGAAGCCTCAGTGTTACTTCTGTTATAAGACCAAGTGTTCCTTCACTTCCAATCATCAAGCGGGTCAAATCATACCTAGAATATATAATTAAAAAAATCAACAGTATGTCATTGCATATGTCCCCAGAGAGATTCTTTGGAGTGTTTTGCAACGTAAAGGAGTTTGTGTAGCATGCATTCAAGCTGTTAGATATATAAAACCATCCATAAGCTCTAACTAATAGCTTAAGCATTTTGGATAGTTGGTCTTTGACATGGTATCAGAGCCTCTATGACCAAGTGGTTAGGAGCTCGATCCTTGCCACCCCTATTCTTCATAATTAAGATGAATTTCAGCATAAGGTAGAGTGAGCCTATAAATTGTCCACGTTTCGAGCCTAAAGGGCTCTACGTAAGGGGGTGTGTTAGATATATAAAACTATTCATGAGCCTCTACCTAATAGTTAAACCTTTTGGATAGTTGGTCTTCAACACAAGCAATCAAGGATATGTATGATGAAGCGATGACAAATGTTCAGACAGCTGGTGGTGTAAGTGAAGAGTTTCCAATACAGGTAGGTTTGCATCGAGGTTCGACATTAAGCATATACCTTTTTTCATTCTTAATGGACAAACTCACTAGGCATATTCAAGATGAAGTGCATACCAGCATGGATAAAATTAGGAATGAGTTCGTTAGGGAGACGATGTTTGCTAATTGCCAGACATGCAGAGGCATTGGAAAGCTCTGCTGAGATAACTCCATTTTTCTTTATTCTTCATTTTCTGTCTTTTGGCTGTTTTGAAGGATATCTTATTTATTGTCTCCTTTGTACTTCCTCTTTACTTTCAATGAAATTTTCTTTTAACCCAACCCCTCCCTTAAAACAGAAGGCTACTCATAATGATTATCTTGTATAGGGTCATAGCTAACACAAGTTCATTAGATATTAGGTGGTGTAATATGTTACCGCTAACATTGATGTATATTTTTCTTTTATTCTGGATAGAATTAACCATCTTTTTTTTCCCTTCCTAGTTTACTTATATTATTCCTTTTTGTCTGACCTCTCAAAAGGAACATGGAAGAGGAGAAAATTAGAAGTGAAATTGATTAATAAATAAAAGGACAGGAATATAACAAACCCTGCAGCACTCTTCCTAGCACGAGATGCAGTCTTCACAATATCTCCATTGGCAAGAACTACCTGGAACACAATCAGCACAATAAATACATAATCACATCAATGCATTAGAGACCAAAAGTTGGGATTAACAAACCTTGAGACTGATGACATTATCACGCATAGTTCCATACCTACAAATTAGTTAGGGGAAACGTTATGCCTAGTAGTATGGAAGATCTTTAAAGTTGTTTCTTAAACAGGTTTTCATTTATTTCTTTCCAGACATTTTGAGTGATAGAATAGCATCAAGATCAAGTTTAATAATCTCAACTGAACTAATAAGCCTTCATGCTAAATAGCTTGGAACCAAATATTTGACCTTGTAAGCACAGACAGTTAGACCCCAACATAGATGAAACATTTAAACCAGCATGTAACAGTGTTTTCCAGCAATAGATGAAAATATACACATAACAGAAGAGTCACCACCTCACAGCCAAAGAACCAGAGCAGCGTGTAGCGCACATGCCTCCAATGCTTGCACCAGGACCTGCTTGTAACAAGTAAAAACTTCACTATTCAGGGAATATGCATTTAAAAACCAATGCTTTCTTCCATATTTTTATGTCTTTTTTCCCGTCCAACTATCAGAGATAACATATTCTTGACATATTGTATAACCAGGACATAGTCAACTTACCTGGATCAAGTGGAAAAAATAGACCATAAGGTTCCAAATACTCATTAAGCTCCATCCATCCAATTCCAGGCTCAACAACCACATCCATATCGTCAACATGTAATGCTTTCACTCTCTATAGATTGAACCAGCATGCAATGTAAGTATGACAGCTAAAGAAAAGTTCATCTTTTATGTCCAATCTGTACCTATATACACACATGGTCCGTAGTCTGCATGTTTAAATATATCTAAGCAAATGTATTGTCTACATAATGGCACATGCACTGATAAACCAGATTACTCTAATGGTACTGCTGCTGACACTGCCTTAATCATCAAGAAATGCATAGTTGCTGTAGTTCCTAGCACAATTTTCTAATACAACAGGCACAAATTCAATTAACTCCACTGTGAAAGACAGTAAGAAATCCATGCAACAAAATAGCTCTAGTCTTTTGTGATGCTACTGATGATACTATAAATATTTTTATCATTAGCAGTTACAATTAAACAATAGCGCATGGTTTAATGGATTCATAAAAAAGCCACTAGCATATTACAATGGCAATAGTCAATGCATGTTACAGTGCAGTACAACACTAAAATTATGTACTCCATGGGTTTATAAGTACAACCCTAAATGTCATGCAAAAGGAAGCATAAAAAAAATACCATTTGATAACAAGTGACTAAGGATTATGAAATAGCATTATTTTTTCCAGATCTTCTGGGTTGCAAGTCAAGGAGAAGAAATTTAGGTCATAAAGATATCAGTCATATCAAGTTTGTGAACTCAATTCTGTCATGAAGACAAAATACTTGACAATACATCTCACTGATTAATTCATGAAAGAATACAAGCCCCCAAAAGTTATTTCAAATAGAAAAATAATAGTTGTTGGAACTAAATACAGGCACGTAAAAAAAATGCTTAAGGGTTAGCAGACTGAAGAAAACACCACAGGACAGGAGGGCATGATAATGCACTTCCCGCTAAAGAAACTTATTATCTTTTTGTGTTTACTTTCATATTTTATTCCCTTAAGGACTGTGGTAAGACATATGCTTACACATCAGAAACATGCTCTATCCCAATGAAAGACATCTTTTTAAGCAGAGAAGGGGGGTGTGGGGGTGGATTTTATGTGAAGATAGAGAACAAAGAGGAAGGATAAGATATCCTCAAAGAACAGCTTACAAAGAGGATTGAAAAGGGAAAACAAGAAAAGGAAAACCACAGCTTAAACAAGCCATCCAATCCTATATAGGCATCTTAAACTTTCAACCAGTCTAACGTGCCTGATTTATTCTGGAACATATGAAGACAAGTATGTTCAGCAATTCTTGAGTAGACATGAGGCCAAATAGGCTTTACATCTCTTTCCATGGAATCAAATAGATATATTTAATAATCATAATGGTGCTACTTGAAACAATTATATACAGATATTCCATTATCATAAATTAAAATGTACATACTTTCATTAATAACATGTCAATGCAAACCCCTCCATTAGGGGATAAGGTGTGACCCTCAATTGAAGTAGCTCCACCATAAGGTACAATAGGAACCTGTTACAAAAAAAAAGTAAACCAAGGTTAACAGTTTCTCAAGAATATAATCATTATTAACATTATGTACCCATGAAATTGAAAGAAAACTAGGTATGATGGATCATACTGTAAAACTAGCAATTATGTGATAGACAATAGGATAAACTTACATTCAAGATTCATATTGGCTTTATGCCAAGTAAATTTCTGATAGAAAGTTGCCTTCTCATGCAACTCTATAATCTAAGTAAGTTCAAATAATATGTCTGACTTAACAATAAAAGCAGAACTGGAAACTACTAGAAGAAACAAGCAAATTTGATAAGAAATTCAAAATAGGCTTATGCTTCCTTTTACTTTGGGAACATATTAGCATAATAGACATGGTTCAAGATAATAGACCTTGGTTTAAGCTATTTGCAGATGATTTATAAAAGTTGACCAAAAGAAAATGTTGAATGAACATTGTGCAAGTTGATACTAAAAGGTCAAGTACATAAATCAGAAAAAAAAAAAGGACTGTCTTAATGAATAGTTGATTGCTAAGAACAAGGAATTATGCTTTTGACATTTATGATAAACTATCCTGGAAATAGTTACAATGACAAGAACGTAAACATAGAATTATGGTGAGATAGATGGGGAAGAAAATGTACATGAAGTACTGTTTGATTAAAGGATAAATTTGAACTGCAGAGAAGTTTTCCCAGGTCCTATGAGGCCCATTATGCTAAAGGAAGATTACTGGGCTATAAAGAAACAAGAAATTGGATAAATAGTTGCAACAGAGATAATTATAATAATTGAATAGGTGGTAAAAAAAAATAGAATATTTGATGAAGGAAGGTAGTCTCAATTGAGGACTAGACAAAGCAAGCAAACTAGATTATTTTAGTAAAGGATGAAGAAGAGGTATAAATGCCAAAAGCAGAACAATTCAAGTATGAAAGGAACAGCAGAAATGAAGCTTTTTAAAAGGGAGAAAAATCAACACAAATATCGTGATGACAAGGGCAGGATTGCAAGAGATATATCAAGGATATAGAATTTGGCCTGGTCCAAATGGCTTTATAATAAAAAGTTCAAGAAGGTAAAGCAATCAGCTTAAACATGCTCAGCAATGTGAGTTGAGTTGGAGGAACTCAAACCTTATGATTGTTACATAATTTGACAATTTTAGAGACCTCCTCCTCAGATCTGCAAATGAGATAGTACAATGAGAGAAAATAAATGCATGTGGATGCCTTAACATTTATCACAATAAGATATCTGCAATACTTTAAAAACCTCTCCTACTTTCCAGCATTCATTCATGTCCATTCTAGACACTGTACAAAAATAGGAAAGTGTTTTTTTTTTATATATCTTTTAGTCAAAACAACAGAGAAGGTATATGCATCTTTTGAATAATGAAAACAACAGTATGACACATCAGAAGGCATAAGCATTTCTGACCCAACATGATTCAGACTTTCAATATTCCAATGCACATGATAGAAGTCATCACATCTCTTAATAAAATTAGATTTTAGATATAAAAGCATGAGGGTGCAAAAACACTAAATATATGGAAATATAATTATATAGTTCTTCAGGATTCAGAGACCTGATGGGGATGAATCAATTTATTGATCTGCAAGCATACAGATTGACCAATATATCCAGAAAATTATTTTAACAAAAGAAATCAACTACATTATATCAGATTTGTCTGCTTTCAAACAGCATTCAGGGTCAAACATAGAATAAATACTTGTTCCATAAGAAAATGAATATTTTATCCAACAATTTTTTACTTATAAGATAACACCCAGTGCCAGATAGATGATAAATTATGATACTCTTCTGTAGGAAAAGGGTTCAATAAAATCCAACGGATTCCGCAACATGCCCTCATATCACTCTGATGACCACTAACCATATCCATTCCACTACCATATACTTATCATCCAATCCCCACCCACCTCCCCCCCCCCAAAAACAAAAAAAACAAAAAAACAAGAAACAAAAAAACAAGACGAATGAAAAAGGTGGACCAATAGGAATAGGGGGAAAGAAAAAGACACCACTACCTTCACCTGACGATTGCATGGCACAGCTACACTCTAAACTAGTTCATAGACATCCATTCTAAAATCATTTTAACATGCAAGAAGAATTCTTATGTCATCTACAACAGAAAAGGGTTTGTAGGCTTTGGAAATTATTTTCAATAGACTTATTTTGAAAACTATAAATAGAAAGAGAGAACAACATATTTAAGCCTTTCAAAACTAAACTTATTTGGAAAACCGGTTCTTCAGAAATATTCATGTGCCTTTGTCAATGCAAGAGAATATGTACCAATTTGTAATGAAGTAAGAAATCTAAAAGGCTAGCACTGAAACTCTGCAGCATTGTAAGAACTATGAACAGATGAATGATGAAGTAAACAGGAATTTCAGCCAAAGGTTCAGAACTTGTCTCGCCTTGGATAAACAATCACATCTGGGATATTGACGGCCTTGTGAAAGCTGTTCTGTGGTTTTCCATGGGTATATCTCTCATCATAATCAAGTGATATGTTATCCTGCATTATAAAAATTCAGGCTGTTAACAACAAGGTTGAAGGTCCAACATGATTGCTCATTCAATATTATTTTATTTAAAAACGGTATTCTTGAACATTAACATCCAACCATGATTGGCCTGCTTTCCAAAAACAGAAGTTAACAATGAAACAATAACCAATCTGCTTAACAAGAAATAGCAAGGAACAAAATGAACTTTTCAAATCTAATTGATGAACAAATTAGACCAGCCCAAGGATATCTAAATCTTTAGTTCTTTCTTTGATCCAAACTTATGAGATATTCAGATAAACTGAGATTTTGTACCTGACAGATGGTTTTCAACTCCTCGAGAAGCTCCTGTGGAATTTCTTTTTGTGATCCCTTAACCACATACTGGGTGCTACCTTTGCCCCCCAACCTGGCACCTCTAACAGCCATTATAAGAAATTGCATGTCATTATCAATCAATTACTTGCTTTCTCGAGATCATGCAATCACACTGGCTTGAAATATTAAGCTTTGAGTCATAATTGCTGTTTCTTTAAAGTTTAAAACCACAAAAAAATAACTGCTCTCATATCTACCAGAAGACTTAGACGCTATAAGTATCAGAATCAGCTTCCGCTTACTAGTTGCTAGTACTATCCTTGAAAGAAAACCTATAAGCCCATATTCGATTTTTGCATTCTCCATTATCTCACAACAAAAGATGAGACTCAGCATAGCTCTAGATCAAATTATTTATGAGTGTAGAGCACTATGGCAATTTCTTGAAAGAGAAAATAGTACGCAGACACATTTATCGAACGGCACTTTAGGGTGTGATTCAGAATGTATCCAAACACGCAATGATTACTTGATATATTGATAACTTTCACTCCTCCCCTTCCACTCATCCCATTTGAATCTCCACCAATCGCACCAAGCTAGATTCTCATAGCTTAATTATCTTCTTAATCCATAAACGACAACAAAAAAATTCATCACTTCAATTAGTGCTATCAAAAGAGATAAAATTTGACATAAGAAAAGGAAAATCGACCTGTTATCGGCATCAGGAGCAGGGGCGTCGCATAACGAAGGATTGAAATGGGGTTGAAGAGCAAGTGATCCAGCAGAAACTGCGAGAGCCAGAGGAAGCAGAGAGCTCGACCATGTTATCCATGGCTTCTCTGTTCTATGGGAGTTTAAGAGAATGGTAGCGGGTGCGTTTTGATGAGTTGTTATGGTATGGAAATTTGACTTTGAGGTTCGGAGAATGTGGTAGAAGCACTTGGAGGAAGAACGTAAGCGAGAAAACCAGGAGGAGAAATTTGACATCCCGATATCTGAATCTGTTAAAGAAAAAGGCAAAGCGTGAAGCGAAGAGAGAGAGTGAGAGAGAAGATGAAGATGAAGATGAATGGTGGTTGGGTGTAGGTTTTTGCAACCTGCTCTAACTCTATCTAACTCTTGTTCCTGACAATAATATCAGGAAAGGACGAGTGTCTCGGGAGTCTGCACTCTGGTCTGGACCACGTTCATTCCCTACTTGGTGTTCTTTTTGGATTCGGACACTCACGTGACTGACATGTGTGTTCAAGACATGCACAAATATTCTTCGGCGATAATTTATTAACGTTTATTTAGGATTTAATTTTTATTCAATCTCTCTCTCCACTGTACACTATTATAATCCAAAAGAGTTGCTACGCTATTCATTTGGGGTGTAGCCCAAGTCAGCTCTTGAATATTATTTTTTTTACATTATTTTTATATTTGATTAATGATAAATAAATTTTTAATTAATATAATATATTATTTAATTAATGAATTTTGATAATCAATCACTTACAAGCTAATAAAACTCATTAATCAAATTATATACTATATTAATCAAGTATAAAAATAATGTGAAAAAAAATAATATGCACATATCATTACTCAAGTCAACCCCGCAGTTAAAAGAAGGATTTGGTCCAATTGTTAACCGTTGATGGAGAAAATATTATGAGTAAATTTTTACATATTATAATCTATTATCTAAATGTTTGTATTTGTATAATATTTATACCCATTTTTTTGGTAAAAAAATTATAGGGAAGAGAAGCAATTAATTGATCATATATATAGTAAGAAGATAATCATAGCATGTAGTGAATAAATGGTGATCAATATAAATTTAACATTTCAACTACTAACAAATTTGTAATTTAATTAGCACCGATTGTCATTTAAGAATTGAGTGTGAGGATGATGTAAAAAATTTAATTCTTCACCAAATCACTTACTCCTTATCACTATTCTTTGCCTAAGTGCTTGCACATTTAATATACTGATTTATTTATTTTTTCCAACTTATGACTTCATCAGAAGAGAAGGGGGGAAATTCGAGTGCTCAGTCCTGAGAGTTATGTATCAAAAATTCAAAATCGAAACCTGATTGGATCCCTAACACGTCTAAGTCAAATTCTCTTCAATGCTTTAATCGAAAATCTACATGTTTAAAATCAAATTTTCAACATGCTTAAAATCAACATCCCAAACCAGTAGAAACGTAAGGCAAATATATGCACTCAAAATTGTTTCGTATCATGTATTTTTTTTTCTGATGTTCAGCGAATAATGCTACATAAAATTTATCACTGAATTTGTGCTAGGCTACATCACTTTTTTTGCACAAATTCTCATGCAATACAACAATTCTATTGGTTGTCTCTTTATTTCTCTGAGAATTCTTCACATAAAATTTTTCAAGTTTAAATAACATACAGATATTTCCAATTTCTAATAATAAGAAATGACAATTATTTGATAACTTCCTTACTAAATAAATCTTGGATATCTATCACCAGCTCCCCTCGAAATTTTCGAGAAGTGGCGACTGAAGATGCTACCAACTGTCCAAAATTCTCTGGTTCTTATTTACTATTTTCCCTCTACATGCTAACGATGAACTCAAAATCATTTAATACTTCCTGGGAGTTCTTTTTGTGAATATACTTGGATATTTTAGTGGCCAGCATAAAAACCTACATTAATCCAATTGCATATGTGGACTGTAAATTCCAGTACTCCTTGGATTGCGTCAACATATCACCTCGTTCGCCAGCTAGCCTCTCTTTCCAGTATTCTTTGCACCTGGGAAATCTTGAAAGTTATTGTGATGGCAATGTTCACGTAAGAATAAGATATAAAATATTATCATGTACCAGTTAATACCTTCTTTTCATTAGCAGATCAAGTTCTAACATGTGCACTGACTTAGAATAAACTCCAACCTGCATGAGGAAGTGATCGAGGATTCTTTATAAAAGTAAGTTTTTATAATAAAAAAATAAAACCAACTCAAAATATGCTTTAAAGCTCCAACGGCTAAGTAAATGACATAATCACTATACTTTATAGTCATAACGTGGCCATGCTTTTGTGTATAAGGACAACAACGGATATATGGCCTTAATGGCATTGGCCGAATGCCTCAATAGCCATATTAAGTGTTTTTAAGAAGCCAATGAATAGAATTTGCCAGATTAATGCTATTCAAGATATAGGTCCACCACTTCTCATCATCTTACAGAGATATACTTCTGGAAACAAGATAATTAAGAATTTGGAAACCAATTAATGATAGAGATGTAGATAGTGAAAAGATGGTCCTTAAAAGGATAAAGGCCTGGCAACTGCCTCTGCCTACGTCAAACACATCCCTGTCAAGCTGCACAATTGCACTAGTGAATTCTCTCTCTCGTATATTATTTTACCAATACTTTTTTCTTTCTTTCTTTCTTTTTTTCCAGTTTTGATTGTTTAACAAGACAATGTCAGTTTTTTTTATTTGAAATATCAGCACTTAAGCGCAAAATGCATACCTCTCTGCATATGGGACACTTTGATTCTGGACTTGCGGCTTTGAGGCCTTGGAAAATCATCACAGAGGCAGCTGAGCAAGCACATGACTTGCAGAAGAGATGACCACAACCCAAAGCATATGGATTGAAAACAAAATCCTATCGTATCATAATCCAAGCATTTATAAGCGATACTGATACATAAAATATCCTTTTATCTATGTTGTAAAGGAACGGGTACGAGTATTCGATACGATACAATACATAAATACAACAATTTAAAAAAATATATGGATATTGCAATGCATATTGAATAAAATAAATATATATTTATATATGTGAAAAAAATAAACTTTAAATTCGGTGAAATCCCTCACGAATTTACTTTGATTTTGAAGAATATGTTTTAAGGAGGTAACTTGTGAGCACAAGGCTTTGAATCCATATCCCATATTTTTTTGAGTGGTAGTATCTTGAGGGTGGTAGGTATTCATAAATAAAGAAATAAATAAAAACACAGGGATAGAGCAAAAATACAGATGCAACATTATTATTGTTGTGAACAATTATATGCATATTGGTATCAGACACTAATTTTGGAGTATCTATGCATCGTAGCCTTTTATCTAGTCTAGCATACAAATAGGATCTTACCAGACAAATTGCACAAGTCAGATCATACTCAAGCTTTATAGAATCTGGAAGAATGAATGTCATTACAGCTTCAGTCACGTTGAGATCACATGAAAAGTGACCATAGACTCCATCAAGCTCACAACCATCTACCCCATTAGAATTCAGATAAAAAGCACCCAATTCAATTAGCCAAGGTGAGTGTAAAAGTTCAATGTGTTCAGCTTGCATCCTGGATTTGAAATTCTGCCCATTCACAGAGCTGTGTACCTGGAGCAGAATATGAGGGAGGGAGTGAACGAGAGAACACTTAAGCAGAGAAGTATAAATGAAACGGGAAAAAAGGACAGTAAGTGGCAATTGTCTCATCTGATACATACTTTGTCATATTTCTTAAGTATTTTCCTCATAGCAATAGCATTCATCGCAATGTACTCAATTAAAATTCTCCCTTCTTGTGCAAGGGCTTGCCTATCATTTTTAAAGCATTGGCGCAAGCGCAATACATATCTCTGCATTCCTGTTGCAATATGAAGATGAAGGAGATGCCTAACTCTTGAACTAAAGTAACCTACTATATCTGATGCTTCCTTCATTAACTCGGAGAAGAACTTTTGATCACACACTACAAGTAAGAAACAAAATTAAATACATTACTAGACTGCATAAAAGTAATACACTTTGGTTAAATAACAAGAAACATAATAATGTTAAATAAGTATTTTTCTTAAAGCATGCATAAAAACTAATTGCAAGTGTTGAAATTATAGGGTTTAGGTAGGGAATGAGTAAAAGAGAGAATAAATACTAATGAATAATATGAGATTTGAATGATTTGATGTGTTGTAAAATACAAAGCACTAACCATTTTTTATACTAATAATTAGGTCAAGTACTAATGTAATACTACTAGTATAAGCCCAAGCCTATTAAGACAATAAGACTCTTAACCCTAATTAAATAATGAAACAAATCAAGAAATATAAAGAAATTAGAAAACAACTCCTCAGATTGCTTCTTCAATTAGAGAACGAATTGATTTCACAATATATTATAAAGACCTTTTGAAGATATGCTAAAATGCTCTGAAAATGTTTCAAGATATTCTAACAGCAAGTAACATAAGCTCTGATCAATTACAAAGAACTAAGATATTCAAAGATAGCAAAGCATAAAATAAAGTACGACTTATAGAACTCCAAGATTAGAGAAGTACTTGGAGCAAAATCATATTCATTGAATAATACTAATCTCAGCTAACATTATTACTAACCAATTTATTTCACATAAAAGATTAAGAGAACAAGAGAATCATCTACCTTCATTACATGGAAACTGATTTTTCTTTTTTTCTTTTGGTTAAGAAAGTTTTGGGAGAGGGGAGAGGAGATTGTCTCATTTTAAGGACAAGACATGCCACAAGTCTTAGCGAAAGCTTACATCGGTACTTACAAACTAATTGATATTTGTAATTGCTCATATATAAGTTCCGTTGTAGTATTATATTCTCAATAAGAGAAACAAGTGTGTTTATATGTTTGTTTTTCTTTAACCAGAGGTTCTTTCATTGTTAATCAAAATTTCATAAGGATTTTGGCTCTCTTTATAATACTGTCAAATCAACACAATATTGCCCTATTGTATCTTCAATTAAAGCAACCCATACTTTCCACTAAATATATTCATTTCCTACCTTGCTTGTCTTTTACATGCTACCACCAATCCACCTTGACATCCTTATCTCCAATATCATATCATCTTTGTGCATGTAATGTCTCATGAAAGTTAAAAATTGTGTACCATAGTGCATAATGAGACACAAGGTAGACCTTTAGAGTTTAAAAATGAAGGTAACTTTCAATCAGAAAGGCTCTACATCCCTGATTTCGCCATCCTGAGTCTTATTCTCATTATAAAATGTTAAAACCACTATTTCTTGCTCGTTCACGGACCTCCAAGAAACACCCCTCCCTTCTTTCTTTTTATTTATCATAAAATTCACAAATGAACGTTCTGGCTCCTACATGGCTTCATCATTAAACTTAAAACTAATATAATCACGGACTCTTACTCTTAATTAGATAATCTAGTGATCTAAGATATCAATTCTTCCACAACCCCAACTGGGAATCAATCCCCACTTGGGTCCCACCAACATCATGATTAGGAATGATTTCTAAATGAATTGAATTCTTAACGTAACATAATTCCAAACAAGTTTCATATAACAATTCATTTATTAATAAAATGAATCCTTTCATTTTAAAAATTCCAAATACAGGGTAAAACAAAAGTATGAAACCAAATATGAAGACGGAGGAGAACACTTACATGGGCAAGATTGACAATGACATAACTGATCTTTAGGCAGCTCAGAATTGGAAGAAGTGTGCAACTGTTTACAACTCTGGCAGCTCTTTAACACTTTTTTTAACCTGATATATTCAATATGGACACATTTCTTGTCCAACAACCACTCCCGCTCTTCCTGCAGGTACTCTGTGAATGCATAGCCGAATTTCATTTGTCCTTTTCGTGGTTTCCAAGTCCTAATTAAAGAATCCCCAGATAATAATAATTAATAAATTAATCAGTACAAGTATGTGAAAATTGGTAAAATTTTCCAACTTTTGTGCTAACATGATTAATTTCACAGCATACCTGCGAAAGGAATACTAGGAAGTCCCTGTTTGGCTGATGAGAAAGCGTGAGAAAAATTTGAAGAAAAAAAATATGAGGAAGTTAATTTGTTGGTAGGGCTTGGAGAAGGAAAAAGGTAATTGATAATTACAGTCACTTACCTCACCTGAGAGCAACGTAACTGAAGGCGTTAGTACGAGATATAAGCTAGGATACGGGGTTTTGTTGTTGGCTTTGGTTTTCCTCAAGTTTGTCGAGAACTGAACGGAACGGAACAGAACAGAACGGTAGGGAGGAGGGTTTAGTTTAAGGTTAAGAGTAGCAGAGTTTGGTCTCAAAAAGAAAAAGGAATCTATGGAAAGTTTGAACCACAAACACCCGCGCTTTCCTCGGCATATTCGCGTCATTTTTGCATGATCGCCAAGTGCATTTAATGCCTCCGCTTGCGTGGCACCGCTTTTATTCCATTTTATCTATCTCAAGTCTCAACATCTCGAGTTACGAGCAATATAAGAATAAGAATGGAGCAAAATGCTCGCACTCACTCTCACTAGGGAATAAGGAAAAAGTCTTGTATTTATAAACTCAATTTATATTTATTTTCCAGATCGATAACTTACATTAGATTTCATCGGTTCGGTTTGTGAGTTTAATTATGATTTGATTTTTATAATATCATCTCATTACTAAATAAATTTAATTATGACAATAAATGCTTTAAAAGTCTAATTTTTTTAATAATTTATTAATAGATAATTTAAGGAAGTTATTATGATTTTTTTTCTTTAATATATCATAGTTGTTACATATTTATTAGTTATTATTTCTCATAATAAGTATTTAAATTTCATAAAATAAAATTCATAAAATATTTTTTTTTGGTAAACCAGGGTATCCCTTTGCCAATACGACAAGAGACTATTCTCACAAGATACGATCAGGCACGTGGAATGGAGATCCCTTCTAATTGTATTTTTTTCATATATACAACTCCAATGATCAAATTCGAGACAAAATGCTTAAGGTGGCTGAGCCTCTTCCACTCGAACCAACGTAAATTACTATAAAGTTCATGAAATATAATCAATAATTAATAAATATTTAATAACTAATCAATATACAAATAAGGAAAAAATATATATAAATATTAGAGTAATTACCATAATTTAATGACTATATAAAAAAAACTTACACTCAAAGTTAATTAAAATTAGAGTAAATACTTATTTTAGTTTTTTTTTAAATATACAACACTATATTAGTTTTTCATTTATTATGAATATCAAATTAGTCATTTAATGATAATTAATGTTATAAATTTTGTCTTTCAATGACTAATTTGATATCATCTTAAGAAACAATGTGATGACAAAAAAATATATGACATTTAAATACTAATTTGATGTTACATATATTTTTAGAGTACCAATTTAATATATTTATAAGTAAATGACAAATGCAATGTTACTTTGATTTTTGGAGAAACAAAATGTTATTTATTCTTAAAATTAAACTCTTATCACTTTATTTAGAATTATTAAAATAATTTATTTGAATTCTAAATCAAATCAATAATAGTCTTTATTAGAAATCAAATCAACTTAAATTTGATTTCTATATATGCACACAACTAGAGTAAAAAAGAATTCAAAATTAAATTAATTCTTATTTTATAACATTTTGGAATAATATTTTTATTTTCAAATTAAATTTATTAATATTTTATAACTTTTAAAAAAGAATCTCATTAAATTAAATCAATTCTTAAAATTTTTAGGTTTCAAACATATAAATATATATATCCCCTATTTTCTAGTATTTCTCTATTTGGACTTTCAATTTTTTTTTATTTGACTTTCAATTTTTTTTAAACTCAAATTAAAAAAGAGATAAAATTATAAATACACACTATTTTCTTAGTTAGTTACAAACACTTGAGAGTTATTTAAGAAATTACAAACAATCTAAAAGAAGTTATCAAGTATATTTCTATAATTATAACCAATTATAAACATGTAAAAATTATTTTCAAGTGAACAAAAATAAAAAAAAATACGTATTAATTGGCACGTAAGTGCCTGTTAATATGCTAACATATATATAATATTTATCTTATATTAATGTATAAATTTTTACATTATTATCTCAATTCATGTTGTCAATAAATAATTTAATGATAATGTAATTTTTTTTACACAATAATAAATTAAAATTATATTATATTATATATATATATATATAAAGGTATGAATTACAAAAAAAAATTAGTTTGTTTATAACACCCTTATTTATAAAAATTGTAAAATGACTATTTATTATCTTTCTATCTTATTTATCCAATTTAGTTAGGATGGGCGTGGTTCGGTTTAGAAAAATCGTGTGGTCATATAAGTCAGAACAATAACAATATTTTTTAAAAATAATAACTTAATTTTTTTTTGTTTGATTAATTGAATTTTAAAATTTTAAAATTAAACAATGCTTCACATTTTATTTGTATTTTGTTGAAAGCAATTTGGTTCAGTTAACGGAAATGATATAATGAATTATTAAGCGAACTGTATTTTTATTATTATTTTGGCAAAAAACCACATTGAATTAGGCCGGTTCAAGAGGTTGAAGTTTTTGGTTCGGTTCACTTCGGTTCATTTATTATTTTTATTTTTTAGATCTATACTAGGCCAATAAACCCTAATTTCGTTCCCCAAACTTGGACAGCGGAGTAAAGAGCTTTGAAATTAGGAGTTGCGAGAAGAGCTTGCTCAAATAATTTTGCTGGTTTGGCATTCCTTCATTGGCGATCTTTGATCCGAGCGTATGGCTATGGGCTCCAGATTGGGGTGGTAGCAACAAATTTCGACTTTCGACCACCAGTGAGTTCTTCTACTTTACCTGATTCACCCCCTCCTTCCTCTATATTTGACTGAATCTTTGCATTCTTGTGGGGTTTTTTCTTCTTCATTCTTTTCTATCTGTTGTACATTTCAAAGTTCTGGGATTTTGTATTTGACTGTAATGGAACCGCAGGGATGTGGTTTTGAAATCAGCCAACAACAAATGAACAAATTAGAGATTCAAGAATTCAAATGAGGAGACAATGTGAAGATAAATACTCTATTGTTTTAATTCAAATCAGTTAATCTAAGGCTTTCCATTGTTTATAGTGACCGTGAGTTTGAAATTAAGATGACATTAATACCTGTTTTTGTGGTCTCGCTTGCTTGAGACTTTGGTGGCATCCTTGCAATCATATTGGCTAGTAATGGTTATCAAGTTAAGTTGGAAAAGCTTAAAGAAGCTAGTGTGGAATTCAGACCTCTGTTTTCTGATATTTGCACAATTCAGGTGTGAAATGGGGTCAAATTGTTGCCTCTAATCTAAATGCATTTGGAGTATCATGGTTTTCATCATTTGGATACCAAACTCTATGTTCCATTTTGAAGGTTGTTAATACTTAATAGCCTATGCTTGAATGATGTTTTAAGTTGAATTATTGGTTTGTGAGCGTAGGTCTCATGTGGTGGGACACTATAAAACGGGTAAGAAAAAGAGTTTCTGTTACAGTACTTAGTCTTCTTTTTATCCATTGCAAGGATTCATAAATTTTTTTTACCATAGGTCTTGAAATTTTTGTCCATTTTTAAGAGTGTCATTATTAGGTGTCTTAGTGTATCAAGCAAATAGATTCTTATTTTAGTTCAAATGGGAAAAGTTTGTTAATTCCTAATAGAATATTACTCAAGGGTCAGTTTGGTATCCCCTTAAAATTGGAGGTGAAAAGTCTGGGCATTATCTTTTCATGGGAAATTCCATGAAAAACTAACCCCTCGAGCTTCACTCCAAATCCTAAAGGGATGCCTGTGTTTTTTCATGGTGAATGACACATCTGCTGATATACCATGAAGGATTCCTATAAGAGCTGTAAGAATAATGAAGAAAAAAGCAGAACAAATAAGTAAGGCAGCAACTGGATCAAAAAGCAACAATCAAGAACCATAGGGAGGCTCTAATAAAATTTCATTTTCACATAAGAGCCAGTCGAGCTGAAATCGGATTCGGACCAGCCCAATTACTTTCGGGACTGAAACCGGGCCTGCCCAATTACTTTTGGGCTGAAATCGGGCCGGCCTAATTACTTTCAGGCTGAAATAAATCGAGCCAGCTCGATCACTTTCGAGAATCGGTGGCTTCATACAGAAAACTGGTAGAATTATCAATGTAACATGCTTAACCACACTTTATCACGTCAATTGGTAGTTCTATGTTTATTTTTCCTTAAACACTCTTGCATTACTTTCTAACTAAACACACCACAAGTTTACAACAAATTGCTAGGAATGATTTTTCTGTCCACTCCTCCCACACTCCCCCAATATTAAGTGGCTGGCATCAACTAGTTGACATGGTGTTCATCGTCTGGTTTGGGTTAGAGGCTCAACCTCAAACAAGACCATATTTCATGGTTCACAAATCTCAAAAACTGAACCAAACCATGAGTCCTTAAATAACCGCCTGAACCAAACCATCGTTCTTGGTTTGGTTTGGTTTGGTTTCAGACCACCGTTCTTTGATGTGTTAAGTTTTCTTAATACCTTGTCAATGCTTAACTTAATTCATTCAGGATGTATTTTCCAATAGGCTCAGCAAAATAATATGACAGGTATTATAATAACAATAGTGCACATCATCTCAGTTTGAAACTTTTATACTGTCTAATAGCAATAGGAAATAAACAAAAAATAATCCAATAAAAGAAAAGCAAAATAACAAGTCAACGGCTCCAATATTGTTTAATGTGTGTGTGTGTGTGTAATGCATGTACATACGGGTTGATTCAGTTTATATGGTTTGATTCTGTGGGAAGAAGAGGTGTTGTACATTGCAAAGATAACCTTGTTTTTCCCTTGTCAAAGTCCAACTTTCCTAAAAGCTTAAGCTATTAGGGTAGAGGCTCATGATTGGTTTTATATCTCTAACATCCCTTTTAAGTTATTTATTATTTCCCCCCTCCAACTTTAGTAATTTATGCGATGGGATTTTTTGTTATTAATGCAGAATTCAAGCTCTCATTTGAAGTATTTAATATTAGTTATTACATGAAATACTACAATAATGTAAGAAATGCCCCAGTTGACAGAAAACTGGACAAAAACTAGAGATGTAAGCATTACTTGCATATAACATCTAGTTTGATGACTTGAAATAATGCACAAGTGCTTTTTCTTTTGATCCATTAGCATTCATATTGCTTTTTAGAAGGATTGTGGTATCAACATTTATAGCTCAAACCAGCACTCATTTTTTGTGGTTAGGCATTATTGCAAAATATTCCGATAGGCCTTTAACCCATGTATATCAGAGGAGAGGAAAAAGGCAGGGAAATGGGCTGGGGGCAAGTGGGCCTAGTGAGGGAATTGCAAGCGGAGAGGGGACTGTTGGTGAAAAAGAGGAGCAAAACAGAAAATTGGGAAGGAATTGGGGTGACCAAGGTCCAGGGAGCAGAGTTTCATTTTGCATCTCTTATTGTTATCTTTCATTATCTGCATGTTTGCTTTGTCTAACTTTCTTGCGGTGAGCTACATTGTAGCGTGTAAAAGGAGATTTCCTCCTTGATTACTATTCCATTTATCAGTAAATCACCAGTTCTATCATATTCCACCTCTAGATTTTGCATAAATTGCAGTAAGGGTAAAGATATTTTCCTTCTAGCACTTCTCTATTAAGTTCATCCTCAAAATCTTTCATCAGCTTAATTGTTTTCCATGTATATACTGCCACTTAAGAAATAAGTGTCTTTCTCACTTTATTACTTCTATATTTTCTGTGCTGTACTTACATTCCATTTATTAGAACTTAATGTAAGGGAACTTTCTCTTTCAAGGTTGATCAAAGAACTTTTTTATGTCAAGCAGTTTGTTTGTTTATTTATAAATCTTTTTTAGAAAGAAAGAACATTACTAGTACATCTCTGAAGATTTTGTTGCATTACATTTGCATCTGCACCTTATGTCCTAGGTTATTATTCTCTTCATCTTAATTCCAAGTCCAAAGTGGGCACAAGTAATTTTGCAACTTGAATTTTGCCCTCATCTTAATTCCATGTACCTTCATCTCAAGCAAGTTTCTTATATATATTATGTGTGAAATACTATAATTGGATTACAAGTCATGTTGCTTTGGGATAGAGTTGTTTGTATTATATGCTTCAAATATTTTTTAAGTAATTATTTTCATTGATTTCGTGACTTTTTGATCAAATGAAACCTTGAGTGAGCCTACTGTATGACAAGCAGGTTCTCAGCTAATGGTGAAAACAAAGCAAAGGCGCACAGGAAAAGTTCCTGGTAAAAAAAGTGGTACTTCTCCTGGTAAAAATAGTGGTACTTCACATTGTCTTATTGACTCTCCAGGCTGTGATAATCAGCATGAGGAAGGTGATTGGATTATAGTGAAAGAGCAGAGAGTCACCATTCTGGTGCCTGCTGCCTCTCTTACCGAAAGACCCTTAACAGCAAACCAAGAACCGAGTCATATGCATCTTATGCCTCCCAAAACAGCAAGTAACCACGGGCAACTTCCCATGGAGACATCTACTGTACAGCCTTCAGGCAATGAACATGAGAAGACCATTTTATTGGCTGCCCAAAAGGAGACTCAGGTTGTGAGAAGAGCTCCTCCTCCACTTCCTAAATCAACTTTAGCCAAGCCACCAAGGGTAGATCAAAGGATAGAATTAGAAAATCCGCATCAAGTGAGTATTTTGAAGTCACATAAATTACTTGGAGTATCTAATAGATCGAAAGCAATCAAGCAGCCCAGAACATTACTTGCACCAAGAAGATCTTCCAACTTGGCAACTTCTTTAAATCAAGGGTTGAGAGCATCAAATCTTGAGAGAAAGCTTGAAAGAGCTGGTGGGTTGAGCAGGTGGCTGACATCACTTGGACTAGGGCAGTTTGTGAGAATTTTTCAGGGGAAGAGTCTCAGTAAGTATCAGCTGGTAAATCTAACCATGAAAAAGCTCAAGGATATGGGTGCCAGTGCGGTGGGACCTCGCAGGAAACTGATCCATGCCATCGACTGTGTTTGCCAACCATATTGTTTCGAGGCCTTGTAGAAGTTTGTAGGATTTTGAAACTCTACACAAGAAGTTCCTAGAGATTGTACAAATACAAAACTTGGTTTCTGGAAGGCTCTTGTATTAGTTCATTTGAACTTGGGCCTTAAATAGTACGCGTGTGCCAACCATATTACTTGTAGAGATTTCTACTCTTGCAAGTTGTAAGTAACTATAGGCAAATACAATCTGCGACATTGTACAGAGGTTTTTAGTAGACAGACGACAATAGTAAGATGGGGAACTAGGGCACTAAATGGCTGCCACCTCAAGCAGCATGAATTTGAGCTTTGGGCCAAATTGTATTAGGATATATATAGGTCTTCTATATACATCTTAGTAAATTGAGACCACTCATATAATGAGAGTCATTTATAGATTAATAAATGCAATAGTCTCATTACTCTTACACTTAAGAATAAGTTTGGTATTCTTAAATTTAAGGTTGAATAATTTAGGAAATCATGTATGGTTTAATTCAAAATCACCTTGTCATCCTGTGATTTAAAAAATGGTATTTTATTCTCATGTGGTTTGTTATGTTATTATATAATTCTTCTGTGATTTTTTAATCTATTTTTTAATAGAAAACGGGTTAAAGTTGTGAAAAAAATTACATAAATGATTTTAAAATATTTATAAAGAACATGAAACATTTAATTATTAAAAAATAAAAGAAAAAAGCTGAGTCTTGCATAAATAAAAAAAACAAATTATCAATGATTTTTTTATATTACAAAACACTAATACTTTTGTTATAAAACAAGTGAGTGGTATGCATAATTATATTTTTGATTTTGTTAGTAATAGATTTATATATTGTAACACGTGTTTTCTATTAAAAAAAGGGATGAGAAAAAAAAATCATAAGGTGGTTAAGTAATAACAGAGCAAATTAAAATGTTACTTTTTAAATCATGAGAAGGCAAAATGATTTGAGTTTAATTTTAATCCACCGTCAGTGTAAGGTTTTTTTATATTGTTATCCAATCATGTATTGTCAATTCATTAAAAAGAGTTTTACTATCACAACAACCATATAGAAAATCTAACTCTTTTAATAATATGTTAGCATATTATTAGATGATAGTGTAAAAAAAATTTATACTGACAATGAATTAAAATTAAATTCAAATAATTTTAAGTTAAACCAAATGAGTATTTACCCTTTAAGAAAACAAAATGGGATACCAAACTGACAATAGCAACTAGGCTAGAGATATTGATTTTACAACAGTTGTTCATTAGTTCTTTCAACTCTTTGTAGAAAGATTAGATGGCATCTTAAGTTCTGACCACACAACTCTGACACAGCAGCAAATATGTTCATAGAAGAGATATCCTTGTTTTGTTTTGTGTCAAATGGTTTCCTCCAACCTTATTAAAATCATAATACTAGGCAATGAATCAGCAAGACTTTTAGCTTAGATAATATCGAATCAAAATGACGTGATAAAAATAATTTATTAATACAAAACATGAAATATATAAAAATATTTATAAAATATAAAAAAATATTACTTTTTTTAAAAGTAATGATTAGTCTTTTTTGATTAATCAAAAATGATCTAATTATAAATTTTGTTATAGTCTTATAGAATTAAATCACAATCGATTGAGTGGTCGTTTCACAGTTAAATTGATGTGAATGTCTAATACAATATGGTCCAGAGAATACTGGTTTTCTTATAATGAAAAAAGTCTAGTTACCTTTGTTTAAGTTACAATGAAACTCACAAATACAAATAACAACTTTCCTATCATTTTTATATTCTTTATTTTGGGCATTTTAGAACAATACCTGATTTTGGAATAATGTTATTGTTACTATTAATTGGTTATTTACATTCTTTACTAATTACTTATAATTATATATCTTTTTAAACTGTCCTTAATTAAATTTATATAAACAAATAGAAATATAATTAATTAAAGTTTAACCTGAATAAGAAAAAATAAAAATATAATTAATTTATGTTTGACACTTTGATTTGAATAAAAAGTAATAAAATTAATAGAGATGGTGAATAAAATTAAGTTATATTATATCCTCTTAATAAATTTTTTTAACATCTTTTTAATTATTTAAAATAAAAATTTATGAGAGGTCAATATACATTTAATACTTTAGTCATTAAGAGGATAAGGATATATAATTATTTTCTAACCCTGCTTTGTCTTGATTTAGTAAACGTGAATTGTATCAATAAACGAGGAACGTATTCTTCTGCCTAAAAAATATTTAATTATTGCTGCCGCCGCTAAACATTGAATTGGCTGATTTGTTGTTTCTGGTTCCAGCTATGGAAACAGGGGTCACGTTACTACTCCTAGGCCTTGTCCTTATTGACTCTTCTATCATGCACATTATAGATCCAAAACCATTCATCACCTTAACTCAGGCGTTGGATTCTAATGGCGATAATTATCAATTTCCTTGTATACCAAAAATGTCCCAAAACGACAGTATCAATTCAAAGAACCTCTTGAGTCATATCTAATCCTCTTCTAACTACCCTGTTGTGGTCCTTGGGCACAACAATAGATTTTTCTGGATTTGTGAGATGTGTATCTGAATTGAAACAAATAGTGAACCCCAACAATACAGAAAGTTGGGTACCCAGTGCAGATCAGCGAGTGGTGGTTATTGGGTATTCAAGAAGATAATGGAGCATGACACAAAAAGCATCGCAACCCCTCTGTTGGAGTCTCTGCCTTCCAAAAGAGCTTCAAAGATTCAAACTTTGGGAAATATCATAGTCTCAGTAGTTGGTACTGGGGTTTTGGGATTGCCCTTTGCTTTTCGAATCGCTGGCTGGGTTGCCGGGTCGCTGGGGGTTGCTATTGTCGGCATAGCCACCTACTATTGCATGCTCCTACTTGTCAGTGATCTTCCCTTTCTCCCTGTTTTTCTCCTGAAAATGTTTTATCACATAAATTTATGTAGAATCTTTTTATCCTGCTGAGAAAATAGAATTTGATTCACTGAGGTGAGGATTGGGGAGTCTATGTTTTATGGTAAAACGGCTTGCTCTGAGAATCTGTTTCTCTGATGGCTTGCTTGTCCTTAAGGAATATATGTGTCACATGCTATTGATTAGCTTGGATAAAGATGGAATCTTTTCCTTTCCTTCGGAATTGTAAACTTTGTAACTCAAAACAATTACAATTTTTCTTTTCTTGTTTTGGGACAAAGATAATCATGAATGATCATTAATAATAATTGCTTTCTTCCCCTACTTTCACAAATTTTCCGGTTACCTTTTTCTTATTTGTTGGGGTGTGGGGTACACTGTGTCACAAACTTGTCCAACTCAGATGATTTCATTACCTAAAGGAAAAGAAACTTAGAGAATCTGAATGAAAATTACTTGATACATATTTTATTTTATAGTTCCTGCTTTTACAATTCCGCATACGTCTTGCCATTAAATGGTTTGATTTACATTTCCTGGACACAGGTTATGTGCAGAGAGAAGTTGGCATCAGAAGAACCATTAGCGGAAGCAAGAACATATGGAGACCTGGGTTATAGGAGCTTTGGAACCTCAGGTCGGTATCTGACAGAACTTTTAATTTTGGCAGCACAATGCGGAGGGTCCGTTGCGTATTTGGTATTTATTGCACAAAACCTTCATGCTACATTCCAAGGCCATGGACTCACATTCACCTCCTACATATTTATGTTAGTGCCAATTGAAATTGGATTGTCATGGATAGGGAGCTTATCTGCTTTAGCACCTTTTAGCATTTTTGCTGATGTTTGCAATGTCATAGCTATGGGAATTGTAGTGAAGGAAGATATACAACAGGTCCTAGGGTCTGGATTTTCATTTGGACAAAGGACGACAATCACATCCAACATTGGGGGGTTGCCATTTGCCGCAGGCATGGCGGTTTTTTGTTTTGAGGGGTTTGGAATGACACTGGCCCTAGAGAATTCTATGCAGGATAGAGCTAAATTCCCAAGATTGCTGGCTCAGACTTTTAGTGGGATAACATTTGTGTATATTTTTTTTGGGTTCTGTGGTTACATGGCTTTTGGTGAAGAAACTAGAGATATTGTGACCCTCAATCTCCCTAGAAATTGGTCATCTATTGCAGTACAGGTAATACATCTATACTTGGAGCTCTTATGTTCTGCTCCTATTTTTGCTTAACATGGTTACTCTTAAATAGTGTTCTTGCACTTAGCTAATCAATACCATGCACGCTTTATTTTTCTGTTTTCTTTTCCTTAACTAGTTGATTTAGATTTACAATGGAAAATCCCTGATACCACCTTCCAGATATATTGTTCCACATTAAAAATTTTTGTTGTTATTTCATCGAATTGAGTAGATGAATAAAAAATCTTTGGAAGCAAATGGTATATTGCTTTCATCATTATTCAGATACAAAGCACTTATCATCATTGACTTGCACTTGCCTAAGAATATATTACATACACACCCACCATTCCTAATATGACTTGTTGGCATTGCAACAAGGGAAAATCCTTAGAATAGTCAACATAGAATTGACATGGATTGGTCGAATCTGATTGAATTGCTCTTCTCATGTTTTTTGCATCCATGTTATTTGAGGATACTACTAGCTAGAAGCACCTAGCGCTTTAAGGTGATGGTGTTTGATAATTGTAACTCTTTGATTTTCACTTTCGTGTTGTATGTGTCAATTGGTGTCATATCTAGTAATCTGTTTGACATCAGAGCACACCATTCCTAAATTGTGTCTGTTCAGTCTAGCATATGTGGTTGTGTGCTTAAAGCACATATTATATGCATATGCACATAGCACATTGGTGATTTGTCCTTATACATGTCTACGATAGTCCGCTTTGCAGATTAACATCTCAAATTTTAAGCATTAGAGAAAGTGCATGAAAAAGCCAACCTCCATTTCTTTTCCACGAGTTTGTAATCTTTTATTGTTTATCTTCAAATTTTTGTAGCATTTCTTATTGCTCAGCAGGAGAGGCTGAGAGCTAACATTTTGTATGATGACAGGTAGGATTGTGCATGGGGCTTGTATTCACATTCCCAATGATGTTACACCCAATTAATGAGATTGTAGAAGGAAAACTTAAAATCGTCCACAGAGACAATAATGATTCAACAAGACTAGGAAAGCTTGGGATATACATCAGTCGTGCGATTGTGGTGGTTGGGCTGGCAGTCTTAGCTTCATACGTGCCAGCATTTGGTGTATTTGCTTCATTTGTGGGGAGTACCATATGTGCATTGATCTCATTTGTTTTGCCAGCCACATTTCACCTAAAACTATTTGGCTCTTCTCTACGTCTCTGGCAAAAAGCCTTGGATTCTATTGTATTATTCTGTGGATTATTTTTTGCTGGTTATGGCACTTACAGTGCAGTAACTGGAGTTTGATGCATCTGGACCTGTCTCTCACTCAGTTGAAGCTTTTATGTAACTCAATTAGTAATTTTCATGTAGCATAAAGAAGCGTTACAATTAATGCAAGCCGGCTTAATTTTATGATTCGATGTGCTTAAGGGAATTGTGCTCCTAATTTGCTTTATTCAATTCCACAGAACCTTCATTGGCCTTTAACTTAGAATTTAAAATGCATCTGATTCTTCTCCGCAGTGGTGAAACCGCAAAGTTCTTCTGACTACTTATTTTGGGACACAAGCTCTGCTTTCATTTTTTTTGCTAGACCTTCATGAATTAGCTTTAATATTTATTTGCTCTTGTCTGACCGTTAGACAGTGGCATGTGAAAACTTGAGCCCGTCTCAGTTACAATTTTGCTCAGAAGGGTACTTGACTGTGGTCCGGAGCCACGACAAACTTGTGAATTGAACTGTGCATTTGGATGGCCTTGGCCTTAGTAGCATATTCAGCTATGAAACTGACTTAAGCTGACAGTAAAAAAACCAAGAAGACTTGACCTGACACGGTGAACATCAACAATAAACAGCTTCATGTTTATCGCCGCAACCGTGTTTTTGTCTTATACTCGTGTGCTTGCTTGTGGAGGCCAGAGCGCCACTCTGCTGGGACACACTGATAAGCGTGTCACTTCCAATAATCCTAACTGGAACTTATCTACTTAGGTTGGCCTCGCATAACGCCATTGGGTCCTTTTCTTTAACCGTTTCATTATCGTACATGTTCATCATAATAGGGACTTTAGCCAAGGTTGCATAGCTCGCTGAGTCGCAGTCGCACCAAACTACTATAATTCTGCCAGCGACTCTGCTCTAAGCCCCAAGAGTGGATAAGATAATAAGGATAATATTTGCACATTATTTTTTATATTATTTTTATATTTAATTAATGATAAATAAATTTTTAATTAATATAATATATTATTTAATGAATAAATTTTGATAATTAGTTATTTATAAATTTTGTTATCAATAATTAAATTATTAATTAATAAAATATATCATTTAATTAATAAATTATTAATTATTAAAATTTATTAATATATTGTATTAATAAAAAAATTATTCACCATTAATTAAATATAAAAATAATATAAAAAATATGTACATTTATCTTTTTCATATGATAATACCAAATAACATTGATGGCGTGTAGCAAATCAGAATTCAGTTAAATAGCTGAAAATCTAAAATACCCACGTGGAGAGTTGTCTTTGGACTTCGAGAATCTCTAGGGAACAGCTGGGTCTCCCTAAGTTCCTATGCTCAATGAAAAGCATATTAAAATGATTGCATGTTGCACCCAAAAAAAAAATGATTGCATGTTTATGCAGGCATCACGATATCTTTTTCCGGGGAGAGACATAATGGATGCTCATGAGGTAATGCTCTGCCCACTCACTCAGGCGTGGACATCCACTCTACTTTTGGCATGGATCACCGAGTGAAAGTGAAAGAAGACATTGATTCTCATTCTTTTTCATACCAGACAGAGATGAATAAAAAACCAAAAAAAAAAGGCAGAAGTTTTCACGTCTGCTTCTCGAGCAAGGCCACAAGGGCTACTTTTATGCTGATTTCTAGCCACAAGTTGGGTTATTCTTAGTATCTATAAAAGATATGTCCCTGAACACCAAGATATTCATGTGAGTAGTGGCAGGGGTTGCTGGTTTAGCAAATGAGCTTGGATTGTTCATAATGTGACTCAAACCTCCACCGTGCATGGACAGAGGACACCCCCTACTGTCATCCACCTCTTCCCTTATAATAATGGAATGCATCACCTTTTCCTACTCAAAGTTGACAAAGATTATCACAGTTTCCCCTATCAAAAAGCAGAATGCATAAGCATCGTACTCGAACCTAATAACTCTCACAAAAAATAAAATAAAAAATCAGTCTTTCTTTCTCCATCAAACACAGCAAGTTTCTTCTTCTTCATTTCGTAACTCCCAGCACTGCTAGTGCTAAAATGGTTCAGTTTCTGTCAAAACCCACCACCGTTTTCACCATAAAGCCCTCTCCTTTGGGCACCTTCCTCGTCATACTCATCCTCTGCATTCTGGGTTTTTACGCCCTGCATTACCCTCCCTCTTCTGCACCTTCTTCTACTTCCCAAAACGCCTCTCACTTCCACCATCTTTTCCTTTCCTCTTCCTCCAACTTCACCATCTCCACCTACCTCCGCGCCCTCACCCTGCACCCGCACCTCGCCGGAACCAAACTCGCCTCCGATACCACCCTCTACGTCCTCAACCATTTCAAGAACCTAGGACTTCAGACCCACACCACCAGCTACAAGACCTTGCTCTCTTACCCTCTGCACTCCTCCATCTCCGCGCATTTTAGCAACGGCTCCTTCGCGGAGCTTCCCTTGACGGAACCGGGTCGGAGCCAGGGCGTGGTGCCACCTTACCATGCGTACTCGCCTTCTGGTTCGGCGCACGCTAAAGCGGTGTTCGTGAACTACGGGAGGGAAAAGGACTACCGTGCGCTGGTGGCGCTGGGAGTGAACGTTAGCGGATGCATAGTGATAGCCAGGAAAGGCGGCGCCTTGGCGAGGGGCGCGGTGGTTGAGAGGGCGGAGGCGAATGGTGCGGTGGCGGTGCTGGTGTTTGGCGACGGCGACAGGTGGAGGAAGGGGTTTGAGAGAGGGCACGTTATGAGAGGCGTAGGGGACCCACTCAGCCCTGGGTGGGCTGCGGTTGATGGCGGCGAGAGCTTGGATTTGGAAGATAGTGAGGTTTTGAAAAGGTTCCCTAAAATTCCATCCATGCCCCTGTCCTCTGAGATTGCTGAGACCGTTTTATACTCGCTTGGAGGTTCTCCGGTGCCCCTGGAATGGAGGAGCACCCTCCGGTCCAAGGTCAGGAATGTTGGTCCTGGCCCCACAATCCTCAATTTCACTTACCAGGTTGGTAATGTTACTTTGTGTCACCATTTGATCCTCCTCGTTTTAGTCAAAAACTTTGGTGTTTTTCATCTGAGTGTGTCATTTTGTGCTTTTCAGTGTTGGTATTATTTTGTTTGAGCCTTGAGAAATGTCTTTGACTTTTGACATTCTCTTTTGTTGTTGGGTCATTTGGACTACTCAGGTCAGGAAAGTTGGCCAAATCTGTTTATGGACAGGATATATATGTGAAGCAGTTTTTGACTGAAAGAAAAGAAACAGTTCAAACTCTAATTGGTACCAAAAAAAGAAAAGACATAGGGGTAAAGGTCATGGCCAGTCTGAAAGCTTGAATTCCAGTTTTTGTTACTTTGGTTGAGCCAAAAGCTTTTTCAATTTTGAAAAATCTGGTAGATAGTATTCCTTTGATGATTGAAAGTTTTACAGATGTTCTGGTTTTGCCCAAAATTATTGATCTTGTGTTTAAATTTGAGCCATACGATATCCAAATTCTTAGTCATGTCTGGTACGGTAGGTTTGATTATTGACATGTTGGGTTTCTAATGCACCTTATTATAACTCATAAATATTAATGATTACACGTTCTGTTTTCCATTTTCTAGTGAACCTTGGGAATTATATATTTTCATACAGTTGCTATGTTATTCATTATGCCATCCATAATATCTGAGTTTCAATACGATAGAAATGAGAAGAAAGCTGTAAAGTTGAAAAAGAGGAACAGAAACAGGAACTGTTAAGCTGAAGCTTATGATAGTGTTTGGTGTGTATTTTTTCAGTCTGTCTTTTTCTGTTTTTCAGGGTGAAAAGAAGGTGGCCACCATTCAAAATGTTTTTGCCATCATAAAGGGATTGGAAGAACCTGATCGCTATGTTCTGCTTGGGAACCACAGAGATGCATGGACATATGGTGCTGTTGATCCCAGCAGTGGGACAGCAACCCTACTGGACATTGCTCGTCGATATTCTCTTCTATTAGGTTTGGGGTGGACTCCAAGGAGGACAATCATTCTCTGCAGTTGGGATGCAGAGGAATTTGGAATGGTAGGTAGTAATTCCATCTTTACTTAACAACTTATATGCATCATGGTTCCAGGAATCATGTGGAAAATGGCCAGGTTCTTTGATTTTTTTATCTGCCGTAACCCCTTTTATTGTGATGCGGTGTCACTGGTTGTTGATAAGCCACTGACAAATAATTGTGGACATATGGGGCGAAACTCTACTATCATTTGTCTTCTTTGCCTAAATTAAATGCCTTTGTCTTGCTCTTGTAGAAGTCTTTTTGTGACTCTCTGCAATTTTTTACCAGCTTTATGCTTATAAATCTTCAGTATTTCTTCAGTGCATAGTCAGTTGCCTTCTGCAAAAGCCAGATCTGCACATTATCAAATTAAATGAGTTTGCTTTATTTCAATTATGGCGTCACTTCCTGTAATATGCTCTCTAAATCAAGTTTATCCGTTTATGTAGATAGGATCCACTGAGTGGGTTGAACAAAATCTCGTCAATCTGGGTTCCAAAGCTGTAGCATACCTTAATGTGGATTGTGCTGTTCAAGGGCCTGGTTTCTTTGTTGGCTCAACTCCTCAGCTAGACAGTCTTGTTCTTGAGGTCACAAAAAAGGTATTTGAAGTAATTATACATGCATGTGCAAACTTACATATGGATTATACTTTACATATGTATCATGCTTGCTCCTGGTATTTCAGTAATGCTGAACATCAATTAGCATTCACGTTAATTTCAGGTCAAGGATCCTGACTCTGAGAGTGCAACAGTATATGAGAATTGGGCTGCCGCTGGTGGAGACTCTAATGTAGTGCTTTTGTTACTACTGGCCAAGTATTTGTTTGCATTTTGCTGACTCACTTGTATTTTCCCCACATTTGTTTTGTTTGTTAAAGTTGTTAGGATGTTGCAGAGAGAACTATGACCCCTCGGTTAACTTGTTGTTTTAATGAACCAGATCCTACCGTTACTCACTGTATGTCAGTAACTGATCAAACTTGTCCTCGGTTCTGAGCTGCCATATAGCTCAAAATTGTTTAGCGATGACCAGCTTGTAATTGGGGTTTCACCAGTTGCGTGACAGTTGGCAGCCCTATTTTGTAAAGCTGAAACTGGGTTTATAGGAGACTGACATTCTTTTGTTTCCCTAATTGACAGATTTTTAATATGATTCAATATCTGACATATACATGAAGAATACACTTAAATTTTATAATTGTATTATGCTAATGTGGGTTTTTGCCGTGCTATGTTAAAAGTGGATTTCAATTCTGTTGTCATATTGCTCGCCATAGTCTGCATAGAAATTGAATAACTGCTAGGACCTTATATATTTTGTACTAGATGCCATGTACAATATATAAAATCTCTTCTCTATTGTGCAATTAATGGTACCTATTAATGTGTTTGATAGTGAGGTCAATGTGCAAAGACACCAATATTTGTAATTCAAAACAAATGCCTTGCTACTTTTCATACTTCATCATATATACTGATGGTGGAGATAGATCATCAAATCATATCCTCGTTGCTTAGCAGTTTTTTGTCTTGGTTCATCGCAGATTCAGAGGCTCAGTGGAGTTGATTCTGATTTTGCTCCATTTGTGCAACATGCAGGGGTTCCATCTATTGATGTGTATTATGGAAGAGGTACATTTCTCATTGATATGAACTAGAGGATTCTGTATGTTTTGTGGAAAGTCATGCCTTTGGTGCAAGTAGAATGATTGGAAAAGCCAAGCCATTGGGTCATATCACATATGGAGGCACTTACTGTGGTTATAGCATCATTGATGTATCTTTTTAGGGTTTTAAGAGGCTAGTCCAGGATTTAAAAGGCATTCTCTAGTTCATGGTCAGGTTGATAGAGGTTAAATTTCTTTCATGTTTTTTTGGATTGGGCCATTTAGATCTGAGGTCATGGAATTCTGTGATGTTAGTTGATGTTTTTCATTTAAAGTATGGCTTGGCACTCTAGTGGTCTTGTTTCCACTTATCACTTGGCCCTATTTTAGGATTTATAATTAAATTCTAACTTAAGTCATCTAGGAGCCAGAACTATAATGATCAGTCCCCAGATTTTATAAGCATAGATTGTTTTGTAGTACAAAATTAAATGTTTCTAGCTCAATATGCTTCTATAGGTCAATGTCTATAATCTGTCATATATCCATAGGCTTGGATATTAAATAATTTGTGATATAATAATCTTTCTTTCTTCAGATTTTCCTGTCTATCACACTGCTTTCGACTCCTATAACTGGATGACAGCGTATGGAGATCCATTCTTTCTGCACCATGTTGCTGGTTAGATTTCTCATTTAACCCCTTAATGTGCTTTTAAAATGATTTTCTTATTGGTCAATAAATTGTTAATCCATGTGGCTATCATAAGATGTATCTTTTCTGTTCTTTATTGTGTTAGTTGCTGGAGTTTGGGGGCTTCTAGCCCTTCACCTGGCTGATGATACCATTCTTCCTTTCAATTACATTCCTTATGCAAATCAGTTACAGGTGTGCATTTATATTCACCAAGCATTTTAATTAACTTCTTGCTAGCTACTGACTTTTGGGATAGGAAGTTGCATTGTCAAACCAGTTAGGGAATTTTATTTGAGTTAATTATAAAATTGCCTGAATAGTGGATGGACAACGCGCATGTTTGCATTGATTGTTGAATCTAACAATTTTTCTGTTTGTTATTAAACCTAATTTAAACTAAATTTACAATATTTCCATTAGATTAATGATAATTGTTATTTCATTTTTCATTTATTGTATAATTAAATTACTATAAATTCAAAAATTAGTGTCTTCATTATCCATAGTTGCTGGGTTTTTTTTTTTTTTGGTTACATTACAACTTGAACATAGGACCTGTATCCAAATTTCTAGCTGTCCTAATGAGCTAAGCTCAGGTGTCTATAATAGTTGTGTTAGCATTAATAATAATAACAAAAATGACATGCTAATAAATACTATATTTAACAAAAATTTCTAACATTTTGTAGCATTGCTGCATATTTATATGTTTTATGTAGATTGAGTTCTCTTTATGAGGCTTATTTCTCTCTTGTGAAGCAAGTCTAAAGGTGTCTAGAACTTAGGTATCAATTCATTCCAAATTCCTAAACCATGATTTTCCTAAATTAAAAGGCATATTACTTATTTAATAATTGATGAAGTGGAAGAAAATGAAAGAAGAAATAGCTTGGAATAATTGACATGCTGTGTAATCTTAATTTAATGAGATGAGATTCTGACAATTTGGATCACAAGGCATTTGGTTCATAATATGCATATTCTTCAATGTAATATTCAAGAAACGAGTATACACCACCTAACTAACTCTAACCTAATTCAAAAGATATTGGTTTTTATTTGATAAGGAAGAATAGAAGACTAATATAGCGCTGAGGCAAAGAGAGAGAAATGTGGAGTGAATTGAAGAAAGTTTTTGCAATGTTGATGTTGCATTGCAATTGCTACCATCAATTGCAGAGCGTTCATATATTGATTATATAATCTTCCCCTGCTTTGGGCAGGTGTACAAAAACATATTGAGCAACTTGTTAGACCAGCGGATTTCTCTACATCCTTTAACTATGTCAATTCAAGAATTTGCTTCTGCTGCCAAAGAAGCTGATGATGAATCAAAGGTAAATGGGTTCTCATGTATTGATATATCCGCTAATGCTATAATCACTCTTACTCGTTATTCCTTGTCTCTGTCTATTTATACTTGTCTTCGTTTTGAACTGCAGAAACTGAGACAGCAAGAAACTGCAGGTTGTTTCGTAGGTATGAAAAAGCGAGGGTTGAATGATAGACTAATGCTCGCTGAAAAAGGCTTCCTGGATGCAGATGGACTTCGAGGAAGGCAGTGGTTCAAGCATCTTGTGAGTGCGTTTGCCTTCTATGTCTTGGAAGTGCCGATTAAAACTCTTAATTGTTTCAACTATATATTGTAAAGGCTGAGCCAATTTGACAAATATGACCTCTCTTATGGCTTGACTTTTACGGACAGTCCAATGGCTCTGGAAAATTCCATCATCATTTGGATGTTAAAATTGCACTAGAGTTGATTATATTCGTTACTCCTTATCCCTGCTCTGCGTCTCTAGTGTAGAAGTCATTACTTGCTCAAACTCCCTTGTAGTTAGACTTGTAAAATACAATTGGAATGAAGGATGAATAATTGAATCGCTTGGAGAACTATCACCATTTATTGTTCGTGTATTCCTGTCCTTCAGCTTTACCAACTTCCAAGCTCAGAGCTTTCAGCAAAATGTGTAGCTTATATTTTGGCTACATTTTCTAACCGCTGTATATGAGATTTGATGCTCTTAATATGCTAGTTGTCAGTTGGATAACGTATGATTTTAAGTTGAAGTTAAGCACCATTGTCGCTGGAGATCCCTATCTGTCACTTGATGTTTCATCATTCATGTAACATGTAGTGTATTTTGTCATCATTGTATCTTACAGGTAAACCTGACAATTTTTATTCTCCTGTACAGGTGTTTGGGCCTCCCAGCGACCATGAAAGCAAGCTGGATTTCTTTCCTGGAATTGCTGATTCTATCACTTGGTCAATGGGGATGAGTGAAAGAGAAGGGCTGGCAGCAATTCAACATGAGATCTGGAGGGTTGCCAGAGCCATTCAAAGAGCTGCTTCTGCACTGAGAGGAGAATTCACCTAAAAACTAAAAGGAAAACTCAGATAGTAGATGGAAATCTACGAGTTACCTGTAAATATATATATATATATATATATATATTAATTACATGAGTAGTTAGCTCCATTTTTACATGTATAGTACATTAAGTTTTCAAAAGGGTAATTATCATCAGTTTTTGCCATGGTTGGAGACTTGTTCATAGCGGACAGCTCCTTGACTGGGAATTCAATATTTTTTAGCCTTCGTTTAGTGTAAGACAGTTCATTTGTAATGATAAGTAGAATTTTTCAATATTTGTCTATCCAACCATTCAATTTGGCCATATGATACGGTGTTAAAGTTTTCCAAAGAAACTGTAGTTGATGTTTAAAACTTGAAAGGCACTTGCTGATATTTTTTGTTAAGAAATTAAAATAGAAAGTATTAAATAAAAAAGTAGATCATTTATTATCTTAAAACAAAAAGTATTTAATTTTTTTTTTTTTTAAATAATTATTTGTTGAATAATATTGTTGATGGAGGATATGAAATGCTTATAAAAGGTGTCGGGCACTCAACTTGAAAACCATAGACATCAATCTAATTAATTCAGATAGAATAGCAAAATAGACAAAATAAAAATACAAAAAGAGAGAGATCGCGCCAGGTAGGGGTCGAACCTACGACTTTCTGCTTAGGAAACAGACGCTCTATCCACTGAGCTACAGGCGCTTGTTGAGTTATGTTCAACTAATTAAATATATATAATTTTATAAATATGAAATTCCCGCCTAACTTGTTTGTTTCTATCAAAAATTCAAAAACCGAGTTGCAGATGCAATTCGCAGTTGTTGGTGAGAAAGGAGAAGAAGAAAACAATGTCGGAGGATCCAATTTCCAGCTTCTGCAACGCATTGGCATCGTTCTGCAACGCATTGGCATCGTTCTGCAACCACCTTCATTCCACTACCGATGCCCTCCAACAATCCCTCCTTCGCCGACCCATTCCTCTCGGTAATCTTCTCTTCTCTTCTCTTCTCTTTGCTTGCTCACAAAAATTCAAAGTTTTATACACTTGGAAATTGGAATCTCAACACAACAACTCCTCTTCCATTCTTGTCACAGATTCTGCATCGTCGACCTTCGTACAATCCCTTAATCGCCGTGTATCGAGCGCAACCAGCGACCTTGACCTGCTCGACTCCATGTCCTTCGGCACCGTATCTTTAGAAGAGCTCTTAGGTCACTGCAACGAATTGTACAAGAAGAATCAGACCGATCTATTTCAGCTCCAAGATCGTCTAAACACCTACGGCTACGTTCCCGGTACTTCTCGTCTTCCTCTCTTTTTTTACCTTTTCTCGTTTCTGTTTGACATTATTTGCAAATAATTTTCTGTTTTCGGAATTTTTAGATTTTTTTTTTCTGGTTTTAGTTCCAGATATTGAGGAGGAAGATGAAGATGAAGTTGAGGATATATCAAAACATCAAGTTTATCAAGTTTCAGAAGGAAGATTGGATAGTCCGTCTTCTCTCTATGGATCGCTCTCGGTGGCGGATTCTACCTTCAAGACTTTGGAAGAAGATGCTTTGTATCCTTATGCCTCATTTTATTTCTTCCACAGTTTTTTTTAATTTTTATGGAAAGGGAAAAAAAAAGGTTTTGCTCAGATGAAATAATGAAATTAAATTGATTTTGAGATTGGCAGTCCTGGATTATGACAAATAAAATTATTCAAGTTTTTGTTGCTCACAAATGGTTGTGTTTTCAATTTTTCATCCATTTATTTATTTGGAAAGATATGAAAAGATTAAATGTTAATATGATAAGCATTGAGTCATTGACCAATTTTATTGGTGTGTTATAATAGAAAGACTCTTTGTGTCCCTTAATTATCTTCAGACTTGATGAATCTTTGAGCTTAAAGAAGCTTGGGCTGTCAGATGCATGTCTGGCAACCTTAGCATCTGAAGGTTAGTGAATTCCACTTGCCCCCATAGGCATGCTTGTTAATTGTTAGAATTTTATGCTTGTTATATTATTTGCTTGATTCTTCTTCTTTTTCTTGTTGAAATTGTACCTTTCTTCCCCTGTGATATTGAATTTTTTTTGGCTGTATCCTGTATGTTATGTTGTAACCATATTGTTTTTTTTTTTTTTGTTTGTTACAAGGGAGGTCCTAAGACCTGGTGTGGTTGCCATATTGTTGATCCCATGAAAACTTACCTTAGCTTCTCAAATTAATTTTGTTACTAATTTCATTTTTACTACTATTCTTCTTTCATTCTCTCATGCAGCTGATGTGTCTTCACAAGAACCTGACAAGTAAGTTAAAAGTTGTGAATAAAATTTGCCTGGTGTAGGACTTTCCACATTTTTATTGACAATTCCTGCATGCTACTCATTCCCCAAGCTATGAGTGAACAGAGGACAAGAGTTTAAGGGGCAACATCAACCTGTTGTGGACAAGAGTTTAAAGATATTGAGGAGCGAATTTGAATGTCTTCCTGCCTACATGAAGGGTCTAACATCGTGGGAGGTGAGGTTCTTTATGCCTTTCAATATTATACACGTTTATTTACTACGGATGTTAGTTCTTCCAAACCACATTGATGAAGGGTAGCAGACTGTATTTGTGTCAATATTTGATGATTTCTTATATATAAGATCCAAGCTAATATCCCTAATATCAATAACTGTAAAGTGTAAATTATATATAAATGGGATGAACTTAACGGTTACACACTAGTCATGTTGAAGTTCCAGGACATCGGTATCATGTACCATAGGTATATTTCTTGGTGTTTTGCTGAGAAGAAAAAGATGCATATGGACTTGCGTGCTAATTTAATTATTTTGGCGTATAAATAGTTTTCATTTTTCAAGCATATATGCCGTTTAGATTCTTGATATTGTGACAAGATACTATGGTGTGATATTCTGTTATTAACCTAATCTATGGCATTATTGCCCTTGGTTAAGCTTCCAAATGTACAATGAAGGATAATATGACTTGATAATTACGTGTGCGTGGGAAATTTGTTTGCCTATTTGACGTTTTTGTGGGTTCTGTCCAACTTGACCTCCTAGGATCTACTTGTGGCTGTTGATAAGATTAATTCAAGCCTAAGCAAGAAGACTAATGGATGCAACTTCTTCCGTCAAGATGAAATTCCTTCATTTGAATTAGGTATCATGCTGTGCCAACTTTGCTCTTATCATTTTCCTGATTCAACCATTGCAAAATGACACTCCAAATTTCCAATTCGTGTTGTGACTGGGCAAAAATCAATTTGCTGCTTGCGATTTATTCCCATTATAAGATCTCTCTTTTGCCATCGTTTATAGGACCTAAGCATCAATATACATTAGCCTCTTCACAAAAGCCAATATTATTATAATTTATGAGAACACTTGTATTCTGGCACCAGTCCAACAATCCTTCGCACCCCTAACGTTTTATTCTTAATGCTGTGTTTTTTTTTTTCCAGGTCCTAAAGCAAGATCATATTTGCTACTTTTAGTACGCATGAACCGACTGGTTGTTGAGACGATTGATGGTCTACTATCGTACAGAGTATTATAGATATGAGATCCAATGGAGAACTGAGTTTCTCATCTCTTGATTGACCTTTTTGTTGTCATTTATATTCTAAGAAGCACGTACACAGGACATGAACACTGCACACGCCAAAATATATAGTCTCATTATAATTTGAAGTGTTCTAACATCCTGGATTTTTTGAAATTCTCTTCCTATGGTCCATTCCTTTTTGAGGCCGAGTATAATATCAATATATTCCTTCTACTTGTAGCGGTAAATGTCGATTATTTATTTTATGTATTTGTTTTTGAACATATATTATAAAAGGAGTTTATTAGCCAAATAAAGAATCTTGATTTTAGATTATAGTATAAGGGCGAATAACAATTATTGCCTAGCCTGGTCGCTAATGCTTTATCTGGTTATATAGGTTAATTTGCATAACGGAGTACTGGAAAGTTTGTTTGCAAGAAAATGGTTTTAATTCACAACATTCAGAGGCGATCTCAGTTATAGAAATATACAATACAATGAAAGAATGGCTTGCATCGTGAATATCGACCGAGTTATAAGTTCAAAGGAAATGATGTTTGCATACCGTAGCGTAGGGGTAGAGAACCTGATCTGTATAGTTAAAACTCAAGTTCGCTGAGATAGCTTAGAATCTCACGATATAAATGAAATTTTAAAATAAAAAACTAGCGAAGGAAATAAGGAACTGTATGTTAATTAAGTCATAAAATACATTTTCGTATAAAATTTAAGATAAATCATTTCAGTCATCAGAATCATCTATATCTACATGCATATTCAGTTATTGGCACACACAGCTAATCCGTTGCATATGGTACAACCTACAGGGAATTCTCCAATAAGTGACAGTGTAACAAAAGTCTATGGTCTCCCATATCCTAGTTCAGCATCCAAATCTCTCTTTTCGAAGCCTTCTTCTGCTTTCAATAAGTCTCTTCTCGCTATATCAAGATCTACCTCAGTAGCAGCCAGCTTTGCCTTCAGCCTCTTCATTTCCAACTCTAGAGATACCACATTGTTCTTCAGCTTTTCCACCTGCATTGCTCTCTCCATATAACTTTTCATGCCTAAGGCAGATTGAACATGGGGCTCCAGCCATGTCAAATCAAACCTAAATGTCTCAAGTTCCTCCCATAAAATTTGAAGATCCTTGTTGGCGTCATCATTCATATCTTTCACCTTTTTAGTCTTAAGGAAAAGAAGAACTCTACCCAAAGCCGTGAATGCCCATTCAATAAACCTACGACTTCTCTTCTGCTGGCATTCAATAAGTGATGGATGCTGTGAACATACTTCCTCTAGTAGTGGAACAAAAGCTTTTTCTATTTGCCCTAAACCCCTGAAATCCATGAGCTCGCCAATTGAGGCTGAGGACATTTCCTTATCAGTATGTTCAATAGGCTCCGTACAAACTTGTGCAGAAACTGGTGAAAGAGGTGTCGCATCTCCCCCTTGATCTTCTGGCTGTGGGGCTTCTACTTCCATTTGTCCAGCTCGGCCTCCAGATGTTAGGGAAGCAGTTATGCTAGCTGCTTGATCCACTTGATTCTCCTGTCCTGACTTACGACCAGAAACCTCTGCACCAATGATACAAGTATCCTTCACAAGAAACCCCCTGCGAGGGTCACGAAGTTCAGATAAAGGCATGAATGATGTGAAACCCCAGTCACTCTCCCTTGCATTGAACTGGTGTCTAGTCTCTGGCAAATTCATATAACAAGAGTCAATTGCATCTGATGAAAAGATGAAATTCAAATGGATGCAGGATTACAAGTACACAGTCACTATGGTAGTGTTGTAGAATGCAGATGATATTGAACTCAAAGTATAATTGCAGAAAGGAAATTTTGGTGTCCTGAGTATAGAAATGGAGTTAACCAGCTAGTTTAAGGACCACAGAAATACCTGCTCTTATTAGCAGCTTTACTCAATTAATTAGAATCCAGTAATGTTTTTCTCATATTCTTATACCTCCATACCAAATGATTTAGAAATGATACCACATAATTGTAACACCTAGAATTATTTTTATTTTAGGAACCTATAACTAGTAAGTAATAAATTCAGATTTACTTCTTTACTAAGCTATCAATTCATGATCCTATCTCTTTATCGGATGGTAAAAAGAAGAAATCTTCATTTATTCATAGAAAGATGTTTTAACTTTATTTCTTGTCCAAACTGACTAATTATAGAGTCATTCCCTATTACCTTTAAATTCCTAGTTTAATTATATGTATACAAACACCTCAACACGATTATCAATACATGATAGGTCTTGGTAGATTATCAATACACTTGTTGTAACACTAAGGATGAACATATAACTTCTTTAAAATAAATGTTAGATTTTAACACACACACACACGCACACACATGCAAACAAAAGACAACACGCTATATATATAAGGGTGGACTCGCCCATCCATGGAGGCTTCTTTAGGGTGGTGACCGCAATAAGGGTCATGGTTGACCCTAAGTTTGCTGAACCTATCATGTATTGATAATTGTGTTGAGGTGTTTGTATACATATAATTAACTAGGAATTTAATTAGATAAATGAGGAATTAATTGATAAATGTGAACAAGGTAATAGGGAATGACTCTAGAATTAGTCAGTTTGGGCAAGAAATAAAGTTAAAACATTTTCTATGAATAAATGAAGATTTCTTCTTTTTACCATCCGATAAAGAGATAGGATCATGAATTGATAGCTTAGTAAAGAAGTAAATCTGAATTTATTACTTACTAGTTATAGTTTCCTAAAATAAAAATAATTCTAGCTGATTTCTACCAGACCTTTTTAAAAAAATATGTATATAATCAGTAGATATGTAACCCATATGCTCATAGCTCTTACAATACATCAGTGACCAATGACCATAGATTCAAAAAGGGTAAAAAAGTTTAAATCAAGTAAAAAACACAAAAGGAGAACAAAGTTTGAGCTTCAATTTCCCTTTTAAGTATAGAAGAAACAAATGATTTCAAGAGGAAAGTTTCAACCTGATGTTCTGTAAATAAAATGGTGTTTCACACTAACCACACCTATCAGAAGGAAAGAGGGAATCCAGAAAAACATGGAATAACAAAAGATCAGAAGATGGGAAAGGAGGCCATCAGTTGTTAACTTCTATAATATGATTCCATCTACCAAAAATGTAAAACTCAATCAAAGCAACGCCTCTATATGAAATTGCTAAGAAACACAACTTCCATCCATGAACCCAATAAAATAGCCAAACTACAGGACAGAAAAATGATAAAAGAAATATCCTAACTTTGAAAGAAGAAAAAAAAAAGAATGAAAAATACCTTTTGTTATTGTCAAATTGCTATTGACCTGATTAAATAGAGCCAACCTGAAATTTACGTCTCTGCTCCATCCCTTAGGCAAATTAGCAGTATTCCCAGCATCCAAATAAATTGACAAGTAGTCCACATTGTTCCCATTTGGAAACATAAGAATCCGCCTAAATGCAAGACCAAAGCAGATAAAAACACACAAATGTAAATCGTGTCAACAAGCACATAACCTATGTATCAAGTAAATTCTCACAGCTGGGAATTCATTCAAATACCATGGATAGCCGCCGATGACGAAAGTCTCAGAGTACTGCTTCTTGGAGTTCAACTCAGAGAAGTTCTTAATCGTCCATGTGAATTTCTCAAACGTTTCATCCCTAGTTTGTTGATTCTTCATTTCTAAAAACCGTCACAAACACTGGGAAAAAAAAAAAAAGCCAAATGATTTTTATACACAAACAATAAAAACAAAATTGATTATTACCCATGACAAATAAAAATTTTGGAACAAAGAATTCACAAAGCACTTGAAAACCAAATGATAAAAAAAATAAAAACAAAGTCAAAATCAACAAAATTTACATAACGAAGTGCTGTCAATTTATCAGAATACATAAATGAGCTCCGATCATCCAAAACAGAGATTCATACGACGATAACGACTAACACACATAATTATAGCTTGAAATTCGAGAACACGCAATCAAGAATGAAACACCATACGATCGATGAAGCCTTCCATATATTTGGCAGGAAGCAGCAACAAGAATTACCAGTGAGAGCGACGGACCTTCCGATGAATGTGCGACCACAGAGAAAGAGATGAAGCGAGTGTAGTAGGTACATGGAATAAGGATAAATAGTTTATATAAGTATTTAATCGAGTTTTACTATTATAAGTTACTTTTAGCTTTTATAAAGTTTTGTAAGTTTGAATTTTTAATATATAAAAAATAATTTTAAAATAATTTAGAAATGATTTCATAAGTTGTTTTAATAAGTTCATTTAAATAGAATAAAAATATTTCATAAACAATTGTAATAAATAAACTCAAATAAACTATACATAGACTTATCGAAACAAAATCTTAATAGAAAGGAAAGTTAAGATAATTTTAGTATAAAATATAACATGATTTTAATTTTTGCACCGAAGTTTTAACATTTTTCTTGTGTTACTTTATTATTAAAATAAGGTAAAAGTGTATATAGATTTTTTAAATTTTGACTCATTTGTAAATAGTCACCATGAATTATAAATTTTTTTAATTAAATTTATAAATTATATTAATTCTCGCAATAGATCTTTTCATTCACTCTCCATTAAGTTGTTAACAAAGAGTAAATGCATTTAAACTCTTTAAACTTTTCTTTTTTCAAACAGTCATCATAAATTATAAAATTTTCTCATTTAATCCATAAAGTTAAATTATATCAATTATTATAAATAAGTCATTTCATTTATTTTCTGTTAAGTTGATAATAGAAGAGTGATGTGCTATGCTCTTTATCCTTTATCTATCTCGAATCTTAACTTTTCATATTAATTTTTTTTAATTATATTTTTACCTATTTAATATTTTTTTTCATAATTTTTAAAATAATAATAATAATTTACTGTTCATAATAGTTTTAATATTTTTTCATAATTTTTAAAATAATAATAATAATTTACGGTTCATAATAATTGTTAGTAAATGGGCATAAGTGTAAAGTAGAGAATGATGTACTTTTCACTTTTATTATATGATATTTATTTAATGTAAATTTTGATTAAAATATCTAAATTGAAATAGATTTTAATTATTAGGATATTAGATTATAAAATTAAAATTTAAAATAATGATATATCAAAATAAATTTTTTATATTTTTACTTATTGACTACTTATTTATGTGACAAAATTTATACTGTTTATTTGTTTTAATCATAATTATTTATTTTATTTTATAATTTTTCTCTCTTTACCTAATTAATTAATTTGTAGAAATCAAAAAATATAATATTATTAAAAAATCCTTAATTTGACCGCCTCACTTGTTATAAGTTTTTTTTTTAATTTATGAAGTATTATTAAATAAGAATTATGAATAAAATTAACATGAAGAGTTAAGATTAGAATTGGACGAATGGAGCTTCAGGAGGATGATATCATGTTACTCTTTAGTTAGTAACTTAAGAAAGAGTAAATGAAAATATCTATTGCTAAAATTAATATAGTTTAAAGATTAAATTAAATTTTTTTATAATTTATGATTATTGTTTGCAAATTAACTAAATGTAAAGAGTCTGGATCATAGTTATTAAACTCGAACCGGTAGTGGACTCAGTTAGGGTACTGAATCAATGGATCACTAGTTCAACCAGTGTGAGTCACTGGTCGAATTGCATAAAATTAAATAAATATTTAAATAAATATATATATATATATAAATATACACTGCATATGATAATATTTGTCATTATAAATAACTAAAATATTTTTATTTTAAGAGAAAAGATGACCTTTAAGGAAAAAAAAGAGTTTAACTCTTAATTAATAAAAAAAAGCTATAATATTTTTATTAAAATGCTCATAATTTAGAAAATAAGTTTTTTTAAAAAATTAAGACTACCATGGCATAGATCTCAAAAAGTTATATGAAACTAACATACAATTACCCTAAATAGGACAAACGAGTCAAAAGTTATGATATTTTAAAATTTAAAAGTTTTTTTTTTAATTTCGTGACCCAGTCGATTTCGGTTCAACTAACCGGGTCACCGATTTTCATCCAAAATTGGCTGAGTTGGATCGGGTCTAAGACATACTCGATCCAACTAATCATCCGGACTGATTACTTGGCTGATTCGGTCCGATTTTTATAACTATGGTTTGGATGCACTTTTTTTTTAATTAGTAACTTAGCAAAAAATAGATAAATGATTTACTATAATAATTGATATTGTTTATAGATTAAATTAATTTTTTTTATAATTTATGATATTTATTTGTAAATGAGCCAAATTTTAAAAAGCGTGGACACACTTTTTTCTTAAAATAAAATGAAACAGAGTATACGAAAATAGGATAGTGCTTGTCCTGGGCAGAAATGGACTAAGCTAAGCACTTCCTAATTTTTTATTAGTAATTTACTAACACATTAGTCATTAAATATAAAATTAGGATATTTAATATCTTAAAAATGTAAAATATATTTAATATTTTTTATTAAATAGTTAAATAATTTAATAAAAATATTAAATACTTCTTAACTTATTTATGTTTTTACTTATATTATTTAATAATGTTATTGAAAATGTAATATTGAAACTCGTAAAATATTAAATGTATAATGTGTTATTTTATTCGTCTTCTTTTTTTCTCCTTAAGTAAATTTAGAGAATTTAACCTTTCTTATCCAAAATTACTAAAATGGAATATTCATACCAAACACCTTTAAAATCATCAAAATTCCAAATCTGTAAGGTAACCAAAAAAACAAAAAACAAAAAACAAAAACAGTGAATTCTGCAGCAAGCCTAAGGTCTCCCATGTCCTAGTTGCCATCTATATCAATCTCTACGAAGCCGGCTTCTATGTTCGCCAGGTCTCTTTCTGTTATCTGTTGTTCCATCTCTACAACATCCACATTTTCCTTCAACCTCTTCATTTCCATCTTAAATTCAACCATCTTCTCCTTGAGCTTTTTCACTTGTGCTGCCCTCTCTAAATAACCATTCATGCCTAAGGCGGACTGAACATGTGGCTCAAGCCATGTCAAGTCAAATCCAAATATCTGAAGTTCCTCCCATAGATCTTGAAGATCCTTATGTTTATCCGCATTCATATCCTTCACCTTTGTAGTCTTAAGGAAATGTAGAACACTGCCCAAAAGCCTTGAATGCCCACTCCTTAAACCTATATACGACTCCTCTTCTGCTGGGATTCCACGAGCGAAGCATGACATGAACAAACTTCCTCTACTAGTGGAACAAAATCTTTCCGTAATTGACCTATATCCCCTAAAGTGATGAGCTCAACAGTTGAGGCTGAGGGAACTTCCTTGCATTTCTTGGGTAAAGAAGGATTACCAGCTGTGTACTCTTGCGTTGGAGGTTCCACTTCCTTATGTCCAGCTTGACCTCTGAATTTCCGGGAAAGTTTGGTGCCGATAGCTCAGAACAAATCATTAGTGACTCATTCACAAGATAACCTTTACTAGGGTCACATGGAGGCATGGTCATATTTGCATTATTATTCAGTTATATCTGTGATAAAATATCATTAAAAGAAAGGAGGATTTCTCTCCATAGTTGCTATCGAACACACTTTTTTTTTGGGTACATATCGAACACACTTTATATCTTATTCTTTTCACACTCGTTTTAACTAACCAAACATGATTTTATATTAGGAGCGTTCTTGGATTGGGTTGGTTCGGGTTTTGGGGAAAAAAATGTTCAAACCAATCAACTTTGATCGGGTTGGTTTTGTTTGATTTTTGAAAAAAATTTCAAGCAATCCAAACCAAACCAACTTGATTAAGGTTGGGTTGGTTTGATTCGGGTCATTGGGTTATCCAATCATTTTTTTTCATATAGAAAAATTACAAACCTACTATTACTAAATACTTTAAACTCAATTAGACAATTACATATGAATTTTAAGCATACAAGTCTTCCAGTATAGTAGAAGTATTAAGATAAAAGTAAAATCAAGTTTGGGAAGAAATATTTCAACGTCTCAAAATCATCATAAGCTTCATTTGTACTATAGATGTATGACATTAAATATATTTTGCTTCAGATTATATATATATATATATATATATATTTAATATATATATATATATATAATTAAATGATTGAGGCTTGAAAATGAAAATTAAAAATATATCATTGTATCTTAGGTTTTTAAATGAATGAAAAGCTAAATGACAAGAAAATAATATTTAAATTTCTATTATTCTTTAGATTATTTCATCGGGTCATCAGATCATCGGGTTATAAAATACAAAATCCGTGAATCGAACCAATCATGATCGATTTTGACCGAATTGGAACCGATTAGACCCGATGACCCAACCTAAACCAATTTTTTTTAATTGATTTGGGTTGGCTTGTCGGGTTGATCGGGTCAACCCGAACCAATGAACACCCCTATTTTATATTTATTAATTTATTTTATAAAATCAAATTTATTCATAATTTATCATTAAATTACTATTATAATTTTAAGTAATCTTATTAGATAGGTACATTTATCTAATCCATATCTCTTTTATCTTTATGTGATCTAATTAACATCTTAGGAAACGTTTGGTACACAAATATTAATTTTTCCTTCATTTTTATTTCTATTACTGCAATGTTTTACCATTCATAAATATCTATATCATACAGAAGCTTTGATTTGAGAGTAAAATACATGTATTGCTTCCAAATTTAAATATATTGGTGTATAGTGTATATATTTTGTATGTTTGCAGCAACAGCCACACCAAATGGAGTTTATTCTTCAAGGAGGCTATGGTATCCCATAACCCAGTTCTGCATCCATATCCCTCTCTTCAAAACCCTTTTCTACGTCTGCCAAGTCTCTCCTTGCAACCTCAAGGTCGACTTCTGCCACAGCCAGTTTTTCCCTCAGCTTCCTCATTTCAATCTCCAAGGTAGCTACATTAACCCTTAGATTTTTCACGTGCTCTGCTCTTTCCAAATAAGCTTTTGCACCCAATGCTGATTGAACATGGGGCTCCAGCCAAGTCAAGTCAAATCCAAAGGATTTAAGTTCCTCCCATAAAACTTGAAGGTGCATACAAGAATCCTCATCCAGATCCCTAGGCTTCTTAGTCTTAAGGAAATGTAGAACTCGGCCCAAGGCTATGAATGCCCATAAGATGAACCTAGGACTTCTTTTTCTCTGGTTCTCTACTAGTGAAGGATGCCATGAACAGACCTCCTCCAATAGTGGAATAAAAGCTGCTTCTCCTGGCTCTAAACTGCTGAAATCTATGAGCTCACTAAGAGGGGTTAAGAGCGATTCATTAAATAAAGAAGGATGCATAGGAGGAGCACTAGGAACAAAGTACACTTGTTTAGGACTTGGCGTCACATCTGACGATCCCATTCCTTGATCTTCCTGCTGTAAGAGTGGCACTTCTGTTTCACTTGCCTTATCATCTTTAGAATCATGGGTACTTGTGGGACTTAGTGTCGCATCTGAAGGCGTCATTCCTTGATCTTCCTTCAGTATGAGTTCCACTTCTGTTAGCCTAGGTTGGTCACCATTAGATTCATGGAATGTGGTAATGCTTTTGGCCAGGTTGTCCAGAACGTTAAATGCAACCTTAGAGACTGAAACGTGGGCTTCAATGATACATGTATCATTCACAAGATACCCTTGACTAAGATCATGGAATTCATTAAGAGGAATGAGTGATGGAGAACCCCAACCACTATTTCCAGCATTAAACTTCTGCTGAGTTTCTGGAAAAATCCAATCACCAAGAATTATAATTGCCATATAATAAAATATAATTCTGATGACGTATATCTTAAATTATGGTAAAAAAGATAATATTAACTTAAACTACGTGCGGACAAATATTTCATGTCTGGACTACTTTCTTCATTTGCTTCTGTCTAAAGATGAGATGGATGTGATATGGTGCCTGGAAAAAGGAAGCGTTTAGTTTAGCCAATAATTAAGCCAAATGGCCTTTACTACTGCTCTGGGTTTGGTCTGTCTCTACTCTCTACTCTCTTCTGCCTGGACATTTGATTTGCGAACTCACTAGTTAAAATCACTTCCTATCCAAAAGCCACTCCACATAAAGGCCAGACAAAGTTTGAGGTTGAGGAACATTGACCAACCAATATCTGGTGAGCAAAGTCTGTGCAGCCACCCTCCCAATAAACACCTTGAGCTTATATTAATCTTGTTGATAAAAAGACAAAAGCTTATTATCACAGTTTAAGATATTCATATTGATAACTGGAATGAACGTTTGATGGGTTCAATATATTTTAGCTCTTGGGGATTTGTAAGGTGAAAAAAACAATAGATGAAAAGTTAAAAAATAAGAGCAGTGAAAACACAAAAGAGAGTAACAAATAAACAAAAGTAACAATTAAGACGGTTACCCTTTATAATTGACTTCTTGCTGTCGACCTGATTAATAAGAGCCAACTTGAAATATGCAAATCTGCTCCATCCATATGATGGTAGAGAATCCGCCACCTTCATATACAAGGACAAATGGTCCACATCCCTCCCCTTAGGATATAAAACTATCTGCCTGTCAAAGGAAATATGGCACATGAACATATACTTAGGTCAATATCATTATTAACGGTTGACAATTTTACTTAATTACCATCGATAACCACTGATTTTGAAAGCCTTGGAGGACAGTTTTTTGGTGTTCAGTTTTGAAAAAGCTTCAATCTTCCATGTGAATTTCTCAAAAGCAATACCCATCACCTGGCGGTTCTCCATTCCGATTGGTATCTACACTTGCGCGGCTGCTACGTACAAACAAAAACTTGAAACAACTCGTTTTCAAAAGAAAAAAAAAAGCTTAATATATAACATCTCAAAGTACATAGGCAATAGTGAACAACTAGTTATTAAAATATTATAATTTACAACCCAGAAACTCACATAAGAAACGCAATGGGATTTGAAAAGTGAAAATTTTGGAGCAAGATAACGAGTCCCAGATGATGTAGTTCAAGCTGAAAATTTTGGTTGGTGTTGGCAGAAGAATTGTGTGTAATGTATGCGTATGTTTAGGACATAGAAGGGTCACCCTCACCCACGTCACCGGCGATTGAGAGAGACGTATATATTCCGAGCAGGTCGTTAAAGCCAAGAACCTCAAATGGAAGAAAGAAAGAGAGAGAAGTAGCATGCGAGGCACGGAAGTCAACTGAACTGGGTTTCTGACTTTCTGCGAGGAAGCTAGCCAGAACAAATAGTGAAAAACAACGGTTGCTTGCTGGGAGGATATTGTGAACAAAGTCAAACTAATATTAAAAAAAATATTAATATTATTTTTCCACATTTGTTAACGATTGTAATTAAAAAAAATATTAAATATAAAAATATAGTATTTAAATTTTAATATTTTAAAAATTGTTTAATAGTTTTTAGTTAAATAATTAAAAAAAATTATGAAAAGATATTACATACTTCTTAAACAACATCTTCGTTAGTAACACTTTTTTTTAATACATGTATAATTTAGTCTTCTAAATGCATATTCCACATGATACTTTATTTATAACAAATTAAAATAGTCTTTTAATGTCATCAAAGTGATCCCTCAAGCCTCATCAAATTAGTCTTTTGATAAACAAAAGTAATGATATTAATTATCGTTAAAGAATCAAATTTAATGTCGTATATAAATAAAAAATTAATGTAATATTAAATATATCTTTAAAGAAGAAAATTGTAGATTTACATTTTTCTTCTTAGGGAAATGTTTAAAGCGTTTTTAGTTTGTTTTTTATTTTTCTTTTTAATTAAATATGTTTTTATTATAATTATAAAAATATATCAATATTTTCATTTTATTTTTTATTTTAAAAATTTTGTGAAAGAAATGGTTTTTAATTGTTTTTACAATTATTTTTATAAAATTTTAAAAACAGAAAACATTTTATAAAAAGATAACATTTTTGTAATTATAATAAAAATATATTTAACTAAAAATAAAAACAAAAAATAAACCAAAATAACTCAAATTCTCAACTAAACCAGCCAATTTTGTGTTAAAGCTTGAAAGAGCATAAAGGAGCTCCGAATTAACATTAGATGTTGACATGTGCATTTATACATAAGGACTTGTGTAACACCCTAATAATTGAATTACTAAGAAATTTTTTTTTGAGTATAGAATTAACTAAGAAAAGATTAAATAAAAGGGGTTTAAGAAATAAGAATTCGAGATAAATAAAGTGAAATAACGAGAAGGTTAATATTAAAGCATATAAGTTCAAACTAGAACAAAACTTTTTTAATAAATGTTAAACCTAAAGGATTAAAAGATGATATGATAAATTAATATTAAAATAAAGGGGGGCTTAATTATATTAAGAATTTAAGGTAAAGAAACTGAATTAATAAAGGAAAAAAGACCAAACACCAAAACTAGCTTAATTTAAAATTAAGCAAGATTAGTTTATGATTAAAACTAGAGATTTAATTATTCATAATAACACTATATAAACCCAAAACAGACCTAAATCTAAGCTCATAAGCCACTAGTCAGCCCAATGAGAGGAGTGACTAAATTGCAAAAGACTTAAAAGCACAAGGAAGAGACACAAAAAGGCAAGAGCACATGGTGCATGCAGCAAAGTCTTGCATGCAGGAGACATTCCCTGCAGCTTGGACACATCCAAGCCTTGTCAATGATGGGGAATCTTACTTATTGGATGAGTCACTTGCACCACAGCCAAGGAGTTGCACTTAATGATGCACTTCAGTCACAGCACAAGGGAAGCTCGTGGAGATGGGTGGCAATCTAGTATAATCCCAACCAAATTTGCTTTCTATAAATAGGACACTCACAGCTGCTTGCTTCACTCCTTATGCACACACACTCCATTCACTCACTTAGACATTCTGCTACTAGGGAAGCTAAGAGAGTTAAGAGCTACACCAAGTCTGAAAAGGTAGGAAATAAGCCTCCAATTTCTCAAAATCTTGGCTGCCATGTTTGTGGTTTTGTATCTCTACTCCCACTTTCCCTTGTTTTATAATTTTGCTATCTCTTATCTCTTACTACCGATCATATATGCTGCAAGGCACTCTCATCCACTTTCAGGTAATTTTCCTTATAATTTCTTATTTAAATGAATTCTGGGCAGCATGTATGTTTTGAGTTTTCAAGATCAAGTTTTAAGAATTACTTTGCTTAGAACAAACCAATGTTTTCATGTTCTGTTGTATTTGTGAAAAGTTGTATTTTGGTTAAAACTTTAAAGACAAAATCGTGACATACCTTGTAAATGTCATGCATGTGCTGAAAATCCCTTCTAAAACGTGCATGCTATTTTCTTTTAAATATTTTCAATGTCGGATTTAAACAATTATAAGAACTAGTGGCAGATTTACTTAAGGAAAAGTTTGAGATTAAATGTTTTAGACTCAACATAAGAAGGGGAAGAGAGGAATGACCTAGTTAAGGAGGCTTAGGGCCTAAAGAATGAAAGGATATGACTTCAATGGGGGTCAAGGGAATTCCCTAGGTAAACATTACTGTCTTGTAGACAGAAAATGGCCAAGATAAGGTCTTAGTTAGACCTAATAAGGTATTAATCCCCTTTGAGATGTTTGAGCACCCAAATTGTATTTACAGTTACTTAATTGTTGTTTTAGTGACCTAACGTGTAGCCTTGAGTTTTCTGTTTTAATGCAGCTGGAACCACAGAAGGTTATCTAAATTCTTCCTTTAATCTTGTCTCCTACTAAGATTTTATAATCTTACTCTTTTCTTCATGGTTTCATATTCAGATCAAAATGGGAATCACAACTATTGTGATTGAGATTGAATGGTCCTGGATCTTTTCTGTGGAAAAAGGAGGCCATGTGAAGGTCATCCGTGAAATTCGAATGCATATGGTGGAGAATTGAAGTCAAGCAACATGTAGTTGCTGTTAATTAGGGCTTATGTTAAGAAGAGTTTTGTAATTTTGTTAAGGAAGGTGCAGCAGCCTAGAATTTTACAACATGCCTTATGTATTTTATATATATATATATATATATATATATATAACAAAACTCATGTATGATGCCCTAAATGTTTGTAAGAAATTAAGACTATGTGTTTCTTTGTTATGATATAAATGATGTTTTAAGTATTAAACAATGCGGCAAAGAATGTTACAAACCTAAAGGATTAAGATAAATGCAAAATTTTAACTAGAGGACAAATAACTTGAACTAAAATCTTATGAAGTATCAAACTAAACACTATGTGAACGTGACCTCAACCTATGACCTACTTAGAACTGAAGTGATTCCATATAGACCATTACGAAGACAATCAAGAGCCATGGGACTGAAATAATCATCAAGGAGTGCATTGGATCAATGACCTATATTATGGACCCATGATATAAGCCTTCATGGCACTAATAGAAGTGATGGACAAACACATTGGACCTAGAAGAGTTTAAATTATGAATAAAAAGCTTATGCATGACACCTAGTTCTAATTTTGCATTCATGAAGGGCATAGTTAAACTTAGAGTTTTGATAATCAAGTTATGTACGAAGTAGGAGGATGGTGATAAATATTTAATCCTCTTAGGTTCAGTTTTATTCTTTTATACTAGCTGCTGTACATATTATTTATTTATAGAAGATTAGAAGATATAGCTAGTAGGAAACAATGTATAAAAGTAAGAGGTTGTCACAACTTGTGGTGTCATCAATGCTAATCTTAACTAACTTAAAATCCTAGACAGTGATTGGGGTGACACCAAACTTGATCTTGTGATATGATCAATATTGATCGTGATTGACCAGAGTCTTAGTGATTGGGATGAAATCAAGCTTGATTGTGTGGTAGGACTAATCCAAATTAACTTTCATAAGGTTCATATATGGTGTATTTATTTTTTGCTTTTATTAATAGATTGAGAGAAGCTTTCTCTTTTTTAAATTTATTCCACATCTCAATGCAAGCTAATTTTGAAATCAACGATCATGATTAATTATAACTAATAGTTTTATATTTATTATTTTATATTTTATTTAAGTTAATTATAAAAATACTATTTAATATTAACTAGATTATTATTAAAAATATTTTGTGAAATTTATTAACAAGGATTAATTATAAAATAAGGCCTCAATACATACAAATATCTAATGTAATAATAATCACATTAATTGAAACATAAGTGTGATTAAGTTAACAAGCTAAGTTCTATAGGAATTCAAATCTGACTGAAAGTATCTTGTGACTAAGACAAAATTGATATTTGAAAAGAGATTAGTCTCATACTTAAAGAATGTGGATACACATTATGATCTTACTAAAAAATAATCACATTAATTAGAGCAGTTTTTCTTATTGATTTAAAGGAAAATCAACCCTTACCACAACTTTCATGAATTACTTATCACTTGAACATATGCATAAGTAGCACACCAGAAACAGTTTATGTTACAATATGCACCTAAAATATCCCATAACCGAGTTCCGCATCCATGTCTCTCTCTTTGAAACCCTTTTCTACCTCTTCCAAGTCTCTCCTTGCTACCTCAAGGTCGATTTCTGTAACAGCCCATTTCGTTCTCAGCTTCTTCGTTTCAATCTCCAAAGCAACCACATTGTCTTTTAGATTTTTCACTTGCTCTGCTGTTTTCAAATAGGCTTTCACATCCAATGCAGATTGAATATATGGCTCCAGCCAAGTCAAGTCAAATCCAAAGAACTGAAGTTCCTCCCATAGACCTTGGAGGTGATTGCAGGCTTCCTCCTCCATGTTCTTCACTTTCATATTCTTAAGGAAATATAGAACTTGACCCAAAGCTATGAATGCCCAGTGGATGAACTTCGGACTTCTTTTCATCTGGCTCTCTATCAGTGAAGGATGCCATGAACAGACCTCCTCCAATAGTGGAACAAAAGCTACTTCTTCTGGCCCTAAACTCATGATATCTAGGAGCTCACTAAGAGGGATTACGGGAACTCCCTCAGGTCCATCATCATATATAGAAGGATATAAAGGGGGAGCTGTAGGCACAGAATATACTACTGGTTTGGGACTTGGTGTCTCATCTGTAGGTGATATTTCTTGATCTTCCTGAGGTTGCAGTTCTGATTCTGTTTGACTAGCCTGATATCATTTTTTAGACTCATGGGTAGTGGAACTCAGTGTCTCATCCGAAGATTCTGTTCCTTGATCTTGGAGTTGTGTATGTTCCATTTCTGTTTGTCGAGTTTTAGAGTCATGGATTGGACTTGGAGTAGCAATTTCGGTGAAGTTGTCCTGAATCTTAAATGCAACATCGGAGACAGAAACATGGGCTTCAATGGTACAAATGTTGTTTACAAGATATCCTTGGTTGGGATTATAGAAGTCACTGAGATGTACGAATAATGAACCCCAGCAACGATATCCTGCATTGAACTTCTGTTGAGTCTCTGGAAATTACAAACATCAAGAATCGAGAATTAATTAGATTTAGACATATTCAAATAAATTGTTGTAATAAATTAAGGGAACCTAACTCAGATTAGCATTGCATGCATTGGGGAGCATTCCAGTATTCCAAATTGCTTACTTTTCTTTCAGAATTAAAGTGCACGCAAATCCTATTTACTTAGCTGGGAAAACAGACTAGATTAAGCGAAATTTCTTGTAAGATAATGCTGGGACTAATAGACAAAATTCTCCTCCTATTTATCGCCACACATGTATATGTTATATATAAGAAATTTAGAAAAAAGTGTAAATTTGAAAAGTCAAATTAAATGGGTTAATTTTTTGATATTGGCCAATGGGGTGCGTGCGATACGTGCATCTTATCCTATATATATGGATTCTGCTTTAAGGTCTCTATAACCACATAATAGACTAGGCTGATTTTAAAATTTCACGGTTTTGAGGGAAGTAAAATGACATCAATGATACAACACAGACAAAAAATAAATGAAACTGTGAAAGGAACAATTTATATGACAGATACCTCTTACAATTGACTTCTGGCTATCCATCTGATTAATTAGAGCCAACCTGAAATACGCAAATTTGCTCCATCCAAATGGTGGCAGAGAACCCGCAACCTTCAAATACAATGATAAACGGTCCACACCCTTCCCTATTGGATGCACAAGGATCCGCCTGAGATTAAAGGAAATTAAACTTAAGACTGATATGACCCTTCTAATTTGAGTTACCTACGCTCAAATAGCATTTAGCAAATTATGTGGAAGGAAAAAGTAGCACATTGCACAAATAAAAGTAAAAAAAAAAAGTGTTTTAACTATAGACAATTCACCAAGTACCACTACCATCTACAACCACCGACTTCAAAAGACTCGGAACGTAGCTTCTTGGTGTTCTTCTTTGAGAAACTTTCAATTATCCATGTGAATTTCTGAAAAGCAATCCCCGTCCCCTGCTGAAACTCCATTCTATTAGTATCAAGCTACGCCTGCGCTGTCACTACAAACAAACAAAAGAAAGAAAGCTTGAGATAGTATCAAAAGGCTTCAAACCAGTAGTAAGTATATATATAACAAACACACACAAGGTGGGTTATCTATAGCTCTATGATGCCAATGTTATATTGAAGGCCAGATACTCAAATATGAAACTCAGTGGATTTTGAAAAATCAAGTCAATTTCCAAGAATTGGGTAAAAGTCACGGTTGATTGTTCTAAGCAGAGGATTAAGCAGAATAGTGACAAAAATAGTTGTAGTTGTAGGTTAGTTGATGCATAAATACATGTGCTTGGTCTTGGCAGAGAAGATATGTTTATATAGGACGTTCAATAGTCACCGACGAACCAATGGAGAGAATCGTTCATGGAGAAATGGAAGAAAGAGCAAGATCAGAGCAAGAAGCAGCAAGAGATAAAAGTCAACTCAAGTGGGGCTCTGCAAAGAACCTACTAGGAAATTTGAAGATGTCATCATGAGGAGCAGTAAGGCACAACCAATGAAAGTTCAGAGAAAAAAACTTGCTTACAAATTAGAATATGGAAGTTACCTTGGGCTTTGTTGCTTATTTATCCTTTTAAAATACTTCCAAAACAACAAACTTGAATTTCTATTTTAAAAAAAATTTGATTGCATAATATATAGTTATTTAGACTTTAGAGAACATGTTTAATTAGTTGGACTTCTATATATAAATTAAAAATAGAATAAGTACAACAGGTTGCTTTCCACCACATAACTGCCACTATATATTTGTTTTTTCATTGAAATTCTCCATCAATTGAATAGACCATATAAATTCTACCTCAGTTAGAACCTTAGATCATAAGTCTTCTCAGTTGTGGTCCTTGTTGCATACAAACATGACATCAGCAGCTCTATATTTATGCAGAAAAATATGCATTAGAAAGGAGATAACATTTATTTGAAGATGGGTTTTGCTTCAATATGTGGATGATTCTCCTCGGAAAAATATGTAAAACTAAAAAATTTCGAAGAAAATATTAAAATTTCTAGAAATTATACTTTTATATAAATAAAAATTACAAAAAAATAAAAATAAAAATATATTTTTTATTAAATATTATACGATCTCACGTAACAATACTAAAAAAGTGAAGAGCTTGAATATTGAAACTCAAAGGGTAGTTAAAAAGAGTTTGTACTTTGGCCTAATTTTCGTTTTGCTTTTATCTGACTTGAGCAGCACCTGAATATTTAAAAAGTTGAAACGGCAAAAATTAATTAATAGGTGGGGATTTATTTGGTAAGTCATATATAATTTAAGATTTGTATAGTCTCATGTAATAGGACCAGACTATCCTGATAAAGAAAAAAAGAGATAAATATATTTTAATAATTAAAATGCAAATTTTTGTTCTCTTTTTCTCTCTCGTATTGGAGTATTATAGGAGTCGAAAAAGAAAAATCTCTGTCTCCCTATCAATCTATCTATCTATCAATCAATCAATCAATATATATATATATATATATATATAATGAGGTGAAGGACGTCTCTGATCATATATTGTTGGCTTTTTTATAATGAGGTCAGAGATGTCTCTGATCATATATTGTTGGTTTTTTTTATATTAATATAACAAAAAAAATTTAATTTCATATTTTTGAAAAATTATGTATCAAAATATATTTTTTTGTACTATGTTAAAAAGTTGTTTTTTATAAAATCAACTTTTCAGCGTGATTTTTTTTAATTACATATCAAGAAGTTATTTTTTATGAAACTGATTTCTCAACGTGATTAATCTTTTTTTACATGCATGAACCTTAAATCACACATTCAAAACCCTATACTATTAATAACTTTTAAACTACTCATCTAAAATCTTAAACGACTCATCCAAAATCTTAAATCAATCAACAAAAATCCAAAAACACTTAATAACTTTTAAAAAAAAAATATAGGAAGACCGAGAAGTTAGTTTCACCTTAACATGATTTTTTAAAAAAAAAATAAAACACGTTGAAAAGTTAATTTCACTCAACGTAAAAAATTTTTTTATTTTGGTACTTAATTTACAAAGAGCATGATTCTTATAATTTTTTAATTTTTTCTATTTTAATATTAAAGCAAAGAAAAAAAGCTAGATATTTAAAAAGTGCACATTAGCTACAATGAAAGGATCAAAACATTTGCATAATTTTGTTTACAAAATCTCTACATCGATTGGTTCAATTCTTACATATGACAACAAGTGTATGGATTTTATATAGGAATCAATCATTGTGCAAGATTTTAATGTAAAAAAATGGTGTTTATAAAAAATTATCTGCAAAAATCATTTCCCAGAACGAAAGTATCATACAAACATACAGAGAGATATTAGAGGCAGCGCTGCAGCAGGCACCCAGAGGCATTTTCTCCCATAATTTGTAAGGAAATGTAACTTAGAGAACCTTCTCCAAAAGTAGTTCAGTATTGTACATGCAATTTGTCTAAAACATGGCATAACCTAATTCAGCATTCATATCCATCTCTAGGTAACCTTTTCTTGCCTCTGCCAAGGCTCTTCTTGTCACCTCTAAGTCCGCTTCCGCAGCAGCCAATTCACCCCTCAGCTTCTTCATTTTAATATCCATAGCAACTTCATTGTCCTTTAGTTTATTAATTGCCTCTGTTCTTTCCAAATGAGCTTTCACACCCAATGCCGATTGAACATAGGGCTCCAGCCAAGCCAAGTCAAACCCAGAGGACTTAACAAGTTCCGCCCATAAACCTTGAAGTTGATTGCAGGCATCCTCATTCATATCCTTCACCCTGCTTGTCTTGAGGAAATGCAGAACATGGCCCAAAGATGTGAATGCCCATAGCTTGAACAAGCGAGTTCTTTTCCTCTGGCTCCGTATCAGGGAAGGATGCCATATGCAGGCCTCCTCCAATAGTGGAACAAAAGCTGCTTCTTCTGGCCCTAAACTCTCCAAATCTAGGAGGTCTCTTAGTGTCAAATCTGAGCATTGAACTTCTTCTTCCGTTTGACTAGACCCACAGGTTGTGGAACTAAGTGTCTTACTCCCATCCGATGATTCTGTTTCTTGATCATCTTCCTCCCGTGTGGATTGTGTCTGTCCCGTAGCTTCTTGATCACCTAATTTAGAGTCATGGGTTAGAGTAATATTTTTGCTCAAGTTGTTATCTTGAACAGCCTTCAGTGCAACATCGGAGACACAAACATGAGCTTCAATGATGCACGTGTTCTTCACGAGATACCCTTGTTTAGAGTCGTAGAAGTCACTGAGATTCACGAATAATGAGCCCCAGCGACGATATCCTCCATTGAACTTCTGCTGAGTCTCTGGAAATGTACAAATACCAGGAATTAGAATTACATCCAATAAAAATACGATTATGATCAAATGGAAAATATCCCAATTGGTAAATGTTAATTATTCATAAAGTAACTAACGAAAAGCAAACATACAACATACAAATATGACGTGATTATGATGAGATAGACTAATTCATATGAATATGATGTATGTATTTTTTTATTTTTTTTTGGATATTAATAGGATGTATGTTTGAATACATAGCTTCACATGGCTTGTTATAATTTGGCTTAATATTGATAAAATCGAAAGAAAAAAAACTAGAAGACGATATATATAGACGGAACTAGAATAAAAATATTAGGAGGCAAAACAAAATTTTAAGGGGATTAAATTATATTTCATAAAAAAATAAAAAGCTTGGAGAGCCATTACTCTTAAATGGCCAGAATGGTTCCACCCTGTATATGTAATACCATGAAAAAACCATATAACAAACAAACAAAGAGAACAATTAAGAATGATATGTACCCTTTCCTCAAAACAAAAAAATAATAATAATAAATTGATATGTACCCTTTACAACTGACTTGTTGCCATCCACCTGATTAATTAGAGCCAACTTGAAATACGTGTTTCTGCTCCATCCATACGGTGGTAAATAATCCGCAACCATCAAATATAATGAAAAATGGTTTGCATCCTTCCTCAATGGATGCACAAGGATCCGCCTGTGACATGGTTAAGAGGCACAGCATAATTAATGAAACTATTTTACTTTCATTAAGAATTAGACCAAATTAAGGCCATTAATTTGTCCTGATTACTTTTTTTTTTGGGTACATATTTAATTTGTCCTAATTATTTTATTATCTTTCTCTTATCACATAGTAAATTATATGTGTGCTTGATAAAAAGTAAAATTAGGAAGTTCAAAAATAAGAAGATAAAAAATGATCATATATCTTCACATATATTGCTATCATTTTCATTAAGCATATGGCTATAAAAAAAAGTAAATAATACAAAATTTTAAAGACTTTAAATTCATTAACTGCAAGTACCATTTATAACCTTGGATTCGGAAAGCCTTGGAGCGTAGTTTCTCAGTGTTTTGTTTTGAGAAATTTTCAATTTTCCACGTGAATTTCTCAAAATTAATACTCGTTCCCTGTTGATTCTCCATTCTAGTAGCTACATCTGAGCTGCCATTACAAACGAAAAAACGAACGCAACTAATTCTTCAAAGATAGAAAATGATAAGAATGCTTGACGCACATACATACCAATTTACCATCAGAAGCTTCAAACCTAAAAAAGACTAGGAGTATATATCTATAACGAAAGTCAAGAATTTATTAGTGCTCTATATATAATATTATTGGATGAAGCTAGAAGTGGAAAAGGCAAGTGGATTTTGAGTATTGGATCTAGATGGAAAGTCCCAAACGGTGTAGTGCAGAAACAAACATGATGACCAAAATTTGTTATAGGTTTTGCGCATACATACGTGCTTCGTGTTGCAAGCTCTCAGCTCCTCGAAGGGTCACCACCAACGTTGCTGTTGCGGTGGAGAGAGGCGTTATTCTGAGAGCAGGTCATGAATATAAGAACCAGGAATGAAAGAGAAAGAGAAATAGAGAATAAGTAGAATGCAAGAGAGAGAATGGAAGTGAAGTCAAGTCAACCAACTTTGTTTTGCAACGAAGGAAGATAGTAAGTAAATAATTAGATAGTAAGTAAATAATGGAGAGGTAATGCCACTCCTACCCTTTTCCTATTCTCCGTGGATTCTCTACTGGGGTTTTCTTAGGGTCTTACCCAAGTGGTGGGATCCTCCTATGAACAAAAAAAAAACAATAATTAGATATTTTAAACTGATATTGTCACGATCAGAAATAATTGCGATGGGGAGCAATGAGAGAAAAATTTAAATAAATAAGTGGAGTCGTCATCAATCTTTTATTGGGTAGGGAAAATGACTGGCAAAATCTTTTAAAAATGAATTTAAAAAGAAAAAAAGAAAAGGTCTGCGAAAAAAATTCAGGTTGGGTTCAGGAGTCGATTATGCACAGGGAATGGTGGAAATTTAATCTCACTGCACTCCTGATACATCCGTCCTGAGACAGTTACCTTAAGCTAGTTGTGTGAATTTTAATAACCTAAACAATATTTGATTTATCCCCTAAATAAAGATGAAACAAGCCAAATAATTAAATTACAAATATTCATAAATTCAAATAGAAACTAAATTGCATAATTTACAAATTTGAAGGAAAATAAACACAAAAAGCTAAATTAAATATTTGCAGGTTTGTTGTTAGAACTAAGAAAAATAATTAAACTACAAATATTCACAAAATTAAATAAAAACTAAACTAAACAATTTACAAATTTGAAGGAAAAATAAACAAAAAAATAAATTGAATATTTACAGGCTTGGTGGAAAATAAAATAAAAATAACTTACTAAATAAATTAGAATATTTACAGGTATGGGAAGAAAATAAAAATTAAATTAAATTAGACTATTTATACATTTGGCTTGTCGTGAGTGTCTACGTATCCCCCAAGTGCAATGGGGAATTCAAAGCTACGTAGTTCTCTAAAACATATATAAAAAATAAAAATAAAAATAAAAATAAAAATAAAATATTATTGTATAATGATTAAAAAAATTGATTTACCTAATTTATTAAAAATAAATGATTAATTTGATTTTATTTGAATAAGGTAAATGAATTTATTAACGGGTCCTAATTGAAATGGAACATGGTACAATGCACAGAGTCATCTCAAGGAAAATTGGCCAGTGGGTACTCGACCCCTTAAGACCACGAAATAATATTTATTTTATTTTACTTTAACAAAAGGCGAGTCCTAAGTGGAATGGAACATAATACTATGCTCACAGAGTCATCTCAAAGAAAATTGGTCAGTGGGTACTTGACCCCTTAAGACCATCTAAGCGATATTTAAATTTTATTTTAAAAGAAAACAAGTCCTAAGTGAGATTGAATATGACACTAGTGCAGAGTAACTCCAAAATAAACTAGTGAGTACATGACTCCTCAAGCTCACTAACACTTTAAAAACTATTAACGATTTTATTAAATTTAATTTAGGATTAACTTAACTAAAACTAATGATTTAATGAACTATACATTTTATATATATATATAAAGATATGCCAACGTTACAGAAGCCCTTTAGGAAAAGCTAATAGTCTAACACATTATGTCTAGATATATACAAACCAATTGCTATTTACTTTAGGCTCACGTAAGATAAATGACCAGACCACAAGGGCATTTGTGTATATAAAACGAAAAATAGGTAACAAAAATAAAAATAAAAATAAAGGGAAATATATACAAGAAGAATCTATAATAAAAAAAACAATAAAGGAGTAACAAAAGGAAAAGAAATAATAGAATAAAGCTGTCGTAAACCAACACTTTGATAACAGTAGCTGACAACACAGATCAAAATGAAAATTGGCATTCAAGGATAGTATGACAGAGGTAAGAGGTCAAAATAACTCAAAGAAATTATCATTACTCAGTACTCCAAACGATGATGATTTAATCTTCACAAGAGATAGAGGTTACTGAAGGACATTTAATTCAAAGCACGTTCTCAAGCCAACAAAGTTCACAGTCAACAAACACGATATCATCATTTCAAATGTGGAATAAAACCGCTTAGCAGAGAATTGATTCTAACCATACTCATGAGACGTAATAGACTCCAGATGAAACAATGCCACATTTTAGCCATGCTCATCGATGTTGCAAGACTTATTTTATTAAAAGCAATTAGGCAAGAGATCTTGATTGAGCATGAGTAAGTTTGAGTGTCACAGACTTTCATGAGAATATAACATATAAAGCAAGGTAACGAGATACTCAAAGCTTCAAACCAAATGAAAACTCATAACAATAAAGAGACCCATACCAGATTTATATTCTCGACCACAGGATAACCAGGCCACAAAACTAAACCAATAGACTAGCAAAAGTTTCAAGTCTCTTACAGAACTCCTCATAACAGTATGCAGTTCCAGCAAACTTACCAATGTGACTTTAATGTCCTTGATATTGCTCCCCAGAGCCGGTTGATCAATTACAGAGGTCCCCTCAATTTTTCTTCACCTTCCTCTTTTTTTTTTGTCTCTATGTCTCTCTTCTTCTCTCTAAAGCTCTCCCCTCACTTCCCTCAATCTCTGTTTTCATATTCATGATCAAGGTATGGGCTTCTTGTGGGAGATCCCCCCCCCCCCCACCTAGCCTTCACACCACTAAAGCTTTAAAGGAAATGGTTGATGAGTGTGTGTGTGCTGGAGTGAATCATGAGGTGTGGGTGTGTGAAATGTATGTGTGTGCTGTAGATGTTGGGTATGGGTGGAGTATCCTGTGTATTTTTTCATTTTTTCTTTTCTTTTCTTTTCATTTTTTGTTTTCTTTTTCTTTTTTTTTTCCTCTTTTTTTTAAAATAAAATAAAATAAAATAGGATAAATTTAAGTGTTCACATATATGTAAGAGATAGACGGACCGTTACCAATACGTGGCGTTTGGTTCAATGTTTGAAAAAATATTCTTAAGGAATAATATATCTAAGAATGATATTATCAGGAATAATGATTATTATGTTTGGTTAACTAAAAACTTTTCTGTGAATATTATGTGGTAAATCAGAACGCAGGTATACGTTATCGCAAATCAAGTAATATAATAGTAAGAAAGTGTCGAACCCACAGGGATTAATTCTAAATTTAACTATCTATTAAAAGTTTACAAAACTCAATCTTATTTAAACAACTTAATAAGAGGAAGTGTTATGAAAGATTAAAAATTAAAGTAAACAAGAAGAAGAATTTAATGATCAAATTAACCAAACTTAGGATTGCAATTATCTCTCACACTTTACTTGATTCTCTTACTTCTATCTAAGATCAATTAATTATTTGAATTGTTAATTAGAAATCCTTAACTTATCTATAAGCCTCTTTCGATGGTCAAATAGAAATATCCTTAATTAATAATAAACTATATGTCTATGTCTATCAAATAATCAAGAATTCATTAAGTTCCGATTTCATTAATGGTTACATATGTCATATAGGTATATGTCTATCCTATACAAACTCAAGGCTTTCGCACAAAGATCATATGTTATCTTACCTAGATCTAAAACCAAAATCCATTTGTCAAGTTGCTTAAGGTTTACCAATTCAATTTAATTAATGGCCAATTAATTAAAAGCATTAGGAACTAGTAAGATAAACAATTCAAGATAATCAATCTACTCTTGGATATGATAAACGAATCAAATTACGTGTGAGTTCAAATTGCAATCCTAGTATAGAAATTTAGCTACTCATTATATTAAAGGAAACAAAAGAACAAGTGAAAAACATGATAAAAATGAAAGTGGTTGTTGATATTAACAAGAATACAACGGGCTAAAGTTTCAGGATTTACTTTAAACAAATTGGAAGATCTAACCTTGAAATCAAAGTATAAATCTCACAATTTATGAAAGCTTCACCCCTAACTCTAGGAAGAACCTTAACTAGACATCAAGATGAAGAAACTTGAATAAAATGAAGAATATATTATACAAACTACAAGAGCTTTGGGATTTACTTTAGACAAATTGGAAGAATTAACCTTGAAATCAAAGTATAAATCTCACAATTTATCAAAGTTTCACCCCTAACTCAAACTACAATGAGAGAATTCAGAAAATGGAATGCCCTTAAGTGTGGCAAATGCCTTCCTTTTATAGGCAAAGGCTAGAACTATTCAATTACAATTTTGTCAAATCTTTTTACACATGGATTGAAATTTCAGCTCCGAAGATTACCAAATTCGTCATTGCTCGCGTCATAATTTGGAAATCTTCTCGTCATGAAAGTTGTAGCACATGCAGTCATGAAGAACATGTCAAAAATTCAGCCAGATCTAACGGTTGGATCTTGAGTTATGACCGTTTTTCCGAAACTGCTTAGATTATATCAATAATGATAGCCACCAACTTGTTGCCTAATTTTGACCCACTTCCGGTGCTAATATGGAAATCTTCATTTCAATGAAAGTCATAGAGAATAATGTCATGAATGACATATCAAAATTTCACCTACATCCAACGGTTAGATCTTGAGAAATCACCGAATAACCGAGTATATGTTTGAGCAGGAATTTTCTGATTTGTCCTGAATTTGATGTAACCCAAAATTCACTGAGTTTAGGTCTTCATTTCTCTTCTGTTTGAGTTATACTGATATCAACATTCAAGTTCATGATATTTTGGTTCAACAACTGCTTTGAATAGTCATTCGGGTGTTCTGCTCAATTTGTAACAACATAACCAATATATGAGGAATTATGCAATTTTCACTTCATATATGCAATAATTTCATAAGAATAGACCAATGAAAGGTGCTAAATTATGCATATAAAATATGTTTATCAGAATAACTCCAACTACTAGCGACAGTAGCCGATGTCACCTGCAACCGTCAACCTCTGGCAGCGACAGGAGTGGCTGGAATCTGGTGACCAGGGTGGTGGCTGAAGTTGTCGAATTCTGGTAATCGGTGTGGTGGCTAAAGTCGTTGATCATTATTAGCCACCACCGGCTTACAGTAGCTAGATTCTGGTGACTATCGCAATGATTGAAGTCGCCACGGCAGCAAGGGTGGTCGAGTTTCGGTTACTGATGCAGTGGCCGAAGTTGCCAGTCACCGTCAACTGGAGGTGGTGACAGGGGTAGCCGGATTCCATTGATTGACCGCCACGGATGATGGTCGATGGTGGCCGATGGCGATCACCTACAATGACATGACGGTTGTTGGTTAATGACATGTCAATAGAAGGATAAATATTTTAGACATTTCACATTGTAAAAATATTCTCATGTCATGGGAGTGTTGCAAACTCACCTCTCCCATAGAAATGAAAATGTGGGAATGTTGATTAAAAATCATTTCCATAAATCATTTTAAGATGGGAATATTTTTTCAAAACTTGTACCAAACATGAGAATCCAACATTTACATGTAAAGATTCCCATAATAAAAAAACAATCCACAAACCAAACACTCTAGTAAGATTTCAGTGTAGCTAATGAAATTTCAAAGAGTCTACTAAAAAAGAAAAAAGAAAAGAAATTTCAAAGAAAGAACTTGTGCAGATTTTCAAAGTAACTTACAATAGTTTTTAGTTTATAATTTTTATGGTTTATTTATCCTTTTAAAATACTGATATTATATATCAAAATTAGTCACCGCCGGCGAAAAACACCGACTATGGTTGAATTTCCTTTTTGGATGACGACGATATCCTGTCTTCCTGTCTGATATAGTTTTTTTATGCTTTGGATTAAAAAAAAATTTATTTCATCTAAAAAATATTGAATATCTAGTGTTATTTTGAATTATTTTGAGCTAAATTCAAGTGGCTCCCCAGATGGAGTCAATACTCAATACTGTCTGGATTAACTCCAGCCACCTCTATTAATTCATCTTTCTCAATCTATTTATTTAATTTACATATTTTTTTTTTGAATAATTTACATATTTAAATTATGTATTTTAGGTTTGATTTTCATTCAATAAAAAAAAATTAACATGTCGCTATCCAATATCGAAATAAATGTTTTCCATAATTTGAAATTGTCCTCTATTAAAAATATCTCATGAATTTTCTTTTTATGATCTGACGAATCTTTTTGAAGGAAATTGTTGTTTCACCTAAAATCCGATTCTGAAATTATAGCGAATTGATGTGGCTATTTTATATATTTTCATTGAGACTCAACATCAATTAATTTGATCTCTACTGTAAAACTAAGACTAGTTTAAAAAATTTCGGTTTATTGAAGCAGTGCTCCAATTAGAATATTAGATCATTGAGAAATGCTAAACTAATTCAACCTTTTTAGTTTTATCGTGGAAATTCATTGAAAATATGATTATTATTTTTTTATCAATTAGAGGTTAAATAAAAACGGATAACTTATCTTTTTTTTTCCTCATAAAATTCATACCCATGCCATTCTAATAGAATTTAGAAGTTAACTATTAGGTGTCTTCTTAGAAGAATTGTGCCTTGACCTTGGCCAAAGTAAAAAAAAAATGCTGAAGTTACATAATTGGTTTCATGTGCTTAAATTTTTTTAATATATATATATATAGTAGCATGACAAATCCCTTGTGTTGTCGATATATAACTCAACTCTGAAAGTTAAGCCAACGCTGACAGATGGAGATGGAAACTGAGACAGCAAAATTGAGAGGGCAATTTTGAGAATAAACTTGGAATATTGTCTCGAATTTGCAGGTTCTTGTTTGTCTCTTCCAAAGGAGGGGAGAGACAGACCACAAATGCACATGCACCAATCACACAAACTCAAATTTGGCTTAAAATGACTTATAACCCCGACGGGTTACACTGAACCCGGTCAGGCGGGTCTAGAGTTTGGCTTAAAAATAAAATGCATCAATTCAATTTTCTTGTGCACAAGTTAAGCTGCCATTTGGCTAAAGTAATTCTTGTTATACATACAAACAGTAATATTTAGATCATAATTAAAAACTGATAAATAAAAACTTCTATAAAAAATCAATTTTACAATAGTTTACTTAACTTAATTAAAAATGATATGTTAAACTATTTATTAATATATTTTAACAAAATAAGTGTCTTAAAATTTTAATATAGTACAAAATCACTAAAAACTTATTATTTAAAAAAAATTGTTTTAAAAATTACATTATTAATTTTTTTATAATTTATTTATTATTTTAATTTTGAATATATTATCATTATCAAATATTTATTAAAATTAATTTCTTGATTACCAGAAAAAAAATTCTTGAAGGATTTAAACTTATTAAAAGGACATAATAGTTCAAACCGAAATGAAATATCTAAAGTAAAAGTAAATATTTAGATTAAAATTTATATTAAATTAATAAAACATTTTGTTGACATATCATTTATCCGCGTTGGTTGGTTAATCCAAAATATTATTGGTCTTTTAAAATTAGAGTAATATTTTAAATATTAGTAGAAGTTATATGATTAATTGATTTTAAGATATTTATTTTGAAGACTAATTTTGATAGTATAATGTCTTTCAAATTATATTTTGTCTAATAGATCTATTTTATGATATTTAATATTTTTTATTAAATTTGTAGTTATTTAGTGACCTTCAGTTGCCCACTACATTGATTGGCCTAGATTTCATTGATATCTGGTTTATTTAGGTTTAATAACTAAGTCTATAAGCACTCGTGAATCATAGTTTTTGTTTTGTTTTGTTTTTTCGTTTTTGATGAATTCGTGAAACATAGTTAACTAAGAGCATTGACAAATTATTACTACTTGTAAATTTACGTTGAGATATGCAATTCATCCGAGAATTTAACTTTCCGTGCATCATCAACTTAGTTTCTTCATTAAAAGAGATTTCCAGTACCAGAACAGAGACAGTGCGTTGCTCTATATCTGGGCAAAATTAAAAATGATTGCATCTTGCTATTTAATATTTACCATCATCTGTAAGCGACTCCAAGAAAGGCTGAATTATACCCTTATTATCCTCATACGCATCTTCGATATGAGTTGAAGTACAGCATCATCGTACATTCGTCCCAGTTATTTTTAAGTCCAAAGGCAACTTTTAAGTCGTAACCCAAGATGCTCTGTCTTCTGCAAGAGGCATACGTTACCAAATGGTCTAGAGATTGAATTGAAGTTTCACCGTACCGTTACTGGCATTGGAGGTGCCTTCACCTCTATACATAATTATATATAAACATGTCAGTGGGAGAAAAAGTCCAGCTATAGAGAGTGATTACAATTTGGCTACAACCTTCCCTTTCAAGAATTTCTTCGGTTAAACATCATATCCAACCTTGTTATGGCATTAATAAGGCTTATGTCTAATTGGCGTTAGCATCGCTGTCAGCGAACTGCTAGGGTCCAATATTAAACACAAAGGCAGATTGAACGTAGCTCAGCTCAGGGAAATACTCAATTAACAGTGTCAGGGAAGTCTCTCTGGGAATCCAACATAAGCTTTCTTGCAATTTTAACCCTGCAAATGCAATAGCCCAAGAATTTTTGTATTAAAAAAAATAAAGAAACACAAACACAAACAAGTAAACCTGTAGAACTACAGATAATAAAAAATTAGTCAACTAGGACCTGCTGGCTCATGAGTATTTCCACTGCCACATTAAGATCACCATCAGCAGCTGCCAGTGCCACTTCCACCTGCGTCTGAAAGCAGCCAAAAAACAAAACTGAGCTGTAAGTTTTAATCTACATTTGATGCATATGCATTGGAATGATACCTCACCACATGTCTGAGAAAACAATTTGATGGTGACATATTTTCTTACAGATATCACTTACCAAATAACACCACAACTTATTCAACCAGATTTCATTAAAAAAATGCTACAATAATTAGGTTAAAAGGTAAATTGATCTTATTAATGAGACCAATTAGAAATAAGAGAGAAAGACCCATAAGGAGATCAAACAACGATAACCTTAAACACTTGATCTCTTAGATGAGAAGACCATTCTCAGATGTGCAAGCATAATATGCAAGGACAAATACGAAAGTTTAAAAAGTTTCAAGTCATTTTCTTGACCATTTAAAAGATATAAAAATTGATTTTTACCCTATCAAAGCCCATTGATACAAGCTTTTTTATCTCTTCTTCAGAAGCAACTGCACCCTGCATTCAAGGGGAAGAAAAATAATAAATAATAAATATCGAGATGAACCAAGCGAAAACAAGAAAACTTCAACCACTGTAATGTAAAGAGACCTGATGCTGTGGAAAACCTGCAGCTGCTGTTGCTACATTACCAGCTGAATGCCTAAATTTAATAAGAAAATTAAATTAACATAATTCATACACAGAAACACAAACTTCTTAATAATCTAATAGTAATACTAAACTATCCTATTAAAATAGAAAATATAGCAATTTCACTTACACTTATCAATCCAAGCGAGAGATACTATTCTTTGATATTAGTGATCATACTTTGTTTAGTTCCCATTTCCAATAATAATAAAAGGGGGAGACCGAGTTCATGTTGTGTAAAGTGAAGGGCATTATGTTATATAGGCCAGCCCAAAAACGACATGTTTGATATACAGGTAACCAATACAACCCGTGTTACTGGTATTGATAAATAAGTTAAATTTAAGTAAGTAGGCAATGATTAAAAATCAACCTATTTACAACTCAATGAACCCTTTTATTAATATAACTGGAATTTGACCTTTATAAAACATAAGCAGCCCATTAATGGATATTAGATTATAAAGAAATGTGAACCTTGTATGTGTATTTCTTAATTTGTAGATGTTATAAGCTTATATGCTATAAGTTAAACATATATTATGAATATATTTCAGTGTACAATAATTATGGACATATATGCTGAATTATTTATGCAGTACTTTATTTAAAATGCTTTTAATGTTATTACATATTTATACTAGAAGAAAATTTAAAATAACTTATAGTTAAAATCATATTACCCTTTAAATGTATTTTGTAATTTTAAAAAACTAAATCAATATACTGTACTTTTTAATATTAGATATTAAGTTAGACATATTTTCACTAAGACGTGTTACATGGATTAATTCAGGCTAGACAGATCAACTTGAAAACGACTGCTTATTGTTCATGTTATACAGGGAACCCATTTACAACCCAATCTCATGTAACTTGGGATCATCTTGAAAATCCACTCCAAGAAAAACACTATAAATTTCTCAGCCTGCCTAATACTCTAGGTACTATGACAGGTTCAAACTACAAAGAAAAACTCCAACTCAATTACAATTCTTTTTCTTTCCTTCTTGGCAGATGGGGGTCAGATATACAATTCTAATTTCAGAATTGAAAATTTGGAATGGAGGTTGAAGAGGATGAGTCGAGACCTAGTGGCACGCAACCATGCTATCATCAACCAAAAAGACATGCCAATTTCTTGAAAATTTATCATGATCATCAATATAGCTATTATTATCTATTGACCAAAATAAAAACTGCTCTAAGCAGCATAGTTGCACCTATTCATCTTTACAATTGACATAGAGAACCCTAGCAGGTTTCCAACATCACTTTTTGTACTACTACTAAAACCACCTTTATCTTTCTACACATTTTTCAAATAAATTACTAAAAGAAGTAAGGATACAAAAATAATTGAAAACTTTAAATTAAACATTATCTTAATTAAATTCCCATTTCCTATCTCCACTTTCCTCTTCCTTTTTTTTTCATATTCTTAAAGCCACTTTTTTTAACCACCCCACTATGCAACTTTCTACTTTTCAATTTATTTTTCACTCCTGTCTTTAATAAGAAATATAAGACCTTGGCAACAAAGGAACAAGTCTGACCAGTCCGGCCTTGGTTCCCTTGTATGATTTCCAAGTTGTGTTTATGCATTGATCACATAATCAAGTAATAGTCTAACTATCTAAGAATTATATATGGATGTCATTTACTCAAGCAAGCTTGTAGCAGACTTGTTTATGTTTAATTATCTATCAGACAATCCACGAAGACTTGACCTAGAAATTCTCCATCCTCCACGTGAAAGGAAAACAAGATTGTGGTCAGCATACTGAAACTTTACTTATAATAAGCAACCACTGTAAGTTATCAATTATGCTCAAAACTATCTCTCATACCTTCCTTCTGATAACTGTTGAGTAGTACTGAGAGTGGATGAGTCTAAAGGATGATTGGGACTGCTATTCTCCAATAGTCTAGCTTGAAGATTTGAATCTGAATTAAGAGCAGAAGCCATTTGACCTTGATCAGAACTAAGGGTCCTTCCCCTCCCCGGGAACCTACTGTCCTCAATTGACTGCAAGGTATCACATAATACAATCAAATGTCTATAAATCGAAGGTTCCAGCATATTGAGGATAATATGGACATGAATGCATAATAGAAACTTGCAATGAACAATGACTTGTATTAAAGGCAGAGATACAATTTGAGCTTTCAACTTCTCAATTCAATTTGACATAGCCCCAATTTGGTGAGTACTCAATCAAGACTGCCGCTGCTAACCACCAGGCATTTCTAGATTCAAAGCCAGCCAATACACAGCTTGAAATGGATGGACAATATATCACTCAATTGAACAGAGCCAAATCATGTTATGTAACGTTTCATATTCCCAATAATGAAGTGGACTTCAGAAGATAAGAAAAGCACATAAAATGAATTTTTTTATACGAATTGCTGATGTTAAAGCCCTACAGATGATGGATGAATTGATGAAGATACATCCGTAAGATTTAAATTTTTTTGAGTAGAAGACAAGATTAATTCAAATAAAGAATTCATCCCAGGTCAAACAATCCCAAAACTTGGCAGCTGCTTAAATCTTGAGAAAATTTCCTTCTGAAGAACAAGTAACATAATAAAAGAGATGGAACAACTAAGTTACCAAATGAGTGGCAGGAGGTAAATATAAAGCCAGACAGAAAATGACTGCATCAGAAGATCTATGTATAAGAGCACTCTTTACACCTATAATGAACACGTAATACAAACAACAATAAATTATTCATTGCATTTTTTCACATAATGTGCAAGATAACCAAGGTCACACTAACAAACTTCTACAAAATTAACTCTAGAGAAATTGACTTGATCAAAAAATCATACAAGAGCTCTTCATACACGTCATGAATGTGTATTACACAACAGTTTCATTGCATTTGTTCACATAATTAGCAAAGCAACCAAGGTCATACCAACAAACATGTACAAGATTATTTGAGAGTCCACCAGATGCACTCATAAGACAAGATGACTCACATACCTGAGCAGACACTTCCCTTTGAGGCATCAATGATGATAGGTTTCTCCAAATATTTCCAGAAAGTATTCCACTGCCCCATGAAAGTGTAAATATAAAATGTAGATTAGTAGACATCCAGTGCCACTGGTAAGGTTTAGTGTGAAAACCACAGTACCTACCTGGATGTTGAATTTTGACTTGAATGTGTAGGGATATAGCCTGAAGGATTTCCGCCAGTGCAAACAATAAATTTCGGACGTCTCACACACGATGACTGAAAGACATGAAGAAAAACATATTCACTAATTAAGGTCCACATATGACGATATATAAGCATACAATTCCATATAATGAATGTCTGGTTGATGTTTTTTCCATCTTTCTTTTTCATTTTAAAATAAAAGTAGTTACCAAGATATAATACAGAAGATATTTTTTAATATTTCAGTCAATCATAACTTGTTCAGTACATAAGTCCATTTTGTGAATGCAATTAACCCAAAAAAGGGAGAATTACAATTTAGGAACTTCAGGCAAAAACATTTTGAAATTAAAAAACATTAACCACTCTGGTGGTTAATTAAGTCAATATATGGCTAAGAATTTAACCACTCTTAGAACATTATTAAATATTAACCGCTTGAGTAGTTTATGTTGCTAAAATTTTGAGTAAATTGATATTTTGGGACTTAAAAGATTGTGATTACATTAATTTAGTCGCCCAAAGATTTTTCACATCAGTTGACTAATCAAGTGAAGCATGTGTTAGACAAACTCATTAAACACCTCAAATTTATTTTTGATAATAGAAGGAAATAAAGGAAGAGAAGTCATCAAACACTTAAGACAACAACAGGTTTTACTACTATGACCTTAAGTGTTTCAAGACTAGAGAATGAAAATGATTTGTCTCAGTCCAATCATTTAAAAAACCAATACACACACACACACACACACACTTGGCACAGTGAAAATATTGCCAGGTCCACATCAACATAAAAGTTAAAACTAATTGTAACATGGACAGACAGCAGGAGCATATAGACAGCAATCTATGATCAATGGAAAGAAACACATCTGATACGGATTTGACAGTCCCCTACACATTCAACTAAATATCATTAACTAGCAATTGCAATTTTTCCCATCTTGGTACACTACCAAAGCCAATTCCAGAAAGATACTTACAAGCCAGGAGGCTGCTTCAATGGAAGAATAAAAAGATGTCCCAGGTATGAGGAAATTAAACAAGCCATATGTATCTGAAACATTAAGCATAGCGTTATAAAACCTGAGGTGAATTACTCATTATTGGCGAAAACAGAAAATAAAACAAAGGACGCAAAAAGAATGAAATCTGACATGCAAACCCAGATAAAATGCCACAAAGGTGTCCAAGTAGTGAGACATTTGACATGAGAAGCTGGAACACTACCAACAAAAAGAATGCATACCTAAAACATAATATGCCCAATTATCATAAAAGGGAATCATCAAGATGAAATAAATATTATGAAAAACTATACTCACCACTTGGCAGGCACATTAAACAATCCAAACACACTGCAGAATATATAGAAAAGTTAGTAAATTAGAGAACCGATATAGATTCAAAATATGTAACATAGCACATCTATCAAAATGTATACTGCCTTTTCAATAAAACAAGTGAAGAAAACCATTGCAGTGTGAACTAGTAGCAAAGGGTATTAATAAAACAGTATAAATGTGATATGATTATGAACACCTAGCAGCATTCAATTCTTCCATTTTGGAGATAACATTCTCAAAATAATCATTCGCATCATTTCTTAAAACACTCTAACAATATTACTATTTCAGCATCTTGAACAGCTTCCAAAATGGGGTTTCTGCCAAATTATTGGAAAGAAAAAGGTAATTATAATTAACAAACTTAATTGTATTCTCCCAATAGTGGTGAATTCCCTGTACAGAAGCAATATTTATATAACCAACCTCCTGGATTGAGCTCCACTCAGGCTTGTCTCTATAACAATCATCGAAAATAGAACACCAGAGAAGCCTATTGCACACTCATTCATGAGGTATTCATATGGATAGAAAGGATTGTGTGCCACCAGCAGTGCTATGAAAACATGGAATATAGCATTGCTTGTAGCCAACAAAATAATGACATATAGCAAGCGAATTGAGCCCATGATCCTCTCCAACTCAGAGCCCAAGGGAACTAAAGCCATCATGTTGAAGAGAACATGAAGCAGCGAACCATGGAAAAGAATGGAGGTATAAATCCTGTAAACTGCATGAAAAAAATTTCAGAGCAGAGCAATCTGACAATCACAGAACGGATGTGACCGCTACATGAAAAACAAGATAACAACATGAGATTCAACAATATTTAAAAAGGATAATTCTCAGGTAAAGCAGCTCAAGAAGATTTCAAGCGAATTTTATAGCACCGGCTAGAATTGGATTCAATATGTCCAAGTTGAGAATATATCTCACAAAATGAATGGGTTTGCTTTTCTGCACTAAAATGTTTGTGGCTGCAATATTATTCAGGGAAAATAGCAAATAAAAATGAAGTATCACAAAGTAATGGGAAATTTATAATTTCGAATTTTGCAGATGGAAATCATACATGCATTATAAAAGACGAGCGATGGAAAGCATTAAAAAGGGAATAAAGAATGCTACTAAAAGTTGTTCTAATTTATGGATAACTGGAGGATCAGCCAATCCAAACAACTTCAAAACCACTACAAGAGCATATTGCTCCAAATATGCACTGATTAGCTGATTCTAAGCTTATCCAAACAATTAATTATATTGACTGACCAATATAATATGACTTGAAGAAAAAATATACCTTGAAACCGTGATATAACAGCAGACGGCAAGAAGCATATCTCGACAAAGGAATCATATCCAACCAAAAGACAAACCAAGTAAATTATTCCACAAACAACCACTACTGCAGAAGTGAGGAATGGAATGCTTTCCCACCATTGATTCAACCTAGTAGGCACCCCTGCCTGTATCAAGTAGGCCATTAAGATGAATTAATCGGAAATCAGAAGATCATGGGAAACAAGGAAATCTCTATCTAACCATAAGACCACAACAGTTAATAGAATTTGTGAATCCAAAAAAGAAAAACAGTGAATTATAAATTAAGCAATAAGTTGATTTCGCAACAATTTCAGGGCTTCCAAGCTTTGACACAAAGAAGTTGCTACTGTACCCTATTTTTTTCAGGGTGCCAATATCCTTGATGAGTTGCCAAAAAATTATTAATTTTTGACTTTTTGGCTTTTACAATAAATGTTTAAAGTCCACTAAGTCTAACCATCAACCAATAAATGTTTAACAACTAATCAAGTTACCAGTGGATTTGGATCCTCTTATGTTAATCACATGAGAGGATTATGTTATGAGAGAAACAACAACAACAAAAGCCATTTCCCACTAGGTGGGGGTCAGCTACATTGATCAAACGACGCCATTGTGCTCTGTCATAGACCATACTTTATGTTATGAGAGAAAAAGGCGCAAATTTTATTATGGTAGAACCCACCAGTATTTGTGTAGGATCTACTAATTTTATTTTTTATCTTTCTCTCTCGTAATATGACCCTCTCATGTTAGTGAGTAAGGATCTGATCAGTTACCGGTACCCAGGAAAAAAGTTTAGCAATCCCCTGACACAAATCATACACAAGGCAAAAGAATTGAACAATAAATGAAACATTGACAAAAGACTCTCGAGATTTCCCGTTCTTGCTGCTACTAGAAATGGAAAAATCAAGATTCTCAGCACAACTACGCTCAGTGACGGCAATTAATTAAACTCAGTTAAGCAGAGCTTTTACTAAGGTGTGTTGGCACTCATAACTGAAAACCATCGATCACAAATTCCGCACACATTTCTCGGTAAACAAACAGGGGAATTAGGGTTTAGCCACAATTGCAACGCGAAAATGAAGTTAAAAAAAAATCATTAGAAACAACACAATGATCGAAGAAATGGCAGAAATTAGAGGTAAGGGGTTCAGATCGGTAGTTTACCTCAGAAACGATGTTTGGTCTCATATTTCTGGGTCTTGGCATGCGACGAACTTCGCAGTTCTGGCTCAGTGGTATGAACTCTGACTCACAGTCACAGATTTGGTGTTTATAAATTTCAGATAACCAAATTTTGGAGGTGCTGCCTCACTTCACTTGTGAATTCTGACTCGCAGAAACTTCTGGTCCAGGTTCGAGTTTCAATGTCTCACCAACCCATACTTTGGCTGGGTCCCTCGTTCGTTGTGCTGTGCACGAATGAGGAGGATCCGATGGGCAGAGATGGACCGACGTGGGAACTGCGAGCGAGCGAGCGAATCGAGGAAGGTCGCGGGTGAATGACTCGCACGGTTTGCCACTTTCAATACCAACAATTTTAAAAAAATAATGCTCCTTAAAATTATTTTTCATAAATTATGCAAATTACTGTTATTTAATTCATTAACTATATAAATATTATACCAATTTACCTTGATTCGAGTATAAGAGGCTCAATCACCTTAAGTACTTTATTCCGAGTTCGATTCTTAAGGTGGCATGTATGGAGAAAACCCAGTTGGGAGAAGTTCTCGCTTCACGCACCTGACCGTACATCATAAGGTTAGTATTTTGCCTTTTGAGTAAGGGAATACCTTAATTAAAAAAAAACTATGTAAATAAACTAGGAATCCCCTCACATCTTTTTAAATGAATATTAACTCAATGAGTATACATATAACTTGATCTAATCGGAAAATCTACCATTGCGAGAGAGAGAGATGATACCGATGAACTGAAGTGCTTGTCGCCTTGCAGCTTTGTAAACTAAACACAACTTTGTAAACTAAACGCACTCCTTCGTTCAAGTACCTCTATCACTCCACTTTCCAAGTACCTCTATCAATTTTCAAGTTTGTTGGAATAGAATGGACCGCACCATTCACTCAATCCCTCAATGCCCTTTGACGCAAAGTTTCACCTCTTGAAGTTTTAATTGATATCTTTCAAGATGTTATTTTCAGATTAGGTAGATATAAACGCATCCACAAAAAAAGGGTATCAATAAAACACACACAACCTTATAAGAAATTTACAAACTTACTTCGAGTTGATTTGCAGAGTTTTTTACTCCAAAGTTTTTGTACTTGGTTGTGAGAAAGATGAGATACATGGATTTTGAATTTAGTTTGCAAGAGGAAGAAGTTTTTTGTGAGTGAGGCTGCACGTAAAAATAGGAGTTGTAGGATAACTGTGAGACTGCAATGTAGAAAAATTATTATTTTATTCATATTTTTAAATTTCTTTAATTTTAATAACAATTGACGAGAATGGCAAAAAAGGAAAAGTAAAAGCTTGATACCAAAACTAGGGAATCCCCTTTATTAGTAGTATTTGTTTAGATTTACATAAAGGTGCAAATCGAACTCATGATTCAGAAGAATTGATAAGAAGCTCCTCACATCTTTTAAATGAATATCAACTCAATGAGTATACATATAACTTGATCTAATCAAAAAATCTACCATTACGAGAGAGAGAGATATGATACCGATGAACTGTTTTAAATGAATATCAATTCAATGAGTATACGTATAACTTGATCTAATCAGAAAATCTACCATTGCGAGAGAGAGGGAGGGAGGGAGATGATACCGATGAACTGAAGTGCTTGTTGCCTTGCAGCTTTGTAAACTAAACACAACTTTGTAAATTAAACGCACTCCTTCGTTCAAGTACCTCTATCACTCTACTTTCCAAGTACCTTTATCAATATTCAAGTTTGTTGGAATAGAATGGACCACATCATTCGCCTAATCCCTCAATGCCCTCTGACGCAAAGTTTCACCTCTCAAAGTTTTAATTGATATATTTCAAGATGTTATTTTCAGATCAGGTAGATAGAAACGTATCTACGAAAAAAAGGTATCAATAAACCACACACAACCTTATAAGAAATTTACAAACTTACTTTGAGTTGATTTGCAGAGTTTTTTACTCCAGAGTTTTTGCACTCGGTTTGTGAGAAGAATGTGATAACATGGATTTTGAATTTAGTTTGCAAGAGGAAGAATTTTTTGTGAGTGAGGCTGCACGTAAAAATAGGAGTCGTAGGATAACTGTGAGATTACAATGTAGAAAAATTACTATTTTATTCATATTTTTAAATTTCTTTAATTTTAATAACAGTTAATGAGAATGGCAAAAAAGTAAAAGTTTAACACCAAAACTGGGGAATCCCCTTTATTAGTAGTATAGATTAACTACAAAAAATGTTAAAACTCTTGGTAATTCCAAAAATCTTCTTGCAAGCGGCACTCCACCCCCTCCCTCTGATCGCGAACTGGACATTATTAACGTGAGAAAAGAAATCCCAATAAACAATTTCGGGATAAATCCTGTAATGGTAGATAAAACAGGGGCAGAGATATAAAGGGGAAGACAATTGTTTTTAAGGGTAATTTGGTAATTTTACCCTTTAAGTTAAAAAAAATATTCTGAATGTTAAGTGACGGTGATGAACAAAAGAGAAAATTTCAATTTCCTCTTCTGTGTTGCGAGAGAGAAAAGCGATACGAGTGAGAGAGAGAGAGAGAGCGAGCGAGCGAGATTGATAGAGAGAAAGAAAGATAGAGGGAGAGAGCTTGAGATTATTACAAGAAGCTATTATCCACTTGCTTTTAGAGCATAAGGTGAGTTATTAATCTTTGAGTCATGAGAACTCTAAAATATAGTGGGTAGCTATATTTTGTGGAAATGATGACAAAATAAGGATTGATGATAATTTCTAAGGAGTGGTTAGAGAATTTGGAATTAGATTGGAGTAGAAATTTTATGGTTCTTGAAAGAACTTAGAAATCTTAGAGTCTCTGCTTAAGTTATATTAGGAAAAAGGTTATCTAGATTTATTAAAATATTTTTATTTGTGAGCAGATTCACAGGATACTACTCCACTTGCCTCCACAGGAGCTGTTGGAGATAGTTAAGACTAGTTCTTCATTTCTGTGAGTGGATAATTTACTTAGTAGCATCTTTACTATTTTATTTGAGGAAACAAACTTTTTAAGAATATTTGAATTTTTATTCAAATAAAGTTTTATTACAACGAGCGATTTAATTAAATTTAATTCCATTTTGTGTTGAGAAATTTTAAAGATTATGAAGGTTATATATAATTATTAAAGTGAAAGTTCAGCTCGATATTTAGAAATAATTTCAGATTTTATTATTGAGAATTGTTAGTTTTATATTTTGTTTTCAACATCTATTATGGGTTACATGTTAGAACACCGTTTGCCGTTAGCAAAGAGATATAACGGCCTATGTGCATATAGTTGATACAAATATATATATAGACAGATCTGACAAGGTCAGTTGTTTCAGTTTGGCTATTGGGTGAGAGAACCCTTAGCCCTTTACGTGGTTGTAGGGTGAGCGGACCTTAACCACAAAATTTGTACCGGGTGAGGCATGGCCTCTGGCTTCAGATGAACATGAGAATTGGTATGTTGGGTAGAGTTAACTCCCCAACTTGTATTATAGTTCTTTTAATGGTACCCATATGGATTGCATTATTGATGAGTAGAATTTTTAAAAGAAATTTATGTTTTATGCACAGTTTTGAGAAAATAGAGTATTTGATATAGTAGCTTTATTTATAAATTTTATTTCCATCAGTTAGTATATTCGAAAATTATTGGAAAGTTTAAATATTCGTGCTATTATTTGTTTCCCTTCCAGTTCACTTAGTTTATTACTCCCTCACTGAGTCTGTGACTCACTCCATTTTATTCTTTTCTAATTCAGATTCACAGACAGCTAAGTAGCTGGTTCCTGGGATTTGCTGTTCCCCAGGCTTATAGTCTTTTGGTATATCTCTATTATTGTTGTCGTATAGTGTTGTATTTTGACTCTAGTATTTTGCAGCTATATGGGATAGTATTATAAATTCTATTGAGTTGTATATAGTATTATTATCCTGGTTGTGTAATATTTTGTAACGCGGATTTTGATTGTATATATGTATATGTATAGCTGGTGCATGAGAAAGAATCATGCTTGTTGAAATTCTGAGATTTTACTGTTTTTCAGGTTGAGTTTAAAATTTTGATTAGTTCAGTTTTTAGGGGAAACTCTGTCGAATTTTCGGTAACCTTTTTCTAAGTTTTTTTAAAGCAGTTTTTCAGCATTCTTAGTTAGGCTTGCCAGGCTAGGCAAGTGTTAAGTTGACTTAGTCTGTGCGCTAGTTATGGTCTAAGATTGAGTCATAACAAATCCCAATAAACAATTTGGGGGATTAATACTCACTGAATTATAAAATATTCTAAGAATGATTTTTCGAGAACGACTTTTGCCCACCATTCTTACGCTTTCACTCCTTTGGTAATCACTATCTGAGGAGGCCAATCACCAAATATCCGTCCACCTCGTCTCCACCCGGTAGGTGACTTTGGTCACTGCGTCAATCATTAAAATTCGACCACTGAGCTAATTATTAAAATCCAGCCACCTACATCACTACCAATAGTTGATGGTGGTCGACAATTTCACCAACCGCACCGATTACTGAAATCTTGTTATCCCTTGTCGCCGCGACGATTAACAATAATCAACGACTTCGACCACTGCTTGCTGTCGATAGCAACTTTAGCCACCGCAACAGTCACCAAATTCCAATCACTCCTACCGTTGTTGGTAGTTGACAGTGACTAACAACTTCAATCACTATTGCTAACCACCAAAATTCGACCACCCATAGCCGGCCGACAATTGACAATCACTAACTTAAGCCAATACTAACTTGTCGATAGTTGGAGTCATTCTCATAAATATTATTTATCAACTAAACATAGTAAACATTATTCTTAAGAAAATTATTCCTAAAAGTATCATTTTTTAACATGCTAATGTTTTTTCAATATTTAAACCAAAGCCTACCCAAAAGTTTTAACAGTTTTAGCAAACTACTTTATTCGGAAAAAGATTGCTAGGAATCATCGCGCTTTCGTGTCGTGTCGAATACGACTCTCAAAGTAACGAGGCCTAGAGGGAACCGGAACAATAGCTAAAAACTATGTTCATCAACCTTCGGCCCTTCTGGAAATATACATACCACAAAAACGTATACTCTGTTTTTTTGTTTCGTAGCAAAATGTTAACTGTGCGTATGTTCACTCCATACTTTTAAAACGATTGTGATCACTTCTAGGAGTCTCTCGAGAATAACAGTACGTATGTACCACCATCAGACTAGGGAGAGCAAGAGACGAGGTGCAAAACTCACTTTCATGATGACTCTGATTTGGCTAAAAACAATTTTTACTAAAATAAATGACAAAAACGCCTCCAACCTACTGCTTTTATTGATTCACAGACGTACTTCCTTCCATGATGACTATTAATTTTCCTCCTTAGCTGCTATTCTCCACTAGTTTTCCTCTGAATCAAGAAAAAGAAAACTCCTTCCATTGGGCAAGTTTTGCACGATCTCATAATACTATTAGCTCACGACTTCAATTCATAATCAGACAACAGTTAAGCAGCAGAATAATCGTGTGCTTTAGTGACATCATCCACAACCATGAAGAAAACACATCAGGGCACCAAAGACACATTAAACTCCCGTGTCTATGTTAAAATAGACTAATAAATTAGAATTTCGGGAGAAATAGAAAATGGAGTCAAAAAACACTGAAAGGCTAATGATCTTAGAACGCAAATCAACGTCTAAGCAACAAAATTGTTCATAACATGTGAACCCACCAATAGAACAGGGACAAAAGCAACCAGCAATAGTATTACACCATGTTTGAAAATAACAACGTTTAATAAATGAAGTACATAGGCCAAAACAAAATATTTCTCATTACTAAGACTATTACTTCCACAAGCTGCTTAACGATTGGCCTTGGCGACTCTCTCTATCTCATCCTTTTTCTTGATAGCATAGCTGAAATGGAGTAGTATTTTTCAACAAAAGCCCAAAAAACCAAGAAACATAAGATCAAAGAGAAACGGAGAAGATTCAATATATTAGAAAGTACATATTCAATTATAATAACATACCTGTTGGATGAACCTTTAGCTGCATTAATAAGTTCGTCAGCCAAGCATTCAGCAATTGTCTTAATATTTCTGAAAGCAGCTTCACGTGCACCTGTTGTTAGAAGATAGATAGCCTGATTAACACGGCGAAGGGGCGAGATATCCACAGCCTGTCTCCTAACAACTCCAGCAGAGCCAATTCGAGTTGCATCTTCACGAGGACCACTTAATAAATGAAGAAAAATATAGAATTGAAGAAGTCAGATTGGATATTGTCTAGTGTAGAATTTACTAAAGAAAAATCAGAGATATAAATTTACACATAATGTGCGGAGAACATGGAAAATTAACATATTTAAGCAACAACCCCTTATAACAAGTGAATCCCACCAGAAAAATTCACATACTCCATGAAATGAAAAATATACAAAATCCTATGAAAGTTATTTAGGAGAATGATCAGATAGAGCTAATACAAAAATGCCATCATCTGGGCAATCAAACCAATAGGGAAACAATTAATCATCATTTCATTCTCCCATTCTGACAGGCAGCAGGTCTAAATCATAAAGATAAGGTAGCTGTAACTTCAAGTTTGGTTTTCTTTCCCTGAAGTAAGATTACACATTTTAAACAATAACCAATTACAAGGAGAAAAACACTCCATCATAAAAATAGACATGCATTATTATTACCCAGTGCAAATAATTTTCCCCCAAATTCCATATATTTGACTCCCCATATAATAAAATACGATGCATAATGAAATCAGATAAAGAGAATGATCAGATAGAGCTAATACCAATACGCCATCATCCAGACAATCAAACCAATAGGGAAACAAATAATCATCATTTCATTCTCCCAATTCTGACAGACAAATAAGTCTATATTTCCACAGCTGAGTTGATATAACATGCAATTATGTAAATGTTAAGAACTAAAGGCAGTTTTAACCATATCAGGCTTATCTTTTTCTCCATGGAGAACAGTCATACATGTTACTTTACAACATAAAGTAAGAAACTACCCATCACACAGAAGTCCAATGCTTTATTATCATCCTTTGGAAAGATTTTTTGTTTTCAAAGGGAAAGTATATGATCAACCATATAATTACAAGTAACAAAACAAAATGTATATAAATAAAAGCTAAGGAGAATGATCAGATAGAGCTAATACAAAAATGCCATCATTCAGGCAATCAAACCAATAGGGAAACAAATAATCATCATTTCATTCTCCCAATTCTGGCAGACAAGTGTCTGTATTTCCACCGTTGAGTTGATATAACATGCAATTATGCAAATGTTAAAAATTACAGGCAATTTTAACCATATATCAGGCTTCTTTTTCTCCCTGAAGTACAGTCAAGCATGTTACTACTTAAAGTAAGAAAAACAACCCATCACAGAAGACCGCATGCTTCATTATTGTCCTTTAAAAAGAATTTTTGTTTTCAAAGGGAAAATATTTGATCAACCATATATTTACAAGTAACAAAACAAAATGTAAATAAATAAAAGCCAAGGAGAATGATCAGATAGAGCTAATACAAAAATGCCATCATTCAGGCAATCAACCCAATAGGGAAACAAATAATCATCATTCCATTCTCCAAATCAAGACTCAATACAAATTTTTAAATTGAAACCTCATTCAAATCAATGTCTTATGTTTTTGGAGAGCTTTCTCTAACTTTTCAACTATAAATGTTGCTAATGTATGAATGCTACACAAGAGGAACATATTCTACGACCCTGTTGCATTAACAAATTGATCCCTGTTAAGTTGAGCATCCCAATCTACGGATCAACATATAAACAGTTATATATGTCCAAAATAAAAGGCACAGCCATCTAAATTTAAACCATAACAAGAAAATATGTTCCCAACATGTGCACATACCTGTTGATGACGGCATCAACAATAACTTGAATAGGATTAAGGTCAGTCAGCAAATGAATAATTTCCATAGCATGCTTGATAATCCTCACAGCCATTAGTTTCTTCCCATTGTTTCTACCGTGCATCATGAGGGAGTTGGTGAGCCTCTCAATGATAGGACACTGGGCTTTCCTGAAACGCTTGACTGAATACCTACCAGCAGTGTGAGGAACATATGTTGCATGCTTGGATGCAACCACTCCAATATAATCAGCCAGAGAGATGTCTGTAACCTGATGAGACATCAAAAAAATACAAAAGTTAAGTTTACTCAATGAAATCGCGTATGAGTACAATAACAGATTCGCAACACAGTGTGAGTAGCATTGAGAAGAGCAATGTAGACAATAAAGCAGACAACGAGATCGGATACCTGAACGTCTTCGAAGCTCCACCTGTTAAAGAGCTTGACCTCGAGCTGGGTGGGATCAGTTTCCAGAGTGACGGGTACTGTGTCAGCCATGACTAGAGGGAGAAAGAAAACCAACTTGCGCTTCCACGCAGAGGAGGCGGCTAGGCTTCTAAGCTCTCGCTCTGCAACTCAGTGGCAAATGGGAGAAACCCTAGCTTTAGGTATTTATAAAATGATTGAAACCCTAAACGATAATAAGACGAGTGTTTGTTTGGGCCCGGCCCAGTGCAATCATAAAATCTAATATCTATTATATGCATGCTGATCACGGGTTTGGGCCATTAGCAAGGTTACAATTGTGTTGTGTGAAGACTCAAGCCTATACCTATCTATGCAGCATGGTTAAAAGTTAAAACATACCGATATTTATTATGTGGTTTGATTTAGTGGTTTTGCCTTCTCTACACGGTTCTCCTCAATCCTAATTATGTCATTAACATAAGAAAATAGAAAAAAAATTATTATTTTTAATTATCGTAAAGTACTATCATTACCTGGTTCTGCGATAAGGTAAAATGAAATAAGAAAGTTTAAACGCACTTTTTTTTTATATATAAAAAAAGGTGTTTATAATCGTGATTATTAGATTGCATATAAATTTAAGTAGAAAAAAATAATTAACATAACTATGCACTATTTAGATGTACAAAAAAATTACGGAACAAGTTTATTAAACTCTACACATCTGTTACAAAAGTTAATACTCATGATAAAAATTTCACCTTTGTTGAGCATCCACTTCAGGATCCAAAATGCCAAGAGGAAAAAGTGGGAATAAATTTTCCCTTTATTTTTTTTTTGGGTATAAATTCCTTGATTTTTTATTTTAATAAAAAAATATTTTGAAATAAAAACTTTAAAATTAAGGCTTACATGGCTGAGCTTGGAGGGATTCTAACTGGGATGGAACTGGCTTGGAACGAATGTTATAGATACTTGATTGAGAGCTGCTAGGACAGGGGTACCTGCAACTGCAAATTTATTCGCAGAATCCTTCTTCTCAAAAGCAGGAATTGGTGTGTTTCTTTATCCCATACTTTGGGAACGGAATATGTGCGCGCACTGGTTACCTAAGCGAGGTCTCTCCCAACCTTTCGGTCTTCAGGTTTTGCCTCTTCCTCCTATAGATTTGAACTACCTTCTTTCTAGGTGATGCAATAGGGGTGTCCATGCGGTACAGATGAAGGCTTTGCCCCTCTCATTTACCAAATTTTTTTTCTTTCAAGTTTTAAGTCAATAAAAACAATTTTTAATATAAGTTAAATGGTATGTTATAGACAAACTTATTTAACATATATTTAGCAAATTTTTATTTTAGCAATAAAATTTATAAAATAATTAAATAACTGTTATTTGTTTAGAAACGTAACAAAATTTTAAAGAGCATAGTAAGTTTGTAACTTCTGTTTTTGGAATTTGGTATAACTTTGTAGAACATTGTAACTTCAGCCGTGGAATTGTAACGAAGTTGACAGTTTTTCATCAGTTTTTCCCTCACTTTCCATCATCTATTTTCTTATATAATAATAACTTCTGTGGTCTTTTTGATGCCTGCATCCCAAGTTATCCAGCTACATTTAGTGTAAACGTCGAGTATTTCTCAAAGCAGTCGCTAAAGGCCATCATTTTTCTCCTCTCTTTGTTTCTGTTGTTAATTAATTAAGCAGTATGGCAAAAATAATAATAATTAGGGGTTGGTGTGGCCAGTACGCACTGTATAAGTAACCATGCCAATTGACAATTGCCAATATATGGTGCAATAAAGGAGAAATTCTGAGATTCTAGAGGAGTATAAGATAAATCTCTCACTGACCCTAGTAGTGTGTTTAGATTAGCTTTTTTTAGATTCAAAATATCTTATAATCAAAATATCTTAAAGAGAGATTTTTTTAAAAAAAATTATTTTTGAGTATAAAATAATCAAAAACAAACATGCTATAGTCGGTCCAGATGATTTGACGCACTTAACACACCTGACATGTTCTGATGATCTTATTAGTGCCATTGGGCACATAAAGTATCTCTAGCAAAAAAACCAAAGGATTAACAGTTTTAGCTCAAGTCCACAAGCACAACGAGAAGTTTGTTTATATCAAAGTAACGATATAAATTTCACCCGTCACTAGCCACAGCTCAACACAGGATAATAGAGCAGGAAAAACACTTAATAGAAGTCAACAAACAAATTAATCCAAACTCATATTTCAATCTCGAAGCTTAAACTCAGAATATCAAAACTCAAGTCATAACACGAATATAATATAGATCCAGGACAACAATATATGATGCAATAACATTTGGCATCCACTAACTACCAATAAAACCCTCTAGCGCAACCTTCTTGCTTCCCTTTCAGACTCAAGTAGGGTGAGAATGTCTCCTTCTCTCACTGGTCCTTTCACGTTCCTCATTATGTGACGGTTCTGATCATCCAAAAACTTTACTCTAACCTGAGTCACCTGTCCTCTGGATCCAGTACGACCCATAACTTTGACAACAATAGCATGCTTCACCTGAGACTCCATCCTGCTCAAAAACAAGCAACAGTTACAAGATGAAAGAAAATAAGGATAGGGTAGAGTCTTTGACAACGCATCAGTGTGATGGAGAAAAATGTGGTACAATATCAGTGCCATGGCTCTTCAACTTCAAATTTCCATAGAATACATCCTAACAGCAGATGAAGACATCCAAACTAGCAGGAAAGGATAAAAACCATTCACACCAAACATACATCTAGTTCCCAGTATTTAGGTAAAAAATCAGTACCAATCCTAATTCAACTCAACAACTATCGTTGTCGCAAATTAGCCTTGAAAAGATTATCAGTCATTAAGTGCATACAAGGAAAAGGGAAACTTTGTTAGACCATAACATCAATAAAGCTCAGTGTTCTTGAAGAAAAAAATACTAATATGGTTCAACAGCTATGTGCAAATAAAAATCCTGATTGATTTCTTAACAAATTGTATGGTAGTTTCATATTGTAAATATAATAATGTCAAGATCTATAGAACATACTTTCAAGATTATGATTCATGATATTTAAAACAATCTATTGTTGCAAATGTTCCACATGATATAACCAAGACCAATTTCTCTTGTTGGAAGAGGACCAAGTGATTGTTCAATTCAAAATATGATCCACCACCAAATAGCTGATGGTGAAGAGTATACATGACTTCACAAAGTCAAAATTACAAATGAAGTATTAAGGAACACATTCTAAATGGCAAAAGGTATGCTAAGTTGCTAATAACATGATTAAAGATGTTAGATGCAGCAAAGGTCCTCTGGACAAAATACAAAGGGTCAATATATATTGGAGCAACCTGTTAATCCATAACAGCATATTATTTGTTAAACCACTCAGGCCTCCACTACTTTACCCAACAAGCCACAAACTCCTCAATAAACTCTCCCAAGCTTCAAAATCTTCATATTGCAAGATTTAATCAAATCTTTGTTATGGTTGTGTGAGCCAATGCTATTGGATCAGATACTAACAACCAGTGAGTCAAAAAAGAGAAAGAAAAAAAAAAGGTTTCATATTTCAAATTCAGCTACAGCTATACGACCCAAATCAGGAGCAAGCTCAACAGGATCACAACAACCACCATAAATTTGATGCCACCTAAAAACAGCAGCCATTTCACAATAACCTCAGTGAGAGACATCCAAATCAGATTTTTTTTTAAAAAAAAACAATTTTTAAGGAAAAATTAAAACGATGGAGCAATACATCGGCCAATAAGCATGCTCAACAAACAAGGAAAACATTATGAACGTTACAATTACACGCTGCAAGAACAGTTAAAAGAAAAACAATGAATCAAAGAACATGGACCAATGATGCATCTGAAATGAACAAAAAATCACAGGAGACAGGAACCTGAGCCGATCAAAACGAATGGAGAGAGAGAGAGGGCTTAACGGCTGCTTCTCTTCTTCGCCCGTAAACGATTATTGAGGGAATAAACCCTAGTTCTTCAGAAGATTTATAACGACGTGATTCACGAAATGACGATTTTACCCACCAATGTTTTTGGTTCATTTTCTTTTTTGTTTTTGGCGAAAAAGTTCTCGGTATGTTTAATTTACTCTTACTTAATAGCGTGGGTGGGTTTTGTGAAGCCCATCAAATAAGGTCCATTTTGCTTATTTATATTCGGTCCAAAATTGAGCTACAATAGTACAAAGCTTTGGGTTTTGTAGTTTTAATTTTTTTTTAATTATAAAGGAGGTGCAATTGGTATAAAAATGGAGGAAAGTATGTTAAAGTGGAGGCAAAGTGATGTCTGTGAGATATAAATTTAGAATCAAATGGTTTCTGAAAAAATTTGATGCCACTTAATCTATGACTCTTGGAGTGTGACTATATATTTTATTAAATAGCATAAAGGACTGGTTTTTAAAATCTAGTTGAAGAAATGAATTTGCAGTTCTTAAATGATATTTGTTGTGTCTAATTTTTATGCAGTACAGTGTTTAGTTATATTTTTTTTTTGTATTTTGAAAAGCATCCACGTTGAATGATTGAAGAAACAATTTTTTGGACATTGAGTTTTTAGCAAAACATTATTCTCAATGACGATATATTTCGATCTCCTCATCAAGATGTTCAATAACACCGTGTGCTATATAACGGATTAAATTTGAAAAAAATAACAATGTCAGATATAATATAAAATTGTCTTTCAGAGACTTCTTCATACAAATAAAAGTAATTATTACAATTTTTGAAGGTTACATTTTTAAATAATTTGTTCCATCTTATTAATTAATTTATTGAATGTTTATATTCACTTCAATTTGTTCTAAATTTATTTTATATAAACCTGTCAAGTCAGTCTAATCGAGTCAAAACATTGAATCGAATCAGACTAATTAAATTTGATTTTATAATTCATTGGTCTAATAAAAAAAATTATCAGGTCATTTTATATTTCATTAGTCATCCACGTCCACTTCCTTTTATTGGGCCGGTCTGCAAAAAAATGTCATACTCAAATTGACAAGTCTATTTCAATATCCAAATTATCATTGTAAAGACGTGAAAAAGAATAAAATAGAAATAAATTAACATATTAAAATTAAAATTGATAAAATTAAAATTTAAAAGAAGAAATTAGAAAATTAATTGATCAAATTAGAAATTAAAAAATATATTTGTTTATTAAAAATATACTCTTCTCTATAGAAAAAACAAAAAAGCCAAACTCAATAGGTAGATTGAACAACTTAAGGGCTAGAGTTTAGAAGTTAGAAGTTAGAACCACAATCAGAAGCGCTGGTATAAAGTGACCCCACAGTGAACAGCACAATCGGTGTCGGTTCCCACACACACACACACACACTCTTTTTAGACTCTTACCGTTTGCTTTGCTTGTGTGTCTCTGAGTGTTTTGCTTTGCTGTACTTGGCACAGCTCCGCATGGAGCTCTCATCCTCTCCAACTTCACTTCGGGTTCCTGCTATAATTCCCAGCTGGAACTCCTCGTACTGTATCTGTATGAACATGCCCACTAAGGCCACGCCCAAAGCTTGTAATTTGTTGCTAGGATTTCCCAGACAGCTGCATTCGGTTGGGCTATATGATCACAGATGCTGCTCTAAGCCTATTTCAAAGAGACACCAGAGACCCAATTCCATCAGGGTGTGTTTCTTTCCTCTTTATTTTAGAACTTTTCTTTCGCCTATCTGTGTTTTGGTGGGAAATTTTCATGACAAATGGAGAATGACTAGGGAGGAAGTTTTTCAGATTACTGCTTCCCATGCAACTTTAGGGGAAATGGGGTGTTTTTCATCTATAAAATAATACCATTTCCTTTGAACGGGCTCCACTCCCTGGTGTTCATGATAATATCTCAGTTTGCTTGTACAGAAACCAGTGGCTGTGACTGATTTTGGCCTGTGACAAGAGTTATAATACTGGCCCAAATATCTTTTTATTCCTCTTTTTGTTTTTGCAATCCTTTTCATTTAGTGAATGTGCAACTTGAACCTGTTCTTTTTTAATTGAATGTAACTAGGTCTGGAATTGCTTTAATTACACCTTCGATTTTGCATATTACATGTCCATTGTACACACTCACAGAGACAAACATATATGGACAATATGGTGTTTAGTTAAATCTATAAAAAAATTCTAGGCTCTCTTACCATAATTATTAATTAATTATTGATTACACAGAAGTTTAGCATTGAAGTTTGAACACGGGCACTGAATATTTAGCATTTACAGCGCTAAAATATTATACTAAATCTGATAGTAAGAGGGCACAGTCACGATTCACGAAGATAATGTTGATGGTGGGAGGCTAGTGGTTGAGTGGGTAATAAGATCAATATAGCGGTAATATGACTAATATAGGACTGTAGCAATGAAAACTGAATGATGTCATTGACATGGCAAAGATGATGAGCAATTGAGCATTGACATTGACCATGGTAAAATATGTTGGATGGGGGAAAGATAAATACCATTATAATTTGGTGTTGGAAATAATTATGTGAGTTACTCATGATGGTGAAATAGTGGTTTGGGAAGTGTGTTGGTAGACTGGTGCAATGACAATATCAACGGTCAAAGGTGACAGTAATAACATGCTAAGAATGGTAGTGAAGTGGTCCAGTTGGTACTAGCAGCAGTAGAGTGGTGGCAGTCAGTAGCATGGCACAGTGAGGTAGCAAATAAAGAGGTTATGAAGATAAACTGATAAATGATGAGGAGACAGTAATAGTGTTAGTGGATTGCAATTGTCACATTGTCAATTAGAGACGAGTTACTAAATATCTTCAGTGATATTTTGTGATTATTTTAGAAGAAATTGCATCTAATGCACTTGAATAATTGAGCGCAGAAAGTTTCACATTTAGCACTAATTGCAGTCGTTGAACATGCCCTTAGTTACTTCAATTTTGTTAATACTGAATTTATTTTGGTTAAAAAAAAATGAACCCCACCCTTGGTTTTGATATATGAGATTTGAGTCTGTTTTATCATTTTAAAGTGAAATGAATGGTGCCAGGCCTGCACCCAAGTTGGAGCTGCTGGATCTGATCGTCCAATTGCAGACAGAGTTTCAGATTTCAAAGATGCATGTTGGAGATTTTTAAGGCCGCATACTATACGCGGTACAACACTAGGTTCTGTGTGAGTAACTTTTCAACTTGTTAGCAATGCATTTTTTTATCTCAATTCAAGTGTACTATACTGAAGTTCAGTTTACTCTTTGTTTTTACAGTGCTTTGGTGGCAAGAGCGTTGATTGAAAACTCAAATCTGATAAAGTGGTCTCTTTTGATCAAAGCATTATCTGGTCTTTTTGCCCTGATATGTGGGAATGGTTATATAGTTGGCATCAATCAAATCTATGACATTAGTATCGACAAGTATGATGCAGATTACAGACATATACAGAATTCTCGTTGCTTGCCCTCTCCCCTCTCTCTCTCTCTCTGCCTTTGCACATTCCTTGCTGAGTTTTGAGATATTATTTTTGTCTTGTGTTTAACTATACGATTGTTTTATTTTGACTTTCTTTTCCCTGGATCTGAATTCATTCCTGTTATTAGTTAAATTTCTACCTAAATAAATGCATATAGGACCATTCATCTAAGTTAGCTTTATATTCATTTTCAGGGTAAACAAACCTTATTTACCTATAGCTGCAGGAGATCTTTCAGTCCAATCTGCGTGGTTCTTGGTTATATTTTTTGCTGTCGCTGGCCTGTTGATCGTTGGATTGAACTTTGGGCCCTTTATTTTTTCTCTTTACACACTTGGCCTTTTTCTTGGTACCATCTACTCTGTTCCTCCATTTAGAATGAAACGTTTTCCTGTTGCAGCATTTCTTATTATTGCCACGGTACAGTTTATCCTCCTTTTCTCCCAATCTTGTCAGTACTAAACACCAGTTTGTCAATTTCTATTGGAACATAAATTAGTTACTACAGGGATTACTTTTCTTTCAGATGAATTTTATTGGTTATTTGAATTTGAATTTGAAGTATCTGTTCATATGGTTGAACATTGACAAAAGAGGCATATACAGGTACGAGGTTTTCTACTTAACTTTGGTGTGTACTATGCCACTAGAGCTGCCCTTGGACTTGCATTTGAGTGGAGGTCAGTTTTGGTTTATCATTTGTTGCTTCATATTTGTAATTGGTTAAGGTGAACAACTGGGCCCATAGGTTCCTGATGTTCAAACAGAGGCTCCATGAAGTCCACACTAACTATGAATGTATGATGTTCCAACCAAGAAGATAATAGAATTGAAAGAAGAAACTATATCTAAGGTAGACTTGCGTAGAAAGAGGGCACCAACTGTGACTAATTCCACCTTTAAATGGTTGAGTCAGTCAATTCTGCTTTTCAAGTAAAATTGTGCTTCCCCAGTATAATGAGGCCTATAATGATGTTAACTTCTCATCCAATATTGTTTGAGTGCCCAACTTATATTTTGAGAACTTATCATATGTTTGTTTTTGTACCTCTACCTGCAGCTCACCTGTGGTTTTCATCACTACCTTTGTAACATTGTTTGCATTAGTAATTGCTATAACAAAAGATCTTCCGGATGTTGAGGGGGATCGCAAGTAAGTTTTGGGATCAAGTTACATAAGTTCTGCAGGTTCATTAATCCTATTTATCTGAGCTGCTGATACTTGACTTCTATTTCATTATATGTACATTTATGTACATATATATGCATAAAGCATAATCTGCTTCTGTGGTTCTATTTTGCACTGTATCTAATATGGACTTGCACGTAATAACTAACTTCAGGTATCAGATATCAACCTTTGCTACAAAACTAGGAGTTCGGAACATTGCTTTCCTTGGTTCTGGAATCTTGCTGATGAATTATATTGTTTCCATATTGGCAGCAATTTATATGCCACAGGTGATATAAACTCCGCAGATCTGCCAATCAGTTACATGAAATTCTATATATTGTCTTACATGAAACGAAACCTTATGTAAGTTCTGGCACATGTTTACAGGCTTTCAGGCGTTGGTTACTGATACCTGCACATTTGATTTTTGCTTTAGGCTTGATTTTCCAGGTTTGTTTATTGGATTAATAACTGTTATGACTGTCATTCTGTTTTAGGTTGATTTTCATACATATTTCATATTATTTTTTTATTTGATCCTCTAGCATTTGCTTCCCCTCCTCCTTTTCATCCAATTACTCTGAACAGAATATGCTTTTTTACTTATTTTATTTTATTAAATATCTGTTTAGAGAAAGTGGCTACTGAGTTCTGTGTTGTCTGGAAACTGAATAGAGAAGATGAGTTCCAAGGGACATGCTTTTTATCTTGGCAAGGTTGTTTGATTTATTAGGGTAAATGCCCATTGAGTTATTTGGTCTATGTTCTGGCCCTGTGTAGACTGTAGATATTAGATATTAGTTGGCTTCCCAGTGCCCACTTTCTTTTTCAACAGTGCAAACACAAACTCGTTCATAGACAAGGAATATAAGAGAGAAAAATCCTCAGAACTCTTCCCTCTCTCATGTAATATTATAGCTTTACCTGTTTTCAACTTTGTAATGTTGGATGGAATAAGATAAGACATATCTTAGTGTGATCAAGACATCAAGTCCTTAATGATATCACCGGCACTATAAAATGTAGTATTGTGCCCCTATATTATTGTTGAGATTATGGAGCTGGTATGCTGATTAGAGTGCACTGCCTTTTGGTCTATCATACTTGGTATCTAGGCTTACTGAGCCCTAAATGTTATCAGGAAAATACAAGTCTAGTGCTTTCTCGCCTTTCTCTCTCTGTCTTTTTTATAAATAAAAAAAAAATGCACACAAAAAGTTATGAAATTGTTAAATGGCCATAACATTTATTCTTATATTTCAGGCACGAGTATTAGAACAAGCAAATTATACCAAGGTAAATATATTACCTCCTTCTGCATGAAAATAATGTAGTAACTCTTTCACTGTTTTCATTATATTTGTTTCAATATCTACAAGAATAAACTAGTACAGAAGGGGGAAAAAACTCAGAAGTTGGACCTTGATTTTCATCTTTTGTAACATAAAAACTTCAGGTGATATTGATCAGTTCAGCTATGCAGTAGCATAAACCTCATGTCACAGTAGTCAATTTTCTAGTTCCATATCAACTTTTTGGTTGGTTAAATTTTCACGGTATGGCACTAAAAGAATAGGTCAATTGATACAAATATCGTGCAAATTAGTTTTATTATATTTTAGATCAGGATGATGTTATGTGGACTGTTTTGCTTGGTCATGGTAGTCCCACTTTTTTGGGTCGAGGCCAAAATTTTGTCAATCAATACTTAACTACTCTAGGTGGAAAAAGATTGACCATTTTAATTAGAAATATTTAGAGAGCCACATCGCCGATCTAATCATTAGGATTCAAACTTCGTTTTTACATTTTTTTTCTATAAAGCTTTGTAGACACCATCTTTACTGGTCTAAGTGGGGAACTCTTCTTCTCTTGTCGCTTTCTTGTTCTCCCTATTTCTTAAGCTGCTTTTAAAATGTCTGACTGCATGCTGCAGGAAGCAATTTCAGGGTTCTATCGATTCATATGGAATCTGTTCTATGCTGAGTATGCCATATTTCCTTTCATCTAGCTAACCAGGCTTCATTTTTCTTGGAAGAGATGCACACATTCGTAGGTAGAGTCTAATCTTCTTGGTCGTGTGAACTAGTAAACAAGTAATTTTTGTTTTAGTGAGTATTGTTGTATATAATGTATAACAGCATTTCCTTGTAATTAGATATAATATTCATGGAATGGGGGAACCTCCCCTCTCCTCAACTCTTTTATGTACCCAAAAAAAAAGATATAATACCCATGAGAACTGTATGCTAGGGGCGGATTTCATGATGATGCATGTCAACGGACAAAGTTTTTTATGCACTTTTTTAAATACCTAGGCATGGTATTAACGAGCTATTCTTTGTTGATAATTTTTAAACAGGATGGTTATTTTTTTTAGCAATTATCAATACAAAATTGTATATGTTACAAACAAGCATGGAGGTGTAAATAAAAACAGAGAATATTAAAGTAGCATTATTCATTTTACAATGGAAATTTTGAGAACGAGCCTGCTACGCTACCAATCACTGTAGCAGTTTTGCATATGGAATGTGCCTGCTATTCTACCGATCACTGTAACTTCCTTTTTCATTAAACGTATTCTTCATCCGTTCTCTTCTTTTCTCTTTTCTTGGATAGAACTCTTTTTATTATTTTTTACTATTTTCACTTTTACGCATTGTCAAACTACTGCATATTTGTATTTTTCCATACACTTCCGTCACCCATAATTCCACTCCGCAAAATCAGGTACTTATTAATTTATTATGTTTTGCACTTATCACAATCCAATCAGTTATTTCTTGGTAGATTATAGAGATTAAAAATGCTCACGAAACATTTATGGCATTGGTAAACAGTTAATTTAAGTCCGCCTCTCCACTTATTTCATCATCTTGTTTATCTCCCCCTCATATTATCATGAGATGAATAGACTACAATACTTTCAAGGATGGTACAAAAGTGGTCAGCAACTCCCACAAAAAGTTGCCACATAACTATCCTTCATATCATTAATGATTTACAAATTGCTATTATTTCAATTTAAATTGGATGTAAGAAGAACTCTATCAGACTCTTTCTTCTCATTTGGAAGTAGAACATGAAATTCTTCTGTTTCTCATTCACATAAGACCTACAAAAACTACAAGGGTAAAAGGATGACATCAAAAGTATTGCAAAAGAATGCCTATTTCGTTTTCTCTACCCCAAGGTCCCAAACAGAAGTAACAAATGCCCTTAAGTATTGTTAGTTCATAAACTAGCTGCTTCAGACGCTACCACTTTGTGAATGATTTGATCAACTGAAGGGATTGAACTTAGTAACATTTGGGCTGAAGCGAGACAGTGGTGGGATCCCGGGAGATGGAGCAGTTGTTCTTGTCCTTGGAGACAAATTTTGATACTCCAATATTCGAAACTGAAGCTCTGGAGGGTAGTCTCTCATGCAACCTATCCGTGGACCAGCGCCTGTTGTCCATCTGGTAGTTAAGTGATAGGCCAACTGATATGACTTCATTCCTTTGTGTGAATCTATCCTCTTTATTATTTTTTCTTTTGGAATAGGATTTTTATCTTCTTCCTCTTGGTCTTCAACAAACAAGTTTGATTTGGATACCATGAAATCCTCCTCATCAATAAATGATTCTTCTGCTGTCTCATAACCACATTCTGATATTGAATCTGGAGAAGGAAAATGGCAACTTGGCGGATGTGCTTGCTCTCCAAAAATGTCAGACACGTTGCCTCTTTTTGGTATTTCTAATCTGGCTATTTTGAATCCCAGTCCTCTGGACAATCTTGACAAGGGTGGATGAGAATTTGACTCAGCATTAGAATCCTCATTTCTCAAGTCAGGTAGCTCTTCGGATAATGTGCTGGAACTTTTGGTTTCAATGTTTTCAGGTAACTTTGCCTCTGAAGGATTGCCTCGGGAGAGAAGATCCGTGTTCATTTTGGCTATATCTTCATCTTCATCTTCCCTTGGGTTTTTCTGGATATAATGAAAATGAAGATTAGCATTCCAGAAAAAAACGGGGGAAAATTTTTTCTGCTGACAGCTCAAGCCAATTTTTTATGCATGATGATGACATGGCTAATAGTTAGCAGCTCTCTGTAACTCTGTGTCCTAAGTAAACTAGTGTGGGATAATAATATTGTATGAGATGGATTTATGTTAATCTATCTGTGAATGAAACTCTGCATTAGATTGACAGATTCTATCTTCTATTGAAGCAGTGCTTTGATATTTTACCTTCACATCTGTAAGATTCACATTATGCTCCTTAAGAAATGACATGAATTCCTGGAAATTTTCTTCTGTTGGGAGATAATGCCCACTGTGAGGCCAAACTGCCTTTGGAGTTGAAGAAGACTACTGTCAGTATGCCAAACAAAGGCAAATGGAAAGCAAGGGAATACAATTGTATTAATCTATTATGGAAATCTTGGGTTTATTAATTCCTTTTCATACCTTAAGAACACCATCTTCCACCACTAATCTACCAGCAGACAATGTGGCTCCACCTGCCAAGAAGCTTGAATGTTGAAATGTACCCTTGTTCTTCTGCGCAACATACAAAGTCTTGGATGTGCTAAGTACAAAAATCCACTTAGCATCTCCTGTTGTTTCGATAGTTTTCCCACTCTGCTTGTAGAAGAGTCGCCCATTCTCAACAAATACTTCATAAACCTCTCTTTCCACCTGCAAAAGAAACAACTGTTAAAATTGCTTTGATATGTTGCTTGACAGTTAAGCTATCTATGCTCTGGGATTTTTACTAACAATAAATTTTGGCCTTCTCATAAATTAGTATTTGATCAACAATCCCTCTCCCACCTCTGTTGAGGGTAAGATAAGGTTGATATTTCTGGATGAAAAAGTTAAAAGAGAATTAAAAGGAACAAGAAAACTCACTGGACCCAGATACTTGATGCACTGCTGCTGAAGCTTTGATCTAAGACATCTTTCATGACTGACTTCCTTGCCTTCCCCAATATCAAGCCTACACTTAAAGAACATTGATAAATATCCATTAGTTTGATGGAAAGTTAGCTGTCAAATAGAAACAGAATTCTTTATTGTGCTTTCAATCTTACCAATAGAAGAAAGGTTGATTGCTGTCACAGTGCAGCCATTTGACATAATAAAATTGAAGATTATGGCCATAGCGATGCCGAGGGTCAATCTGTTCAAATTGATAACCAGTTAAAGAAACTAGCAGTTTAATTTAAACTGTATCACTTTAACTATGAGACTTACTGCCTCTAGCCAGTGCTGCAAAGCAAGTTTACGAGCCTTCTCATCCTTAGATAGACCCTTTCCAACCTATCAAATCAAAATAAATAAATAAAAACGAAAAACCAGTCTTTGAAGTTTAAAGTTTAAACCACAAGAATAACATGTTATAGTACAAGTCACATGAGATAGAACTTACCTTGGCAGCTCTCTTTCTCGCCCTTGACCAACGTGAAAGGGCAGTCTCCGGCTTCTCAATGTCAAAAAATGATATAGAACTCCGCTTTAGTTCAGCAAAATCCAAAACCTTCCACCTAAGAGTTTTATATGAATTTTAATTTAGTGACATACACAAGAATATGAACACCAAGGTAGATGTTTGATAAGGATTAAACAGGAACGAGAGATATAAAACCCTTTTTTCCTTCCCTTTTTCACCTTTACTTAGAATTTTCCTGTTAATTGAATTTTTATGAGATCATTCAAAGTAAAGACTACTAAATCTGAAGTGTAACAATTACTTCCATACCAAAGATGACTAGTTGTTTTTAAATGGTAGAGGACTAACTAAGCATATAAAATGGATAAATTTTTACATAAATTCCAATTTTTTGTTTACAGTATTAGAAAACTAACCATCTATGCTCTGCAAGAACTGCACAATCTGCTAGTTGCCTCCTTGTTCGGAAACTTTTGTAAACTTTCTGCAACTTCAGTGCAGCTTGGTCCCTTTGACTCCGTGGCTCTGGCAATGGCGAATGGAAGTTCTTCTCAGACAAGTTACTATATGATCTTGACAAATGATCATAAGTGTCTCTATTCTTTGCGCTAACTGGTTTACCAAGGAAGTCATTCTCCATGTCTGCTGTAGGAGATCTAAAAGAGAGTATGGTTTCCAACTCCCGCCCATTAAAGCTAAGTGAGCCTTCAAATATCATCTTCCCTGCACAGTACATGATTTCTTTATGGCAAGTTATTAGTCACTGATCAGAAAGGATGCCTTATATCTTCATGCCCGAAGTTGATATATCTCAGGAGAATATAAAATATATCTTCAAATAATCAACAAGACTTATGGGGTTCAGCTAGGAAGCACATATACTTCAAAATGTCTATTATACCGGTATCGGATATGTACCCATATCGGATATAGTATTGTATCGGATACTCCTCAGACATCATCGGATACTGTTAACCTACATCCTATAATTTTTAACTTTTAATATTTAATTTTTTGTGCTAATACAAGTGAAATATCATAAGAATTTGATAAATACTAATCTTCTATTGTGTATACAATAATTAATGTTGAAAAGAAAAACTTTTATCTTCACTTTTTGATGATTTACAAGATGATATATATATATATATATATGTTATGTTGTATCTTACTGTATCCATATGTTAATTTAAATACCATATTACTGTTGAAAATTAAACTTGATTTTGGCCCATTTGATATTTGGGCCTTAATTGTCTAAATAAGGGTCCATATTCTAGAAAGAAGTTCTAGATAATTCTAGCTTAGAAATCCTAGTAGTTTATTGAAAAATCTAGAAACTAGTAGTATGTTGATATTTGTATGGAGATCTCTAGAAGATAATTTGTAACCATTAGATTAAAATGTGTTGGCAAAATCTTAACCATTGGTTAAGGAGGTGCCACTAGTATAAATAGGGGTCATGGTTATGAGTTTGAATCAAGCCAAAAATACAAAGCATTCCCTCCTTAAGAAAGAATAACCTTCTCTCAAGTATTCTCTCCTCTTCCCTTCCCCTCAAAATTTCCTAAAACCCCTTCTCATTTCCAACAAAGTGGTATCAGAGCTTAGGTTCTGATCCAAAATCCCTCAATAGTCATGGCAAGCAATGGCACGGCATCCTTCCAAGTCCCACTTCTAAAGGGGAGCACCTACGATAATTGGAGTATCAAAATGAAGGCTCTTCTTGGAGCACATGATGTTTGGGAGATCGTTGAGAAAGGCTATAAGGAGTCACAAGATGAGGCTTCACTATCTCAAGCACAAAAAGAAATTTTGAAGGATTCAAGAAAGAGAGACAAAAAAGCTCTCTTCCTCATCTACCAAGCATTGGATGAAGATGAGTTCGAGAAGATTTCCAATGCAACATCCGCTAAGGAGGCATGGGAGAAGCTTCAAACCTGTTGCAAAGGAGAAGACAAAGTAAAGAAGGTGCGTCTCCAAACTCTAAGAGGTGAGTTTGAATCCTTACATATGAAAGAGTCTGAGTCCATTTCCGATTATTTTTCAAGAATTCTGTTGTTTCAAATCAAGCGAAAGAAATGGTGAAGTTAGAAGATGTAAGGATTATGGAGAAAATACTACGTTCTTTGGATCCAAAATTCGAACATATTGTTGTGACAATTGAGGAAACCAAAGATTTGGAGGCTATGACGATCGAACAACTTCAAGGATCATTGCAAGCTTATGAAGAGAAGCACAAAAAGAAGCAAGAAATAATCGAGAAACTCTTCAAAATACAACTAAAAGAAAAGGAAGAAAGTCATGGAAATGAGAGAGGCCAACGAGGTCGAGGTAGAGGCCGAGGTCGAGGACGAGGACAGTTCGGACGTCACAATAATGGACGGGGTTCAAAATTCATCAACAATAGTTACGAGAAAGGAGAAAGTTCAACAAGAGGACGTGGAAGAGGACACTCAGGCACAAGGTATGATAAATCTCAAACTCGATGCTATAAGCTAGCCAGTTTGGCCACTACGCTTGAGAATGTAGATTTTCAAGAATAGAGTGGGGAGGAAACCAATTATGTGGAGGAGAAGGATGAGAAGTTTGAAAGCAGTCTTTAGCACGTGGAGGCAATGAAGGAAGCCAAGAAAACACATGGTACCTTGACACGGCGCGGCAACCATATGTGCGGAAAAAGAAGCATGTTCGTGGATCTTGATGAATCGAGTAAGTAAGCAATGTCTCGTTGGTGACGAGTCCAAGATTCCAGTGAAAGGAAAAGGTAAGATCCTAATCCGCATGAAAGATGGAAAACATGAATTTATCTCAAATGTCTACTATGTCCCAAATATGAAGAACAATATTTTGAGTTTGGGACAACTTTTAGAAAAGGGCTATGATATTCACATGAAAGATTCCAGTCTCTCCATTAGAGATGGGAAAAATAATCTCATAACCAAGGTACCGATGTCAAGAAATAGGATGTTCCTATTGAATATCCAAAATGATGTAGCAAGATGTCTCAAAGCTTGCTACAACGATGAATCTTGGCTTTGGCATCTTCGTTTTGGGCACTTAAACTTTGGAGGCTTAAGTTTGCTGTCGAAGCAAAAGATGGTGAGAGGCCTACCTTCTATCAGCCACCCCGATCAACTTTGTGAAGGATGTTTACTTGGAAAACAATTCAAAATGAGTTTTCCAAAGGAGTCAAACTCAAGAGCCAAGAAGCCGCTCGAGCTCATACATGCTGACGTCTGTGGGCCAATTAAGCCAAGCTCACTTGGTAAAAATAATTACTTTATCCTTTTCATTGATGACTTTTCAAGAAAAACATGGGTATATTTCTTGAAACAGAAATCAGAAGTTTTCACTGCCTTCAAGAAGTTCAAAGCTAAAGTAGAGAAAGAAAGTGGTCGGAAGATCAAAGCCATGAGGACTGATCGAGGTGGAGAATTCACTTCTAAAGAGTTCCGAGAGTTACGTGAAGAGAATGGAATCAGGCGACCCTCGACGGTTCCAAGATCCCCCAACAAAACGGTGTGGCAGAAAGAAAAATCGAACAATCCTTGATATGACTCAAGCATGCTCAAAAGCAAGAACCTTCCAAAAGAATTTTGGGCGAATGGCGTGTGCGGTCTATCTATCAATCGATCTCCAACAAGAAGTGTGTTGGGAAAGACACCACAAGAAGCATGGAGTGGAAGAAAGCACGGTATCTCACACTTGAGAGTTTTTGAGCGTAGCCCACGTCCGTATCCCGTGATGAGAAAGAACCAAACTTGGCGACAAGAGTGAGAGATTCATCTTCATCGGTTATGACTCAAGCTCAAAAGGCTACAAGTTGTATAACCCAAACAACAACAAGATTAAAGTTAGCCGAGAGATGTCATCTTTGATGAAGAAGGACAATGGGACTTTGGAGCTCGTGAAAAGGAATACAATTTCTTTCCTCTGAGTTTGAAGAAGAACAAACATCTAGAGAAGCTCAACAAGAGATCTCCTCACCAACATCAACCACTTCGGAAGACACTGGAGTGAGCGAGGATGTGACGCGTTATAGAAGTCTTGAGATCTCTTTGATAAAGCGAGGCGTTACCACCACGAAACCTTCAAGACTTTTATGAGAAAATTGAGAGAATGGACAACCCCTCACCTATTACTCGTCTCTTTGCAAGCGTGAACTGTGAACTTTGAAGAAGCTACGCAAGATAAAAGATGGAGAGATGCTATGGATGAAGAAATTAAAGCTATCGAGAAGAGCGACACGTAGAACTCGTCTCCTTCCAAAAGGGCATAAGGCTATCGGTGTCAAGTGGGTGTACAAGACAAAGAAGAATGCTAAGGGAGAAATTGAAAGACATAAGGCAAGACTAGTCGCAAAAGGCTATAGTCAAAAAGCTGGGATCGATTATGATGAGGTGTTTGCTCCGGTTGCCCGTCTGGAGACCATAAGACTGATAATCTCTTTAGCAGCTCAACACAAGTGGAGAATTCACCAGATGGACGTGAAGTCGGCTTTTTTGAATGGAGTCCTCGAAGAAGAAGTGTACATCGAGCAACCTTTGGGATACAAGGTGAAAGGACAACAAGACAAAGTTCTCAAGTTGAAGAAGGCACTTTATGGGTTGAAGCAAGCGCCAAGAGCATGGAACAGTCGGATTGATAAGTACTTCCAAGAAAACGGGTTCATCAAATGTCCACATGAGCACGCTCTTTATGTCAAAATTAAAGAAGGAGACATTTTGATAGTGTGCTTATATGTGGATGATATCCGATCTTCACGGCAACAACCCAAGACTATTTGAAGAGTTCAAGAAGATAATGACCAATGAATTTGAGATGACAGATATCGGACAAATGGCATACTACCTTGGCATTGAAGTTAAGCAAAATGATGATGGAATCTTCATCTCACAAGAATCATACACAAAAGATATCCTCAAGAAGTTCAACATGGACAATTGCAAGCCAATAAGTACACCAATGGATTATAGAGTCAAGTTGTCAAAGCAAGAAGATGGAGAAAGAGTAGATCCAACATTCTTCAAGAGCTTAGTTGGAAGCTTGCGGTACTTGACATACCTGAGCCCGACATTCTCTATGCGGAGTTGGAGTCGTGAGTCGATACATGGAGAATCCAACATCCTCTCACTTGAAGGTTGCAAAGAGAATTCTACGCTACCTTAAAGGTACGGTTAACTTTGGCTTATACTATTCTTTTTCTAATGATTACAAGCTCGTTGGATATAGCGACAACGATTGGGGAGGAGATATAGATGATCGAAAGAGCACCACTGGGTTTGTGTTCTACTTGGGAGACACTGCTTTCACTTGGATGTCAAAGAAGCAACCAATTGTCACTCTTTCTACGTGTGAAGTCGAGTATGTAGTATTGCTACCTCATGTGTTTGCCATGCAATTTGGCTTGAAATTTATTAAAGGAATTGGGCATGCCACAAGGAGCCAACAAGGATAGGCGTGGATAACAAGTCAGCAATAGCTTTGGCCAAAAACCCAGTCTATCATGATCGAAATGAAAAACATATTGATACACGTTATCATTATATTAGAGAATGCATCATGAGAAAGGATGTACAAGTGGGTGCGTAAGAACTCGGGATCAAGTTCATGATATCTTCACACCAAGCCACTAAAGCAAGAAGACTTTATCAAAGTTGAGAAATTTGATCGAATGACAAAATCAAGTTTAAGGAAATTTATTGAAAATTAAACTTGATTTTGGCCCATTTGATATTTGGGCCTTAATTGTCTAAATAAGGGTCCATATTCTAGAAAGAAGTTCTAGATAATTCTAGCTTAGAAATCCTAGTAGTTTATTGAAAAATCTAGAAACTAGTAGTATGTTGATATTTGTATGGAGATCTCTAGAAGATAATTTGTAACCATTAGATTAAAATGTGTTGGCAAAATCTTAACCATTGGTTAAGGAGGTGCCACTAGTATAAATAGGGGTCATGGTTATGAGTTTGAATCAAGCCAAAAATACAAAGCATTCCCTCCTTAAGAAAGAATAACCTTCTCTCAAGTATTCTCTCCTCTTCCCTTCCCCTCAAAATTTCCTAAAACCCCTTCTCATTTCCAACAATTACCAGTGTCGTATCCAATTCCTATACCAGTCTCCATGCATGACATGGGTTTTGGTAAGCTAGTAAAAGGGATAAAAAGTAAACCAAAAAAACATGGTCGGAGAAACGCATAAGGCTTGAGAGCTATGCCTAGCGTTATATGGTGGACGCGGAGGCATTAGGTAAAACCACTAATCCGAAAGGATTCTACATAATCCAAGCATAGGAAGAGAATAAACGACCAAATCTTTCGATATTTGGTAAAGTAACGCCACAATGCATGTATAAGATAAGGTAATTTTAAATGGCAGAACCTACATTTGTAAATATCAAAGTCAATGAATGCTGGGGAAAATATCTAAAACTTCGTTTTATACTACACATTTCAAAATCAATGCAAGAGAAGCAGGAGGATTCAGGGACAATGCAAGAGAAGCAAGAGGGTTAAGAGACATTGTCATTTTTGGGTAAATCAATAACTGACATGAAGAATGACCGGATTGCCAAACCCAGAAACCATTTTACCAACGTTGTATATCTCAAATATAAGCACCAGAAATCATTCTCACAGTTTACATCAATTTTTTGCATTTATGAAAAATAATCTCTACACTAACAACAATGATAATGTTACCCGCATTGTATTTGTCTGGGAGAGAAATCAAATGAAGGTCGTGATGGACCCTACCTTAATATGTGACAGTGGGACCAGAGAAGAAGATAGGCTCCAGGTGATGTTGGGCAGAGACAGAGAGCTAGAGCCAACAAACAAAGGGTGGAGAGAGAGAGAGAGAGAGAGAACGAATAGGAGGAGCAAAGAAGGAACACCAGAAAGAAAGTGGCGCAAATGGGAGGTAACTAGGTAAGGTGGGTTCCAATGTTAGAGACACCGAACAATGTGGAAGGAGGAGGACGAGGGAGAAAGAGGTTGTGTGCTTTTTTCGAGGCTCAGAAGGTTACAGGGTGGCTGGCTAGTTAGATGGGTTTCTCTTTCTCTTTTGCAAATCTTAATGCTGCCTTCAATAAGTTGGCTCCTATGCTATTCTTGCAACATCTTTTATAAATAGAACGGAAGGGCGTTAGGGAGGTGAATGACAAGGACATGGGAAATCTCAAAACGAGGTGAGTGAAGTGACAGATGTAAGGTGTTCTGTGTTCAACCAAGTGGGGTTTTTCTTTTGTGTTTCATCTCCTCAATTTAAAAAAAAAAATAGTTAACAATCACATAATAATTCCAATTAAAGTTTAAATATGTTATTTTAATTAATTAATCCGTTTATTTCAATTATTAGTTTTAAATTAAATAATCATTTTGAATTTAACTTGAAGTTATTCAATATATTATCCTTCTTTTTAGAATGGCATTCACTATTTTTTTTTTGGTTAAATGACATTCATTTACAGCCAAGAAAGATTTCGGACACTGCGTTGTGTGAGAGAGTGAATGCAAAACGGTACGTACTTTGGCAACGTACGCTGTTTGGTACGTACCTTCCGTTACCAGTACATGCATACGCGGCTTCAACAGTTGTCCACTGTACAAGTTGATGGATGTAAGATCTGTTATTAATAAATTTTTAGGTTGGTCAGTTGGTGAGGTCTTAAGAGCCCTAATAAATGATAATTCAACCGCCCACTGCAGCTGTAAATCAACTTAAGCCAAAATTATATATTCATCTTTCATTCTCATTCTTCTTCTTCTTCTGTTCTTTTATTTTCTTTCCAATCTCAGAATCTATGTAGCGAATCTGAAGACTGATATAGAATTCAAATTTTGTGTTTTGTTTAATGGCAAAAAGGTTTTCAACGCGTCTCTTCTTTCTACTGCCACAAGTTCGAGGCACACAGAGTCAGCCACCGACACTCTCAAGTCTCACCTCAATGTCTCTAGTAAACGACTGCACTACTGCACATCTACATCTAATAAAAATTCTTCGGTTTCGTGAAACATGTTTTGCTTTTCCATATTTATTTAATTAAAAGAGTCAACATGTATTAACGTAGTACAAGTAGTTGATATTTGACTTTCTTAAATATATGGTTAATTTTTGTACCGTTATTAATTAGTCAAATCTTATCATTCATCATAGCTTGTAATATGAAGATTTTATTATGTAGGAATCAGATTATCAATTATAATATTTTAAATATTTAATTATGTAGATTTTATTATTTGCTCCATATGTATGAGACTCGTGTGATAATAATTCTAGTACAAAAACCATAAATAATTCTAGTACAAAAACCATAAATAATTTCTCTTAAAATCAAACCAAAAAAAATTCCTATAAAAAAAGGTTAACAAAATAAAGTGGGGTTTCTTCGCAACGAAAATCCATCTTTCCGATTCAGTCCCCCGTGTCCTAACTTTTCAATATTATCATTCTGTCGAATCTTTCTTTTGCAAGTATTCCATGCAATGCTTATATCAAATAATAACGATAAAAAACTATGCAATGCATGTTTCAAAATTCAAGCAACACCAGTGCTTTAGTTTCGTGGTCAAAGCACAAATCTTAGAATGTGAAAACTTATTTGATATTCAACCCTCTTTTCAACAACTCATTTTTTAGCTTGAATTATAATTTAATTTATTATTGGTATAATTTTTTACAGTAGTAATAATTATTTAATAAAATATTATTTATTATATTAAACAAACAAATTTATAACAAAATTCAATTATTTTTAAAATAAATCCTACTATATAAGTTATTGATGATATAGATCACGCTCTCTCTTACTATTAATAAATCAAAATTAAACCTTAATTGCTTATACTTTCTAATAACGTAAAACAATTCTTAACTGTCACTCTATTCACTTAATTAGTTATATAAAGTCTTTATTTAATTCAAAATGTTAGAGAATTTGTTTGTTTTCTACATAAAACTAGTGCTTATGAGTTCTAATAGTTAGGGTGCTATTTTTTTTTTTTTTTGCATAAAGTAGATTGTCAATGATTGAATTTTTTGTGAAAAATGGGTTGAATATTATATTTGTAAAGTACAATGAAATTTATTAAGATTCATTCAATTTGAGTTTTGATATGAGAGGTGTATATTTAATTTTTAAATAGATGAGCTCTTATATAAGAGATCAGCTCAAATCCAGCTAATTTAAAATTTGGGTTTTGTACAAGTCTTAGACTAGGTTTCATTTCCAATATACTAAACTTGTCTTAAACGTAGACTTGAAACAATTGTTTTTTTACAACTCTATACATCACAAGGGTGACTGGCTAATTGTTAAAGAAAGTGAACCTTTTGCCAAAAACTATAAATTGACACTTTAAAAAAATAATAATTTGGAAGTAATAACTTGAATTTTTTTTAGGAATTTATGACTTCTTTTTATATTGAGAAACGTTCATTATAATTTGAATTTAAAACCTCTTCCCTAATACAATATTAAGCTGATCATTCAAATTAAGTTGAAGTGGCAATGGCACCCGTATAAGAATTCATCTTTTTTTCGGTGATGATAAATTATTTTTTTTGTCTAACTATAAATGAACTTTTACTTGTTTTTTTTTTCTATGGGAAAGACAGGAAGTGAGACCTAATTCCCACAAGAGTAGATTAAGAGCTAGGCTCACCAGAAATTATTATGTATGTTTGTATGTATGTATCTATTTATATGAAGAGTAAGAACCCCATATGAATAAATTGTCATGTGTTAGCACAAAAAATTAAACAAAAAAATAAAATAAGAAAAATTATAATTAAGAATAGTATGAATTAATCAAGTAAATATAATCAATTTAATATAATTAAATAATTAACATTGTTTGAGCCTAAATAAATAAAATGTCACATGTTAGCACAATAAATTAAGCATAGAAATAATCAAGCATTGTCTGGATTAATAAGGATAATCTAAATTAATCAAGTATATAGAATCTAAAAAGTCAATATATTTTGTTTGAAATATTTAATTTGTGATAAAATTAATCAAAGATTAATCCTGATTGATTGGATAATCAATTTATGATTCAATTATGATTGTGGTGCTTATATGTTTGGGCTATAAATTGTCCAAAGTATGATAGCTCACAACATCACTATTTCTTAGAAGGGAGAAGTGATGTAAGATAAATTTCTCAATCATATAATATTAGCACTCAATTTACGTATTTCTCCAATGCCCTTTTTTTGTGAGGGTATCAATACTTTTTTCATAATGAGTGGTCAATGTTTTATCTTAGTTAAAATATAATTATTTTATTTATATTTTATTATGAATACTAGTGTCTTTATAAAAACAAAGGATACTAAATGAATATCTTTTTTTTAGATATTTTATCTTGTTTTTAATAAGTTATTGTAGATATTGTTACATTGTTTCAAATTATACTATATAGTTTTTCCAATTATATGAGATATTGTTAAATAATTTTTCAATTATGCTCATTATTTTTTATTATAAGGATATTGTTATATCATTTCTTTGATTATGTGAGATACTGTTAATTTCTTTTTTGTTTAGAAAATAAGCTGATTGTTATTATCATATAATAATGTCATGTTCTCATATATAGAATAATAATTTAATTATTAATTATGTTCATCATCTACCATCAATTTATCATAATAAATATATCTTGTCAAATAAAAAAATTAAAAATTAATTTTATAAAATAATATAAAAAATTCAAACATTTGCAAAGGACAATGATTAATCATAATTATTATCGTGGTCCACGACATTTTTCTCCTAAATTGTACCTCATACGTTAAAACATATTTTAATAAATTTCAGTAGTCTAAGCCCATATTTTGTAATGGGCTTTTATAGGAGAAGCAAAAAAACTTATTCGGCTTTTGTTGTTCTGATTCTAAATATAAGTGGGAAACAAGCCCATTGTGGTGGGTAATCCAGTTTGGCTCAATCGACGGTGCGGTTCTGGGGCTGCTTCGTTCGACGGTGATCCCCTTTGGCGCACTCTGCATTGTTTTCAGCTCATTTCGCAGGTTGCAGGTATATATATATGTATATATCTTCCGTTTCCTTCTTAGGGTTTCTACTTCCACGAGCACAGTAAATTGGTTAAACGCAGTAATCCATCTTCTTGATTAGGTTAGGCGACGCAAGATGGTAACAAGATAAGCAATTTGAAGTTCGTGATTTGCTTTTAAGCTTTTAGGTCTCTGTTTGACAAATTAACAGCGTTTCCATACATCGATTTTCTGTTAGCGATGCTTGTTTTCGGTTTGTTGCTTTGCCTCAGTACTGGAAATCATCATAGGAAGAAACCTTAACTGAGCTATTGTTTTCGGTTTCATGGTTATGCAGCTTTTTGTGTATTACTGTAAAATTAACTGAATTTAGTCATCAGAAATTAAAAAAAGAAAAACCAATCAGGCCAAATTGTTGTTGAGAAATGGTTCAAATGTTTTGTTTTAAGTTTTCCCAGTATTGTCGTGTTGTTATGTATGGACATGAATGTTATGTCTGGTTGAGATAATGCCATTTGAATGGTTATTGCTTATTGGTTACTACCAGTATATGATAACAAAAATGAAGGAATTTTGTTTCCGTTTGTTGTAGGTTTATTAAGCTACTCTTAAAGGGCTGTTGAGGTGTACTCTAGCTAAATTGTTGGAAAGACTTATGGAACGTCAAGGTCATGATTATGCAGCTGCTTCTGCTATGGCATACGCTCAGCAACAGCGACAAGCAGCTAATATGCAACAACAGCCGCAGCAGTTTGGATTTCATCCCCAGCATCAGCAGTTTCCTTCATCAGTGCATGGTCCTCCTTTTCTACCCCCAGGTCCTGCACATCCATCTCTGCAACAGTTCCCTTATCACCATGCCCTGCAGCAGCAGCAACTTCAACAGTTACACCCTCATGCCCCTCCCCCGCCTCCTCATCTCCTTCTTCAGCAGCAGCACCAAGCACCACCTGCATTCTCTTCTCATTTTCCTCCTCCCCTTGTTCCATCTCCGTTTTATGATTCTGCTCCACCCCCAGTTGCTCCCCCTTCTGATCCTGAGCTCCACAAGCGGATTGACAAACTTGTTGAGTATGCTGTGAAAAATGGCCCTGACTTTGAAGCCATGATATGTGAAAAACAACGGGATAATCCTTCCTATAGTTTCCTCTTTGGTGGGGAGGGCCATGGTTACTACCGTTATAAGCTTTGGATATCAACCCGTCCCCCAGGTGGTCCTTTCAACCCACCTTTTCCATCATCTTCCATGCCCATGATCCATCCTCCTCCAAATCCAATGATGAGCCCATCTCCTCTAAGTGCTCCTCCAATGAATGCTGCTGGAATTGGATCTTCACCTTCAATGCTAGGTCCACCTCCTTTCCAACAGTTCTATGATCAACACCACCACCATCAGCATCCTCAATCTTTTGGGCTTCATGGCCGACCTGATTATGATCAGTCATCCAAGTCTTTCAAAGGGCTCTCTGGGCCACTTCCATCTGATGTCTCAATGGAGCTCAGTAATGTTCTTAACAATCTGAATGGTACAAAAGAATCCATTAAAGGTGCCAAACTTTGGTTCATGCAGAGATCTCCATTTGCACCAGCTCTAGCAGAGGCACTTAGAGATAGGGTCTTTGCATTGGATGACGTTGAGAGGCAGTTACATATAATATACCTCGCCAATGACATTCTTTTTGACAGGTAGCGTACATTATCATTTCAATGTAGACTGTAGAGCAAATTGTTTTCTCACCATTTCAGAAACATAACTTGATTGATTAGCAAATGATAGACTCTTTTTTAGAATTGTTCTTCTAATCAACAGAAAGTATGGATCGTACTTTCACTGTATTTTGTGTATCTCTATTGTAGTGTCAAAATAAGCTTTGTTATTTTGGTATAGTTTTATCTCCCTTGTGCAGTTTTCAGCCGATTGGTGGATTAGTTCCATGACAGGGGGAATGCAATAAAAATCATGTGTACAAGGGGTTACAACTGTTGATCTATCCCTACTGCATATAGTGAACAATTTTTTTCTCCCCTACTAACATTTGTTTCATTTTTCTCAAAATTTGCTATTTTCATCCTAAATCTCTTGGAACATAGCCTGAATCTTATATGAAATATGAAAACAATATGTAGTCCCATCAAAGCCCTATCATCCGACAAGGTGTGGGGTGGATTTTATTTTCAGAGGTTCGTTAATTGTTTCTACTTTCTAGTACAAAGGCTTGTGATTCATGTCTAGCCTCTATTCACCCTATAGATGAGGCCAATTTGTTTCTGGCCCTTCACTTGTTCTCTGCCTTTTATAGAAATAGAATGCTTTTTCATTTCATAGTGTACTTTGTTGCAAGTTTTTGGCCCTACAAGATCTTCCCCTTCTCTTTCTTATTTCCATCCTGGTTTCTACCATTGATAATCTTCTTGACATTGATGTTAACGTGGATGATTCTGCTTTTCATCATGCTTAACTTTTGCTTTACTAATTTACAGCTTGAATCGGAGGGCAAGCAGTCACGACTTTGACAATGAAGCCCTTGCGTTTAAACCTGTTTTAGGCTCCATGCTTGCAAGAATTTATCATAATCTGCAAAGCAATGAGGAATATAGGAAAAGATTGCAGCAAATGGTGGAGTTCTGGGCTTCTAAAGAGGTATACGATCAAGAGACTATATCTTTGCTGAAGGGTGAGATGATTGGTGGGCCACAAACAAATTCTTTTCCTGGGGCTTCAAAGGATTTGTCCTCTGCTTCAGCAGATTCAGGTACAGGTAAGCTTCTCTTCTTTAACGAGAATGTGTCATGGCATGCAGAAGTCAATGAATTAATTCTCTCGTGATGGCTGGATAATTTCCAAGATATGAAACAATAATTGGTTTGGAAATATCCCCTCCCCCTTGGGGAAAAAACCACTCAATGTCCCTCTCGCTTTAAGAAAATTTGTCTCCTTAAATGCTTTTTGCTTTCTTTTAGGAGGGAGAAGGGCTTGACTTGAGTTACTTCCATTGTTTCCTCTGTTGTAATATTATCCACAAAATATTGCAAACTATTTTAGTCTTTTTTCTGCAAGTTTTTCATGAAGTATCGTAAGAAATGATGAGGCAGTAAGTTGTGATTACACGATCACTCACTCTGGCCACTAGTGATGGAATATGAATATACCATTTATCTAACCAAAGATTTTTTAGATAACTTAGTTTAGTGCTCTTAACCATACTGTGAGTTTTTTATCTTGTTTACAAGAGATTGTTTGCTTGAGGTTTAAATTATTTGATTTAAGAAATTGTAAGTAATTTCTTCTCCCCTCCCAATTGCAGGAATGCTGCAGACTCCCAACCATATTGTTCAGCAGTGGCAATCTGATAGGCTGGGTTCTGGTTCAAGTGTGTTAGAACAAGATCGTCCTGAAAAACATGCAGCTCCAGGGATGCCAGCATCTCTGGCGGCTCAGCAATTTCTTCCAAATTCTGTTCCTTCCGGTGCCTTTCCAGGGTCCATGGCTATACCGTCTTCTGTTCAACCAGCTAATCAACCACCTGGTGCACATTTATTGCCCCCTCCATCATCCAGCACCAGTGAACAATTGCCACCATATCCTTTGTTCCCACCCGGCCTCATTCCTGGAATGGTTAAAAAGATGCAGATCGGTAGCGGGGTCCCATATTCTCCTTTGAGCCCTTTGGACATCCCAACTATGATACCGCCATCAACCGTACCACCATCAGAAATTCTTCAAACAGTGTCAAATTTTTTTAAAGAAATTGGAGAGGTTAATCCGTCTGAGGGCCCCATGAATTCTGATTCAAGAGATGAAGATGATGACTATGAGAGAGAATATGAGAGGGATCCTCCAGTACGAAAGGGAGGTGCTTGCATACCTCCACCCCCAAACTTGCAGGTTGATCCAGAGACTGGGACCTATGCTGATGGGAGTGTAGAGAGGAAACTAGGATCGAGTGGTTCGGGAAGGTTGGGACTTGGGGCCACAGCCAATCCCAATGAGGTGAGTCAGTATGATGATGTATATACATCTTACAGGAAGCAGAGAAGCACCACTTACCACTCATCAATGAGTGCAAGAGCGGCGGCGAGATGAAAGCCTCTTAATTGCGTTATCATCAGGAATTTGGAATTGCTGGGTATTAGATTAGGTCTATTAGCTTTGTTTTTGTTAATCTTTCTCTGAAAGGCTGTAGTTAAACTGATATTTTTACTTATGAGCCAATGATCCAACGTGCCTTGTCATCTGGATTCATGGATGATTGGATTTGATGTATCTTTCTTTTGCGGAATCTGAAGATCTGACAAACTTCAAAGCACACGTGGTAAAGGGAGAAAAATGAATGACAATGTCATGCTAGAACTATGGGTATTCATTTGGTTCGGGTTGACTTGATCAACCCGACAAATCAACCCAAACTAATTAAAAATAATCGGTTTGGTTCGGGTCATTGGGGTTAATTGGTTCCAATTTGGTCAAAACCGATCATGATTGGTTCGGTTCACGGATTTTGTATTTTATAACCTGATGACCCGATTAAATGACCCGAAGAGTAATAAAAATTTAGATATTATCTTCTTGTCATTTAGCTTTTCATTCATTTAAAAACCTAAGATACAATGATATATCTTTAATTTTCATTTTGAAGCTTCAATCATTTAATTATATATATATATATAATCTTCTTTGTGAAGCAGAATATATTTGATGCCATACATTTATATTACAAATGAAACTTATAATGATTTTGAGACGTTGAAATATTTATTCCCAAACTTAATTTTACTTTTATCTTAATACTTGTATTATACTAGAAGACTTGTATGCTTAAAAATCATATGTAATTATCTAATTGAGTTTAAAATATTTAGCAATAGTAGATTTGTAATTTTTCTATGTGAAAAAATAATCGGATAACCCGATGACCCGAACCAAACCAACCCCACCTTAATCGAGTTGGTTTGGTTCGGATTGTTAGAAATTTTTTTCAAAAACCAAACTAAACCAAACCAATCCGATCAAAGTTGATCAGTTTAGACATTTTTTTTCTCAAAACCCGAACCAACCCAACCCATGAACACCCCTAGCTAGAACTATATTTCCAAGTTCCAAATCATTCCTTCCAAATATTTTTTGGTTTGATTACACTTTTGGATCTTTTAGTTTCATAAGGTTTGATTTTGGTAGTTTTAATTATAAGGTGTAATTAAGTTTTTTGAACTATATATTTATTTTAGTCCTTATTTTTTCAATTTGTTTATTTTAATTAGAGGCACGTCATTAAAAAATGGCGATGCACGAAAAGTTTAAGAATGAGCATGGCAACACAGTTCATTACTCCATTTTGAATTTTAAACTCAAATTGGTAAGTGTTTAAAAAAGTATACAAGAAAATGTTCTTTCTAGAAAACTTATAGATAATATAAAAAGGAAGATTTCTTTAGTATTATTTATTTTTATTAGGGTATTTTTAATAATTAGTGATTTATATTTAGTTACATGTTTATTTAATTAAATTATAAACTCAAAAATAATTTATTTTACTTATATTTTAAATAAGTAAAACACATAAATAAACATTAATCACTAATTATTAAGAGGTAGTGGTATTTCTTTTATATAAAACATGTTAATAATTGTTTGGCACATCACTATAAAAAAATATGAGAAAAAGTGTTCTTTTTAAAACTAATTTTGTTACTCACACAATGCACGAGTTTATTATAATTGATGTGTATAGATTTTTTGAATTATAATATGCTGTCTATTTGATATTTTTTTAATTATATTTATGCAAAAAAAAAAACTTAATCACTTTTCAATTAATTATCTTAGAAAAAAATAAAAAAATTCATAAAATTAACTATCATGAAGCATTTTATATATTTAATGTCTAACAAGATGTAAAAAAATAAAATAATAACTATAAAAATATATAACTTAAAATATTTGATTAAAGTTAAAAATATTTCAAATTGAATTTTTATTAGAATATTTGTTCATTATAATAAGTAAATAAGTATAGTTGATATTTAATTAATTTAAAAATATTAACATGTTAAATATGCTATGATATATAATCTTCATTAATCATACTTATTAATAGATAAATAAGTAATTGATATTTAAATTAATATAAAAATTTAAAAATTTAGAATAATTAAATTTATTACATAAAAAATCAAATATAATTGAAATTTAAATTAGATTTAAAATTTTTTAAATAAATTTTGAATACATGAAAAATAAGACTTTATTAAAAGAGTAAAAAATTAAAAAAAAAACTCACATATGAGTTATAATTTATATTAATCCCATTTATATAAATTTTATTTTATATAATAATATATTGATATAGATTACATAGATAATAATAAAATATATATATAAAAAAAAAAAAAAAAAACACTCAAAAGACTTGTAGTTGTAGACACTCAGATCAGTTACCGCGAGGTTTGGTAAGCCTAAGTTAACCATGCGTGTTTGCGCATTCCAATAGGAGGTTCATGTAAAGCCCCTTGTGGCTCATGTTCAAATGCTACGGGCTTTAACAGTCAATATACATGGGCCTTACTCTATTGTCTTGTAGACATGGACTGTACGAATTGCGACACAGCATAGCCCGGCCTGATATTAATGGCTTGTTCTATGGTTGTGGCTGCCCTAGCCCAACCTACCTCGTCATCTCTTTGGTAACCTCGTTCCCTTCCCTAGCATCACCCTCCATCTCTCTGCTCGTGCGCCGCATCCAGTACCAAGCAACACGAGCACTTTCTTTCTCTGTCTTCTCCGCAAATCCTCTACATACCTCCACTCGTTTTCTCGTTCTGCGACATATAGGTAACGCGATTTCAATTTTTCAACATCTCTGTTTCCCCCCTGCAACCAAACAGGGTCGAGGGTTTTGTTTCTATATCTCAAAATCAGCTCAGTTTTCATTTCTTCGATTTCATATCTTAAAAATTTCATTTTTCTTTTAATTGGATCGGCACATCTTTCTGAAGTCTGATTAGATATGCATGAATGTGTTTTTACTGTAATCTAGGGGAAATAAGTGTTTTCTGGGTGTATTTTTTTTTTTTTCGTTTATTCAGATTTTATTAGAACATAACATATTGTTATCTTCATTGCAGATTCTTGACCTTGTTGATCTGCTGCTTAGAACTTTTGACAAAGGATGGCTTCAAGATTCTGGACCCAGGTATTTAACATATGTTTCAATTGCCTCATTAATGTGGATTCTTTGCTCCATGGGATTGAAGAAAATGTTGTTGTCTTGTATTAAAATGTGCATTTTTTCGATGGCAGGGTGGTAGTGATTCCGAGGAGGAGGAGAGTGACTATGATGAGGAGATTGAGACTGCAGTGGGTGAATCTGCTAGTCAAGCCGTTACAAGCAGATACTTGCAGGATAATGCTAGTGACAGTGATGACTCTGACGGCCAAAAGCGGGTCGTCAGGTCAGCAAAAGACAAGCGTTTTGAGGAGATGTCTTCTACTGTCGACCAGATGAAGAATGCCATGAAGATTAATGACTGGGTGAGCTTGCAAGAGAGCTTTGACAAGATCAACAAACAACTTGAGAAAGTCATGCGTGTTACTGAGTCTGAGAAGGTCCCCACTCTTTATATTAAGGCACTTGTGATGTTGGAAGATTTCTTAGCTCAGGCTTTGGCAAATAAGGATGCTAAAAAGAAGATGAGTAGTAGCAATGCTAAAGCCTTGAACTCAATGAAGCAGAAATTGAAGAAGAATAATAAACAATATGAGGATTTGATTAACAAATGTAGGGAGAATCCTGAGAGTGAGGAGGACAAAGATGAAGAGGAGACAGAGGAAGAGTATGAAAGTGATGATGAGATTATTGAGCCGGAGCAGCTTAGAAAGACAGAAACAAAATCAGATTCGGAAGGTTCTCGTTATGAAGATGAAAAGCCAGATCCCAATGAAGCACCTTGGGACCAAAAGCTTAGCAAGAGAGACAGACTTTTGGATAGGCAATTTATGAAAGACCCTAGCGAGATCACTTGGGACACAGTTAACAAGAAGTTCAAAGAGGTTGTGGCAGCTAGGGGCAGGAAGGGAACTGGAAGGTTTGAACAGGTTGAGCAGCTTACCTTCTTAACAAAAGTTGCTAAAACTCCTGCGCAGAAGCTGGAAATTCTTTTTAGTCTGGTTTCTGCTCAGTTTGATGTTAATCCAGGCCTAAGTGGGCATATGCCCATAAATGTGTGGAAAAAATGTGTACATAACATGCTGGTCATTCTTGATATTCTAGTGCAGTACCCAAACATAGTGGTTGACGATTCAGTGGAGCCAGATGAGAATGAAACTCAGAAAGGGCCAGACCATGATGGACCAATTCGGATTTGGGGTAACTTAGTTGCATTCCTAGAAAGAATAGATACTGAGTTTTTCAAGAGCCTGCAGTGCATAGATCCTCATACCCGTGAGTATGTCGAGAGACTCCGGGATGAGCCCGTGTTTCTGATTCTTGCTCAAAATGTCCAGGAATATCTTGAAAGGATTGGAGATTTCAAAGCTTCTTCTAAGGTGGCCTTGAGGAGGGTTGAACTCATTTACTACAAACCACAAGAGGTCTATGATGCCATGAGAAAATTGGCTGAGCTGACAGAAGATGGAGATAATGGAGGGGAGGCAAGTGAAGAGTCAAAAGGGTTTGAGGAGACAAGAATTCCTACTGCATTTGTTGTTACTCCTGAGCTTGTGCCCCGAAAACCAACCTTTCCTGAGAATAGTAGGACCCTAATGGATGTATTGGTATCCCTGATATACAAATATGGAGATGAGCGCACTAAAGCACGTGCAATGCTTTGTGATATATATCACCATGCTCTTCTTGATGAGTTCTCAATAGCCCGTGATCTGCTGCTTATGAGCCATTTGCAAGATAGCGTTCAGCATATGGACATTTCAACACAGATACTTTTTAACAGGGCTATGGCACAGTTGGGTCTTTGTGCTTTTCGGATTGGACTGATTTCTGAAGCTCATGGCTGTCTCTTTGAACTTTATTCTGGTGGAAGGGTGAAGGAGCTGCTTGCACAAGGTGTGTCACAAAGTCGTTATCATGAGAAGACTCCAGAACAGGTACTGATTCCCCCCCCCCCCCCCTTTTTTTTCAAATGGTTGTTTCATTCATCACATGGTGGATGTTTCTAAATGCTGATCTTAGGTAAGAGTTTAATGTTTTTATTGAGACTAATGGAGTAACTGAAAGATACGCTAGGAAGCATGAATACGACATAGACAGGGTGATACAGCAAATTTTAAAAATTATAGGACATGACATGGCTAGATATAACATTTAAAATTAATATAAGATTACATAAAAACACAAATCCTAAATTAAAATAAAGACATCAATGTTTCAAAAGTCAACATTATTCATTGTAGATATAATAAAATACTATTATTTATCTAATTATTGTGGTACCTGACCTGTATTGGTACAAAAATTCAAAAAATAAAAGAAAAAAATTAGAAGATGTAGGCTAGGAGTATCCAAAGGTATCTTACAAGTATCCGACACGGACATGGCAACACCGACACGACAACCATTTTGAAGTGTCCGTGCTTCTGAGAAGATTCGTGTATTTATGTATGTGCTTATGATATATGATATCTGAATTGAAAAGCATCTCAAGGCACCAAGTTCTCCTATCAGCCTGTCACTCACCTTCTTCCCTTTTTGCCAGGCACTAGGTGCCAGGCAAGGTGCCTATCCATGGCAAGGCACGAAGTTTTACATGAAGTTTGTTTAGTGAAACCGTATGTTTCATATCAATACATAATTGACAAGAAAGTTATAGAAATTTGTCTATGATACCTGCTTAGGTGCACTATATTTGACACTGAAGAGGTAAACTTGGTCCCTAATAGAAAATGATGGCATGTCAAGAAACTGAAGCAAAAGAACTGAAAGGAACAGAACTAATGTGAAGCTGTGATAATATTTTGTTGAAGAAAAAGGAACTGGACTAGCATTTGTCTGTGATCTGTCCCCCTTAGTATTGAAAACAATGTCATCAGTACATGATATATTGCCCTTGATCTGCCTTGCTATATTTGCATAATTTCTTTCAGACTTTTGTATATTCTTTCATAAACTTATAGCCATTACTGTGATAGTGTTGTCTTCCGTAGTTTGCATGATAATAATTTGCAACTGGAAAATCTTTTGTTCTTTAATGCATATTTCCATCAGGATTAATTTTTGCATTTGTTTTAGAATTATGAGGATTACATTTGACATCACAGTTAATCCTCTTTCAGGAAAGGTTGGAAAGGAGACGTCAGATGCCATATCATATGCACATAAATCTTGAGCTCCTGGAGGCAGTGCATCTTATATGTGCTATGCTGCTGGAAGTTCCCAATATGGCAGCCAATGTCCATGATGCAAAGCGCAAGGTCATTAGCAAGACTTTCCGCCGCTTGCTTGAGGTCAGTGAGAAACAAACATTCACTGGTCCACCTGAAAATGTCAGAGATCATGTTATGGCTGCCACGAGGGTTCTTAGCAAGGGAGACTTCCACATGGCTTTTGATATTATCGTGTCTCTTGATGTATGGAAATTTGTAAAAAATCGTGACACTGTGCTTGAAATGCTGAAGGACAAAATCAAGGAGGAGGCACTGAGGACATACCTCTTTACCTTCTCTTCATCTTATGATTCTTTGAGCCTGGATCAGCTCACGAAATTTTTTGACCTCTCTGTTCCTCACACTCATAGCATTGTTAGTAGGATGATGATCAATGAGGAACTTCATGCAAGCTGGGACCAACCAACTGGTTGCATTGTTTTCCAGGATGTTGAGCACTCTAGGTTGCAGGCGTTGGCATTCCAGTTGACAGAGAAATTATCTATCCTTGCAGAGAGTAATGAAAGGGCAACAGAGGCAAGGATAGGTGGTGGTGGATTGGATCTGCCTCCAAGGCGGAGAGATAGCCAGGACTATGCTGCTGCTGCTGCTGGTGGAACAGCCTCTTTAGGTGGTAGGTGGCAAGATTTGTCCCTTTCTCAGCCAAGGCAAGGCAGTGGACGTGCAGGATATGGAAGTGGTGGTGGAAGGCCATTGGCATTACGCCAAGCAGCTGGGAGTGGCTATTCAAGGGACCGCATGGGACGAGGAACGGGTTCTGGCTATCAAAGTACAAGGTATCAAGATGCTGCATATGGAGGTTCAGGGAGGACTACTCATGGTGGTTCAGCATTGAGGGGACCCCAGGGGGATGTATCTACTCGCATGGTTAGCCTTAAGGGAGTTCGTGCTTGAAGAAATTTATTGGAGAAGACACATGGTATAAGCTTTTAGCATTTAAAATTGTCTGCTGTACCTCAGTTTTGATAATTTGACTAATGCACTAGAACAGGTTTCTGATAATTCTGGTTTTCATTTTTACCGTTTTATTTTGTTATGTATTTTATCTGAAGTTGCAATGAGAAATTTATGGGGATTTTATATGGGAGCTTGCTTTCTTTTTTTGTTTTCTTTTTAGCCTGGGTTTATTCTGTTTGAAATTTGGATTGTATCTGTAAGTTCCTGTTTAGCATTTCCCTACTTAGAATTTATTCTGGCGTAAATTTTGGCAGTATTGAACAAAGAAGTTTTGCTACGGTAAACCACGCAATCATTAGTCTTCCCTTCAAGGGTTATATTTCTGTGTTGACGATGATAAACCCTCGGGGGTAAATTCATATTTTATGGTTTTACAGTACTCATTCGCATGAAGCAATAGTTCTGGTTGTCATTGGAGCTGTTTGAAACTTTGAATTGCTGCCATTTTTTTTAACCGTTTGGGATGTCTGGGGAGAACAACTAAAGATGGGGAAAAGGAGGGTGTCAACGACTTCTGATGTAGTTTTAGGAAAATGTGGTGTTTGATTACAAAAGCACAAATGGCTTCTAAAAGCATAACATCATATTGAATTCGCTCTCAGAAGTGCACCTGTTAAGTAAAGTATGAACTATTAAGTTCTATTTCAAGGAGTTAACAGTTTCAAGTTCTGCCCCACTAAAAGATTAAAGTTTTAACATGTGTGATATCAGCGGAGGATAAAACCGATGAATACAGAAACGGTTGACTAGATTGTATTTAAATTATGAAAGTGAGAATGGTCAATTATATCGATTACCGAATAGGCTGGTTTTGACATGTTAAGATGTTGGGAATTTTTTATAGAAAAACTAGTAAGACAAGTTATTTATAATTTTGGTGGTATAAAAAATTGTTTATTTGTGAAAATTTAAGTACCTGCACTTATTTTAAAAGACTTGAGTTTTTATTCTAGTTGCTCATATATTATAGTCTGCTTGTTGTCACCATTTTGGGTCTAGGTAGTTTTGTAGAGGTGAAATGATCGCTAATGATTATTGGGTCTCTTATTTATAGGATGAGGGCAAAGGGGGTGTTGGTGTCTTAGGTGCACGCAAAGTCTAAGGAGGTAAACATTGGTTATTTTGTTACATGTATGTTTAGTTAATCAATTCCAGCGTACTAAGCACAATGCATAAAATTTCTGTTAACTATACATTACGATATATTAATGATTAAAATAATATTTTAATTTTAATTTACTATAAATATAATTTATTTTACGCTATTATCTAATTATGTCTTACGTTACATTTTTATTCTAAAATCTTTCTCGTATAGTGTTATTGTGCATGACCCACGCACCTATGATAAGAAATGGACCAATTCTTATGCAAGGATGGGAGTGGTGCAAAAAAATTGAGGTGCAAATATTAGCACTTAGACCAATATATCTTACACTATTGTCTATGAAAAATATGAATCCAAGTTTTTTTTTTCTTTTTCTTTTAAACAGTTGAACACTCTTAGCAGATGCTTGTCTGCAGAAAGTACATTGTGATTAATGAATCAATAGGGAAATAATGATGCTGTAAGCAAAATAGCTCAAAGATGAAAGGATCCAGTGTCACACAAGCCCATCTCTATAATTTAAAAGAAAAACCGCAGAAGAAAGGTAAGAAACCAGAAAAGGGAGAAAAGGGCCAGAAAAGATATCAATGAACGATGCTAGAACTTAACAAATAAGAAAAATCGGCATGCGTCATCAGTTACTTGCAAAATGGAAAACCTTCTCTGCATGTAAAGATTTAGCAGGAGAGCATTATTGACAGTCTGAATACAGTCTTCGACATAACTCTCCGCATATATCCTTTTTCATGCACTGACTTCAACTTTCTCTGATAAAGTGTATACTTCTGAAGTTTGTATGCTCTCTTTTAAGTTATCATCTTCAATATCTTCGTTCTTGACATTATTCTCTGCACTACCCGTAGTTTCCATTTTTTAATTCTGTATGCTCTGTTCATTATCCTAATCTCCAAAGTTATTGTCTTCAATATCTTTGATTTTAATGCTATTCTCTGCAATGTCCTCATTTGTGGCATTCACTTCTCCTTTATCTGATAAAGTTTCCATATTTGTTTGAGTGCTCTCTTCGTTGCCCTTGATTTTTAAATCACTAGCTGCAGCATCTTTGTTCTTGTTGTAAATCTGTGTATTGTCCTCGTTCACAACGCTAATTTCAGCTTTATCAGATAAATTTGCCATATCTGAAGTCTGTGTCCTCTCTTCACTGCCCTTGTTTTCTATGCGACTACGTTCACTATCTTCATTATTGTCAGTATTCTCTGCACTATTCTTATTCACGATGTCACTCACTTCAGCTTTATCTGATGAATTTACCATATTTGAAGTTTGTGTGCTCTGTTCGCTGCCCTTCATTTTGGTGTCACTATCTTCCCTATCTTCATTCTTGGCAATAGTCTCTGCACTATTTTTCTCCATGACACTCACTTCCAAAGGCCCTAGCTTAGCTTCAAGATCCTTGACAACGAAGTTTAAAGATCTCACATCCCGAGCCTCGGCCAACCGGCTGCTTGATGATGCCTATCACAAGAAACTAAAAGTTTGAATATTGATTATAAGAAGGAAATTGGGGTATCTCTCTTCCCAAATAATAGGGCACAATAAATGGTTACTAATGATAAAATTTTACAGTTTCATGTCTCCATCAATGGATGATCTAAAGCCACAAATTATGATCTGAAGCAGAATTCTAACAAGGATGCTCTCAAATAACCAAACAGAATATAATATTGACATAGATAGTGAAAGAACGCATAAGCATATGAATAGACACAGTCAAAATGACTAATGCTACAACCTCATTGATGTTTACAAATTACATTGACAAAATTATCAATCGATTACTATATTAATTCAGTTGCTCGTCATAACATGTACACACTGTATACTCTAGGAATAGCGGACACCAGTTGACCAAGCAACAGATTGTGGTGCATCTGTTGACCAGGATTATCTCTAAAAAATTAAATATTACACATGGGGCCAAAAGAGCCAGTCAGGCTTCAGTATGTTAACTAAAGAGGAGGAAAGGGGGGGGGGGAGCATATGGCCATAATATAAGGTCTTTAATAGCTGCAAACTCAAAATTACATAAATAACCTTTCTGTGTTATACCTCCTCAAGGAGAAACGTGAATGTGGCAATGAAAGGGATTGAAGTCTTTTCTTGAATGGTCCAATATAAAGTCATGTGTGTTAGAATCAAATTAGGTAATGCTTGGAATGTATCAACTCTAGCCCATTTTTTATGCCTATCCAGTGTCCATAATGATTTACACTTGCTATAAATAACAAAGCTATGACAAGCTAGACCATAATTTTTGAACTCATGGTCCAACACAGTCACCAAGTCAAATTATTAAAACTAAGACTGACAACCATGTTGACACCAATAACAATTCTGTTGTATTGGTGTGATCAACAAGGTAATGCAAAAATCTATTGCTTACTTTGAAAGAGATAATGGGAAAATCTATAGTGGAAGCAAACGTCATCAGAAATGAGAAAACAAATATGTCTAAGAACAGCATACTGTTGCTTAATGTCTAAAGCAAACAGCATGAATAAAGATTAAAATATATAAATATATAAGAGAGTCGTTTCATCAAATCAATTAAACTATGTTGGCAAAAAAATTCTTTTATAAACCTACTGTATACAGACTGGACAGGAGGCATGTACAAATGATATTTTAAACAACAATTAATGTAGAATTTATAGAGATACAATTTTGTTAAATACAATCTTTTAACATTAATGGGGTAGTGTCATTTGCCAATTTGGCTGTGGCTATTGATAAAATGCATTAGCATGTATTTAAATTGATAACGATACTTTCAGAAACTTACACTCACAGACACCTCACGTACTCCCAAGCAAGCCATTGGATAACAACACCTTGGTCCCATTGCAACTTTTTTTTGAATGGTCCAGATTGTGCATATACCTCAAATGGTTTATGCAAATATCTTTTCCCATTTAAATTACGTGGATGTTTGAAAATTAAAAGTCTCAGCATTGAATTTTTTTTAATGGTGTTTGTAAATAATTAACCAAGAAGAATGCAACTGGAAAAAAGGTATGGAGGCCACACTTTCAACAATGACTCTTTCCTTTGATGCGCTCCATTTATTTTATCAAATGACAATGGTTTCCCTCCATATACCCTCATTCACTTATATAAATGACACAATTTTCCTTTCATATACCCTCAAAAATTAAATTGAAAATATTTTCAAATGTTATGAATTCAGTGTTTAGATTTTTTACAAACACAAACTTTTGTGTTTTAAAATTTTAAATAATACAAAATTAGTACTGAATTTCAGTTGAGAATTTTTTAGCTATATCAAAACACCCCATGTCTTTATTGTTTACATTGACTAACCTGTACAATTTGCTCCACTCGTCGTTTAAGATCTTCCCCTGATGCTTCCTTGTAGATGCCTTTAAGCATGTGCCACAAGTGAGAATGAAGGTCATCGGCACGATGTTTTTCAATCATACATTGTGCAATAGCAGACCGACAACCCACTGCATAAAAAGGACAATTTACAAGCTTCATTGGACAAACAGTTATGCAGTGCCTGTCCATCTCACGTCTCATAATGCTGTTTGAACACTTCTGTTCACATGGAATTATCTTGAAAGGACAAGTTGAATCATGCTTCTTCAAATGACCCACACAAAATCTGGTATTGCATCCCTCATTTTGGCAGATCATAGGTCTAAAGCTGCAATTATGAACATGATCGGCAAGCTCTTCTGCAGAATTAAAATTCATGCTGCAATGAAATGAGTTCTCGAAGTCGACATTCTTGAGCAAAGTTTCTGCAATTGTTTCTCTTCTATCTAGTGACCAAAAACCATTCATTTCCATCTCTTGAACGAAATCATCGATTTTGTCTTCTCTCTTTTCGCTTAGCAGCCATCCTGAAACCCGACTAAACAAATTCCTCTTCGAACTTGCAAAGTCATCAACAAAATTAGAAATGATATCAAAAGGATGATCCGATACTTCACCGTCTGGACCACCTTCCAAGATAACAGACTCAGCAACAAATGATTCACTTCTCTGGGTAAGATAATCTATCATTTCCTTCCTCAAATCAACAGCCACTGAACCAGGAGTCTTGAAGAGATCTCCTGACGTGTTATCAACACATGCAGTGGCTAGTCCTGGAAGAAACATTTGAGCCAACTTGTGAACTACTTCTGTATCACAAAGATCACAATGGAACAAGGGGCCTCCCTCTTTCTCTTCTTCAATCTTCTCAGGCCCAAGGTCCACGTCAATTGTAGGCAGGTCCATGCTTGATAATATCTAGCAAGAAGTTTCAGGTAGAAAATATCATTATATACTCTTTAAAATCCTTTAAATCACTTTTAAATTTCTTAAATTCATTGTTTTATACTCCTTCAAGCTCTCCAATAAGATAAGAAAGATTTCAGCATCTACTGCACAATATTGACGAGATATTGCACTTCAGGATTGCAGATATCATCATCATTTATAGAACCCCAAGAGGAGAGTAGTTTTTCGGCTACCAAATTCAAGTTCAAAGATGAAATTATATTTGCACCTAGAAAACAGTAGTTTTTCGGCTACTAACAAATTTTCACAACCTAATTTTTTCCTCTTCCTGATTAATTTCCAAGTAGTCCAAGAAACCCAACACATAATTTCCAAAAATCTAATGGAACTCAATGTTCTATTCCACTACTCCTCCTCCTCCTTCACTCTACAAGCAGAAGAAAAACATACAGCATTGGAACTTATTAACGCATGCCCAGTTCACTATCGGACACAAATTTCTCGCAATGCAACCCAATTGATTTGAGTAAATCAAACCGTCTATGATCACAACCCATGGCCATTTTAAAATTGGAGGAACAAAATTTAGGAACGAGTTTTTCATACAATTTTAAATATAAAACTTGTTCTTGAATTTTTTAGGACACCAAATTGACCTTGAGGCTTAAATTCAATATTTCAAAATTATTATGAGAAGGGGAGAAAAAATTACAGAAAAACAAAACTTACCGACATGGGTATTGTGATCTAAAATGCTAGCTCTAAACGATCATTGCTTGCAGTGGCACCATCCTTGAAATGGCTCAACCTTGAGAATTTTGGAGGAAAATCACATATAAGCAGATAATAAGAAAATGCAGAAAGAGGGGAAATAAATGAAAAGTTTGGGAAAGGTACTCTAATTAATATAAGTCGATACCGAAGGAACAATCGCTAATTTTACGCGGCGAAGCGGAGTGGCAGAGGCTCCTTTACGTTTTGTTTTATAGCCCACTATTCTAACCGTCCAATATTACTTTGACCATTCTAGTTCTAGTATCCTATTTTGGTGGAGAAAAAAAAAAATCGATGGCAAAAGTATAATTTTCTTTCCTTATCTAAACGCTAGGTTTGATTTTTCTTCCAAAACTATATTTTTTCTTCCACATCTTTCTAAAACTTATTAAATTCACCTTAATTACTATCGACGTTATAAATGTTTACAAAATTAGTTAACATGACATCTGTAATGATAGAGAACAGGGGAGGAATATAAAGGGAAAGACAATTATTTTTTAGGATAATTTGATAATTTTGCATCTAAATTTAAAAAAAAAGTTGAATATTTTAGGGGCGGTGGTGGCACGACAGAGTCGTGCGAGAGTGAGAAAGTGAGAGATCAAGAGAAAGAAAGACAGAGAGAGAGAGAAAAAACGAGATAGAAACAGAGAGAAAGAAGGAAAAGGAACTTTAAACCATCAAACCCGCTTGATTTTAGAGTTTAAGGTGAGTTCTTAATATTTGAGTTTTTACTCTTTTTATATCTTTTAGTTATGAGAACTCTAAAATATAGTGGGTAGTTAGATTTTGTGGAAATGATAACAAAATAAGGGTTGAAGATAAATTATAACGGGTGATTGGAAACTTTGGAGTTATATTGGAGTAGAAATTTCATGTTTTTTGAAAGAGCTTAGAAATCTTAGAACTCCTGTTTAAGTTGTATTAGGAAAAAAGTTATCAGTTATGAGTTTGAATTGGTGTAGGTCCTTGATGACCTATCTAGATTTATAAAGGTATTTATTTTAGTTTATTTGTGAGCAGATTCACAGGATACTACCCCACGTGTCTCCACAGGAGCTGTTAGAAATAGTTGAAATAGTTCTTCGTTTCTGTGAGTGGATAATTTACTTAGTGATATCTTTTTTATTTTATTTAGGAAAATAAACTTTTCAAGAATATTTGAATTTTATTCAAATGAAGTTTTATTACAAGGGACGATCAAATTATAATTAGTTCCACTTGGTGTTGGGAAATATTAAATGTTATATTAACTATAACTTTATTGATTTTATGAGCTATTTAAGTTGTCATTTATAATTATTAAATTGAAAGTTCAGTTAGATATTTAGAAATGACTTCAGTTTTATTATAGAGAATTGTTAGTTTTGCTGAATAATATTTGTATATTATATTTTCAATATCCATTATAAGTCGTGTTAAAACACCGTTTGCCGTTAGATAAGAGATATAACGGCCTATGTGTACATAGTATATACAGAGACATAGATAGACCCGGCGATGCCAGTTGATTCAGATTTGGCTATTGGGTGAGAGGACCCTTAACCCTTTACGTGATTATAGGGTGAGCGGATCTTAGCCACAATATTTATGCCAGGTGAGACAAGGCCCCTGATCTGAGATGAGCATGGTAAGTGATATGTTGGATATAGTTAACTCCCCAACTTATATTATAGTTCTTTCAGTGTTACCCATATGGATGACGTTATTAATGATTATAAGTTTTTAAAGAAATTTATGTTTATGCATAGTTTTGAGAAATGAAAGTATTTGATATAATAACTGCATTTATAAATTTTATTTCCATCAGTTAATATATTTAGAGATTTTTTTTAGAAAGCCTAAATACAAGCGATTACTTGTTTCTTTCCATTTCACTTAGTTGATTATTCTCTCACTGAGTCTGTGTGACTCACTCCATTCCATTCATTTTTTTTTACTCAAATTCAGAGACAACTGAGTAGCTGGTTCCTAGGATTTATTGTTCTCACCAGGCTTGTTAGTCTTTTGGTATACCCCACTATTTTGTGCGGAGTAGTATTGTATTTACACTCCAATATTTTGCAACTATAGGGGATAGTATTATAAATTCTATTGAGTTGTATATAGTATTATTATCTTGGTTGTGTAATATTCTATAAGCTGATCTTGATTGTACATACTTATATGTATAACTGGTGCATGAGAGAAAATCATGCTGGTTGAAATTTCTGTGATAGTATTGTTTTTTTCAGGTTGAGTTTTAAATTTTGGTTAGTTTAGTTTTTATGAGAGATTCTGCAGAATTTTCGATAACCTCTTTCTAAGGTTTAAAGTATTTTAAAGCATCCTTAGTTAGGCTTGCCAAGCTAGGCAAGCGTTGAGTTGGCTTAGCCTGTGCACCAGTCATGACCTAAGATCGAATCGTGACAACATCTTACATAGTCAGAGTTGTATAACACGTCCAACTATGATTTGTTTTTTAAATTAATGGTTGAGACTAATTTAGTGACTTTAGATGACAAGAAAATAATATAGTTGTAAAATAAAAATAAAACTTAAAATAAAATTAAGAAACAAGAAGTGAAATTTTTTTTAACGAATTGTATGTATTATTTTCTTTTTGAACTTTTATATTTGTTTATTAAAAGGAATTATATTTTTCATATAAATTGATTATTGAAAATTGTATTAAATTACAAAAATATTTTAGCAAAAATAGTTAATTTAATATTTCATTAAATGCCCTAAATGCATTAAGTTGATGTAGAAGTGTGCCTTTACAATTGTCTGAGAATGACTCAGTTTCAATTGACGTGAAAGCTCATATGGGAATACTATAATACCATTATGGTATAACAAAAAACAAATTCTAATTATTTGTTATAGATTAATGTAATGCAATTTTTAGGAATCAATATATATATATATAAACATAATTTCATTTAATGCACAATTATAAAAGTTAAAAAATGATGTATTGAATTAATCATATAAAATATTTCACATTTTATCCCTTAATTTCACTTTAAGTTTCATTTTTATTCTGCACTTATATTGTTTCATTTTTATCCCAAATATTTTTAAAACTCATAAAATTCATCTCAACCACTAATTAAAAACAAAAACAAAAACTAGTTGGGCATGTCAATTGTGTACTTTTATTCACATAGGATGTTGTGTCGACAAATTTTAATAACATTTATTATTGTTTGTAGATATGACAAATTTGATGAGTTTTAAAAATATTTAAGATGAAAACTAGAAAGAAAATTTATAATTATGGGATAAAATGGAAAAACAAATAATTTAATGACAAAACACTTTTAAATGACGACTATGATGGTTGTAGCAATGACAAAAATGAAAACAATGTTGGTGGCAATTATGACTATGATAAGAATATAATCGTAGTTGCAATAACTAGTAATGTAGTGATAGTTGCAACGATTGTGATAGTGATGGTGATGATGATAATAGCAAGAGCAATACTAAAAAAAGATTTTTTTTAAAATACATAAAATATAATAATGCTAAACTTATGATTCAATAAATATTTATTCCAATTTAAAAGGAAGAATATTTCCTAATTTTGAAGGAATGGCGTTCCATGTAAGGAATGAGTAGTAACTTTTTATAATTATTACCAAACATAAGCCTGTTTGGTTTCAGAAAACATTCCCTGTTTTTATTCTATATTTTCATTTCTTAAAAATCAATTTTATTTTTAAATGTTCATGCTTTTGAAAACATGTTTGTTTTTTATTTTTATTTTCATATTCTATTTGTTTTATCTCTTGCTCAAATCCAAGCAACATTCAAAAAGTTCTTCTTTTTTGGTTTACTCTGCATTGTTTCCACCTTTTTCCTTACATTTATCATTTATATTACAAGGAGACCAAATTCAAACACATTTGGCAGATTGTTGATTTGAACTCCCTTGGCCTTTAATAGCACAAACCAAAAACAACTCTGAAGCTAACATGTAGAAACACTACTGCATTTTCAACTTTCAAGTTCTTACGGGCAAGTTGCTTCAATTGCAAGTTCATAGAAGAACACCATTCTCCATGAAAAGAGCAGCAACCTTAAAGATAATCCATGTGATGACAAATGAAAGCGCAAAAGAGGTCATAGTAGGCAATCTTTTCGAAACGACAACTAATCCTATAAACCATCGTTTGACACACATCGCATGTGCAAGAGGCACAACAGGATGCGAGGCAATAAGTTATGCACATCGCATTCTTGTTTGGGAATCAAAGTTTGATGATTTTGGAAATTTAAAGAGTAGTTACAGTTTTCTCTGAAAAGATTTGTGATTTTGATGTTTATGATTTGATCCCCAAATAGCCATTTATTTTGAGAATCAAAGGATCCTGTTACTTAGTGTTTTAAATTGTGATTGCAATTTGATTGTATAAGTTGTAAACAATTGTGAAAAAATATAGTTAATGTGGCCGCAATTGCAACTGCGTTGCGATTGCAAAAACCTCAAAAACCATAATATTGTGACCGCAATTGCGATTGCGAACCACAACTGCTATTGCGAACCGCAACATAAAACTCTGCTTAATCATAAAACTCACTTGGACAAGGCTTAGAGAGGCATGAGCAAGGAAGAGACATGAAATAATAAAAAAAAGAAATGTCTTTAGAATTACAAAAGTGTCACCGCTTCAAAAGTGAAAATACTATAAACTATTTTTTGTTTTATCCAAAATTTTCGAAAATGGGAACTCCGTTTTTTAAAAAATGAAAATGAAAATAATAAACAACATATTTTCTCCGTCATTTTTTCTTTTCAATAAAAATAAAAGTTGAAAATGATGAAACCAAACAGGCTCTGAATTTTTCTTACCTTCATTCTAATTCTTTCTACTTCCACTGCAATGAACCAATCATACTAAATAAAAGTCTTACACTCAATTGAGGCATGAATCTCTCCTTATGGACACCTATAAGTAACTTATGTTATTGAAAATTGTTGTGGATACATGCAAAGTTATATGCAAAATTTAAGCCACTAAAGAGCTGTAGTTAAAATGGTATAAAGTTATTTACCAAAAAAATATGGCATCAAGTTAGAAGCCTATTTGATTCCAAAATAAATATATAAATTGGTGGGCTATAAATTACATAAAATTCAAATTGATTATCGTTTCTAAGTTAGACCATATAGATTATAATAAAATACTTTATATTTTATTTGAATATTAGCCCAAGTGGTTACTTGTTGCATACTAAATCAGACTCTTTTGCAAGATAAAAAACCGAATAAGTCAGCCCGACTAAAAAATGAATGTTGTCCCATATTTAACATTTCTTCCATTTCTTAAATTTTTATACAAAAAAAAAAAGTTAAAGGGTTAGAGAGCGAGATAAATTATTATATTAAAAAAAAAAAGAAAACCGAGAAGTGCATCAATAATCAATAATAAAATAATTTTATCAATGATTACTAAAAAAATAAATAGAATAAAATAATTTTATCAATAATAATAATAATAATCTCCCCCATCTCGGTTGAATAACTTGAATGGGAAAAAACGGAAAGCCCTCTCCTCCTCCCTTCATGATTCTTGTTCTCGGCTTCTTGCTCCCTATATACTATGCAAGAGCATATGCAGTATGCATCATGATGACGAGCACGAGCACGACCATGTAGAGTTCCAATGCCACCAAAATCAACTATCCACCGCTATTCCAACCCTTCTTCGCCTTTTTAATTTTCTCGCGAAACAATCTTCATCGTGCTACACATACTAAACCTAAACTCTCTCTCTCTCTCTCTCCACACGCTCTGAGGTCGAAGTGATCGTCAATGGCGGTTTCCGAGGAAGAGTGCTCTTCTGCTAAGTCCAGGCCCTCTTCGTCTTCCTCCACCACAGCCTACTACCTTTCCAAGTGCGTTCTCAGAGGAAGCGTTGTTCTTCAGGTTCTATATGGTCACATACGTTCACCCTCTTCCAATGACGTCGTTTTTGGCAAGGTTCTCCTCTCATATCCCTTCTTCTTCTTTTTCCTTCTCTGCTTCCTTCGTTGGAATCAATTTCTTGAACGTTCCCTGCCCGGTGCATTTGCCAATTGAAATCAACCTCCGAATTAGAGTTTCATTTTTTGTCGGTGCTTATTGTGGGGTTAGGTTTTGCTCGTTGGAGGGAACCTGTCCCTTGTTTATTATCTAGCTCAAGAATAATCTAATTTTGTTTTTTACAATGTGATGTGTGGTTTCAGGAGACGTCTATAGAGTTGGTGGTCATTGGTGAGGATGGGAATGTTCAATCTGTCTGTGATCAGGCTGTGTTTGGCACGATTAAAGATCTTGCCATATTACCCTGGAATGAGAAATTTCATGCACGGGATCCACAGGTGTGTAATGTTTTAGTAATTTCGCCTATAGGGAACTTTGGCTAACTATGGTCTGTTAGTAAATCTGCTTATTTTTCTCGAGAAATGACTGCTTATGTTGAATGGAATTAGTTGTTGGTGGTGGATTTTTTTTGTTTGGTCAAGGTTGAATCTTATTTAGTCTTTTTTTTTTTTGTTCTGTAGATGTGGGGTAAAGACCTTTTGGTTGCTATATCTGATTCTGGGAAGCTGTCGTTGCTCACATTTTGCAATGAAATGCACAGGTTCACCTTGTCTCTTCTCTTTTTTCATGTAATTGTATTATTGATGAGTATTTCCGGTTTGGATCATTAACCCTATTTTATAATGTAGTAACCGTAATTTGTTACTAGTTCATAACCAAATTTTATAGAAAATTAATGAATTTGTATGAATCAAAGTGCAAATATTTTTTTTAGCTGTCACTGAATTTGAATTCTCAATATGTTATTCCCTACTAAACCTCCTTTTTTTTTTCTTTATGCATCATTGTAGGTTTTTTCCTGTAACACATGTTCAGCTATCTAATCCTGGAAACACAAGGGATCTTCCTGGAAGAATGCTAGCAGTTGATTCCAGGTGATGTCCTCTCTGGCCAAAAAAAATTCTTGGAAAGCATCTACAATATCCATCTCGTTATCTCTTAGTCGCGTGTAGTGTTCCCACTCTGTAAGCATTTATTGTTTGCTTCACAGATTGCAAATAATAGTGTAGCCCACGCCTTTAAATTCTCTTCTATGTGATAGTTGATTGGGTCCCTTGTAATTGATCTATGAACTTCTAAGGCAACTGTTGGAGGGTTCTGTTGATAGCAATTTTATTGGAAATTTTTCATTTTTTTACCTGGCTATAATATATTATCCCCAAAAGCGCGCCTAGGAAAATTTGTTGTGCTTTGCGACATGCATGTGTGACTTTGGCTGATAAGAAACAGGTCATATGACTAATAAGATCTCCTAAACTGCAAACAGAGAATAGAGAGAAGAGAAATATACGCACAATTTAGCGTGGTTCAACCTACAACAAACTATATTTACAACACTCTATGACCTAACTACTGATTGTACAATATATATATATATATATATATATGTATATATAGGTCGGTACCTTGGGGGGCGCCCACCTGCTGAGATTAATGGTGGGCTGCAGTCTCGGTTCTATCATCCCAGTCGCTTCGACCACAATCTCCTTGAATATTCCTTGTCGGGTCGCACCACGAGCTTTTTGGGTCGGGTCACATGTCAGTCGAGCCCAAAATTAAATACAAGCCACTTCATAACAGTATGGTATCTAGACCTCTTAGTCTGTAAGACCTATTGTGACCTACTGTGAATATTACAATAAGAGGTTAAATTACACCCACTATTAGTATAAAACTATCAGTAAACAAGAAAGTGCCACATCATCATGGTAACTAAGATTTTTCACTTCCAGTAAAAGCTTTTAACTATCTTTTAAACATTTGGCATCATATGTTTCATTGATAGTGTAAAACTTTTTACACTGTGTTAGTGGATCAATATTAAATCCTTACAATAAACTATGAAGTAGTCACTAATGCTTACTCCACTAAAGGATAATTTAACTACTTTTGAGTGAGTTGTGTTGCTAATAGAATGGAGACCTAATTCTTTGGCTAAACTGTCTTCTTACTTACACAATAGAGTGCATTTCTGGATTATTTTAAATTGGAAGAAGGGAAATAGCATAGTAAACTTTTGTGAATATTACTAACTCTCATGGTTCTCTTTCTGCAGTGGTTGTTTTATTGCTGCCAGTGCATATGAAGATCGGCTGGCTCTGTTTTCTATGTCAATGACTGGCAGTGATATCATTGATGAGGTCCAAAACTACTATACCATCCTGCATTTTAGAAAACCTGCATGTTGGGGGGGGGGGTGTGTGTGTGTTGGCAAACAGGAGTATGCATATGTGATAGGACTGTTTTTTCTGGTGGTATAGGCTACAGGGTAGACATACACATATAGGACAAGATTGTTTTCTGGCTATCTTTATGGTGTTCTGCTATTGAGGTTTGATGGATCTTCAAAGAGATTGGAGGGATTTATTATCTTGGTTTCCTTGATTAACCTTTCATTTTCTTTTTCTTTTCATGATGTCCTATACTTGTAGCACTATATATTATTCTCTTTTTTTGTATTTCCTACTTTGTCTACTTTTGATAAATTTATTCTTTTGTCTGAAGAATATGCTTATATGATCTTTTTTGCTCAACTCTAGAGAATAATGTATCCTTCTGAAAGTGAAGGGACTGCAAGTACTTCCAGAAGCATTCAGAGAACCAGTATACATGGTACTATTTGGAGCATGTGCTTTATTTCGCAAGATTCCAGGCAACCAAGTAAGGAGCATAATCCTGTACTAGCGGTTCTTCTAAATAGGTATGGTGATTTGTAAGTTGGCCATTATCAAGAGTTTATTCTAAGTCTGGATGGCTCTATGATGGAAGTTAGCCTCTGTTTTTGTTTTCTTTGTTTGAGATGATGTGTACTTACTGAAAACAATGCATTTTTTTTTTGCACTACAGGAGAGGAGCACTTCTAAATGAATTGCTATTATTGGAATGGAATATTAAAGCACGTGCAATCTATGTTGTATCTAACTATGTTGAAGCTGGGCCTCTAGCACATAACATTGTTGAAGTTCCTAACTCTCATGGACTTGCATTTCTATTCAGGGCTGGTGATGCTCTCTTAATGGATTTTAGAGATGCTCACAACCCATGTTGTGTCTATCGGACTAGCTTAAACTTTTTACCCAATGTGGTGGAAGAGCATACTTTTGTTGAAGACTCATGTAAATTACATGATGTTGATGATGAGCGCTTTAATGTTGCTGCCTGTGCTTTGTTGGAGCTGAGTGATTATGATCCTATGTGCATAGACAGTGACAATGGCAGTACTAATTCAGGTTATAAGTACGTATGCTCATGGAGTTGGGATCCTGAAAATAATAAAGATCCTAGGATGATATTCTGTGTAGATACTGGAGAATTTTTCATGATTGAAATTCTTTTTGATTCTGATGACCTTAAAGTTAATCTCTCTGAGTGTCTCTATAAAGGTCTACCCTGTAAGGCACTTTTGTGGGTTGAAGGTGGATATCTAGCTGCCCTTGTAGAAATGGGGGATGGCGTGGTCCTGAAATTGGAAGATGGAAGGCTATGCTATACAAACCCTATTCAAAACATTGCGCCAATCTTGGATATGGCAGTTGTGGATTATCATGATGAGAAGCATGAACAAATGTTTGCCTGCTGTGGTGTGGCACCTGAGGGGTCATTAAGGATTATTCGAAGTGGTATAAGTGTAGAAAAGCTACTTAGGACTGCTCCTATATATCAAGGGGTAACTGGTACTTGGACAGTTCGAATGAAAGTTACTGATCCATATCATTCTTTTCTAGTTCTATCATTTGTTGAGGAGACCAGAATATTGTCAGTTGGCTTAAGTTTTACTGATGTGACTGATTCAGTTGGTTTCCAACCTAATGTCTGTACTTTGGCATGTGGCCTTGTGAGTGATGGTTTGCTTGTTCAGATCCACCAATCTACTGTTAGGCTTTGTTTGCCTACTAAGGCTGCTCATTCTGATGGTACCCATTTGTCCTCTCCTATTTGCTCATCTTGGTCGCCAGACAATGTGAATATCAGTTTGGGGGCAGTTGGGCATAATTTTATAGTCGTGTCAACCTCTAACCCATGCTTTTTATTCATCCTTGGGGTTAGATTGCTATCAGCTTATCATTATGAAATATATGAAATGCAACATTTGGGATTGCAGAACGAATTATCATGCATTTCGATCCCTAGACAAAAAATTAAGCAAAAGCAATCAAATTCATCCATTTTAGGACATAATACCTGCATCTCTTCCTTTCTAAGTGGAGTGGACATCAATAAAACCTTTGTTATTGGCACACATAGGCCTTCTGTGGAAATTTGGTCTTTTGCACCTGATGGAGGAGTTACAGTTATTGCTTGTGGGACAATTTCATTAACGAATACAATGGGGACTGCTATAAGTGGTTGTGTACCTCAAGATGTACGGCTTGTATTTGTTGATAAGTATTATGTTCTTGCTGGATTGAGGAATGGAATGCTCCTTCGCTTTGAGTGGCCTGCAGAACCATCTCCTTCATCCCCACTAAATGTGGTGGATAGTGCTTTATCTTCTATAAATTTGGTAAATTCTGTGAATAATGCTTTTGACAAGAGAAAGGACCTTCCTTCCATGCTTCAATTGATTGCCATTCGTCGCATCGGCATTACTCCTGTTTTCTTGGTGCCTCTGGGTGACACACTTGATGCTGATATAATTGCTCTTAGTGATAGGCCTTGGTTGTTGCATAGTGCAAGACACAGCCTTTCTTATACTTCTATCTCATTTCAGCCATCCACACATGTGACTCCTGTTTGCTCTGTTGAGTGTCCAAAAGGAATATTATTTGTTGCAGAGAACAGTTTACATCTGGTAAGAAAATAATTCTACAGTATCACTTGCTGCCGTGTTTCTTTATTCCTCTATTTCTTAGGTTGTTCTTTCTTTTATAGCGCATTGGAAGATGTTTTTAGATTGCAGATTTAAATGCACAGAAAAGTCCTAAGATATATTATATGGGTTGTGATTACTGTGAATTTGTTTAGCTCGTGATGCTGGATGTAAGATGATTAAGGAGACACTGGCTAACAGAGCAAATAAATATTGCCGAATTTTGTTATAGGGTCTCATTGCATTTCCTACATAATCTATGCTAGAAATTTGCCGGTTCTGTTTTGTAGGAATTTGGATGGAGATTTGCTCTGTATTTGATCTACTAATGCATCTGAGGAGGGATTTGGATGCCTAAGCAGTTTTTAAACAGTCTTAAATGGATGCTGAAAATGAACTTGTTGACTTGCCAATGAAGTTTATACTTGTTTACGTGTGTACCTTGGCCCACTCTGAGTCCACTAAGCTTTGAGCTGGAGTGCGAGTTGACACGAATTAGGGACCTAAACTTTTAAACTATAACAAATTTATGAGTTAAAACTAGAGTTTAACAACTATGAGAGTAAATATGATTCATAATTGTCCTGTCACTAGAAAGACAGGAACTAAGTTTGAATTTGGAATTGGTGTATACGGTATAGTTCAGTTTAATAGGCGAAGCCCTGGATTCATGCATTTAAATGCATGTTTCAATGGCACATTTGTCTGATCCAGTTCGGGAAGATATTTATATGTGCTACCTATCCAGCAAAAGAAAATAAAATGAGAGTTATGCATGCTATCAGTTGGTTTGTAGAGACAAAGAAAAACTTATCTATAACAACTTGATTAGTAGAATTCAATCACTAGGCAGCAATAAAGAAAGTCAATCAAGTTTTGTTTTTTATTTTTTTGATAGAAAAAGTTGAGAATTTAAATAAGAATTTGTTTATTTGTAGTTTACAATATGAGATTTCTCATATCATATTAGTACCATAGTATTGGTGAAAATGAAGAATTATATTATGCTGAAGGTGGAGCTGGTTCCATCTGTTTCTTAATGGAGTCTACTTCTTGTTCTTGTTCTTTTTTTTTTTTTGGGAGTGGGGAGGATAAGTGCTGTTTCATTTATATGATTTAGACTATGTACTCAGTACATAGTGTTTTGGTGATCTGACTGATTTCTCTCTACCTCTTTAAAAAAAAAATTCACTAAGAAATAACTACTGTTATCATTCCTGATTTGATGTTGTATATGGTCCTTCTTGTTTATGTTGCTGTCTCGACTTATACTGTCTTTGTCATGTGATGCTTCAGGTGGAGATGGTGCACAGCAAGAGACTTAATGTGCAGAAGTTTCATTTAGAGGGCACTCCACGGAAGGTCCTGTATCACAATGAAAGCCGGATGTTGCTTGTGATGAGGACTGAACTGAATTGTGGTACATCTTTGTCTGACATATGTTGTGTGGATCCCCTGAGTGGGTCAGTACTGTCATCTTTTAGACTTGAACTTGGAGAAACAGGAAAATCCATGGAATTGGTAAGGGTTGGAAGTGAACAGGTGCTTGTGGTTGGGACTAGTCTGTCTTCTGGTCCAGCCATAATGTCCACTGGTGAAGCTGAGAGGTATGAGATTTAGCTTTCCTTTTCTTTTTTTCCCTCTAGTTTTATCACAAGGTAAGGCTGCCTACTATAGACCCACACAGTGAGTCCGGCCCTTCCCTAGACCCCGCCCATAGTGGGAGCTTTATAGCACCAGGCTGCCCTTTTTAGTTTTATCACAAGCTAATGGACAGTAGTTTCTTTCCCTTTTACTATCACATTGCTGGTGACTTATTTTTCCCGAACTGCATTATGGATTGTACGAGTTAAATGAGCTAAGCTGCTGCTGAGCTTCTTGCAAGCTCCATTTTAAGGAGTGCACTCACCTCAACTCACCAAAATAAGAGTTTGACTCATGCTTGAATGACAGCTTTGAGTCTCACAAGTGTGCAATAATGCAATATCTGTATGCTAAAGATGCTTGGTATAATTTATTTAGTAAGCTTTCACCAACCAATATAGGCCCTTGAAGTTAAAACCTTTGTTTTTCATCATGAAAGAAAGTCTCGTATTGTACATTTGCTTACAAGGGGCAGTGTATTATCCTGAATGGGCATTCTTCCTTCCTGACAGATCTAAACTGAAGGGCACTGAGAATTTTTACAATGTGGAATATGGCATGTGTGGCTTGTGTGTTGCATCACAGCTATCATTGGTTGAAAAAAAATGCATTCTAAGTTAGAGTATCCCTAACTGAATTTTAGCAATAATTAATAAATGCCTGCAGGAAGCTGTTTGGCCTCCAAGATAAACTCTCTTTTAACATCACCAATCTTCCTTTTACTCACGCAGCTAGAATTATACTTTTGAGCTTTGAGCTGATTTTCTGTCCAATGTAGTTCTTTTGTATCCTTTTCTATGGTTAGGTATGATAATTTTAGAATACTGCCTACAAAACTCAATTTGGCCACCTCCTTGAGAGAAATTTCAAATATATATTTTTTCCAATAAAAATAATGCATAGTGACATGGCCAAATTTTTTTCAAAATTATATAAAATCTTTTCATTGTATGTCATATGATAGCAATATATTTGTTTTACATCTGTATATGCTACCAAACTGTGTTTAGGATCTGACTTTGATGATCCTATATTACATGTTTGATGGCGAAACAAGTTATTATGTTATGTTCATACCGTTGTCCAATAGTTAGTTTTTAGAAATTTATGCACTTTGCATTGATTTCCATATACCTAGGAAGCACCGATACTTCAAAATATCTATTGTACCTGTGTCGGATACGTACTCGTATCGGATACCGGATACTCCAAATACACTATCGGAGCCTATCCTATAATTTTTATTTTTGAATTTTGAATTTTGAATTTTTGTGCCAATATGGATGGGATATCATAAGAATTTGATAAATTATAGTATTCTATTGTGTTTGTAGTGACTAATGCTGAAATTAAAAACTATTTTCTCCACTTTTCTACCTTAATCATGGAATGATCCAACTATTATTTTATTTATTTATGATGTATTATGATGGTTTTATTTATTTATTTTTATGTTTTATAAGATGATATTTATAATTTTTTATATATATGTTATGTCGTATCTTGCCATGCCCGCATCCTAATTTTTTTTTAAAATGAATATTCTCGTGTCGTATCCGATACCCGTATCTGTATCTGTGCATCATAGTCATATACTAATTGGATGTTTCTTTGGCAGTACCAAGGGTCGTCTTCTTGTTTTCTGCCTTGCTCATGTGCAAAATTCAGATAGTGGTTCAATGACATTCTGTTCAAAGGCAGGGTCATCATCTCAAAGAACTTCACCATTCCATGAAATTGTTGGATATGCTCCTGAACAGCTATCAAGCAGTAGCCTTGGCAGCAGCCCTGATGATAATAGCTCTGACGGCATCAAACTTGATGAAAATGAAGTATGGCAGTTTCGATTGGCTCATGCAGCCACATGGCCGGGAATGGTACTTGCAATCTGTCCCTATCTTGATCGTTACTTCTTGGCATCTGCTGGCAATGCTGTAAGTTACGAAACTCTTGCCTTTTCTGCATCCATTTGGTCACTTCTTCATTGTCCCACCCTTTCTCAAATTATCTCTCTTTCCACATCAGAAGGTTCTGTATCTATGTTCGTTTTACATGGTTTGCTGATTAAGATGTTATCTTGTTATTCAGTTCTATGTCTGTGGTTTCCCAAATGACAATCTCCAAAGAGTGAGAAAATTTGCTGTGGGAAGGACGCGTTTCATGATAACATCATTGACTGCACATTTTACTAGAATTGCAGTCGGTGATTGTCGTGATGGTATCCTTTTCTTTTCGTACCATGAGGTGAGTGGTGATTGCAGTCTCTGTTGTAATTATGGTTTTTCTTTTAACTAAATATCGAAGGAAAACAATAATTCATTTTTGAGTTTTGCTTTTCACGGAATCTCCTTGGTAGACATGCAGAGAGATTGGAGAGCAATTGTCAGGGTTGTCAATAGCGGCCACTATGCTGGGCCGCTCTAGAATGTTCATAGCAGAGCATCAATGTAGCGGCCAGGAGCACCGCAATAGTGGGCAATAGCGGCCACTATTCTCTTTCTTATTTTATTTTATAAAACCATGCCAAAATGCCCCAAACTCCCTTCAACCATGTCTATTAGCTCTTTCTGATTGGATTGGAGCCCTAAGAGTCTATGATAGTGCCACAGCAACTTGTGGCTCTCTATTCTCTCCATTGGCACTGGCAGAGCAACTCTTGGAGTGGTTCTCTGTTCTCTGCCTTACCGTTGGCAGCAACTCATGGCGTGGTTCTTTGTTCTTTCTCTCAGTATATGTTTATGCCGTTCTGTTGCACGTGTCTATTGTTTTTGGGTTCTAATTCATATTCTATATCTCTGTTGCATGCTTATTTTGGATAGTCCCCTGTTTTTCTTCCCATTTCCTAAACAGACTTAGGAACTCCCTTGTCAGCTTTCTTCGCTATAGCGGCCACTTTGCAATCTGATATGGTGCTATAGCGTTTTTGGGGGTGGCCGCTCTATGTCGTGTTCCGCCATTAACTACTTGGGCAATTATGTATTAATATTTTGTTTGTTTTCTGTTTTATTTATGGAGGCTAACTTATCGTCCTTATCATTTTTATTCCTTTCCTTCTAATAAAATTTCTTATTTTATCTTTAAAAATTTCTTCCTTTTTTTTTTTGCCTCCTTCCCCTCTCATCATTTCCTTTTGTACTAGAAGTTATCTTAGCACGTTTATTCTTGACAAAACAGGATCATGGTCCTTTTGTCATGATATTTGTTATTGTTTATGATGTTTCTTCCTTAAGATAAGGCAATGCTGAACTTGTTTAATTTGTATCTTCTATGCTAGGAAGCTAGAAAATTGGAGCAACTTTACTGTGACCCATCACTGAGACTAGTTGCCGATTGCATTCTTATGGATGTTGATACGGCTGTTGTTTCAGATCGTAAAGGAAGCATTGCTGTTTTATGTTCAGATCATTTGGAAGGTAAGCCGAAACTAAGCCTTTTGTGTAATCAGCTTCTGATTTTAGCCACTTTCTAATCTACGGGTTATTACCTCTCTTTGGAATTTTATTTGCTCAGGGACCAGGGTTTTCAAAATATGAACTAATTGGTTTTGCTACAAGCAAAAATTGTCATGGTTGTGCTTATGGTTGAGTTAGATTTGAGCCCTATAGAAGAACATAAAATCAATTTCTGTTGAACACATGCCTGTAAGAAAGTTCATATTATACACACTACACAGTGATCTTCCTTGTTATTGGTGGAATACAATTTCATTGGCCAATATTGAGGAAGGCCTTGTAGTTTGTATATGGTTGCTTCCTTTTTTCACAGCTTGAAAGGCAATAGTAACTACCCGCCTTTCATAATGTGAGTGGGTTGTGCAGTTTTTATCATAGTTGAAGGTGTTTCTAGGGATGTGATATGTTAGTATGGCCTGTCTTTCAGATTGCAATGGTGTTCAAGATTTCTTTTCAAAGAAGTCTATTTTCATGCTACTGACATGCTTAAAGCTATTTGCTTATTGATTTTTTATTCCCCCTGGAAACAAGATTCTAACATTATTTTGTTATTGCTTATGTGCCTCAGACAATGCAAGCCCAGAATGCAACTTGACACTAAGCTGTACTTATTTTATGGCTGAGGTAGCCATGAGCATCCGGAAGGTACATCCTTTAAATGCCCTGGAAGAACAGTTACTTTTTTGCATTAGATTTCATCAGCTTTTATAGAAATTTGATTTGAAAGCAGAGGTTGCAGATGCAGTGTGCTGAAATCAATCACTGTAGTGGATGTGGATTACTTTGCGAGAGATAGTTTTGATATACTATATGAGATACTACTTCCATTATCATTCATTAACATGTTAAATAAGAGATTTGCACTATGCAATTGTGAGTTGTGCAGGGGCATGTCTCTCACCTGTGGCTCTCTTAAAAGTATCAAATAGACATAAATGGTTTTAAAATATTTTTTATTCTTCCAACTTTAGTCCTTTTTTATGTGATGTATATAATGAAGGTGAATGTTCCCTGCCTTTATGATTTAGTGCTATAATAATGGAAATGATGCTATAGAGACAGATACTTGGACTGGAATCCTGAAATTATTGCAAGCAAACATTTATGGCACACTTTTTTCCTGCATAAATATATAATAAAGGACTCTTAGAGAAATGCCAAACTTTTTGAAAAATGTCGCAATGTCCTTGAGCCTTTGCTACGACAGGCCAAGTGAGTCTTGGTGCAGCACCTAATGCTTTATGATTGATGTATGTTTTGTTACTGGTGTCAAGAATTACCCTGGGTTTTCCAAATACAAAAGTGCTCTGCCATGTTTCACTAACGATACCTCCCATCATTGGCCTAACATGTTTTGGCATGTTTTCAAGTTATTGTTGGGGAATCTGTACTTCGGATTAGTTTCTTCACCCTTAGGGCAATGATGAGTTTTTACACTGCTTATTTATTGCTCTTGGATTTAGTAATGTTTGTGTTCTGTAACTTGCCAATATATAGCCATTCCTTACTTTTCCCCCCTTCTCTTCTGTGCTTAATTCAGATGTAATTTATGTTTTCTATTACAGGGCTCTTATTCATACAGACTTCCAGCTGATGATGTTTTGCAAGGTGGTAATGGCCCCAAGACAAATGTTGACTCACTACAAAATACTATTATTGCTAGTACTCTGTTAGGAAGCATAATGATCTTCATTCCTTTATCAAGGTACCGATTAATTTTGGCAGCAACTCTCTCAATAAATATCAAGGTGAATAATTGTTGGGGGCAATTAGACCATTGCTTGGAATTTTGTTTCTCATGTATGGCAGTTGATTGAGATAGAAATGGCAGTCCAGGCCTGGCCAATTGGGTACTTGAAATGGATCAGGTTATCTAGCCTGAAAAAAAAATCTGATTGGATTGCGGTAAAAAAAATTCCCAACACAATGTTTCGTGCTCAATGTCAATCCCAGATAAAAATGATATTATTTTGGTGATAAATTCAGGTTGGGTTTTCCTCTTTGATAGATTAAAGGCAATAACTATTGACCATAATTTGGACGAGTTTTATAAGGTGAATTTTTTTAAAATCATACACTACATTTGGGGGAAGACAAGATGTTGCAACCTTAAGACAATGCAGAGTAAGCCAAAATATGGTACTCTTCAAATTGTTGAAGATCATGCCCAATTTGGAAGCTATATTTCTGGGAAGTTTGCTTATTGTTTATATTGTGCTATGATTGTTTCTTATTTCTTTAATTGAGTTATTCCTTGTAGATTTCATGACACTTCACTTGTAAAGGAAATTGTAACAATACCTGTATGAAGTGCAGTCAATCTACATGGGGTGGATGAGCCATCATACATTAATTAGATATTTCATTGTCCTGCTGATGAGATGGTTGACCAGCTGTTCCATTGTAGGAGGTTGTGTTGTACATTTCTTGCATTGTAGTTATTTAGTCTTGAAAATTACATGAAACAGTGAGTAGAAACATTATAAATTCCATCTAAATCTTCATGTGCTCCTGTAATCTCCTGTGAATAGAATTGGCTGTTGAGGACTCAATTCAACTGGATACTTGGGTGATGGGTATAGATAATATAGTAGCAGTTACTATTTATATTCTCACATTGATGAGGGATTATGGAATGCTCATCAGTGTTAGTTTATTCAAGTGTGCCATTTCCATAATGGACTGCATATCGCTTTGTTTTGGAAAAGCTTAATGTTAACAGACTTTTTTCAGCAAACCATACTTGTTATCATGTTCTGTAATAGTATTCTGCAGAAATAGTTAGATGCTGTGCTTTGACATATACAATCTTCAACTCTCAGTGGATTAATGAATTTTGGGCTTGGGCGATGCACTAGGCAAGATTAGCCTTTTGGCTTGGGTTTGCGTTTTAACATGTCTGAGAAACATCATTTGTCTTATGTGCAGGGAAGAATATGAGCTCTTGGAAGCTGTGCAAGCAAGACTCGTGGTCCATCATTTGACTGCACCTGTTCTAGGAAACGATCATAATGAGTTTCGTAGCCGTGAAAATCCAGTAAGAACTACGAACTGAATTTAGTCTAAATCTGGCATTCAATGCTTCTAATTAATTACTGGAGAAAAAGATTTTTTTGTTTCGAAAATTATTGCATAATAGTTTTTCACTAGTGAATTACTTTATTACGAGGTTATTATTGGATGTTTGCTTGTGTTTCTCCTACACGTGTGGCATCTTTCTAGCTCTAGTTTTTAGTATTTGGGGGAGTAATTAGTCCGTGGCACTTTTCATGGTCCCTGCCACCTAAAAACTTCTAATAATTTTGAAATTCCTCATCTTTTTGTAGAAGCTTATCCCCTTTTACCTTCCTATTTTTTCATATGCTTACTAAAGTCTGATATCTTACATCTTACTTTCTTGCATCTTCCCCCTGTTGTTAATTTGTTAGTGGAATATACAAGTTAATTTTTTTTAAGTCTTTTGAAAAAGTTCTGAAAGCATTTTTTTGGGCGCGGGGGGGTGAATTGTTTTTATCTTATATTGATTCATTTTCGTCATTCTCGTTTTGTTCTCCCTCTATCTTTTAATATATATTCCATGTACATAAATGCGCCCCTGATTGATTAAATGATCTTGATTCTTGACACAATCATTACATGGAATGGATTTTGCCACACACATCCTTGATTTTTTCTCTTGTTCCTTCAGTCATTTATTTTGCTTACATCTATTTTATCTTAGGTTGGAGTACCCAGGATACTTGATGGTGACATGTTGACTCAGTTTTTGGAGCTGACAAGTTTGCAGCAAAAGATCATTTGGTCTTCCGAGCCACCGGAGATGGTAAAACCAAGTTTGAAGCCACTCCTACCTCCACATGTTCCTGTCAATCAGGTGGTTCAGCTTCTTGAGCGAGTTCATTATGCACTGAATTAAATATAACTTGCCCCGTCCAATTCTTTTTACGATGATACATGGACAGCGGGATATCCATATCCAGTTCTAATCAATATTGTCCGTCAATTGTTGCCTCGCAATGTGTTGTCTGACATGGAACATGAACCAGTTACAGCATGTGAGGATAAATTATTAACCTATGGTTGCTCGCTAGATCCCACCATTAATTGTGCAAAGCTAACAATCACGTGGGAAGGTTCATGGTCGTGGAATCCCCAATCTAATGCTGTTGGTAAGACTCGGACGACAGATGCAGAGTCAGCATAACATTTGGACGAGGTTGCATTCCTCTTCTGATACAGTCTCTTGTATTTGTATTTATTGTAGTTTTCAGAGATTATACAGTAGGAAATGGGCTTTGGCGCAATAAATTGTACAATAGTGAAATTAGTGAGAGGAGCATTCTTTTTTATTAGTTGATATTTTTTATTTTTAAACAGTAATAATATTGTATATTCAATAAAAAATATATTTCCGTGTGAGTTTTTCGCCTCTTGGACCTTATTCTTGTAGATCTATCCATTATTCCCACATAATATGAAATCATCATCTTCATCTGGCATTCCTTTTGACCTCTATTTGGCTGTTTGCACTTTTGGACCTTTAAGGCTATTAACACCATCGTTGGATCATATGAGTTTGCCCAGATTCATTGTGCTACTTAAAGAAATATATAAAACTAAGTGTAGCTGTGTCCAATTGTGACTCGTAACATTTGAAAAAGCTGATTCACATAAAATAAGTAAGATACCAGTCATTGGAAATTTGATGGGACAAATAGTGTTTTCTTATATCTATAGTCTATACACCCCATTAGGAAAAGACATTCTTAGAAAAATCTTGTCCCCATAATTTTAATAAATTTATCTTATATTTCGATGAGTTTTTTGTTTTTAATCTTCAAATAAAAGCTTAACATTCTTCATCTTCTTGTACACAAAACATTGCTACAATGATTTTTGGTTGTTTTGAGGTATTACAATCATGTGCACTCTTGTAAGAGCTTCATCGTGCGTGCGAAATAGTGTTTATTCTCATATTGCTTGCAAGAGCTATTACTTATTTTCTCGGATGACTGTTTTTTTGTATAATTTTCGGATCAATATTTATGCCCCATATTGCTTGCAAGTCCTAATCCGGGGACTTCTAAAAATTATTCAGATTAAGCAGATGTATGTGTTTTACATAGATAATCAAACCATATAAAATTTAAAAACTTGGGCATCATGTAATGTCTAAATCATTTAGTTCTACGAATCTAAAGCATGTTCACCTCAGCCACGTGATATAATCGGCTTCTAGATTAGCCATGCCTCAATTAAAGGATCCCATATACCACACCAACATTATCCGAGCAAGTTTCTCAGGGATCCAATATCACCATTGATTTTCTTTTGTTATTGTTTTGCTAGGTCACTGGTCAGTGATATGTCATATTTAGCTCAATTTCTGCCCTTCAAATTCAATGTACAATACTGCCGCAATTAAATTCGTAAAACGCTCGAATGTACTTCTAATATTTCTTGTCCTCTTGTATACTTTTGGTCCCATTTGTATTGCGTTTACCTCCCTTGGCCTCTTCCCATGTGATTGTGAAGGATGAGTTATGAAAGCAGTTTCATAAAAGAAAAAAATAAAATACAATATTTGAATGCTTGAAGCCGGCAAAGATGGTCAACCCTATTATATAAGAATTGTGTGTGTAGAATCTGTAGATACCAGATATTGTAAAAGATTGATCTTTGTACAAAATTTTAATATAAAAACATAAGACAAAATGAGTCTTTTGTATAAGAATAGATCAACTACATATAAGAATTTCAAATGATATAAAAAATTTGAGTAAACTAGCAATTTGGTCCCTGAAAATAATTTGTACTTGCAATTTAGTCAATAAATTTATTTTTATATATAAATTAGTCCTTAAAATTTTAAAACGCATAATAACTTAGTCCTTTTGTTATTTCTCTTTTTAAAATTAAACAGTAACACGTGATGTGGCGTGTTAAGTGCTTACGTGTATCGTTAAATGCTACATAATAGGTTACTCCACATGTTTAACCCTTTCAACGACGTCGTTTATATGAGAAATATGAAACCCGACCCCCTCAGCATATCACTCAAATCTCCTACCCGACCGAGCAGACCTTGCTCATAACCCATTACTCCTTTAGCTCACCAACCGACCGATCCTCTTAACAGTTTTTCCATCAACTCAAATGACTAAACTTACCCTTAACCAATCGATTATTACCGATTATTATGTTTTCTCATTCTCACCAACTAAACCAATTGGTTCTGACCAATCATACCCTTGTCCTACTTGGAACAACTAATCGATTGTTCCTGACTGATCCAATCACCATTCCCTTTGATCTTAACAATTACTAATCCAACATCATTGATCATACCATCCATTTTCCTTTGATCAACCTACCTGACTGATCTTACCACTTGTCGTCCACCACCTACCTTTAACCAATTGGATCCTGACCGATCAACCTCTTTCATGTTCATCAACTAAATGATCGAAGTTGGGCATATGGAGTAACCTGATATGTGACATTTAATAATACATGTAAGCACTTAACATGTCACATCACATATTACCATTTAATTTGAAAAAGAAAGATAACAGAAAGATTAACTTATTGTGTATTTTAAAATTTTAAGGATTAATTTTTATAAAAACAAATTTATGAATTAAATTATGAATGTAAATTATTTTCAGAGACCAAATTAATAGTTTATTCTAAAAATTTATTCAAAAGTTGTGTAAATAGGAGGAAGCTTTTTGAGACGAAAAGCATTAAATTGGGATGGTTTTCTTTTCAGAACATAGAGATGTAAATTTAATTTCTTTTTTTGGGTGCCTGCAAGCACAAACTTTAATAAATTCGTGGGCCGGCTTCGGGCTGCATTTGAGCTAGGGAGACCATATTCTGGTAGATTATATAGGAAGAAAAATTCTTATCCCGCACATGCCTAATTAATAATTAATATGTAAAGTATAAGATTACCTGATTCATATTATAAATATATATTTAAAATATATATATATATATTAATTATAAAATAAAGTATTTATGTGTATATATATATATATTTATTTAAGATTTTTTTATACACGAAATAAAGTTGTAACGATAATTATAATTTTTTTAGGCATTGATATTTTGATGAATTATCATATATTCATTTGTTATTAATTTTTACAAATAAACATTTGATAATTCACAAAATATAATCAATTATGGTTCCATATACTAAAAGTCTAAAACTTATTCAACATTATAATTAATTATTAATTGATATAACTTTACAGTTCCATATTCTTTATATATATTTATGTAAGTTATTGAATAAAAATTTAATTTTGATTTATTTTTAATATAATAAAATTTTATATTGTCATTTAATAATATATTAACACATTATTAAAAAAATTAAACTTTTTAAATAATTATTGTAATTGTGAAATTTATTTAATAATTTATTAATACATAATTAAATAAATAATAAATCAAAAATTAAATTTATTGAATGATATCCTAATTTCATTGAATTTTTTTTACTAGTTATACAAATATCTTTTCGTGTTGGATAATAGACCGTAATCTGCAATTTATGTGAAGTAAGCCAACGTCATGGATCAGCCGTTGGGACTTTGAAGGGGTCTACCCAATCCTGTCAATTTATTTTACTTCTTTGCCCTTTTTTCGATCTAGTTATTTTGTCAACAATTTCTATCCATCCAGTATCAAGTTCCTCGTCTCCTATCATACTTGCACTACGAATTCATTGGGGGAGATTGAATAATTAAAAAAGTTATTTTTATTTGATTTTTAGATAAAATTAATTAATTAATTAATTAATTAAATTAATTAAGTATTTAATTAATTAAATTAATTAAGTAATTAATTAATTAAATTAATTATTTATATATAATTTATTAATAATTTATTAATAATTTATTTTTATTTTGATATTTGATATATGATTAATTATATATAAATTATTAATTAAATTATTTAAATATTTAATTAATTTTTTCCAAAAATCAAATGATAATACTTTTTTTCAAGTCAATTTTAAGGATCATTCACCCATTCATTAAAATAAGCTACATTTATAATATTTGAGTCTGCACAAGTATTATAAGAGTTCAATTTTGATGTATTATTAATGTAAATTTTTTTACATTATTATCTAATTATATATTGTTAAATTATTAAAAAAAATTATCTATCACAATAATTATATAAAAAATTTAATTATTTTAATAATGTGCTAATACATAATTAGTAACAGTGTAAAAGTTTATACTAAAAATAAACTAAAACTAAATCGTTACTATAAACGCATAGGTAACATGTATGTTTGATAGAAAATTAATTTAAATTGAAACAGACTTGGATAAAGACAAAAATATTTGTGGCCAGCTTTTGCCTTAATAAATGTTGTAGAATTAGCACTATTCTACATTTCCGATGGAAAAGAAAAAATGAGTGAAAACATGACTCATTTTATGAAAAGCAAGAGAAAAAATACATTGATTTATGATCCTCAATTTATTTTATTTTTTTATATCAGAAATATCCTCACATATTTTAAATATAAGATTATTTCCTTTCAAGTTTTTAAGTGATTACAATTATTAATTTATTCCATAATAATAGCTCAGAATTTAAACTTTTGTTTTTTTCCTAAAGTCATACGTTGTTTATTACTTCAACTAATCACTTCTGAGTGATTGAGTGATTTATGCTATACAATTAGAAAATTAATTTTTGCACACCACTTAATACACGGTAGGTTATGTGCAAAAAAAAAAATAGTCATATAATTGAAGTTTATAAAGTATGCATAGGTTGTGTGCAGATAATTAAAATAAAATAAAAACTTATAATATAGATCCAATTAAAATTTAAGAGTTTAGTTAAAAACTCAGTTATATATATAAGAATTTAATTTTAATCTATTATCAGTATAAAATTTATTATATTATTATTTGGTTGTGTATTATCAAATCATAAAAATAATTTTATTATTACAACTACTATTTAAAAAATTAAACTTTTTTAATGATGTATAAATATATCATTAAATAATAATATAAAATAAATTTACAGACATGGGTTGAATTTAAACTCTACATAAAATTGGACTAACATATTGATTGACCTAAAAGCTAACAACTAACTTTATTTTTATGAGGGTATCAGTTATCATTGGTAATTAGTGATCAATATTTAACTCAATGTCTTATTTAATTGAAATAGAAATACAAAATTAATTTGATGTATTTATATTTCAAGTTAATAGAACACATGAATAAATATTAATCATTAATTATTAGGGAATAATAGTACCCTGACAACAATGAAAGGTAGCAGAGAAACTTCATATATATATATATATATATATATATATATAAGCATATATAGTGAGAGAAGTGATTTATTGTGAGAGTGAGAGGAGCAAATCTTGACCATTGGATCATCTATGTATGGTCAAGATTAAAACATAAAGTCATATGACTTTTTTAAATGGTCATGTGACCTTTAAGTAACATCTAATCTTAATCATTCATGGATGATCCAATGATCAAGATTTGTTTATCTCACTCTCATAATAAACCACTCATCTTACTATATATGCCCCCTATATATATGTGTGCATAAAGTAACGTGATCATTTAATGTAGCATTTGATTTGCAGATTTTTTTTTTCATTCTTGAAAATCTTTACATGGAAATGTTAGACTCTCATGTTTGGTACAAGATTTCAAAAAATATTCTCATCAAAAAATGATTCCAAAAAATGGTTTTTGACCAATATTCTCACACTTTTATTCAGGGAGGTGGGTTTGCAACATTTCTATGGAATGAGAATATTTTTGTTATGTGAAATGTTCAAAATATATACCCTTCTATCGCCACGTTATCAACTAACCACCGTCACATTATTGCCTGCAACCACCATCTGCAACGGCCAATCATCGAAATTCGGTCACCTAATCTCCGTTGCCGGCTAATGGTGGCCAGCAACTTCGGTCACCTCGCCGATAATCGAAATCTAGCCACGTCTGTCGTCCCTGGCGACTTCAACCACTGTGCTGGTTACTGGAATCCAATAACAATTGACGTTAGCGAGTGACTTCAGCCACCGTGTTAGTCATTGGAATCTGGCCACTACTCGCTTCCTCTGGCAGTTGAGAGTGGCTGACGACTTCAATCACTACACCGATCATTAGAATTCGGCAACCGCAGCGATAATTGATAATGGCTGGCAATTTCAACAACCACTGGTAGTCGAAGTCACTTCCGAGAATATTTTTAGTCAATCAAATGTAGTAATGATCATTCCTAACAATACCATTATTGAGTATGTTATTCTTAAAAATATTTTTTCAAAACTTCAACCAAGTGCTCTCTAAGTATTTTTCAGTGTGGCATTATCTTATTCCTTACCTTGCATGCTACTTCAAGGTAGTGGTTTTCGATTTGGCTTTCCCACCAAATGTCAGTTTTGATGTTTATGATCCAAGGAAGTATGCAACTTTCAGTGGATATGCTCAGGACTTGGTGTGCCTTCTTGATCAGCTCAATTTGAATAAAACTATATAGTAACTATGTCAGCCATGATTGGATGCTTAGCTGCAACGAAGAAACCAGAACTCTTTGAACATCTGATCTTACTAAGTGGTTCTCCAAGGTGATGGGATTCTCTCTGTTGATTTTAATAGACACGTTTTCGTTGTTTGGTCTCCATCACTCCTTGCATGTTTACCTGTAACAGCTAGTCCATGTAATTATTCTTAGATTTCTTTTCTTACTATTCCTTCTAGTTGTCATTTTTACGGAAATTAATACTTTCCGAAGTATATATACTGCTCGTTGTCTGTAGGTACCTCAATGCAAAAGGATATGAAGGAGGCTTCCAGAGAATAAAACTGGACACAATCTTCACAGCAATAAGCCAAAATTTCTCAGGTTGGTCACATTGCTTTTCTCCTATTGCTATAGGCGTAAACGACCCCGCTGCCATTGCTGAGTTTGCATACAGTCTGCTAAGAATGAAACCAAATGTTGCACTAAGAGTTGCTAAAACAGTATTCTTAAGTGACCTCAGATGGGTTCTGCCACGAGTTCTGGTGCCTTGCACGATAATTCAGTCCAGAAAGGACCATATTGTTCCAAAATATGTTGCTTTTTACATCAAGAGAAAGCTGGGTACTCGTTCCAATGTCAAGATTCTGAAAACGGAAGGTCATTTTCCTCAGTTGACAGCTTACCCTTGGTTATTGAAAGTTCTTAAGGGTTCTTTGTCTGTAAAGTTAATATTAAGAAGCCTGAGAGTAATGCAAATAAAAATTTGCAGTTAAAGCATGATTGCTGAACACGTAATAAAGCATGATTGCTGAACACGTAATAAAGCATGATCTTGAAAAAAAGGGGGGGGGGGATTTCTAATGGATTGAATGCCAAAACAGTAGGTCCAGCATGGCAAAAATTTATACCTGCCTGCCTGCCAACGTTGGATAGGTAGCAATACTCAAATTATCACTTCCTTTCCAAATTACATTCCAGCTTAAATACTTATATATATAATTAAGTGCACATGACATGCGTGATTAAAAGTTGATTTGCTGCCACATTGCTATAGTTACTCTAAAGAACGTCATAAATCACAAATTCAAGTATTTTACTAAACAAAACTAGATCTAAATAACTGCCTGCTTAGGGTAAAAAAAAATAGGGAGGAATTCAATAACACGGATATATATTCAAACAGAGAGCAATTACAATAGCTGATATGCTACTACGCCAGCTGACAAAACCCAAAGTCATCAGGTAGAGAAGTTCCAAGCATAGCCAAAACAAATCGGTAGAGAAACTTCAAGCGTTCGTGTAGCCAAAACAGAGATACTGTGGTACAGACCGAGCAGGATGTAGAAGACGCAGCGTGCTTGCTACCAGGGTCAGCTTGTACCCATTTTGAAGCATAAGCAGAAAGAGACGGTAAAATAATGGTAGCATTCTCAAAATTAATTGTAATCAAACCACTAGACATTACAACATTTTCTAATATATGATCTCAACGCCAAAAAAGATTTAATATTGAGGTTATTGAAGAACAATGGAGAGCAAAGGTAAAAACAACACGTCCTTCCCTTTTACTGAAAATATTTTCATAAGCTACATTTGGATAAAACATTTATTATCGTTTGTGTAGTAGTAATATGAAAGCTTTAAACCAAAAATACAACCCGTGAGAAAAAAACAAAATTGGGTAAAGGATAAAGAATAATAATACAGTGGCCTACATTTCCTCTGTAATCCTCAACCTCAGCACCAAATTGAGTAACAGAATTAGCAAAGGCTTATCTTTTCCTTGCAATGCAAATTTGATGCATTCACAGGACCTGCATCTCATCTTAGAAGCTCTCGTCCTTGCACTCAATTTATGCCGCAGATAGCAGATTAGAAATATTAAGTTGTGCTAGAACCACAAAAATTACAGTGGCACCTAACCAAAGTTCAAATCCTTTTTCCCAGCAATTTAGAAATATTTGTACTGCTTAGTTATCACAACACATAATCCGCTGATGTCTAAGGATCTCCAGCTTGAAGACTCTAGAATGTCCGCAAGCTGAAAACTTCAAACTAGAGCTGCAATGAATATGTATCAAGTCAGAGTACTCTCAACGTATTCCATTGCCTTCCTTTTCACAGATTTAATCCGTTCTTCATTACCTTGGGACTCCTCATAATCAAGATACTTTTTAAATAAGAACTGCAAATCAAGAAAACAAAGTACCCAAGTAAGGCTGTCAGAAAAAATAAAAAAACAACATCGACAATAATAATAGGAGACAAGCAAATAAATTAATTCCGATATGCTTACAAAAATCTGAGTTGAAGGGTCAGCACGGAATTGCTTTGACGTTGTGGAGATTATTTTTATAATGAAGATTTTGGTAACCTTTTTCTTCACCTTGACATGCTAATATCTGTCTCCAAATATGTCATAATTGACAACCCTTTGAAATTCCAAGAAGGAAACTAAATCCTAGTCTAGATGAACTAAAAAAAGCATATGATAAAGCTGGGTTTGAACATTCTGATCCAACTAAAACTGAATGGAAATGAAGAAGAAAATTACAACAATAATTTTCAACAATCAGAGACTAATGTAATTAATTCCTCATCACATAAATATACAAACTCAACCCCCTCTCAATCATGAAGAAAAAAATATCTAATTCTATACGTTGTGATTCATTCTGATACTTTTAGGAATTACGTGGCAAATAATTGGCTCTACGAACCATCCATCGTGCTTAATATAAAACATGTTAAAGTAACCAATAACATCTGGATTACTGTCAAAATTAAATAAACAAATAATCATTTCTTATTATCCATTAGTCCATTATTCTACAAATTTGAGTAATTTTATTTGAATGTCGCTGGTGATAGCATCAATCATCTGTGGGTTTTTCCCCTTATTCTTCTTCTTCCTCAAGTGATCCTCCTCCGCCCCAAATTCGTCATAATCTTCCCCGACATTCCTTCGGCTCAATATTAGCCAATATTATGGGTCCGGTTCAGTGCTCATGCCTCCCGGTGAATATGTAAACTTTTTTTTTTCTTTAAATGAGGGTTGCTATGATGATTCCAATTCTACACCCAGGTGCCTTCCTTCGCCTATCAGCGAATATGACAAATATTCTTTGCTTTTTGGCTTGTTTTGTTTGCTCTTTATGGGTCTTGACAAAAAGAAAACCCTAAACTATATCCATATTAATGGGTTTAGCGATTTTGTGAAACTATTCTTGATATGTTAAAAAATATAATTCAATGTGGTACGAGTTATCTCATCTAATAAATTAGTCTTTTAGAATGAAATTTTTTCATGTATTTAAGAGAATTATTTAAGTATTTATATTTTTTTTTAAGATACTCGGTGAATTGTTAAACATTTTTTAGTTGTTATTTATATTTAATAGACTTTAAAACATTTATTGTGAAACCAACAGTCAATAGATAATTGACAACTTATCCTAAATATCAAATTCATCCAAGTACTATAATAACTCTTATGTTTAAGTATTAACAATTGATACTTTCATTCAAAGTCTTCTGTCATATGTAGAAAAGAGCGACTAAAAAAAGAAATATTTGTATCAGAAAAATTAAAGTAAAAGTCATCTTAAATAAGTTGTCACGGACGTCTTTTTTAAAAAAGATATATAATATTATGTCTTATATTATTTTAAAAAAGTAACTCAATATAATATTTAATCTATGTAACTCTCCTATTCAATAAAGTAGTATTTTAAGATAGGCTAACTCTCTTTGTAGACTTAAATCATAACACATTTCCTCGCACGGTTTCACCGTCTTCAATTTAAAAAATTTGGCATATATTTGGCTTATATTAATTTTTAAAAATGCTAAATGTCAGTTGATAAAGGTTAAAAAACCAATACAACATCATTGGTAATCTTATATAATTATTTTTTTTGTTGAAATAACACTTATTAATTTTTATGAGTAAATAAATAACTTAATCATTAAAAATATCATCCACTCGTAGTTTAATTCTTAGATTTCTTTAAGTACGAATTAATCTTTAAATTTATAAAATTTATATAAATTTAATCATTTTTTTATATCTAGTTAACCAAGTTAAATGATAATTTTTAACATGATATATTAAGTGTCTATGTGTAACATTAAATGTTACATGACACATTCATTAGCTCTCCACTTTGAGATACAACGTCATTTTAACTTAATAAATTTTAATTTTCTTATATATAAAGCACTTAATCACTCATTCATTAAGTTAAAATAACATTGTATCTCAAGAAAAAATGTTAAATAACGTGTCATATGACACTAAACGTTATACATAGACACGTAATATGTCACTTCATAAGTCATTGTTTAACTTAGTTAACGAAAAATAATGAAATGACTAAATTGAAACAGATTTATAAATTTAAGAATTAACTTATACACAAAAATAAATTCATGAGCTAAACTGTAAATAATGAAATTTTCAGAGACAAAATTACTATTTATTCTAATTTTTACACAAAACTTTTCAGCCAAATATTTTTTATGCTTTTTAAAACAAAATAAATCAATTCAAATTATCTGACCTTACACCATAAATAAGTTCATAATTATTTATAAATTTAAATAATAATTTGGTAAATTTTCACTTGACCAAATATTACGTGGCCTGGTTTAATTGGAAAGAATAAAATATTCAATAACAAAAGTACAAAAGAAAAGAAGGATAATTGGTTACCGTGCAAATCAAGCGCTATACAGCCATTCGATTTGTTACTAGTTCACGCGCCCTCTCCATTTTGGACTTCCTTTTCCGTCCACTCCTCACTCTGCACACAGCACATAGTGGTCGCAGCGAGAGCGAAAGGGCACCGCAGAATCTTCACCTAGGGTTAGGTTTTGCCCTAATCCACCTATTGCTCACCACCAGAGGGCCAAGATGGGCACCAATTCCTTGCCATCGGAATCGACCCACGATCTGGACGAGCAGATCTCGCAGCTCATGCAATGCAAGCCACTTTCCGAGCAGCAGGTTTGATTCGAATCACCTCAATGGTCACGATCTGCTTCGTTGCCGAACAAACATGCCACATAGATATCGAATTAACCTTATTTGGGTAATAATGAAATTTTTGGCTCTTTGTCGCAGCGAATTGGAATATTCTTAGAGTATAATGTGAAGCTAATAAGAAGTAAAGAAATGTGTTATAGAAATTATGTTTGTTCGCCTAAAACGATTTTCAGATATAAATTTTGCTTAAGGTTTGAATTTGGATATAGGGTAATAATGGGTTCCTCGCTGTCTAGAAGTTTGAAGAAGTTTCCATCGATTGTGGATTATGGTATTTGGTGTGGTATGCTATTACTGGCTTCATTTGGAGGAGATTGTTTCAACGTCCTGCGAAAGGTTACAGAGATGTTAGGCATTGGGAGGTTTGGCATCTAAAGATGTGGGATTGTCTATATTTGAATCGGAATTCTCTTGCACTGTTGCTAGTGCCCTAACATGGCGCAGATAAGAGTGATCCAAAGAAATTCGTGGCTTTGTTGGCATCTTGGTGGAGCTGGTGTTGGCTTACTATGGGTTTTGTTTTTAACTTGAAATGAAATTTGAAGCACAACGCTGTGGTTACAGTTGAAGATTGATCAGATTAACAGGATGGGGTGCTTAATACATTGTGTAGATGCTACTTTAGTGGTCTCATAGTTTTTAAGGGAGTTTGTCATCTGTATCAGCAATATTGCTTCATTTAGTTTTCCCTGCAAAATATCTTATCTCCAAGTTTGTTTACTTGGAAATTACTGAGATGGGAAAATGTCTGGATTTCATTGCTACCTGGGTGATCTATCTTAGAAAAGGGTTTGCCCTTTGGTACTTATTCACCTTAGAAATATCATTTCATATCGATTGTCTATGCATTGTTTGTTTTTAAGCAGACATGCCCTTTGTTTTGGTGTTTTGGGGGGGGGGGGGGGTTTATCTCCAAGTCCAGTATCATTTACTCCTCTTGCTACTATTATCTTGGGGAAATATACTAATGATCTTGTTTTCTGCCCCGCTTGTAGGTTAGAGTTTTATGTGAGAAGGCTAAGGAGATTTTAATGGATGAAAGTAATGTCCAGGTGCAACCCTTTCTTCCTGCATTTTAACTTGTGCCTTAATTTTCACTGACATTGATCTCACTTGCTTCACTACTGTTTCATCTGCTTCTTGCTTTGGATGAAAAGTAATCATTTTTTAAGTCAGAGACGAGTTTTTGTTGAACTTAAACTCTTTTCAGTTTTATTTCCCCCCCTTATTTGGGTCCATTTGTCTGATGTCATTGCTTTTAATGACTGTTTTGTGGAAGGAGGATGTAACTATTTCAAACTTTCTTTTTCTTTAAATGCTTGATTTGCTTATGCTATATAGCTGTTTGCCAATGCCAACCACATCACAGTATTTCAGTGCAACTTTTAATTGCTAGTTTATTATCCAAGAGAGAGAAAGCATTAATTTTTTTGTATCTCTCCTGTACCACAGCCTGTAAAAAGCCCTGTGACAATTTGTGGTGATATTCATGGGCAGTTTCATGATCTTGCTGAACTATTTCGAATTGGAGGGAAGGTATCAGCTCTGCCTATGACTTTCTTTTTGTATTCAACTCTTCTGTTTCAGCTGGGCAATGTCTTAACTAACTAATTGACACCTGTCAAAGAAAAAGCTTTTGAAGATTGAAGTGCATCAGAGGTATTGCGGAGTAAATTGCAGAATCTGGGAACTACTCGTTGAATTCACTTGCGACCCTAATATTATTTATGTTAAAGTTCCTTTAACATTTTAATTGTGCAAAATGAGTTTTTATGATAAGATTGCATTTTTTGTCTGTTTCTGGATAATATATTTTGCTGATTATTTAGATATGAAATCTAAGAATTCCTGCTTTTGTTTACAGTGTCCAGATACTAACTATTTGTTTATGGGTGATTATGTGGACCGGGGCTATTATTCAGTTGAAACTGTAACAGTAAGTACAACCAAGATACACTTATTTGATTTTTCTTTACTTTTTAATAGTTATTTGTTTTAAAATTTGTTGTTCTCTCTCTTCACCCCCGACCTCTCTGCGGGGTGCACTCATGCTTTAGGGTGAGCAAAGCATTAGGTGGAAAATTGTTATCTTTGTTTCTTAATTTTCCTTCAATTGACTGTGTTGTGTTAGACGTACTAATTAGTTATTCTATCCAGCTCCTTGTGGCACTGAAAGTGCGGTATCCTCAGCGAATCACTATTCTTAGAGGAAACCATGAAAGCCGTCAGGTGTGCATTTGCACTCTTCTTTCATTCAAAATTATAAATTGCTTATGTTTCCTGAGGTCCTTTATGGCATTTATTTCTGAAGTTTTTTAGTTACTGTTATTATTGAATGGCACAAAAATTAGCTAGTCTTGGAGGCTTTTTAGTTGTATTATAAATTGTTATTGCTAAACATTTTGGGCCTTTATTTGAAGATTTGTATTATTGTACATTATTTTTTGAGTTTATTGTTCCTTTATCATTTTTCTTTTATGCAGATTACTCAAGTATATGGATTTTATGATGAATGCCTAAGAAAGTGAGTTTTCAACACCTTCATTTGGAGGTCCTATGGGAAAAACAGGAGATGCTTTTGTCTAGAGAAGATTTGTATGCTTATAATTTTGTAATTGTTTCAATTAAAGTTTCATTTGTTAAATACTAATTTACAAATTTGTTATTAATATTACCATGGTGGTGTCGCAAACTTCTTTTCAGATATGAGCTATAGTCTGTTTGGGAAATCCTTTTTATTTCCCCCTACAATATGCATTTTTTTAGAATTTTGACATTAGATTTTGATTAGAAAGTTTCTTGTTACTTATATATAGTGAACTGGAGTTCTGTGGTGAACATCTGAATTTTTCTGTTGATCTGACACTTTATAACCTTTTGATTTGTGATTCTCAGTTTAGAGATCTTCAATTTTTTATAGTGATGGATAGTGGCAGTATGACATCTGGTTGTATCAGTAGTGATGTGATGGAAGTTTTATGGTGTACAATATATCATGCTGATATACAGTGTCCCATATGTTCTTGTTAATATATAGGCAAAGAATATGTGATTTTATTCAAAGTGGAAATATTGGTCTAAAATGAAAGTGAGAGAGAAGAAAATAAATAAGGATATTTGGTTGAAACTTGGATCCCTTATTGCAGACTAAAACACCGTGACAAACTGAGCATCAAGATGCCTGTTGAATTGGTATTTGGGAAAATAATAATTGAAATAAATTATCCTTTCAAAAGGGATGTTGTTCAAAATAACAAAGACAAGAAAATGCTGCTTTTTGAGGGGAGGGGGTTGAGGATGCAAGTGATGTGATCTCTGTCAATTTTTTCTTCATAGGCCTTGATCTCATTATGTGTTTGTATTATTAGCATTATCTACGACTACAACCATTGAACTTTTGTGTTTAGAATATATATGTGTAATCTGAAGTGGATCTGGTGACATATTACATGATTTGATGATGTTATGATGCTGGTTACATCCAGTGGTCTGTTTAAAAAAATTCTAAACTAAGGTTCCTTAAGTTCAATGAAGACATTAATAATTATATTTGAGATTGAGATTGGACTTTTAAAGTGACACATACTCATGTATATGAATTGTAACTTTATTTGATACACTAGTTAATAGATGTGGGTTGATTGATATCATATTTAGTTGGATCTAGATTCAGATGTAGCTTGGCGTGCACTGGATTTAACCCTTTGCTAGGCTCAGTTTTATGAATCTATGAATCATTTGATCTTAGATGTTAGCTTATTTTGGTTTTGTTTCTTGTACTTAAACAATCTAATTTCTTGTTTCTTTTTTCAGTTTCACGATAGTTCTTTCTTTTGAATATTTATTTGCAGGTATGGTAGTGCTAATGTTTGGAAGATCTTTACAGACCTTTTTGATTTCTTTCCATTGACTGCATTGGTTAGTACATTTTTTTTTTTCTATTTGTGCATTGTGTTTGTGATTTTAAGTGGTAGAAAGGAACAATAAACGTTGAGAATAAATTACATGCAAGTTATTATGTAAATTGAAAATTTGGAGGAGGGTAGAGATTTCTTTGGTAAATTACATTCTCTGTTTGCGATATTAAGCAAAATTATCAACATTTACCTTTAGTTTCAACGAGACATAATGATCTTGTAATTTCACTGAACCTCTGGAGTAGTGAATGTAATTTACTCGAGTTAGTTTGTCTTGTGTGACTAGTTCAATTGAGGTTCATTGTCTTTATCATACTCTGAGATATTAGATTGACTGGTGAACAAATTTCTTATGCTTGCCATGATAAATAAATAAAAAATTGATAGTTACAGGCTTTTTTTATCGTTCGGCTTCTAATTTAATATACTCCCTTCCAGGTTGAATCAGAAATATTCTGTTTGCATGGTGGACTGTCACCTTCAATTGAGACCCTTGATAACATAAGGAACTTTGATCGTGTTCAAGAGGTTCCTCATGAAGGGCCCATGTGTGATCTGTTGTGGTCTGACCCAGATGACAGATGTGGCTGGGGAATTTCTCCTCGTGGTGCTGGATATACTTTTGGCCAGGTAACCATAGCTTTAATTTCTCAACTCTCTAAATTGTTGAATATGTTATCTTTGAACCATTGGAGAGATTAATTATTGTCTTTTATCATTATTTTAATTCCAAATTGTTTCTTTCAGGATATATCTGAACAATTCAATCACACAAACAGCCTTAAGTTGATTGCTAGAGCTCATCAGCTGGTTATGGATGGATTCAATTGGGCTCATGTAATTGGCTTTCTCATGGAATGATCTTCTCTTTCGCATACTTGCTTTAGAATTATGGGGGTAAATAGTTTCAGATATATCCATTGTTTTGTTGAAACAGGAACAAAAGGTGGTTACCATTTTCAGCGCACCTAACTACTGTTACCGATGTGGGAACATGGCTTCCATATTGGAGGTTGATGATTGCAAGGGCCACACATTTATCCAGGTCTCTTCCTCTCATTCAACATAATCTGCTCTTGTTCAGCTTGGTAAAATATTGTTAATTGTTGTCCTATCCCTTGGACTATCTATGCATAAATTTGAAATGTTTCTTGCAGTTTGAACCTGCTCCCAGGAGAGGAGAACCTGATGTCACCCGTAGAACACCTGATTACTTCCTATAATGTAGCTGCTGAATGTCATACTGGAACCATGTTTACCTCTACTTCACTAATTTCGGGTAGTTGTGCATCCTCATTGGTGAGATTGCTGTAAGCATTTAAATCCATGGATATACTCGACCCATGCTTTTGTGGTGGTTGTCCAAGACTGCTTTGATGTATAATAGGCAGGTAACATTCCACTGATTTGTTACGCTCAAGGACTTGCTGGTCAGCCTGTTGGAGATGTCGCCTAGATGATTGCTATGTCAGAATATGTGTCGTTCCAGCAAAATGTGGATATTTTTTGTTTTGATTTTCCGTCTTTATTTTTCTCTCATGTCTCATAACCTCCCTTTTCAGGCATTTAGAAGCCATGACTGGAATTTTTATCTCGTGGATGCATTGCTATGTTCTATCAATTTTCAGTAAAAGTTGCATGATAATAGAAATTCAGTTTTGTTCTTACGAATTATGTTCAATTTAATTATTAGCGCTCGTCTACTTGAGGTGGCTTATCATTTGACCTCTAAAATGAATACACACTCGTCAACATTGTTATTAGTCAGCCAAATTCAATAAGAATGAAGGGGAATGTCATGTTTTTTTTTCCTCGTCCATTTACTTCGTAGCAGTTGTATATTTCTCCAAAAAGTTAGCGTCTCTGTATCACTGATCTGCCATCTTCTATCTTTCGTTAGACTGCCAACATATTTTCTTAACCTCAACTGTCCAGGTTAATGCTGGTTTCCTTCTGGATGGATTTGTTTTATTATCCCTTCGATGGTTTAATCTAATCCCAGTACCTTACATTCTGTGGGCGCAAATGTGGAATTTCCAAGTTTTTTTTAACTGCAATAGAACGAAAAACTGAAAAATTGAACTTTGCTTTCTATTGGGCTTTTATCCTTAGATGAATTGGGAATGGTTTTGGATGGATAAAGATTGCAAGTTTCAGATAAATTGCGGGAAATTTTAAATCGGAAAGGAAGCGAATTAGTGGTTAAGCAGGGTTCTTACTGCACTTCATTGTTCAAAGATTGAACGAAACGTGTTCGATGTATCGATTTGTGAAACTGGGGAAGCAATTAGGGTCTAAACAAGATTCTCACCAAGCATAAATTTTATTGGAAGAATTGATAGAAACGGATATTCGATATAGCAATTTATGACATCAAACTTGTCTCTAGTGTTTTTTCTTTTTTTTTTCTTTTCTGGGTAGGACTCTCCCTAGTGTTTTAGTTCGGTAAAACCTGCTCATCCAAAAACGCAGTTGTGAATTGACCAATTTGTCTTACATATACCGTTAAACAATTTCCACTGGATATGAGCACAACGGAATGATCTCTTGCTGTACAAATATATGACTTACGTAGAGACGTATTCCTTTGGAAGGAGTAGATAAAATAGTAAGCACATGTCAACATCACAAGCTCATATATGAAAAAAGAGATGGCACGAGGTCAACCACAGACCACGCTAGGCCTGCATACTGAAGAAATCTAATTCCGGTATCAACATCAAATGCCTCATGCTGCGAAAGGAGCTTTTGCAAGTAACCACCTCCTTGTTTGAGCTTATCAGACTTTTCTCCGTTGATAGATCCATTCAATGTGGGGATATAGCTGGTTGATTTTATTGGGATGCCCAATGTGTTTGATACCACAGGAATAGTCCATTTTGCAAGAGCCTTGCTGCAGAATTTCACAATCAGAATTGTAGGTATTCCCAAAAGCATTCTTCCCACAAATACAGGTATTGTGAGTTCTGGAGAGAACAACCGAGGAACAGAGCCATGGTGAAATTGATGGTATGTTTGCTGTACCCCAGCCACCTGAACAACATGAGCATTTAAATTAATACATATAGTACAAGGAACAAAACAACACTAAGAAGGAAATATAAAAGACTGAACGTTTCCTTCTCCTTAACAACAATGTAATTTGCCTATCCTTAACGCTCAAGGGTGGTAAAGATGTGAAGTTACTTGAAAAGAAATTTTCATAAATGCACAGTACCATCCTTATGTTTGAAAAGTTACTCTATCACGTTAATAAATAATGTAAATACAGATAGGGGTTAGGAATTGAAACCATTGGAAGAGTTTGTCTTACACCAATTTTAAGCCAGTGATTATACTTTCATCTAATGGCAACCAAGTGACCAAATCTTACAGTGGAGCCGGACTTCAATGAGGAAAAAGAATCCCAGTTTAAGGAGGAAAGAGAAACGTCTATCTCACACACAGAATCACTCTCCCTCTCTCAATTTGTTTCTTCTTCCTCTATTTTATTTCTCAACTTTGATTTCTACAAAATCTTAATGGTTTGCATTAGAAACTTATTCGTCAGGATGCAAATAATTGAAGTAGCATTACATAAGAGAAACAGGGAAGAGAAAACTCTTATAAAAGCCAATGTCACTGGAATAACTAGATGGTTTATTGCTATATAACACCAAAAAACCCGAGACTAACAAATATAGTATTAACAAACAGGACAGAAGGATATGGGGATCTAGCTCCACAACACGTTGATTCCATAATTCAAGCGGGAAGTGATTGAACGAAATTAGATCCACCCCCCTTACCACTTTGCAAAGCCAACCAGTTAGTGACCAGTTAAGTGATTATTAGAACCCAAATCTCAAAACAGAAAGCACAGGATATTTGGCTGACAAAATTTTTTATTCTGCAATTATAGAAGCAACCTACCAGCTTTCCAAGACCCTAGACCAGCACAATGTCCTGGGAATTGCTAACAGCCTAACAATACTAGTAATCACAATCAATTGGAAATTGCAACTTTAAGGGCCAAAAAAGTTGATCGAGCCTATACTTTAAGAACAGAGATGTTAACTCATAAGTTTTCACATTTGCCATGGCATGGAATTTTGAGACAGCAGCATCTACTCATACTAGTATTACAAGGGGGTGATAATTTAACGGGTTACTCATCTACTAATATGTTGTAGTTGGCATTCCACAAAACTTATAAGTTCACAAAGATGCACTTGTTCCTTTAGGTTTAAAGACTGTTTAAAACTTCCAAAGACGACTTCTATTAAGTCAGCAATAATCATACTTTGAATATGCAGGTCCAATTTCAATTTACCAATTCTTCGTACAAGATTCTTAATGCTTCCTCTACTAGAAACTACAATGTTCCAAATGCATTTAAGATGCTAGATGAGATGATACTGGAAAAATGACTAAGCCAATAGCTTTTTCTTCACTTCCAATTAGTGATGCCCAGTTCAAAATTTCCAAAACTAAGAAAATATAGAGAATAGAGAAAAATTAGACAATATAGCAAGGAAGAAGAGTCTGAACTCTGAACAAACATACACGTCCAAATGTGAGAGAAAGATGGTATGCTAATTAGAAAATTATAAAAAAGAGAGAGAAAGTATTTACATGGCTGTCTCTTTCCTCATTAACTTCTGAAAGCACCAGACAATTCCATACGCATTCATCTCTCTCGTAAGAGCAAAGTCTCTTTTATTTTATACAGCATGACTCCCACTTGGAGCCTGAATACTAGTAAATCTTTTAAAGCAATTACATATTCTAGCATTCTTCACTGCAGTTCTCCCTACCCTAAAAAATCCTATCAGAATAATATAAACAAATTAAAAAGGAATAGTAATTTGAAAAACCAAAAACTTAGAACAGCTCTAGCCCTTGGCATGTTTAGTTAGTATTGGAGGACTACCAAAAAAATCCTAGGGGAGTACTTAATTCTAATCCAAATTGCTGTATTACAAACTTGCAATGATGTGAATTGCATTACAGCTATATTTCAAACTTAGCTTGACGTTTATCCTTGAGCATATCAAACTGTAATTAAACATGATCAAGTATAATATGGATCTTCTATAGCTGATGTCAAACATTTGATGTGTCTACTCTACAGTTGCACTGGATAAATTTGTATTCAGCATATTCACTGCAAACTACTACTCTATGCAATAGGGTGCAAGACTGTCAGTTTTAAGCTGGTTAAGGTGCATTCAAATCCAAGTTAGTGAAGTCACCATTCAAGATTAGTCAGATATAGCCCCAGCAACATTCAGAATTTAAATTCTGATATGGAGCCCCCAATATTGAAAGGTGTCTAGTGCTAGTCAAATCAACCTCAGCAAGTACATGAAATCATTTCGGTATAATATGTAATGAAATGAACAACTTAGCACTAAATTTTTTTACTTCAGAAGCTTGATAAGGTATTGCAATAACCAAAGCACCCCAACACCTCTTCTCTTGGTCTATGACTCTACTTAAGTGTTATATTCCTAAATTATGTTCTCACTCATTATGTCTAACATTATACTAAGAATAAATTATGTAATCTTGTGTATATTCATTCATATTATGAAAGAAGAAAGATGAAATGAGTTTAGATGATGTTAAAGTTTGAAAAACTGCTTACAATCCCCAATGCAACACCATTGAAAGCAGTGTGAAACTCAAAGCTTGGAGTTGGAAGTTCAGGAGTTGGATAAGCAAAAAGCAAGAGGAAGCTCAAGGCAGCCCAAAAAGATGTAACTGCAACAAAAACAGATTAGATGAGATAGAATACAAGGAAAGCTTGTCAAGATTACTCAAATTCAAAAAAAAAGTTATATAAAAAATTAATTAGTTTTTAACATTTTGTAAACAAGAGATGCTTAAGAAATAAGAAAAAAAATTCCTAAAAACCTAGACAAGATGGTATATAAACTTTCTGCTTGAGAATATAGTTTTTCTAATATGATAATTTAAAATATAATCCAATTTCTACAATCTGAGTGCTATCATGTGCTGTGGTTATTATAAAGAATAAAGCTATTCTGTGCTGAATTCATTAATTAGAAGTAAGAATACCATTTTGTCCTGAGACCACAAAACTGTCTATGTATTCATCAACTGTAAGCCAAAATACAAGGATCCCGAGTCCAATAAGAAGACCTGCAAGAACATCGACCAAACTGTGCATGCCAAGATAAATTCTTCCTACAAAAAAGACCAAATATTTTCATTGTTTTGCTGTGCAATAGGCCAACAATAGGAAGCTGCTAATAATGTAAAAGTAATAGAAGACCTACCCAAACCAATGAGGGTCACGAGCAAGCAAGCAAGAGCAACTCCAAGAAAACTAACATAGGCACCTTGAATTGCAGTATGAATCAGGACGTAGTGCAAAAGGTAGCTGACAAACATCCATTCCAAGGTGAAACATCCATTAATGACAAAAGCAAAGAATTGAAAGCAAAGGTTTCATCTTTCTCAAGGGATAATCTGACTTTGAAAAACTATATGCTTTCTAATCAAATTAAACGGATGATAGAAGATAGAAAAAATATATGATATTGATTCCAACTACATTATCAAGTATTTATTTATTTATTTTCTCCATAGTCCGTCCAGGAAATAGATAGAAAAAGAGTACGTGTAACCATATGACTTGACTTATAAGGCATGCCACCTGTTCAATTTTCTGAGTCAGTTTACATATCTAACGTCTCAACAGAATTGTGCCACACACTTACAACCTTCGTAAAACTACACAAAACTTACTCACTCCAAAGACATGCCTCAGAATCCCCCTGTTACCATGCCAGCTAAATTAGCCCCACACCAAGTAGAATGACTAAGGAATAAAAGCAAATAAAAAGAATTATAAATACCCAGATAAGCAAACTGTGTTAAGAGTATGAGAAGAAGGCAGTCCATATTCTAAGGCATTCTCTTCTTCATCTTTTGTAGCAGTTACTCTCCTAACAGGTGGAGAAGCGGGTCTTGGAGCTGATACCACATCCTGTTGAGTGACAAACACAGCAAGTACTTAATTTAACAGGTAAAGAAGGTGATCAACTGATCATAGATAGATGAAAGATTGAATCTGATTCTGAATTAAATTACAGCAAGTACATACCTTTATACAGTTCCCAATATAATCACAAAACGCCATCAACAAGGTCATCTGCCTCGCCAATTTTCCATGCCCACTCTACATAGACACCAAAAGCCGTTGAATTTGAATTTTGTTAAAACAAGATCATTAAAATAGAAACAAAATTCTCACGAGTTCGTGAGTTTGTGACATCAACATGCACATACCCAGAATAGCAGAGGGAGAAAAGCAGTATAAAAGGGCACAGAAACAACACAAGACAACCCAGAGAAAATAGCATCCAGGAATCCAAACCCGTAACTCTGCATCAGCCCAAAAAACAAAAAAATTCAGCATTTACAGCAAAAACATTGAAAAGCTTAGAATTTTGAGAGAATAAAAATCTGGGTTTTTTTTTTCTTCCTTTGAACCCCATTTAGTTGAATTTGTTAGTTAACCTGGATCTGGAGGACAATAGAGGTTCCAGTGTCTACATGGTGAGACACCCATGGTTGCAGGAAAGATCTAAGCTTGCGAGTGACATTGAGGTATGAAGCAGAAAGAAGGTAAAAGAATATTCCACCCAAAACCGCACCTTGCCACACTGCTGCACCCGCACCCTCCATTCTTCTTCTTCTTCTTCTTCTTCTTCTTCTTCTTCTTCTTCTCTCTTCCCTCTTCTTTGGGACAAAGGAGAGGAACCGAAGAAAGAACAACGAGAATCGCAGGAACGCAAATAGTAACCCGACTGAATCAAACGTGGACCTTGAAAGTTGGAAGAAACGGTATTGCATATATTCAACTTTATTCTTTTTTTTTCTTTTAATATTTTCCTTTTTTCGCATAAAAAATTAAAAATAATACTTCTATATTTTTCAAGAATCTTCTTTATAGTTTTTTTTAATTATTTAAAGAAAATAATATTAAATGTTTATACTCTTTTATTTAATAATTTTTATTTTATGTTTTCTAAAAAATTTATTTAATAATTTTTATTTTAAGTAATATATTTTAAAAATGTGTTTTGAGGATCTATTATTATTTAATTAAAAAAATATTGAAGATTATTTCAACCATGAATTTTATAGTCGTTTGGACTTTGGTCCACGAATTCGTTAGATTTGGGCTGGAAGTGGCAGACTGGCAGAGAGGAATGTGGCCAGAAAGGACACCAAGAATTTTCAAGTTTCAACGCGTGGCGAGTCTGAGTCACTGGTGAAAAGGTTCTTTCTTTTCTCTCTTCTTTTTCTAAAAATTATACAGCACACAGATTATTAAGTTAATTACATTATCGCCAATAAGCAAAAAATAAAAATTATCATTTAGGCTTAATTTAATAAGTGAAAATTTAAATTTAAATTTAAATTATAATTCACTTAAAAAACCTTATGGCTTCTTCTTTGTCATGGAAGAGGTCTTTTTCCCGCACTATATGTGATATTTGTTCATATTTTTATTTATAATCTTCACCAGTAAATATGAAAAAAAAAATCAATACTAAAAATATGTACACGTTTGTTAAAATCATATAACTTCTGTTTTACATATTCTCAATGTACATTTTTCCTACAGAGAGGTTTATATTTTGATGACATAAAATTAAATTTATTTTATTTTTCATATTAAAAATATTTAATATTTACTATTATCTCTTGAGTTGAATTTTCATACACTCCATTTTTTCTTTTGGAATATTTATCTTTCATACACTCAATTTATGGTGAGCTGACATTTTAGACGTACTTCAATAAGAGAAAGCATAGACTTAATTGGAAGCAACTCAGGTTGCACATGACATTTTGGATGGTGTTCTGTTAAACTTGCTAATCTGAGTCACACCATGAAAAATAATTAATTCCTCTTTCGTAAGTGTTATCCATATATTTAAGAATACTCAATACTAAGTTATTGGATGTCTTTTTTTAAAGTTAAGTGTAACGATTTTATAATTGTAAATATCCAATGTAATAATCTAAAATGGAGTCTCTAAAAAAAACAAAAATGGAGTGTAAATCTTCCGGAAGGTCAAAACATATAGAAAGTCTTATCAAACTGCAATTCTATTTAGAGATAATTAAATATTAGTCAAAACAAATAAGAGAAAGAAAGTAAAATCAAATTGTTGGTTCGATAACTAATGACATACTAAAGTTAATTCGTTTCCTTGATTAGTGTCCAAAGGGCACATGGGATGCAATAAATGCATTAACAATTAAAGTATTATAATATAAGATTTTGGCATGACATTTCTTGTGATATAGTATGATATAAATGATAAATACTTTGGTTCTTTAAATATGTAGTTATGAATTCAATTCTTAACTTATTTGTATGAAAATATATATATTAGAAGATGTCAACTCCTTAAATAGATCGTCATACTTCGAGAAATTAATTTTCACAATTATGAGGGATACCAACCAAAAAAAAAAAATCTACATGTATGTCTTTGTTTGGGGTCCAAAATCCAATCTAAATAAAAATAATAATTAGTTTAATCCCGAAGATAGCAATAATTGGATGAGTGATGTTATCCATAATCCTTTAAAAAAAATCTTGCTTTGTCACTCATGTGTGGGACAATTTCTTAAATTTAATAATAAAAATAAAGTTCTTTTTTGGTTATGACTTGTGCTATAAGTACTATAAATTGGATTTTTATTTGGGTATGTTTAATTTATTTCTTTGAACTTTTTGTTTAAATTAATTTTAATGAATAAATTTTAAAATTTTACAATTTACAATCACCAAGTTTTAAAATTAAGAGTATACAAGCAACTTCTTGAATATTTAAAAATACTATAAATAATTATTTTTATTTAAATCACATAAAATTTACTAAAATACATTGAGATTTGTCTCTTAAAACACAATATTAGAAAAGATTGTGATTTTTAGCTAAACTATTAATAATTTCTATATTTTCAATGGGTTCAATTAGTTGTGAATATTAAAGCCAAGGATAAAGTATAAATATTTTTCAAACTCCATTCTTTATTTGTATGAGAATCTTGTGAGTAAAAAAAAAGGGGGATGAGGAAGGGACGTTTCTCTTGTATTTATTCAGTTGATATATAAATCAGGAGAAAAGATAACGAAAAGACAAGACCTACATATTATCATCCTTCCAAAATAAAAGAATTCGGAAGCACTACAAATAGATGAACTTTAATAATTATTTAATTGTTCTCATTTTTTTATTTTTTTTATTTCCCAGAGGAAAATATTTTTGTAATGAAAAACTGAAAAGCATAATTTATGTTGATTTATTCTAACGTTGGACTATTTGTTTACAGTACCAAAAAAAACCAGATTATTTATTTGCAATAATATATATATATATATATATTGAATTTAGAATCTAGAATTCAGAGTATTATTTAGTATTTTCTAAAAATAAAAAAAAATGAGTATAAATATATCTAATAACTTATAAATGAGTTGTGAAGTATTTATTAATTGTTAATTTTATAATAAATATTTAATATTTTATTAAATATAATTAATAATTAATTAAATATTTGATGACTTATTTTAAATATTAATATTTGAAAAAAATTACTAAAATAATGACGAAAAACTTATTATATGCTTTACATTGAATATTAAAAGAGTTTAATTTTGATCCACTATCAGTTTTTTTACCTTGTCATTCATTCATTTGTTGTCAAATCATTAAAAGAGTTTGACTATTACAACAAACACCTAGAAATTCTAACTCTTTTAATAATGTGTCAACACATGATTGAATGACAATATAAAATTTTTTTACACCGATAATAAATTAAAATTAAATTCATATTAAAATTAGATTTATGCAATCGATGGTCAAAGTAGTGTGGACTTGGAGTCCATTTGGCGCCATACGAAACTGACCAGTCCATGGCCGCCGGCCCAGGTGCTCATAATACAGTTCAGTTGAAAGAAACTTCTTATGATGCTGAAGCCTATGCTTTTGCATAGAAGCTGCCGCCAACTAAGGCCTTTTCGTCGTTTTACCCTTAATTTTTAAATAAATTATTAAAATATCTTACTTTTTAAACTAATTATTTATATATTATTATTTTTATCATGCTAACTTTTTTATTTTTTTTATTTACACGTGAATCAATTGGTGTGATTTAATTATATCACATTAACTGTATTGAAGTGATTCATGTGACTTGACTCACATGTGACAATAGTGAGGTGACTTGACTCACATGTGACAATAGTGAGGTAAATGACGTGATCCATAAACGTTAAGATAAATAATGTGACTCATGTGACGTGACTTATACTATTAGTAGTTTCACTTAGATTAAGCAACACATGTTGGCGTGATCTATTTCTTAAGTTATTATATCATACTAATCTAGTATAGTTAAGATGAAGTATGTGTGGAATTTAAATCTAATACAGTATCTCAAAAAGTAAATTACATTAATACAAATGTTGAATTCATATGAAACTGTCGACATGTATGTGTCACACTATTTACCTTAACGTTTACGAATCACTTTATTTATTTCAGTGCTGTTATGTGAATTCAGGCCAACATAATTAACGTGATACACTGAATCTAGTCAACCATGCTTTGAATCACGCCACGTAAAATTTAAAAAAATTCAAACATAACAAAAACAATAATATAAAAGTTATTAATTTAGAAAGTAAGATATTTTAATAATTAATTTAAAAATCAAGATTAAAAGGATAAAAAAGTCACCAAGTAACGCATACGCCATAACCCACCTAATCCATACTAATAGCATTAACTGAAATACTTCTTACATATACAGTCTTTAGGGTGGGTGATGCCATTTACTTTTTCGTACAGAGGTAAATCAAAATTCATCATCTTTGTACCTATATGGAAAATATTTTGGCAGGTCTAAGTCAATTCCAAGTTCCAACGTTAAAATAAATAATAAAATTTGTTTAAAAAATTATCATAATAAATCATTTTTTAATTACAAAATATTAACGTAAAGGAGAAAAAAAAAACAAACGGTGGAAAGTAAAAACACCTATTAACGACCGAAAATACATTAATAATATATTTAGATTAACTTTTAGACAATCTCAAATCATAATTTAAGTAAAGAATTTAACACTCATCAAAAGTCAATTCAATCATGTTATAAACTGGTTTATCAGCATTTAATGACTCGGTGAATCAATATATATTGTCCTACTATCAGTAGCAGCGTAGCACCAATAATGCTATTACAGACCAACAGAACGTGAGAATCAATAGCACCAAATAATGACGTGTGAGCTTCACGACACAAGTAAAACAGCAGAACGTGAGAATCAATGAGTTGAGAGCGAAACAGCATGACAATTAATATATGGGTTTTAACTTCTAACTTTAAACGTATGCTGACAAGTTTTTCTTTTATTTATTTGTAGGTGTCTAATGTTAACTGCTGCATCTCAATTTGGTTAATAGTATTGGATCTTTTAACATACCTACAAGCCAAGGATAAGGTTACGGTCAACTAGTATCTCTATTATTCTTTATATTGTGGTTACGTTACAGTCAATTAGTATCTCTATTATTCTTTATATTGTGGTTACGTGGTGAGAGTATGATTCATTTTTTATTTTTTCTTTAAGTCTAATAGAATTTTCTTATAACCAAAAAAAAAAAAAAATTCACTTCCAAGCTGTCTTTTTTTATTTTATGGATATACCTCTGTTATTGTAATAATAGATGAAGTTAGAAAATATATTTATCACAAACATATGATAACGTGCCTCTTAGCTAGGTTGAGTGTTTGACTAAGCGAATTTTCAACCAAAGAACGTGTATATAGGCGAAGTGGGGAGGAATTGATTGCAGAAATTTGATTATTGATAAATTACAGTATGGATAATGAAAGCTACCCTTGTAGTTGTTGCCACACTATACTCTATTGGGTCCAAGGAAAGAAGGAAAAGTAAGTATTTTTATTACAGTTGGTTGCAGAGCTTGACCGGTCACATGGCACAAGATTTAAGTCCCTAACTACCCATTCCTCTTCCTTTCATGACATGTCTCCTTAGACCCGGTATATGGACACTGGTGATATAATCTTTCCAATCTATGCCCTTTACATCAAATCCAAACTCCCTCTTCTCTTCTTCAGACATGCTTTCCATCAATCTTTGAGTATTACTGTTATCAAACCTGCATCACAGTTTTTGGTTCTAAATCAGTAATTTATTCCTCAAAAGATGTATAACTGAGTTTCATTTTTTGCTTCCTACAAATATGAGTCACTAGTGCTGCCACTAGTTGAAGAGTGAGGTTAATTAGTATCTAACCTTCCACCATAAAATGTGTATGGCTCATAAATGTTGGCCAAGAACTTTGCTTGCTCCACTGATTTTTTGCAGATATTTTCAAGTTTTTTAGACACCTTCTCCTTTGAGGAGGCCATGGTTGTCAGGCCACTTTTCTGAGCGGCATCTCTCCAAAGGTGAGCAGAGAATTCGTCTGTTGAGCTAAACAACTTCATCAGTGGAACTTGAATTGGCCTACCCTTTGCGTCAATGCATGGTGAGGAACTGTAATGTTCATAGAGCAGTCTTGCCAGGTCTTGGAAGATTAGAGGATTCACAAGAGATGAAGCAATTTGGTACACATTGATATCTGGCTTTTGGGTCATTCCATGCCTTGCCATTGCTGCCAAGGTTGCATTAACTACCATGTCAGCTGGGACCTGTAATCAATCGGGTTCGTTAATGGAGCAACTGTTGGTGTGAGAATTATTAACCAAACTATGGAGTTTAAAAATCACATGCTTCTCTTTTCCTTTTCAGATTGTGGATTCTTTAGTTCAGTCAACAGTAAAAACTGGAATCTTAAAAGAATCTAATTGTTAAGTCTCATTTACCACATCGAGTACTCCATTTGGGTCTACCAAGAAACCTGTTAGCTGCCCTTTCCCATAGCAGAGAACTATTGGATCCATCATCCTGGTAGTTAAAAGAAAACAAAAATGTTAATTCTATCATACAGATGTCATTGCAATTTGTAGGGTATTTATAGAGTCTAGGAAGCACCAATTATTCAAAATGTTTGTTGTACTTGTGTTAGATACGTACCTGTATCAGATACCGTACCAGATACTCTTCATACACATTCATATATTGTTAACTTATATCTTATAAGTTTTATTTTTTGTGCCAATATAGGTGAGATATCATAAGAATTTGATAATAAATGTTGGTATTCTATTGTGTCTTTAATGATTAATGCTGAAAATAAAAGTTATTTTTTCTACTTTTCTCTTATAATCATTAAATGACCTAACTATTATTTATTTTTTATGATATATTATGATGATTTTTTTTATGACTTATAAGACTATATTTATAATTTTTGATATTTATGTTATGCTGTATCATGTTGTCCACATATTTTAATTTAAAAAAAATGATGTATTCTTGTGCCGTACAAGTGTGATATCCTATACTGATACTTGAATCCTTGCATCCGTGCATCCTAGCATAGAGTTCTTCTTCTTTGGTGGGAGAAGGGGTGGTGACATACCTATTTCCTTCCATCCACCCAGGAAATGGCTCTCTGAAAGTGCTCTCAATAACACTGGGTCGAATTATAACAACTGGAATATCCTCCCTCAATTTGTCTATCATCATTTCTCCCATAGCCTTTGTGAACACATAAGTATCCTGCCATCCATATCTTCTGGCTCTGTTTAGAGTTTAGACAATAACTTACATCAAATTAGATTATGGATTTTAAGGAGAGTTTAATTTTGATCCACTGTCAATGTAAAGTTTCTTTACACTGTCACTCAATCATGTATTGCCAACTCATTAAAAAAGTTTGACTATTATAACAACTACCTCAAAAGTCTAATACTTTTAATGATATGTTAGTATATGATTGGATGACAATGTAAAGAAACTTTACATTTACAGTGAATTAAAATTAAATCCTTTTAAGAATCGTCAAGAATTTGTGATATCAAAATATATATAGAAGGCTCAAGCATTCTGTGTCCACTATCTTTCTTGATCTTTTTATAAAAGACGGCAAGAAAATGATAAATAATGAATCATTTAAAAAATAAGGACACCCAATACCTCTCTAGACCCAACTCCTTCATCTTTTGAGCTAAAAATTTGTCTTCAACGTTTCCCTTGTAATTTAAAACCAGATTTATTTCGCCTTCAATGTCCAATGTGGGAAGGAATTTTGGTGGAACTTCAGATATAAATTTTTCTCTTGCTATGCAATCTCCGATGCTAAATGGTCTTTCCATGATTCTACCATGCCTTTGTCCATTAACATAAGCTGCACATTACAAGCAAGGATTTTGGTTAAACAATGTAAATCTATCTTCCTCTATCAAGAATTGAATTTAGTAGGTATTCTTCACACTGAGAACATGGTTTCTGATTATTTTTTCTAAGCCATTCTTTATCTTTTTACCTGTTGAAACTTGCAGAAAGAGCTTAAGCTTCTTGCACTTTTTCGCAATGCCCATAAGGCGGCAGGGCCCTCTGGTGTTTATGTCGATAGCAGTATCATATCTGAGATTTGACACTAGTCAAATTATTAACTCAAAAAGAAAATGTGTGAACTCATCATTGATGGAGAAGCACTTGGAGAGTTAGAGGCTAACCTTTCATCAAATGTTGTATTAGCAGCAGAATTTACAATTACATCTACTTCGTCTGCAATAACATCAGATGCATCCCCATCTAGTCCAAGATTGGATTCACAAATATTGCCTACAACAGGAACTAGCTTGCTCAACATAAATTCTTGGTAGGATTTTCCATGGATTTGTCGAAGGCATCTGAAAAGCTCTGTATTTATGATCTAAACCACAAACAAATAAAATTTTAATATGAAACCAGGAAGTAAAACCGTGAAATTTGACAGTTGAAAGCTGAAGAAAGAAAATGTCATAAAAGCATACTTCATTCTGCAATCTCTCTATTGCAGCTTGTTTATTCTCTGCCTTGATCAAGAGGTACATTTTGCCCACATCCGGTTCTGTCCTTAAAATCTTCTCAATAAGAACTGGATTAATAGTAAATAAATTTTAATTGTGTATCATAGTTAAAAGTAGTTGAAGATGCATAGAACAGTATTTCCGAAACTGCTTATACTCTTGGACTAATACCTTTTGCTAGAAACCCAGTTGCACCAGTAATAAAAAACTTCTTTCCTCTTAGAAAGTTGACAATACCAATGCCATCTTCCAATCCTATTAATGTGGTGGGCGTTGGTCCACCATAAGTCACTAAATCTTTCGCTACAATCTCTGTCTGGCTTTTCCCGTTTTGTGACAAGACCAAGCTTCCTGGATCCATTAGAGTTGCAGTGTGATCTGTGCTAACCAATGTCGTTCTTTCTGTTAATACAGAAGAAAGCCCAGAGGACTTGATCACATTTCCACCTCCCTGACAATAGACAACATTTGTCTTTCTCCTTGCAGGGCACCAGTCATTATGTTCAGGCACTCTAGTGAGTTTACAGGGTAAAATTGAGGAAGAACTTAGGGACAAAACCCTCATGACTAGCAGGGAAAATGAGAACCCAGCTCAAGAGAAAGGGTGCTCTAACTGAAGGTGATGCAGTTAAAATTGGTTGACTTGAAACCTTAGCTAATTTCTTTCCCAACAAAAAGAAAAGCAAGTAAACAAACTCAACTCTATTAGATAAAGAGATGGGTTTGGTTGGTTTGATATAAAGAGAACGAGAGATGAATATGAAGAGCAAAGAAAGGTAGAGTGAATTTAGGATGAAGGAGATGTGTGTTAGTTACTTTTAATATTGTTTTTATGAAATGTGAGAGTATCTAATAACGACTCTCTTTTTGCCGCCCCCTCACACCTCCCATAAAGGCACCAAAGCTGAGATAGTGGGTGCTCTCTTTCTTTCACTTGTTTTATTTGATTAATCGTCTTGGGTAAGTGGAGGTTTTCTATGTTGTATTCTTTGTTCGAAAATATAGAGGAAGAAAGGGTGTGGGAGACTGACTGGTTCCCCATGAGCTGCACTTGCTATTTGGGGTTAGCCACCACTGATACAGGTTAGCTGGCTAGACCGTGTTAATTATGATTGTTTAATTGCAGTCAATAGGCTAATGGAGTAATGGTATGTCACAGGGGGGATCTTAGAAGAAGGTGAAACAAAAATGAATTAAAAACTGTTATAACTTAAAACAGCTTGGGGGACTTTAGTGTGTGGGTGCTAGCTTGTGTGTTGGCATGTGAGGATTAAACTTTCGGATGATATAACATGGTTCTTTGTGATATTTGCAATATGTATTTTACAACAAATCCAAAGTAAAATTATCTAAAATTAAGTACAACTAGATAAAATAGACAAGCAAAAAACCATAAATTATTTAAAAGATGGCTTAATCAACTTTTCTGATATCTCTTCTTCTTTTTGCCATTACTTTTCTAATATCTATATTCTTCATATATTATACTTTTTTTTTTTCATATTTGTATCTTAACTTGGCTCGGGTGATTGGGGTGGACAGAAATTTTAACAAAAAATAAATTTAAATTATAAAGATTAACTCCCAATATACCAAAAAATTATCACATTCACATACTAATAATCATAATTATCACATATATTACCCTCTATTTTCACACATGATTATATAATATGACATCATTTATAGTATATTAAGTACATGTATCACATTACGTTAATCCTCAATAGATATATTGCAAAAAATAAAACACAATAGATTCGGAAATAATGTGCTCCATTCTAGGGGAGGGGTATAAACAACCCAGCCCAACGCTAAAAAGTTTAGGCTCAACTCATATACTATACTAAACTTAAAGAAGATAAAGAAGTATTAATTTTATTCTGACAAAGAGCGTTTGCTTATTAAATGTTAGACGCGTTTGCTTATTAAATGTTTCCAACATTTAATAAGCAAACGCTCGTTGTTAGAGTAAAATTAATGCTTCTTTATCTTCTTTAAAACTCATAGACGATTTTGAGGTGAACCTTAATTGAAACTGTATAAATATAAATTCAAACAAACTAAACAGCTACATACATGTTTACAAATATATATAACAATATTATATGTATATAATTATATAAATATAACATATATTAAAAAAATTTATTCATATACGAGTTATTAACGAGTCAAGTGAAGCCAAAGTAGTCAAGTTTTCAAGCGGTTCGTTTAATTTTTTAATTAAAATTTAAAAATAATATTAAAATAAAAAAATTTCTGCTTTCCAACCTTTTTTGGCTCACGTGAGTCTCTTAACATGAGAGATTTGGAACCCTTCATCTCATCAATGTGAGAATAAAGCTAAATCAAACTAAAAGCAATAATCCTGTGAGGTGGATTTCCAAATTCGTGCACAAATAAAAATGACAACTTTCAAATTAAATATTGAGAAAGGAAAAGGCCACATATCATATAATTAGCATAAGAGCATAAGCTTTACACTTTTTTCGTATATAGTTTAATTTCTTATCAGCCAAAAGGCACCCAACAAACTGGAAACGGACCCAGGCTTGTACAGGGAACTCAACAATCAAATTCCATATACACAAATACACAATCAATAGCTGACATCTATTGTGCCCAGAATCAGTAATACAATTACAAAGCATTCTATATATATATATATATATAGAAGCAATTAGCATCAAACATTTGTTTAGCCAAAAAAAAAAAAAAAAGCACCAAACAATCAAAAGATTCCATATCATCTATGCAAAGGTGATCTCCAATCTAGATCCTCTTGTGCATAGTCTTTCTGGAGCTCCTTAGGTGGTATGAAGCAGTCTATGGATAGGCCTGGGACGTTGAATGCAACATCATCAATGGTCCATGATTCTTCCAACCGTGTGATGGCAGGGCCTGCCTTTAGATTGTCCCCAAACCTGGTGATGATCACAGTCGATCTTCCAGCATGTGCAATCATCACCCCGTCCACCGTGCGGTAATCCTCAATTTTGGTTGACATTGTGGTCTCCCAGTACGCGGGGTGTGTCCCAGGTGATTGAATCCTGGTGAGGTAAGAGTCCTCCAGGTACACTAGCAGCCCACTTCTCTGGCTGAAGTAACCAAATGTAACGTGCTTGATCATCTCTGCTGTGTTATCACTGCGATCAACCAGGTCCTTCTGATCAGCTGACAGTTTTAACACAAAACAATCGATGCCTGAGATTTGTTTTTCTCCCATGTATTGAGCAGCAGAGAATACAGCAGACACTGCCAAAGGGTCTAGTCCCTACAACGTACAACCAAAATGTCGTTTAAGGGTAATAAAAACAGAACCACTGACATTTCGCACATTCAGCAGTGCCAAACAGCAGAGGTACCATTTTAGATGCTGATCAAGTCAAGTCATTATACTATATATTTCATAGTTCATGGTTGCAGAGTGGACCAGATGGCCAAAAGCCAACATTTCCCTAAAAAGTAGTTTGAAATTTCAGAGCAACATTAAATTCAACTATTTTGTTTAAAGAATCTTAAATTAATAATAGGTCATGCCAAAATAATTACACGTGAAGATCAATTCTTATTTGAAGGAGCCTCAGAAATAAAGAAAAAGAAAACAGAAGAATGTGGTTAGATCGAACAAGTGAAGGGAATTTAGTAGGGAAACAAAGATCCATTATATTGGCAGGTAGCATTTGGAATAAAACAAGCTCGGTATTAATTAAAATGAACAAGAACAGTCATCAACCGGCATTTATGAATTTAAAAAAAAAATTAAAGATATTTGATTAGGAGTCCACATCAGTTACATCGTGTCTGTGTGTATAAAGATTTGATTAACCCTTTCCTCATAATAATGCTATATTCCAAACCCCACCATACCACGTTCCGAAAGGGGTTCATTCCTCATATTATTACAAAACAAAAAGATTGAACCAGTTCATGGAGCCAAGGGTTAGGTCTTAACACCATCAATTTTGTTATAATGAGGGGTGACATAATATTTTCATAGTCAAGCATCATCCTATTTTAATAATAATCTAAACTGGAACTTAGATCCCAAAAACATTAAGAAATGCTTAAAAATACCACCAACAATTTTGGAATTAAAGCTCACCAAACCCTGCTTACCTAAATAAAATAAAAATAGCACTAGCAACAAGAAAATTAACAAACAGACAAGCAAAAACAACGACCCCCCACTAGTTAGAAACTTTAAAACAAGATATGATGATGGTGAACTTGCCTGAACAGCGCGACGAAGAGGGCGAACGCCACCTTTAGCGGCGTGCGCTCCGAGCCAAGGGGTATGGCGCCAAGCGACAGTGCCATCACTACCAGCCACAACCTTGTGACCAGCCACAACCAGCTCTATCTGCCACTTATCAGGAACCATTTGCCACATCACAAAGCACCCTCTCTCTGAGACTCTGGTAGCTCCGCCGCCAGAACCGACCTCATCCACCACACCCATTGCCACCTTCCCCGTCGCGAACACATTCTTCACTGTCCCCTCCAACTTCCGGCACCCTGTCGCCGCCGTGAAGTGGTGGATAATATACTGAGCTGACGATGACACCTGTAACATGTTACAACGAATAAAGAAACATTATTGAAATGCCTCTCTCGCTTTCTCCTTTCTCTGTTGTTTCTTTTCTTTTCTTTTCTTTTTTTTATCTCCCTAGCTCTTCTTTTTTCCTTGCTAGAAACTAGAAAGAGATTAAACGTTTATACTTTATAGTTGATAGGAAAAAGTTTGATCTTTAGAGTAAATCAGATGCACATGGTAACATAGACAGAAGGACGCATTCCTTTTTGAACAAAAGAAAAGGAAACCTGTTAGTGGGGCTGGGAATGACAAATTATTTATTGGTGGCACACATGAAGATTGTACAGAAAGTGACCAAAATAATACCCTTTCGTTTACAACACTTTTTTTTTTCTTTTGCTAACTTCATTTGATCAAGAAAACACACACTGTTCCCTAATGCTAAATACTTCTACCAAGCAAATCAGCATGCTTCTAAAATATTTGTTTAAATTTAAGGAAGACATAATGAAACACATTAAAGAGTCATAATAGCCTATAGAAGAATGGAAACAAAAAAGGGATGAAGAAAATGGTGGCTTGCCTCATTGAGGGGTAGTTTGGGGAGGGGAGGGACAGGGAAGAGAGGGCAACCCAGAACACTGAGGAGGATCTTGAGGTCAGGCTTCTTGTTGAAGACGAGGGAGAAGTGGGTCTTGATCCAGTTCCAGTTCCAGTTCCGCCATGCCTGAAGGCCCTTCTTAGAGCCAGTGGTTCCATCGTGTTCTTCGTTGATGGGTTCTTCTGATAATGGCGCAAGCCGACCCATCTGAAACTCTGCTCGTTGAATTTGAAAGTTGAGACAGAGAGAGAGAAAGAGAGCGAGTATAGAGGAAAATGTGTGGAAAAGACACTCATGAAAAGGAACATGCTCTATTCTCGTGTGGTTTAAGCACACGCAGGTCAAGTGCGTGTGCCGAACTATCCATGAAAGGAATATAATAAAATGGATGAAAATGAACTTTGATTTTGCTTAATTATTTTTTAAAACAGTTTTTTTTAAGAAAAACTATTTAATTCTCTTTTGACCACATGTTTGAATAAATATTAAAAAAATATTGCACAAATTTTAATACACAATAATAATTTTTTAAATAAATTTAATTTTGACCTTTTTTGTGGTAAATATTTTTACCATTTTAATTCTTGTTGAAAGATTATTTGAGAGATATTAATCCAAAATACCTCATTTGTCATCTAATAAATATTTTTTAAATCATTCCATATATATTTTAATAATTTATTACATAAAATTAATTTTTTAATACAATTCAAACTAAATTAATTATACTAAAATTATTTTAGTTAACATATTTAAGGTAAATTGATTTTTCATAATAAATTTACAGTCAAAATTAATTATGCACATAAATCAAAATTTAATCTATACTTGTATCCGGCTAATTTGTAGTACTTGTAAGAAATTTTTTATTACTTGTTCTTTCCTCTAGGCTGATAAGTGAATTAAATTAATTAATTCACTCAAAAAGTAGTAGTGGCCACTTTGAAAGATGGAAATTAGTAATTCATTCACTAAAACACAAATAGCTACTCTTCTTTGGAGGTTGTCTGTTATTATTATATTATTAAAAAAATCTAACTATCATAATAATTATATTAGAAATTTAATTTTTTAATAATATATTAAAACATTATTAAATGATAATGTAAAAAATCTTTACAGTAATAATAGATAAAAATTAAATTCTCTTTTTTTGAGCATTTTCTTCTTTTTTGTATTAAAAAACACTTTAAATGAATTATATATATATAACTTAATATTTAATAATGTATCTCACTTTATTAAAATATAAATAAAATAATTATACATTTTATTCATAAATAAAATATAAAGAAGATAATTACTTGATTATCGAAAACATCATGATTAAGGATCCACGTGATACATATCAAGAATCTGGAGAATAATAATTATTATTATAGAGAATTTGATAAAGAAAATAAAAAGATATGGCCCTCTTTTGGAATTTCAGGTTCACTATTATATGATCCCTTCAACTACAAATCTTAATGATCACTCACTGGTTCTACAAAAGGCATTTTACTGAAGGTGGAATTGTTGGGTTAACAGCTTTTTACCAGTTGTTCCCAAAGTTGGTCCATACGGAGCTTTCTTTACCTTTAGATCGGAGGTAAAAGCGTCATTAGCATGAGGGAATCCACGGTTCCTTTCCTTCTTATGATAATAAAATATTGTTATTATTATTATTTGTTCATAACAAATTTATCATTAATTTTTAAATAGTAAATTACATTTTTTCTCTGCAGATTTCACAAAATGACACTTCATTTTATTATATAATAATTAAAATTACACTCTACTTTATTGGCTTTTTTTAACTAACGAAATATGTTATAATGAGATAAAATAATTTTCTTAACCTCACTAACTGACCGCTATTTGTTTTTAATAGCTTTATAATTTTTGTTAGGGAATTATTTTAATATTCATCCTTTTTTTTAATATTAGTACTTATGGTAAGTTGTCAAATATTTATTAGTTGTTATATATATTTAATTGACTTTCAAATATTTTATTATAAAACTAACAATCAATAAATAATTGACAACTCATCTTATGTACCATACTTATCAAGGTATTATAATAATAATTTTTTATTAAATTTGATGATAAAATCTAAATAATTCATCACTAATAATTATTGCTCATAACAAGTGACAATAATTTCTACTTTATTCTTTATATACTACACTACTCAGTATCTAATGAGATTACTAAATACTTAGTACTAAATAGTAAATATTATTATATGTAGTACCTTTTAAAATTCATCACAAGATGGTCAAAAAAATATTAATTTGACTCAAAGTCATTAATTACATTAATATAAATCGTAAGATCCCGCTCATAATCACTCTCACACATAACTTCAATTATTACAATTTTTAGGAAGTCATCCACATACAACAACCACGGGATAACAATTAACGCTGAATGATTTAATTGGATTTTATCATTAAATTTAGTATAATTTATAAAGTTATCACAAACAAATCATAAGTAATTTGGATAAAATAAAATATTTTATTTCATTTTAATAAATCTGTTAGTTAAAAGTGATCAGTAAAATGGAATACAATTTTAATCGTAAATTAGAATGGAGTGTCGTTTCATAAAAACGGCCAAGCACATGCATTAGGCATTGCAAAAGAAAGAAAGATTGCATGTCACGTGCTGGTGCTCTGCATATTTTCTAAGCATTCGTTAAATCATAAATGTGTAAAATGGTACGTACGAAAAAAGAGAAGTACAAAAATGTATATAAGGCATGGGTGTCGTCAATCGGAACACTATTTAAGAAATAATTAATATCTCTTAAAAAAAATTATTTATTAAAAAAATTATTTAAGAATGTTAAAATGTTAAAAATTTTAATTTTATATTTTATTTTATAACACTCGTTAATAAATATAATAAAATATAATAATTGTTAACAAATATCTTAAGAATACTAATTAAGAAATTAAAATAAAAAGTATTAAACATAAAAATAGAACATATAATATTTTGACAATTTAAAGAATATTAAATATTTTTTTATTAAGTAATTTTTAAAATATATATAATACTTTTTAAATAATTCCTTTACTTGCTGGCAAGACCCATAAAGTATATAAACCATCTTCCCGCCCAGGGTTCTTCTTGCTTCTTAGCAATACAATTCATACATATCGAAATTCGCAATCATCGTTTATTGAATCTATTGATAAACACCAACCTTGTTAAGGGCTAAGAAGCATTTCAGTGTTTGTAAGAAATTTGTACGACTAACTCTTGTTTTTTATTTTATTTTTTCCAACATTAGATGAAAATTGAAGAACCAACTACATCTACTTACATATTAAATAAAACTTGCTCCCCAGTATTATCATGAGTAATACATATCTAATAAATTCTAAAGCTTTATAGTAATACTTTTTTATAATTCATAAAAGCTGTGTGTAAAAGTATAATTTGATCTTATAATATATTAGTTATAAAAATTTAACCGACCAATAATGTCTTTGGTTGAGATTCTATTCAATACAAACGTGCGTTGGCATGTCCTCCAAGAATGTTTTGTCAAAAGTTTTTTTTCCCCCTTCTTGCAAATGCCCGTTTGCGACTCCAAATATTAAACAAACATACCTTAAGTTGGTACCCATTTATTAATGATCTTTACAAAAGACATATTAATTAACAATGTTGTAAATAAAATAAAGAAGATCAAAGTGAAAAAAATATTTTAAAGTCTTCTTCTTCCTAAAAAAGGATGACAATTAAAATGGGACTCATGTTTAAGTGAAATTCGAATATATGCCATTGAAAAGTGTAAAGCTTTATCGAAATTTTCGAGCCACATGACTCCACTTACATTGACAAATTTACTTTTTCAATAACTATATCACAACTTATTTTCATATATATATATATATATATATATATATATATTCCTTGAGGACATAAGGTTTTTATATATGACACTAAACATAAATAAATAACAAATATTACATGTCTTAATAAAATATATTATAACTTATAAGAATTAAGATTTAATTTTAATTAGTCAACCGTATAAAATGATTTTATACTATTATTAATTCATAAATTGTCACATCATTTAAAGAATTTGACTTTTAAGATAGTTAAATTTTTTTAAATCTTAACAATTTTTTTACATTTAATAATAAATTAAAGTTAAACACTAAAATTATTACTTTTATTAAGAATTATAACAATTAACTCTTCCTAAATATATATTTATTTTTCATATTTTTTAAGTATGAAATTAATTTATATTTGGGTGTTAGATGATGTAACCTTAACCAAAATGTATTTTTAATAAGATTCAAATTCTTGCAGTATAAACAAAGTTTACTCACATAAAATTTAATTTGTTAATTAAGTTACACTTCATATATCTTTAACTTGTAATGAATATAGTCATCACCGATGTAAAATGTATATATTTTACAACAATTTATCATTAATTCATGCCCATTGTCAATTGCGAATTATACGTATAACCAAATCATTGATCTTTAAGCATATACAATTATATATGGTATAGTAGGCGCGTGGGATTAGGAATATTGATTCTATACTGCTGTCTGGTGTGTATAACTGTGGTTGGGTGGGGAACTTGGGAATAGGGAGGAGAAGGAGCTTTTAAGGGAGGCAATGGCAAATTGGCAATGCAATGCGGGTGTCGTGTCAACATCCTCCCCGATTTGCAATAATGCCTTTTCTGGTTGTTCGGTGCAAATTTAGGTTTATATGGTTTGTTGCTTTATGTACTGGTTGGGAAATTTCTGGCAAAGAATTGAACGTTTTCAACTCTCACATTAATGTGATGGTTGCATTCTTTATTAGGGTAATTACACTATCCTCAAGATTTTGAAGTTGAACGTGGTGTTGACTGTTCAGTAGCGGACTGAAAAAGAAGAAGAAGAAGTACTGATGTCTGTTAATGTGGCGTGACTTCATTTCGTTAGGTTTACCAAGAAATAAAATTGAGAATTTTTAGTGTGAACTAAGGGTATGACATACATTTAGGGTGAGAAATTAATATTTTTTGAACCGAAAAGCGCTGTTTAACTTTTTTAACAGTAGTAACTTTCAAAATTTAAACTTTTAACTTTTTTTTAGAAGTTAAAATCCTTTCCTACTTCAATCAATCATTTACAAATAAAAACAAAAATGATAATTAATTTATTAAATAAAGAAACAAGTTTATTTATTTTGACGTTTGACAAAACGGTAAGAGAAAATTGTTGAGCAAATCACGATTATGCAGTTGTCAATACGAAATTACGAATTGGTTCACCTACTAGCTGCAAACCGAACTGACTACTGACTACGGACTACTGAGTAGTTACTAGTTAGTATAAAGATAGCTGACTTTTTGTGAAGGCTGGCCTACAACACATTTAATTTGTCGTATAATTATCTTTATATTTTATTTTCTTAATGTGCAAGGATTTGTCTTTTATTTTTTTTTGGTAATTGATTTCATTGAGAATGGTGGAGGTCCTACTGAGGCTCTACCTCTATGATGAAATTTAAGGACAACTCGTGAAGAGGATTTTGAGAGAGGGAGGGAAAGGGAAAGGAAGAAGGAAAAAAAAAGGTGTATACTGTTATGAATTGAATTCTACACTTGATATTAATATTAAATGTCTCTTATTAAGTGAGCTAAATTCATGACACATATTTGTCTATTATTATTGAATAATTTGTTTTAAGAATCAATTAAAAGTTTGTTTTAACAAAAAAAAAATTATTACTTTTTTGTATATATTTTTTTAACATTATAATTTAATCATGTTTTATTATATTATTAAAATAATTTAATTATAACAACAATTATATGAAAATTCTGAATGATAATATACGTTTTATTCACACTACATCAAAATAAAAATACTTTTAATTTATGTTGAGATTAAACTAAAATTATACAAATAATTTTTTTGAATCTAAACACAAATTCATTAATGTAATAGAATAATTATACTTTCTTAATTTAATCCATTATCAATTATGGTTATTACATTATTTATAGGATTTTATATATTTTAAAAACATAAAATGGATTTTGAGTATTGAGATGTAAATGATGAATAACTTCCATGCATAACTAACTATAAGTCTATAATAACATTAAGGAATAAGAAGCCAAGAGCCTTTGGCTCAGTTGGCATCGTTGATAGTTTGTAATGAGAAGAGCCTTTGGTTTCAATTTTCTGAATACACTTCTCCTTCCCTTAGTCTATGTTTATGTTTGTTTTGAGAGAATTAAGCAATAGAGAGGCAGAGAAGAAAGAAAAATAAGAGAAATGACACATTTATCTTGTTTAGTTAGAAAAAATAAAGAAGAGAGAAACAAATTTGACGGATCTTATAACTTTTTCATTTCTTTCTTAAAGTGAGAAGAAAGGGAAAAGAAATAAATAAATGTAGAATACTTATCCATTATACCATTATTCTTATTGTTTTATAAATAAATAAATAAGGGTAAATATATACTTACAATAAAATTTAATTTTTTTTTTATTATTTATCTCATAATTCTCTCAATCCAAACAACTTAAAAATTTATTCATTTTTTACTCTACTTCTATTCTCACTACTTCTTTTCACTCTATTTCTCTCCTCCTCATTTTTTTCCTCCTAATCTAAACAAAGCTTCAGTGTAATCAATTAGGCCCCATTTTAGTTGTGAGGCCTTTCCTAATCTCTGGCGGGACTTATTACCAAAAAAAGAAATTAAGAAACAGGGAAAGGAATATGAATAAATTTCAACTATAATTATGGTTGAAAATGCATGCCATTTATAAAATTTGCTAAATGGAGCACCTCAGCGCCTACATAAAGGAGACATTTTGCTGCTTATGGGCAACTGAATGCAATTAGGGCCGTTTGTATTAATTTTTTTGGAATAAAAATACTTTTTTAAAATAATAAAAGTATTTTTTTAGAAGCTAAACAGTTCAAAATTTTAAAAAAAATATTTCATGTGCTTTTTTGTTACACATGAAGTACTTTTTTTAAAAGTTTGAACTCTTTAACTTCTAAAAAAAGTACTTTTATTACTTCAAAAAAACACTTCTGTTCTTAAAAAAGCTAATACAAACGGACCCTTAATCACAAGTTCCAACTTAACTCTATACTAAAATAAAGTTATTTACTTAACTCTTGCATATTTAATATAAAAACAACAACTCTTATATATTTAAAAATATATATAAAAAACCAACTCTTATGAATTTAGTAGGAAAATATATTGAGGCTATCAAACTCAATGTATACAATTGACCACAACATAAAATGACAGTAACTTCTCCCCTCAAGTTGCTCATCAAGTGCTTCAAATTCATTTGTTCTTTTTGAGTGCCCTTTTGCTTAGGCTATTTTGATAGAATTTCAAGATTATGTGACGTTTGGTACACAAAATAGTGATTTTATAGAATAAAAATGAAATAAAATGGACTGAAATAGAATGACAACATAAAATATTGTCATTAAAAAATAACAAACACATTTTTTTTTTGTGAGAAAAAATTGAAAATTGAAACGTATAAAATGTTTTAGATAAGATACTTCACATATTTTTTTACATTACGTTCTTTGTGATATTTTAGATAATAATTGTGTTTCACTATATTATTATATTTTTCATAATTATGTTTAATATATTTGTATAATTATTATTTTTTTAAATTTAACATTAATGTATAAAATTAATTGCAATACATGAAGAACGAGCTAGAGTAGGTTGAAAGCAAAATTGATATTTTCATATAATAAATTTATTGAAGGGTACTGATTGTCAATTTATAAAATAAATAAGAGTATATTAAGAAAAATAAAATAAATATTATTTGATAGAGCATTGAATCACCAATCTGATATCTTGAGAAAATAGTGATTCTTAGTTATATGGAATGAGAGTTGAAATGAAATTTGTCTACTAACAAACATGAAAATACGTATTCCATAAAATAAAACAAGGAATAGAATCACCAATTATAGCATTAATATTGTGGCAGACAATCGTCAATGATCATAGAAGAGTTGGTTCAACGGTAAGCTCCAACTCCAATTAGGTCCTATTTAAATAAACACTCATTATTGCTCGCACCTGTAGGTTATTTTGTTAAATTACCTAGCTACTGTTTTTTTTTTTTTTAAATTATCCGCAAGAAATAGTAATGTAGCATAATTGTCTTCCACTTTTTGTCAAGAAAAAACTCACAAATCTAATTTGAACGATACAATGCATCAGACACCATTAGGGACACAGTTTTAATGCCACAAAATTTTACAACCCTATTCTTTTAAATTGGGTTTGAAAAATAAAAATAAAAATTGAATTGATTAAATTTGATTTGAATTGAATTAATTTAATTTAAAAAATTAAATTCTATGTTTGAAACTTATTATAAAAAAATTGAATTGGTTTAAAAATTATTTTTTATGTTTGGAACTTATTAAAAAATGAATTAATTTTATTTAAATTAAATTTTATTTTTTTACACTTATATTATTGTGAATAATATTTTGAAAAAATAAAAATTAATAAAGATAAAATAATCAATTTAAACAATTAAATTTAAAATAAAATCAAATCATTACAAAGATCACCATATTTAATAGGATTTCTAAATATAAGCCATTAAAATTCATGAAATTTAATAAATAAATAATTTTTTTTATTTTTTAACATTTTAAATACAAAATTTAATTTACAAATCAAATCAAATCTTATTTTTTTACATTTCAAACTACAAACATACTCATATTGTGACTTTGATTTGAGAAATAATTTTTCAAATGAATGTTAAGACTTAAAAATAAAAAGTTGTATTTTTTTGGGTGACATGTGAAGGTTTGAGTGCAATCAGTCCTCAGTGTATCAACGGATGAAAGAAAAAAGAGAGAAAAAAGAAAAAGCTATTCTGGGGAGGTAAACAACAGAAGAAAAACCGGGAAAAAGAAAGAGTTTTGAATGTATAAGTTGGAAACACAGCGATATCTTGGCAAAGGTGTTCCGACCCGAGATCAATCACGATTTTGCTGCAACCGAAGCTCCTCTCATCTCCCATTCATTCAGGTTTCCTCCTTTTGCTTCCTTTCTCTTTCACCTGATGATGTTGTTTCCATAGCATACCCCTTGGTCCTGTCAGAGATCTGATTCGCTCATTGTTTTGCAAGATTTAACCCCGTTTCGTTGCATTTTCTTCATACTACCGTGTTTTATTTGATCTATTTGCTTGCAGATTTTCAAGTTTTTCTGAACAGTTTGATTTCACAAGTTCTTCAAATTTCTGATAATTCTTTGTAATGCAGTATGGATAAGCATGTTGACTTGGGATAATTATGTTATTTTTGATAATTGAAGGATTTTAGGGATTTTATCTTTAATAAGTTATTTGTTTTTAGGAAACTTGTATTTGATTAGGTTTTGACCACCTTGGGTTATAAATACCCTTTAGGTGTCTTACATTATTCAGCTTTTGATATTGATTAAATTAAAGAGATTATTTGATTTTTTGAATGCCGAGGATTCATTGTTATTTTTGGAGGTTATTTCTTGGTTTGTTCTAACAAAATTCCAAAAATCAACTTGCATTTACCATTTCGATTTCAAGATCAAAACTTGATTTTTCTTCTGGTGTTTGCGCCCTGTTTTGTTCACAATCTCGATTAGTGTAGTGCATCATGGATTATCATTCAATTCATTCTATGATTTTTTCCCTTCACATTCCCCCTTTCAACTTTGTTTTCTGTTTAGCTTGATCATGCTTGTATAATGATTGATCAGGGTTGTGATCGGATGAGTTATGTATAAAGCACATGCGTAAGAGGATTGTCAATTGGGAAGCAGAGTTTCGTTTTGTTCAGCATTTGCTTCTTATCAGCAAAGTCAAATTTCTGCAATTATGAGAACTTCACAGGTGGATTCTGTTGACAATTCAGCCATTGGTTCATCGGGTACCAATGCCTTAGCATGCCCTCCTCGGTCAGCATATGTTCCTCCACATCTTCGGAATAGGACACCATCTTCAGAACCCCCTGTAACATCATACTCATCTTCTTTGCCAGCTAATGATCGGGTAAACTATGGGGGACCAGCTGCTGGTTTTCGTGGGGGCAGTTCCTCTAATCCTGATCTTGGGCGGCAGCGATATGGTTCTAGTGGTCGAACTGGTGGTGGTTGGAACAGTAGAGGTGGGGGTTGGGACCATGGAAGGGAGCGTGAGGTGAACCCTTTTGAGAATGGTGAAGCTACAGATCATAGTGAACAAGAAAACACTGGCATTAACTTTGATACTTATGATGATATCCCTGTGGAGACTAGTGGAGAGAATGTGCCTCCACCCGTAACTACATTTGCAGAAATAGACTTGGGGGAGGCATTGAACCAAAATATACAGAGGTGCAAGTATGTTAAACCAACTCCAGTTCAGAGGTATGCCATGCCAATTTCTCTTTCAGGGCGGGATTTGATGGCTTGTGCTCAGACAGGATCAGGAAAGACAGCTGCTTTTTGCTTTCCTATTATAAGGGGAATCATGAGGGAGCAGTATGTTCAAAGACCCCATGTAGCGCGAACTGCTTTCCCTCTGGGACTTATCCTCTCCCCTACCCGGGAGCTTTCATGTCAGGTGCGATTCTGATTTTATTTTCCTCTTTTCCCTGCTTTCATAATGTGTATCTGACTATCTGAGTATCTGTATCCTTAAAAACTGCAAATTTTCATTATGTTTTTTGGTTTCATCATCTTATAGATAGATGACGAGGCCAGAAAATTTTCTTATCAAACTGGTGTCAAGGTGGTAGTTGCTTATGGAGGAGCACCAATCAATCAACAGGTTCTTTTTGCCCGCTGATGTTCTTGTTGCTCTGATTTTTAAACTCTTTGCTTGCTACTATATAATTTGTTTTATTTACCCAGACCTGCTTGACATTGGAGTTTGTACCATTATATGCAATGTTTATATGTGTGTAGAAATTATCCTTTTTTTTTTCCAAGTTTTAGGAAGGAAAGGGAAGGAAAGGAAAGGAAAGGAAAATTTACTAAATAAGCTTCATACCATTTTCATTTTCAAGAATGGCTGAGGCGGGCTGGAAGTGAACAGTATAAAATATGTTTTGAGAGATTCTGGACCGAGAAATGGAGAAGTGACTGATTATAGGTTTCAGCAGCAGTATTCTACTTTTCAGCTTTTGTATTACTGGTTCAGTAGTTTGGATATCTACACTGTTTAATTATGTAATAATATGTTTTATTGCATTGTTCAGTTACGGGAGCTTGAGAGAGGAGTTGATATTCTTGTTGCAACTCCTGGACGATTGGTAGATTTGCTTGAGAGGGCTAGGGTGTCATTGCAGATGATCAGATATTTGGCTCTTGATGAGGCAGATCGGATGCTGGATATGGGTTTTGAGCCTCAAATAAGAAAGGTAGTTCAACAAATGGACATGCCTCCTCCAGGAAGGAGACAGACAATGCTGTTTAGTGCCACTTTTCCCAAAGAAATACAGGTATCTTTTGACTGGCACTCAGATTCTCAAGTTGACTATTTTTTTGGATGAGGTTTTTTTTTTTTCCTTTCAAAATGCTCAAAACTGCTTTTGTATAAAGAAAAATTTGTGTGTGTGTGTGTGTTGGGGGGGGGGGGGGGGAGCTAAAATTTCATATTCTTTCTAAAAGCTGAAAGCACCTATTTTTAGTACTTTTTTGAGAAGCCAACTTCTCCATTCACGGTAAAAAGGTACTTTCCTTGGTGTTTCTTTTGACTGTTGGCTGTTTCTATCAATTCAAATGGGTAGAGGAAGCTTATTTCACCTTGCTTTTGTACTCAGAAAAATTGTGACTAAAGCAACTGCTTTAAAGCTTAGAAATTACAGAAGGCTACCCTACCCCATTATAACATGCGCTCAAGTGGGGAAAGAAGACTACATTTGGTTGAGCAAGAAGACAAAATTTGTTTTATTACTTTGTCTCTTCCACATAATCGAAATATTGATAACTTGAAGTGCAGAAATTCCTGCATTGACATGGACAGGCATGGCGCAATTGCTTTCAACCTTTAAACTAACCCATGTTAAGTTTCTATTTATAATTTTGGACGAAGGGCTTCATTACTGTATTTTAAAGATTGACCAGGTAAGACTTAGTTAAATCTCTCTAGCTCAGAGCATTCCCTTGACTTCTTCTACCTTGAGTTTCAGCCTATTATAGTCTCCAAGAAGAATCTAGGTGCCCATTTGGCATTTCTCTCCTTTGCAGATAATTTGTGTTCTTATCAATCTTTGGAGCCTTGATCTGGTTGTCCTTAATTTTGGCAGAAAATGAAAACACTTTTCTGTTGTTAACTTTGGAATATTTATTTTCTGCCTGATAACAATGAATCCTTAGATCTGACACAACAGTTCTTGGAGAAAACTCCTACATTTGTCTCATTGTGGCAAAATGCCATGCTATGCCGGCTGTGTCTGTTGCTGAACTGTTATACGGGCAATATATTTCTGCAACCAAGCTATTTTAAAAATTATGTCCTTGCAAGTGTTACTTGATTTGGGAAAGATAGAAGTATTGAAATTACTGACAGAAGCTGCATTAGCTTGGCAGATGCAAACAATAGCAGTACTTGTGTTATTAGTTGTCAACAGAAAATAATATTGGCAGAGCTACTGTGGTGGTGATTGTGGTGATAGTTATACAGGATTTAGTGATGGTGATGTAATTATGGGGAGATGTTGAGGACTTGGCAATGATGCTTTCTGATTGTGGCTAAAATACTGGCGTTTGGCTGTGAAATGGGTTATTGATATCTTATACTGCCTTGTAAGTAAGGTAGGAAACTCCAATTAATAGAACTTGGGTTGTTGACAGCCATGTTGCGGAGCTAGATGTAATTTTCTTCTACACGATGCATTAATGATCATAATGATTTTTGAAAAACTGGGTTTGAGATAGCACATATGACCACCTTTTGCAATTTTCACTTGAATGCAGAGACTTGCGTCAGATTTTCTTTCGAATTATGTGTTTCTGGCTATTGGAAGGGTTGGTTCAAGTACTGATCTAATTGCTCAAAGAGTAGAATATGTCCTTGAGTCAGACAAGAGAAGCCACCTGATGGACCTTCTTTACGCTCAGAAGGAAAATGGAATTAATGGCAAGGTAATCTGTCACCCTTGCATACTGCAATTTAAATTTTATGTTTGTGTGCCATAATTAATTTTTATTTTGTTAGTGAACTTCACTAACTTTTAAAATTATGCTGCACTGGAACTGCTTGTTTAAGAGTATGTAACTTTGATTTGTGGATTTATCATATTCACAGCTTCTGTTAAAGATTTTTGGGTGGTTTTTGCAGCAAGGTCTGACATTAGTTTTTGTGGAAACAAAGAAAGGAGCTGACGCATTGGAACACTGGTTGTGTATCAACGGGTTTCCTGCAACTAGCATTCATGGTGACAGAACACAACCGGTGAGTCTATTTAGCTAATTAAAATTTGTATTTAAATATAAAACCATCAGTATTATGGTTCCATTAAAAATTTAAAATCGCTTTTCTTTTCTGTATCTGTTTTATGTTAATTATTGTTTTTAGGAGTGGCCAGGGTTTTGAATTGGTTTTTAGGCTAGTTAAATATAGTTCAAAGTGACTTGAGGTATGAAGTTCTAAAGGACTCATTAAATTTAAGCAGCTCAAGTTTTATCAAATAAAAAAAAAATCTCAAGGATCAAATTTAGACGCGTCCCATCCTTGTTAATCTATACTACTATAAAGGGAATTCCCCCATTTGGTATCTAATTTTTACTTTTCCAATAAAAGCCCAGTGTTTTCCTTTTATTGTAATTAAAATGTGAGGAGAAAATAATCATTTTAAATTAATCACAAAGGCCCATCTCTTGCACTCAATTCCTATTTTAAGGGACTCTTAAATTCTTTTTAGCATATTGCAGTTTGAGTAAATTTTTATTCAATTTCTAAATTTAAAGGGAGTGAAATTGCATGCCATCATATAAAAAAATAAAATTGAATTCTCTCTTTACACTTGCATCGCAGGCGCGTCTTCTAGTTTGAACCAATAGGTGGTATTTATGCTCTGAACTTTCTAATTACGTTATTTTTGTTGTCAACCGTGACATTGTGCTCCAATCTTTTCCAGAGAATTGAAATCCCTACTTACGATTTGTCAGAGCTGAAAATAAACGTGTACAATGTAATGCCTCCGTATGCAGGAAAGAGAACTAGCATTGAGGTCTTTCAAGAGTGGAAACAAACCAATTTTGGTGGCAACAGATGTTGCAGCACGTGGTCTTGATATTCCACGTGTAGCTCATGTGGTAAATTTTGATCTCCCCAATGGCATTGATGATTATGTGCACCGGATAGGAAGAACAGGGCGAGCTGGTAAAATGGGATTAGCAACAGCCTTCTTTAATGACAATAATTTGTCATTGGCTAGGCCATTGGCTGATCTGATGCAAGAGGCAAATCAAGAAGTGCCTGCCTGGCTCACACGCTATGCAGAAAGGGCTTCTGATGGTTATGGTGGTGGTGGTGGCAGAAATAGGCGGTCAGGGGGAGCCCGTTTTGGTGGCTGTGATTTTAGGAGGGCGGGCTCATTTAATAAAGGAACAAATTACTATGGTGGAACTGGTGGATATGGGGTTCCTAGCAGTTATGGGGGAGGGTATGTTCCAGCAGGTGTTACAAGTGCTTGGGATTAGTGTTCCTTTATCGGTTCATTCTCATGTTGTATATATAAATTTCAGACTTAAATGATGAAAGTTTTATCTTCTCAACCCAAGGTTTGCCTGAATTTTTGCATTCTTTACTACAGGAAATCTTTTGGCCAAATTTAGAGGGCTATAGGTTTCCTCTGAGATTAACTTACTGATATTGAAGAGATAAACAATTTGCTAGGTTTTGCAGGTTCGGCAATTAAGGTTGGGAATATATAGAGAAGATAAAATCTATAAGCAATCCAAAAATTTAAAAGAGGGATAGGGTGTAAACAGATTTGGGTGGGGACAGTAAGGTAGATATTACTGTTTAACCAGCTTGTAGATTACCGTGTTTGGGAGGGTGCTCAACAGTTAACAGTCTTATTATAAAGTCTCATTGGTTATCCCTACTTGACATGCATATATTATTGATTTGGTTATCCTATTAGCTTAAAGGTTCTACGCTTATTTACCGTCTGAAAACCCAAGCTTATCTAATCATGCCTTTCCTCTACTAGTAAGATCCAAAAATGCAATGTCCTCTCTACTGCAAACGGTTGTTTCTAGCCTATCTGTTTGTTGAAAATTGTCATTAAAGAGTTCTTGTTGATTGCGAAGTTATCCTTCTTTGAAATTCCTCGTTAATGTGAGGGAGCTGGATAACAACTTTGGAAAAAAAACAAAAGGGAGGATTTCTCGGACTCATTAATTTTATTAAGAAAATTTTCCAACTGAATGCACCATAATATTTTGCGAAAAGCCACTTTGGGCTGTCTAACACGAGTTACTATTTTGAATAATTGCTGTAACCTATAGATATCTTCTCCTTCCGAGCCACTCCGGCATAACTACAGCAGTCAGAGTGTTGATGGAGATTTGAGTACAAGGCCAAAGTTCAGGTCGTTGTAACAATTTCTTGACGTAGGAAAATAAAAAAAGATATATCCTACAATTTGTGTGTGAACTCAGTTTTCCATTTTAAAATCAAAATAAGTTCTGATTGAAAGATCACTAAAGAGAATGGCAAAAATAAACAAGACCGCAACATAATTGTTGACAAATAACGTCAGAACCATTCAAGCTTGAGTTGTTTCAGTGATCTCCAAGCATGCTCAATAGCCTCAACAAGCTGGCCTCAAGCAGCATAGAATAATGCCGCCCACACAGGCACACAACCATTTCATTCGCCACGCTGCACAAAGGAAGACCATGCTCCTTCCCCGCATCAGGGAATAATTTTCTACCTAAAATGATCTCCATCCCCCTTCTATGATATCTGTTTCCAACCTTCAATCAAACAAAATTTCCTTTTATTAGTATTCATTTTTCATGACACCTCGTATAGTGATGCTACAATCAGCATCCTAACTATTTCATTTTTTGCCAGAGCACCAGTAAATATTTACAAAAAGAAAAGTAGCACAATTATATGGATGCTGGTTGTTATTCAGCGAAAAAAAAAAAAGGTATATGGATCCTAGTTGTTTGCAATCCGTCTGTATAATTGAACACTCAATGCTGTACTTCTCCATGACATTGACACGATTTCCTTTTGAAAACAAAACAAAACCAAACACAGGAAAACTATAACAGCAAAGCCGAGCTTGAGTAGAGCAGAAATGTAGTGCATAATCTCCGTTTTTAATCGACAAATAAGGAAATGCCAAAAAGAAGTATTCACTTGTGCTGACGTTCAACAACTAAACGTGTTAGATCAATAACAACATTTTCGAAACCACGAAATGTGTTACACCTACAATATCTTTGTGCTGAGGTTAAACAACTGATGGAGCAAATTAATTAAGTTCACTACTCTCAAATTGATAGGCAACCATACCATCGGTTTTAGCAGACTCAAATGTCACCAAAGAGTCATCAATTTATTAGTAATTAATGTTCATAGTTGGTTACTAATTAATATCTGCAAGCAATTCTAACCTAAAGAAGAATTATGTTCATAATCACAAAAAAAAAGGGAATTATGTTCATACTTGGTAGCTAATGTGAAAAAATTACTGAAAACAAACTAATCAGCCTCATTGTAGCCAATTAGACAACTTTTGTGAATCAGCATAACACAACACAACAGATATCAGAGGTGGAAATTTTGTCAAAATCTCACATCCAATTATTTATCAACCTAAAGCAGAAAAAAAATTCCAAACCATACTTTTGCTTCACTGAATCTTTATATACCACATCACATGCCCCCACCTATTAACATTGTTAGAAAACAGAATGGGATTTCCATTACATAACTATACTTTTATATTTACATAAGAATCATCCTTCAGATATATAGCCAATACAGACTCATTATACTGCGATACTTAATAAGAGAACCATCAAAATTACTAGTTTGGAATAGAGCTACTAACCTGGAGAGCAAATAATTTTCTTTAAAGTGGTTATGCAGTTGCTTTTGTCATATGAATACAATTCTGCATCAAACCCTTATTCACTTGTTTCATCTGCCTCTGAAACTTCATCCTCATAGAATTCATCACTTGTTTCAACTTCCTCATCCTCAGAGTCTTCATTCCTTGTTTCATCCTTTGCCATAGTATCAAACAGTAAAATATCTTCCTCCTCAGGTTTCAAGTTTGTGCCTTTAGCACGATAATGAAGCCCTGTCTTCATTACATGGTAGAACTTCTCTCTAAGAATAGCAAGAGGATGTGGATCTATTAGTTTTCCACTTTGATACCCTTCTCTAAGAGAAACAGTGGTTGTTTTACACTTCAACGAGAGGTAAAATATGCCAGGATATCTAGTGAAGATTCGAGTAAACTTATGTGGAAGATTCAACTCATCCCTCAAGCTTCTCAAGTAGTTCCTCTTGGTTTTCTTGTGCATGGTCAAACTCAAAAACTCATGCAAAACTCCAACAACTCGCTTCTCCATCAAATCACTATTTGGATCAATTTTCATAGAATCCACATAAGGAGAAATATAAGGCAACTTGTGAAATTCCTCCATCCAAGCCCTCACTTTTTTCTGTGCACCATATCCCCTAGGGAACCTCATTGGGAAAACCAGTGCAGCTTGCCCTCTCTTAAACTCCCTGTACTCATTCCCAGATTCTTTGCTTTCATTGCTCTTCTGCAATGCCGACACTGCAAATTCCTCACACCACCGTGCTAATCGGAGGGCAGCAAGCCCATTAGAGGCCTTGACAAATTGAAATAAATGTGGGTATTTGGGAACAAGTGTTTTCTCAAAAGAATCAGGGAAACCCAGATCCCATTTCAAAGGAAGAAGGGACTGAAGGGGCAAAGTTCGAGTTTTCGTCATCATAAGGACCTTACAAAGCCTTTCCACAGTATCTTTCTCATGGGTCTGGTGAATGCTTTGTTCTTGGGAGTCTAATAGGAGTGCAGTATCTGTCAAACGGAAACAAGGCAAACTAGGCCAACGAGGATGAGGAAACTCGTGAAAAAGAGTTGGGTACCTGCGCATGAAGCGAAGAACAGGGACCGTGAGGCCAAGGAGCTTTTGCCAATCGGAAACGGATTTGGCGGTGAGGAAAGAGGTGGAAGAGCGCTTGATGGCGTCCTTGAGGAGGAAAGCAGCCTTCAAATCGGTTTCTTTTTCGATGATGTGGTCAAGGCTTCGGTTTTTCACCCACTTAAGACGAACTTTCACTATGCCTCGCCATTGGATTTGGAATTGACAAAGCTGCGGCAGCTTTGGTGTTTCGTATTTCAACTTGAGCAAAGGAAAGAGACAATTTTTGTGTCTTAAATGGTTCATCTTTGCTTGCTTGCACCATCAAACTACGAAATTAACAAAAACATGTCTCTTCCTTCGTTTCTAACAATTAAGCGCATTTGTTGGTGGTGCCGCCGCTTCAAAAGCTTCCACGGTGAGGTGATTGATGGTCACCGCTCTTGTTTTACTTTTTAGTATGAGCGGAAAGGGTTAGACCTGTCAAAATGAGAAAACAATCAGGCCGGATTGCATATATTTATCAGCCCAAAAAATTGGACCATCTTAGGCCCGACAACTATTTTAAGATGTTTTCGACCATTTCAAAATGAATCGGGCCAGCTCTATCAGCAAAGATGAGCTGGACTGGCCCATTTAACAAGGTATATAATAATATAACTTTTTTTTTGTGGTAATAATATAATAATATAACTAGTAATAGTTAGCTGGCACTCTCCCCAGTCCCCAGCCTGGTTCGGTCAAAGTTACCGTTGATGGATGGCAGTTCTTTAGGGAATCCGGGTAAAGCTGGTATTAGTAAGGCATTTGGATTACTGGCTTCTCAGGGTATGTATGTCTGTATGTATGTGGGTTATGCTTCTAACATCCTTGCTGAGTTGAAGGCTATCATAGTAGGCCTGCAGATTGAGATTGCTTGGGAAGAGATCAAGTTTTAGTCACACCTTTTATGAAGGGGAATCAAGCAGCGGAGGAAATGGCAGAAAAAACCGCTCAACTTTGCATGGATTATCTTTATTTACATCTTAAGCTAGATTGAAAAAGTTCTTATGCTAGACTTTATGTTTCTTTCAACCAGTAGATTTTAATTTGACTACTCTCAAATTGATAGGCAGCCACACAGATACCAATGTCACCAAAGCAACATGAGCATATAGTCCAAATGAACAACAGCTTTGCTTTCCTCAGGCTCTAGTCTTTTTGTTTTTCCTCTTCCGTACAAAAACTGCAGCCAATGACGCATTTCCCCTTGTCATCAGGTGGCTGTGGTGTTGAAGGTGAGAAGTTTGATCCCCCCACACTCCATTTCCCAACTCCCCACTTCGATCCCACTAGGGATCTTCTACCTTACCAAAAAGAAAAGCCCTTTAGCTGCAAATGGTGCATCAAGCTGGTAATTGATGTGAAGAATAATGTCCATAGTTGGCACCAAATTAATATCTGCAACTCTGCAAGCAATTCTAACCTAAGGGAGAATTATGTTCATGGTTGGTAACTGATGTGAAAAATTAACTGAAAACAAACTAATCGGCATCACTGTCGTCGATTACACAACTAATGGAAATCAGCATAACATAGCACAACAAATATCAGACAGGGTGGAAATTTTGTCAAATCTACCTACCATCCAATTATTTATCAACCTAAAGCATACCAACAATACCAAATCAAAATGCTCCACCTGCTAACATTGTTAGAAAACAGAGTGGGATTTCCAGATTTCCACACAAAATATATTTATACAAAACTTATCCTCCACATTTATGGTATCTCTAGAAAGCATGAATTAACAAAAGTTGGTGAATCTTCCCCATGTTCCTCATCAATTAAAGCATCAAGGGAACAAAAGGAGAATGCAAACTTGCCGTATCTCCACCCTTTTAACTTTTCATTAGACACCTCCCCGAAATCCACTATCCCTTATAATACTTTAAAAAAAATGTACAAATAGCACTACCATACGAGTGTTTCACATTCCAGTGGCAAGACAAGTCGAACAATATAGCCAATACAGACTCATCTAAACTTTGATACGTTAAGAGAACCATCAAAAAATAATTTCTTTCTTACTCATAAATAAAGTGGCTATACTCCTGCTGCTTTTGTCATACAAACACTATTCTCCATCAAAGATCAAAATCAAACCATTCATCACTATCTGTTCCAACCCCTGCCTCCTCAGAGTCTTCTTCACTTGTTTCATTCATGATGGAAGAAAAACATACCATACAGTAATATGTCATCATCAAATTCTGCGTCCGTGCCTTTACTACAATAAGGTAAAGGAAGCCGTGCCGTCATTTCACGATAAAACTTCTTTCTATGACGAGCAAGAGGATGTGGATCTACTAGTTTCCCATGTTCATACCCTTCTCTAAGAACAACAGTTGTCGTTTTACACTTCAATGAGAAGTAAAATATGCCTGGATAACTAGTGAAAACTCTGGTAAATGTCTTTGGAAGATTCAACTCTTCCCTCAAAGTTGCTCAAATAGTTCCTCTGTGTTTACTTGTGCACAGTCAAACTCAAAAATTCATGCAGAACCTCAACAATTCGCTTCTCCATTAAATCACTCCTTGGATTCATTTTCCCTGAATCCTCATAAGGAGAAATGTAAGGTAACTTCTGAAACTCCTCACCCATTCCCTCACTTTCTTTTGTGCACCATCTCCCCTTGGGAACTTCATTGGGAAAACCAGCCCTTGCCCACTATTCCACTGTCTGTTCTCATCCCCATATTCTCCGCTTTCATTGCTCTTCTGCAAAGCTGACACTGCAAATTCCTCATACCACTGTGCTAACCGCAGGGAAGCAACACCATTTGAGGCCATCACGACTCGAAAATGATCTGGGTATTTTGAAACAAGTGTTTTCTCAAAAGAATCGGGCAAATCCAGGTCCCATTTCAAAGGATGAAGGGACTGAAGTGGCATTGTTTTACTTTTCGTCATCATAAGCAACCTACAAAGCCGTTTCACAGCATCATTCTCATGGGTCTGGTGAATGCTTTGTTCTTGGGAGTCTAATAGAAGTGCAGTATCTGGCAAACGGAAAGAAGGCCAAGAAGAGCAGAAAGGGGGTGGGAGCTCGTGAAAGAGAGTGGGGTAACTGCGCATGAAACGAAGAACGGGGATTGTGAGGCAAAGCTGCTTTTGCCATTGCGCAACAGATTTTGCACTGAGGGGTTTCCATGAGCGCTTGATAGCGTCCTTGAGGAGGCAAGCAGCCTTCAAATAGTTTTCGTTCTCGATGATGGTGTCCAGACTATGGAGTTTCACCCGCTTCAGAGGGACCGTTGCTATGCCTCGCCGTTGGATTTGGAATTGAAGGTAATGAGTCAACTTTAGCAAAAGAAAGACACGATTTTTACCTCTAGAATGGTTCATGTTTGCTGTAAAAAGATGGAATTAACATTACCCAGATGGAGATTTTGGTTTTTGGAGTAAATGGGTTGGTAAATAGTAGCCTCTTGTTGTTGGTGTAGTTCGTCAGTCTCAGAGACTAGTGTAAAACATAACGGTGTGGTATCAGGAAGTGCAAGTCCAAGGGGTATTTTTAAGGGAGGATGAGACTTAAAAGTTCAGTATCGTGAAAAGTTTAGTTCGTTTTAAAAGTTAATTAATTGTTTAATTAATTTAATTAATAAATTATATACAATTAACTACATATTAAATATTAAAATAAAAATAAATTATTAATTAATTATATATAAATTATTAATTAAATTAATTAAATAATTAATTAATTTTTAAAATAAACCAAACTATCTAACTTTTTATCAAAAGAAGTTTTAAGTCATCCACCTTATTTTCAATTTCACCAGAAGCAGCTTGGCGCAAAAATCACTGCTCAGTACTGAAACTAAACTTCACTGGGGTATGAAATTAGAGTGTAGAACAACATAACTGAAGGGCCCAATTGAGGCCTAATGTGAGGCAAGGCCTTTTTGTTTTTTGGTTGTAGAGGTAATGCCTTTTAAGATCATTCAATTTGGATATTCTCTGTAACACAAAAAAATACAAGCAAGTGTAATTTTTATAACAAAATTTGTCCTTTTCTGTTTTAAAAAACCGCTGTGATTTTTCTCTGCATTTTTTTTATCCGTCCTACAAGATGCCGCAAACAAACTTGTTAAAAAAATGTGAACAAATAAAAAAAACAGTAAAGACAACAGAAAATTAAGATTTATCTGTATCTCAAAAAAAAAAAAACTCTGTTTCTCTTACCAATTGATGTTCAAGACAAATTTACATATACTCTTCTTCTTTTTTGTTGTGTTTTTTAAAAAAATTTAATTAAATGCTAATAAGTAAATATTTTTTTTATTTAAATTAGTAATAACTTATCTCTTAATTATTATTTTTTCAATTTATTAGCATTTAATTGAAATAAAAAAAGGGACAACACATTTCACTCCCGGAGAGATCTTTGTTCCTATCTCTTCCATTATCCAGCATGCTTATTATTTCCTTTCCCTTGCTCGCTCCATCACCTGTAATGCTGGAATATATTGGGCGGGTGAAATGGCTGGGTGGAAGGCGGAAGAGACGAGGGATCCTGTTGGGGTCCTTGAGGTTGTGGAAAGAAAAAGGTGGTGGATCCATCTATTAGTCTCTATGCATTATTAATTTTGTCTAAAAATTAATCTATGGTTAGATTTTTTTAAGTGACACCTGTATTACAAATTAAAAATAAAAGTTTGTTTTTGCAAAAATGTCTTGAATTTAGTTGAAAATAATGTGAAGTGTTTGCCAAATAACCATTGATATAATGAACTATTTAAAAATTATCCAAAAAACATGAAAAATTTTATTTAAAAATTGTAAAATGGAAACTTGTTATGATTTTTAAATTAGACCAAATATTTACAATTTTGGTTTTTTTTTATGAAATTCATTATTTTTATTTGTTATTTTAAATTTTAAATTTTTACTGGAATCATTTTATTTTCAGATTTTATATTCAATTATATATTTTAAGTTTTTATGTTCACTTTTTTATTCTTCTATTTTGGTTGCTTTTGTATTTTCTTTTGTTCTAATTTTCCAAGGTATTTTTTTTATAAAATTTGTTGGTTTATTGTTTTTTTTATTTTAACCAAGTCACTATTCCTCATGCACACTTTGATTTACAACTCCATTCAATTCTTCCCTTGACACATGATCATAAAATTAATTAGAGTGATCCTTCTCCAACCTAGGAAATTAAAGACACATCAATGACAAAGTGGGTAAGTTAAAAACCGGTCTATCAGGTAATATGAATATAAAATCATATTGCAAAATATAAGATAAAATACCAATTTAGTGTTAATATAAAATCATTAAATGTAAAAAAAGAGTATGGATATTGCAACAATTATTTCCTTAAACTTTAGGTTCTTTTGGTGCATTCTTGAGCAAGACATTTCGCATTTTCAACTTCATGTATCAAGGGGTCACAAAGTAGTGATATTGAAGCATATGTTACTATGATACTATCTACTAATAAATTCTTGGTTTCACTTTATTTTTTATGTAAGTCCTATCAAACAATTATGTTTCTTTCAAATAATGTGCTTATAATATATATGTCTACAAAATAAATAAGAATTGTTTCTTTTCATACGAGATTACAAGCAACAATTAGTCACTAAGTTTAGGCCAATAGGGAGAGACTTAATAATTTGCAATATATAAATTTGTACCTCTGTTTCATATCGCAAGCTAATCAATAGCTACATAATTTTATGAAAGTTATATATATAACCCCATGTTTTTAAGTTTTGAGTGTATAGTTTACTTAGCCTTTTTAATTTGTCACCACGTGGCCTGTTAAATTTTATGTGTTAATATGATTATGCTCATTAATATATTCTATAGTAAAAGGTTTTGCTAGATAAATCCTTACAATGTTAATAAATTTGTGGCTTATCATACCCACACACACAACTGTTATTTTATTGATTTGTGTAGTATAAGATTTTGATACTCAAACTGCCAATAAGTTCCTGACTGAACAAAAGAATTTCCAAGGCAACCTAGGTTATCATTTCGTAGTAGAACAATGAGAGAATATGAAGGCAAAGTCATAATAATTTGATTAGTAACTGAAAAAAAAAAAAGGCGTCAAATTACCTTTGGCCTAGTATAGGAAATCCAAATATATAATAGATTCTTTAGGAAAAAGTATCAAACCCTAATCTAATAGGAATACCATACTAAATATCCATATAATTAAATCCAAAATTTAAAGTAATAAAAAACAAAATGCACAAGCCAAGTTACTATCATCAATCTTGTATCAATTAGTTATCAATTGAAAAATCTAATAATGGGACATATAAATGATAATAGTATTATAGAATGAACAACCCAAAAACATAAAATCAAATAGCATTGACAATAAACAAACAAACTTGAGAGCATTGACGGGAACCAAATCTAAATCTTATATATAGTTCTTTAATAAATTTACCCATTCTGTGAGAGATTTCAAAGTCAGCTACTCAGGAACACAAGCTACCAAATTTTAAGTTGCACTTTACTGTCTCCTATAATTACCTGCTAAGGTGAACAAAACTCTAGTAATATCTTACTAAAAAGGATTATTTAGGTATAGACCAGCTCCAACTACAAATCTAGTAGCATGATGAGGAGAAATAAGCAAGCATCTTAGTATCAATTTTTTCATATCCAAATCACGCAGAGATCAAGTAAGTACCTGGCTAAACTACTATAAAGGATAAGAAAGATCCCCAACTGCACGATTAGTCATGCTCCTGCATTAGAGGTGGGCCATGGGTGACAACAACGGTGGCATGGGCAACGACGAAAGACAACAACATTGGGCAGTGATGGTAGACAACGATTGAGGGCAACGATAGTGGGCCGCGAAGATGGCAACAATGAGGGCTTGGAAACGATGGTAGGTAACGACTAAAAACTAAAAATGAGTCACAATTTTACTTTCTTCATATAGTGGGGGACTGGCAATCAAAATACATAAAAATTAGGATGATTTCATAAATAAATATTTTTTGAAATTAAAATATATTTTCATTCTTTCATACATGTAATCTGTTGTAATTATTGATGAATGAAACACCAACATTATCTTATCTTGAAGGATGTTAAAAGCATCCGTTGTGATTATGTTCACCAACAATGCCATTATCTATTCATGTCACCACTTGGTCGTCCTCAAAATGGTGCAAACAAAAAGAACACAGCCCAACATCTGACATATCCTTTTTTACTACTCAGACCTCATCCCACGCTTATGCTTCATTCCACTGGCAAGAGATCTCTTCCATGAGTCACTCACAAGGATTTTAGAGCTTCTCACTGTTCCCAGAAGAAATTAAAATACTTCAATTCAAACTTTCAAAGCCTTTTTGTGTCCCATTTCTCTGTTTTTGGTCTGCACGGCGCAATATAAATATCATTCAGAAGCCCCCTGTTTGAAATGACTAGAAAACAGTGGTCGTGTTGTCCCAATGTCCTCCCATTACTGTTTAACTGATATCCATATCAATGCACTGAAATAAACGTTAAATAGAACTTTCTTCAGAAAATTATTCATACAGATAAAGAATTTGAATCGAAAATTTGTTCAACCTGGACAGAATTAACCCCATTTCCCCCTCCTGCCCCAACAATATAGATGGGGAAACCTCTGGCTTTTTCGTATGGATTTGGTGTCTGCATGGATGCAGTGACCTGTACGAGTTCTATGTATAAACATGGTAAAAGATCCTCTGCCTCAGAATCCTTCTCATAAATAGATATGTCTCAATAACAGTTGATTAGTTGGTTTATGCCCCACCAGACTATTTAGAGATATTGGACAAACATCCACAAAAGGTTAGGTTGACTAACTTACCAGCTAGCTTTCATTCTTTTTTCAGTCTTCACTATATAGCTACTTGCTAGCATTCCATAGCAAGCAAGAACTGCAGCTCTCGTATATGCGCATCCGCGCATGTATGAGTTATGGTAAATAACTACTAAGGAGAGGATGAAACGAGATCAGATAATTGAGAACAAGTGAAGACGACCTAATATTATCTTGGCACTTTGTGGCATACAGGGAAAAGTCCAGGCAAAGTTTGATTCTTCTCTTCCAATTCATATGTATCTTACTTTCCTTTCAGTGTTGCCGTCATGGAATTTAAGATCAGTTGTTTGCATCTTTTGTAACGTCAGTATGAGACTAATTAATATATTCTTGGTGATTTAGTTTATGTAAATTGTTCTATTGTTCTTTCTGTATGTTTCTGATCTTTAGACTTGCTTTATTTGGAAAACTTTTTGTCGAATTTCTAATGTAAATCCAGATGGTCACGGATATATATCGGTAGAAAATCATACTAGAATGAGCATAAAACACCTTTTTCTTCTGGGTAGCACCACGAAATATGGAATCCAAAAATTCTTCTGGAAGATGTGAAAAGTGCTGATTTTTCATGTTTTGGCGTAATCTATGGTACCATGAAAATTCAAATTAGAAATTATTAAAGGTGGTGTTATTCTCATCTGATCTTTTTGTAATATAACGTGGATTACTAGCAAGACTAGATAAATTAACAATACATCATATTGCTGATTTTTTAGCATATAACATTTATGAAATTATGTCTTCCTTTTTTACAAGAAAAAGGCAGACGTTAGTTGTTAATAGTGCTATAACTACAAAATAAATTCTGCAATCCACAATTAATTAATTAATTAATTAATAGACACTAAGTTGGGTAAACAACCAATTGAGTTATTATTTGTGGCTAACAAAATTTGTGTGAAGTGTTAATAAAAAAAGAATATGCATTTGTTTTTTTAGTTTATCATTTAAAAATGAGTAAATTATACTTCACAACCTTGAGATTTGTCAAATTGACAACAAAATTCCAACTTCAATAATAATTACACTTCATCTTATTTTTTATAACTTTGATTAACCGTTGACTTAACATTATTAAATATTTAAAAATAACTCTTTTGTTTAATAAATAGAAAAACTTATATATATATATATTTATATATTACAAGAGTTTTTTAAGAATAATCTTGTGATGTTTTTTATAAAACTAAATTAGCTTTCTAATATAAAAGTGAAAAAAAATAATTTGAAATATGTTATGAAGAAGAATATAATTTATGAAAAAAAATTTAGTACCTTTTGTTTTTTGTAAAAGTACCGATACTCTTTCATAATTAGTGATTAATATTTGACTACGTGTTTTATTTAATTAAAACATAATTATTTAATTTAATTTTAATATTTATATTTTAACTAAATAAAACAAGTGACTAAATTTAACTATAAATTACTAAAGGACATGTATCCTTGTAAAAACAAAAAATACTGAATAAATCTCCATAATGTATATTTGTATTTATTTTACTATAATGAATAATTAATACATAATATATTTATTTTACTATAATATACATAATTATATTTATATTTTAACTAAATAAGACATGTGACTAGAGATTAACTACTAATTACTAAAGGATCTGTACCCTTATAAAAGCAAAAAATACCGAATGAATCTTCATAATGTATATTTGTATTTATTTTATTATAATGAATAATTAATATGCTATACATGTTTATTAAGTAAAAAAAAAGATAAAATATACATTACTTCCATATAGTATAGGCTTTTCTTAACTTACACCCTTATAATATTTTTTTGGTTACTAAATTTCCCTATAATTTAGTTCACATTAAAATTTTACTTTATCTATTAAAATGAACAGAAAACCCATTTTTTTAAGTATCATGTGTTTCAATCATTCTTTTTTTAGTCCAAAAGCAGAATCAAACAGTCTAAAAGCCTCAAACAATTTTAACTCAATCACGCCAACAGTCTTGACATACTCATCCACTCAACCAACATTGCAACCTAACCACCCAAACTACCTATTTTTCAATAGTAAACAGATTTTTTAAGTAATTACCTTTAAACAAATTTTAACTTTTATTTGATTTAACTCCTAAATTAATATTTTAACTATACTATAAAAGGTTTAGGAACAAAATAATAATAATTTATAAGAATAAATTGAAAAAGGCCTATACTACAAAAAAATAATATATATTTTACCCAAAAAAAAATTATATCATTTTCTCGTTTTGTTTTCATTCCAATCTCTGTAACGTTATAAATTAATTAAGACATCCCAATTTTATAGTAGAATGAAGAATATATACATACGTACGCGACTTATATAAATTAAGTGTGAAAAAGTATTAAAGAATGTGTAAAAGTACCATTTTTCATTCTACCGCTCTACCCAAACTCAAGCATTCATTCTAAAAATTGTTATTATATGCATTATAAGACCTTCTGCCCATGTTAGGCAACCCACCTCGTATTGATGGTATTCTCATACTTTGTTATCAATATGCCATTGAAAATTTGTCACGTTGCTGATGAGCGTAGCAAATAAAAAATTACCCAAGTTTTGAAGATTATCACTACAGTAATGGGAGATATTAGAGCCCTAGGCTAAGCAGCGACTAGATCGGAAGGACTTGAGAATGGGATGAGTACTTAATTGCTAGATCAAGATGTATTGAGCCAGTGGACATATATGAAGAATATTTTCACTTTAGAAGGAAAACGATTGAGGAGGAGGCGGGTGAAGGAGGCAAATCAGTAAGGCATAATCATAATTTTTCTATGAGACAAAGGTGGCATAATACAAAGCAGATCATTGCAAGGACCCCCACATGGAGATACCTGGGAAAAAGACAAAGGCATGATCTACCATTCTTACAGTAACTTATCAACCAAATGCTTCTTTCAGCCTTTTTCTTTACGTGTCTCTGGATCTGACCTACAATGATCAACAACCATCATCAATAAAGAATTAAAGCACCCAGACATACATAAAACACACTGACTCAAAACTCTTTCCAAAGTGGTAGTGGAGCAAAAAGTGTCAAAGACGGGAACACACAATAAAATTGTTCAAACAGCACTTCTATAAAGATGCAATCTTGCAGCAAAAGGAGTGGTGAAATTTCCACTTGTAGATTCTTTACATAACCAAAACTATTAAAGCCCCCGCTTTTAGTACTTCCACCATCTCTCCCTTAGTATTTTCATCCATGTCATCTTTAGTATCCTCCTGCTTTTAACACCGCAGGAAACATCCTTATCAATTTCACCCTTTTTCCGCTAATAAATCTGATGCACCAAGAATGCCCAGTCTTAGGTGAACTGACTCCAAAAGAATGTTGAAGGAATATGAAAACTTCAATGTAAATAAATTTCCAATTACAAATTCCCAGAACCGTATAAGCCTTAAGCCATAAAAAAAATGAAAGTGCCTAGGGTCATTGATATCTCCATACAACGATTGGTGAACGAGAAATTGACCTTTTAAGAACATCCAACGCAAATCAAGCATAAAATAAAAATTTGTATACAAGAAAGATTGAACAAGGGAAAAGGGAGAGATGGCACCAACCTTAAGTGTCAACGCCTAGATCTATTCTTGCAGCAGCGAAACTCAGCTAAGAGAGCTATATGATCCGAGGACCATTCAGGAGAAGGAAGTGCTGTGTCTTTCCTCAAACTCTCCTCATCCAATAACTCCAATAATGACTCCACAACCAATGAATCCGCTGAAACCAAAAACCATATCACTTCATAATAAGAGACCAGCATGTTGAATTTATCAAATGAGATAACAATGCAAGATAGCTCACCTGTGTAAAATATGTAATCAAGAGAGCCAATAAAATCTCTAGTGACATTTGTGAATAAAGGTTCATTTGTTGTGCTGTCCAGTCTCCGTTTATGCTGCTCAAATCCAAGACCAACTGTTCTTGCAAAAGATGAATATGCACTGACCTAAAATTGAAAGTAACCAAAAACCAATAAAAATTTAAATCAGGAACAAAAATTAAGGGGGGAAATACATAACTAAAGTGGGAGGAAGTGCATATAATAAATAAACTATTCCTTTAAGGATTGCGCTTCAATGAATCCATTACCAGCGGCAACTGATGAACCAACTTGCTGTGAGGGCGCAATATATTAAGTGGGTCAACTGCCAAATCGGGATGCGACGGATCTACCTTCCCCATTGCAAGAAGTGCATGAGGAGCACTGCAACAAAGTCAGAACAACCTTTAGAAACAAATTACTGAGACTAATACAAGACCCTTACAGAAAAAAAAATCCAAAATTGAGCAAAAAAAGGGAAAGTAATCAAACCTTCCTGGAACTGAATTGAAGTCTCCACAAACCAACATTGGAATGTCTGCACTTGCAGCTATTTTCTCCAATCCTTTTAAGAGAGTATGCACCTAAAAAAAGGGGAGAAAATTTATAACAATTATGTTCGAAATAAACACTATTCAATATGAACAAGCAAAAGAAATGACTAACCTGCCAGAGTTTGACATCCTTTAAATCTTGGTGGACATTTACATGTGTATTTGCCTAAAGTCCACAAGCAATATAAGAGTTAATTATACATATTACTAAAAAAGGTGTTTTAACCTAAACCAACAAAAGAAAAGCCAGGGAATGACCACAATTCATAACAATGGACAACTAAGAAAAGAGCATCCATGAAGCATGATGTTAGAAAAGGTATTCAACAGACAATGCAATTACAATCAGGGAAATGGGGAACAATAAACAAAACGCATACACAACGAAGATATAAAATACAGATTGTGGACCACGAAGGCGTGAACACACAAGACCACCTAAGGGTAACAAATAATAGCAACATAAAAGAGCTTACCACACAAAGAAGCTGTCTTTTCCCAGGATTATCAACTGGCTGATTGTTAACTTTTGCTTCTAGAACCACTATTAGTGCAACATTATCCTAAGAACATAAAGATAACTTGGTAAGCACCAGTTCCATAAGAGGCAATCATTTTTCTCAAAAAAGCAAAAGTAACAAGTAATCTTTGGAGCAATAGGCCACCTTAACCAGCCGATTCAAGGCAGTTTTCTTCTGAGTGGTTGGAATCATTGCATCTGTTAAAGACTGTGCAGCCTTATTAAATTCAACCTGCACGCAAGCAGACATCATTCTAATTGTGTACAAACTTAAGAGAACTACCATACGTATAAAACAATTCCCAACCTCATATTTTTTCACATGTGAAAATCTGTCTCTACGGAAAAATGTCGCGCAACCATCAATTGTATTGGTGTTGCCGCTGTATACCTGTAAACCCACCAACAGGTTAACATAAAAAATAAATTTCCAAAATTATGACCATAAGGAACCAGAATACTGTAACAACCTCATTTGTTTTTCTCTTGTAGAGACCATAATAGCCATGTTTGTCCAGTTCAGGAGCAAAAAATTCCTCATAATGGTCATTTTGAACCTGGGGGACAAAAGATAGAAAGTTAGCTGATACAGAAGTTAATAGCATATAGGATGCAATCATATGTTTCTAAGGGATTGGGTGTTAGAGGCCAGTGGAGAATAAAATAGATTCTAACTCAAACTGGCTGGGTTACACTTGACTTTCACATGAAGCACCCAAAGACAATACACGCACACAAAAGATATATCATTTACAACTGGTAGCTATTCGAGCTTAAAAATATTAGAATAAGCTACCAGGTGGCAGCACTGCTTTGTTACCCCAAGTTCATAATCATGTTTTTATAAAAACCAACTGCAATTGAATATTTCAGAACAGAGAAATAAAAGAACTTTTATTCAACACCAACCTAAACATATTCTTGAAAATAAAAAGAGTTGAAGATCAGCACAGTTATTAAATCAAGTTTCTCAACCACCAAAGTCATAGCCAAAAGCACATTTAAGTACCTCCTGAAGACAAATAATATCCGCACGATAACCAACTATTTCTCGTAACAAATTTTGCCTGCGGTATGGCCAAGAAAGAGCCCATGAAGGGCAGTAATTGTATAGGTCATTTGAGGCATATGCATCAGACAATATGTTGTATGATAGAACAGTAAAAGTTCCCGAAGATGTTATACGCCCATCTGCATCTAAATGCCCCATCCCGTCAACAGGTATCAGTCGGCGTGGACTAGGCGAGGGAGCAGGAATGACACGAGAAGTTAGTATAGTGTTAACATGCCCCACAGGAAGTTTTGTCTCTGCATCAACTACAACACACTCAAACTTAAGGACATGACCAATGTCATCAGCTGTTGGGGTATACGTCTTAGATCGTCCAACTTCAAACCAAGTTTCACCACCACTTCGCTGTGTAACAGCTGCTGGATACAACGGTGCAGACCCATTCGTCAAGCTAGCACTTGATGCTGAGGCAGATAAGCTGGTATTGAGTACCCCAGACCCAGAATTGTTGAAACGCCCAAATACCTCCTCCTCCTCATTTCCATTTTCATTAACTGCACTTGCAGCACGGTCATGTAAGACACGATGATGCTGCCATGCATCTGAAAAACACTTCGGAGTGCAATGGTAACTTTTGGCAACAGGTATTTTGGCCTTAACACAACCTAGGCACTGCAATGTGGCCTGCTCGGATGGATGTATGCTACAGACAGCAACCTTTTTATCACTTTGTACACGATACCTGCCAAAAAGGAGGACCAAATGATATATTGTCAAATAATACACGCAAAAAGTCCAATTTCTAGATCAGCTCAATAGTATATGTAGGATCAAATTGGAATTTAATCTAATCAAAATAATTGCAAGCAACTATTTAACTCATCTAAACAATATGACACCATAACAATTCTTGCAATGTCCAAATTTCCCCCCAGGGTATGACAAGTATACTGTATATCTGAACTTTCCTGACTCTTCAAGTTCACAGAGAGAGAGAGAAAGGGGGGGGGGGATACTGATACCAGCCTACAAATCATGCCCAATCATGAATTGAATACAAAGCATATTCCACATAAAATTTGCCACAAACATTATAACTGGACTAGATACTATATATGCAAGATGGAAACAATAAGGCTTCTGGCTTCGCTTCTTCAGAGGCAGTTTGTATGTCTGCATCTTCACACTGGCATGTAAGATACCATAGGAATGTTGGATTCCAAGGAATTCAAGATCTTTATACATCATTGGGTATTCTGAAAATCTGTTTAGTTACTTTTAATTGTCGCGCCAAACATGGAAATCTTAAATATCAGGAAATTTGATAACAGAGTATCTCACATACTGGTCTGAGGATGATGGCATACCAAACATCCCCTTCACAACATATAACAGAATTGTGTCTATTCATCAGCACAAGTTACCAATTGAGCTGATGTACCAACCCTAACAAATTTAGGTTCCTTGTTGAGCTTTTTCAGTTCAGGAAAAACCTACCCAGAATGCTATCTTCACCATTAAATACACTTATCAACAAAATTTTGTGAAACTAATCTCACGTATACCTTTAAATTCCCTACCACCTCAACGATATTAGTGGAAGGGAAATCCTGTAATCTTGCATTTGGAGCTTATGAACAAAAATTTAAATGTCCTGTGATTTATTGAAAATATAAAATTACAAACTTGACTTTCCATGTATGAGAATGAAAATTTGTGCAGGTTGGTACTGCCAAGAAGAAAACTAGGACATAAATGGCAAGATAAACAAGCCATACATCACTGACTAATGCAGTCCAGCACTGGCAATTCACTGGCATGAATATTTGAATAATCACATGAATTAGCAATAATGAATCTGTATAATTATTTACAAAGAAAATAAAAAGTAAAGTAGAAGGAAACAAATTATAGAATGCACAGGTATTCGTCCACATGCTATGATCTTCTAACGCCTAGCAATGTGACCACCACAGGACAATGAAACACTGCATACTCTTAGTCTTAGCACTTAATAATACTTCATTCACTTCAGTCAATTCACAATGTGTTGCATGTGCTTTCGTCTTATCCTTAAATTGTTTTTTTACCTTTATTTGCAATGCAAACATCATTAATAATATTAATATGGAAAGAAAAAAATAAATGAATTTAACTGGACTATTTAAAGAAAAGCATTCGCCAAGACAAGAGTGAAACAAACAATAAGCAAACCTGGTGGATAAACTATACTATGTCTACTTTCAAACTAACACTAAATATATGAACTTCAATTCATAATTCATATTAGATGGAAAATACCCACTAAATACATTTTCAAGTAACAGTTTACATAATTCCCAAGTACCCACTAAAAAAAAATCAAGCTCAAATATTCACTAAGCCCAAAGAAGAAAAGCCTGATACCATCTAAAACATAAGCAAATACCACTTCAACGAACCACCCAAGGTCATCAAAAGTTACTAACAGGTAACGAACCGATTTGGAGAGCAAAAGAAAAAGACAAAAACAAAAAAACAAAAAAAAGAGAAGGAAGTAAAGAGCACTGACCACTTGTACCGCAAGAAATGGGCATCTAATGGGGCGGTCTCAGGGACATCGTCGGTGGTAAGAGTCTTGTCGGGTCGTCGTAGGAGCACGTAAGGCGTGAGCTCACAACCTACAATGGGTATATCAGAGGGGAGGTGCACCCGCAGCACGTTCAGCATGCTTCACTCTTTGCAATCGTCACAGCACTGTAACCCTGTCAACGCCAATCCAACACGAAAATCAACCACTCTGCTGGCTCCTCGAACTGTAACACTAACACCACGCTTGCAGAGGCGGATACCAGGCGGATCCGCCATTTACTTGACCCGAATACCCGCCAGCATTAACGGACCCGAATCGAACACTCGGAGCCAACAGCGGATCTTGAGAGAGATGAAGGTTAGTTAGGTTATGTGGTGCGGAGCAATTGAAGTGGGTTTAAGCAATGAATCGGAGTGGGAGGGATCCAAATTTGTTGAGAGAGAGAGAGATGACGTTGGGTTTTAGAGAGAAAAAAGAAAAAGAAAATATAAAGGATCGAAGATTAGGGTTTTACAGAGGAAGTGGAACTAATCGCTTATGGTTCGTTTTTCTGTGTATTCGGGAGGCGAAGATAGAGAGAGAGAGAGAGAGAGAGATAAAAAGAAAGAAGAGGCTTTATATGATTTATATGATATTATGATTATGATATGATACGACTTTGTTTTTCCCTTCTCCCTATTTTCAGTGTTTTTTGTGCTCGCCTTCTGCCCTTTCCTTTTGGTTTTGGTTGGGTTTCACGGCCCTCGTCCTTTTTTATTAAATTAAGATAATTTTTTATTACAAAATGGTTAAATTAAATTAATTTTGATTACAAAATGGTTAAATTAAATTAATTTTGATTAGTAAAATATTAAATTGTAAAATTAATTAATAATAAATTAAATTGAGAATAAATATATATATTATTATTATATAAAACACAATAAATGTAATTTAGATAAATATCAGGTGTTATTAATATATATATATATATTTTCTCTTCAAATTCTTGTTACTTTTATATGAATTTGTGTTTAGATATATTATGTCACGTGTCATTATTCCTAATTTTGAAATTAATTTTTGAAATTTTATTGGTTTGTATTTAGATATGTTAAAATTGGTAGTTTCAAAATTCCTTCAAAGAAATTTCAATTCAAAATATAATTTTTTTAGGGATTTCAAATTTTAATTATCTATTTGAATATTAATTTTATCTTATATCCTTTTAAATATTAATAAAATATCTATTTGATTTTGAAGTTAATGCAACAAGATTAATAATCAACTATGCATATCTCTACCTCTTAACCACTTCAACATAGTAAACTTTCAACAAGATTATGAACTCAACATATCTCCATCTCTACCTCTTTAATATTTTTATAAATAATTAGGAAATTATCAAACTGATTATTAAAAAAATAATTTTTTTAATAATAAATATTCAATAATTCAACATATGTTGAAATGTTTAAATTCTATGCTTGAAGTTAGTTTTCGCAATAAATTGAATATAATTGAATTAAACTTTAAATTTTAAAAAACATAATACTTTAATCATATATAAAAATAATATAAATATGTTATATAATCTATTCATATACTATTATATAAAATATAGTTTATTCAAATAAGGTTAATGTCACGTATACTAATACATAAATTTTTTATCTCTAAATATTTACTTATTTGATAAGTCTTATTTTTCATATATCTAAAATTTATTTAAAATTTTTTAAATTTAATTCAAATTTTAATTATATTTTATTTTATTTAAGTGATAAATTTAATTATTATAAATTTTCAAATTTTATATTAATTTCAATATCAATTACTTATAGAACTATTAATCAATGTGATTAATAAAAATCGTATATCATAACATATTTAAATTGTTAATATTTTTTAAATTAAATAAATATCAATTATACTTATTTACCTATTATAATGAATAAATACTCTAATAAATGTTTAATTTGAAATTTATTTAACTTTAATCAAATACTTAAAGTTTTATATTTTTTATAGTTATTATATTTTTGTTATATCTTGCTATACATTAGATATATTAAATGTTTCATGATGAGATTAATTTTTATGAGTTTTTTTATCTGATATAATTAAATTAAAAATTAATTAAGTTATTTTGTTTGCATAAATTTAATTAAAAAAATCTTACAATAAATATCAAAATGAACAATAGATTATAATTTAAAAAATTTATATACACCTAATCTAAGAAATTTATGCATGACGCAAATAATAAAACTGATATATTAGTAAAAGAATAAAATATACTTTTTATCTTTCTTAAAATATTTAAAAATACTTTTTATTATGTCACGGGCAATGATGCACCCTATGTAAGTAGTATTATCATTGTTGACATAATTCCATCTGCTATGAAACCTTTTTCATTAAATGCTCTCCAATCATTTACATCGGGGCCATGATTAATTTTATCCCTTCTTTCATATAAGAGTTGAATGTTTATGATAGATTGTTTGAAGCATATCATTCTTCATATTGATTTGATGAGCATGCCTGCACCAATTAATCCTTTTTTTTTTTAGGTTAAATTACTCATTTAATTTTTAAATTTTACCGAAAATTTAATATAGTTCGTATAGTTTATAATTAGGATTTAATTTTAATTACTTGTCAATGTAAAAAAAAATATATTGTCATCTAATTATGTATTGACACATCATTAAAACAGTTAGACTTTTTAAGTAGTTATTGTAATAGTCAAACTCTTTTAATGATTTGACAATACATAATTAGATGACAGTATAAAAAATGTTACACTGATCAAAATTAAACTCTTAAAATTACTTAAAAAATTCATTATAGTTTTTAAATAATACAAAATGGTTCATATTAATTGAGTTTATTCCTATTTAGAGTGAAACTATATAAATCAATTTATATTATTTGAAAATTAGAGGAACTATTTTATATTATTTGAAAATTATGGTGATTTTTTTAAATAATTTTAAATTGTAAGGACTAAATTGAATTTGAAATGAAATTATAAGGACTAAATAAGTACTTTAACCTTATTTTTAATTTTATTTATTGAATATTCTCCACATTTGTCGTGTGATTTTATTACGACTCAAGCTCATGAGGAAAGTTTAATTCAAAATACTAACTTATTAGGTGAGAGAGTCTCATGACTTAAATGCCTTATTAAGTTGCCTTTTCTAAACAATATAAGACATAACATTACATGTCTTCTGGAAAGTCGATGTTTGCAGCAGCTCACTCTGACTACCCACTCAAGATGACTTTCACAAATAGCCCTTATTCTTGATCACCCATTTCAAGGTCATCCCTTTTGTATCGATCAGCTCTTAGTGAAAACATTAATTATTACAACTTAAACTTATGAAAATAGTCTAACTCAAAATACTAGTCTATTAAGTAAAAAAGTATTATAACTAAAATACCTTATTAAGTTATATTTTCTAAGCAATGTGAGGCATAATAAAATTTGCTAGTTGCATTTTACATCCAGTCTTCAAGAGTCTTTTTCTTGAATTCTATTTTAAGATTAGCATAAAAATACCTGACACAAAACTTATGATCTAAGCATAAAAAAGTAATCCTTTAAACAAGATGGAAAAAAGTATTTATTGGTAGTTGATAAAATGACAAAAATAAGATTTAATTACAGAGTTGGTTACTAATGAAAGTCCAATTTGGGTAGCATGTCCTTCAAAAATAATGATAAAAACTAGCACATGTCATTAGTTAGTAAATTAAACTTTATGTGAATAAATTTTATTTATAATACTTTAATTGAAATTTCACTAAAAATATTTTGTAATTTGAACAAAATTAACATTCAAACAATGGTTGGTCTCACACTATAAGAGAGAGAAGATGTTGTAATGTCAAAAAAATTAATAATAGCATAAATCCGTAACTCTATTGAATGGTTCGATGAGAAACATGTAGGCGTTGGCATCTTTTCCAATAGCATATAATAATTGCCATCCAAACCCGATATTTAAGTGACACCATCAATTTCTATTATTGGCCTAGAAGCTCTCAATAACAATTTCTTGCAAGAATCAGATTTAAACGTAGAGCCACTGAAATAAATGGCCTTCAGTCTTCATAAAAAAAGTGGTCCCAATATTACATTGTGTAATTGCAGCACAACAATTCCGAAAGTTTTCATACTATTTTCCTTTATCACCAAAAATAATTTCAATGTCCTTTAGTCTTATAACTTACAAGTCTTGTCTAAAGGAATGATTACATCATAATTTTTAATTGAAATATTTAGTAAATTGCTTTCCAGTTAGATGAGTTCCTAAATAATTAAACACACTTCTCTGTAGCCTATATATATAACAAGATAAATATTTGAGTCTCTTGACTATGTTGTCTTGAGTTCAAATTAGGCTGTTACTTCTTAAAGTAATTTTACTTATATATATATATATATATATATTAAATAATGGTAACTTAAAAAATGAAAATAAAGAAATGAAAAAAGATAAAAATATCAAGGACAAATGTTGTCAAAGTATATAACTAAAATTTAAGAAATTAAATAATAAAATTAAAAAGACAATTTCTCCAAAATGAAAAATTAATTTATAAAATTTCTTTTTTAAGAATTTTATTAAAATAATCATTCATAAAATTAACATATTTGAAATAATAATTATATATAAAAAATAATTTTGAATAAAAATAATAAATAATAAATATAAAATAATCTATGTAAAGCATGAGTAAAATAAAATGAAAAAATAAATTTTTTCTAACATAAAATATTTATTTTAAACGTTATCATTAAATATAATAATAGCATTAAATAACGTTCACTTTTAAAGAAAAATAAAAAAATAAAAAAAGACAATAATATTATGAAATAAGTGTTATCAAAGTATATAAATAAAATTTAAAGAAGTAAATTGTGATATTAAAAAAGACAATCCCTCCATCTCTAACATGAAAAATTAATTTACAACATTTCTTTTGTTTTTTTTGTAGAATTTCATTAAAATAATAATTCATAAAATTAAAATATTTGAAATACTAATTAAATATAAAAACATTATTTTGAATAACAATAATAAATATAAAATAATATGTACAAAGTACGGGGCATTACCTCTAACATAAAAAACTAATTAAAAACATTATTATTAAATACAATAATATCATTAAATAATGTTAAATTTTATATAAAAAGAATGAAATAATGAAATTTAAAAAGACAACAATATTATGAAATAAATGTTGTCGAAACATATAATTAAATTTTAAAGAATTGAATAGTAATATTAAAAAGGACAAATTTTTTAACATAAAAAATTAATTTATAATATTTTCTTTATTTTTTTAAAAATTTTTTATTAAAAAGACAATCTCTCTCACATAAAATATTAACTTTAAACAATTTCTTCACCTATTTATAATAATTTTTGTAAAAATGATATTTTGTAAAATGAACAGATTTAAAATAATAATTAAAAAAATTGTTTTAAATAAAATTTTAAAATTTTAAAAAACCTGTTAAAAACACGGATAAAATAACTAGTATTTAGGGTAATATATAATTTGATTTAAACAATACGATATTATAATGTGGGATACGTCACGAGACTTGTCTCATTATTTTCTTTTTAATTTTAAAAAATGACCTCTTATCCTTTAGATTACACGGAACATGAATCAAAATGAATTTAAGGATTAAGTTACAGAGTTATGAAAAAAAAACTTAACATCCTAATCGAGTCAAATGCATGATTGATCCCTGTTGCAACAGATATATATTGACGAGCTCTTACACTTATTAAATAAAACATTTAATTCACTCAATCCAAACGGAATAAATAAATGCAATATAAACATCTAAACATACAGAAAAATGCCCTTTCGCATTGAAGACCAACATATTTTAAGTGGATCAAGATATACTCCTTTTACTCACTAAAAGATTAATTATATGTAATTTAAAATTGACTCAATACTAAATTGAAAACCAAAATTTTAAAATTAGTAAAATTCTTTATTTTTAATTCCAAGAAATAGGGCAAATGAATGAATCTATGATAATCAATACATTAATAGTCCGTGTGTTCTTATATTGCTTCAGTTTCTAGTTATTTTTTTTGGAAAAATGACTCACAAATTTGGCTTAGTTATAAAGTAAGACAATTTAATTTTTTAAAAAAATTAATTAAATATTTAATTAATTTAATCAATAAGTTATATACGATTAATCACGTATCAAGTATATAAAATGAAGATAAATTATTGATTAATTATATACAAATTATTATTTAAATTAATTGAATACTTAATTAATTTTTAAAAAGAACCAAATTGTCTAACTTTATAACCAAGCCAAAACTACTTCTCATTTCCCCTATCTTTTTTCCGTTTAAGATCCTGAAGGCTGAAACATCAAATTTATATTTATTATATGGTAAAGCGTCATACTCTGAACCAGAAAAAGAAAACAAAAATGAATATTTTAGCGTGCAAGAATTTAAACATAGGTTAATTTCATTATTAACAAAAATAAAAAAGGCAAAAATAATAATATTCGTGGCACGGTATCCTCTCCTTCTTTTGCTTCCATATTCTCCCCATTCCATTTAAAAGTCCATAAGAAAATTTATCAAAAAAATATGGAACTAAGATAACAAGATTTTGCTATAGTGCATATCGATGCAAAAAAAATTATTTTCTATTATGTATTCGTGTAAATATTTTAAAAAACAAATTAAAAATTTTTCATCCAAAAGTCAGAATTTATTCTTTAAACTTAAGGGCTTAAAATAATATATGTTGGTGCATAATATGCAATATAAGTCCCGTTTAGAAAAACTTATCTTATTTAAATTTATTTATTATAATAAACACTTATAAAATATTTTATCTCACTTAAATGAGTTTGTTAAAATAGTTTTTCAAAATCCATATAAGCTGATCTCAACTTATTTTTATAAGTTATAAATTAAAACTTATGAAAATAAGTTTTATGAAAGTTAAAAATAGTTTAAGTACTAGTTATTTTTATAATAATTTTTAATAAAATTAATTTTAATAATTTGACACAATTCATAAAATATTCTTCAAATATAAAATATCTATTTCATAAAATTTATGAAAAACATTATCGAAATGCTATTTAACTTTCCCAATAAAAATAAGAACGCACTTTGATACACACATATATATATAAAGAGAAGTTCTTGACATTTATCTCCTTTAAAAATCTCTAAATTTAACAAGTGTGTTATTTGAAATCTTAACATGTATAAATTAAGACCATGAATTTTTTTTTAACATACCTTGAAAGATCTCAATATTTGATTGATCATTAATTGACAATAATAAAGATTTCATGTCATTATTTCAGAAGTCACAAGCATAAACATATATAAAGTGATATGAGGCTAAATTGATCTAATTAATCATTAATTGATTTGGTTGACCAAATTCACCATTAACAAAATTATCAAAAGTCACTGCCACAAACAGTCATGGATATGTGTAAATATCAAAATTATCATTAATTGATTTGGATAAACATATTAATCAATATGAAAAATATCATAAGCCAAAGCTTGCAAAGTGGTTTGAACCAAATGACAAGAATACCAAAAGAATTGTATCATTGAAAGCAAATCGGTCTCTCAATGTAAAAACTTTATACAAATGATAATTCTCAAGTTATATACATTCTCATTCATTGGATTCTCCTTTGTTAACATCAAATCAAGTTCGCAATATACTCCGTAGTTTTTGTTTCTTATACTTTATTTCTTACACATTACTTTCATTATTCAATTCTAAAAGTTATATTGAATAACACGTGTAGAGGTAATATTACAGTAAAAATTATCTTAAAATTGCAAAAGTGAAAGAATTTCGTGGTAAGTAGTTTATTTTTATTCATCTTTTGTTTTATATAAGTTTAATTCATATTTTCTCTAAAATGATTTTATGTACTTTAATTTATTAAACTTCATATTAGATAAAGTTTATGTTATAAATACCAAATTTATTTCAAGATTGTTTATCAACTGTGGTTCTCTAAAATGATTTTCGCTTGAGTTCTATACTAGTTGTAATTAATGTTTACACCAGTTCAATTGTTCATGTATTTTAATCTTAATTAGTGTCAATTGATGACTGATCAACCTCTTCCATTATACCCAATGCTTACTACAACTCTTCCTTAAAAGCCTAGCTAGATCTAGAAAACATCCATTTAAGAACGTATTATTTCTATAAATCAAAATGCAGGACAGTTCAAACAGTGTTGCAACTTGCAAGATATATGTGCTATAAATCGATAAAAGAACCTACTTCTTTTTCTAAAATGTAATCACAAATTTATGAACTTTCCAAGAATTAAATCGGAATAATCACATATGGATTTGTGATTTGAAAAACAGCTGTAGATGATCGAAAAATGGAAAAACCGTAAGTAGCCAGAAAATTCAAAACTCCGTCATAACACTGCCGACAGTCTGAGTGATGGTTCTGAAACGTCCATATATTGGCCATGACCGAGCTAATCCTTTTCCACGCTGCTTCCCTCTCTATAAATACACCCCATCCATTATCACCAACATCACAATTCACAAACTCATCATTCACCTCATAGACAACACAGAGGCTTCACCAGTTTACTTGAGATGGCTAAGCTTCCTTTTTCCCATTTGTTCCTTCTTGTCCTTGTTGTCTCAGGTACGCTCAAATTTTGATATCATCATCTTTACTATATATGAAGGGTAAATTTTGTGTTGCATTTGATATGTATATATATATATATCTTTGAAACGTTTTTATTTGACATTTGCATTTCTCTTGCACATAAATATATATATAAGCAAATCTGAGCATATTGGCAAGCACTCAGCAGTAGATTTCATATGATAGCGAGGGAGATGGATGCTTTCCAATACTTCTATAGGTGTTAGAGTTGTTTGGTTGGTCAAATTTGATAGATAGGTCTCCCAACCTCATCAAGATAGAGAAAAAAAAATAAAAATTCCATTAATTAATCTCAGATAAACACTAAATATAGTTTGTTTATGGCTGCTTATTACTAGAGCTCAAATTTAAGTTCCACTTTTTTTTTTTTTGTTTTCTCTCTTTCTTTTGTATTCTGATGATCAATTATGAAACTCTTGCAGTTGTTTACATGGCGGCTGAAGTCAAAGCTCGTGGATCTTGTTCAGCGGAGCTGGATCCTAACAGATGTGACCTCTTTGCTTGTCAAACAGAGTGCCTACTGAAATACAGAGGGGTGGGACAATGCGCTCACTTTGGATGGCAGATCTTTCATTGCATCTGCATCTATGTTTGCCCTTAATCTTATTGAACCCAGTTTTTTATAGTGGATTAAAAAGACTATTCTCATTTGGTTTGTTTCTTGAATCCTACAGATGAGTTCTGTTATTAAAAAAAGAACAAGCAAACGAAATGGATGAAATGAATAATCTGACTTCTTTTTCCCCGTCCTGTTCGTGGCCTTTTCATATCAGATATTATTATGGGAGAAGATTAATCTAGTTGGTAGTGCTAGGTGTGCTTTCCCTCCTCCCCTCAGGGAGGGAAAAAAAAAGGGACAGAAGCTATTTAGAGGCACAAATCTGAGGGTTCAGGCTGGAAACTTGAATCCCTTAACATTGCAAATCAATTTGGAAAATACCATATGGTCCGAAACATTTCCCAAACCGATACTGATAGAATCATTTAAATACGTCTTCTTTTCGGTGAAATTATTAGATAAACTCAAGTCTACTTAAGATAGTGGAGTAGTGGACTGAACTGACTAAATTTATTCAATGCAGTAAGACCTAATAAATTTTATGTAAAGTTTACTACACAGAACAGATCTGAATTGTGAAGTTCACCAAACTAAGTAGACATGGTCTACCAAAAAATTTCTTCTTGGCTTGGGTTTGTTGGATGGTGGAATCAAATTATTTTTTTTTATTATAAAGCAGGAGTATTCGGTGCAGAAGTATTTTTGGCCGAATAGCATCGCTCATCAATTTTTATGTTCTTATATTTCTGTTCCTCATCATGATTCAACAGAAACTAGGAAAGGTATATATAGTATAACAGTAATTGGAAGGCATGGAGAAGAAGCACAAAAGCATGAAGATAAAAGAATTATAGTGGGGGATTTTTACAATAATATGTGCAGAAGCAAGTGGCGTCCTTGCATTCTCCAATGCCATTCGGTTCTTTAGAGCACGCTTGACGGCATTTCTGCATCTCACAATTGCTTAAATGGATCAGCTTGTGGCACCAATGTTCTGGGATCTTCACCGCATGAGCGCGGCCTCGCACTACAAAATCAGAGGCTAATCCAGCTGCCTCAGAAAAGTGAATAATAATCAATGAACTTTCACTATTAGAATAAGAAAGAAAAAAAAGAAAGCAAGAAAGAATAAATGCATATCTTGTGCAGTCACACATGAATTGATACACGTTTGTCATCTTAATGCTCAAAACAAAATTAAATACGATTCTTCAATGGAATACTTATTGATAAATAAGTCATTGCTCTACCTCTTCTTTCTTAGTTAACCTATAAGCCAAACATAAAAACCTAAGAATCATAAGGAATTCTACTGTGCTTTCTGTATGCATTATGTATCTCAGTGAGAGTGAGAGAGACTGACTCTAATAGAGGCATAGAGACAGGAAAGCAGAGATCTATCTAATGCTGATAAGGATTTAAGGAAGAGGATTAAGACCTGAGAAAATAAGCATGAGGAGGAGGAGGAGATGCGAGAGCACGTAAGGTGTTTTCATCTTCCAACATCCACTCGTTCGTCCAATTTTCTCGAGGTGGGAACTGTGAAGGTTAGTAGATGAGATTTAAGGTGGGTATATACATAGAAATTGCTCGAAGTTCAGTCAAAAACCGAAAAAGCAAACACCAGGTTCTTTAAGAACTGACAGCTGTTGTCCCACAGATTGGAAAGGAGTAATGAAGAAGGTAGAACACCGTCAAAATGGAGCATGCCAGGTACCCTCGTGTTTGGCCGAGTCTTTATCCATAAAACAATTCTGCTTGAAAAGTATTAACAAATCAAAGTATCTAATAACCCAACTCTGCTTTCTGTAGTACTTGAGACAAGTTTCTTCCCTTGAGCACTTATTCTTTCCTTTGCACCTACTTCTTCGTTACTTTTTATGAAATTTAAAAGCAAGTTGATTCAACCGTAAACTGTGCCATGTGGTAGGTTCATAAGTTTTCTCCCAACGAATGGTGACAAGCTTTGTTAATAGATGCAGTTTTTTTACAGATGAGAAAAGGAGTTACCGTGACATATGGAGCATTGCAATTAGAGCTTTTACAAAAATATCGTCTCCACTCTATATTCAACTGTGGAGCTCGACACGACTCTAAAAAATTGCTGATTTGTTGGGATGGCCATACCCGCAAGTGTCCTTGTATATTTGCAGTTTCTGTATTATAACTCGTGCACAGACACGTTCCCTATTGGATTTGAAAGTCCTATATCTCCCCGTAAACCATTTGAATATATCAACCCAATCTTCCATTCTCAAATATTTATTTTAAAAATAATTAGCAGTTTCTATAGACACGTCCCTATTAGATTTGACATAAACTCAATCTTCCATTCTCAAATATTTCTTTTTAAAATCATTGCCAGAAAAGAGCAAGCCAAATCCTAATATTTTAATTGTGTTCCGGGGTGAAATTTCTTGCTTCACTCAAACTTCAGTTCCTCCAATTCATCAAACCTTAACACGTTAAAAACAAGCACTCGGATGACCATAATTATTAAAATGCAGTTACTTAATTATAAAAAATGTGACAATGAACCAATTGCCCTTAAGGGCATGTTTAGATACTCCTAAGCCATAATCTCTTTAGGAATTATGGAAAAAAAGATTTTCAGAAAACAAAATAAGAACTAAGGATATTTATCCCAAAATTAATATAGCATGAGTTCTATATAGACACTCAACCGCCTTTCATCAAGGAACTTGGCAAATAATAATTTATCCGAGAATATGCCACATCAGAAGCAAAGCAACAGTATATAAATCATAAAATAAAAAAAGTAGAATAATACACCAAAGCATATTAACGAGAACATATTCTTATATTTAGAATTAAACAAGACAAAACTTGAGTCTGATTGTTCATAGAGTAATATGGCCCTTCCAATGAAAAAGAGGAAAAAGGAAAGACTCAAATCCAAGCAAAATTAGGCAGTCCACCAAACAACAAGAAAACACCTAAATTCAGACCTAGTAACCTCCTTTAAGATCGTTGACGACATCATATGGAATGGGGGTTACAGTCTCCAACGTAGCACATTCAACCATGAAACCTGGTTTAGGACCTGCGGGCTGTCTCTTAGTGCTGATGACCTCTCCCTTAGCCTTGGCCTCAGCCTTCAGTTGATCATTCTTAACCTTCCTCAGACGGAACTCCTCGGTGCACCTTGAAGGCATCACATGCTCCACACGCACATGAATTCTCTTTCGGATTATTCTGTTCCCAACCTGGATCACGCACACTTCTTTAATAAGCTCTCGGGTAACTTATATCAATCGTAATTACAAGCAGCAAATTACAAACTGTACCAAAGAAAAATCCAGGGGATTGAAGAGCAAATAACTAAATAAAAAATGGTATTACTACATTATATATGGTTTGATGAGAAAACCATAAACAGACATTGAAATTCATTACTCAGCCATTTGAAACATAAAACTCATCAGATTTATAACAGAAAGATGACAAAAAAGCTAAAATTTGCTCTGGAAGAGGGTACCGGAGCAAGCAAACATGCTTAGCTTACTTATATAACTGCTATGCATTAAAAAGGCCAGTATGATATTGAAGAATCCTCACAATAACACGTAGAATTCCACCACAAAATGATGTCCCTATGCAACCCAGATTACTATCAAATTCAGCTCGTAGAAAGATAAAAAGGTACAAGTAACAACCAAGCATATCTAATAGTAATAGACCAATTTCCCAATATTAGGATCACAAAACATAAATTAGAATATGGTTTATCCCTCGTTATCTAAAATAAACATATATTTCAAATGATATTTCAATAAACAAACACTGAAGAGGTCAAATACAATATATCCAATGTCCATAAACGCATGCAGCACGTTATGTATTCATCAATTCACAAGCTATCATAGAAATGTAGTCACTAACAAGCACAAGTGAAGTGACAAAAGAGATATGAAATCAGGGATACCAACTAATATACAGAGAGGAGCAAAGAGATATGAAATTATGAAACGCACCGTTTCAAAATAAAGAAAGAAGCAATCTCATGAAAACAGAAAGCGGAATGAATGAATAGAGAGATGTATACCTGCTTGTTGATCTCGACACCAATGGCGCGCTTGGTGACGTTCCAGACACGGCCGGTGCGGCCATGGTAGAACTTGTGAGGCATACCCTTGTGGACGGCGCCATTGACCTTGATGTCCACGTAGTCGCCGATGTGGTAGGTCCTCAGGTAGGTGGTAAGGGCTATGGTACCCTTCTTCCTGAATGGCCGAGAGAACGAATCTCTCGTACGAGACCTCAAACCATGACCAGCCGGCATCTTTACCACCTACACTAGGGTTTCTCACTCACTGCTCTGCAGGTATAGAAGAAGGAGCTAACACTCACGCAAAATGTTAGCGTTGCATTTTATATGTCATTTCTAGGGTTTTCGTGCCCTCGTCCATGGGCCATGGGCTTTTCTGTCCGATTTTACGTTAATGGGCTGTATTAGACTATTGGTAAATCTCATACCTTTTTCCTTTTGTGACTAAGGGCGGAATAGCACACGCAGCCTGATACGGGGTTACAGTTTAATTTATTTTTAGCTTAGTTTAAATTTTTTTAAAAAAACATATTTAGTTAAATATATTAATATTTAAATCTTAAAAAATGTATATTTAACCTAATAGGATATTTATCTCTTATATAGAATTAAAAATTTATAATCTATATCTATACTCCTATAAAGGAGATTCCTCTATTTGGTCTCTAATTTTTTTATTTCTAAAAAATCATCTTATATTTATTAAACTCAAATTGTAAATACATATTACTTTTTTGATTGGTTACAAACATTTAAGAGTTATTTGAGAAGTTACAAATATTCCAAAAGAAATTATCATGTACACTTCTATAGTTACAATCAGTTACAAACATTTGAGAGTTATTTTCAAATGAATATATTTTGTCAATTGCTTTGGCCATGTAACCGTTGTAAATGAGTATATTTATATAATTTTAGTTATATATTAATATAATTTATTTATCTTATACACAATATAATAAATTTGTTAAAGGTTTAGATATATTTAAAATTTATAAATTTTAAATTTATTAACTTATTTGAAAATATTTATACAATATAAACTTTTAAATAAGCTTAAGCCAGACTAAACTTTTATTTTTCACAAAAATGTTAAGACATGTGCAAAAAAACGCTTATTCGGTAATTGTACTTCAAAGTTGGGTGATTAATAATCACTCAAATAACGATGGACATGCCTCTGAAGACGAAAGACCCATAAAATCATCACATATTATTCACAAAAAGAGGAGCTTGTATATATTTTCAAACTTTCAACCACACGCAGCATCTTGCACTTTGGTGACGTAGGATGACTAAGTTTATTCTGTTCTACAATTATTTTGTTTATGATGGGCTATTACGCCGGACAACAAAAATTGAACTGGGAATCCGGCATATTGAATTTCGTATAGTAATTTTCAGCGGACATGTTGACCACCATAATGAAATTTTAAGTAATGCTAACTTTTCAGTTCGGTTTGGCCGTCAAGAGGCATAGCATCGTACTAAATCATTTATTTTCAGCTAGCAGTAAGGCTAACAATCTTGAGTATAACAAGCTCCACTACCATATACAATCTGCAAGATGAATTACAAACAAGTATTCCTAATCTTAGAAACCGTAGTAATTAACATTAGCAGGGCTTTTGCCCAGTTAAACAAACCGTCCAAGAGAAGGAATGGAAAAGAAAATAGGGCAACGGATATGTGGCCAAAGCAATTGACAAAATATACTCGTAACCTACTACTTTGCAACACTAGTTTGATGCCCCTGCACAATGAAAGAAGCAGTAGTTAGGAGAAAATATACAATTAGTTAAGGCTTTTTCTTTTGGGAGGGGGATGGGAGTACAATAATAACTAAATTATATATTGTTCGGATCCAAACGTTCACCATATATTAATAAGAGGCAAAATTAAACTGAAAACAATACCAAAGTAGCACAAGATAACACCCAGAATCAGTTATGTCTATCTTGTTTCAGAGGGGAATTTTAGGGAGGTTGTAAAATATCTAGAGAAGTTGCATTCTCGGTCAGAAAAGTAGAAGAAAACATGGTTGAGTGACTTACAAACTTTCCAAGACAAGTTATTAGCCCGGCACCCCCCCCCCCCCCCCCCCCAAAAAAAAGAAAAAACAGTGCATTAGGTAAGCACGTACACTGCGAAATGACTGTGTTTTGAACCTAAAATAGCCAAAACTACCTCATCAAGGCATGCACAAGAGTTTTTGCCACTTTGCATGCACTTCAATTTCAATAATATCATAAATTATCTTGGCTGGTAAAGCAAAATTCTTTTTCAGTCTGACATGCAACTTTAAGTTTTAATCTGTAGTATGAATATCTTCAATTCAATTTTCATATAGCAGTAAGACTGATATCCAAATCTTAATCTTGATTTGCTAACACGAGTTACCCGATGTTCTAGAAGCAGATAAATTATCTGTAGCTCTCACAGAATTCCCTGTCTTTGTCTGACCTTTGCTTTCCTCCCTAGAAACCCCCAGCGACCTTAACTTGGATGATGACCTGATTGAATGTATCAAAGGAGCATCTTCGTCCTCCTCCTCTTGCTTCCCCCCTTCATCTTGTGCATCTTGTTCAGATGCACTAATGGAATCCTCATCTTCACTTGAACTCTGCTCATCAAAAAGCTTCTTTCCTGATATGTTTTGCCTCTTACGAGGACGACCCCTGCGCCTTACAGAAACCCCTTCTTTCTCATCTGCAAATGATTATCTCTGTTAGTCCTTACATTAATATATCCATTCCCATCATCTTAAGTCACATCATGTAGCACGTTTAAAAAGGAAAGAATATATTTAAGGTCATTTAGTTATTACTAATTTTGTAAATAAAAAAAATCATTGCAAGATGTGGCTACAATGCATAACCTTCAAGCTAATTCCAGGGTCATACCATCCACCAAATTTGAGAATTCTAGTATACCTTACACTACATTCATTGTATCTTATCACAAATAAAAATTTCTGCTCGGAGATATATTCCACATGAACAAAATACATAGCAAATGAAAAGGCAACAGGGATACAACAAAGATCGCCCAACAGAAAGTGGCAAGTACACAACACAAGTCTGCACTTGCAAGTTGCAAGGAGACTGGCATAAGAACATGAGAATAACAACCAAGAGAAAGGAACAATAGCAGGAGAATGACTGAGACGGCAAGCCAAGCCCAACATGTTAGACCCAGAGGGAGCTTGTGAATGGCAACTCGTTAATCAAGTCACACAACTGGAGAAAAGTATTTGGCAATTGTCATTCACTAGTTCCCTTCAGGTGCAACATATTGGCTTGGGTTAACTTCTCAGGAATTCTTCAAAAATTAATTAAAGATTATTTTTGTATATTTTGTTTCAGTAGAGATCTAACAAGTTGTTGCTTTATAACGAAAAGTATTCGGCAGTATGGTACAATGAATGAGAATGTAAAGAGAAATTGCTTAGACTACCTTGAAATCCTTCATTCTTTGCATATTTTTCGCGTAAGCTTTCAATAAATGTGTAATAGGGACGCCAGCCACTGGGATCTTCCTCAGTATTGACATTTTCTGTTCGCTTTTGAACATCCTTCATACTATTCATAAAGAAGCTGTATTAAACTGTGTACAGCTGCAAATGGTTCTGAAAGGTACTAATAAAATGAGAAACAAACTCTTACATTTCCACCACATCTGCTGCAGGGAGTTTTGACACAAAATGGAGCACTGCTGCCTCCAGAAAAGACAACTGTTTTGGAGCATCTACAAAAGCATATTCAATACCATCCCTGACAACTTTTAAAATGTCTGACCTATGCTTGTTCCGGGCAGCACCAATAAATGTCCCAGAAAGCCGAGCAGCCAGATCTCTACATCCTAAGAGAGAGTTGCTTTCTGAGGAATCATTCTCACTACTAGAGACTTCCACAACATGCCGATGATATGCCTGGTACCAAAATAAATTGGTACAAAATTTAGAATAGAAGAGGGGGGGGGGGGGAATATAACAACAGATGGAGAGCTTCCTGAGGCAAAGGGATGGTGGAAAGACAGACCCTCATTTCCTACCAACTCTCAAATTAGTTGTTTTTATACATAAAGCATTGCAAAGAAAGAAGTCTAGTTGCACTTATTCTTCTAGGAGAAAAGTGAACTCTATGTTGAACTGTCTCAACATTGAGCTATAGTTAAAAGTGTAAAAATAACTTAAAACACAAAGCCACATGGTTTGGAAGGTGCTCAGGAAATTAAATCACAAGAAATCAATGACAGATGAGGAAATAGTTATTGCTATATCATTCTTTTCTTACTGAGAAAAATGTGACAGACTGAAAATGCGAGTTAATTTTATATGTACACAAGAATACCCAACTTTATTTACCATGCACATATAAGCCAGCATCCATGAAAAATCAATTCTCCACTTCGAAGGTCTTACCTTTTTAAGTGCTTCCAGAAAAATGGCAGCTAAATCATCATCTTTTTTCTTCAGAACTGTGATCAGATGCTTTACAATCTCAGCCACACTTGTCCCATGCATTACAAAATGAGAAATAATCTCGGGAGCAAGATACTCCTGCATGATGAATAGCCAATTTTTGGCATCAAAATAAATTTCACAAGCAAGAAAAATGCCAATTGTCCTAACTTTCCAAACCAAATAACAATTTACCTTAGGAACAGCATCACTAGCAATCAGCTTCGCGGCAGCAATCATAACAGCATCTCTATTTGTCTCCTCAGTATACTCTCTGTTAACATCTTCATCTTCTGCCACGTCTGGAAAACAATAGGCAAGTGAAACAGACTTCTAGCATTATAAACCAGATGAGTACACAGGAGATATATGCAGGATACAACAATGAGAAGAGTTAGCAATATTAACTCCAAAGTTAATAAACAATGTCAACCTTAAATGCCAAGTTCAACCCAGAGACAGTAGACCATAAAGATTTTGTTCTAAATTGTTTAAGTTTGATTAAGAAATAGAAGATAAGTCTTCGCACTAGTCCATCATCTTTAACATAAATGTCAGGGCCCTAGGATCACCTGAAATATTTAGCTGCTGTTGACAAAGTTCCCAGAACTTCTGAAGCACATATGCATCTGGCTGATATCCTAATCTTTCCAGCTTTGTCTTGGAGAAATTTGACCTTCTAAATAAGAACCATGTTTCTGCAAGTATAGAGCATACCTTCGGCAATAACACATTTTATCAGACCAAATCTGGGGACTCAAGACATAATATATTCACACTACAGTTAGAAAAAGGAAAACAAGTCAGTGTTCTCTTACTCTGCAAGCTAGTTCACTTCCCTGTTTACCCCCTTCCTTACTGTCAGTAGCCAAGTTAAGAAAGTATCCAAGTTCTTCTAACAGGGTATTGCGCTTGGACAGAAGAGAAGTTAAGGATGCTTCAGAAACACTTTCTTCATTTATAATAGACTGCAGACCCCAAGCCAGATGCAAATACATGTTCAGAATCAGGAAACCAACAACCTGAATGGAAATGAGCAGCAAATTAATAATTAAACACAAATAAGAATGTCATGAAAAACATAATGCCTAATGGGAGCAATCATTTACACACCTCATCCTCCATATTCCTAAAATCACGGAGTACCATGACAATGTCTTCATATAGGCTATTAATAGGCACAGATCTTGACAATTGGAGTTCATACAACCTCTTCAAGTTTACAAGAAGAGAATATTCATCACCACCATCCTGCAATCTCATCTCACTATATGTTAAATTTCTCCTACGAAGTCCACAAGTAACAGAATACAACACATTTGATTGGAACATACCACTACTTCCTTAATTGCAGATTTCAGCTTAGCAATAAGTTCGTCCTCGAGTTCCTTTAATTTATTCCGGGCAAAATCTTGTAGTTCCCCTTGACTTTCAATGCAACAAAAATTAATTGCCTTCACACAAGCTCTCAGAGGGTCCTTGTCACCATGCTTGAAAAATGCTTCTTTCATGAGCTGAAGGACATTTTTGAAATTCTGAAAAGCAAGCACTAATTAATTTTTCAGAAACAACATAAACAGTCAGAAACAACCTGCAAGAACAATTCACTCACCTGCTCCTGCCTCTTCAGGGAATAAAGCTCAAGGTTCATATGCAAAACAACCTCAACCAACGAGGACACTTTTGCTTTATCTGAAATGAACTTCTGCAAGAGTAACGGGTAACTCTTCATCATGGCAACAGTTATATCCTGTTTATTATTTTCAAATACTTCCTGTCATTTATTGGAGGAAAAGAGATTAGAAGTCTTTCATAAAGAACAATAAAACAAATCTTATATCACAATGAACATTAATCAATCACCAGCACATGCACGAACAGGACAACAAAGAGTATTCTCGGAATTGTTAATAGTCATTATAGTCAAGTACCCAGTAAACATCTGTTACCCAATATAATTTAACTATGAATGCCTGAAGTAATCGGAAATTTATACTTTGAAAATACAATCTTTAAAAAACACAAATTTCCAAGAAATAATTTTTAAAACATTTAGAAATGACAGTAAAAAAAAGTTATGTCTATACTATCTATAAAAGCATGGATTGCAGAAAGTTTTACTTTGCCAAAAATACCATTCTACTTATTACTAACTACTATATTGCTTTATTAATTATTAAGGTTCCTTTTCATCATTAGAGAAAATAGAGGGTTTTTTAAGTTTCCTTATTGTAATATTATTTTGCTTAGTTATAGGTTAATAGAAAATCTATTTTAGGTTTTCTAATAGGTTTCTAACATTAATTACTATATTAATTTTCCTAATTAATAATGTATCTTCTTTTCTATCAGGGAAAGTAGAGGGTTTTTTTAAGTTTCCTAATTCTAACCAAGTTCTAACACGTAGTTTCAAAATGATACTTGCAAGTTGCAATTAAATTTAATGTAGTCAAAAATAATTTTAAAACTACAAGAAAAAATGCTATAGAAAAATAAACATTAAACATCATGTGCAATACACGTGTCAAAAGACTGGTATAAATAAAAAAGAAAAACTCTTTCTACCAAAAAAAAAATTGAAAACCAAGGAGATACAAACTTTTTGGGCTTTGTTGTAGTATTGCTTTCTATTATCAGTAGCAGGAACAATCCTCTCTCCAACAGCCTTTTTCACAGATGCACACAGAAGTCGCACCAAGTTTGTTGCATCACTGTCAGAGAGCTCAATCAATGGATTTTCATCGAGGAGCATGGATATAATGCATTTCCAGTCCTGCAAGCAAAATATTGAATGCCATCATCAAGAAACCACTGAATATTACTCTGTACAACACATTGATAAATCTGACTTGAACAATTTAAGGGGCTGCTCTTTGGCACAATATCCCGAGGGCAGCAATGACTAAACATACAGATTCAAGTTTCACAAGCAAATACATTGTGCAGAAATACAGAAGAGTGAGACCAAATCTAGGATTCTGTATTTCTACTCAACCTACTTCTCTGGGATCATCAAAGAATAATAACATTCTTTTTTATATCCCAAACTTATTTCAGTAAAACAGCCATTGTTGTATGAATGATATAAAGAAAATCATTAGGGATACTGCTGACGTACAGGTTCATGATAAAGGCCAATTCAATTGTTAAAAGTTTACACACCACCAACAATCCTAAACCAGCCCCTCATTAAGTTTAACAAGGCCCAGCTTGACCAGATGGGCTAAGTTAGGGACAATTACCTTTCTGGCATATGCTTGGCAATTAAAGAGTATTTTGTATGTCTCTATTCTCCATCAAACTGTTGGTTTTGAAATTACACAACTTAAATTTGAAATAACATAGACAAATCAATGAATAATTTTTGCTTTCTTAATCATAGGACCAAAAGCAAAATTTATTAGAAAAAAACTAAACGTCAATATTTTGTCAGAAAAAGGTAAATATGGGTATTATGGCACCTCCTCCACCTTAAATAACAAGGCAAAGGAAGAGATCATGGGCTTGAGCGCAACTAGTGTGATGTAAAATTTGGAATGAAATTTAAATAGGATATTTGAGCATTCAACAAATTTATAACAATTGTTTGAACTCGAATAAGCAATGTTGCCTACTATGTCAAGTTCTAATTAACAAATAACTAAGCGTGCTTGGTAGAAGAAATAATAAGAAAAATGAAGATGAAAGACAGAAAGAGTGAAATTAATTTATGTATTGATAGGATACTTAAGATCAAGGGAGAACCACACCCCAAAAGCTAGCTATTAAGGTGGGAGAGCCTAAGGGCTTAAATACCACTCTACACACTAGTATTTTGCCAATGTGGGACTCTATCATTGCATTGTCCCAGAAGAGTCGACATCCTCGATGGTTGCACTTTGCTCAGTAGGTCTTGCGAGCCCTCTCCTCGGCCCCTAATTAGCCTTGAATAGGTGGCCCTTTCCGCGGAGGTCAGCGGACTGCTCTGATACCAATGATAAGATACTTAAGCCCAAGGGAGAACCACACTCCAAAAGTTAGCTATTAAGGTGGGAGAGCCCAAAGACTTAAATACCACTTCACACATCAGTATTTAGCCAATGTGGGACTTTATCATGTATCTAGACAGGCATTGTGTCTCATCAATACCTTGCCAATTTTTATCCTTCTATCTCCATCCCTCACATTTCCCTCCCACCAAGCACATCCTAGGATTGGAATATTCAGTCCACAAAGATACATGAGCAAACAGTCAACCAAAGGATGCCGTGGTCAAAAGGGGAAGCTACCACTATGTCCTACATCCTCCCTAATATTCAGATGTGTTAAATAGGCATACCTTTATAGCTTTCATGTACTCCCAGACATCATCAATCACATAAATACTCAAAATTGGATCTTGTGGGAATTCTTCCAGGATTCGCAACATTCTCTTAAGATGGACCTCAGAAGAATTGCCAGTTTCACCTGGTAAGAATATTGCCTTCATCACATGTATTTCTTAGTCAAAATAATGGTATCTATTTTGAAGTGAAAAAGTTCATGAATAGACTTAAGACCTCTTGGTCCTGATTGGGAGCTATTAAATTTTTGAGCAATCAAGTGATCATACACTAATGCACCAATGGCATGCCTGATTTCTGGGGGATCATCAATCAACAAATCATACAAAGGACCCAAGTCATCTTCAGGAAGAAGTTGATGTCTGCAGCAACCCAGAAACCAATTCTCAATTTACAAATCGGTGCATAAAAACTCACCAGCAAACAGGTAATATATCACTGAAAAATATTTGAAATTCAGACCTTAGAAGTTGTTTAACAAGACCTATGGCACAAACGGCCACAGAAACATCAATGTCATCAGCAAGCTCAATCATCCGACCAGAAAATCTTTCAGTAAATAAACCAAGGGTTGGTACATTATCATCTGCCTCATAAAGATTTTGCAGTGCGCTTATAGAAGCCTTTCTTACACCAGCATTCTACAAATTGGAGGGTGGGGGAAATGGTAAAAAGGAAAGAGTAGAAGCAAATAAGTTGTGGTACATGAACAATTAAAAGTCACATCATAAAAAATTTAAAACATGTTCATTACTTTGTCATTCAGCGTCCACCCAAGATATTTCAAGTACAAATCCTGCAGGAAAAGTGATGGGTATGACAGGATCCATACACCCAGTGACTCAATGCATGACATTCTAATATTTGGGTCAATGTCTCTGTAGCGATGCACAAATAACCTTCAAAAAGGCATAACATGGACATGTTAGAAACACAGCGACAACAATTATGATACTCGTGTTAAAGCATTGCTTTCTTTTACTTTAAATAAAATTCATTAGTTTAGCAAACTCCTACCCAGTAAATATCTTGCGCATCATCTCCTCCAACAATGTTATTTTCTCATGAGTATCTGAAAACCTTTTATTTAGTGACTCCACCCGAGGCCCCTCAGTTCTTTTCTTTTTTTCAGCATCCAATTGTCTACGAGTAGTCTCTCTTTGTGCACCAAGCATATTAGCAATAGTTATGTATGATGTGACAAGCTGAAGACCCATCAACGAAGCAACTTGACGGTAAACTCTTGGAGGGGTGCTACATAGGTACAGCATCATATAAGTCATCATATATGTTTTGGCAAAACCAAAAGCTTTAAGTAGTCATACTAACCATGATAATGCAATGATATAGTCCATGCACTTGTCAAACAAAACCTGATCAAACAATGGGCCATGTTGACATTCACGAACCAAATTATCCCAGAATGATTCTAGATTCTCTTTGAAGTTTTTAAACTCCTTCTTTTTGGAATTTTGATAATCTTCAACTTCACCCTAGAATGTCGAAGTTAAAAAAGCAAGGATAAAAGTCTACATGTAACTCATAATTTCATTACATCAAAAGTGGGGAAAAGAGAAGGGGGGGGTGAAGCCTTTGGTATTACCACTACTATGAAATTAGTAAATATTTTTAAAAAATGGCAAAGAGAAAACCAAAACAAAAGGGAACAAACTGTATACCCTTTTAGCACAGTTGACAAGAGCAACTACAACATCATCAACATCAGTCTCATCCAGGAGATCTCCCTTGTCATAATACTTGGCTCCACATGCCTACACAATTTAAAGTTTTGTCAGTCAATTGGAGTTCCTAAATCAATAAGGATTTTTGTTTTTGTTTTTTTTTTAAAAAACTTGAGCATTGAAGAAATAACAAAGATCAAAGTTTTTGCAGAATCTACTTTTAGCCCTTGATTTTCACATGAAACTAAAAATGTCTATCTCTAGTGCTCCTTCCTTAAATTTGTAAATGCTTATGAATTTTGTATTACCTCAAACAGCATAGTCAAGAGTTCAACCATTGCAGGTTTTGGATCTTTTTCATAGCGTTCAACCCAAAGTTTGACCACATGAGGAATAAGTTTGCCATTACCTTTGATTACCTCTACAGAAATCATACGAGAATATTAGCCTCAATCCAGTTACCACGTAACAAAATCTAAAACCCCACTCAAAGCTATAGTAAGGAAAAAGGGGGGGGGGGTGAAAAAAAGGTTCCACACAAGCATTTGAGTCATAGAATTACCTATTCTAAACAAAATTATCCACTAAATTATGGAGCAGTAGCAGTTTACCTCAGGACGATCATTAAAGCATAGAAAAATTTCAAACTTCTGATACATCCCCATTCAGAAGGTTGATACTAAAAAAATGAAAATAGTCTTAAAATAGAAATAGAAATAGTAATACACTAGGTTTAAACCACTCACCACGACACTAACAAAAATGATAAAAATAACAGCGAAATAAGTTCAAAGTATAAGCCGACAAGTCTGTTACGTGCAAGCAACTCACCAAGAGTCGCACATGAAATTTCTCATGCACAGCATCCCCAACCCTAAATATTTGAAAAAATAATTTCGAGTAACGGAAACGGAGAGTGTTTAGTTTACCAATCAAGCTCTGATCAGTGGCTTTGTGCGCGACGCTTGAAGTTCCTTCCGAAGCACGATTCCGCTTAGATTTTGGGCGGGCTTCATCTAAATCATCGGGAGAACTCTCTCGGTCAGCTTGCTCGCTGGCCTCGCTGGTTCTGCCACGGTTCTCGGCATCGGCGGCGTCATTTTCCTTGGTGGTTTGTTTCGCAGAGGTTTGAGCCTGAGCTCTAGTCCTCTTCTGCTTAATTCGAAAGGAACAAAACAAAAATTAGGTCGAATTACAACACCATTCATAATCATGTGCGCCATCGAAAAATAGTAGTGAGAATTGAAGCTCACGGAACGGCGAGTAGATGCTTCGGAGGGTGGAGCTGGATCTTCCATGACCTAATGCTTCTGCAACACACCCAATTGCTCGAATTTCACACTCACGGGAATAGAAAGAGGGGTTTTATTTAACACTCCAAATAAGAAATCTCCCGCCAAATCACAATTATTTACGATCCGAGGCCACCCTTTAACTGATTTTTTTCCCCACTTTTTTTTTGGAGACCACCACATGTTTGTAATTTGAACATTGTTAAAATGAACGGTAACAGGTGTTGGGTTAAAATTTTAGAAAGTTTTTATATAATATTTTAGTAATATTTGAAGAGTTTTACGTTTTTTTTTAGTAAGAACCTTCCTGAAAATAAATACCAATACACGATTTGTTTCTTTTCTTCTTTTTTTTTTTGGGTGTGAAATTATAATAATTTGTAATTACCGTTCGTTACGAACTTATCACACTACGGAAGTATGTACTAAAATAATCATAAGCAAACACGAAAGTGGTGACAGACTAATTGCTTATTATTTGTATAAAGCCCGAAAATATATTTGTCGTATGAAAAAATGAAAGAAAAAAAAGTAAATATTTAAAGTTTTAGTGAAAAACTGAAAATTTTCTTTTTATGCATTTTGAAAAGCTAAAATTTTTAGCTTCTTTAAAAGTGTTTTTTTCCTTGTTAATAAAGTAAATTTTTTATTATTTTGCTAAAATAATGCTTATCAAACGTATTATAATTTGGACACATAGAAGCCGTCATTAATACGAGTCACTACGAAGTATGACAAATTTCGCATAGAGTGTGATGCATATATAGTTAAGTGAACCTTTATTTTTAAGAATTTAATTTCAATCTCAGTATAAAATTTTTTTACACTGTCATCTAATCATGTGCTGACACATCATTAAAAGAGTTAGAATTTTTAAGTGTTTGTTATGATAGTCAAACTCTTTTAATGATTTGACAACACATGATTAGATATAATTAGATGACAATGTAAAAAAACTTTACACTGACAGTAGATTAAAATTAAACTTTATTTTTAATACGATTTTGGATTTTAAAATAACGTGCTAATCTAGTCAGAAGGTAATATTGCAGAGAAAACATCAAAAGAGAGCATAGCGAAATGAGGGAAAGAGATCGAGTTCTATTCATTGGTATGTGAAAGCACCCCAATGATAAGAGAAAATAGTACTTAAATAGTGAACATGTGAATCACAACATCAGCTCATTTTCTGCAAAGACAGAATCTGTTTTATCCACCATCCATCCAAGATCCAAGATCTCTGCAGCAATGCTATAAGAAGCAATGTACAAGTTGCCAACATACAACCATTCTATGGGTGCTATGGGGATATGCATCACATTACTGCAAAGGACCTGAACATTAAGTGCATAATTCTTTTGTCACCACCCTAAATGAGTCCAAAGGACCTGTATCCAGCATCAAGCAGCACTGGCCATGGACTCAATAAGGATCTGGTAACCTTCTGGTACAGTAGTCTGTGTCTGCACACATTCCGTCAATGCAGGAACATCAGCAGCCAGGTCTAAAACCCTCGCTAATACGAGAAGAAGATGGAAATCAGAAATTCGCTTCACAAATGGAAGATTTTTTGTCCGCTCAAGATGATTCTTCAGTGCCTTCATTGTCACTCGAGTATTCCGGTTCTCGATGGGAAATGATGATGAAAGAGGACCCTGCATTGTTCAACTCATAAGTGACATGACAATTATATTTTACAAACTCTGACAGATGGAATCTTGTAGCTCAGGCTTGCATAACACGGCAAGCAGAAGAAGCTTTAAGGCTTTATTTGGATTATGAGAGAAATAGTAGAAAAAAATAAAGATAAGAGAAATAAAGTAAAAAATGAGTAGATTTTTAAGTTGTTTGGATTAAGAGAATTAGGAGAGAAATAAGAAAGATAGAAAGAAAATTAAATTTTGTTGTAAATACATATTTGCCTCTATTTATTTATTTATAAAATAACAAGAAGAATGGTATATTAGTCAAATTTCTACCTCTACCCATTTCTTTTCTATTTCTTCTCACTTTATGAGAGAAATAAAAAAAAATTGTGGAACCCACCATTTTTTTTTTCTTTCTTCTCTATTTCTTTTCTTTCATCTATATTTCTTCTCTAACCAAACAAGAGAACTTCTTCATTTCTCTTCTATTTCTCTCTTCTCTAATTTTCTCTTCTCCATTTCTAACAAAGGCTAAGTAATATCTCATTATCATCAAAGAAAAGTATTACCAACCACGTCGGAACATCGAATCAATAAATAAATCATTAACAGATCTAACTGTTGTCATATCAACAGTCCTCGATTGATTTTGTTAAGCCAGTATCTGTTACAGGCTTCTCTGTTTGAGTTGGGAAAAAAAACCCTTCCCCCATTTTGCCTTCTTAGTTTCATTATATCACAAATAACGTCTTTCTACAGATCAGAATTATTCTATTAGACTCAGGCAGTTCTCGAAATAGAAGATTAGTAAGCTAATGGAAGAAAAGAATCATTTTTATGACTGCTTACATTACATTAAGTTAAACATATACTTGGTTCAAGTCACAGGTCTACAGAAAGAAAAATAAGAATAAAAAACTGTTTTGCCCCTTAAATCTAGAGGGGGGAATAGGACATTTCTATACTTCTTTGATAGTTTGTTCAAAAAAGAAAAATATGTCAATAATTTAGCAATTACCCAGTCAACAAATTTGGCTAACCCTGGTCCTAGAGACTAAGTTCCTGTACCTAAATTCAGACTACCAAGGAATAGTCACAAGCCCGGACCAACTATTTTCTGGAGAAAGCCCCTACAATAGCAATTGGCAGACTCAATTTAAATAATTAGATTCATTATTCATTAATATAAGCAACTTACCTCACTGGAAGATATGAAAAAAATCAAGAGAAAATAATGGTAGTTTCAATATTATGGTAAACTTAAACAAAATAACAAAACAATACTTTGCAACAATTAAATAAGTATTTAAAAAAAAAAAAAGAACATAAAACAAGCAAAAGTGCTGCATAAAATAAAACTATTGCACCCATTTCAAACAACAAACATTCCTGGAAAGTTTTCAAATTAACTGCAGCTTTCATGAACGATAGAATAAGTAACATTCCAAGCATACAGGTAATCCTTCCCCTCATGACAAGTATCAATTCCCCACAATCAGATTCACTTGCTATTTAACTACAACCAAATGTTGAACATTTAAACTTAGGAAGACACGAAAAAACAATAGGCAGAAGACTCCTGAATCCAAATATGTACCCTCTATGCAAACCCTGTTCAGGAAGTTAACTAGTTTGCAAGAAGAATGACATACTTGAAAACATTTCCCAATTCCCCCAACCATGTTAGAGATTTGATCGATTCCATGACATTCTTCAGCATGAATGGAAAAGGACCATTTTTATGTCAATATACTAGTCTTTTATGGATCAAATTTTTTAGTTAAATTACAGGGATTATCCATTGAATACCATGTCCAGCTGGGATCTAATATGTTCTGTATGTTCTGTAAATCTGTTTACACAGCTAAATTCTTGTTCACGTACTAAAGCTATACATATAATAGACTAGAAAGAAAGGGGAAAAAAGAGAGAAAGAAACCCAGCAATTTGGTCAAACTAATCAACATGGAAACCCTGCTCCCTTAAATTCTTAAACTCCATATATGGAAGAAAGTCACTTTGATTGAGTGTTCTGTGAATTTACTACCATCCACTGAAACCAAATATTAATTGATGAACCCCATCCCCAAAAACATGAAATTGACTTATGTTAAGACTGCTATTCTCTTTCTTACTCCCTGAAATTCATAATTTAAATGCAGGCCAACTGATGCTTCCTTAAAAGGGCATGCTCAACAGAGCCAAGTATGCCAGTTCTAGATATCCAACATTAATCTCAAACATGAATTTGCTAAAAACCAACCTTTCAATTGTTTCACTTATGCCTATAAACGGTTACCCCGTACTCCTTATGGAACTACAGAAGCATGTTTTAATTTCATAATTATTTGCATCTTAACAGCATAACATGAACAAGGTATGAACAGAAGGGTTTTAAACAAAATAATGATAATCTTTACGTTGATTACTTATAAACTCTAACTCTAGTATTCTCCTCATAACTAGGCATGCTAAGGGTAAAGCTATTTACATAATCATTTGTGGGTGAATGAATTGGACATGTGCAACTGAACCTATATAACTGTCAGGTGCACGATCCAATTTTACATATTAAAAAACCTTTCAATGTTCTTTTCAAAAGAAAAACTTTTAAAATTGCATGTATATAATTTTCCAAACAGTGCATTTTACTTCAGTCAGTCATATCTCTCGAGTATCTTCATTCTTTCCACAAAATCAGTTAGGCTATGTTTTGATGTTTTAGAGAGAAAGGAATGAAAAGGAAGGGGATGTGATGAAATAGAAAGGAAGCGGGTGGGATGAAATAGAAAGGAGTTGCCTTCCCCTGTTTAGATGATTAATGAGGGAAGAAAAGAGAAAAGGTTCTAATTGTAAAATTTCAAATAACCTTTATAAACTTTTTTTTTTTAGTAACTAAACTTATGAGGTAAAATAGCAAATAACAAGTTTTAAGATAAAAGCAAAGCTATTCCATCATTACCCCCAATTTGGAGAGGAACAAAAAGTGAAAATTTAAGAATGGGTACCCTCACATTTTCTTTCCCTTCATAAATGTTTAAACGTGCAAACATGGAGAATTATTACCTTCCCACGCTTTCCCCTTCCATCCCTCTCATCAAAACAAACTCTTTATAGAGTTCAAGCTAAAACAAGTTAAGTTGCAGAGGGGTTAATGATTTTCTGTATCTCAGCGGCAGAACTAAATTAGAACCTAGGGGCAGAACATAAGTAATACAGAGATGTACACCATAATTCAGCTAGCATGGTAAGAGACAATCACATGGCGTAAAAGAAACAGCAAAATTTTTTTTAAAATAAATAAATAAATTGAATCACATACCTGATGATCAACAATTTTGACCACCACCAAGAAGAAATCATTATCAACCTCTCTAGTATCCTTAACTCCAACAACTACATCCTTCTTCATTTTTGACAACTTAGGATCATCCTCTTCACGAATATCCGTCTCAAACCACCCTTCTTTGAACAATTTAATACACATATCACTCATCTGAAACGCTTCAAAGTGAACATCAGCACCCGTTTCCTCATTCACCTCGAGCTTCACTATAGCCGTGACCCACTCCTTCAACCCACTCTCAGCATGATACTCTGCAGCCTGAAGCACCTCTCTATGGGACAAAGTATAATCCTTTTTATCCTGACTAATGGTCTGCGTGAATATAAACCCAACCTTCCTCATCCCCAACCCTATAGCAATCGCGTCCACCAAATTTTCTTCATCTGGGTCTCTTAAAAACAACAAATTCTCCTCCGAACCCTGCTGGGGTGGCTCGTATATGAAGTTCACCTCAACCTTCCCCTCCTCGGAAACCGTGCCATACATGAACCCACCCCTTTTCACTGCAAAGGCGAGGGTCTCATTCACATAATGCTGAAACGCGCTGGCACAATCACGGTCGAAGGAAACCAACTCGCAATGCGGGTTCTCTTGTCGAGTGACTCGCATCTGCTTGGCGATTAGATCGTCCATGGTCATCTTACGGCCGAAGGAGCCAGCGGGGTTGAAGGATGGCCCTGCAACCCTGCGCTCCCCCTCGTATGCCAAAAACACGATCGAACCATGGGAGAGGTTGAGAGCAGAGAGGGGAGCATCGGGGTTGGACATGTCGGTGAATCGGAGAAGATCTTCGTGGGACTTAGCAAGCAGAAGGTTTTGGTTGGTGGAGAGTGTTTGATTGTGCGTGGGAATTCTAAGTTGGGTTTCGATTAAAGATTTGAGTTGAGCCACTGTGATGTGTGGGTTATCGACAGAGACTCGCTCTAGGCCGTCACGGCTTCGAATTCTGAGCATCATGGTGAAGAATCTGGGATTGGCGGAAATAAGATTATGCTGGATTTGAATTTTGAAATGAACAGGTATATGGTATTATTTTTAATATATGGGAGAGAAGGGAATTCTAGATAGAATCCAGAAGAAGGAAGAGAATTCCCTGGAAAAAGGGAAGGTTTTGGTTCTGGAATGGCTTGCTCTAGTAGAAAAGCTGCGCGAACGAAAAGAACTCCTGCGCCGACGGTGAAGGGAACAATTCGTGTACACTTTAGAGGACAAGAATCGATGGAGCGCTCGATTGGGATTACTTTCACCGTCAGATGTAATCATGCTATATGAGACGTGTTTTGGGATGATAAAAAATAAAAATTGATTTGATTTGTAAATTAAATTTTGTTTTTGAAATGTTAAAATTTAAAAATTAAATTAATTTTAAAATTTTTTTAATTTAAGTTGTACATATTTAAAAATCTAATTATATTTAGTTAGATTTGATTTGATTTTAAATTTAATTAGTTAGATTAATTATTTTATCCTTACTAGTTTTTTTATTTTACCTCACTGACTTAACAATATCATTCACAATTATATAAAGTTACAAAAATAAAATAATTAAATTATATTCGTTTTTAATGAATTCTAAATATAAGAATTAATTTTTAAATTAATTTAAATTTCATTTTTTATAATAAATTTTAAATATAAAATTTAATTTTTAAATCAATTCAAATCAAATTAAATTCATTATCAATTCAATTCAATTTAAATCAAATCAAATTCATTTTTAATTGATTTCAAACATATCTTAAGTGATTACAAGATTAGATTTTTACCCTTGATGTGTAGGGCTCATGCATCTCAATGTGGATTGCAGTTGTTGATGGTCATGATAGATCTGAAGTTGTGTATAGTGCTTTCATTTCATAAATTAATTTACACTTTCTTTCATAAAATAAATTTTTTTTAATATTAATATTTAAAATAAGTTATAAATTATTTAATAATTAATAATTATCTTTAATTTAAAATTAATAATTAATAAATATTTAACAACTCACCATAAGTACAAATTTATAAAAGTATTATAACAACTCCTAACAACGTATTAATGAGTATTATATATATATATATATATAATTTTTCAAAGATAAATCATTGATTAAATAAATTGTGTTTAAAAATAATTATAATTATAAGATAAAAAATTAATAAGTAGTCATAGGATGATAAATAAAATAATATTTATAAATAATTATAACTGATAAGTAAAAATATTTACAATTTAATATTTTTAAAATTTGTGTTTAAAATAATAATAATAATATTTTTTAAAAAAAAGTTAGATACTAAAATGAGGAATCTTCTTTATAATAATATAGAAGACGATGATATTTTATATTTGAATAAATAACTAATTTAGTCTTTAAAAATATCTTTTATTTGTAGTTTAGTCGTTAAATTTATTCTTATATACGAGTTAGTCTTTAAATTTATAAAACTTGTATTAATTTAGTCCTTTCAATAATCAAGTTAAACAATGACTTCTGACGTGAACACGTTAAGTGTCTATGTGTAATTTGAAATGTCACATAACACGTTACTTAACCATCTTCATTGAAATATGATGTCATTTTAGTTTAGTAGATCCTAACCTCCTTATACACAGAATACTTAGTCATTTACTTATTAAATTAAAATGACATCGTATTTGAAGGGAAAATGCTGAGTAATGTATCATGTGACACTAAATGTTATATATAAATACTTAATGTATTATGTCAGGAGTCATTATTTAACTTGATTAACCAAAAATAACGAAATTATTAAATTGATACGAATTTTATAAATTTAAGGACTAATTTATACACACGAATAAACTCAATGACTAAACTGAAAGTAAAAAATATTTTTAAAAACTAGTTAATTATTTACTCTTTTGTATTTTTATAATCTTTTTTAATGAAATTTAAGAGAAAGAAAATGTTAAACTCACAATTTTTTTTGGTAAAATAGAATACAAATTTAACGTAGATGGTTAGGAGCTTTTAATTCATGTGTAGCTACTTTTAAAATAAATAGTGGATCAATCATGCGATGCACAAAGAATATTAAAAAGTGAATATTAACACACGTATTTATATAATAAAAAATTAACTTATCAATAACTGAGATCCGACAAATCACCTGTGAAGTCATTAAAGTAATACGAAAATTACAAATGAAACAGTACCATGAGTAATAGAATTATATTTCAGTATATAATCATAACAATCTACATAGTATATATAACTGTCATTGAATTGATTGTACCACCTCATGCTTTTGGCTGACACATAGGATAAATTAAAACTTCATCGGAAATATGACAAAACTACTAGTACTTGTATTACAAATAGGAATTTAAATATTTGAACAAATCCATCTGTAAGACAATGATTTCTATAGCTTATGAAGAGTTCAAAAGGTACCTACAAAAAAAATAATCTTTTTTATATTAGATAAATATTATCATGCTTAATTCATCAAAACTAAAATACATAAACTAATAATTTACAGAATAATAAATTAAAGAAATAAAATACTAATGGAATAATATTTAAAACTAAAGATATCATTGCTGCAAAGTACCAAGGCAAAGCCGTTTAAATCATCGAGATATATAACTCGAAGAAAATAAGGGATAAGTTTTCTGGCAATGATATCCTTTGAATAATGAGTAAAACTACCCCATTGTCAATGATATAATGTTTCACAAAAGTCCTGGAAAACTGAAGCTAATGTCACTACCATTTTTAAATTTTCTAATGACATTATTATAATTTCATACCAAATGATCTTCAGTTTAAATTTTTTAAGACAATTAAATTACATTTTTAAGCTAATATTAATTTATTGAAAAAAATATATGAAATTGAACTAAAAAGATATTTGAAGGTCAATGGAGAAGTTCCACTTCCTGTTTCTTCACCAATTCTCAAACAGATATTTAAAGTTATGAATGACCAAGTTTTCCAAGCCATGGGCCATCTTCCGTGGAAGGGGCATTTGAAGAGAGCCTAACTGGATAATATATGTAAAATAATGTATTGTTAGATATCTGATTAAGCATATCAAATAACCTGGAGGTTCTACAAAATCAGCATTCTAATTCTCAATTTGATAATAATGACGGTTATTGACAATCAGTGTATAATGAAAAAGTTGGGTGACATCTTTTCCAAAAGCATAGTTAGAGAGACTAATTGGATAATAATTTGATTAGGACAATAATATTTCAAAATTACATGACATTTTTGGGCTCTTTAAGTATGTAGTCAAGTGTTTAATTTATGACTCATGTGTATAAAAAAAATCTGTTAGGAGAGGTTAATCCCTTAGATGAATTTTCATACCTCAAAGGATTCTCCCGCAGTCGCATGCAAGAGATATCTTGAAAAATAAAATATATATATATATAGAGATCGAAAAGATTGAGAAAAAATGGCTGAATGTAAGAAGAGAAAATACTCACATAAATTTATTTGAAGCTTCAAACGTATAGAAACAACTAACAAAAATTGGCTACTTAAATAGATAATATAAATATGAAAATAATATTAGCACTAATTAAATAAAAAATAGAAGTAAAAAAATTTTAAACTAAGAATAACTTTGTACACGATGAAGAGGACAACTAAATTATTTTACTAAAAGAATACATTCAAGATAAAATGATTATGGGTGAAACCGTGAGAGTAAAAAGGGAAAAAAAACATATATTGGACATAGGCAAATAAATTAATAAATTCAATCCCAACAAAAATAATGATAACAAAACTGGATAGAGGAAACATTTTAACATCATAACTGCTTTTGAATTATAGAATCTTTTAGGAGCATAAGTTAATACTTGAATAAACATCAAAGAAGAGAATTTATCATCATTTCTCCCAGGAAGATAGGATTTGACTATTAAACCGACTAAGCTTTCATTTTAACATATTCCCAATGGCATGAACTCACCCACCTAGTTAATTCCTTATGTTTATTTTTGTTCTATAAAACTTACAGAATTCATGCCAATCTTAATCATATCAATGTTCAGAAATCCATTTGCTTCAAACGACCAAAATTTGGGGTAAAAGTCTGCAAGAATTCACAGATAAAAAGAAAATAATACCAAAAGAAGATTTATTATAATCTTAACAAAATAATACAACTCAGCGAAGGTCCAATGTTAAAGGCCTTTCATAATCAAACCGAATTCACAAATGGCAACAATTTGATGATTGTCAACTTGATCTTGTGCGTCTGTGTCAGTTTGATTAAAAGAGAGAGGGTACCTTTGTACGAGTAGGAGGAGATTTGGAGCATCTATCCGCAGCAATTAGAAAGCTTACCTGTGCAACAACAAATATATAAAGGAATAAGATGAAAGAAAAAAAAAAGAATGAACAAGGATCCAAACGAAAAGGCAACAATCTCACCTGATTTTAAACTGACTCAGAGAGAATGACAAATAGTTTAAAAAACAATTACATGTTGAAATAAAAATTCAGAAATGGTCTAGATAAATGAAAATATCAGACCAAAATGAACCCAGCTTCCTTATCCCTGAAACCTGCAAACCCTTTGAAATTCATAAAATCCCTCTCAACTTAAAGAGGCTGCATTTAGAGATTTTGAAGAAAAAAAGTCAAATAAATTACAATAAAAATAGAAAAAACTTGTGAGGCTGTGTTTGAGAGAGCTGGAAATACAGTATGCATGCTGGAGAGAAGGCAACGTGCGTCCAACGAAATTTTTTCATAAAACCCGAAATTCTTGAATTTATATAAGCAAAATAGAATGACAAATGACAGATCTCTTTATTCCAAATGTCAAAATTAAAGTTCCAAATGTCAAAACAAATGTTTCAAATGGCAACAGTTTTGTTGACACATGACAAAATTGAACTTATTAGTTAGTTCCCTTTATATATAATATTAGATTAACCCAATAACGAGCCCCAATGAATGAGGGAGGAGGACGAAGGGAGGAGGGTATTAAGGGATTGAACTCCCTTACTTTCTATTGCGACATATTATCCCCTTACCACTTAAGCTAGAGATTACGAACAAACAATTAATATTTTATTTCTACCCTTGTATCCATATATATTATCTCTTTCATACCTATTTTGTGAAAAGTAACTCGTATAACATAGCATTTCTCTTGGGAGAATTACTTAAGACCAATAGAAATTTACTTTAAGAATCAATTATTAAATTGGAGTTAAGTGGTTTTTTATTTCATTTTTTTTGTTTTAACTTTTACCTTTTTTCTGAGTATCAAAGTATGCTTATTCTAAGATACATGAAGAGTTGAGGTAAGTGAAGAAATTTATTTTAATGTCATGTGTCACTGAGTTTATTTCTTTGTAAATTTTTCATTCTTTGATATAATCTTATTTTTCATGTATCCAAAATTTATTTAAAGAAGTTCAAATCTAATTCAAATTTTAATTATATTTAATTTGATTTGATTTAAATGATAAGTTTAATTATTCTAACCATTCAAATTTTATATTAATTTAAATACTAATTTTTTATTTACTTATTAATAAGTGTGATTAATAAAAATCATATATCATAACATATTCATTTGTTAATATTTTTTAAATTAATTAAATATCAATTATACTTTTTACCAATTATAATGAAGGTATACTCTACTAAACGTTTTATTTAAAATATTTTTAACCTTAATTAAATATTTTAAGTTTTATATTTTTATAGTTATTATTTTATTTTTATACATTTTGTTAGAAAATAAATATACTAAATGATTTATGATAAAGTTAATTTTTATAAATTTTTTATTTTTTTAAAATAATTAAATAAAAAAGTGATTAAATTATTTTTTTTTGCATAAATTTAATTATTTTTTTATAAAAATAGAAAAATAAACAACACCTTATAATTTAAAAAAATTATACACATTTAATATAAAAAACTCTTATAACAGATAATAAAACTATTTAAAAATAAAAGAACGGTTTTCTTTATCTATAGTAATATTTTTTATAAAAAAAATGTAGTTTAAAAAAGTCATGCTTGAGAGCTGTTCCCCTTTCTTGAGTAGTGGATGCAACTCAGAAGAACACATTGCCAATAGGTTCTTGCAAGCATTACGTTCAAGAATAGCTGATAAGATTCAAGAACCCATTGATGCAAGCACTTGGAGTTCTTCCTCTTCCAGCATGACTTCTACCCACCATTTCCTCGTCTCTCTCAATCCTTCATTCTTCTCAGCCAACGCAAGTACCAAACAAATGAAAAGAAACCCATATTCCCAAGCCATATGATAAACACAAACAAATTCAAGTAGTTCATACCATTGAATTGGAGGTTTATTCCTCGGTCAAATCCACTCCTTTATCTGCTTACCTGTTTCAACGAAAGAAATTGGGTAGCTGGAAATCCGCCGACGGTGGCTGCAAGGGGATTGTTGGGGCCTAGGTATATTATTTAAGGAAAGATGTTAATTATTTATTAATATTTAATTTTATAATAAATATTAAAAATTTATTAAATATAAATAATAATTAATGAATATTTAAAAATTTATTTTAAATATTAATATTTTAAAAATAATATCAAAATAATTTCCGGCTTTCAGTTCTGGCAACGGTTTATCACTTGTCCCAAAATAAAATTATTTTGGTACTTAAAAAAAGAGTAAGATAAATAATAATAATAATAATATTGAGATAAAAAAGCCGAGTTTAGTTATTATTAAAACAAAAAAATTGACTATCAAGAAAGTCTTTCAAGGTAATTTTTTTTGAATAAACTAATTTTCGAATTAATATTATAATTTAAGTATTTAAACATTTGTTTAATAAATATTACACTACAAGCTAATTATCCCTCTCACACACCAAAAAAATACAGGAAAAATTATTTTATTTAATTTAGTTTTTCTTCTTTTAGGCAGTGATCAAATTTAGACTGTTGTTGCTGCGAAAAGGTTAGTTCTTCCATCTGACTAGTAATTTTATTTTCTAATTCTCGGTTTGTTGCTTCCAAACTATGATTTCGTTCTTCCACTTTACTCATTCTTTCTATAGTAACCTGACTTCTTGTAACCTCAGCTTTAGGGACCAATTTCATATTAAAGTATTAAACCATTTTTCTGCTAGCTACCACTTGAAGAATAGCTGGAAAGGAGAATTAGTTTCTTTTTCGTGCATTCCAATTGTATTGTAAGGATTCTAATTCACCTAAGCAATAACTATCAAACTGGTGAGCCGTACCCGTATCAGAGGAACCCTCATAAAACTGCATGGCCGTTTCCCTATGGAGTGGAGCTATCTTTGTGCTGGTTGTGGGAGACTGTGTGATCCTAGAAAACCTTTCCTGGGTCCGAGATTCGTTGCAGTTGCTAAACCAACTAGCTAGAGAGATGATTACTGTTAACACTATGACGACAGACCAAGTAAAGCCTGATGCAGTAGATTACACGCAAGCCGAATATACATGACGAGAACACAACTAAATGCACATCTCTTAGAATATTTAAGTGTGAAGTGCAGGAGGAGAGAAGGTGACACCAATAACGCATAGCCTTAATTTTTTATTCAAGTTTGAAGGTATCTGACAACGGATCAAATTTGCAACTTCATGGTTTCACAACCCCACATTAATTTGTGACAAAAGATAGAAAAGAAACAAAAGAAATTAAAACCATAAAACAGCTCTTAATTTAAGAGTTGACAACGGAACACTTCCTCCTAATTTCCCCAGCCGAGCCTGAGAGGACCTCAATGGCTCCCATCCTCTTCATTGACTGAGCGAACTCTGTGAAGAATTTGTCTTGTTTAACCAATTCGTTAGCAATATTTTTTGACCCCTTTGTCGTTAGAAGGGCAGCATCTGATAGGAACAAACCCTTGTTCTGGAGAAGGATAGAATAATAGTCACTGTCAAAATTGGCAGAGCTGTCAGGATCCATCTCTACTGTTGTGGTGGTGTCGCTGAGGCTCTGGCATTTAGTCTTCAAGAACTTAGCATAAGTGGGATTCAAAGAAGGATCTTGATCACCTTTTCCGGTGAAGTTAAAAAGCCTAGTACTGAACAAGTTGCAATGGCCTATTCCAATTGTGTGTCCTCCTACATATATAGCCAATAGGTTAATTGATTTGTTTTAATTGCCGATTGTGATCATTTGTATAAGTCCTTGCTTCCATATTAGTATTTATCAGTAATATCATGTATGTATAGCACCAGTTTATACAATATTCATTTAAATGTACCTGACAATACAACCAGGTCGTGCACAGTAAGTTTTTTACTAGCGAAGTTTTGTTTGAGTTGGTTGAAGTTGAAGAAAGGCGCTGGGAGATTGGCGAAGACTTCACTACTAATGGACACTGTGCCATCTCTTCTACCAGTAAGCACTTCCCACATAGGTTTATTAAACTGCAAAAATTATGGGTCAGCTACATGCATAAACTAGGAATATGTGTGCGTTAACAAAACATGCAAATTTTGCAGTATGAACTTAATTTGATGTATAATCTGCAGGAATTGCTAAGAAGAATATAATGGTTGGTTAGCTTAATTACTTGGACGGAAACAGCGTCCCTAGCTGCCAATGCCAGTATGTCAGCACAAGATACAATTCCGGGACATTTTGCCTCGACTGCTTCTTTTATGTCATCTATGACATCAAAGCCAGACAAAGTTAAATTAGGAATGGCATCCTTCTCCGCAGTGTTATTGGCGGTGGAGTCCAACAAAACCGAGCCATCACAACCCTGAAATATTGTTTGCAACCTTGTTATACACGTATTATCGGGCTCCAAAAACAAGTTGCACGATAAGTAGCATTATTGCATTTACTACATATTATATAGTACACGGAGAACATACAGTTGGATAAAAATATTCATAAAGAGTAAACTTAAACGTAAAAAGGTCTTGGAATATTTACCCTGACAAAACAGTCATGAAAATGCATTCTGAGCAACTTTGCCGGCAAAATGGGCCTTTCAGAGACATGCTTCTGGGTTTTGCTCTTAACAATATCCTCGGCTTGTGGACAGGAATTCTGGTAGAACTTCTTCCTGAGGCTGCCTCCTTGACAAACCCCAAGGAAAGAAAAAGCTACCGCACAAGCTACAAGGAAAAACCTTATCTTCATCTTGAAAACCCTCCGCGTCACTTCCCTACAGTAGTCTTAACTGGAGAATGGAGAATGGAATGCTTAACTACAACGCCATTGCTCCCTTTTATAGGCATTCTATGTCATTTTTCCAAAGCAAATCCAGTTTAGCATTGATACTATATATTAAATTGTGTGGGGATTAATTTCTAAACAACTGGTGCCCTTATACCGCCATATATAATTAATTGCAACTTCAATCATTGCATGCATGTATATATCTAGTTGCATTAAGATAAGCACCTGCCATTGGATAGAGAGGACATAATTAAGAAATAGCTAGAATGTCATCTAAAAGTATAATTAAATTTAAAAAACTCTATCCCTGTTTGGTAATGGCACTGTATAATAAATTAAAGTTAGTTTGTTTGAAAGAGTTGAATATGTAGCTCAATTATATTGTGGTTAGAATATGCCAGCCCTCTGCACTTGTGTTCTTCACTGTCATAAGCTTCGCGGGTCAACCCCCTTTTAAAGCTTTCTTTTTGGGTTTGACTGAGTATACTACCTCTACCAGCGAATTGATGATTAAGTTGTGTAGTTAACTAGTTAAATTTAAATGTTAGTGTCCCTTAAATTTTGAACGAATCATAGTGGGATGCAAGTGTGGAATCCTGCCTTAAAAAGCTAATTAAGAAATTATTGGGCACTCCTCGAGCATATATACTAACAACTATTGATATTACACTGAAATGTGAGATACATATATCTCTTGCACATTTTAAGATAACCTCAGTCATTAGAAGTACATGCCTCAAGAAAATAAAAAAATTCTCCTTTAGTTGGGGGACTAATTTCCATTTCATGGGATATATAATATGCAGCTTATATCAGAATATGTTCTTATATCATATGGGCAACTTTAGTCATGAAAATTATATATTTCCATATTTGAATTCGACAAATACAGCATAAAAAATCTAAAAGGGGCAAAAGCATGACTACGATCTCATATGATTAGGAGATTTATTTAGAAGGGTTATTCATAATGATATAGCGAATATATAGAATTCGTGTTGAATATATCTAGCCGGCTATAAAAATGTGCCTATACTGATCAATTCAAAGATTAAGTTGGAGCTCCATATTGTTTCGTCCAGTAATGAGAACGAATTCCATGTTTGAAGATATTTATCTATTTTAGGCACGCGCGCACACACATATATATACTCGACATACGTAGTTGTATAAATTTTTCTGGTTGTTATCGTGATCGAAGGTCAACGTCTAAAGTATTGCAAGCCAAGAAAGGGTTAAGGAAAGAAAAGAAAACCTCAATAACCAAAGTCAATGCTTATATTTGTGAAAGGCATCACATCACGACATTCGATTTCTTAGTCCTGCTAAGTTTGTCTTCTGTATAGCTAGTCCGGTAGTCCGTCTGCACATGGTTGCTCAAGACTTTAATTAGGATGTTTTGTTTAGATAAAGACCAATCGTACAGCCACAGTTGCCTTTTCTCAACAAACCCTTATCACTTATTCCATCATGATTATATTATCTTTACATTCGTATTAGGTTCACTTCACATATAAATTCAATCCTCTTCAAAGAATGTGAGGCCAAGTATTTTTCTTAGAAATATATATATATATATATATATATATATATATATTGTTTACAGTGTTTAGTATTATATGGAGTATTTCTTTTTTGTTTTTAGAATATCTTTACGTATGACTGTGGAAATTAATTTTTTGAAATATTAAAATTCATTTAGGGATTAATTTCTGTTAACAAATTTTTTTTATACATATGGATAAAAAATTAAATTTCTCATTATATATTTAAGAGGCTCAAATTCTTATGTTAAGTAAATTTTACTTGGTTGAAAACGTGGTTAGTTTATCTGTCAAACAAAACTGAAATGGTAATCAACATTCAATGAACCAGGTTGGTGATGATGTGGTTTACTGGTTCTATACGCCATCGCTTGCTTCTCTGCAGGGAAAACCGTGTGTTGAAACTTTCAAAAAAAAAAAAAAACTTAATCGCACATACAATAAAGATTGAAAGTATGCTAGCAGCTAAGGAAAATAGAGGTTGAAGATGTGTTTAGTAACAACTATTAAAGGGAAGTTATTATTTATGCCCATTGACCGATACATAAGGGTCAGTAGGCCCTATTATTGAAAATTGTTATGAAAATATTTTGTTTGGAAAGTCAAATTAAAATTTAATTTTGCGAAAAAAATGCAAAATCATGATTTTAAAACAAAATTTGAGAGTCCATGGCCCCTCAAGCAACAAGAGGAGCCGCCCCCTGTTGAACCATACTTATTTGACATAAACAAACTTTTCAGCTTTTAACTAAGGGAAATATTAGTGATATTTTAAAACGTACAGAAAGAATACGAAACAAATAAAACTTAGTCAAATAAAGAAACTGAAACTACAAAATATGTGGAAAAAAAATTGTTGTTTCCCAGTAGATTTACAATAAAATGAAATGTTTGAAATTTTTCACATTACATTTTTTTTTTAATGGAATTGAAAGAAGCAGGCTAACTTCAAGAGAGACAGAAAGAAAATTAACATTTCTATACATGTTTGTTGGTAAGAATAACTTCTTTTATATATAAAAAATACGAAAACATTACATAGCCCGGGTTATTTTTTTACCGGGTTGAGACTGAATGACGTGGCAAAAATTTGTTCTATTAGTTCCACTCTGATCACCAACTTCGTTTATTCTTCCTCGGTTACCAATGTTTCATGTTTCTTCAGAATACCCACTACTTCCTATTTCAGCTTTTAGATGATTTTTTAATTAAAATAATGACATTTTAATTTTACTTAATAAAAAAGTATTTTAATTTGATTTATGTATGAATTAATTAAATATTAAATTATTTTAACAAATAATTTATTTTATAATTAATTAAATATTAATATTTAAAATAAAAATAAATTATTATTTAATTATTAATTAATTATTAATTAATTTCATTTAATATTTAATTAATTCAATGACATAATCAAAATGCAAAATTTTTACAACAAACTGAACCAAATTATCATTTTCTCTTTTTTATTTTTTTTGGCTCTTGTTGGTGCAGCGGTTGTAGTTCACGTCTTTGGGTTGAGTAAGGTAAGGAACACAGTATTTTCTTCTATTCTCTCATTTTCTCGTTTGATCTTGTTGTAGCTTCAAGGTTCCTAAAAAAAACAATGTGTCAAAACTTGGTTTCGCTTTTATCATTTTGTTTTCCTAATAAGTGAAATACGGGGTCTGAAAATTGTAAACAAAATCTCTCATTTCTGCTTTCCTGCACATAGAAGGAGACACCACCACCTATGCAGAGCCTCTCTTTTTTTTGGCGTTGAAGATCTGACGCCACCGCCATCAGGTAGTGGAGACCACAACCAAGTAGCAAACCTGTGCGGTGGTGGTTATGCATAGCCTCTCTAGACTCTAATTACTATTTCAACTATGAAAGGTTTTTTATTATAATTTTTATTCTACTTAAAATTGAAAGGTAATTGATAAGTAGATTGGGGCTCCATCTGGGCATTTTAAGTTGGGATGGGTAGCATCACTTCATAAAATATGGCATTTTTTTAATTCAACATTGATACCAAAAATTAGATAAATTACGTAGGTATAAAATTGAATAGTCAACATTTCTCATGTTTTTTTTAATAAAAAAATCATAGATTAATCTTAAGAAAAAAATAATTGCTAACTAAATGAGCTTTTAATCTAAGGTGAAACTAATATTGAATAATTTACCTTGTACAAAAATTATATATTTGATGGTGTAACTTTAATTTTAAAAGCCATCAGTTGAATTATTTAAAACAACACTAGAAAGAAGTGAGATAAGTTTTTATTATAAACATAAACCTTCAACAATAAGGAGTAGTTTAAAATTTAAAGCTTAGCTTGCATAATTTAATCTTTTCTAAGGTTATACCAATAGTAATAAGATAATTCAAATAATTGAAAGAGCTTTCTAAGAAAGAAAAGAAGCATCCATACAACAATGATAGAAAGACAGGCTAACGTTAGTAATATGGTTGCTAATTATTTGCCAGGAGAGACAGAAATTATAGAGAGAGAGTGACCAACTGAAGAAGGCAGCAGGAAAAGAGAACAATGGGGTTAACCATTCAACCACAAAATAGCCGGTCTCTCTCTCCGCTTACTCTTGATTTTTCAATGTAGTGCGTCAGGTATAATACTAATTATTATTGGTGGGGTATTACTCTTGTATTTATTTATTTATTTTGAAAATCAACATTCAAGGTGAGTTGTTAAATATTTATTAATTATTATTTATATTTAATAAAATTTTAAATATTTATTTTAAAATTAATAATTAATAAATAATTAATAATATACTTTAAATAATATATTTATTAAGATACCATAATAGAGTAAAAATGTAGAATAGACTCGCATACCAATACAATACTGATACTGATACTAACTGCCAATGATCCCATGTTAACGTTGCTGAGGCAAATGGGTCCACAACTATCCAACATGGTTGGGCCTTTCGTTCTCTTTTTTTTTTATAGTAATTTTAGGATCTGACCCACTTTTATCTTCAGATTCGGCCTTTTAATCGTAAGTAGTACTGTTACCAGTTTTAAAATTTTATTTTTGCTAGTATGGTGCAAAGGTTGTAACGTAAACGTTTATTAGTGCATCACGCTTCTCATAAAACATCTAGAATCAAATAAAAAGGACCCATACATGTTGGACATACAAAAGTTGTCTCCAATAATAACATGAAGCAATAAAAGAAAAAGATGAAATCTCAGTCATAGGCCAATCACAATTATCTCCTACTTAACAAGAAGCCCCTCAGTCCCCAAACGAGCAATCATCTTTTTGCAACGGTCTTCCGCAAATTCGAATTCCACTGTGCAATCAGGGATATCTTTCTATAGGATTTCTTGGAAATTGGTAATTTGTCCTAATGTCCTTGCACGACATCAGTCATCAAACGAAAGTACATGTTCTTAAATCATTAAATTTTATTATTTTGATGGACAAATCAAACCACTAAATGACTGTTATCCTTATACTTTCGTTTAAGTGCTCAAATGTATTTTTGTATTAAAAGGAAGTGAGTTTACTGATCTGGTGTCCAAACTATTGAACGCAAGGGGAGTTGATATGCCAAGTTCGTTGTCATAATTTTCACATTGATGTCTTGCTTTAGCTAACCACTTGCAGAGGAGCTCACACTAGCAAATGAGATAGGCTTCACTTCATAATAAAATTTTTAATGTGAATGAATCCTTTTATTTTATTGGCTTATCTTAACGTATGCTAAGTTTTTATGAAATTCTAGTATGTTAAGTTTTAAAATATTATTAGTATGTTTGATTTATCTTTTAAAATCTCTTAAATTATAATTTAAGTAAAATTTTATCTCTTACTATTTTTATCCAAATCATAATTTTAAGATTCTAAAAATTAAACCAACCACACACGTTCCTAACAGACAAAAATTTGATTAGCTAAACTCATTTTAAGATTGATTAGGAGATTAACGTTGAGTGGCAGGTTGTGGTAATTGTGTGTGTACACGCAGGTCAAAAATGACACGGAACTGTAGATAAAGTAAGCCCCTGAAATAGAATTTGAAACGAGTGGCCGTTGAAGTTCGAAGTTCATAGAGAGCTTCAAAACAGCTTATTATTCAATGCAACCCAACAAAACACATTGACATACGAGGAACTCATCCTCAAATTTAAAATCTGTCTCCACTCCACTCGTGCACAGGAACAGGAGAGAGAAAGAGCAAGAGAGAGAGAGAGTGTGTGTGGAAGATAAGAATGACAGGGCCTGTGATGGTGACCAAGGGCGGTGGTGGGAAGGGAAGGAGAGGAGGAGCTAGAGCCACCACCGAAGAAGAGCAAAACCAGCTCTCCCCGGTGGCATTTCTGTTGGCGGCTCTCAGAAAATCCATGGTTACCTGCCGAGTGGATAGTCCCGACGATGTCATCTCCGCCGTCCATCACATGGAAATAGGATGGCCCACGAACGTTCAGCACGTCAGTCATGTCACTTTCGATCGCTTCAATGGCTTTCTGGGTTTGCCCCTTGAGTTAGAGGTGGATATCCCAGGCCGGGTTCCCAGTGCTAGGTACTTCTTTCCTGCACTTTTTTTCGTGGTAGCCTATTTGGTTTTGTTAGATTTCAAATGGGGTTTGCTTAAAATGCTTAAAATTTTATTTATTTGGTGCCGAGAACTTTTATAGTTGGTTGGTGGGTCTGTTTCTGTGTTTGTATGTGGAAGAGAGAGAGAGAGAAAGAGGACAACTTTCATAGAAGCCATGGTTTTAGCTGAATTTGAAGAAACTTGAAGGCTATTGAAGAAGACAATTTAGCTTCTAGAAGCTCTTCCGTTCTTCATTTCTACTGTCTGGGTCGACGCGGGAATGCATCAAACTAGAGCATTCGGGCTGCACATTGTCCTTCAAGGTTCTTCCATTGGCTGGGAGAAAAGTAACAAAAGGAGGATGCAAAACTAAAAGTTAGATAGTTCATAGTTGTATTAAAGCCAAATTACCTAACGGAAATCTAGGATTTAAAAATTCTCATATTTCCTTAGGTTTTTGTATAGTTCATAAAATGTAAGCCATTTTGTGCGACTTAGTTAAAGTAAGTTTCTTTGATTTATAATTGCAAAACGGGGAAGGTTGTGATTGTTTTGGGTTCGGGGCACATGTCGATTGTATGCATTGTTGGCCACAGAATGAACTTAGATTAGGATTGAGGTTCATTGAAGTGTGTACTGTTCTATTTTATTTACTTAGAGTTTAATTTTGATCCACCGTCTTTACACTGTCCCAATCATGTGCTGACACATCATTAAAAGAGTTTGACTATTAAAATAACCACCTAGAAAGTTTAACTCTTTTAATGACGTGTCAACACATAATTAGATGACAGGATAAAGAAAGTTGATTGAAATTAAATTCATTTAGGTATTAGCCATTTGCTACTATTACATTTTTCAGAAGTTATTAAATCCAGCCTTTTTTCTAATTTTAATCTTCCCTAAAACTCATTTAGCACGATTATGTCTTTATCCATATTATAATGTGATTCTTCATCATCAATACTTGCAGTGTAAGTGTGTTTGGCGTCTCAGCGGAATCAATGCAGTGTTCTTATGATTCCAAAGGAAACAGTGTCCCCACTATTCTCTTGCTAATGCAGGAGCGATTATACTCACAGGGAGGCCTAAAGGTACTGAGTTTATGATCTACTTTATTGTCATTTATAACACTACGGCCCTGCGAGTAGTCGGTTTCAGATTATGAGATTAAGTATCTTTGTGTTGTCTCTTTTCAATGGATTTTCAGGCCGAAGGTATATTTCGCATAAACCCAGAAAACAGTCAAGAGGAGCATTTGAGGGACCATTTGAATAGGGGCATTGTGCCAGATGACATTGATGTCCATTGCTTGGCAGGCCTAATTAAAGCCTGGTTCCGAGAGCTTCCTTCAGGAGTGCTAGATGGACTTTCCCCGGAGCAAGTTCTTCAGTGCAACACAGAAGAAGAATCTGTTCAGCTTGTGAAGCAGCTAAAGCCAACTGAGTCTGCCTTGCTCAACTGGGCTATTGATCTCATGGCTGATGTTGTAGAAGAGGAGTGTAACAAAATGGATGCAAGAAATATTGCAATGGTTTTTGCTCCAAACATGACTCAGGTATGCCTCCGTACTCTTTTTCTGTTTCAATTATTAATTATTAATATATGATTAATGTACTTATATTTTATTTTACACGTTATCTCATCCTTATTTTTTTTGGGTAAATGATATAGAATTTTGTTAAAACAGAATAATCTATCATCTTTATCTCCTTTCACATAAGAAATCTGCAGTATTCATTACCAAACGAGTTGCAATACTATGTTAGCTTGTACAAATCCGCTATTCTACTCTTAATTCACATTTTTATTTTTGTCTCTTGAAACAGATGTCTGATCCACTAACTGCTCTGATGCATGCGGTCCAAGTGATGAATTTACTAAAGACCCTGATAATGAAGACACTTGGAGAACGTGAAGAAACATCAACAGGAGGATATTCACCCAGGTCATTTCATTCATCAAATCGCCAATCTAAGGATGAATATGACAGTCAGCAAGAAATGGATACCAGTGGTGAATTGAGAGGGACCAAGTCAGATTATGATGATCACGCTCACTACAGCCATAGCAGTGATGAGGAAGGGGAAGGTGAATCTTTAATTGAGATAGAGGAATGCTTCTTGAAGCAGTTCAATGAGAACACAAAAGGATTCACAGAACCTGGCGGGTATTTGCAAGAGGAGTTTACGAGCCCAAGAAGTTGCTCTGGCTATAACGTGGAATCTGCAATATCATTTACTGATATCAAAACTGGGAATTCCTGCTTAAGTTCTTCTTATGGAGAAAAGTCGAGGACAACTCTGACTACTGTGGGATCAAATGTTGATTCAAGTAGTCCATCAATAGGATGTACAGGCACCAATGATGTGGGGATGATGAATAAATTTACAGATTCTGTTTCACTGGTGCCACCGTTTGAATCTAGTTAAGAACTGAGCTTCTCATTAGCAGTGTTTAACTTTATGTACCTTGTTTTAGGTTTTGTCTCTACAAGCTAAAGCAGGGTTGCTTGTGTAATTAATTAATACATGGAGTAGGAAATAGGGTAGTGTTTACTTGTTGTGGATTGTGGGGAGAGGTATTGTGTTTGCTTGTTATGTTCAGTTTAGGGCTGAACTTGACCTGGTTCTGTATGTTCAGTACTGGACAATTCTAACCGTGATAGATGGGGATGGGCTACTTACTAACTATGGAGTAGCCACATTTTCAAATTTCGCATAGGAGGAATTTGTAGGCATTGATGAATTCTTAGGGAGATTGATTTGGCCTCTGATGGTGCTTGCTGTGTATGATCTAAATTTGATGAATTCCAGATTACATCACTGTAATATCTCCATGTTACCCTTTCACAATAGTAACAAGATATTACATCACTGTAATATCTCCATATCTCCCTCAATTCTCTCAACCGGCAATGGAAAGTGCCTCTCCTAGTTTGGAAGTTTGGTTGGCAATCAAATGCAATCATTACAAATACAATTCATGAAGGCCAACTATCTTGTTTGAATTAACTTTAGTGTATAACTTAAATGTAAATAGGAACTTGACCAGATACTATTTAATAATCCGTGAAATGTTGAAAATTCCGTTATACTTGGTAATATTATGATACTAAGCTGTGAATTGGACAGTAATTGATTTTTAATTATACTAGGATCACATGTTATATTGCAATTATTCACTAGACAGCTTCAGAAATTCATCATGATCGGAGAATTTTAAATCCGTGGGCCAAACTAAACCCAAATACTTTTCCTGCCATGAAGCTTGCTGTGTCTTTACCCATTTTTAAGTCAGAGAAAATCAGAAGAGTTTTTACTTTCCTGAATCTCCTCAGCCGTTTCGAGTGAAGCCTTTTACGAGTTGGTGGCACGTGATCATCTGTATTTCAAAAGATAAATAAAGCAACCAATTCTGAACAAGATTATTATTTATTAGAATGGTGCTGCAGTCTATTCCACGATCAGTTATGGAACGAAATGCAGAAATGACATATGAACCCTGGAATGTATAAAAATCATAAGACGTGGTGTGAACAAAATAGTTAGCTGGATCAGTTTAAGGCTTTAAGCATACATACAATCGAAAGCTTTTACCTTTTAGACACGTTTAATCGACCACCCCATCCTTCTAAAAATAAATTAAAGAATAAATACAGGTGAAGCAAAGCCCAGAAATATGGAAGACTCAGCAAACCAGAACAGTGATTCAGAATAGAAATCCCCACAAATACTAAGATGCCAAGCAAGCTTCCCAGAACAGCCTGTTCTTTTCCATCTCATCCACCAACTCTAGGCCTGAATCAACAGACACACAGGACTTCTGGGGTTCTTGCATCTCATCATCTTCACAATATGAAGTTCCATAAACATCAGCTTTCTTCTCATCTTCATCATCAGCATTCCAAGACTCATATACATTGAGTTCAGCAGCATTACGAATCTCAGATCCATCGTAGCTGCAAGATTGAGCATCATCATCTGCTCTGTCAATTTCATAAGCATATTCACCCATGGTGGGATTACAATCAGCCTCAGAGTCCCCAGTGGCCTCAAAAAGCATGTAACAAGAGACATCCGAAGTGTCCTTCATATCCATCGACCTTGTAAGTCGTAACAACGACAGGCAACGTTTTGCGTTTGATGTCCTGGAATCCTGCAACTCTTGGACACAAATACAAAGGCATCTATCTCTTAGCCACTTGACCATTTGTGAAATGAAAAGGGGAAATGACTTATATATAGGACGAGGTTCGTGAACAATGGTTCGTTTAGTTAGTTTTAAAAATTAATTAATTATTTAATTAATTTATTAATAATTAATTAATAATTTTTTATTTTAATATTTAATATATAATTAATTGTATATAAATTATTAATTAAATTAATTAATTTATAAAACGAAGAATCACTTTTAAACACAACGAGTCATTTTCCTAAATTAAAAAGCGAACGTGGGCTGTCTTGTTTGATACTTTTTGTGTCAGTGACGGGACAATCTTTCAAAACTTTAGCCTTCCCCTAATGGGATTAGGCAGTAGTTATTAATCATTATTAAAGGACAAGAATTGGCTTAAGTTTGTGACGGTTTTCTAGAGGGATAGCAACTAGCTTGTCCAATACTAATATATAGGGATTTATAACCACAATCTTCTAGAAGAAACGGTAGACAACAATTTAACATGAACGAGAATTGTGTGGATTATTTTGATACGGTCTCATCTAATTATATATTTATATATTGATAAATTATTAAAAAAAATTAACTATTATGATAATTATTTATAAAATTTAAATTTTTTAATAATAAATTAAGAATAAAATATAAAAAAAAAATTATATTAAAAATGAATTAAATTTAAACTCATATCTTAATCTTTCTAAAACGGGGTTTGAATCTCTAAGCTTCCAGGAGTCAAAGTTCATGGTTCTCAAGTTAGATCATCATTGATGTATGACTTTTCAAATTTCTTGCATTTTGTTTCAAGGCACCAATGGAGAAAATTGCCCCAGTTCCACAATTTTCCGCATTATTATCTTTTTGTTATTATTAGTGTATGTTTTGATTAGGTTTTATAAATTTGGTTTTGGATGAACTTGATTTTAATTAGAAGTGAATTTGAGTGCAGTGATTTGTATTTAAAAATTTTTATCTGAAAATTGATTTTATTAAATAAACGTTATTTAAATAATGTTGATAAAAATTATTTTTTGATGTGTAATAATTATAAAAAAGGATATGAGTTATTTTGAGTTTGATTGTTAATAAGCTGATGTTAAAAATATTAATTATAAATAAATTGATTTACAAAATAAATTTGTTAAAAAGTTAAGTTTCTTTAGGATACTATAAAATAAAATTACTTTGAGTATAACTATAATAATATTTTTAAAAATTATTAGGTTATATTTATTTAAAAATTATTAAAATAGTGATATAATATCAAATTACAAATATCTTTTTATCAATACACACACAAATAAGTTTTATTCTACTTCAAAAGTAACAACTGTCCAAACGTTGTTTAGGATGAAAAATTCGTTCACTTTCTTTCATTAAAATTTCACTCCAACAATATAAAATATCTTAAAAATCCGTTTGCAAGGTTACTCACCCAAACACATCCTTAATCTTTTAGAGAATTAGATATTGTTAGTTGGAGTTTACAAATTAAGCTATCATTTTAGGCAAAACATAGTAATTTGTATGTTATGTGACATTCTCCAACCTTAGGTTGGAATGTTTGTCCTGATCTGGCGAATTCCGTGTTTGATACTGGGGATGCGAATGCAAGTTATGGGCTGCATGAAACTTAAGGCAGCCAACTTAGAAAAATCTTTGGTCGCTTTTGACCTTTGTTCAAAGGAAGGAACTAACTACCACGGGAAGAGAGAGAGGGGGCAGGGTAGCAGGTAGCTAGTAGCTACAAGACAGAAAAGGGCCCGTGTGTGTGATTTACGGTCTAGTAAATAATTGAACTTGACCTTAGAACCATAAAAGTAGGTGACAATTCAAAGGAAATATTCACAGTTGGGGCGTTTTACATGTGTGAATTAAGTTCCATTTGCCATGATTGCAGTATATCCTACTTTCAACTTTTTTCTTTTTAGTGTATTAAGTCTTTGTTTGGTATGAGAGAAATAAAAAAGAGAGAATTAAAAAAAAGAGAAATAAAAAAAAAATAGATAAATTTTATTGTTTGGTTAAAAGAAAAATAGAAAAAAAAGAAAAAAATGATAGGTCCCACACTTTTTTTATTTTTCTCATAAAGTGAGAAAAAATAAAGAAGAAATGAATAGAAATAAAAATTTTACTAATATATCCTTTATTTTATTTTATAAATAAATAAATAGGGACAAATATGTATTTATAACAAAATTTAATTTTTTTTTCTATTTCTCTCTTAATTCTCTTAATCCAAACAACTTAAAAATCTACTCATTTTCTACTCTATTTCTCTTCTCCCTATTTCTTCTTACTCTATTTCTTTCCACTCTATTTCTCTCATAATCCAAACAAAGCCTAAAAGTTTATGCGAATGGAAAATTCATTTTCAATATTCGCAGTTCAAGTTTTAAGTTAAAACAAATTTCTAACTGAATTTATGATGAACAAATTATCTATTAACAAACATATTTTATATTCAAACTTAAGTTATGAATAACTTGGGCAAAATGTCTGACTATGTAAGCCAACACACGTTGGCTCATACGCTCAACTTTGATGCTTATAAGAAAGAGTACTATTACACATAAAAATAAGAGGTGTGAACATTCATTTTTACGTATCATTAATTTAATAACTTTACATAATAATTATCTCCTTTTTATACTTTTTTATTTTTGGTACATAATAAAATAAAATATATTATTTTTATCCAAATTCTTTATCCACCCACTTGCACCAAGTCTGGGTGGGGTAAGCTAATGCTAAGCCCAAATGGCGGTTTTTTTTTTTCCTTTAAAAAATATGTAGATAGCATTTTTCCCTTCAGAAAATAAAAAATGACAGTAATACACCATGTTTGAAACATGGATGTGCTCATTGAATTGAGTATGGAAAAAATTGATCAAACAAAATGGGACCATTTGATGGTGGGTGGCCACTAGATTCTCGAAAACAATTTCTGATAATGGGCAAGCTTGACTTTTGTGGCAGGCAGCATATATCTAAATATTTGTTTATACGTGTGCGCAATTGTTATTGCCATCAACTAAACCTAAGATGTCTAAAACAAGTTACTGATGATCATGATTTATGCCTACAAAGAATGACTAAATTAGTCATGCATTTACTTATAATTAAGGATAAAAAATCTTTTATAACTGACAATTTAAATTGATTTCTAATAGTTATGAAGTTTAACTTGAACATTAATTTTTATGATGATAAAAAATCATTTATACGAATATAACATGATAAAATTTGAATTTGTTGCCTTTAAGATATATATAGTTTTATCCTAAAGAATAAAAATTTATGATTAGTAGATAGTTGTTTAAACTTACCCTTTTATACGTTTTTTAAAATACTATTAAATAAAAACGAAATATAATTTGCATCAAGACTAGTAAAATAATATGTATATTGTGTCTTATAAAATTTAGTGTGAGGTATGTTGAATGCATACGTAAATGATGCTGGCAGCAGCCCCCAGCCCCCCATCCCCACAATTGATTCCAACTTAGCCATCTAATCTCCGCTATCTGATGTGTTAAACCTGTGGCACTGTCACGGATTATCTATCGTTGCCACATGCGGTGAGGAATTTAAATCACAGCAGCTGGTAAATTGCACATTTCAGAAGTTTAGGGAGGTATTGAGCTTTACCCTTAAATTCATAGCTCCATAAAACTTAACTCTTCAACTGATATCCATTAATTACAAATCCCAACTAAAACCCACCGTCCACTTTGTATCCTGATCTGGGAGAAATTCTTCTATGTGGTTTAAATTTTGTTATAACAACAATAACAAAAATATTTTTACATTATTATTGTCAGCTACATGGACTAATAAGTGTTGCTATAACTTTCTCTCAATTATTTTCATGTTTTATCTTATCTTTTCTTATATGTTTATTAATTTATCGTAACATTTTAATCTTTGTAATTCCTAATTTAGGTTTTTGTTAGTGCTTTTATGCCTAACATTTAACACCATAAAATTTTGTTGGTCTTCTAGTTATTAATAAAAAAAAATTGAATTTAAAAAACATCTTACGATCACAATTAATACTTAAAACATTTTTTTATTTCATTCACTCAACTTAAATCTTATGAGTCACATTCCTTATATTATGTCTGTCATTTTATATGACAAATTCAAAATACTTAAATCGTGGTATCTTTTTCAAACATTTATTATAAAATTAAATATCATTTAATATTTGAAAACTTACTCCACTTATAAAAATATGATAACAACTCTTACAATAAATACTTGAAAAGTCAACGGTACCTTACCCGTAACCATAGCAACTTCCACAAGAAAAGTTCCGCAGCTTGGCCGAGGCATTGGGGAGAATTCACAGAGTTCTCCACTCGAATTTTAGTTGATGCTCATAGAAATTCAATTTTGCATAATCAACAGCTGAAGAACAAGGTAAAGGTATTCATTTCACTATTTAGATTTAGGTTTTTAACTTTCTACTTTCCGGCACGACACCGTTTCAAGTTCTGATATTTTGCTCTATCGCTATTCGCTAGGGTTTTTCACATTTTCGGGCTCTCCAATCAGCTCTCGAATTTGCCATACAAACAGCGATGCCTCGGTACGGTGATAATTAGTTATTGGAATTTCAGCTTCATCGAATTGGAATCGATGTCATGTGATGTGACTCGTTAATTTGCAGGTACTACTGTGACTACTGCGATACCTATTTGACCCACGATTCTGTAAGTTACTCTTCTGTTCACTTGTCATTTTATCTAATAGTAATTTGCTGCTTGCGATTGTGAAATGCAATAGCTTTATTTTTTGTGTTGTTTAGCTTAATTTGCCAATGCTGATGCCGTAATTGCTCATCTTTATGTTGTTAACGTTATTTGTGTATATTGCAGCCATCTGTAAGAAAGCAGCATAATGCAGGATACAAACATAAGGTACTATGAAGTTTTATAACTTCTTAAAATAAGTGCTCTACATCATATTGATTATGTTTAGTGTTTACATCTATTCGTTACTTGAGGCAAATGTGAGGTCCTACTACCAGCAATTTGAAGAACAACAAACCCAAAATTTAATTGATCAAAGGATCAAAGAACATCTTGGGCAAACTGCAGCATTTCAGCAGGTTGGTGTGGCTTACAATCACCTAGTGGCTCAAAGGCCTTCCCTTCCTATCTTGCCACCGCCAAGATTGCCTATTCCTGGAAATGCACAATTCCCTGGAAGTCAACCACTAATACCAGGGATCAGACCTGTTTTGCCTAGACCAGGTGGAATATATTCTCTCCCACTCCTTTCATTGAAGCATTCATTCTGGTTTGGCCTGTCATTCTGTGGTTCTTTATTCTGTATACATTGACTATGGTTATGCAAATCTTGATGGTTCACTGCAAATTGTTTTTTTGGCTTCCACTTCTGTAATTGCCTTTTCAGTTTTCACTTGTGCTAATTTTTTTTCTTTGGATTTTCTCTATTAAAAATTCTGTTATTTTCTTAAATAAGAAAATTCATGCCTGTATTATATGTTTTTATTTTTTGGTTAGAATTTTTGGTTTGAAGCAGCAACCTTCTATTCTTGTGCCAAAAGCTCTGGAAAATGGGGTAGCCATGTTCAAGCATTATAAAGCATATGCTTTATTCTAGCCATATGTGATGATGTAACTGGTTTTCAATTGGAGTTCACAGGATATCTTTCTGCACCTACCATGCCACCAATGGCACCTCCACCTGCTGTGCCCTCGGTACCAGGTCAAGCAAATTCCATACCCAGGCCTCCTACATCAGCTCCCCCATCAATAGTTCCTGGAAGCACTACAATTCCAGCTTCCAATGGTGCCCCCTCTATGGTTTCATCAGCAATGTATCAAGCCAATCCGTCAGCACCATCAACTGGAGGTTATGATAGTTACAACGCCAATGCTCAAGGGCCTGAGGGCAATCACTGACCTGGTCAAACTGGTAATGTTATGTCATATGGAATTACACTAATGCAATGCTTGTTTAGTAAAAATTTAATCGCCTTATTCTTTACTGTTTTCTATTGGTAATTCAGGGAGAAAACATAGTATTTGCAGGGATTCTAACATTGGTTGAATTCCTCTAATCAACAATCTCTTTTATTTTATTTATTTCTTTGTGTTCAGCAGTTCTCTCTGCATAATTCTATCTGCCATGGGAGTCTTATGACCAGAACCATTTTCGCTCTTCTTGCAAGCTGTCGATCAAATGAGGACTCTCACTTGCCGTGTTTGGTCATATTTAGAGTAATCACATTTTGAGATTTTTGGCATGTAGTGTGTCAAGCGGCATGAATGTGGGGAAAAGTTGTATGAGTTACTATTTTCCTGGATGAAAGAATTCATATTGAAGTGCTAATTGCTTAGAATTTTCTGACATAGCTAGGTTGATAATTTTTATTCTGCAATTGTTGTTTTTATCTAAGATTTATCATATTGATAAACTTCTAGCAATTTTGGGGAAGAATTCATATCAAGAGCTATTGACTCGGAATTTGTGATATAACATCGTTAAAAATTGCCACGTAGAATCACTTAAATTAGTTTTCCAGAAATAAGTTTAATAATATGTTGGATATTCTACAAATTAGCATTCTTTGTATTTTATAATATCAAATTATGCATTTTCCTAACATGTTTCCAGCCCAATATTTTGTTTTTATTGTTCGAAGTCATTCTTTTAATTCCTTTTATCGTTAAACATTTTTTTATTATTGTTTATTTTAAAATAATTCCTTAATATTTGTAATTGGTGTAATTAGTTGTAACTGTAAAAGTATATGTGATAACTTATTTTGGAATGTTTGTAACTTCTTAAATAACTCCCAAATGTTTGTATTTACAATTTTATCTCTTAATTAATTTGAATTTAATAAATAAAGATGGTTGTTTAGGAATAAAAAATGTAGAGACCAAATAGGAGAATCTCCTTTATAATAGTATAGATTATTAGAAAATTAGCATCTCCCTTAGCAAACAACATCGAAGCATTAGCGGCTGTGCCTATACCTATCTTGTAAATTTCCATAGTTTCAGCCAACCTCCGAAACGGCAGTTTTTTTTAAGTTGTAATTTGCAAATTCGGTTTTGAAACTTGTCAAGAACAAATCCCTCAAATTCCTCGGTGTGTACTGACAGTTTTATCTCCCTCAATTCCCTTACTGCGTGTTTGGAATATTTTTTAATTTTAAGGATAATAACAAAGGAGAAAAGGGAAATTTAGATATACCATTTAATTCTCCGATTGGAAGGTAATATTCTCAACGATTTAAGTTTTATTATATAGTATTTTTAGTTAAATTTGTTAAAAAATGCCATCATAATTTCCCTCCTCTGTGAACTCAAAAATAGGCACTATGCGGAAGCGTAAAATAAGTGTAGTAACAACACCAGAAATTTTAGCGTGTAAAACCTTCTCAATGTGAGTAAGGAAAAAATTACGGGACCTGTAAGCCACTTAAACCTCCACTATAAAATAATGGGAACACAAAAATACAATAATAATGTATCTATTCAATTTGTAGATAACACTCACAAATTAGCTCACTATTTTTCTCTCTCAGAAAATCTCTCTCTGAGGATCTCTCTTTATTTTTCTCTCACTCTCTTCCTCTTGAATGTGAGGAACTGATGCTTCTCTCAATTGCTTATTGATGCCTCTCGGTTGCATTTGTTTGAGAGATAAGCTCCTTTATTTATAGTAAAAGCACCCCCTCTATCATTTTCTCACACCAACCATGGTTGGTAAGTTTGTCAAAACAAACTTTCGGTGCATTTGACAAATGATATTTGGTGCACATTATTTTTGACTTTGTGCAGCATAATCATGTATGGATTTCAACAAAATTTAATAACATGTATTCTAATTATGCGTTGTATATTTTAAATAAATTGATGTAAGAATTCAAATTTTATTAAAAACAGTTTGTCACTAGAGTATAACTGACATCTAAACAAAAAATAATCTCATAAAAAATAAAAGGACACCTCATCATCTTATTATAAAAATTAGTATTTCTTCATTTTATGAGTTCACAATTTGACGAGGAGGGATTGGGGGCAAAGGAAAGTCACCTTTTTAACAAAGTTTTATAATTGAGCATATTCTCTTATTTAACCACTTATTTTATTTTTATTTATTTTAAATATGAACAAAGGAAGCAAATTTATTGTTTGTTTGACCCTTACCTTTTCTTGCCTCTTCAACTCAAACAAAGCCTAACTAGCTCAATAGGCTACCACATCATATCCTTAATTTGGCGTTTGGTACCTGATTTATTTTTTTATTTTTTAAAATCTTTACATGGAAATGTTTATTATGTTTGGTACAAATTTTGAAAAAACATTCACATCCAATAATGATTTCCGAGAATAATTTTTACTCAATATTCCTACACTTTCATTCTCAAGGAAAGAGGTGAGTTTGCAACATTCTCATGACATGAGAATATTTTTGTCATGTGAAATATCCAAAATATCTACTCTTATATCATCATGCCATCAACTAACCAATCTCCACGTCATTGTTGGCGATTGATATCCACCACCACCGACCACCGTCTGTAAGGGTCAGTTATCAGAATCCGGCCACCTTCGTTGTCGCCGACAGTTGACAGTGTCGATGACTTCAACCATCGTGCCGGTCACTAAAATTCAACCACCCTTATCACCGCTAGCGATTGACGATGACCTCGACCATCGCGTCAACCACTAGAATCTGACCACCTATGCCACCACTTACAGTTGACGACTAGTCACTGAAATCTGGCTACCCTTGTCGGACGATGGCCGACGACTTTTGTCTGTCGCCAACAACCGGAATTCGACCACCCGTCACAGTCGATAATTAATGATCACTGAGTTAGACCACTACTAGCCTACCAACAGTTGGAGTCATTCCCAAGAATTTTTTACTTAACCAAATATAGTAATAATCATTCCTAAAAATACCATTAATAGAAATATCATTCCTAAAAATATTTTTTCAAAACTTAAACCAAACGCCCATAAAAGTCGTACTTATTCTCAGGTCCGCCTTCCTTTTGAGCGTACTGTTCCTTTAGCTCTTCAGAGCGGAGGTCTGACCCCGAGAAGTGGAAGCAAATAACTTGGATTAATCATTATGGTATGAATAGCTAATTTGAGTCAGAGACAAGGAATGCCAGCGAGTTTCCTTTATCCCAGGCTTCTCTCCACTTCTAGCATTACTCAATCTCTAGATCACCGAATTCTCTGAAAGATAAGGGATCACGTTACGTACTTCAATTTGTGTACGAGACATTTTTTAGTAGATATAATGCATATTCAATTTGTACACGTGACCAATAAATTTTTTTCACTAAGCTATAAGCTATCTGCAGCATTCAGACAGGAAAAAAAAAATACAAACATTTGATGTATATGGACAAATTTGTCAGAACCTTTATACTATACCTTGGTCAACTTATACTACATTAAAATCATTTCTTTCCCTGTAGCTTTCCTTTTGCCATCATTTTGATTCTCTGTAAGTAGAATATGCAAAAAAGAAGACTGAGTTGCATTTGTAAGTAACTGTACAAGTAGCACTAGTACGCCAACATCTGAGACGAGAGTCGCATTGGTTTAGTGAGTTGTACCGTAGACCAGAATAATAATGTCTTAAAAATCAGCTATGGCCCAGATGCAGGTCTCAACGCCTTCTGTAAACCTTCCCAAACCGATTAGACGTACAGGGGTTATTCCTTGTACCTTGATTCATGAAGAGTTGATGTCTGCCATAGTTCAAATTAATATTAAGATTTAATCAAGATTGTTGAGATGATGCATCACTAATCACTTTATTGGGAAGACAATACTTTTCTTTTTTCAGAGGACTGAAGAACGGACTCACTACATGCAAGTATGTGAAACTAATGTCCTACTTGGCTCCTGAATCTGAATGAAGTTGTCTGAAAATTACCTACCTCAGTTGTGCTTAAATGTGCCTGCCTAGTTTAGACATTAACTTCAGGAGGGACAGTACAGAAAGCCATTGATTCATATAACAATTTCAACAACTCAATGTGTTTCACCCAATTTTGTATTTTTTCTTAGCTTTTTTACTTCAAGCCAACAAATTCACTTGAGAGGGAGACAGCCATACATGGTTGAGGCCAAAGGTGACATTAATATAGCTGGGCTAATATGTCAAACTAGGTAAGAAAACAGAAAATAAAATCAAAAAGTTCCTTGTGTAAGTGGACAAAAAAGAAAATACAACATGAAGGAAAATGACTTCCCAATTTTATCATACCTCTCAAGTTCCAATTTCTGAATTACTATTCCATTCAGAAGAAGTTCGGAACTGTAAACAGCAGTTCCTGCGAGTTTAAGTAGTACCATACGAGATATGATAAATCATAACTGTGTTATTAATCGAGAAGATGGAAGGTGTCAATACCTCTCTCAAGGAAATGGTAGCATATTGCATAGTCGTCTTCACAAGAAAGAATCAACAGATCATCTAAGGTCTTATCATTCTTGTCTGCACATATCTGACTTTCATCCACTACCTGAAGGGTGAAGAGTGAAGACAATTTATAAATGAACTAATTTAACAAAATGTCGGCAGAAGGTGGGGAACACAGCGGATTAAATAGTCCAAAAACGCCCAACATTGCAACCATAGGACAGCTGCAGCTGTGTTGTGGTATACATAGGTGAATATACGTACCTGGCCATGAACAGCTCTCACCAAGCTCGCAACCATTTCCTTATCAGGTTTAATGTGTGGCGTGATGTAGACTCTTTTACCCTGTAGAGGCAAGCAGCCAGATTATAAGGCAAAAATGATGAGTGCATAAGAATTTGAGCACAAATAAAGGATGTTTATACATTCACCTTTAAGAGCGGCTTTTGTCTTGCTCGAGCAAGGGAAACAGGCATGCTAAATCCTATTTCCTTTTCCTTTTTCACATCCCTCAGAATGTAATTTTTCTCATCAATAAACCAGTTTGCTTGTCCACAGCTCTCAAGCCATAAGTGTGTCACCACTAATTTACCAAGAGCCATTGCTTCTAACATATTCTTTGTACGTGTAAATTTGTCTGCTACGAAATGTGTGGCCTCCATTGAACATGATGCAATAGATATATTTAGCCGAGCTAAGATCTGCAGGAAGGAAACAACAAAATCACTAGTAACATTTAGCATCTCCTATAATAAACATAAATCAAGACTTTACCTTTTTTTGCTGCTTTATGACACTGTCATCCAAATGCTGGCTAAACAGAACTCGAACATATGTCATATCTCTTCGTTGTCTCAGATCTTTCCATGTCAAAGCTGATGTGGACTCAGAAACTCCTAATCTGATAAGCTCCTTCAAAAGGGAAGATTTTGGCAGGTTTTTGTCACAAAACTTTTTGTGATGCTCATTGTATGTATGATTAGCATTTGAAATCTTTATGCCTTCACTTGAGGTAACTGTAGCTGGAATTTCTGAACATGATTGTGCATCGCTCTTGTTTGATGATAATTCAACATGTGCCAGTAATAAGGGATGCGTATGATGCAGGTTTTCAAATTTCATGGCGTCAGCAGCTGAACCTGGCTGAACAGAGTTCCCCTGTAACAAGCATCTGCCAGTGTCAATACACGATGCATAACAAAGTGGGTGGGTGTGAGGAAAACATGATTTATCCACATCATCTCGGCCTTCTAGACTTCTAGTGGAGTAGACATTGCTTTCTTTTCCATCAACCATGACAGACTGAGTACACAAAATTGTAGGTGCATGGAGATTGATCTGCACATTAGCCCGCTTTCTTTTCCCTCTTGGTCTTTTTGGATAAAGCCAAGAATCAATCCTTAAAAAACTGCTGGTTGCAGATAGCTGTGGACTAACTTGAACCTCATGATTCAATTTTCTCTTCCTAGCCACCCCACATGAATTGGTAGGAAATTTGAGGCATCGTGTCTCAACATCCAACTTCAATGGATCAGCCACTAAATCATTCCCCTTCCTATTGTATCTAATAATACCTTCCTCCTTGACATTATTGTTCCTCTCTGTTTGATTGCTTGGTTGATCTTTGATCCTTGCCCATCTGGTCGCAGTCTCACTATTCCAATTTTTGGGATCTTTGGCAGCGGGTTGAAAACTTAGATACTCTTCAAGTGAGACATGTTTACTGTGTATTGGCGAACTAGTATCATTTTCAAACTGTCCCTCAACAGTTGACTTCGTCTTCATCAGTTTTTTCATTTTCCCTGAGACAGGATTTGGCTCCTGATTCTCGGTGTGCTTGCAAGAGGCCCTAGAAGTTACTTTACTAAAGCTACATGAAGAAACGTTTCTCTTTTTTGATTTTTTTGAGATAGACTGTAAATCAGGAAACTTTCTATATGAAGAGTTTTGCAGATGGGCTTCATTCTGTGTCACATCGCTTAACAAGCCATCAAGTGCATTCTCTGGTTGGTGAGCATCATTGAAATGGCAGCCAGGAAGGGGCACATAGGCTAAGGCCTCCATAGCTTCAGCAGCTATTTGAGTGTCTAAACCAATATCAGAGATGTCTTCTGTATGTGCCACACTGGAATTAGCATTAACATTCTCTCTTGTTGCACTTGACTGGACATCCAACTCCTTGATGGAGTTATTATTTTCAGTTACCATTCCTGGTCCTTGGACTAACTTCTCATCACATCTATTACCTATACTACAGTTTCCTTGGTTCTGAAGATGGCCACCTTTTTTCTGGCTTCTTCTCACATATGTCTGTCTGTGGCTTCCAAAATTTGAAGATGCTTCAATATTTTTACAAAAGATACCAGCTCCTTTAGCGTTTTGATCACTTTCAAACCATTTGAAGGGTTCTTTTTCTTCATTTTGAGTTCGAGCTTTAATTTTCTTAGCCAGACTTAGTGGTCCTCTTGCACTAGGGACATGAGGTGATTTCTGTCTAGTAGCCTTTCTATAATGAATTCCTTGAAACAAGTCCACATTGTTAGATGACAAGTACCGGTCCACAAAGCCAAGTGCAGCTTGGGTTAAATCCCCAGACTCTGGCGAGCGTATGTGATTTAACCTTGCAGTCTCAGCATCAATTGAAGCTCCTTTGTCCCCTTCAAGCATATGATGTTCTTTAAAAGTCAATAATTCATGAAGTGCTCTACAAACAATTACTTCAGTATACTACTTATTTATATGGTAAGTCAAACAAGAATAACTTATAGAGATACAATACTTAAAATTATACAAGCATTATTAAAATGACAGAAATTTGGCACTCAATCTTAAGATGTAGATAACAAAAACATACCAGTTGCAGATTTCCGAAAAGTGGAGGCATTTGAGTCTGCCGCTTTTTCCTCTGCTTGCTCACAAGGTGGCTTGGGTTGGCTCTTCTTGTGAAAGCCCATCGAAGGATTTTTTACTGTTGGACTAGTTTCATTGTCATGTGATCCTTTGGCAACAGTTACTGCCTCACTATTATGCATTTCTTCATCCTCACTATCAAGCACAACTTCTTGTTCATACTCACATATTGGAGTACTTATCATGTTCTCTACAGGGTCTGAATCCTCCACAATCTCAGTATTGAGGTTTAGATATTCCACCTGGGATTCAATGAAAGGACTATGGAGCACTAAGGTGTCCTGATCCTCGAAGAGCTCAGTTTCCCGAAATTCCCGGTACTCATCTTTGTTTGCATCTTTGACTTTAGCTCCTAATTGTAGCCAAACAACATTGTTATCAGGCGAAGCTTCTATCCATATTCCATACCCAGAACCAGAAGTGATAACTTTCATAATTGCTTCTTACATACACATATTTCCTAGAAAAAAACCTTTCACAAATCTCAACTCAACCTATTGCATACTCATAAGCTCCAACTGTGGGTGTTCTCACTGTTCTGGAATAGAGTCTGTTGATCCGATTATGAACCCAAAACATTAAACTACATTTTAGCTTTTGATTAACTTATGAGTGAGGTCGGTGGGCTTTATTTTCACCACAATCAGGCGTAGTCCGTACACAGCACGCATAATTTCAAAGAAAAAAAGAACAAATAGAGCACAAGAAACGTAGTTTCTCGATAATTTCAAAACTCGCAGAAAATTCAGAACGATCAAAGAACAATCCATTTGTTGTCCTCCAATTTTTATTTTTATTTTTTTGCATTTTTCGAAAGAAAAGATCAAAGTAAAAGATAAACAATTAAAAGTGAAAAACGAAGCACTAAAAGGATTGAAAAATTACCAGGTGGCGATGAAGGTTGAGAGTGAGACGGAGAACAAAAGGCGTAGGCCTCAGTCATTGGAATGTGAACTTTGTGTTTTGTTAATGCTATTTGAATATTTGTCAAAGCCAAAAGGCAAAGCATAAATTAAAGTAAAACCCTAACACACAACAGAAGAAGAGAAAATGGTGAAGTTCTGAAAACATGGCAACTGGTTTATGAAAAAAGCCCGTGAAAATTTGGAGGGGGAATGAAAGTGAAAACACGCCGGAAAATTTTGGAGGGAAATAATTTCTCTTTAAAATTAGAAAATATTTTTGCGAAACCTTTCATACAATTGGGCATTTGGTCTAGTGGTATGATTCTCGCTTAGGGTGCGAGAGGTCCCGAGTTCAATTCTCGGAATGCCCCATTCGTTTTAATATCTATTGCACGTGTCACTTTGGGCCGGGCCATTCCTGTCTTTTGCATGTTTTTGGCTGGCTTCTGTTTTTCCTCATGCATTTCTACAATTTATCTACTTTCGTTTTGTTATGTGACAGGCCTTTTAATGTTGAGAAAGGGGAACAAAAGAAATCAAGATAGTGATGGAATACATAAGGTCAAGTATACTGTTGATGCCCTATGAACTTTTAATTTATTAGCCAATACAGAGGAACCATTTCTTAGTCATGGAAATAAGGGCAATATTGGGAGCATAGAGGCAGCTCGAGGATGCCAAAGCCCAATTCACATTAAAGGGAACCAAGATTCTGTGACATCTCTCCAAAGCAGAGCTGGTAACTTGGACTTGGGAGTTGGAGGAACCCTGCTTCTCCTTCTTTTAATAATTGTTTTTGGGTAGATTTTCTATGGGCTGTTTATTTAGTAACTCAAACTTGTTGGGGTTTTATTGTTTGATCATCCCTTCCCTATCAAAATAATGACTATCTTTCGTGTGTTTATAAATTATTAAAATAATTTAATTATCATAATAATTATTTAAAAATTTTAAATATATCATTATATGATTGAATAATAATATATTTTTTTTACAATAAATAAAAATTAAATTCGTTTTGTTATTAGCAAGTGAAATTGTCTATTGTTATTCTTGGGTGACACATAGTTTGGAGAGATTCTTATTGGACTGAGCCAATGTTTCACATAGAAGATGTGGTCATGTTAGTCACTCACCACCACTATGTTCTCTCTCTGTTTAAACTTTGAAGTTAAACCAACCAGTTGGAAATATGCTCTGCTTTGGCGGAATATTTTTGGATTCCTTTTATGTGTATTTATTTATTTCAGGGATTACTCTAATATTTCTTTCTTTATTTCTATTTTATATTAATATTCATATTGAATTATAAATATTTATTAATTATTAATTATTAATTATATTTAATAAAATTTTAAATATATATTATAAAATTAACAATAAATAAATACTTAACAACACAATTACCTTCACTGTCAAAAAAAACAACCCACCTGCCAAACTAGTACTACATCCACGTATCTTCCATCACTCACGATCACCAACGGTAACCTCCAAGAGTGATTGAATTTGAAATAGCAATTATTCATGACCTTTTTCTCGTGAAAAACGAGTCTTGAACTTCAATCTCTTTTCCCGTTCGTGTAAAAAATTTCCACATTATTGACAGAAAAAAAGAAAAACAAAAACAAAATTAACCACATACGGACATACCTATAGATTATAGAGGTAGAAGGAAATTAAAATAAATTTCGTTGGTGGAGCATTTGACAATAATTCTACCTAAGTTGTGTCCATGATAAACATAAAATACTTGTATATATGACACTTCAATTTTTAATAAAATATTTTAATTTTTTTTTGTTTGTGTATGGTGTTTTGTGTTTATACTTTATATATCAGTGCTTGTGCTTAGATCATACCAGTATTAATTAGATATTCGGATTCATATTTCAGGGTCTTGGGAACTGATTCCGTCAACTAATGCTGTGACCTTCCAATCTTAAATGCAACGTGCTTTCTCACTGCAACTGGGAAAGGTTCATTATTCTATGAACGTCAATCATGGGGTATGCATATTACAACACATATATTCTTTAGCCACGTTGACCAAATTACCCTTGGAGCATGTTATTTGATCCTATACCAAGCTCCGAAGATAACATTCTCTCTCTCTCTCTCTCTTGTTTAGTCTACCAGCGATGCAAATCTAAAGCTCAAACTACAATAACCTCCTGTGTGTGTTTTTGTCTGCATGGTGAGCCATTTTTTGGCAGAAAATCATGTTAAGAATTGGTTTAAGGTTGGTTTCACCTTTCTGCCTTCATCTCTCTCTGTTTTAATATTATTTTTTTAACTATCTTTTTCTTATGATGATTAAAAAATTAAGTATATGATGTTCTGCTTTTACTTTTCACTTCATCTACTATTGAATCTCTTTAATCAGCTTTCTGTAATTGGAAATATTTTGGATTAAGAAAATGGCTATAGATGTTCTATACTTGTCCACTTCGTTGGGTGGAAGGATTATGTAAAGTGATAAAAATTAGGTTAATGAAATGACTGTATTTTTTTTCCTTTTTTTAACCCTTGATCCTGTCGAGTCTCCTTTCAGTTATTTGATTATTTACGAGTTATGAATATACTTCAGCTTACTGTGTTTCTGGTAATTTTCAAAAACAGTGAAAACGTTTCCTATTCAAGGGCTTTGTTTGCTGAGAGCTTCCACAGGTTGTTGTCTACTCAGCCTAGAAGGTGTGGCAAAGTTATCCTTCACATTATTGTCTTTGGTTTACATTTCCATTTTCTACTTATCCATGGGATAGCAAACCGTTATAATTCTGATCAGACAACGAAAACAGAAATCATTATGGTCGGTTACGGGAAATTTTTGCAAAAGAAGCAAAGGGGTGAATGAATGAATATTCATTATGTATCTAGGCACGATGCATGCTTGATAAGTTTCTAATTATAGCCCTTTCCCTCCAGTCCTTCCATTTTCACTGTTACGAAGCACATATATATAATTTGTAGTTTTAACATCTCTTGTATAGTAAGTAGGAATTTCAATTTGAAGGCTGTTGACGGGTACATGATGGATTATTAATTTAATAAATACATAGCAGTCTTAACAGAAGATGCCCACTTTGATAGCATACAGTCCACTAACTGTTTTGACAACTACTTGAGCTCTTTTTTCTTGCATTTGAGTTTACATACTTCCTTTAGTAGTATGATGTGCATTAGCTGCTTTACGATTTCTTCAGCTTTTTCTTCTTGCATTTGATCTACTTCCTTAGATGCATAATGCATTGCTGTGTATGTGCAAGGAGAGGACTATAGAGATGAACAATGATTAATCACATACTGACGTACAAAACTTTCATGGCATGTTGAAGACTTCACAACCTTTTTTTTTAGTTCTGATGCTGCCAAATGCCAATTATTAGACACATTATCAAATAATGCACAGTAAACAGTAAATGTTATCAAGAGGATCTTTGTTGTTTATGCCCTTAATTGGGATTTGATGCGGTGGTCCAGGAAGCTACAAGACAAGGTAGCACTGATTACTGGGGCAGCTAGCGGCATAGGAAAGGCTGCAGCAACAAAATTCATTAATAATGGAGCTAAGGTTATTATTGCTGATATCCAACAACAACTTGGCCAAGAGACTGCAAAAGAACTAGGACCTAACGCTACTTTCATAACGTGCGATGTCACTAGAGAGTCAGACATGTCCAGAGCTGTTGATTTTGCGATTTCTGAGTACAACCAGCTTGATATCATGTACAATAATGCAGGGATAGCCTGCAGAACTCCTCCAAGCATTGTTGACCTGGACCTGGCAATGTTTGACAAAGTCATGGACATAAATGTTCGTGGAGTTGTGGCAGGTATCAAGCATGCAGCACGTGTAATGATCCCACGTAGAGCTGGGTCCATTCTCTGTACTGCCAGTGTAACTGGAGTGAAGGGAGGGATGGCCCAGCACACATACTCAATATCCAAGTTCGCTGTTATAGGCATTGTTAAATCAATGGCGTCAGAGCTATGCAGGTATGGAATCCGAGTCAATTGCATATCACCTTTTGCCATCCCCACTCCTTTTGTCATGAAAGAAATGAGTCAGATATATCCACATGTTGATGCTCAGCGACTTGTAGACATTGTTCATAATGCTGGTGTTCTAGAGGGAGCAAATTGTGAACCCAGTGATATTGCTAATGCTGCACTTTATCTTGCATCTGATAATGCCAAGTATGTTAGTGGGCATAATTTGGTTGTGGATGGAGGTTTTACATCTTTTAAGAATCTGGAGTTTCCTGCACCAGATCAAGTGCAGTAGAAGTTTGTGCAATGTATATTTAGAAAAAGATAAAGACAGTGATGAAAAACACCTCCCAATTTGAAATTTTAAATTCTTGCTTAATAAGAGCGAGTCAATTTCAGTTTCTCAGTCTGGAGGCAAACGGAGAAGTCTCAGGCTCTCAGCGAAGAGTCTTTCAGTCTGATTGTAGATAAAATAACTTCTTAAAAATAAAGACAAAAAAGAGGTGGTGATGGAACTATCATATGTTTTGATTACAGAACAAGAACAAAGATGATTCTCTTTATTTACAAGGAATGTGTGTGTGTGTGTGTGTGTGAGAGAGAGAGAGAGAGAGAGAGAGAACCTTTGTAATAGGATCATCCTGCTTTCTGGACAGAATCTATCCAGGCATTAATATGGCAGAGCTACCCGAGACTGCATGTGCTAGAGCTTTTGCTCTCTATGTTGAACAAAAAAAATGAGATTGACGTATATCATTACCATAACATAGTTCCAGACTTCCAGTTGAAAACGACAACCCGAGCCCCCCTGCTTTTAGCACCAAAGGCAAGTGGCCTTCCTTCCCGCACCTCATGCTCCAACCAGCACAAATACTTCTCCTGTTGGAGAGGCATGTGATGCATCCCTATTTGCAACTTGTCTCCCTGTTCAGCCCAAACAAATGTTAATTTTTCATTGTTAATGACACTGACTTCCAGCTTCGTGTGGTTCTGGTTTGAGCAATATCATCGAACTAGTGGTCATGAACCACGTGTGATTTGGATTGAACCCGAAAAGATTATCCACTAACAGAATAAACATTTGAAAATCTGTTCTAGACCGTATCAAGAAAACTCTAGTCATTTCAGGTGCTTCAAAACCTTTTCAAAGATACAAGAATAAGATCATCCATCGTGTTTAATTTTAGTATACAGAAAGATGCTTATAGTCAACTTTGAAAAGATGAGAGAAAGCTTTGATTCTCAGGGTACCTCTTATTGCATCCTCTATTGCTGGGATAGATGCCTCACAATCAGTATTATAACCAATCAGCTTTCCATCAGTAGCCCTCTTTATTATAGTATTTACAGCTTCGATGGACCACTTGACAAAGGGAACCACATTTTAGAAGATGCTTAAACAAACAAAACTTAGATCCCTGGAATTTGTCTAATGATTGAAACTAAAGAACAACTACTGTACAAATCGAGGTCATTTTGATTTATTCCACATAAACTTAATCGACTTGAGCTTGTATCCTGTTACTTAAAAAAGACAAGAACTTTGTATGAGCACCTAAATGATGGTTTTAAATTTTGAAACTCATTCTCATGTCTTTGGTCTTTTTGTTCCTATTTCCTAAGGTCATCTACGGAGATTGACACACCTACTGCTACTGATGACAATTTACAAACCTTCGACAGTGGATGGACTTGATCACAGCAGTATAAACAAGTTGGTTTTATAAGAGGGCATCATATGGTACGCTACAAGAAAAATGTGTTCAAAGAAAATTTCTCTGATAAATATGGCATTGTATCAAAATTATTTCTCTGATAAATATGGCATTGTATCAAAATTAGCAAATTATTTGCACCAAAAGAAGGGAAACGTCAAAAGATAAACTAAATGGGCCAAAAGTGCATACATTAATTTCAAGTCATGGTTTTTTGTCGTGAAAATAGCTACTCAAGTCGCAAGGGTAAGTTTGCCTACAGAGCCTCTCCATACCCCATAATGGTGAGAGTTTCGTGCTATACCATAATAATTAAATTCAGTATATAATATGCACATACTGCTTGCTACATGAGATTCATTTCACTTTTCAGTAAGCGCAAAAAAGAAATAAAAATAGACACCATAGTACTCAAAGATCACAAAGGATTACAAGCACACAAGATGGGATACAGAAACGAAAAACAGAAGACCAACACTAGATGATTTCATGGGAATTCAAGTTCACGAAGAAAGAAAAAAAAAAGATTTGACTATACAAATACAATAGGTGGCACTAAAATAGAAACCCAGCAGCAGTGAAATGATCAAACCAAACCCATGTGGGGCAATGAAATTCACTTGGCTTCTCATAGTCTTAGGTGAGAATTCAAGATGACTGGCAGACCTGTTCTATCCGTTGGGCAATGAGGTTAACAGCTGCATTTGCGGAGGAGAATGCCCCATGAAAGCTTTCTTGATAAGAAATAGACTCCAATTCCCGGGCCATGTTCAACAAAATTTCACCCAGGTCTGTTTGCTTATGTAGCAAAGAATTGTAGTATGACTGGGCAGCAACTCTGCTTATCTCCACATTAGTATCCTCTGGGCAGTATTCATCATCCAACCATTTATGTAGACTGAACCTAAGCCATTCTGATTCCTGCAGAGCCATGGTTGGGACTAACCAATGGTCAGGAACCCGAAGGTCTTCAACTTGGTCTGGTTGGTCATTGGATTGTGGGAACGGATCAGAATGAGATCTGACAAGTGTGGGCGAATGGGTAGTATGACGAAGAATTGGACAAAAAGAAGCAGAAGGACGGTCTTGGTGGTGAATTATGGTAACGAAGGAGGGAACGAAGATACAAGTAATGCTGGGATACGGAATGATGGGCTGACCCAAATTCAATTTCTGGGTTGTTGTCGTCGTCATCATATTCATGGACATGGTCGTTCGTCTCGTTTTCCCTACATAAACTCACCGCATAGAGCACGGGGACAGACGGGGCAACAGCTACCAATATTATGTATGGACCAATCAGAACCTAAGTTTTTGGATGAGGCCTGCACCACCAGAAGCCAGTAGCACTGTAGCAGTGCAATTATTTTGAATTTATGGGACTCTCATGAAAATTACTAATGAAGCATTTGGTGACACTACGAAGAATCTGAGTATTAGATATATAAAAGTTGAAGAATGCTATATAATTTAAAATTCTCTATAATAATATGAAAAGTGACCTGCATCTGGTATTTTGGTATTAAATTCATAGTATATCCTAAAATATATGCTTCAATTTTCAATTGATATTCATTTCTCTGGAAATTCTTGCATATACTAAACAAAGACATGGAACTTGGAAAACTACCGTTACTAATCGCTAACATGCAATCTGAATAATCTTATACAATCATGAGTACTATCCACAAGCATCAGTAAAAATAATTTCTTCAAAACTACACCACACGATGGTTTTCGGTTTTTCACCTTATAATTTTTTACTTTAATTGCTATACGAACAAAGCCAGCATAGACACAAACTTGTCAATTATGATATTGCAAACTCTCAGTTTGTCTGAAAACGAAAGAAATGTAAAACAGCTTGGAACTAGAAACGATACAAGACTGCATTAATGCCATAGCCATGGGTTGCATAGAGAGAAGTCGAACAGATATAGCTGCATTAGTCCTGCAAGCCGTGTATATATACTCTATGTACGCAAGGATGGGGGAACGAGAGGCGCAAGACAATGACTAAAGGCTTGTTGGATCTGCTGAGGAGCTTGGATTGAGATTGTTAATACCATCCTTTGGACATATGATCATCTTTTGCACCATGGACTGGAAATCCCTGCATAGTTTAATAATCAAGGCACTTATCAAATATTTTTCAAAAATTGCTTAAATAACTAAAAAGAAAAAGAATCCTACCAGAGTTTGTTCTTCGTAAAAAAAGATTGAAAATACTTTAGATTTCGAAAAATACCATATGCGTATTACTAAAATGTTGCAATGAAGGTAAATTTTCAAGGACATTTATGTTTAAAAAGAAAAGAAAAGAAGAGAAAAAAAGCAATTGCTTTTTGACTTGCTCTCATGTACATAGAGAAAGCAAGTTTTAAGAAGCAACTGCTGAGTTTACAAAATATCAAAATTGTTATTTATAATATGTAGAAACACCTGCAGAGAGGTAATACCAAAGTTAGCTCCTACACAATCTTGTTTTTATATAATATTACTGTCGATTTCACTACTTAACTGCCATGGGTAACCCCCTAACAGCATCATATCCCCATCATCATCTGTGCAGGTCACATGCCATCCACTGCTTCCACTAATTAAGCTTCCTCTGAAATCAAACATCCAGTCGAGTTCAGAAATGAGTTCATCATATCCAGGAAAACGTGTGAGGTCAATTGCTCTTCCAAGGGCAGTTCCTTGCTTAAGTACCTGAAATAGATAGTTGCCTTGGCTCATATTTCAGAATGTCTAAAAATTGTTTCAGCTACCTGGTATCCTATTACTCTCACAATCGTATCACGAGGGTTCGATTCCTCACCTATATACCAAGATGCTTTGACAGTCAAGCAAGAAGGACCTAACATGCCTACTCAATACCCTTTTCTATAGGAGTCCAACTGGCCCTTTCCAAGGGATTTGGATCCTCTCGTGTGAGTTTTTCACATGACCGGGTCATGTGAAGAGAGAGATAGACACATACCATGCACAGGGCTGCACACATTTTTGTCCCGCGTGCCAGGGTTTTTGTGTCTATCTCTCTCCACATGGCCCTCTCAAGTGAAAAACTCACATGAGTATCCAAATCCTTTCCCAAACGCCCAAAAAAATAAAGGGTTGAGTGGTTGACCACCTAATTTATTGCCTTATTACGCTAATCTCCTAATATACCCCTATCCTACTAACATTAGAGTTAGAAAGCACAGAAACCATACATATTACAAAACAATGAGAAACATTCTAGAAAATAGAATAAAAGCAAATCAATCCATGGTTAAATCATAAATGCTAGGTACCTTTGTGCAACTCCTACTATTAACGGAGCAAGACTTCTTGCATTTTTTCTCGGAGGTAACACCTGAAATACTCTTACATGGTTTTGTAGCTGGGATAGTTGCAGAAATGCTTGACTGAGAAATTGGAGGAATAGAAAGGAGACTTGAAATCTTGCTAAAAACAGCAAATTGTGGTGAAGGGAGCTCCGGTTGGCTATCAATTAAGCTAACCCCAAAAAGCTTGTATCTACTACAACCGCCAGGTTGGCCAAAATGAACATCATTTTCGTCTTTAGATTCAGAAGCAGGCCATCCCTGGGATTCAGAACCAGTGGAGTTCACATTTGAACTTAAAATATCTCTGGTGATTGGGACACTATTACACACTCCATAGGTGATAAAGATAGGGGGCTGAGAGAGGCTTGAAGTTGATAAGTCTTCATCTGGAAATGACATTGAGCTGCCAAGAGATTGGTGAAGAGGGTCTTGCATAAGAAAGGGCAGCTGATTCTCCATACCAAACTGTGAGTCACAGACCTTTGATGGGAGGAGTACATCAGTTAATAATGGTGGTTTTTGCGGAGAACCTACATCATTGTAATCTTGACCTTGTAAGTCACTGTCCACTCTCTGAGATGCAAGCCTGACTGAATTCTGAACTACGTCTGATAACAAGAGAATTCAACTAGTCACATGCTCATAGGAAAGATCACATATTTATCATAAACATGAAAAGTTATAACATAACATCTTGTAGCTTCCTTGAATCAAGAGAATTTCACAGGTAACTCAGATTTGAGAAATGAATGGATAGGAACTGACCATCCTTGACAAAGCTACTTAATCCAGCCAATGGTGGGTCAAGTACACGTGCCTTCTTTGGTAGGGGGAGAATAGGAATGTGTTTCTTCTTGGCAGATTCCAAGGGCTCAATCCACCAAGGACAAACCCTTTCAGGATGCATATGCCTATCTAGTATGGCATCCCATTGCACCTAAGAGTATATATAAATTAAACTGAATCAAAGTTAAATAATGCATAAAGGTATTATAACTTCAAGGAACTAAATTTAAAGAATTGGAAAGAATCTGATTACCTTGAGACATCTCCATTCTGAACCAGGCCACTTAATGGTATCAATATCTTCAATACCAATTATCGTACCTGCATATCTGGTAAGGCAACAGACCTAGTTACACAGTTTCCTTGTAGGTACTGTATCATAAACAGCATTTGTACTTCGTGTTTTGGAGGGATAGGGGAATTTCAAAATAAACCATTGATGATTCATCCAAATTGTGGCATCATCACCTTCTAGTAGATTCTTCAACTTCAAACAGCATTTGTACTCTCATTCCAATTGAATAGTCTATTGCAGTTGACTTCATGTAGTGATGCAGAGGAATAATAAATTCAGAGGGATTCGTCCTGCAAAAGATGTGTGTAACAGCTCCTTCTACAAAATCATGAAAAGTATGGCGAAAGGGCATGTATACACATGCAATGCGAGAAACGTAGATATTTTCCGTTTGAATTTTCTATATGATGAATCATGAACAACTCACCAAGGGCGGTAGTAGACAATGAACATGGATCCTGTGGCAACAGCATGGGTAGCACTAGCCAATATTCCAAGTTGCATGCTATGACCCGATATCAGAGCTGTAGATTGGGATACATTGTTGTGTTGTTTCATTGCTCGACGAATCCCAATACGAAGTTCTCCATTTTCCCCACTGCAATGACAGAAGTACTGTCCATCTTACTGACACTTTCATTATCATTGTCATGATTCACTTAACATTCCCAATCATTTAGAATCTTACAATGCTCCTCACATAACATTTGTATTTAACTAACCATCAAAACCCTAAGCCAGTGAGATTATCTCTGATTCCTTTAAAATCCATAATCTTCCTTGAGGAAGTTGAAACCAACGCTGACAATTATTGATTTCTTTTCATTGCAAAAACAAGTTCATTATTCAAATGGGATAATTTTGGATAGCAATTTAAATATACTCCCTGATATTGACTAATATTAAAACACTTAAAACTTCAGAAACATATATATAGGCCACTGTTGTGATTAGTACAGGTAATTTGCAGGAGGGTCATAAGTTAAAACCTCCAAGCCATCATTGAACCATAAAAAAAATAGAACATATCAGATAATAGAACATATAAATTTTCAAATAATAATTCCATATCAGATAATCTTTCAATTCTCTAATCCCCCATTCTACCCAGAAGCCAAAAGTTTTTCCTTTATGAATGCGTAACTATAATATCTTTCTAATACATATTTGAATTGGATAAAACAAATAATAATAAATTTCTAAAGATGCTAAGATTATTGTATACAAAATGAGTGGCATTATTCTTATGGAATTAACACCTCGTGAATACTGGATATAGGAATTGCTAATATTACAAGAAGATTAGAGGCAACCAAATAAATTCAAAAAACCAGAGTTCCTCTGGAATATCAACCAAACAGAATCGAGGGAGTGGGAGGGAGGGAGGAGACGCAGAGAAAGAGAGAACCTCAGGAAAATGCATGCATCTCCAGCAACAAGCTTTTTTGAATTCACAAATGTGCTCCATCCGCTGGTAAGCAAGTGTCGTTTTGGCTGACCTGCATTTCATTTTAGAAAATATCCAACTCAGAAATTAACTAATGAATCTAAAAGAGCATGTCTTGCAAGAAAAATATGTCGAAACGTTCTCCCACTTAAATGTCATAAAATTTCATCCCCGATAGATTTTCAGTCACTTGAACAACATGCAAGAAACTCAACTACTATCTAACCCTATTAATGCACATTGAAAGAATTTCTGCAAGTTAGAAATCAACAGAATTGTTGACACCCCTTTAAAGATTAGGGTTGTAGAGGTTTTAAGTTTCAACAATCTAATTGCTCTGAAGTGCTAATCAGGCCATATAACAATGAAAGCTTTCACGTCTTGTTTAATCTCTGCTATAAATTTAGAAAGAGAAAAAAATGGAAGGGGTCTATCATTTAATTTGTATAATTGAAGTATGAGGTAAAAATAAACTTTTAAACACAGGGTTTATGTGCAAAAAGGGTCAAAGTTGAAAGGCTACTTACAGAAGCGATGGCAGATACGGTGGAGAAAGTAAGGCATCATTGTATATAGCCCATTTATGTGAAACCATAATGATTTTGTTACCAAATAAGAGAACAGAGCTTGTTGTATCACTTGCTTGACAAGTTGGTTATTGTAATATTGATGGCTAGGAGCTAAGGACCCCAATATAATTCCAAAATAGTTTCTAAATGCAATGTCATGGACTGATTAAAATCAAAAGGATCCTAGATTTATTCAATTGAGCACTAACAGTGATAGACATTGTTGCAATTGGGTCAGGAATGCCTGTTCTTTTTTTTTTTGGTAATAAATAGCTCAGGAATGTTTGACATAAAATAACTAAAACTTACCACGATATATATGCCGAAAATGCCACTCAAACCCATGCAAGTCCTTTGCAACCAGCTCTTGTGTTGGTGGTTGATGAGACATATCCTGCAATATCAAAGACATGAAAAAAGCTGAATTATTTCCAAAAACAAAGGATAAAGGCTTGACGAAAATTTAAACAGAAAAGTGCAGAGCAAGAATATTGGCATGATGCGTAGTAGAATGACAAAATAAAACCAATAATAATCATATCATTGCTTTCTTTAATCCATGCCACTTGTTAACAGCATAGATTCATTTCTTGGTGAAATTGAAAAAATACAATAACAGATTCAAAAGCCACAAACAATAACAACAAAAATCACCCAAATTCAACCACTTTGCAAATAAATAGACAAGGCGTAATCCTTTCTCAGACACACTGCATTCTGTAAATTAGATAGGTTGTTTAAATTGGTATAATTCAGGATAAGGATTCCAACCAGAGGACGGAAGCATTCATCAGCATGTCGCTTCGGAATAGAGAATCCACCATGTGTACTTGTGTCTGATGGAGTGAGTATCTTACTAAAGGAGTAGGCAGCAGTTCTACTGGGTCTCTGACAAGTGTCTTTGTCCTCTGAACTAAGTTCATCTTGCTGCAAAGATCCAGAGCAATAACCAATTCTATTAATGCATTATCCATGTGTGTACAAGGTTAAGTGACATTACATTCTTCACGATCAAACTCTATAGTATATTAATTTAATCTCATCAAATGGCCTACCTGCCAAGTGCCAACAATATATATATATATATATATATATATATATTGAAGAAGGAAAAAAACGACAATAATTACACTTGAAACAAATATGCAGAGGTAACCAACAATTGTGGGGCCCGCCCCACACACACTATAAATTAAGTAGAAAAAAGGGAAGAAGAAGGTAGATACTAGAAGAGAAAGTAGCCAACCTTGGGCTCCGGAAGTAAAGTAACTTGAGCAAAAACCTCGTCTGTGTAAGCTTCAGCCTGCAAAACCATTGAGTTCATTATTTCCAATATGTATTGGACATTTTAAGTAAATAACAACATGAACCTGTGTAGAAAGATGACACTACCTTTAACTGAACACACATAACCCTGCAGAGGATCTTAGAAGGTAAATCATAGACAGGAATTTCCATGTGACCATCTTGCTGAGTAAATGCAGCAACCTATTCCAGATTTCAATCAATAAGAGACAATGGAAGATCACTTTTAAGTTAATTTAACGGTTAACTTGTATATAGAGATTTACATAAAACCATGTCAAGTAAACATAAGAATTTGAGAGAGGCTGTTATAAAAATTGTGTAGAGACTGCGGATATTAAGTCCATGGAAACATCTTCCTATTATTTGATTATTTGATGAATGAGAAATATCATCAATGACTGAATAAAAAATAATATATATATATATATATATCATCAATGAAGGTTTTGATTCCATATAATACTGAATGCCTTCTAGAAATATCCTGGAGTAAGAATGTCACTTTACGCATAAGAATCCAGAAATATCATTAATGCGGTGGACGGAAGTTTGAAATAAAAATATTAAATAAGCCTTCGGATTACCAATTGGACAAATACGCTTATATCGTAAAATAAATAAATGAGCCCTCTTCTCTTGATCTTTTTAATGAATGACAAATGACAACTTTAATTTCTCCGGGACTTGACAACAGAATTTAAGGAAACACTGAAATAGAGTTCAAGAGAGATTGGACAAGAGGTGCAATAGGAGAAAGGGTCATAGAAAAATGGCAAAGGAGATGAAACCTGCTCCAAGTGACCTTGAGGGAAGTAGAAAACCTTATCCCCAGCGCGAGGAACATAAACAGATGGCCCGGCGCATGCATGCCACAGTTCAGCATACAAGTCATCTTTCACTCCTATAAGAGCATAACCAAAAAAATGAATTAACAGATGAAACAGATCTATGAACAAAAGGGATGGGAACCAATTTAGGAGATCCCAGATGAACTTCAAGGATTGATTATTTAACCCTTCAACCAGTTCAACAGAACTTTGTGAGCAAATATAAGACATTTGAACCAGGCTCATATAAATTGTCGGAAGAAAAAAAGAGAATTTGTAAACGTAAAACTTGAAAAGCATTCAAAGATAACCCATTAATCCAGAATAATATAAAGTTGACTTTCTTGTATGACAGAAACATGGACCGAATATGAGTGGAAATTAGTTTTCTTGGTAAGTCTATTACGATAGATCAGAAAATTGGCACTATTCTATTGCACCCAGTGACCCACAACACCCCAAAGAGACATAAAATTTACAGTAACCAAATTTAAACTTGCGGAGACAAATACAACGTTAAGTGATAGAGAAAGGGCAGAGTCCCAAGTCCCAACTCCGACCTTTGTTATGGTGATTAGCAGAGGATAAGCCATCATAGTTACAGGGTCCAGTTCCGCTACTACCATTTAGTGAAGAGTTGGCGCCGCCAAGCCCCTCGCTCGCCGCACCTCCTACTCCTACACCATCCATCTCCCTCCTCATGAAAAAGGAAAGGCGGAGCCAGCAGAACGAAGAAAGTAGAGAAAGACCCAGAAGAGAAGCAGCTCAATGAAAGAAAGGAAAAAAAAAAGGAAAAAGGAAGAAGAGAAAGAAATACAGAAAATGGGATTTACAAACGGGGTGTGTCCTGTGCTGTAGCACCACCAACCGCAAACAAAACGTTTTACACCATGGCATTCAAGTTTCTTTCACACTTTTTCGGACCCTTCTTCCCTCTCTCTCTCAAAAACAAGTCTTCACCTCCATTCCCACGCCAGCTTGAGGTAACGCTTCAACGTTTATTTGATTACGCGCAGGTACAGGGTAAGAGAGGAGAGAGAAAAAGAGAGAGGCTATGAGGTCTCGTGGGTTTAGGGTACCTGCCTAGTACACCTGCAAGAGCAAATAGCAATACCCTTTCCTTTTTTTTTATTTATTTTCTTGTGCCACGATGCAATGGGTCGCTTCGCAGCTTCTCACTTCTCTCTCATCCGTACCCCCCTCTCACTTCTGCTAAATCCACCAGTCACCACCACGCTTTCTCTCTCTTCAATGGTGCTGGCGATGTTTGCTAATTTTTCCCGATATGATCGAAGCGCTTTATGGCCTGCATGCTAATTGCTATGGCTTCTCATGCATCGCATACCATTCCTCTCTCTCTCACCCGCCCCTTGGTTTCATAATTCATTTTCCTTTTGTAATTTTTTAGTAATAAAAACGGGATTATAGAATATGGTCACGGCCTATGGCCTATGATAAATGGGCATGTTCTCTCAAATAAATGATAGCCGTTGATTTCAATCAATTGGATTTGGATTATATTATATTAGACCATTAGAAAGAGAAAGGTCGAAAGCAGAACCAAAAGCGAAGTAGTGTGTGTGTTAACGAAAAGTAGAGTAGAGGGAACGTGATGGGCATGCGGGTACTTTGCATGCAGAGCAAGCGTCAGTGATTGCAGAAAGCGGGTACGGCGCTGCTCGCTCACCCATTCACACGGTCAGGTTATTATAGCACCAGCAGTGATTAAATTCAGACACCCTTTTTTATGAAAAATATATATATTTCTAACAAACAAATATTTTATTTTATTTTATTTATGAATAATACATAAGTTTTCAGGCTTTTGACCGTATTGTAATTGTTTTTAAAAATTATTACTAAAATATTGTTTTTTATTTATTTTTAGTATAAAAATATTTTTATTTTAAAATTTATTTTTAATATATTATTTTTTTTGTCACATAAAAAAAATTCACATGTTACTTAAGAGGTGACAACAGGTTGGGTGCCTCTCACGTACATATACCAACACACTTGGCACATTTCATATAAGATATGTCAAATACATTAGCACATCTATATAAGATATGTCAAATGTGTTGGTGTTTCTTATTAGGATACGCCAACATCTTGACGTACTACATGAGAGGCGTCAAGGCACTTTATGTATCATACATAAAATGCATTAAACGTGTTGGCGCATTCACATGGAGAAAAAAAAAATTGTGCCACATGTCAAAACAATATATTAAAAATAAATTTTAAAATAATAATATTTCGATAATAATTTTAAAAACAATTGTAGTATAGTAAAAATATTTTAAGTTTTCAAACTACAAAATTTGAGTTTTAAATATAGCTTTAAAATTTTATAGTATTTTATTATAAAAATAAGTGTATAAATAACATTATTGCATTACTATGATCCTGAGGAGTTCATACTTCATACTATGTTATGTACCCAATGTTTAACAAAGAAGAATTATGCATCTACTCCATTTTTTTTCCTAATCAAAAAATTGTGTAGATTTCAATCAAGAAAAAAATCTATCATTTTAATAAATCTTTGAACTTCTCATATAATAAAAAGAAAAGAAAAGAGTATGCATCAAGCTTGAAATTCGGGTGTGTTTGGTGGGACAAATTCTCATTTGTAAGATATAAATATTCTTTTAAGATATTTGTTCTTGTTTGAGTTAAATTTCAATAGAAATAAGTAAACAAAAATTTCATTCCAAATTATGTTTAGGCAAAGTAATATTTTGTTATTTTTACGGTAAAAGAAAACTTATTTGTGTGTACTAATAGAAAAATTATTGTAATTTGATATTATATCATTCTTTTAATAATATTTAAATAAATATAACCTAATAGTTTTAAAATTTATTATTATAGGTATACTTAAAATAATTTTATTTTATAATACCTTAAATAAACTTAAATTTTTAATAAATTAATTTATTTACAATCATTCTTTTTAACATTAATTTATTAACAATCTAACTTAAAATAACTTATATTTTTTTTATAATTACACATCTAAAAATAATTTTTATCAATATTATCTAAATAATATTTATTTAATAAAATAAATTTTTTTAAATATAAATCATTTTAATCTAATTCATTTAAAATTTTAATTAAAAATAAATTTATAAAATTAAATTTATTTAAAATTAAGTTTATAAAATCTAACCCAACCTTTATATCCAAATTTGAAAATTGAGCAACCAAATTAAAGATTTTGGCTAGGGGACTGGACTACCGTCAGAAAATGCAGATGCAGTGTAATGACCATATTATTATTTACACATATATGTTAGTCTTTGGCGGAAAGCAATTTACATGGTGGACAATAAATGTTACCTACTGATCGATTCAGATATAAATGATAAGTCGCGGATGGGGATAGAAAAATTAATAAAACAAAACTCCTATTTTAAAAGCAAAAGTATATTTTTCTTTACTTAACTTTATGTTAGTTCTTACTTCCAAAAAAAAAAAACTTTACGTTAGTTCTTATTTTTTTTATTATTATATTATATTATATTTTTATCTCATATTTTTTTTAATTTATTAAATTCCTTTTAACTTTTGTCAACAAAAATAATAGAATTTATTAATATGACATGTTATATGAACAACACAAATACACAATTGACATATTTAGTTATGATTTTTTTTAATTAATAGTTTTGATAAATTTGATAAGTTTGAAAATATTTAAGACAAAAAATAATATAATTTTAGAATGAAAATAAAATCTAAAGTAAAGTTAACAGATAATAAGTGAAATTTTTCTTATAATAATTTTTATGCATTATTTTTTAAAAACTTTTATACTTATTTATTAAATGAAATTATGTTTTTCATATAGTTTGATTGGAAACCGCATTAAATCATGAAAATATTTCTACGTTGTTGACCTGTAGAAAGCATAGGAGAAAAAAATAATTATATAATTAAAATTCAATTAAATTTATTTTAGTTATTGTTTTATAAAATACAATTAAAAATTTATTTATAGTTTTTTGTGTATATCAATATTCAGGGTTTATTTTCATATTTTTTATGTGAGATTAATTTTTGATTAAAATGATTGTGGTTATTAACCCTTCTTACAATAACGTTTTTTAAGATTTAATTAGTTATCCTCATCCCAATGTTGCAAGTTGCTTATTATTCTCACCAATCACTTATGGTTAGTCAAGCTTAAGTCAAGTTTTTATTGAGTTGAGCACGTTGAACTTATCAAATTATTCAATTCAATTGTAATCCTCATATGGAACATAAAATTTAGTATAAAGTCTTGAGATATTTCTTAATCCTCAAAAAAACATCAAAAGTCACATATATTTATACAATATTATATTTACCTTTAAATATGTACATAATTATTACAATTGAGTTGTTCTCTCAACTTTTTATCTACTCATCTTTTTCTTTTTTCTTATCCATAGGAAGGGCTGGTTTGGGCCATTTTTTTGGCTTAAAATCACCCCTCTACATTTTTTTTCCTCTTCTTATTTAAATAAGTGGTGCTGTTAACCATTTATCGTATTATGCTATTAACCTAGGTGCTGTGAGTTTGTTCGCATATTCATTCTTTTCCGTTTTTAGTAATATTGAATTTGTGTTATTTTCGATGTATTTTACCAATTTAAATGAATGAATATCTTTTTTAATAAAAAAAAAATGTACATAATTATTACGCTATATATAATTATAAAATTATATGAAATCTAACCTGTTTGTTTGTTGTATTTTTTGTTTCAAAACTTTTCACTCATATTATCCTAGTATATGAATAAGTATTTACTATATATACACGAAAATTTTAAATCATATAATAGTGAAATGTAATGTTAAAGATTAAATAAATGATTTGTACCCAAAAAATGATTAGATAAATTATTTGTAGAGAGATTAAAAAAAGATTAATAATGATTATAGTTATTAAATTGCACCTAAATTTATATATATAGATTAAAAAGAAGTATCAATGTCTCAGTTAATAACACATTTTGGGTAAAATGACCATTTTAGAGAATTATATTCTCTAACATACTATTATTTTTTATCTTATTTACAATACAATGATGCAATTGGTCCTCTAAAATTTATTAGTATTTACTAATTAACTACTTAAATAGTAACTAACCAAATCTAACTAACTAATAATTATTACTTGTAGTTCATATCAGTACCATTAAACAAATTTAAATATGAATCTAACAGTATTTTTTTTAGTTCTTATAAGAAAAACTATAAATAGGTGCTGTTACGCTGTATTAGGTATTTTATTTCATTTTGGAATCATATTTATTTGTTTTTCAAAGTTACTCTATGATAATTATTTTCTACATTAGTATAATTATATAAAAATAATTTATTTATTTAAAAATAATATTAAAAAAAAAAAAAAAAAAAACAGAGCGAGTAACTCAGTAACCATGGATGAAAAGGACAGGACGTGGATGATAGCGGAGACTTTCTTTTATTGGAAGGAAAGCGCGAAGAAGAAACGGGAAAGCCATCAATTGATTCCTTTCCCGTCACCGTGAGCCGCCCGACCGTTTCTGATGTTTCAGGCTGAGGGTGTTCGAAAACTGACACGTGATGCTAGCCTACTTTTCACCTCTGAAAATTCAACCAATTTATACTATTATATTTAGGGGTGTTTATTATGTATTTATTCGATCAATCTAATAAATTAATTTAAATTAATTTAAAAAAATTAGTTTTAGTTGAATTATTATGTCTAATTTAATCAAAGTTGACCATATTAATTTGATTCACTAATTTTTTATTTTATAACCTGATGATCCAGTGAAATGACTAAAAAAATAATAAAATTTTAGACATTATTTTAATGTTACTTTTTATTTATTTAAAAACTTAAGATATAATTATATATCTTTAATTTTTATTTTTAAGCCAAATCATTCAATTATCTTTATTTTGTTTTAGTTGCATATTAGAATATTTCAATTATTAACTTATTCATTTGTGTTATAAAATTCTACAACTTAAAGCATTATCTGTGAAGTTATATATATATACAACCTTATTTGTAAAGAATATATATTTAATGTCATACATTTATATTACAAATGAAGTTTATAATAATTTTAAGACGTTAAATATTTCTTTCAAAACTTGGTTTTACTTTTATCTTAATACTTGTACTATACTGAAAAGCTTGTATGCTTAAAATTCATATGTAATTGTCTAATTGAGTTTGAAATATTTACAAATAGTATGTTTGTTATAAGAAAAAAAATATTAGACAACCCGATGACCCAACCCAACCCAATTTTAATCGAGTTAGTTTGGTTTGGATTGTTTGATTTTTTTAAAAAAAACTGAACCAAACCAACTTGATCGAAGTTGATTCGTTTGGACATTTTTTTTTCTTAAAACTTGAATCAACTTAACTCATGAACACACATTATTATATTTGTCATTTATTAACAAATGTTTGCATATTAAAAAATTTTAAAAAATATTATATAAAAATAAAGTGTTTAATATTTAAAATTTATTTAATTCATAATTTTTTATAAAAAAATTTCTTAAATAATCTCATCATCACCTATTAGCAGGACTCAAAATTTATTTTATTGATATATCCTTATTAGCAATGGCGTTTTCACTTTTCATTCACACGACTTTTGCTAATATATCACCATCATTTTATCGTTCCCTAGCTGGCAAGCAGCAGCATGCTTAGTTGTTGTCAAGGTCAATGACTCAATGCCATTGCTCGTTATCCAAACCTGATTCAAGGCCACCACGTACATCTTGTGACAAAATATATCAATTACATATTATTTAACACATAATATTAATATTAATTGAGTTTAATTTATTTTTTTAACAATTTTTTATACACTATTATTTAATCATATCTTATTATATCACTAACCCATTGTTTGGATTAAAAACTGAAAAGAAAAAAATGAAGAAAAAAAAAAGGGAAAACAAAATTACTTATTTTCTTTACATGTGTGGATGTTGAGGAAATAGAGAGGAAATAAAATGATACATAGAATTTGTCTCAGTGCTAGAAAGAAGAATTGTTATGGCAGCACTCCCATTCTTCCAGACCCCTTTGTCTCATTTTCCTTCAATCCCTCAGAATAAGGGCACCCCTTGTTCTATTAGGGTCCATTTCGTTGCTCTAAGCATTTCTATTTCTTCAGCCATTATGCTTGCTAAACAAGGCCATTTGGCGCTGTATATTTAAGTTTTGTCTTGATAAATAATATTATATAAATATTTATTATAGTATAATTTATTTAATAAATTTTATTATCATAAACGCTGTTTAAAATAAGTTAAATAATATTTAGATAAATACTTTGAAAATAATTTTTTATAAACCCTTTTAATAAATATTAAACATTTGAGGAATATGTTATAAATTATGTCAATCCCTTAAGGTTAATTTTATCAAAAATTATTATAAAAATAACTAATACCTAAAATATTTTTAAGTTTTACAAAATTTATTTTCATAAGTTTAAATTTTTAACTTATAAAAATAAGTCTAAAACAACTTATAAATATTTTATAAATTATTTTAATAAATTTATTTAAATAAAATAAAAATATTTAATAAATATTTATTATAATAAATAAACCCAAATAAACCTACCTAAAGGAACCTTCGTAGTGTGGTGTGTCCTTGAGCTAACGTGGATTCGAAACTAACAAAGTTCAAAAAACTGAAACCCCAACGAACCAAAAGTCATGGTTGGTACTTTCTTTCTCATAATGAATTTGAGTGGAGGTAAATTAACTTGATAAAATTATAAATAGAAGTTTTGGTTGGAGAGGGGGAGTGGAAGAGAGGCGCCGCTTCTGAGAAAGTCAATTTCTCTTGGCTGAAAAGCACCTAATTTATTTCTTCTTAATTTTTCTCAAGTCAAACGATGCATAAAAGTATTACTCCTTAAATAATTGTTATTACAATTAAAATATTTTAATTATTTTGGCAACAAATTATTTCATTATATTAAATTTCTTTTAAATATACGGTGAATCAAAATTAACTTCTTATAAATCTAAACATGCTAAATATTTCCTTATTTTTATTACTCAAATTTAAACATTGATCTAGTATTTAGAATAATTAATTAATTATTTTAAATGTGCTAAGTTTATGTGAGGAGTGTGCGTTTAAGATTTCTTGAAAAGAGATTGAGTATAAGTTAATGCAAAAACTAACTTGAAAATATACTTATCGTATAACCAAAATAAAAACTTTAAATATATAAGTTTGATTTTAATCAATTGTCACTATAACTTTTATTCTATTTTCTAATTATATATGATTATATTATTAAAAAAGTTAAATAATATATTAATATATAATTGAATAACAACATAAATAAAAAAATTACAATAACAATAATTCAAAATTAAATCTAAACAAATTTAACACAAACATATGAATACAACTGTTGTCACAACCACTCTTCGTCATTTACAATTGAAGCGATCTCCATCAATGGCGGGGCTTAAAAAGAGGACGGAGAGTTTGGTTTAATAATGTAATAAAGTAAAAATGGATAAAGACTCCCTCAAATTTTAATAGTTATAATGAACTTTTAATTTTACTAATTAGGTCCTTAAACTTAATGAATTGATACAATTAATTATTTTATTTCCTTATTTATTGATAAATCACTAATAGCATATGACAAATACATGATTATTAAAATATGTGTGAACATATGATTGATCCATATGTTCACATAATAATAATTAAATTTAAAAATTAATTTTAACATAAAATTAATTCAATAATATATACTAATAAAATATAAAAATTTATTTAAATAAGTATATGTTAAAATTAATTTTTAAATTTAATTATCATTATTTAAACTTATATATTAAACATATGTTGAATAATCGTTTGCTGGTTATATGTTGTTAATAATTTAATGGTAAGTAAGTGGATTCAATGATTAATTACATTAATCCATTAAATTCAAAAATCTAATTAATATAATTGAAAATTCATGATTTTATGATAAGAATCTACAAACGCCTCAAAGTTAAGGGTTCTCTATGTATTTTTTCTAATAATGTCAAGCAAATGTGGCTGGTATGAATTGATTTAGAAAAAAATAATAAGGTTGACTGGTTAGTCTAATATAAAAAAGCAGTTTGACTTAGATAACAAAAATTAATTATAAATTTTAATTACAAAAATGATTATAATTGATTTGAGTAAAAAGGGTGAATATATTATTAAAATATTACTAATTTCACTCTTAGTTATACTTAAATTAGTCACTTTATTAAGCCTTTGTTTTGTTTGAGAAAAATAGAGAAGAGAGAATTAGAGAAGACAGAAATAAAAGAGAAATGAAGAAGTTTTCTTATTTGGTTAGAAGAGAAAAAGTGGTAGGTCTCATAATTTTTTTATTTCTCTCCTAAAGTGAAAAGAAATAGAGAATAAATGAGTAGAGGTGAAAATTTGACTAATATACTATTTTTTTTGTTATTTTATAAATAAATAAATAAGGATAAATATGTATTTATAACAAAATATAATTTTTTTTCTTTCCTATTTCTCTCATAATTATTTTAATCTAAATAACTTAAAAATCTACTCATTTTTTACTTTATTTCTTTTTCTCTTATTTTTTTTTTACTCTATTTCTTTCTACTATATTTCTCTTATAATATAAACAAAACCTAAATGTTTATGGGAGAGTCTATCGGTAGATGTTTCACCCTCCATTCCTCCTCCTCCTCTCTCGCACCCAATGGTTGAAACAAAATAGGAACGTATCAGTTGTTGGATTTTAGTTTTAAAATTACTTATATAGGAATATCTCATTAAATAAATCTTTTGACCTGAATCTACTGTATAGTTAACAGTCATACGATGTATGGAATAATGTAAAACATAATATTCTACATAATTAATGTAATTTTAAATTATTCCAATATTAATTAAGAAAATTAATAATAATAATTAATTATGAGATATTGTTAATAATATAATATATTGTAATCATTTCGTATTTTAAAATATTTTTTCAATGAATTGAATTTTAAATTTATTGATAAAATTTGTTGGCAATAAAAAATGAGAGGCACAAAATTTGAATTTTAAAATTATTAATTTCTACAAAAAAATGATTGTAATTAGGAGAATCATTATAATAATGTTTTAAGAGTATTTTTATTTTTATTCTAAAATAAAAACATTATTATCATGGGAAAAATTTTTGAAATGTTATTTCTATAAATAAAAAGTCAAAGGCAATTCTATAATTGATTCAAAATAAATACTGATTGAAAACCAATGCTGCTATTTATTTCTTATTATATTCTTAATTTCATGTAGTGTCTTATCAAAGGGACTACTAGCTTTTGAAAAAGAGTCTTCAATATCATTGAATAATTGACATTTTTTTATAATTATTGTGAACACCTAAATTTGTTCAGGTCACTTAAAAAAGTAAAATATTAAAAAAAATCAAATTAATCACAAAAATAAAAAAAATGATGAGAAAATTTGAAAGAAAAAAAAAGAAGAAAATTTTAATTTAATTATAAAAGAATCCAAAAAAAAGAAAAAAAAGAAAAGAAAAGCCTTAATTTAACCAATTACAAAAATAAAAAAAGGAAAAAAAAAGGAAAAGAAAAAATCATTTTAGATATTTATCTTACCCATATTCCTACCTAAGCCCAAACACTACCCCGTCCAATCTACCCAGCTACCCCACACCCACACCTCATGATACACTCCAGCACACACACACTCATCAACAATTTTCTTTTAAAGCTTTAGTGGTGTAAAGGCTACGGGGAGGGGACCTCTCACAATGAGTTCATACCTTGATCATGAATGAAAGGAGGGTCAGGAATTTGAAAAAAAAAGTTTAAAAGGATCACAGAGATAACAAAGAATGGGTGAAAAATCATAGAGAAAAAAGAGGAGAGGGAAAGAAGGAAAAGTTTGAGAAAAAAGAGAAGGCATTTTCCATTGTTTGTGCTTCAAGAGATAAGCTCCCAGTTTTCTACTTTCCTTACTCTTGATATCTTTTGCTCATACTCTTAAATGTTGTGTATACATGAAGTGTTTGAAATATTTTTGGTTGTTTGAGTTTTGTTTGGTCTTATTTGAGTTTTATGTTTCTTTCGTTCTTTTTCATTTCTTTCTTTAGTAACTGTCCATTACCACCCAAAACCACCACATCAATGTCTTCCACATTTAAAGTCATTCCCCGTACACAAACAGCCACCACCAAGCCAAAAACAGAGCCATTCTCACTCCCTCTTAAAATTCCATCCAATGACACCCACTTAACAACCAAATCCACCATAAAATCCCTTACTTTGCCTCTAAAAACAGCACTAATGCCTATCCTAACATCCATTAAATCAATTCCAGAATCTGTGAAAAACTAGAAAACATAGCCATCTTCACCTTTCCCTAAAACCTCACTCAAGGACACCCGATAACTAACATATCCCAAATTTGTAAAAAATAAAAAATAAAAATAAAAAAAATAAAAAAATATTGGACGCTGGGTATCGGACAATGGGTATTTGATGAAACCCATCGGACGAAAAATGGACGCTGGGTATCGGACGAAACCCATCGGACGAAAAATGGACGCTGGGTATCAGACGATGGGTATCGGACGAAATCCATCGGACGAAAAATGGACGATGGTTATTAGACGAAACCCATCGGACGACAAATAGACTTCAATTGGACTGAGACTGCCATTGGACTGAGACTGTCATAAAGCTCGCGTTTAGTTGTCTTCAGGGGTCAAGTACCCGCTAGGTAATTTTTTATTATTATTTTATATGGGGTGAATCAGTGAGCTTAGTATCGTCTTTCACTCCCTGTAAGACAAATCAATAAGTCATTTTTCGCTAGGTGGTCCAACGCCACAAAAATACGTTAGTCGCCTTCAGGGGTCAAGTATCCACTAGGTCAATGTTTTGGGTTGAATCAGTGAGCTTAATATCACCTTTCACCCCGCTTAGTAACGAATTAATAAAGTTTTTTTAGGTGGTCCAACGCCACACTTTACGTTAGTCATCTTCAGGGGTCAAGTACCCACTAGATGTTTGCTTATGGTGGATCAGTGGGTTTAATACCACATTTCATCCCATTTAAGACGCTTCTTTTTTTTATCAAGTCATTTCTATTTTAAATCAAATCATTTTTCTCAATCGATTAGTTCAAAACTAATTTTCGTAACTAAAATTAACTAACACACAATGATTTTCAAGATAACTACGTGGCTTTGAATTTCCTATTGCACCAGGGGATACGTAGGCCCGCAAGTCAAGTCAAACTTGTAAATTTTTATAATTTAATTTAATTCTTAATTTATAAGTTCTTGTTTTAATTTGTAAATTTTTCTTTTGCTCAATTTTTCTTACGTCGCTTTAATGGGGGTAAAATAGACATCATTTAAGGACATTAAAGTTCACACAACTAGCTTAAGGTAACCGTCTTAGGACGGATGTAGCAGGGGTGCTGTGGGACTAAGTTTCCACCATTCCCTGTGCATAATCGACTCCCGAACCCTACCTGGTTTTCGTAGACCTTTTCTTTTTCTTTTATTTTAAATCCATTTTAAAAAGAGTTTTGCCAGTCATTTTCCCTACCCAATAAAAGATTGGCGGCGGCTCCGCGTATTTATTTAAATTTTTCTCCCGCCATCCCATCGCGATTATTTTTCGGTTGTGACAATTACTATAAATTTAACAATTTTTTTCCTTGTTATCTTCCTCCACAAGAGGATTTACTTTATTGTAATTGCTTCAAGAACTTGATAACATATCCTGGATTCGCATGGGTTACATTGAAGATAATCTTTAAGGCTAATTTGATTATTCATAGCCAATGTAAAGTCTCTAACATGCAACAGAGTTATTATTTCGAGCAAAAAATATTTAATAAAAAAATAAAGACAATTAATAATTAGTTACTCTAGAAACAAAATTACCTTTTGATGATACGAACTTTCCACCATTGCATTGTTGCTTTAATTTTGATAAAGTACTCTTATCATGATCCTCATTATCACTCGAGTCAAAAAGTAATTTGCGAGCAAATTTATTCCTACAATTATGAAGTGTAAAAAATGTCATAATGTAATATGGAGCTTAAAATAAATAGAATAACAATTGTAAATATAAAAATAATTCAACTTGTAAAATTCTACAAAAAGACTCTTTATCATTGATATATATAAGTAACTTGATTATCTGTACATATTAAACTAATTTGGCAATGCAAATCATAATAATGCAAAATTTGATAAAAGAAAACCCCTACAAATTACCTTTTTTTTAAAGGTTTTTTCGATTGTTTGATTGCTTTGTCACTTAGTTTTTTAATATCCTATTTAAAGGATATTATCACAAAAAAACAAAGGAGAGGTACAGGTTGCAAGAATAATAAAATTGCATATAAAAACAAAATTAGACAAAATTAACCAATTACATAAAAGTAAATTGGTACCATATACAAATACTAAACAAAGTTATTAAAAGATAAACCAAGAGAACGAGAGAAAGAGTATCATGGATGATCTTGATCGTGGTTGGACGGAATATCAAAATTAAAAAAATGAGACCAATTCAAAAAGATATAAATTATGTTGAAATAGTGGTGCATAGTGCACTACAAATTTTTCTTATTTATTTCAAATTATCATAGTTCACCATATCAATTGCAAAAAATTAGAGTTAATGATGTAGCATGTTCAATGACAATATTACTATAAATAATTAAAATCAAACAAGATTTTTCTAACCCTTTATTGTAAATTCTAAATATTTATTATCAAAATTTGTGTTTAAAGCAGAAAAAAAAAGCAAAACTTATACAAAAGTGTGAAAATAGTTATATGATTGCTTTGTAATTCCTATTTGAGAAACTTTTGAAAAATATATATTTTTCCCCATAATTTTGGACTTACAAATATTTGTGCTGAATGATCCAACTTGAATTTGAGCTCATAAATATTGAAGTAATGAAAATTAAATTCATTTCCATAAATAATATATCAATGAAGATTCAAATTTTGACTTTGATGTGATAATATAAATGAAATTAAATCAACTATAATTAAAAATTGAATTTGAATTCAAAATTATTATTCATAATTGCAATTTAAAAATTATATGAATTTATTCAATTCCTAATAATAATATTGAGAGTCATTAAGAGGGAGTTGATATGCAAAGTGGAAAGAAATTAAATACATGATAATCAAAACTCATTTATGATTGACATATGCACGAGGGTTAAAAGTTTTGGTGGAAAAAACTTGTTATATGAGTAAATGGAGCTGAATTGTACTCTATTTTATAATATTATATTGAATATAGATATAGATTATTATACTATATATATATATAAGGAAAAATACACAAATACCCCATGAACTTTATCTTGTTTTGAAATAACCACCACAGACTTTCAATTTGATATGAGAGACCCTTAAACTTTTCCAAACTTATTAATAGACCATTGCATATATAAATTAAATGAAAATCATTCATTACATGACTTGTATGTATTTATTAACAATCATGGTAATATCTAATTTGTCAATATAATTTTTTTAAAAAAATTAAAATTATTTTCCTCCTTTTAATTTAATTTCTTTCAAATTACTTGATTTTTCTATTTGTTGACATAAAAATTAAATAAAATAAAAAATAAAATTAATAAATAAAAGAAATATTTTTATGTGTATTAATTAATACATGTAAGTCACATGATGAATTTTTTTAACTTAATTAGTGAACAAAATGGTTTATTTGAAGGATTTGTAAAGTTTAAGGCCTCTCATCGAGATTTAAGAAATCATGGCCACTGTTTCAAAATGAAGTAAAGTTCGTGAAGTATTTATGCATTTTCTCATATATATATATATATATATATATATTGGTAAATTAGAGTTTAAAAAGAAATGATGTTGTCTCATTTTAATGTTAGAGCATGCTAATGCAATTTGATCCTACCGGTTGAATTAACTCTTATTGGCATTATATTTGATAATTATTATTTTTTAAATAATAATAATTTATTATACTATAGATTTATAATTTTAAAATATATTAATTATTGTTATTAGGGTTATTTTCATTCGTCGCTTAAATTTAGAAAACATTGTAATAGATCATTCTATTTATATCTATCTGACAATTTATGTTAATTATGTGAAATTAATAATTTTTATAATAATATTTTATATTTTATACTTAAAAATTAGAAAATGTTTAAATAATATATTAAAATATTTTTTTTTATATATGAATTACGATATTGTTATGAAGAATTCAGTTGTGACTATTGTATTGGTCGCACATAATTAATTAATTATTATATGATACGTTAAAAGTGTTAAAAAAAGACAGATAGAATAGCCTATGATAAGTTTATAACATTTAATTGAGAGTTTGATTTATAGATTAAAAAATTCATGACAACTACTTGCGATTCCTTCCATGTTCATGAAGTTTGTATATATTTTTTCTTCTAAAATTCACTTAAAGTGAACTAGTAAACGAGAAAGAAAAAAATCAAAGAAGAAATTTTCATTTTAATATTTAGGTGTCTGCATTATATAAAATTTTAACATTTAATTATTCATCAACAATTATTAATTGTATACTTTATACTTTTAAATACACCTTATATTGAAGCATCCCTCCTTTTGCATATAATTGGGCCGAATTATTATTACATTTTGAGGCCTTGCGTACTTTATTTATGGTTCATTTGGATGAAAAAATTAAAATTAAAATTTAAAACTTTAATTATGTCAAAATTTATTTGATTAAGATTTAAATTTTTATGTCTAGGACAACTTAAAAATCCAGATATACAATTATAATTCTTACATGAAATGAAATTATATTGTTTGAATATTTTATCAAGATTTTATGTTAATATAAAAATATATTAAAATAAATAAATAATAAATAATTTAAATTATTTAAAAAAAGTAGAGCTTGTGTTACTAAATTACAACAGATGCAATGAATATTAAAGGATGCTGTTGGTCATGGAGATTGAAGGATGCTTACACCATTATAGTCAGAGCACGATCACAAAGACAGTAATGAGATGAAGCTGGTGGTGACTTGACCAAAGCACGTGCGACAATTGTGATTAGAAGCTAGTTGTTGAAGAGTTTTTAGCTTTTGTCTTTCTAAGTTTTAATATTCTAAAAAATAAAAAAAATTAAAAGTAATATAAACTATTTTTTTTCCATTTTGATAGAATTAGACTAAGAATTGGAATCTCAATTTTGATGTACATATCAAATAAGATAATTAAAATTAACTGTCTAATTTCAATTTCAATACACAATTTCATCTCTCAATAAAAATTTAAAAAATGTTTATTTTTCTACTACTAATAAGAGGGTAGAGTGAAACTTTTCATATAGTAAAATAATTAAGATAAGTCAATGATATTAGATCAGCTGGTAAGAATATAAGCACTTTGTTTGAAAGACTTATGTTCAATTTACACCGTCAACAATTTTTCAATTTTTCTTGGAGCCTCTATATGCCATATCATTTGAATCAGGTACACTACTCTCCCATAAATTATATTTTTAAAAAATTCAGTATGATTTATTAAAATTTAAAGTCAATATATATATTAGGTTTTGAAATAAAAATGATACAATATAATTGTTTCATACATATTATTAGGAATTTAAATATAAATGAGATGTGAGTAATGAGTCCCACATCGGTAAATTCATTAAAGAGATCTCCATGGCATTACAGGCTCAAATATTTCAATGTTTTATTTGCAAGTTGGAAATTATATATTGTTTATAACAATTTTTTTAATTGAAGTATCTTTATATATAAAATTTAAAAATACAAAATGTAAAAGTAATTGATTAAGAAGCATCGGAATTATGTCATATAGTTATATTTTTGTTTAATTTAAATTAAATTAATGAAGACAATAAATAATAATAATAAATTATCTTTTAATGTCATTTGATAAAATATATTCTAATTTAGTGTCATATTTATCTATTAAAATCATTATTCAAATATTATTTTATATTAAAATAGATATAATATAGTAAAATTTTAAAAAATTTATTAAAAATTAAAAATTAAAATATTAACAAAATAACTATTATCTATATTTTTATTATAATTATTATATCATGATTTTTTTAAAAGGCTATCTAATAAAACATACATTAATCACTCAAGTAAAATTGGTGTAAATTTTAAGTTCTTAACAAAATAAAATTTTAATATTTTTAACATGAATGACACACTGAAGTAAATGACATTCACTTATCAAAAGATGTTATATCCTCCTAAAATATCAATATAATAATTCACTTAATTACTTAAAAAAGAAAGAAAAAATAAAAAAGGTATGTACATTTAATATTTTTTAAAGTTTCAAAATTTATCCTTTACTATTTTTTCTTTTTTAGATAATTTAAAAGTTATTAAGATAATATTTTAGTACTTGGGAGTATTTAGCGTTAGCAAAGAGTACACTGAAATTGGTAAAAAACACAAGGAGGCGCCAAAAAGCAGTCCAGTATATATATATTACACTTACAGGTAGAGCAGTTGTAGTATTAGGTGTTGAGGATCGACGAAACAGTGATACTGTAGTACTAGGAACTAGGAACTAGGAACGCAGAAGCAGAGGAAGAAAGGCAAAGCAAGGCAAGGCATTCTCTTCTAAAAATGGCGGTGGCAGTGGCAGTATCAGTATCATTGAGCTCCGGTTGCTTATTCCCTACCGTTCAATTCGGCTGCTCCATTTCCTCTCACAGACCCTTCACTTCCACACCCTCTAAATCTAATCACAACGCCAGTGCTTCACCTAAATCCGATGGACAAGTGAGCCCTTTCCCCTGTTTCTCACTACGTCCTCTCTCGCTCTTCTTGCTTATTTTTATTGTTGCATTTATACTCCAAAAATCCTTTTTTTTTCCCTCTAGCTTTTGATATTCGCTGAAATAGCATGAATGCAATTCTCATGAGATTCTTTTCTTGACTTTTTTGTTTTGTTTTTGGCATTCAAAGGTGACGAAGTACAGTTTTAACGGTTACAAGCATGCATGGAAATTCCAGAAGAAGTATTCAGCGCAATCAAATGATGAAAGGCCTTCTCTATATGCTGATGGTGGAGAGGATGTGGTGGGACCCCAACCAACTGCTTGTAAATCCTTTGGCATTCCTAGGAAAGATAAGGAGTTTCTGTACGACTTCAAGGAGCAGCAGGTATACTGGCTTCTTATTCTTTTTCTTTTTTTGGTGTGTGTGGGAGTTGTAGAGGCTAGTTGCTGTACTACAGAAATTTTCAGAATTTAGAACTTGGTAGGCCATGGATGCTTGCCCCTGTTCGGAAAAGTAGAAACTATAGACTTCTTGGATGCTGAAATAGAATGAGTTCCATTTGTCTTGAAATTTGAAAGTATCACTGCGATACATCAAGTCTCACATTGGATGTGTAATGCCAGAAACAATAGGTTTAATTTTTATTAGAAGAGAAAACCATATTCAAAGTAACAAAGAGGTCTGTTTTAAAATCAGACGAGGAAGAAGAAAAAATGAATTTTTCTACCCCCCCCCCCCTTGTTTTTTCTTTTGACCTTGAAGAGCTTACTTGAGACAAACTGATTGTTCCCTTTGGATGCTTCTCTTAACTTTTAAGATAATTATATTCAATTTCAGGTTGAGTCAACTCAGGCAAGTACTATACAAGACACGGCTTTCCTTAATGCTGTTGTGAAGGTAAAGTTTAACTGTTTTTGTCCTGGATAGTTCAATTTTTTTTTATGGTTTCAAACCTTTGGCCTGGGAGGGGGTGCTCATAAAATTTTGAGTCCAAGCCAAATCATTTTATTTGTAAATTTATTTCATGCCTATATTCTGTCTATATTTATGTTCAGGTTGGTCGGGAGCTTTCATGGCATTCCAATTGTTTGTCTAATGATTTCAAGTTCAATATTATCCATTGTTCTATATCTAAGTTATCATTCATTTCATGATAATATGATTTGGCGCCTCACCTTATGTTAAATAGACTCTTTTCTATACTGTTCATAGTATACAGTGCCTTAAAACAGTATATCTTCCTCTTACGTAATCTATCAAAGTCACTTTTCTCAGCATTATAATTCAACAATGAGCAATGATCATTTTGTTAATTTTCTTATCATATTATTGTGTATTTGTGTTATATATTTGCATTGCTCTTGAATGCATTTTCTCTTTGTTAAGATATCTTGTTCTTTAACATCTTTAGGTATACTGCACACATACTCCACCAGATTATTCACTTCCTTGGCAAAAACAGAGACAATACACAAGTACTGGAAGGCAAGATTTTTAAAACCTTACCAGTATCTGTTGTTTGTAGAATAGTAAGGATCCTCCTTTCTTAATCTTTCAAGCTACATCTTGTGCAGTGCATTTATGATTGAGGGTAGGAAACTATTGACCAATGCACATTGTGTGGAACATGATACACAGGTAATTTCCCGCGTTGTCGTTTCTTCAATAGATCTTACAATATAAATCTTATCACTGGGTTTATAGTAAGTTCTTAGAATCGGTTTCCAAATGGACCTTATTAATGAAATAGCCAACCAAAAGTGGAAACTTAGGAGAAATTTCCTCCTAGTTCAGATTAAAAGAAACTGAAGAAAATGAAAATTATAGAAGATCTAAATCGTAGAATTTACTTGTCTTTGTTTGATAATTGACAGTGCCAACTGCTGCAACGTTGTTGTGTCAACGAATTACAAAATTTTATGTCTAAGCTATAAATAGCTTGCTCAATGAAAACAAAATTTTATGTTGATATTGCTTTAATGTTTCTACTTTTATCCAATCATTTTTAAGGTATGATGGATAAAGGAAATTAAGGTGATTCAATTGTTATCAATTTTTTTGGGATGATTGCAGGTTAAAGTCAAGAGAAGAGGGGATGATACAAAATATGTGGCTAAGGTATTGCTTCTACCGAAGAATTGTCCTTGTTTTTTCTTCTTCTCAGTATGCTAGTATCTCGTCAAACTCTGGGTGTCAAGAACAATTTGCTTAGCACTTCTGGTTTAGTAGGATTATCTCACTTATCGTCTATAGCATGCTAAGACAGGAGGCTAAGGACCATCAAAAGTATTAATTAGTTACTTAAAATGTATAAGGCAGAAAAGGCTGGGATTTCTAGGGTTTAATTGCAAGTTTTACCATGTTTTAAATTTTCAATGAATTAATTAATTGTAGAATTCAAGTTTCCCTGGATGCGTAAAAGTTGGTTATAGATTATTGAAAATTGGGGAAGCATGGGCCAATTGCAACTTGGAAGGGTGGGGCAAACTCTGGTGGGCATAATTGTAAGTAAAAATTCTATTATAAATCTATGGCTTGTGTTATATATATCTCAACATTATATATAAGTAATTGTCAAAGACATTGCTCTCCTAAAAGCTTAAGCTATTAGATGGAGGCCCAAGAATGGTTTTATATCCCTAACATGCCCCCTCACGCAAGAGCCCGTTGGGCATTGAAGCATGGACAATGCACATGTCCATTTTACCTTATGTTAAAATTTAATTTAATTGAGAAGAATGAGGGCATCAAGGATCGAACTTCTGACTACTTGGTCATAGAGGCTCTGATACCGTGTTAAAGATCAACTCTCTTAAAAGCTTAAGCTGTTAGGTGGAGGGTTAAGAATGGCTTTCTATTCAACTGACAAAAGAAGGCTTTTGAGATGTTGATATTTAGTACATTTTCATATATTTACTTTCCTCATGTGATGGAATGTACAGGTTTTAGCCAGAGGTGTTGATTGTGATATAGCTTTGCTCACAGTAGAATGTGAGGAGTTTTGGAGAGATGTGGAACCTCTCAGATTTGGACGTTTGCCACATCTTCAGGTTTAAAATTAGCTATTGTTGCTTGCATTCTGCTCTGATCCTTCTTCATTGTAATCTTCCCTGAAGAAATGAGTAACTGAATTGTTAATGAAGTTGAAGTGAACTGAATAACTGATGTCTGCACAGTCTCTAAGGGTGTCAAATGGGTCTATAGAACTAGGTTGAAATGATAGCTTCTTGTCTGTCAGGCACATGATGATAGTTATAGCTTTCTTTCTAGCTACTAAGTGTTTAAAATAGAATAAACACTCATTTTGATCCTCCAAATATATAAGTGTCATCAGTTATGTCATCCAATAAATGAATACAATAGTCATTCAATGTCAATTTTTGACATCAAATTTGTCTTTTAATGTCATTTTTTGACATCAAATTGGTCCTGTTAATTTTTACATCAAATTCGCCCTTCAAAAAGACAAATTTGATGTAAAAAATTATTAGAGGACCAAACTCATGACACTTTTATGAATGATCAAAATGAGTGTTTACTTGTTTAAAATATGTTAAAATAACATATAAATGAGGTGAAAAAGTAATATATCTATTGCATGAATTTAGAAACAATGCTGATCCATGTCACCTGATCAGTATTTGGTATCAAATGTTTAAATGACAACGTAAACTATAATGTAATGTTCCACAAGATTTTCGATTAGTGCATGGGAGAGTAAATTTCCTTAGTTTCCCCTTTTGTCCACTCTCTCCACCACTTCTGGTTACAAAATAGTAGCTGATTTATTTTCATCACCATCCACACCAACTACCAAGAGTGTGTAGCTTTAATAATTTTATGAAAAATCCAAGAAATAGTAATTAATTGGGAAATTTTTTGAAAGCATATATAGTTTGTCAATTATAAACTTTCCTATGTTATATTTCTGTTTGCGTGGTTTGGACTGAAATTTCGTTATGCTGATTTCCAACTTGTAGGATTCTGTAACTGTTGTGGGATATCCCCTTGGAGGAGACACAATTTCAGTGACACAAGGAGTCGTATCTCGTATAGAGGTTTGATATCTTGAATATGACAATTTACCATTTCATCTGTTGTGAAATCAATCAATTTTTTTATGTTCTAGGATTTTAGTGCTCAGTTGTTGTAAAAAAAATGTAATCAGGTGACATCATATGCTAATGGATCTTCTGATTTGTTGGGCATTCAAATTGATGCAGCTATAAATTCTGGTCAGTAGATCTTAAAGTGGTTTAAATTTTAGTTTGACCCCCCTTTCCGATGAAAAATTTCTCTAGTCTATCTTTTACTATTCTATATAGTATAACTGCCGTCTAGTATTGGAATAACTTTCTCTTTAACGGAATTATTATATATTGATGTGATAGCTATTGCTCATACCTGCTAAATTTTAGGTAATAGTGGTGGCCCAGCGTTCAATGGCCATGGGGAGTGCATTGGTGTGGCATTTCAGGTAGATTTTATGGCCTGCTGTTAGTTGATTTACTTGGCTTGTATACTTTTCTATGAAAGGCCCACTTTATAAGAAAAATTGTTTCACACTTCGGCACCCGCTATCTTGGAAATATTAAAATAATCCTGTTAGGGAGAATGACCACTTCAGTTCTATTAGTTGAGAAATGATAATACTTCAGATCCTAATATTTAGCTTGTGCTAACTGATCAGAAACTTCGTTGTGTTGTCTCTTTTCCTGGGTCATTTTCTTATGGGGCATTACCTCTAGGTCTACAGATCTGAAGAGGCTGAGAATATTGGATATGTGATTCCAACAACAGTTGTATCTCATTTTCTGACTGACTATGAGAGGAATGGCAGGTATACTGGTAAGAAATTCTTCTAAAATATGCTTATATTTGGTAGATTTGGTGCAACACTATGTTTACTAGAGGCATTGCATCATACTGCTTGGGGAAATTTAGTGTTTTGTGCAACTAAATATAAGACCAGGTTTAGAATCCTGCACCCATCGCTTTTTACGTGCCAGTTTCTTGTCATCCTAAAAATGTTCTTCACATGTGTTGTTCTGTTTTGTGTGTAAATTAATCTCTTTGCATCTTTGCACAAAAAAAAGAACAGTAATAAAAAGTTTCTGCTTACAATCAGTACATGTAATTGGGAGTCAAAATCTGTTTTATAGTGATGTATCTTGAAAATAGTTTTCTGCTACTGTCTTTTAACAGTCATTATTATCTGTTATGTCTATTATGAGTCAAACATAGTAATCAAGCTTAACATGCCAACTGTGCTGGTGTTGTCTGAAACTGTATTTTCACTCCCAGGTTTCCCTTCCCTTGGCGTACTTTTACAGAAGTTGGAGAATCCTGCACTACGTGCATGCTTGAAAATACAGTCTAATGAGGTATGTCTTCTGAAAAAATCTTCAGGGGTTGAAACAAGTTCTTATACTACAAATTTAGTTGCCTTGTGCATGAAGATTATCAGTTTGAACACTGGTGATTGCATTGTGGCCATTAGCCACATTTGTTGGGCCTTCTTATCTTCATATCACATTTGAAATTACATCAACTCATGTAAACACTAGTGTCTTGAATATCATCTTCTACTGTTACATTGTCTTGTTAGCTCAGATTCTTCTGTTTGGCATATTGATATGTGATAGAAACAGATAATCGGAACTGAAATATCACTGTATTATTTACTGAAATTCACTGTGCGTTACTGATACTAACAGATTTCAGAAACAGAGGGAATGTAGTACATAGATCTCTCTCAAACAGGAAAAGAAAAATACAGAATGAAAATAGAGCTGTAGACTATTCAAGGTGCCTACCCCCTCCCTCCCGAAACCTTACTCAATTTCCGCATACCTCCAGTCCCCTTCCCTCCTCTTAATGCATTCTTCCTAACCGTCCCCTCCCTTGCTTCCCATTACTCTTGCCATGTAAGCAAGGTTGTTACCTCTCCAATCCCCATTCTGCCCCTTTCTTACATTGTCCTCACTGCCCAGAGCTTCTATTCCCTTATTACCCCTGCTTCCCCTAAATCTCTCTCTAATACACACCTTAGACAGTGGTGGGGGTCTATCAATATGCATAATTGCATATTGTGGGGCCTGTATTGTATATTGAAATAAATTAAATGTTATGTCCACATAACTTGTAATGATTACCATAGGATTGTGCGGGTGGTGGTTTGCTTGCATGAGAAGGATGGTTCATTGCGGGTCTAAAATGGAAGGAGTTCATTAAGGCAGGAAGATTGGAGGTTGGAAAAAAGATGAGGCGCAGGGGAGGAGAAGATAGAAGGAGGAAGACTTGAAGAGAGGATGCTAGAACAATATGATGAGGGGAAAAATGAGAGTATTTCCTTTTTGATGGCATTCGGATTTCTAGTTTGATAAACACTGGTTAGTTGCTTGATGAACATACATGTAGTATTCTGGTCTTGGACAAAGATTTTAACATTGTCCAGTATCACTTGGTAGGGCCTTGTTATTAATTGTACAATGTTTGATGACAGGGATCCAGCAATGTAATACAGCTATTGTTTGTATTTTTCCCATAGAAATTGCACATCACGCAATAATTTATGTATCAAGGTTTTCAATAATGTGGCTGTGTGTGGTTAACAAATAGAATTATGTTCTTATGGAATTTCTGATTTTGTAATATCATCTTTATATATTTAAGTATATTTTATAGCACTGAATTTTGATATTTTATATTTTTTGTCTTGTGCAGGGTGTACTGGTACGCAGAGTTGAACCAACTTCTGATGCGAATAATGTATTAAAGCAGGTATTGTGACAATTTTGGCTCGCAAGATATTGTCCTTGAATGGCCCATGAGTTGACAGTCAACCAAAACCTTGAATCATTTCTTTGCTTCTTAACTAGATAAGCCTAGTAGATGTTTGTATACCTTGTGTATTTGAATATTTTACAAGTGGAATCCTAAATGGGACAAGCAAAATGTAACATGAAATGCTATTTGTTGGGGAAAGAAAAAGTAAGTGAAAGGCTGAGCTAGCTTTGGAGTCTAAATGTTATCATGAGTTTTTCAAAAGTTCTGGTCCATGAGGGGTGTGAACTGTCAATAGCTGTGAGCATGTCTTCTGTACCATCCTTGTTTAAAAATCATTCATGTCAACTTTTCGGTAATTAATTTGAAGATCTTTGTCATGAACCTTTAAAAGAAAAGGGCGGAAGAAGACATACCTGTGGAACTTAACACCAAAATTTTGGATTTTCTGAAACCCATTGAACCAGGCATTAACATTTTGTATAATGCTTGCCATTTCAGGGTGATGTGATTGTCAGCTTTGATGATGTTCATGTTGGTTGTGAAGGAACAGTGCCATTCCGATCAAATGAGCGAATTGCATTCCGATTCCTCATTAGTCAAAAGTAAGGGCTTCATTCTCTTCCAAACTAAAATAAATTAAAATATGCATTTAGTTTATAGTTTATCACTTCATTTTAGTATTATTATGCTTAATATGGCTAATAAACTTTTCATAATGGTTATATTTGTGAGCTTACAGCTTTGCAAAATTGCAATATTAACATCTTGTATACTTAATTTGCTTAATGTGCCTTAGCTTTTGCTACATGGTTGTAATATAATTGCAAGGCTAAATTTTGTGGAGTACTGAGGATATGAACACTTCACAATTGATTCTATGAAGATAATTTGATGCATGTTATATTGGATGTGCGGTGTTTATTTTGTGGCTTCTGATGAGTTCTTATTCTGACAATATTATGAAGCAAGTTTCAGAGAGTTTGCTTTTTCCTTGGCCATCAATATGCTTAGAATGGAATCCTAGAGTAATGGTGTTGTACAGATTTGCAGGTGATACTGCAGAGCTTGGTATCATCAGAGCAGGGAGACTAATGAAGGCTAAAGTAGTTTTAAATCCACGAGTTCATTTGGTATGTGATATGTCATTGAAATTAGGCATCAATCAATTTTTCATGACTTTCATGATCTGATGCTCTTTGTTTTGCAATGCTTATTTCTCTCTTCAAGGTTCCCTGTCACACTGATGGATGTCAGCCTTCCTATCTAATAATTGCCGGTTTAGTGTTGACGCCCCTCTCAGAGCCATTGATAGAGTATGTTGTATTTATTCTTTGTATTTGGCAGTATTCATAGTGTATTTTTTTTTAGGGCGGACTCATAATTGTGGTGTTTTAATTATTGTCTCGTTAATTATTTGAACTTTCGGCAGGGAGGAGTGCGAAGACTCTATAGGGGTAAGTTCTGAATTTATGTGGGTTACCTTAAAGCACATGGTTGAAAAAAAATTAATTAGTGACACCAATGAATTTTCCATTGAGTTTTATTTTATTTCGTTGATCAGCAAAAATTATTGGCAAAGGCACGTTATTCACTGGCAAGGTTTAAAGGGGAACAGATTGTAATCCTTTCGCAGGTTGGTTGATGAATTTCTTCCTTAACAATATGTATAGGATGTTTAGTTATATTCTTGAAATTTTTGCATTACATGTAGCATTGACTATTTTACCTTGATCTTGTTTTATTCATTTATTCAACAATGTCATTGCATTTACCATTTTCTAGCTAGATGTTCATTTGATTTGTGTAATATAATTTTGCTTTGCTTCTCATTCTGATTGACAGGTCTTTGCAAATGAAGTCAACATAGGTTATGAAAATATGAGTAATCAGCAGGCAAGTCATTTCCATTTGCGAGATTAACTCTCACTACTTAATGTATATTGTCTCTGAAATTTCTTTTTGCAGGTTTTAAAATTCAATGGAACTCGAATTAAGAACATTCATCACCTTGCCCACCTTATCGATTGTAAGTTGTGACATTCTTTATCTATTGTTCGTTCATTTTCGTTTGCAATATGTCTCAAAGTTGTTTCATTGCTCTTGATCAGCATGCAAGGGAAGGTATCTATGTTTTGAATTTGAAGATAACTATATCGCCGTTTTGGAGAGAGAAGCTGCTGCTGCTGCTTCATCCCGCATACTGAGAGATTATGGTATCCAATCTGAAAGATCTTCTGATCTTTTGAAGCCATATGTGGATTCACCAGGAGGTGAGCCGCTGGTAGACCAGGAATTTGGTGATACCCCGGCTTCAAATCTTGAAATTGGCTTTGATGGACTTCTCTGGGCATAATAAATTTGTACTTCCATGTACTACATATAAATGAGTTAAAATTCCCATTTATTGATAAAATATTTTTCTTTCAATGGATCAAATTTAAACTCTATAATAACTGCTACGGAACTCACTCTTCCATAGAAGCAAATCATTTGATACTGGCAACATGGACAGGTTGTTTCTGGTACTTTCAGTGGAGGACTACGGCAGACCAGATTTCAAAATGACAAAAAATTTCCCTCAGCTGAGATCAATAAAAATCAATTTTAAATACTCCAAATCTCTCAATTTGCTCGTCTCACATATTGGCGTCGTGAGAAAAATGTTTCATCCATCGTGATCAAACTACAATCAGTAATGTTTTCTTTTTATTAAATATCAAACAACAATCGGTGTATCAAGGTAATTCCACCATCTCAGAAAAACATTACTGATTGCAGTTTGATCACGATGGACAAAGCATTTTTCTCATGACGCTAATATGTTAGACAAGTAAATTGAGAGATTTGGAGTATTTAAAATTGATTTTCATTGATCTCGGCTGAGGGAAAGTTTTTGTTAATTTGAAATCTAGTATGCTGTAGTCCTCCACCGTAAGTACCAGAAACAACCTATCCATTGCCAGTATCAAATGATTTGCTTCTATGGAAGAGTGAGTTCCGTAGTAGTTATTATGAAGTTTAAATTTGATCTATTGAAAGAAAAATATTTTATCAATAAATGAGAATTTTACCTCAGACTTTTTATATGTAGTAAAAAAATTTAACAATTTTTTAAATATTAACATCATATAATTTTTTGATAGTGTAAAATTTATTACAAGCAGTGAATAAAAAATTAAATCCAACTGTATTGTGCCCATCTTATTTCGACATTATACTCTAGTCTCTCTAACACCAGTTGGCAGCTAATCAACAATCCAGACAATCTGCCAATTCATGATGCGTCGTAATAATTATATTTCAAAACTTCATATAGCAAAGCGTTGGTTTTCTTCTTAGGGATGCAGCATGACGGAGCTTATATCATTTGCAATATTTTCAGCATCTGCGGCAGCTCCATAGAAACCTCTCCTTGCTAGTCCAACGCAATACAAACCATTCTTTCCCTTCCAATGGGTGGGGTAACTTGGCTTGGGAAGCCCATCATCATTCAGAAGATAATCATCCCCCTACAATAAACAACATAATTGTTAGTTATATCATTATATATACACGTCCACATTGAAGTCTGTCATATTCTTAGTTTAATGCATTTCTTCTTCCTATTTATCATTTATTAATTATTGGGTAAAAGTAACAGAGCATAATCTTAAGTAATGGGTAATCAATTGAATTACAAACCTTAAGCCACTTGTGCGTTGCTCTCTGGAAGCCGGTGCAGAAAACAATGGAGTCAAATGGGTGCGATTTGCCATTATTGAATTGGACATCGTTGCCTCTTACGCTTTCTATTTCTGCTGGCAACACCTACGTACACAATCGCAAAAACTTTAGAGGCACGGCACAACTAGTTCTTGCATTTTGCAGGGATATAATAAGTCAACACATGTGAACCTTATTCATGATCTGTGTCTTTAAGTGAATGGATTGAGTCTAGCCAGAAAATGAAATACAGTTGACCTAACTAACGTACAAATATAGTTGACCCAATCACAAGATTCAACTCTTCAGTTAAGTTGAATATGAGCTTTACAGTGGGGAAAAAAATAGTGAAGCAACTTGTTCCAGATTAAAAAGAAAAAAAAAATTTAAAAAAAGAAACTTAATAGAAGTAAAAATCAAATTCCTGTTTCATTGTCAAGTACTCACCAAACAGGGCAGATTTGTCAATTTTTAGCATTAAAGAATTGAAGTTTGAACTTCTAATTCCAAAGTCGAAGTTACACCAACCAAAACCTATCTCTAAAACGTACCTTTAGTTCTCCAGACTTGATTTTCTTGTAGGTTCCGACGTCAATAACTGGATACTTGCCGTACTTGACCTTCATGTAGAAGGGACCCTCATTCGGCCTGGCAACCCCGTAATTGGTCACATCCCCGTAAATCATCTTGCTAAGTATCACCATCACTGAGTCCACCGTGCTCAACGACAAATACTTCAACAGAAACAACCCCAAATACACCATCTCCCTTGATAGAAAATGAACCTGCGCATTGCATGCACTGTATTAGTATATATATATATGTGACAAGCAAACCACCGGTCCACCACTCATTTTAGTAAACAAAAGATTAACCAAATCCTCAATCAATCACAATTCTAAGTGTGTTTAATTTACTTCACATCAATATATAATTAACAACCAAAAAAAAACTAAATCAATCATATAAACAGGAATACATGATATATGATCGATATATCAATTACCGGGCTTCGAACCACAATGGAAGTTTTGGCACCATGGTTGGCCAGGTCCAATGCGATTTCCATGCCAGAATTCCCAGACCCCACAACCAGAACATGCTCATCATTGAACTCCTTCCCAGACTTAAACCCAGTTGAATGAAGCACCTTCCCAGGGAAGCTACTCAACCCTTCCACCTCAGGCACAAAAGGGTCAGTGGTTTCTCCGGTGGCCACCACAAGAAACCTCCCAGCATATTCCTCAACCTCACAGGAGTCTCCATTCCTAGCCTCCACCCTCCATTTCTGAGCAACTTCGTCATACTCTGCCAGCTCCACAGTTCTGCGGTACAGAGGACTGATTCTGAAGTGCGACACGTAGTCATCAAGGTACTGCAAGAACTGCTCCTTTGGGACGTACGGAGGACAAGAGCGTGGGAATGACTTGTGAGGAAGCTCGCAAAACTGCTTTCTGAGGTGAAGGTGAAGGCGATCATAGGAATATTTCTTCCACAGAGAAGCAAAACAGTCCTCTCTTTCAAGGATTATGTAGGGAACAGATCGCTTTGTGAAGCATGCAGCGGCAGCGAGGCCAGAAGGGCCTGCTCCGACGACTATCACTCCCTGCTCCTGTTCCTGCATTCTCTTCTGGTTATGTTCTCGATCGATCTATTATAATGAGAAAACAAACACAGAGTAAGGATCAAGAGAAATTAAGTCCAACTGAAGGTATTATATATATATAAGGCAATGGAAGAATGGTAGCAGGGCAGTAATATGAAGTAAAATACAGAGTGGGACCAACATATCATATCTGTCTATTCCAAACGTACAAGAAACCAACACTTCATTTTTATTTTTTTTTTGGAAAACATACACATAAAAAGCTTTTCACATTCTCGCATATTATTATTTTATTTCTCTCATTCTCTCTCTCTTCTCCTATTCTTATCTCTCTTCTTCTTTAATATTAAAAAACTTAAAATGTTAGGAATGTGAGAAAAATGTTACGCGCATGTATTATTATCCTTTTTTTTTTTGGCCTAAAGTCAGAGGATATTACAACCTCAGTATGGATCTACAGTAAAATACGCGATTCTATTAATTGAGCAAATCTTCATTCGCGACACTTTAACTTTGGATTTTAATTCTTTTTCGTAAGAGAGAAATATATTTTAATAATTAAAATATAAATTATTGTTTTTTCTTTTTTATATCTTGTGGGATCATGGTGGTATAGGTGAGGATCTAAATATTTTATTTTTTTATTGGCCAAAATTTTCATAGCCTCTCGATCGATTATTAAGATAAGGAGTAAATTCTCTTATTAATATCTGAGTGAACGTCATTTAATGAAAACTAAAACTTCAAATTTGACTTCTCTCTTCTGATTGGTGATGTTCATGAAAAATTCGTGTTTTTTTAAAGTATATTGAAGTAATTTTCAATATTAAAGTGAATATTAATTGAGTTACAAATTCCTTTACAAAATCTATATTCTTAGTCAATGCATAAAATCATAAAAGGTTGTGTTTGGGATGAAGGGATTTTGAGGAGAAGGGAGAGAGAAATAATTTTTTAATTCTAAATTAAAAAAATTATAAAAATAAATAAAAGAATGATTGAAATGTTACATAATAATTTTTAATTTTTATTTCTTTCATTTTAATTTTTTTTCAAATATTAAAAATATTTATCTAAAATGAAAAATTATCTCTTCCCTCAATTTCTCTTCAAACCTTTTAATTCAAACATATTCTAAATGAATAAAGGGACGTGAAGATAAAGGATTAGAAGAATACTAGTCAACTGAGCATATCTATCCTTAATAAAGTTGTCTTCGAAGTGAAGAAATAAATCATAAACACGTTTGCTTTTTGGAACCGTAAGTTTCGCGTTTGAATTTTTGGGACCGTAGCATATGGGTTTGAGGTTATGTTATGCATGGTCTAGACTTTAAAAGCGTACTGCATTTTCAGGCTGCGGCTGAGACTTCATGCTTAAAAGTTGAAAATGAGATTTTACCCCCCAAAAAAGAAAGCTGAAAATGAGATAAAGCTATAAATTGGAAGAAGGAACCAATTTGTCCGCTAGAAATTGGAAGTAGGAACCAATCGGTAGTAGAAATTGTATCAGACAATGATATATTAGATAGACCCATTTGGCACATGCATGAGGGCAGAGATGAGGATGCATGTGATTGGAAAATTGTTCATTTTAATCAGTAATTATGGGATTTTGAAAGCTTGACAGTAATTCTTGATGGCAACCAATAAACTCGAAAAGAAGTACAACCACAAATAAATACAAAATAAATTTGATTGCCATTTATAATTTTCTTCCTGATTTATTTTTTGTTCCTTGATTTGATTAAGATTAGTATCTTTCCATCCCGTTGTTTGTTCTTTCTAGTATCATTTTATTCTAGAAGATTATTTCCGTAAAATATCTACATGAGGTAGGAGGAGATAGAATGGAAATAAAGCACAATAAGTTTAAAAAGAGGAAATCAAGTAGAAAAGAGAAGAAACTTTGCTTTTCTTCCCTACATATTTACTAGGAAGGAAGCAGAAGTACTTACTAAAAAATGCTACTTTCTTTTTCCATGCACGATAGCAATCAAGAAAAACAAGCCGGTCATTACTCTTGTGCCTTTCTGCTTCCCGTTTACGTTCATTTCCATTCAATTCAATCGACCCACCAAATCATAGTGGAATTTTTCTTTTGTATGATCAAAAACGTGGTCAACAGTCAAAACTATGCGTACATATATTTGGTGTGTATTTAACTGCCTTAAACTCTTATGTCCAATCACATGAATCAATTCTGTTAAGGAGTTTTTAATTTGTTTGACACCAAAATTAATTTTTTGCACTGATTGGGTTCTTGCGGGGACACCACCCTTTATACTTCAAAAAGTACCATCAAAGCAAGTGTCTCCTACTGAGCATGGTAGCTAATTGAAAGAAACCTGATATCCCTTGCTGTCTCCTATAAGCAGCTCAAAAGCTAAAAAGTGAAGCAATCTCGATGCTGCTTGCAAGTGAAGGTTTCTTTCTTGCTGTTAATCAGCTCAGTCCCTGGGGACTGGCACGCATGCTGGAATGTAAGTCCCCCAATCTTGTCCACCTATAGATTAATTGCGTCTATTGTAAAGCTGTCTCCCTTCGATAAATACAAATGATGACAAACTGAAAGGCTTGTGCTTCAAAACATTCTAAGCAGTTCAACCATTGACACAGTGTTCTTATGATTTGAAAGCACTTGTAATCAATTTAAAATCCATAAACACAAATTAAGAAGGCCCAAGTTGTACTAATTTTACATGCTAAACAATAAAAAACAAAAGAAAAAGCAAAAGAAAGGAAGTTTAAAAAAGTGAAAATGTTTAGTCCTTATTTAGTCACTTCCGCATTACAAAACATTATTAATACTCATGATACGTACCCGCATTCCAGTAGTACTGAACCTATCAGGTGGCTTCCATCAATAATGAAATTCATAATGGAAGTGATACGAAAACGATATTTTGTTAAAATTTTCTCGTACTTACAGACAGAGTTAAAAAAGTATGATTTGATTTAATTTGTCAATTAAATTTTATGTTAAGAATGTTAAAAAATAAAAAATAATTTAATTTTAAAATTTTATAAATTTTAGTTGTTGAAATTTAAAATTATTATCAAATAAGATTTATTATAATTTGATTTGATTTTAAATTAATTATTTTATTCTTATTAACTTTTTAATTTTGCTTTAGCAACTTAATAATATCATTAATAATGATATAAGAGTACAATAATAAAATAAAATAAAAATTCATTTTTTAATGAGTATTAAACATAAGAATTTATTTCTAAATCTAATTTTTTATGATACATTTCAAATATATAATTTAATTTTTAGATCAAATCAAATTAATTCAATTCATTTTTAATTGATTCTAAATATAATTAAAAATAATAATAATAAAATGAAATGAAATTAATTTCTTTTAATAAGTTCCAAACATAAGAATTGATTTCCAAATCAATTCAAATCTAAATTTTTATAATAAGTTTGAAATATAATTTAATTTTTAAATCAAATTAATTTAATTAAATTTAAATTAAATCAATTTTTAATTGATTTCAAACATAATCAAAATGAAAAAAATATACAATACAATTGATTCCTTTGATTGATATTTTGGATATTAGTTTAAGTGTGTGTTTTGATTAGATTTTACAAATTTAATTTTGAATAAATTTGATTTTGCAAACTTGATTTTAATTAGAAATGAATTTGAAAGAAATAATTTATGTTTAGACATCTTTATTTAAAAATTAATTTTGTTAAAATATATGTTGTTTGAATAATGCTTATAAAAATTACTTTTAAATATATAATTACCAAAAATGATATGTTATTTTAATTTAGATTATTAATAAATTTATGTTAAAAAGTGATTATAAATAAATTAATAACAAAAAAATTATTTTAAATGCTAAGTTTGGTTGGAGTACATGAGGTAATAATAGTTATAATAATATTTTTTAAAATTATTAAATTATTAAATTATTTCCATTAATATACACAAACAAATTTTTTTATAATAAAAATATCAAAATATTACTTTCTGCCAAACATATTGAGACAACGGTCGAAGTAATCTTCACCTTCAAAATCAAAGATAATTATGTAGTAGACAAACGCCGTCCCAAATATACACCAAAGTGAACTTGAGAAATCAAATGCAAATAAATGAATGAAGTTGAACACTGTTTCTCCTTAGAAATCAAAATCAGTCATCACCACTCACCGTCAGAAGCCATAATGTTGCCGGTCCAATAAGGGCTGAAAATGTTGAAAAATTCTTTTGCCAAAAAGATTATGTTTGAAAATTCCTATACCGTTCTCTGAAGTCTGAACATAAATACACGTTTTTTCTGCTGAAACAGAACAGGTTCATTTAAAAGAAAAGAAAAAATTTATATATTAAGAATTGATGGAGAATCCAGTGCGCGTTAGATGGGCCTCAAAGTTTGTGGGCTCCACATGGGTCGTCCTCTCCTCTCTATTGTTTTGGGCAATTAGGTTTCGGTTACAAAGAGGACTATAAGCCCAAACTAGCTAAGACGGTCTTGGAAAGCTCATGTCTGAGATGTCTTGTCTACGTAAGTTTGAATGGAGAAACGAGAAAAACTAAGGAGAATGTAAAGGATGAAAGCCATGAGGAGATCATGTGCATAATTGGCTAGACAGTGGCCACTTCTATTCCCCTCCCTGAAGGAGTGTTGACACACTAGTTGCCAGTCTTATGAAAAGAAACTGCGAATTTCCTTGATCAAAGGAGCATAAGGATGATTGTCAAAACAACCATCATTGACTAGAGCACCAGCAGTGTGAACAACCAAAAGAAAATGTCCAGAAAAATAAAGAGAAGACAAAATGCCTAAAGCTTATCTCTTACTTAGCCTGGTGACCAAATGAAATATTTTTTTGCCCATTTACATGGCTCAATTAGGAAGCCCAATCCCTATTACCATTTATGATCACACATTTTGTCTTCTCTTTCTCCAATTCCGGAACCTTCCCTCTCACATTCTGCTAGCAACGCGATTTTTTTATTTTTATTTTTCCTTATTGATCTTATCCTCACTCACACACAAACTGCAAGCGTCACAAAACGAAAAAGGCCAGGGTAGGGTGAGCAGAGGGGGCGACCAAACCGGAAACGTTTTCCATCCACCAACAAAAAAGTGATAGATCCATCCACTCCTCTTTATCAATAATTGATTTTGTATAAAAATTAATCAATGGTTAGAATTTTTTAAGTGATACCTATATATTATAAGTTAATAAATAAAAGTTTGACTTTATAAAAATGTTTTAAATTAATTTAAAAGTAATGTGTAATTTTTGTTAAATAGCTCCTGATATAATTGATTATTTAATTTTTATTAAATTAAATTAATATTTTAATATTTTAAAAATAAAATAGTTATTTATTTTTATGATATTGTTATGCTTAATTATTATTTTATATAAGTTAAGTGGATACTTAATTAATAGATTTATTAATTATTTATGAGTTTAATTTTAATTCATTATTATCATAAAAAAATTTATACTGTCATCTAACTATATATTGTTAAATTATTAAAAAAATTGATTATCATAATAACTATCTTGACAGTTTAACTCTTTTAATGATGTGTTAGTACATGATTGAAGGATAATATAAAGAAACTAACACTGATAATAACTTAAAATTAAATTTATTATTTAAATAATTTAAAATATTAAATATTAAATTTATTACTTATATTACTTCATAAACAAGCATGTTTTAGTTAGAAATTAATGTACTAATCCAATCAAAAATAATAACACTATTTTAAAATTAAAATACATTTTTACTCTTCTGTTCTTGTTATAACCAATTACAATATGTTGATGAATGAAACGCCAACATTACGTTAGTGGATGGTAAAAGCCTCCGACGAAACCATTTTTTTCTCTTCTTTCAAAAGGGAGAATGTAGAGGGCAGCAACAGAATCAGTCGCGGATACTAACCTAAAATTGGGTGTTTAAATAATATGTATTATTATATTTATTTATCTATTTGAATTATTTTTTAAAAAATAGTATCAAATAAATTAAGTGTTATTTTTTAAAAATTTAAAATTACTTATTTTTATATTTAATTCTTAAGTTTTGAACATCAAAATTAGGCTTTTGAAGAGATAAAGATGTTAAAACTATATAATTTTTTTCTCTTATCACTAACTTTCATATTAAAAATACATGAATTGTTTTATGTTTAAACTTTATTATTATATTTTGAAAATAAACATACAACTTCTAATTAAATATGTGAATTTCAATGAGTGTGTTAATAACCATATCATTTATAAAAAATTTACTAATATATTACTTGTATACTAATTTACTAACAAAGAGGAACAATGACATGTTTATATAGAATGCATGTTTGAATGATATTTTTTAAAAAAAATATGAAGCACTGAAAAAGCTCTAAATTATTTTTTTAGCTTTTCAAAATATTTATTTTCTTAGAATATAGAGAAGTTGTTTAAAGATATTTTTTAAATAAAAATATCTCTGATTAATTTTAAAAATAACATTTTTTATAACATTCCTATATGTGCATAAACTACTAGAATATCTCAAAATATTCTCAAAGTATTTTAGCATATTTTTAGAATATCTTAACATATCTTCAAAAAATCTTTATAATATATTAGTCTTCTAATTGAGGAAGCAATCTTATAAGTTGTTTCTTAATTTTATTATATTTTCTGATTTGTTTCTTTATTATTTAATTAGGACTAAAAGTCTTATTGTCTTAGTAAGTTTAGACTTATACTAATAGTATTACACTAGTACTTGACCTAATTATTAGTATAAATAAGGGTTAATGCTTTGTATTTTACAACACATCAAGTCAATCTAATATCATATTATTCATTAGTATTTTTTTTTTTTACTCTTTTTCTATCTAAACTCTATAATTTTAGCATAAACAACTAAGAAATAGATGAAATCGTCTAAAACATATCTTCCAATTATAGGCTAAGCTTGTAGGAAATGAGATTAGTATTTTATATTTGTCCTTTTAATTAATTTTATTATTAAGAAATTACTTATATTTTTATATCCAAACAACAATAATATTTTTTAAATATTACATTCAAATATAAAATAAGATGTAATTTTACAAATGATCTAATATCATCTTGGATCCTATACAAGAGTAAATTCTTAATAATTATCCATACAATAGTTGATAATGTTAATTGTATGGCCTTATGCCATCTCCGATGCCATTCAAATCTATAAGGATTTATCATGGCCTAATGCCGTCTTAGATTCCGTGTAAAAATAAATTGCTTATCATTAGAGCAACAAAATTGATTATATAGCCTTGTGTTATTTTGTGTTGTTTTAATCCATGGAAATTATTATATAACCTCGTACTCTTAAATTTCGTGTAAAAGTGAAATTAATTAGATAATCTAAAAGAATATCAACTAATCCTTTTAATGATTTTTAATCTTGTAACTAATTTAAATTTTTAATTAAAATTAACTAACTAAATTAAAGAACTGATTTTGAATTTTTCATTACACCCAAAAATACATAAACAGACAAATTAAGCTAAAATTATAAAATTTTATATATATTTTTTAATTTATGAATATTTGTTTGTTTATGAATATTTGTTTTATTTTAATCTCATCTTTTTTTCAAAAAATAAAATAAATATTATTAAAGCTATCAAATTTACATAACTAACTTAAAATAATTATACAAGGACAAATGTATCAAAATGTCGTAAAATTAAGTTCCTGTATATAAATCAACTTCAAAACCTTACTTGGTAAATCATTTTTGTTTTTTTTTTTTTAAGTTTTTGACAATTATTTTTTTTACCTAATAAATAATTGGTAACAATTTCATTTTTTATTAATTTTTCTTTGTTGCGATTTCGATCGTGACAAGAAATCCTTTAACCCGCATCAAGGATGACCTTTCCAGAATTCCAGCCCCTTTACTAGAACGTCCTTGAAAACAAAGATAGAAGGAAATCCAGAGTAAAAGCCCGGAGAGCAAAAGACTAGGAAAACGAGCAGAAAAAAAACGAGGGACTAACGAGAAAGGCACTCAACAGGGCGGGGCTGGGAGGCCAACATGTGTCATCTCTTTTACCCATATAATGCAAATAGCTTGTATGCATAACTCTGATTTATGTTTGTTCTTTTTTCATTTATTTTTACCACGTATTTGTGTATTACTAATACCATACATAGTTTCACACTAAATTTGCAGCAAAATTTAAGCTCTAGCCAGACATAACAGATAAAATTGTTAGTTTCACACGTCATCAATTCCTTATCTTGTTGGGGAATTACATAATTGAGGCAATATCATTTGCTACGTTTTCGGCATCGAGGTTAGCTCCATAAAATCCCCTCCTTGACAGTCCAACGCAGTACAAACCATTCTTACCCTTCCAATGGTTTGGGCTAGGCTTAGGAAAACCATCCTCATTCAGAAGATAATCATCTCCCTGTTCAACACAAATTATAATTATCATGTCATTCTAAACTTTCTTACATGACAGTTGTTCACATATATATATGAACATGGGTTTCCTTCTTGACGTTGTTGCTCATTTTAACCAATATATATATACAATATCATACATACCTTAAGCCACTTATGAGTTGATCTCTTGAAGCCTGTGCAGAAAACAATTGAGTCAAATGGGAGCGACTTGCCATCCCGGAACAACACTTCGTTACCTCGTATGCTCTCCATTTCGGCTGGCAACACCTACACAGCACAATAAATGCCACTCACTCCATCACTTTTGTCTTGATTTGTTATCCTATCAATTTCTTAAAAAAAAAAAAACCTAAAATATAATTTTTAGATTCAATTATTAATTTTATTCTTGATATTTTTATTTTTTTAATTTAACCTATAAGAAATATAAATTTAATTTAATTTAATTTAATTTTTTAATTTATATCTCTGTTATTTATTGAATAAAAATAATAATGTATTATAGTTAAAAATAATATGACATTTTTATTTTATTAGCGTAACATTGAATTAATAATTAATTAAATTATTTTATTAAAAATACGACGTTATTTTCATCTATAAAAAATTAAATGTCAACTAAAAAAATTAATTTTTTTAAAAAAATTCAATCAGCTACTAATTTAATGTTATGCTGATAAAATAAAAATATCACATTACTTTTAACGGTAACACATTATTATTTTTATTCAATAAATAACAAACACACAAATAAATAGATCAAATTAAATAAATTTATAAATATCTGGGACTAAATTTAAAAAATTAAAATATCAAAAATAAAATTAATAATTGAATTAAATGTAAATAATCAAAATAAAATTTTAATCTTAAAAAAAATTAACTCTTTAAATAATATACTAATATATTATTAAATAGGAATGTAAAAAACTTTATACAGCTAATCAAATTTATAAACTTCATAGATTATAGAGTTACGCACTCCCTTCCTATTGGAACTTGGAAGGCTATTATTAGTGCATGCCCACATCAAACGGACGGACCCAACCAAAGTACAGATATACCTGTATCTCTCCAGACTTGATTTTCTTGACAGTTCCTAAGTCAATTATTGGGAACTTGCCATACTTCATCTTCATGGTGAAAGGGCCCTCACTGGGCCAAGGTATCCCATACTTGGTAAGATCCCCATACACAATCCTGCTAACTATCACCACCAGCTTCTCCACCGTGCTTGGCGACAGATACTTGAACAAAAGCGTGGCCAAATACATCATGTCCCTTGAAAGAAAATGAACCTACATGTATGTATATAATAATACATAGAAAGCAAGCTTTACCCGTCAAAGTTAAGGAATTTAAATAAAAAAATGAACAAAGAATCGGATTAGTCATAAAAATATAAATTACTCCAATTCCTATATAATTAATTTAAGTACCGGGCTTCGAACAATGATGGAAGGTTTGGCACCAAAATTGGCCAAGTCTAATGCAATTTCCATGCCAGAATTGCCAGACCCTACAACAAGAACATGCTCATCTTTAAACTCCTTCCCATTCTTGTACCCGGTTGAATGAAGTACTTTCCCTTTGAAACTCCCCAACCCTTCAACCTCAGGTACATGAGGCTCAGCTGTTTCGCCGCTTGCAACCACCAAGAACCTGCCAGCATATTCCTCAACCTGACCGGAGCTCCTATGCTTAACCTTGACTCTCCATTTCTCATCCCCCTCGTCATACTCCGCTAACTCCACGGTTCTCTGGTACAAAGGGCTGATATTGAAGTGCTTCACGAAATGTTCCAAGTACTCTATGAACTGCTTCCTAGGCACATAATGAGGATAAGATGCAGGAAATGGAAAGTGGGGTAGCTCACACACTTGCTTCCTTAGGTGGAGATGAAGACGATCATAGGTATATTTCTGCCACAGGGAAGCAAAGCAGTCTTCTCTCTCAAGGATGATGAAGGGTACTGATTGCTTGGTTAAGCAGGCAGCGGTGGCCAGGCCAGAAGTGCCAGCTCCGACGATTATCACTGTCGCTTCCTGCATTGTCTCTAGAGAGAGAAAATGGTGCGTGTTAGTGACTAAGCGCAATTATTAAACTGTCTGCTTTGCTGGAGACACAAGTGAAGGCTCGGATGATTACTTGAGAAATTTGGTTTCCAATTCCCAATTGAGAAAATCTTCAAACTTCTGTGGTTGAAAGGCTGCCACGGAAATAGACAGGTTTGCTCTGGCCTTATCACTTATTTGTTTTTATAAATATTATATAATTTTTTAATTTAAAAATAAAATATTATCCTCCTATTCTTTTTTTTCCTCCTTTATCCTAAACATACTCAAGCGACACGCCGACACCCAAGTGTCCAACAGCTAAGGCTCCCTGTTACTCCTCAGTCACGCATGAATTTTTTGGATATGAAATTGGAACAATTTAATTTCGAAGAATAAAGGTAATTAGAATTTAATTATAAGTATTTAATAAAGTTAATTTTAATTCATTAAAAAAATTTAAAAGTTTTACACGTTTGGTAAATCAAAATTTTTAAAAATAACATGTTAAAAAATTAATTTAAAATTTTTTTAACTCTTAAAAAATACATAAATAATTTTATAACACTAAATAATTATAACCTCTGTTTTTAAAGTGTCTTCGAACTTTCGAGTCCATTCTCCACTGTCTTTATAAATAAAATTTAACGAATTGGTACTTCAAGTGTTACAGGCATCAATCTTAAGACTACAATATAATAATGATGTTAAATAATCTTTATTGTTACTATATTAATATTTTTATATAATTTATACATAACAATATAATATAATGATTATACATATTAAATAATTGTTTGTTTTATATGTAGGACCAAGAAAGAGGTCTTCTATTTCCCCCCTTCTTTTATTGCCTTTGTTAGATGGATTGGGAGGAAAACTTACATGCTTGTGAAGCCTGCCACTTTATGGCCCAGATCTAGATTATAAGTGTGCATCACATGAGGCCCATGATGTTATGCTATTTTTTAAATCTTATATTCTATAAAACCAGAGGGGGAAAAAATCCAAGATGAGGGACAATCTAAAAGCCAGTTGCTGGAGTGAGGTGTCAGTCAATTGGAATTTAAGAAGCACACCATCTCCATAATTTCCTGTCTTGACTCCCTTCCATTAGTTCAATACACAATTATTATTATTTTTTGGTTAATAAGTAGTTAGTGGAAGAGGTTCTTCCAAACTAATTAAGTATGATGCTATTAGCACAGTGGAGAGGCTCCCAGAAGCTCAACCCAAAGGATCACCACCGATTACTACTTAAGAAGGTCCATGCACAACTACTCATACATAGTCCATAGACACTATAAGATCTCTCCGAAAAAGGTTAGCTTATGATTCTTTTATACTTTCACTGTTTATTAGGCCTACTTTCTCCTGTGTTTCTCACCTCTAGCTATTATTATTGTACTCATATGCACAGCGGGGACAGGCACTATTTTTCTCTCTGGATGTTTTTTTTTTCTTCCACTTTTGCTTTGCAGTTTGGCCGATAACTGTGAAACTCGACGAGGATACCAAATACTACCATTTCGTTTGAATGAGGGGAACAAAATGAAGATTGAAAAGGGGAATGGACGGAATTAAGCATACTATTAATTGGTTATTTTGTTGAGTTGCTATTTGAGAATTAAAGAAAGGAAAAAAAAAAGATGGGTAAAAATCAACACAAATTATATAATTTTTATATCACGCATTTTTCGAGGACCGAAATTCCCTCACCAAAGCAAAAGCTTTTTCTTCATTTCCGCTTTCCTAACATCAATACCAACTTTTGATTTATCTATCATTGGATCGAAATGATTAAGTTTTGTACAAATAAGAGTAAATAGTAAAGATAGTGATCGAGTCAAGTGTGAGGTGTGATTTAGTAGTTAAGTTTAAAAGAAAAAGGTTAAATGAGGTTTTGTTATAGCAAATTTTAGTTTACTTCATGCCTAAGAATTTATGAAGTCCTTAATTTGTTTTCTCCTCAATCCCTCACTGTTTTTACTTTTTAATTCGACTCTTTGGTGTTCATTCACATGCCAAGGACACCTAGTATTCATTCCCTCCAGAAAGTTTTACATATCAACTTTGTCTCGTAGCATAGAATGCGCTGCTATGATGTCAAAGAGGTCCCAATCATCAAGTGGCACTAACAATTGGGAGCCCACCACCATTTCTGGTAGACCCTTTTTAGTTTTATGCCTCAATCATGAACTTACTCAGTTTCTCCAGGAACAGTTTCCTCTCTTATCTTCTTTCTCTCCTAGACATATTTATTACAGTTCATCATAAGGCAATTTATTGTGCGATCATTTATGGCTTCCTTTTGGTCATTCTCGGCAATGTTCATGGCCTTAATGGCATGCAATTGTTTATTAGCCTTGGCTTCTAGTTCTCGACGACAAAATATTCATGTTTCCACCATCTCAGCAGCACCAGCTACCTTACCAGGTGCCCCTTTGGTCTCCCCTACTCCGTCACCAGATATTGAGCCCCTGTTTCCTACCCCAGGAGGAGTCGCTTACTCTCCATCAGAGTCTTCATTGCCCACAATTCCTTCAAGCCCAAGCCCTCCCAATCCAGATGTCTTTGGTACACCAGGGCCTGTGTTGGCTTTTCAGCCATCGGAGTCTATGTCAGCTTCGGCTCCTGCTACCCCAGGTACATCTCAGCCCTTGTATCCAATTTCATATCTGGCTTTACTTGTAATTTGCGTAATGCAGCTTCATGGCATGTAAATATATGCTGGTGTTTCTACTTGTGTTCTTAAGGTACATGACTTGCGAGCAAGGCATTGTTGTTATTGAATGCTTGTAGTATAACACTATAATGTCTCAATTTTATTATTTTGAGACCAGCTAACTTTTTTCAAGGGTGTCTGATATTCTTCTTAATTTGAATGTGAAAATAATAGCTGAGGATATATCTATAGGAAAAGTAACTTAGGAGATGTCATTGAGTAAATGGCAGGGGCATTCTCCCACTCCTGTTTGAGAGAGACAGAAAGGGGTGAGAACGAGACTTCCGTTGCCATAACCAGCTCTGTTGAAAAGAGACCTACTAAAACATCAACCAACCTGACCATGGGGCTCAAGCAATTGATTGAACTAAAGATGAGTGAGTCCCCTTTCCCTAGGACTAGGACCACAAATCACTTCTTATTTCTATTTTTTCACAGAACCTTTTAATGACTCAACTTCGTGAGCACTTGGCATTAAGAAACAGCGAGAAAACATTTGAGGCATGAAAAAGATAGATGGGCACTGGGGTGGGCTACAATATTGATAATGAATAAAAAATTGTGACAATTGGAATGTATACAACTCGCTAAGGAAAGGACATGTAAAAATATTATAAACTACATAAGTAAGCACACTAGGATTCTCAGACTAGGAACATATTGTATAAAGATTTCTAGGCAACTTGGGTAAGTCCCTAATATGGATACAGACATCTTTATAAGACTGTTCTACATAATTACGCAATTTGCTAAGACTGTAAACCACATCTAGAGAGCTCAACACTGGCCTGACTCCTTGGAGTCCCATTAAACAACTTCCCAGACAATGCTCCTATAAGTTTGTTGAATTCAAATGGGTTCTTCCATTTCTTGGCGGACTCCTTAGCAATGAACTTTCTCATCTTTACATTATCCTGCTTCAGCACATCTATTGCTAAGCTCAGTTGTTTTATAACCTCTATTTTCTCTTCATTTTTCTGCTTGAGTTGATCCTTCTGTGCCTCATTCTCTTTCCTGAGTCTTTCTATTTCTTCCCTCAACATAATTACTTCATGACAAATGGTATCTTTCTGCTTGAGTTGATCCCTATGAGCCTTGTTCTCTTCACTGAGTTTCTCAACTTCATCCCTCAGCCTCATAACTTCATCATTCAGAGCCACAAACGGAACTTCCTCTTCTTCTGTGCAATTATCAAATTTGGTCTCCTCCTCTTCTTCCTGATCAGGATCATCAACTTCTGATTCAGCAGACTCCTCTACATAACAATTCTCAGAATAGCTATCATAACCTTTATCAGCAAAACTCATCAACTTCTCTAATTGATACTTGGCTGAAGCAAAAGGGGATCCCCCTGTCGTGAGGAGGCCAATTCCAGTGTCAGGTTTGATTTGATCATACCGCTCAGCTAATGAGCGGTGTGTCCGATAGAAATCTTCAACCATGCTCACAAGTTCTGGTCGCTTCTTGTAATACATCTCTGCACGTTGGGCAAAGGAATCTGCATCTTCTTCAATTAATTTTAACATTGCCTTTGTCTTCTCATTTAGCTCTGCAATAAACACGCAACAGACAATCACATATCAATTCATTCTCTTTTTCCCTCTCAACCATAAAATCATATGCCGTACACTCTAGCATATGTGCACAAAAAGGTCTAGATACCAAATATAAGTCACAATCAAACCAAACACAGGTTGCTCCAACGGTTAAATCCATAGGCCAAAACTCAAAAGGCAGAAAAAGAAAAAGAACTTGAAAAGTAACACTCAGATAATCATAACAGTGGCCCGTAACCTTTTTATGTTTCTACTCTAGTGTTTCAAGTACTTCCAAATTTAGATTATGAGCTTCAAGTGATTTTTCATTTAGGTAGACCCCTGTCCCTGTGGGTACAAAACTTGAACAGAATTTATGGGTCTACTTGGGACAAATCGTTAAAGTGAATAACAAAGAGATAGAGAATGATTGGTGGATTTTGATTCATTCATATGCTATGCCATTATTACAGGGGTAAGTCCAACATCAATCTTCATGCAATCAAAACATCATTGAATGCATATTAGCCATAAAAACCAGTGCTATTAGACAACATCTCGCTCCGCAGCACCCATGAGGCCTGTTAGTTGTGTCATTCATTTCCCATCGTCCATATGTTTGAAAAACAATGCCAGCTTACTTAGACAATCTGACTTTCCGTGTATCTAATTAGACAATCTAATCACAATCACGCAGCAAAGTTTGTCAAAAATTGCATGACAATAATTAAACAAAAATAAAAGAAAATCCATTTTGAAAATGCACGCTTGCCATAGGTCAAGACTCAAGAATTAACACCTAGTTTGGTATGTGTATATATATATATAAAGTGCTGTAGGACAATAGAAAAAGGAATTCTTATAGCAAATTAAAATTAATAAGGGGGAAGACAGAGGAAGGAAGTGGATACCAGCGAGAGTGGATTGAAGCCATGGGGATCGTCTAGTGGTGCTATGGCTGTCAAGCCACCACCAGTGTAAAGGGTGATTCTTCGTCATTTCAGCCATCTTCACCTTCACTCTTTCCTTGGTTATCAGTCACCAAGAGCCTATGTATGAAAAAACATATAATAAAACAACAAAAAAAGAACCTTGAAATCCCCAAACAAAAATTGCAGAAGCATAACTATCAACTATCACGACTCATTCACAAACATTAAAAATACTTGTAACGAGAAGATAGGAATGAAAAACACCAAACTTATCAGATTTGCGAGAAGGAACAAATGCACCGACTCAGAGACCGACTCTGCCTCTTCGTTATTTACAAGACAGTAGCACACAAATACATTAACGTCATAGAAGAAGGCCACTCCCATCATTTCAACACTGCTACTAGTACTACCCAGAGGGAAACTTTTTTATCTTTTCAAAAACCCAATCTAAAATGAAAGCCAAAGATATAGAGAAGGACAACAGAATTCAAAATACAGATAAGAAACCCACATAAGATGCATAAATTTCCATTTTCCAGTGATTTTTATAGATATCAATCTTTCAAGGTTATCCCAGTAGATTAAGACGCCGTAAATGGCCACCGATGAGAAGGAAAAGGACAAAAGACTCAAACTTTGCAATGCCAATCACAAAAAATCAATATGCACAGAGAAGAAAGAGAGGTACCTGGTTCAACTCGTCAGAGTGACTCGTTTAACTGGAGTCTTCTCCAGCAGCTGCACTCACTGAGTCTCAGTCACTCTCTCTCTATCTATCTATTTATCTGTGTGCTCTGCTCGGCCACCGCAACTGTGCTCGAGAAGCGTCCACTACACTCTGCAGGGACAGACAAGGAGGAGTTGGACCATAAATATTAGATACTGTTCTTTCTGGTTTTGAATTTCTTTGTCTCTATTCTGAGGCTTCCACCTATCATATCCAGACACGTGTATTCGATATTCAATAATAATAATAATGCTGGTAATCGGATTTAAATTCGAATTTTTACTACTTGACTTGACACTGACAATATCTGATTGGATCGTAAAAATTAAACTTTCGATCATCATATAATACTTAAGAATATGATTTGGCAATTAGTCCAAAATAATCAGATAATAATAATATATAATAAATATTGGAAAACATGGATGTGATTTTGTCGGTTTTTGAGCATGGATTTGAAGCGTAAGGGAGCCTGCTCATCTTGCCAATAGGAATTTTTTGTCATAACGGTCGGAATCTGAAATATCATACACACGCTTCCTTTTCTTCCGTAGCAAATTAATATGGCGTTTGGTGAGGCTGCAATTAGCCAATTACTTTCTCTTTTTTTTTTTAATGTTAGCACTTATTTAGATAAACTTGTGCACACTGTAATTAATTCACCATTTATTCTGATTAAAATAAGTTATGTACACTGAGAAATTTAGAAGAAATTAGTCAATTATAATAAATTCATAAAAAAAATTCTAACGGACAACAAAGCAAAGGTTGAACTGTTGAAGTGCCTTTAAGAAAGGGGGGAAAAAAGGCAAGCACATAAATTTTTTACATTTTTTCCTTCTGAATTAAGATCAAAATTATAACAGCAAATCTAAGAACTTCCATAATGTTTATGATAGTTATCTAAAAAACTTCAACTGGAGGTCACAAAGAAATAGACAAAAAGAAAAATCTAGTGTTTTTTTTTTTAAAATAAAGTCTACCTTACGTTTGTAAGAGAAGAAGTAAGGACACTTAAAAAAAAAGAAGTTACATTGGTGTCAAAACTCACAAAATTCAAAGGGAAACAGATACACAAAAATTAGCCAGGGATCCATTAAGTCCCCAGCAATATTCCTGAATTGCAATATGTGGAACTTTTTTATGAATGGCAATCTTACTTCTAATTGTTATGCTTTTAAGACAATTTGGTGATAACTCACTAGTAACAAAGTTCGAAACTTTTACACAATTTCTGGCACAAACTTACACATTTGTACTCTTCCATAAAAAAAACAAACAAATAAAAAAAACAGGTAATTTTTCCTCTTCAGTTCTATACTTCTATTGAGTCCCGCATATAATGCGGCACACAGTAACCCCATATGGAAGTCTTCCCCTAAATACTAAACTATGGGTAAAAGTCTTTCCCTAAATACTATTCTGGGTGCTGGTCTCTTTATTACTGTTTAATGAATATTTAATATTTTTTAATAAATTTTTTAAATTATTAAATATTTTATTTTTACATTTAATTTTTTTATTTTAATTCCTTAAACAGTAACTTATAACCACTTGTTAGTAAATGTACTAAACTTTTTTTCTATTGAAAAATTCTTAGGTGCTTCATGCTTATGTATCATTAAATGTGTATTATCTCAACTATAACATTCAATATGTAGTTAAAGTGAGAAATAATAGTTCATATAAGGGAGGTAGTACGCATGGTGAAGTGAAATCTTTTCTTCCAAGAGCAACTAAGAATTTCTCTTTCCTTTTATCAGTTACTCATGTAGAGTAGTGCCCTGTGTTGGTGAACCAAGAACAAATCCCCTGCTGCCACATACAGGGCGCGTGAATGCATCATCAAACATTCGCCAATAATAATGGACAATGTCACTCGAATCAAAGGGGTTGCCAGTGTCCATGTTTGATTCTGAATCTTGCCCATTGGAGAGACAGGCATCGCTGATGGCAAGTCAGAAGGCTGCCTTCTTATTGGGATAGAAAAAAGATTTAATAGTGTAGCTTGTAAGAAATATTTATTTTTTGGTTAGGCTTTAAAAATTAATTAAATATTCAACTACATTAACCAATAATTTATATACTGTTAACCATTTATCAAGTATCAAAATGAAGATAAATTATTGGTTAATCATATGTAAATTATTGGTTAATGTAATTGAATACTTGATTAATTTTCAAAACGAATCAAATTGGTATTATTTTTCACAATAAGAAGTAAAAAATTATTCTCCCTATTGGGATCCAGCAAGAACTTTATTAGAGGCTTAGTCAGTAATCCACCCATCTGCACCTATCAATAAATTATTCAGCTTAAACAATCACGATAAAGAAGTTGAATATTTTAATAACTATTTAACTAATGATCAACTATAGATAAATAAATGACAGGAGTTGTTATGGTAGTTGTGTTATCAATTATTTATTAATTGTTAGTTTTATAATAAATATTAAAATTTTTATTAAATATAAATAATAATTAATAAATTAAAAAATTTATTAAATATAAATAACAATTAATGAATAAATATTAAAAAATCTATTAAATATTAGTACTTTAAAAAATATATAGGGATACCGAAGTAATCCAATGACACATGACCGCATCATACAGGCTTAGTTCATAGTTTAGTTTCATGCTCCACCTTCATGCAAAATGAAAGGAGGTGTCACCTAATCCGGTGGTTAATCTCAATAAGCTTGTGCAAATCCAGGTTTGTCTAATTTCGAAGAGAAGGTAAACATAAAAATTAACTTGATGATGAATGATGTGTTTTCTATTGAAGAAGCAAACTGAAGAATGTCTCAATTGGGTCCTTCTCAATACCATCTATAAGGCCAATGGGATCTTTTCTAAACAAAAGAGATATCTTCTAAATAAGCATGCAACGAAATTACCAGTGTGCTTGGTAGGGAATGCTACTGGGCTGGAAAGTAGTCCAAAATTTTAGTAAGAGAACAACTGTGATGGTGTTAGTGATCATGATAGCATTCCCTGGCAATTGAGTATGCCCTGATCTAGTAAACTGTATATGCAAAACCATTCAAACTATTACACATAATGGCACCCACCCAAATCAAATGTTTGAAAAATACAAAAAGATTTAGTGTGTGTTTGTTTTAGATTTAGGTGAACAAAAATGGGAAAAATATGGTTCCCGACGTACTTTTTTGGGAAGAAAGTTTTTTTCACTTCCACCAAAGACCCGATAAGAAGCTTCAAGAATTTAAAACATACAAATCTTTAGCCTTGCATTTCAATGTAATCGGGCAGCACACAACCCATTCTCATACCTGATTATCACGGATACAGCACCTAGCATGAGCCCAGTCCACCATATTACAATCTGTTTGAACTTGGATAACTGATTCAGAATATAGGCGAAGATGATATACTCAATACAACCTCAGCATTTACCTGCTGCTTAATTGCAATCTTGTCACTCTTGACTTCGTGGATGAATTGGCTATAAATGATTGGGGGGCACAAAAGCTGCCTGTGCTCCCTTCCAAGCAGAACCAAGCAAAACAGCATTGCATTTGCCCCAACATTAACCATGAGCTGGTGGAACGTAAGTCAAAATGGACAAATAACAATGTTACTTGCAACATACCGCAAGTGAAGTATACATTTGAAGTGCTCTATGATGGAATTCAACATTGCAAAAACATATTGATATAAGGTCAGAGAACAATCTTGAAATATCATGAACAATTAAATTTAAGATTCGTGAATGTCTCTACTCTATCTAAGGCAATAGGCATCCATACCAACGTATAAGATGAAAATCTCGGAGACAAAGGAAGACGTTGCAAAAGCACGCCTATAGTTATAGATAAACAACATAAGGAAGATGATAACATTCCTACTTTATTAGCATGTAGGAAAACTAAATGCCATCATAGCTTCTATGATACCCTGCTTGTGATTCTAGAATTTTCAGTGACATTATGCCATGTATAGTACGACATGACAATCCCACATGACAAAAGAACACAGTAAGGTTCCCACTTTAAATTGAGAAGCTGGAAGATGAAGGTGCCAACATTTTAGAATATGAAGCTGTATGGCAGTAAATATTTTTATAAGATCAAAAGTTCGAAACGAACGTTCTAGCTTTAGAGCACCTACTTCAGCCAACATATAAAAAATAGAATAAAAATTAATTGTATTTTATTTTTAATCGTTTGGCATTTGTACTGCACAAGTAAGTATAAAATTACCTTTTATTTTTAAAAAAAAAAATTTAACTATCCATTTTCTATTTTGAGCATATCTTAAAAGTCAAGTCGGGTAGATCATCCGCAACCCGCTCACGAACCCGTCTGGGCAGCCCGGATCCGGATGTCAGATTCTCATGTCACCCATTATTAATTATTCCCACTTGCTGTGTGAGTGTGATCGCAAGGGTTCGACCTGAATTCTGGGTTTCTCTGATGTAGATATCCGGGTACGAGGTTTTGTTTATTACTCAATTTGATCCATGTTTCAGTTAGCGCGACAAATGTTTGGTGCTCAACATCTTTATATAATGGGGCTTTCAAAGGTTTGAACTTTGAAGCGGAACCGGTTCTGGTTCAAGTCCCAGGTTTGCTTAGTTGATTACTGACTTCTTGTTGTTGGTGCTGATTTTACATTTTTTTTTAATTTCCGATTTAAAGTCCGTGCTATCAATGATTAAAATGCGTATATGTCAAGCTGGGTGCGAGTAGCAGTAGTTTTTATTTTTATTTTTATTTTATTTTTAAAGAGGAAAACTTTTTCGTGATTGCAATGCAACTTTTGTAAAATTTGTTGAGCTTTCGATGTTTTTGGGTCTTGTTTTTCAGCTGCCAGCTTATATTTGGTAAAAAGGTAGGAATTTTGGGGGGAATTGTGGAACTGGGAATGGCCTCTAACGTTTGAAAATTTGAGGATGTCGTTTAGGAGTATCCTCCAGGATATGAAGGGTGAGTTTGGGAGTATTTCTAGGAAAGGATTTGAGGGGAAGTTGGGGCATGGTATGAGATCGAGGTCACTGTCACAGCGTGATGCTCAGGATAGTTTGGTGGTAGTTGATGGTTTAAAGCAGAGTTGTTGGGCTAATATGCCACCAGAGCTTTTGAGAGATGTGCTGATGAGGGTGGAGGCCTCTGAAGATACCTGGCCTGCCAGAAAATACGTGGTTGCCTGTGCCGGGGTTTGCCGCAGTTGGAGAGAAATCATGAAAGAAGTCGTGAAATCTCCTCAAGTATCGGGCAAGTTGACATTCCCAATCTCCTTGAAGCAGGTATGACTTGTTAGCACACTTTTACTTCTTTAACGATTTGTTGTCATTGGATTCATGTTAGCTGCCTTTCAATATTTAGTTTATACCTTGTTTTTCGTTATCATGATACGCCTTGGTGGTTTGTGTATTCTCTTTTGTTTGTGGCTGTAAATTTGTCAATTCAATTCAAATGGTCAGTTGCCCACTTGCTAGTGTTTAGTTTGCAAACTTTTTGAGTTGAGCTCAGAGAACCTTGTCATTGAGCTGAAGTAGTTTGGTTTGGTTGACAGTAATATGCTTTTATTCTCAGAGACATAGTCCTTACACTGCTTGTTCTTATCTCAGTTTCATACTCAAGTGGCAATAGTATAGTATGTAACAAGTTTTGACTTTTAATATAATTTGGCTTTATTAAGATGCATAAGTTTCATCTTATGTGGGTGGTGCTGAATGTAATTGTTTTACATCTTTCTCTACTTTTATTTAACTAGTAAAACCAACTCTGATATAACTTTTGAGTTTAGGCACGCAATTAATTCCAGTTTCTTTCTTATCACACAATGGAAGCAAAAAACATATCTACTACATTGAAACAGGATAAGGATTGGCTGTACAATGTGGTATTATTAGCATGAAACAATTAGTGTTATGTAGTATTCTAGTTGTTGTTGGTGTGACTTTGGTTGAAATTGCTTCACATGTACTTCAATTAAAAATATTCTTGTTTATTGAAAATTTTGGTTCCTAGTATTATTAAGTTCTTAAGTAATTGTTAGGAAGGTCATTACTATTGTTAACTGTACCCCTCTTCATTGCCAAGCTTAAATTAACTTCTTATTATCACTGTGCAGCCTGGTCCAAGGGACTCTCTTCTTCAGTGCTATATTAAACGGAATCGCAGTAATCAAACGTATTATCTGTTCCTTGGTTTAAACCAAGGTGAGGTACCAGATTTTTAAATTTAATTTGTTTGGTATATGCTTTCTAAACTTTGCGATGCACAGGTTGGATTAGTGATCATCCTTTTTCCTTGTACTAATGTAAATTCAGAGAAGAGTTCTTTTTTGTTTTCCTCTATATACTTTGATGCAGTTGTGATGTTGATTTATATAATCTTGCAGCCTCAACTGACGATGGCAAGTTCCTTTTTGCTGCACGCAAGTATCGACGTCCTACCCACACTGGCTATATCATCTCTATAAACTTTAATGATGTATCAAGAGGGAGTAGAACCTATATTGGAAAGTTGAGGTATGTTTAGCTGATGTCTGACATGACTTGTTCATCATTGTCTTCTAGGCCTAAAATCACTCTCCTTTTTCTTATGTAATAGATCAAACTTTCTGGGTACCAAATTCACTGTGTATGATGCACATCCTCCAATTTGTGGAGCCAAAGTTACCAAGTCTCGTTCCACCAGGCTAGTTAGTCTCAAGCAAGTGTTTCCAAGAGTTCCTGATGGCAACTATCCCATTGCGCATGTCTCATATGATCTGAATGTCTTGGGCTCCAGGTATTTGAATTGTTACGAGAAAAGGTCTCTCTCAGGGGTAAAGATAAATATGTGGCATTGGAATCATTAAGTCAAAATCTTTGATGACTTTTTTCTATGTTATTCGTTGTTCCCCATTTTTCCTTTTAAGAGGTGGTTCTATTGCTCAGTTATTGCATTTAATTCTTATTTTGAATACCTAAAAGTTAGATACCAAAATGGTAACAGGGGCCCTAGGACAATGCAGTGTGTTATGGATGCCATCCCCGCCTCAGCTGTTGAACCTGGAGGTGTGGCCCCCACGCAGACTCAATTCCTCCATAGCAGAATTGATACTTCTCCATCCATTCCTTTCTTTAGATCAAAATCAACCCGCATGGAGAATTTCCAATCAGTGCCTTTGTCTTGCCAAAACGAGGGGATGCTGGTATTACGAAACAAGTCCCCTAGGTGGCACGAACAACTCCAATGCTGGTGTCTGAACTTCAATGGACGAGTGACGGTTGCTTCCGTTAAAAATTTTCAGCTGGTTGCTTCTCCCAAGAATGGAGTTTCTGGGCAGGCTCAGGAAAATGTTATTCTCCAGTTTGGAAAAGTTGGAAAGGATGTATTCACTATGGATTACCAGTATCCAATCTCAGCCTTTGAAGCATTTGCAATATGCCTTAGCAACTTTGACACCAAGATTGCTTGTGAATGACTGACAGCCAGGTATTCATAGTGCTAAACTGCTAATAGAATAATATTTAGTCTTCCAAAAAATAATATTTAATGGTAGGCAATATTTTAATGTCTTGGCCTGGAACTAGTTGGTTCAACTTACAATTAAAAAGTATATTTAGTATGTGAAATTTTCAAATTTTTTTCAAATGTCGATTAGAAGCTGTATTTAATGTTGCAAGAGCTCTGTGGCTATTGATCAACATAAAATCAATATGCAAGTTGTGAATCATGAGAGACCTGTTACAATTCCATTATGACTACTATATTTTAATAACTTTGTCTGGGTTTATTTGTGAATAATGATTCAACCTTACAATTAACAGAAGGATATTAAGGTTCATATTTATGGCTCTTTGTTTAACATCAATGGTTACGAAATTGCTGATTTTACTTGGCAGGTGTTGGCCACTGCTACTGCTGGTTGGAATTGCACATGCAGAATTGCAGATCAGATATTGGCAATAGATTCTCCGCTCTTTGGTCCATTTAGTTGCCATTTGGGCATCAAGGTCCCCAGCCCCCCTCCCTTACCCTTTATATAGGGTTCTTGATCCTATGAGTGGAAGATGTTTGGGTGATTTATATTTAACCAACATGATTCTATGTTGTGTTTTTTTGCGTGCCAGTTTGTAGACGACCTTATTTGCGAGTGGTTTGCGAGATTTCCAGTTGTTTCCTTTTGACGCTTATGGTTATGGCAATATACCTGTTTTTGCTGCTAAAAAGCTTCCAAAGATATTCCAAAACTTTCCTGAGTGCAAATTTGCTCCTAATTGAAAATCTCAATTGACTTTTCATCCATGAAAGAAGGTAAAGAGATTGGGGGTTATGAATGGTTGTTCGTGTGGGTTAGAAATTGAGTGGTAATAACCTTTATTTTCAACTACTGAAATTTAGCTGTAATCTTAGCTTGTGTGCATGTCATTATTATTTTACCAATATGTTTTGGTTTAAGTGATGGGTAGTATTTATTTTCTTACAAGTCCGTATAAGTGAGTGAATTATTAATGAATTTATGATATACATATATGTGTCTGTGTGTGTGTGTGTGTGGATTTAATTTTGATATATATACAAGTCAGCTGGTAATTTAATTAAGCTGCAATCAGTGATACATACGTTGACGTTCTCTTATGCTTAATTTCTCTTTGAAAGTTTGAATCAGTGGCGTCCAGTTTCAATAACTTGTCGCTTACTTTGCCACGAGTATTACAAAATAAGAAGACACTGTAAATCAAGAACCACTTAATCAGAGTGAATAACGTAAGAGCTTATGTCCATTTCAACCCAAGTACATAAGCACTAGTGCAAGAAGAAGAAACTGGCTAGTATCTTATATTACTGTCCTTTTGTCATTTAAAAAAAGCGATTATGATGGACGAATAACTAAACAACCGAAATGAACAATGGACATGGCTTAATAGCAAGCAGTGCAGGGGCAGCTATGTGAGAAACATAAGTCTATCATTCAGAAGGGAGGTGGGCCGCCTGGGCCGCGTGGACCACCGAAGCAATCTTGGAGCAACCAACAACAGCACAAGCAGTAGAAGCTGCATTTCCCCGTTAGGAGGAATTAAAATTTAGAATCAGCTCCAAGATGGAAAAGGCATTAATGGGCATTAACATAACATCATGTTTAAATTTAGAGGGGTTTCTTTCTACAGATCAACATAATAATATTTAGATTTAATTTTAATTCACTGTTAGTATATAAAAAATTTACACTGTCATTCAATCATAATACATTATTAAAGAAATTTGACTATTACAATAACTACTTAGAAATTTTAATTCCTTTAATAATGTGTTGGTACATGATTAAATGACAATGTAAAATTTCTTTACACTCACAGTGAATCAAAATGAAACTCATAATATATAGCCTCACGTTATGTTTAATTACTACTCACCAAGAAGATATGAGGCTGCATATACCATTGGTAAATCCACCAAAAAAGCCACCAGGTCCAGGAGGACCCCAAGCTGGGCCACCAAGTCCAGGAGGACCCCAAGCTGGGCCACCAAGTCCAGGAGGACCCCAAGCTGGGCCACCAGGTCCAGGACCCCAACCCGGTCCGCCAGGGCCAGGTCCTCCAGGTCCAGGACCCCCGGGTCCTCCAGGTCCCATGGCTACTAGCTCTTTACAGCACCAAACACCGCAACGGAGAAGCTAGGGAGAAAGAGCACGAGCTCTTTTCCAGTGCAAAGATCAAGCCAAAATATAATGAAATTTGAAGACGAAACTTTGTCCTCCTGCTCAGCTATGTATGTTGAGCATAAAGCTACAAAACTGGCTCCTATATAGAGGCTGTAGCATCAACATCTTTCCTTCTTGTCTAAGTGATAGAATCGCACGCTTTATCATAGTGTTTGCCGACAACATCTAACAAGAAGCGAAAACTATCAGTCAAAGCCAGGGTTAGCTACCCTTCAAACCAACGAATCAAACGCAACTAACCTTATAGAAGTTGTTTAGGGCATCAGTTGCATAATAAATATTCCACTCAATCTTTGGGTCTATTGGATTATGTCATTATGATTTATGTACACAATGTAGCATACAGATTCTCTGGGATTCCTCTGATAAGATCACTCCATCCATCTAATCTAAGCATCATGTATCCATATACTTTATGGCAACCGTCAATCAACTGAGCTAATTGTTGAAGTGAAGGTGTGAGCTATCTCTCATAATGTTCACTAGGAAGTGACTCGATTCAACTAAATTTATTTATTAAATAAAAAAATTTAAAACATAATATTAGATTCATTAATTACACAAGCTTGAAAATTCTCAGTTCCGTTACCTTGTAAACAATTGGTTACAAATCAAGTAATATATAATTATATAAATTATTTACTATACGCATTTCGTCATTTATATATAATTTTATTTAAAATTATAAATAAATATTATAATTCATGAATTATTTAAAGTGATAAAATATAGGCAAAAATATAATTTTCTTCCCATAAGTTTTATTTTTGTCCCACGTTATAACTTTTTTATAAGATTTAAAAATACTTACAAGTGCACAAGTTGTATGTTTGTATAGTTCAACAAATATAAGATCGATCTCATAGAAACCTAGTGTTAAAGTTTTAGGTACTAAAGAGTTTTTCTAATCTAATCAAACAAAAATAATCAAGACATAAAAATAAATAAATAAAAGTAAAACAAATAATAAATATAATTAATTAACAAAATATGAATTGATTAAGAATCAAAATTCACCCAGATTAATTTTAACATCAACTAGGTTAAATATATTATTCTTAGATAATTTATCTCATGAACATTTAGCGGCAAAACATGTATTCACATAAAAACTATCAATGAAACCCTAATAAAAATTATGAAATGTATGTTTTTATTTTCTTAATTAACTGTATCTTTATCTAGAAATCACAATTGATATCTAATTACAGTTAACACACAGATAGTAAAAACAAACTTAAAGTATAAGAAAAACATGATTGAACTCATCTAAAAATTTATTCAAACTAACTAATAAAAAAATAAAAACAATAAACATTTAATCTCTAAAATAACTGAGTAATAAAAATCTAACATAAACAATGCCCAAATAATCAGGGTTTCATCATCTCCTTTGAGGGACAGCATCAGTACCGCCCCTTGTTTCATTGATAATTGTATTTTATATAGTCATAAATTGCTCATTTATTGCAATAATCTTCTGTGTTTTTTGCTATCATCATATATGTTTTCACCATATCTTATTAATTTTGCAGTTTGTTGAGATGGGGTCTATGGCAAGAGAATTAAACTAGAAATTAGTTGAAAAAAAAGAAGAAAAAAAAAGCACTAAAAAAAATAGCAACTCGACACAGCCGTATCCCCAGGAGACACAGTCATGTCTCCAGCTTGTTCACACTGTTTACAGCTCGACACAGCTGTATCTCCAAGAGAAACAGCCACGTCCCCAGCTCATTCACGTTGATTAGCAACTAGACACAGCTGTGTCGAGTCTAGACACAGCCATGTCGAGTCTGCTTATATGGAAACACCTTTTTTTATCTCTTAGTTAAGTTAAAAAGCAAAGAGAGAAAACCTAATTAGACGTTAGACACTAAGACATTGTTCTAAGGATCTTTTGATAAAGCTTAGGAGGTTGAAACACATTTTTTGTAGGATTTGATAGCTAAGGAGGACGTGTGAGGATTCAGAGTGAAGATCGCTTTTGTAAAAAGGGTTCTTTTTCTCTAATTCTTCATGTGTCTTTTTATGAATTTGGTTTCCTTTTTTTCTATGAATTGCTAAATACCATAACTAGGGTTATGGTGAATCTTGTTACTTGAAAACCTTTTTTCCTAAATTTATATGAAATCAAGATTATTCATTTAGATAGATTGTTCTATGCTTTAATTCATGTTAAGATTTGATCACCCTTTACATGTTTGAGTTGATTAATTGATCGACGGTCGTATCGCAATTGATTGATAGACATATAGAATAATTAAGTTTAGGGTTATTGCATGATCAAACTTAATCATAATCTTCCAATCGGGTTAATCAATTAGATTAATCAACCTCTATTTCCTTTATGCTTTATCTGAATTTGAATTTCTTACATGACCAAATAGGAAATTAATTTGGGGAAAAGAATATTTTCAATTCATGATCATTGTTTGTGAAAAGAATTTGATGAGGGATTGGTATTTGTGGCTCAACTCATAATTCATAAAGAATTAGGAATAGGGAACTAAAAGTACAAGTGAACTATTTTTTTTTTGTCGTTGCTATCTATGTGAATTCTTTTGATTTTGGTTTAATTCTAAAATTTAATCATTCACTATTTCGATTTGTCTAAATAACATAAGAATTTCTCTAGTATATTACTTACTAATTAATCCTTATGGGTACGATATCTAGAACTCAACTTCCTTTATTACTATTGCAACAGGGTGCACTTGCCCTTCAAAACACAACATCTCTCCTCTTGTGCAGTTTTTTGTAGCCTCTTCTATGTTCTCGTGTTCTAATGATCGTTACTCCTCTTATTTATAATAATTTATTGGGCTAACAATTCTAACAATATTTTCTTCTAGGGTTTCCTATTTATGTACAAACTCATTTAATGTGCAACTCTTTGGTAACAAAGAAAATATATTTATTTCTCTCTTTTAGTCTTCCTAATTAATGTGAGATAAGAATGAAAGCCTTCAATGAATTAGAAATTGATTCAAAATAGGAAACATTCATAGTTGGGTTGATGATATATTCATAGAACTTTGCCAAAATCTTTCATAATTAGGTTGATGATATCTTTATAAAATCTTGTAATTATCACAGTTATAATTATCACATTTATTTAATAATTAGTTACTTTCAACAAATAATCATTAATATCCTAAAATATGAAAAATTAACTTATATCATAGCGTAATGTAAGACTATTTTTGTATGAAAAATATGTAATATCAGGCTATTATCATCCCACAACTATATTTTGTTTCATTTTTGTCTTAAATCTTTCTAAAATCCACCAAATTTGTTCTAACTGTTAATACTGTTAGAAATGTTAACAGAATTTGCTCACATGACATCCTATATGGACACAAGTGTACAGTTGACATTTTCCAACTAGATTTTTTTTTAATTAGTGGTTGAGGACGAATTTAATAAGTTTTGAAAATATTTGGGACGAAAATAAAGCAATATAATTATGGGATAAAGATGAAACTTATAATAAAGTTAAGGGGCGAAAAATGAAAATTTTCCTATAATTAATTTTTATACATCATTTTCTTTTAAAAAATTTGTATTGTAGAAATTAAATAGTTATTTGTGAATTTCATTACTTTGGAATTAATTTATATTTGTAGTCACTGGTTCATTTAATGTTATGCGATTCGACCAATGACTCACTAGTTGAATCAGTGATATAGTAACCCAATACTTATCCCTAATTAATAATCGATCTGATGTTTATAATTAATAAATGCAATTCAACTTAAATATCAATATCAAATAAAAAAAAAGTTGTTATAAATTAATTGAAAGCGGTTTTTAATAATCAATATATATATATATATATGGCAGTGAAAATAATATCTTATTATGATATGTAAAAGGAGTCAATCTTAACTATTAAATCTTACATGGTTGGTCAATGTTAGAATTTACTTAACGACATAACCACTTAAAAAAGTCACATGACTTTATGTTTTAATCTTTTTTTGTGTAAATCAGGGTATCCCCTAACCCGTAAGGCATAAGACCAATCTCACAAGGTACAGTTAGGTTCATGAGCGGGGACCTATCCCAATTGCATTTTCTCTATACACACCACCTCAAAAGATCGAACCCGAGACAAGATGCTTAAAGTGACCAAACCCCTTCCACGCAAATTGATTTTATATTTTAATCTTGACCATACATGGATAATTCAATAGTCAATATTTACTCATTTGACTTTCCCAATAAACCACTCCTCTCACTTGATATGTCATTATATATATATATATATGAAATACATAATTCTTTTAATTAATGTACAAATATAAAATTTTAAAAAGTAAGTTATGCATATGACTCAATACAAGAAAAAATTTACTTTTTGTCCCTTAACTCTACTTTTAAGTTTCATTTTTGTCTCATAATTATATTGTTTCGTTTTCGTCTCAAATCTTTTTAAAACTCATCATATTTATCCCTAACCATTATTTTTTTTAAAAAAAAATTTTAGTTAGACAATGTCAAGTGTATATTTATGCCAACATAAAATGTTACATTAGCAAATTCCATTTACATGTCTAATGATGTTAGACATAAAAGACGAATTTGATAAGTTTTGAAAATTTTTTAAACAAAATATGAAATCTATTGCAAAATTAAGGACATAAAAGTATATTTTTTACCTAAAATAAATTACATGTACAAATTATATATTTACTATATTACTAATTGTATGAAATGAAATTTTTAGAAAGATCTATTTTTCTTGTTGATAGTAGGTGGATTGTAACAGGGTTTTGAAGCCCAAGCCTTCTGGCCAGTGCCTTTTGAGTTGGGCTTCGGGGCCCTGGTGCTCGGTCCTTTCCTGTACAAACCATGCAAAGAGGTGTTCACCAAATAATTAAAAAAAAGAAACCATGGTGAGATGCATCTTGCAGTCTCCACAAACAACAACTTAGTTTCAGCTACCTTAATTTTGATGCCTCAGAGACAATTCCATACCATTTTTCATATAAACGAGTTCTCATGTTTTACTCCTTCAAATCACCAATCAATGAGACTATTAATGAATAAGCAGCTACAAGTCAAGCATCACTAATTTTTGTGGAACGGGAAAGAACAACATAAACGAAAAGCTTATGCAACGAACAAGCAGATACACACCCGAAGCAGACAAAAAGAAAAAAGAAAAAGAAGCTAAGATAGAGCCTCAGATTAGCATGTTGGCACATTCTTCATAGCAACAACAACCCGTGTCGGAACACGGTGCGCAGAATGTTGTCACCGCTCATGCCAATAATACTGTCATCATCAGCTACTGCTACTACGATTCAATTCTCTCCCCAAAGTATGAAAAAAGAACCCAACATAATAGAACTTTTTTTTCCCTTTTCTTATTTCGTAAGCCTATTCAGTCAAATTCAACTACTACGCTTGCCAATTTGCCATCGAAAACACAGAACAAAAGAAGGAAACTTCGACAACACAACTTTCTTTCCCCAGAAGAAATGCTTGATTATCATGCCAATGGATCTAATTACCAAAATTAGGTCTTGACTCAACCACTTGCAAATAACGGCCGATTAGGGTTTCACTGAAGCCCTTGCCTCTGGAATCGGAGGCACCCCTTTAAATAGGGGACGGATGAAGAGGAGAGGACTGAGAAAGCGTTTCCTGCGACGCCGTCTGAGGGCTTTATTGGGCTTGCCCGCTTTCTTCGGGCCAGCTCTTTTAGACCCAAAGTATTATCTTGGCCCAGTAACAAATACAAACTCAATGGACCTACACACGCCCAGTAGCTTTGGATCAAGCGTTTTTAACCCTCTTCTTTGGCGAACAAGTAAAAAATTTAATTAAAAAATCAATTCCTAATTTTTTTACCCACATTTTAAGGGATATCAAACTGACAAAGAAGTACTAACTTGCATTGATTTGAGTAAAAATAAATCAATTACTTTAAGTATATTGTCTTAAGTTCAATTCACGAGGTAGTGTGTATTGAAAAAAATACAATTAGAAAAGGTTTACACTTTTAATATCTAACAATAATTTCAAGGATTAGTCTCTTACCCCTAAGTAGGAAAATACCCTAGGAAACCAAAAACTGACAAAAAGGTAAACAAATGCATATAAAATGGTGGATAATTATGTAATGAGATTAATTACCAATGAAATTAAATTTAGGGAAATGTGCATCCACACCTACTAAACTTTGGCCTATTTGCAAATAACCACTATGAACTATAAAAAAATTTAATTTAATTCATAAACTATATCAATTATCATAATAACATTTCATCAACTCTCTATTAAGTTTTTAACGGAAGGAAAGCATTTCAAAACTTCTTATAGTTTGCCAATTTTTAAATAATCAACATAAACTATAAAATCTTCAAATTTAATCAATATACTATATCAATTATTGCAATAGGTCAATTCATCCAATATTTGTAAAGTTACTAACAAAATAGTGACACAACATAATCATTACCCTCCCTTTGTCTCAAATCCTAACCCTTTAGAATAAAAACAAATTAAAATAAAGGATTAGGATTTGTGATAGATAGAAAGTAAGAATCATGTTATGTCACTTTTCTATTAGCAACTTAACAAAAAGTGGATGAAATAACTTATTTGTGATAATTGATATAATTAAAGGATTAAATTGAAAGATTTATAATTGATGATGACTAGTTAAAAATGGGCAAAATTTAAGGAGTTTAAATGTATTTTCTCTATTTTAGCAACTTAGGAAAGAGTTGATAGAAAAACTTATTGCGAGAATTAATATAATTTATGAATTAAATTAAAATATTTTATAACTCATGGTGATTATTTGTAAATAAGTAAAAATTTAGAAAGTCTAAATGCATTTTTTTCTGAATTTTATGAGATATATCCATAATTTATATTTTATTATTTAATTTTTTTACTTACCAATTTTTTTTATTAGCAAATAAAACTATGATGCATACTTTAGAAGATGAATTTTATTTTCTCCTTCTCATTTTGTTGCTGATAAAATTAATAAAGGCATGTGCGCACTTGGTTATTTGTTCATAATAGACCTTCCGTGCGTGTGGTAGTTTCTTAGATGCGTTTCGCACATGAGAGTAGAGCTATGGATTTTTCCAGGACTTACTATCAACTTGACTACCATGACATGCTTGTCGTTCTCACCACTTCCTTTGAGAAGAAAGAAAGAAAAAGAAGAAATTATGGATAAAGAAAGAGATGTCTAAGGACCTAATAAAATATAAATGCTCGTTGAATATTCATAGACCAAGCAATGACCCATTTCAATATAAAAAAAATCCATGATTGTTGAGAAAAGGAAAGTGAAAGCTCTTGACGTGCCAAAGAAAACATTTCCATCCCACATTGCCAAAGATTTATGGCTATGCTTCTAGTTTCCCATTAATATCAAGCAATTGGATTTGCACCCAAAAAAACAAGACAAAATAAAATAAAAAATGAAACTGAAGCTCAAACAAATCACTATAGGATCATATTAAAATCCCAAATCCCAAAGTTTATTTTGGTTCTGCTCGTCAAAGCAGGCTATTAAGAACAAAATGATATCTTAGGCCACTCAACCAGAGTTGGATGGAGATAAAATCGATGGACAAAACTGGAAATGCGATTCTGGAATAAATTGAGCCTTCACATAGGAAACGAATCTAGTGCAGGGCTCGCGAGCATGTCTATGTCACCAGAAATTGGTCCCCAATAGACAATGGCAAATTGAGTTTGGACAGTTTACTCCTTAGATGTGGTCCCCTTCTGAAGTGGTCCATTAATGTCCAAAAGTAGCTTAGTCCATGTATCATAGCCATCCAATCCACCTCAGGCTTAGACCTTATGGACCACAGTGACCTTCAATGAACAGAAAAGCTTCACAGGACCATGATAAATGCTGCATAAAATCCACAGATGAAATTGATAACTCGAAGCTACAGCTATTAGTTTATAACATCCTTCCTTTTCATGTTTTTTAACTTTGTGTGTGGGGGTGGGTGATGGTGGGGGAGAGAGGAGATTGGAGAGTCACTTATACTAATGTATGGTCCCAGCACTTACAATTATAACAAATGATGTTACCCATTAACAACTTTTTGTACCACACACAATGTGGTCGAACTTGGAAGATTCAATACCATTTCTCCCTATATCTTCTTTCAATTCTGGAAAATGATATGCATATAATTGCCAGCAATATATTTCATGGCAATTAGGGAGAGATTGGAGTAGAGCTTCCAACCTTCAGCATAATATAGCAAGATGGCCCCAGTAGAAGGGAAAACAACTTATGATCCAAATTCCACTCACTGCTTGCTGCACACGTATTCACACGATAATTGGTGTGTGATCAATTTATATAATATATTAATTTTTTTATAAGAAAAGTCATGTAAATTGATAAAAAGATGGGGGGGAGTAGAATAAATGCAAGCTTTAGAAATTATTAGAAATCAAAATCAGTTTCAAGTAATTTTTTTCGATAAAACTAGGTATTACTAACCTATAAAGTTAATAGTAATAGGTATCATCTCATTTTAAGTTAATTAAGGATGGACAATTTCACAATTTGGTGTCTGTGGATGTTTTTCCATGGGCAAACCAAAAAAGTCGTTATACGTGGGATATAGATTAGGTAACGAGGAAGCAAGCAAGCAAGGAGGGAGTTAAACACTTGAAGGTTGTGTTTAAAATTAATTAAAGGTAGAATTGATTTGATTTAAAAATTAAATTTAATGTTTAAAATTTATTATAAAAAATTAAATTTGAATTAATTTAGAAATTAATTTTTTTGTTTAGAAATTATTAAAAAAATTATTTTATTTTATTATTTTATTTTTCAAACACTATATTATTGTAAATGATATTGTAAGTAAAATTAAAAAATTCATAAAGATAAAATAGTCAATTTAAATAATTAAAATTAAATTAAACTAAATTTAAATAAATTTTGAAATACATACAACTTAGATCAAATTAATTTTTATTTTTAAATATTTTAAACATAAAATTTAATTTATAAATTAAATTAAATCTTACTTTTTGACATTTCAACCACGCTCAAGGGAATGGAGAGGTGGGCAAGGAAGCAAGGCTTTAAGAGTGCATGCTGTGCTTCATCATCCAAATTGTCAAACAAAGTGCAAAGATTGACTGGGGGGCTAGTAAGCGTGCCGAGTTTGAATTTGTCATGTAGTGGACAAACTACGAATAAGCTTTTTAGCCTTCTAGAAAAGACGGTCCACAGAACATGGGTTGGGTGGTGGCGTGGCGCTATTTTTGTTGATGAAATCACATAACGGTGACATCCAAGAGAGAGAGAGAGAGCAGCCAATGCCTCCCCGGCCCAGTTTTATGTGTTTCTAATTTTTGCTGAAGTTGACAAATATTAAGATCTAATCATAGCTTTCATTGTCAAAGTAATTATGAGATAAACCTAATTTGGATATAAAACAAACTGGGTTCTTGTCAGAATATCTAACATTTAAGATGCAATTACCTAATTGAACCTAGGCCATTTAGCTAAATTGATTACTTGAGAATTGATAAGGCACGATTTCAACGTTGTTAAAGTAGGGCTATTATATATTGTTCCCACTTCCCACTCTCTCCAATAGCCAATAGGTTGCACTCTCTTATCACCATGTACCAGTCCATTGCACAAAGCAATTATTTGCTTGGGCTATTCTTTTCTGTTTTAGGGATTGAGATTGTTTAGGTTAGGTTAATGATGTCTTTAACTTTTGACTAGCTCAGAATAGAACCTATGAGCTTGCAAAACTGATGGAGTAAGCTTCTATACTATACACGCCCGGAGTAAGCTTCTATACTATACACGCCCATCATATATAGGTCCACGGTGACTCTTCTAATAGATACCTCTCATATTTTCTCCAGTGGCATCTTCTTACACGCGCACTCTCATTAACACTTGCATGCAGACATAGGGAGAGAGACAGAGAGAAAGAGACATAAGTAAAGTTTTAGTTTCACAACTTGCTTTTTAGTTTGATTTTCTTTAACTTCACGCGTTTTACATATTTCCGACCCGAATTTTGACTACTTGTGCCAAATTAATTCTTGCATAAACCTTGAGTTTTTGAAATTTTCAATATTCATATATCGAAGAATACAAATAAGACCATGATATTCAAAACCAAACGACTGTAGCAATAAAAGTATCCAATCGAGAAAAAGTTATACCTTTCCTAAGTAAGAAGCGATTTAACATTGAAGTTCATGCACTTATTTGGAAGAATCAAAAAAGAAAAAAAAAAGGTTAAATTCACATTCTTGTATATCATTTTGTTTATATATATATATACATGCTGAGCTGTTACGGGAATTTACACTTAAAAGGAATAATTTAACATATTTATTATAGTTATAAATTAAATTTAGTTCACATTTTAAACTAAAAAGTTAACACTTATTTTAGTCTTTGAAAAATACAAATATCATTAGTTTGGTCCTCTAATAATTTTTAACATCAAATTAGTCATTTTAAATAATCAACTTTATGTAAAAAAAATTACATTAAATAATTAATTTGATGTAAAAAATAACATTAAATGACTAATTTGATATATTAAATTTATTATTAAAAGATCTAATTGATGGCACTTATATTTTTTAATGACCAAAAGAAGTATTTACTATAAACAAAATAATAACGTCATGTGATTATTTAATCCTTAACTATAATAAATGTGTTATATTAGTTTGTGATTGTAAGTTTAAATGTAAATTTATGAAAAAAAAAATGTTAATGTAACATTAAATAAATTCCAAAATAAATCTTATAATTTTAAAAAATGAACACTAATATATGTGAGAAAGAAGGAGTAAAAAGTTTCTTCACAAGTTGTAAAGGTCCCAATATATTACATAATTGGTAAAGGGTAATGTTGTGTACACAATATTTGAGACATATAAAAACTCACATTTTTTTATATATCATTAAAAAAAATTCATTTATTTGTACATTAAATCTACTTATCCTTTTCAATTACAGGATTCTTCATCTAAGACTATGACGCATCGCCACAATAATGCATTGCTTATACCTCCATGATCTCTTAAGTCACGGTGCACACACGTAAGATCGCCAAAATCCCCGGAAAACAAAACTGAGGCCTTTAGAATTACTTTAGAATTTTGTCCGTTGCTATGTATGCAAAATTACTCATCTCAAAATTCTTTTAAAAATAATATCATTTTTTTGTGCAGAAATTATAATAAATACTTATGCATTTTTTTTAATAATAATTATTATATTTTTTTAAAAGAAAATTTAAAATTTTCATACTAAATAGATTTTAACTTTCTAATTCTGTATATTAAAAAATATCTTTATATTGTTCAATGATTTTTATTATTAATTGTCCCTCTATATAAATTTTAATGTCTTTTTTTGTTGGCATTAGGAATACATAGAAGACGGAATTAGATATTTCCCCCCCTTATTTCTATCAAGTTTGTATAAATAGTTTTAAAAGACACTTATTTGTGATAGCATAAAATTTTTAATGAGTGCTAGTAACCTGGATTTTACTCGAGATACTCATGGGTGAGGTGCGCCTCATCTCATGCCCCTTGAGGATATTTGGTATAATCTGAGCTTGTAGCTTTCCAATTAATTAATTCAGATTTTTAATTTGTTTTTATTATTTATTCAAATTTTGTATAATTTATTTAAAATGTACTAAATCTTGTATTCAATGCACATGTAACAAATTAATTATATAAATATATAATTTTAATATTTATAAAATTATTAATTGCATATGAATATATAAAAAATAATTTTAATTTTAAATCACTATAAAGGAAAATTTTATTTATATTATCATTAAATCATATATTTACCACATTATTAAAAAAATTGACATTTTAAATAATTATTAACATTATTAAACTCTTTTAATAAAATAGTAATACATAATTAAATAATTTTCATAAAAAAAATACATAATTAAGTAATAATATAAATTTTATATTTATAATAAATTAAATAATTTTTTATTTTTTATTTCATTAAAATAAAAATAATTAATTAATCATTAAAAATAAAAGTCCTTAATTAATAAAATAGAAAGATAATTTGATAGATAATTTAATTTCTAGCATCAATATCAACCAATATCAATTTAGGTACATGCTCGTTCCCAGACAAATATTACTTTCACTTATTAAAGAATCACTCCATAGAAGCTGGAGTGTCCAAATCATATGCCGACACGCAAGTTGGATAAGAAGCAGAGAACTTAAAAATTGTCGGCGATAATCGTATGAATGATATAAAGATGTTTTTTGGATTTTTTTTAGATAGATGTACATTTTTATAATTGATGATTAATGTTAATACTCAATTTTATCTGAGCCTTTTATAAAAAATAAAAATATATAATTTATAGAGATTTTTATTATTTAATATTTATTGTTGAGCCTTAAGTCTAATTTTTTAAAATTTAATAAAAAATAATATATAAAAGAACCAAATTTAAATTTAAATATCATAATTAATGTCTTATTAATAGTAATTTAGAATATAAATGATAGGTTGATTATAATTGTGTAAATTGATCATAATTGATTCTTATTAAACACTCATGAAAAGATTGATTATGATTGTACATAAATTATAAAAATTGATCCTAATTAATTCAAAAAATATTTAATTTTTAAATTAATTGGACATTGAGATGTTCATCTGCTTGAGTTATAAAAAATTATGAGTAGAAAAACCTTATGAATAGCTTTAGAGGCATAACCACAACAACATCACAGAAAAAAAAATTTCGAAAGAAAAATAAGAAAAGAGAGAATAAAGAAGAAGCGTCGGTTTTTTTTAGAGAGAGTGAATCAAGTCTGAAAGAAGAATAGTATCTACAGTATTTTTCAAACCTCTTATTCGCACTTAGCAAAGTTATAATTATCTTTTGTGCTTACTCCTTGTATAACATTGCAAGTTAGTGCGCAACACCACTTACAATTCCTTTTTTTCCTTATTGTTTGTCATTTGTTTATTTATTTATTCCTTTTTATTTTTTATATTTCGTTTGAACTTTTTGTAAATAATTTCATTTTTGCCCTTTTATTTTGCTTCTTGACCTTTGGTTAGATATCTTTTAATTTTTATTTTAGGCTTATACTTAGAATTCAATCTTTAAATTATTGTGTCATTTTTTTTACCTCTTTTCCTTTATCACTCATTCATAAATGTTCATATTATATGCCATATAAGCATTCCCTTAATGTTAATTTAAGAGCCCAATGATGGAATACTTGAAATTAAGTCATAGTATCAGTAATATTTGAATTATTCTGGAAGTGAGGGTGCCTCTCGAGTTTTTGCCATGAGTATTGGCAAAATTTCAGATGGCTCATAATAAAAATATTTTTCCATATATTAATTTATTATCATTTTCCTTTAAATTTATAAATATGAATTTTATATCAAATCTTTAAACATTGAAACTTGTCGACAATGGAAAAATTAAGGAAAGATCGGGGTAACGATCATCGAAACTCTTCCTAATTCTCTTGAGGCAATTACAATCGGGTCTCGTCAATGATACTGACTTGGTCTAATTTCATCAATAATTAAATAAATAAAATCATTTTTATCCTTTTAAAAAATATAAACAAATGTGAACAAATTAATATGCCCATAACTTTGTGATTGTGATAAATTAAAATTTTATTTGATCACTCATTCCAAAATATCTTTTTCTGAAAATCATTTCACAAATCACTCATTCTAAAAATTTTCTATTATAAATATTATTTCAAAATCCTATTTCATTTAAAAAATAATTTCTTAAAAATATGATTTTTTTAATTTACCACCTTCACGTAATATATTGTGGACTTACATTTATTTCATACAATAACGGTTATTTAGTCACTCATTATTTGTCTTAGTCATTTATCATCTTCTAATATTATGCCAGACACAATGAGACATTTAAAAATAAAAAATAATAACAATTTTTATTTAAAATAATAAATGACCAATTTAACTAATTTAGCAAGATAACACTAAATTAAATAGATAATTATTCATGGAACGAATGGTGTAGGATGCTAATACTTTTCCTACTTGTAATTAACCCCTGAACCTAAATTCTAAAACGCAAATCATTTTCTTAGGGGTCTAATTACACTATTTCATTTTTAATAGAAGAATCGGTTGTTGAAACCAAATTTTTTATAAAAAAAGGTTTAAGTACTAAATTCTTAAAAGCTGTAACTTTCCCTGGTTAAGTTTTGAGGATAACAAAAATATTTATTTAGTTTGAACAAGTAAGTGTTTCGACAATAGTATTAACAAATCGCTACTTGTATGTGCGTCCATTCTGCTCTATGCTTAAAGATAACTCTTCGTGGGTCCAATAAATGTATTATATACTTTTACTATTGGTGCGTCCAATACTTGTATGCATATACTGTTACTTTTTATTAGTTCGTCCAATACGATCTGTCTGCCAAAGCTCGGACTCAACTCACTCTTTCAAAGTTCAAGCTCAAGCTCTCGTCCAAGTGAAATTTCAAAAATGAAGAAATGTTCCTCATTAAATGCTAGAAAAGAACTACGGCGACTCACGACGAAGAAGTCAACTAAGCCACTTTTGCTGACATTGTCTAACAACTACAAAGATCTGCAAATAAGAAACCGTCTGCAATCTTAGACAAATCAGGACTTTTGTTTTCATTGATTGGAAATCTCAGAGAATAAAAGTCACCATCAAGAAGTTCAAGACTTTTCCAGGTAGATGCATTTAATCTTTACTCGAGCGGTAATAAATATTTCCATTGGACGATCTAGCCCATGAAGTCTGCTCAATTTGTTCTTACTTATAAAGAGAAGAAGCAGCACTTGAAGAAATAGAGTGATCTTTGCCGAAGCATCCTACAAAGTCTAAAAAGTTTTATTTCTTCTTGGATTTCCATATACGTGTAAAAGAAAAAGCCTTGAGATCTTGATTGTCTATTCTCATTTTGTCGGTGAGTTTTTAAACTCAAGCTTTCATCTGCTTTCAATTATTCATCTTAAGCCTTGTAAGCTCAGAGAAATTTGTGTGTAAAAGAATACTTGTGATATAGAACCCGAAGAGGTTGAAAATACTTGTTACGAAGAGGTGCATAATACTTGTAATCGTGAAAAAGATTAGTTGGAAAATCCTTGGTTGAAGGGGTGGACGTAGCTCTTGGTTGATAAGAGTGAACCAGGATAAATCTCGTGTGTAAGCTTCTCTTCTCTTCTAGTGTGCTTTATTATTTTCACTAACCTCTGGAGTTTACCATTGTGTTTATTAACAAAGATCTTTTTATTTGGTTTTAGAACGTGTTAACCATTTTATTAAAAGTCTTTTCAAAATCCTTAGAGTCCAATAGGACTAAGTGGTGTTGGTCCTAAGCTCTTCGCTTGTTAAATTTTATCCTTCGCTGTGTTCTATTTTCTATTGAAAAGGAAAATCCTTTTATTAATCAAAAAAAAGGGTTAAGAAACACAATTCAACCCCCCTTCTTGTGTTTCACTTGGTTATTTCATCGGTTGGTGGCGACTTTCAAATTTAATTAAATTTTAGTTGCTTCCTCATGTCATTGTCACCATTCGAGACGGTTGCGACAAGTAATATTTAGTTATATATTTTATTTAATTAAAATATAATTATTTTATTTATATTTCAATTAAATAAGATATGTGATTAAATATGAGTTATGATATATTTATAAAAACAAATGGTATCTCTATATTATATATATATAATTTATAAATATTTTATCAAAATAATTTAATTTTTTGTATTAACTAAAATCTTCAAAAAAATCATTGTTTTTGAAAATTATCACATTTTTTATGTAAGTGATATATTCTTATATAAGTTTTATTAACAAATTTTTAATTTTAGTTTTTATATAATTTTATAAAAATTTATAACTCTATTCATAAAAAGTTAAATATATTAAAACACTATAAATTAATAAAATTATTTATTTTTAATTAAAATTACACAAAAAATATTGCATAATCATAAATGTACTTTTTTTACAACAATAATATTTGTTAAAGTCTTATATTTATACACAAAAAATGAAGTTATAAAGAGTGGCAAAACAAATTTATATAAAATTTAAAAATTCTGAAAATTAATTATAACTTTTTATTACTCAAAAAATTATTCACTTAGCATAAGACGTTTCCTCACGTACAAAATTTTTGCCGTCAAGAACATATACGAACTCTTTATTTTTTACAGTAAGAACATCTACCAACTCTACATAGATAGAATTGAACGAAGAGAGACAAAGTAATGGTATTGTCAGTGCCACTGCTTTGAAAAGACAGTGCTGGCCGGTCGTAGAGGCTTTTGTCAAAGCCCGTGTTATAAAACGCGCATCGGAATGGCCGGTTTGGTGGTAGATCGGTTAAGTAATTAATTTAGGTGATTAGTTAGATTAGGTATATTTTAAAATCGGTTTGACTTGGTTAGTTTTGAATGAAAATTGGTGACTTAGTTGATTGAATCAAAATTGGCTATGTCACTAAATAAAAAAAAATTAATTTTAAAAAATTATAACTTTTAACTTATTTATCCGATTTAGACTAATTATATGTCTATTTTATATAACTTTTCGATATCTATGCTATGGTAATCTTAATTTTTTTAAAAAAAACTTATTTTTTAAGTTATGAGCATTTTAATGAAAATATTAAGGCTTCTTTTTATTAATTAAGAGTTAAACTCTTTTTTTTATAAGTCATATTTTTTTCTCAAAATAAATATATTTTATTTATTTATAATAATAAATATCATCATATGTATTGTGTATTTATATATATATATATAAATATTTATTTAATTTTATGCAGTTCGATTAGTGACCCACTGATTGAATCAGTGACATTGACTCAATACTCTGACTGAGTCGACTACTGATCCGATTTTTATAACTATGACTCAAAGCTCTTGCTCTTATTTATTTTGTCCCTAAAATATTTTGAAAAAATGATATTTATGACTAACTTAAAAAGAAAATTTATTTGATTTTTAAATATAATTAATTAAATATTTAATTAATTTAACTAATAATTTATATACAATAATCATATATATTAAATATTAAAATAAACATGAATTATTAATTAATTTTATATAAATTATTAATTAAGTTAATTAATATTTAATTAATTTTATCTAAAAATTAAATAAAAATACTTTTCCATGAAACTCACCTAAAGAATTATTTTCCCAATTATTTTTGGAGCTCCCAAACCGTCTTGCCTTCTGCTTTCTAGTTTGTGCTCTAGTTTGTGCTCTAAGATACAAAGGGTTACCATACAAATTTGGGGCTAACGAGGAGTTGGCAACACCGCAACAGTTCAAAATTGGTCATTTCCTAATTCCCATCCAATTCTAAAAAATATGGGTCGTTAAGCTGAACAAAGTTTCACGTGCAAATTCAAGTATCTAACTGTGTACCACCTAGAATGCATCATTATCATTTGGTTTACGTGAACATGATTTTTTTATTTAATTTTAATTTATTATTAGTATAAAAAAATATTATTTTTTAATTATGTGTTGATACATTATTAAAAGAGTTAGACTTTTTAAATAATTATTATAATAATCAAATTCTTTAAATTAAATGACAGTGTAAAACAAAATTTTATACTCACAGTAAATCAAAATTAAACTCTTTTTTTAATATGAATTTTCTCACATGATATGGTCTTAAACTACATTTTATTTAGCGATTATGAATTTAGTCTTAAGGCTAAAGAGATATTTAATAATTCGAGATTAAAACTATATATTTAATAAAAATATTATTCAAATTTATTATAGAAATTGAATTGAATTTAAATATTAATATAAAACTCTTTTAAACTATCATCTAATTAAACTTTTATTTCATTATAAATTACTTGTGTTATTTAATATTTATTCTGTTTTGTACGTTGTCTAATTATAAATGAGACATAATATTTTAAGTAATTAATGTCATGTAATTACTATGTGACAGAAAAAGGTGACACTACAAAAAAAAAACCTTAAAATGATATTTTAATTAATTAATATCATGATGAATATGAATGTGTATACATATTAATTGTTAAAATTACAATTTACACAATTACAGATGCGGTCATATTTCAATTACTTCTCGATCATGAATAAATATATCATTATGTCCTTACAGTAATTGTCTTTCGGCTTCGCTTGGTAATATAGAATATTAATGAAGAAATAAACAGAAAGTGGAACTGTGGAAGTTAAAAGGAATTTTAAGAAACAAGAGTGTTTATCATAAGAAATTAAAAATAAAAATTGATTCTATTCCTTTCGCTTGATAGACATGAATTAAAAAGAAATACAAAAGAAGCAAAGGAATAAAAGTTTGCTTTTCCTGCTTTGGTCATAATATATATATCTTACATTGCAATGGAACGAAAAAGATATTATATTATATTTTTAGAAAAAAAAGGTATTATAATATAACATTTTAATTACATTCCATATAAAAATGTTAATTAATATTAAGCTGCTATTGATAAAGTAAAAAAACAATAATTAAAGATAAACCTTAAATATCATGATTTAAACTTACGTTATGAGAAATTGTCCAACCTTATAAATAAATACATAATTAATAGAATTATTGCTTAAATAGACCTTTATTACTAAGCATTACCAATCCGATTGTTATTATCATAATCCATATCACACTTGCTCTTGACCAGAAGGCAAGCCATGAATATGGGAAATGTACGTGGCCTCTTCTAATCAACAGAAATCGCGTTGAATTCACAATTTTCTGAGGCCATTGGCTTTTTCTAATTGATTGTGGCCATCAATATCGCAGTAAAGTAAAAAAGAGGAAAGATGGGAAAAAATGATGGTACTAATCTCTAATCGTTCTTATCTTTTAGGACTTGGTTTACTTAACTTTTAGGACTTTAAGCTTGTATTTTTCAAATTGGATGATTAATAATCAGTCAATGATACGTAATATTTGTAAAGATTCTCTCAAGTGGGGCTCCATGTTCGGTGGCTCCTTTTATTCTTTCCTCTATTTCTACTTGGGGTGTGTTTGGAGGTCAACAAAAGTTAGATGCATCTCCTGTTTGATGCTCACAAGAACCATCTTCAGTTCTCTGGGTTTCTTAATAAAAAAATTATATTATTAGTTCAGGTTGTATGCGCGCGATATGAAATTGAAGGGTATACGTATGCAAATGGGAGATAGAAAAAGCAAGTGAGAGATAGAGGCAGAAAATAAGAGATTAAACTTTCATTAATGATAAGATAGAGACCCTTCCACTTATAAAAAGGCACTTGACATAAACATAATAAAAGAACATAGCTTTCGATCACGTGCACCTAATCTCCATGATTGGCTTCACTTTCATTCGAGCAGCAAGTTGTGGTCGTCCAATTATACTTCTAACTATTTAATGGGAAAATTCACAAAAGTCTTTATCTTGAAATTGCCTTGTTATTCAATCCCCACCCCAACTTCTTGTTAACTAAAATTCCCATATTGCTTAATTTGCTAAACTTATCTTTCAGGTTGGTTAAAAAGTATAAAGGTCTAAAGTTAAATATTAAAATGAAATTTTTTATATTAAAATTTACAAACAAAATATTAGATTTTTATTTTTTTTAACTTTTTAAGATGTAAAATTTTTAATTTAAATTTTATAATCAAGTTCATCTACTATATTTTTCAATTGATAATATATAACCCATCTATTTAATATTTCTTGAAATATTATTAATTTAAAATAAAATTTATTAATTGTAGTTTAATTTTAAAAAAATTCCTTTTACTTTAGCAACAATTGGTAACATTATCTAAAATCAAAATATACATTTGACAAAAAAGTCAATTTTTTATATGATTAAGTATGTGGATTGGACTCCGTAGTTGAGCTAAACATGAAAATTATTATCGTTTATGGGGTCATGCGGCCAAAAAAATGTGTATAAAATAGTAATGGGTTTTGAAAATCTTTGGGGGAGGCCAAGGCCCCCCTCATAATAGAAATTGATAAGGATTGTATTATAAAAAGTGAGAAAAAAATAAAAATTTATTAAACACTTAACTTAGGGAAGTAAAATGAAATGTGAACATTTTATTATTATAATTATTATTTTGCATATTTTTTATATAAATTTTAGAAATAAAATAAATAATTGAGAGTTAATAGGATTGTGAGAAGTGAGAGAAAATAAAAATGTACTTGACACTTAATTAAGAAAGTAGAGAATATGAGGATATTTTATTAATTATATTATCTTTTGTATATTTTTATTATAAATTATAAGTAATATATCATTAAAAAATTATGATATCTATAAAATAATGGAGGCCAAAGTAAATGCTTTGGTGCATTACCCTATAACCCCCGGTGACTTCTTAACGATAATGTTTTGTAAATATGTCAAATGATTAGAACTTTCATGGCACGCAATGGCTGAGAGTCCACTGCCTAAACAAAGACTAATTAAAATCCCATTATAAGGTGTGTTTGATTTGGGCATCTAGATAAAAAGTTATGGACAATGACACAGTTTTTTGATTCCCTGTGAAGAAAATGAAATGCTTAAAGGAGATTAATTAGGCAGCATAAACACAAATAGTGCGAAAATAACATATTTTAAATTATTTTATTCGAAAAATATGTCTAGCTACATATTTTTAAATTATATTAAATGTGTACTAATTATAATTTTTGTTATTTTTAAACATTAATTAGTTCAATATATTACAAGACAAATTTAACCTTAAAATGGGACAACCTCTCATCTCTTAAAAAAAATTTAATAAAAAAATTATAATCAAAATTTAATTACAAAACATTATAATCACCAGAAAAAAATATATGGAGGATTATATGGCACCTATAATTGGTACCTCCATCACTTGACAATACTATTGGTGAGCTTTAATTTTTCTCTTAAATTTAAGAGAAGTTCGTCTGACATAAACTTAATCAGTTAATAAACTCAATACGTGTAGTAGTTAAAGCCAATTATGTTTAACATGCTTGAGTTTTAGCTTGACTAAAAAAATTCGTGTGTATAATTTATTTTGTATATTGGGCCTTTTATGTATATATAAGTACAATTGGTCCCACCTAATTTTTTTTTTCTAAATGTAAATTCAACCTTCATAACGTGGTACTGTGGTAGTTTATAATTAGTTAAGTTTATGCAAAAATTTGTCCATCTAGCGTACAATAGTGCATCCAATTAAGTGTAGTACATTTAATTGGGGCGTAGAATATAATTTTCTAAAGATTAGATGTTTGAGTTGATAAACCGAATATCATATAAATAGATTTTACTTACGTTATAAATGTTTGAATTCTACAAAATTATTTTGTGGCCAATATTAAATTAACGTTTAAATAAAAATTAATCCATATCTAAAAAATATTAGTACATCTCGTAGTCATAAAAATTTAATAGAAATAATAATTAGAAATATACCTTATAATAAAAGGTATTATATTTTAAATAATTGTGACTAGTACCTCAAATTGGTAACATACTCGTTTATAAAGATCAGAACTTCTAATAATAATAAGTATGTACCAAAAACAAGGAACTTCTAATAAATTATAACGTAAGTTAAATTTTTTTTTTCATATGGCCACTTAAAAATATTATGTGATTTGGTATTTCAATCTTATTGACCATTATTATAAAAAGTAATCGTCAAAATTCGTCCATCTTACTTTCGTAATAAACACGTGGTCTCATTAAATGCGCCTTTTGTGTGTCTCGTGTTTATTAATAAGAGCATAATAAAAAAAGTTTCTTTTAGATATATTGGAGATTAAATATAAATGTTATTTTTACTTAAATTTGTATTAATCTAACTTGTAGATAAGCACACAGTGTAGCAGTGTAAATGACGTTGGTGCCGTGCTGCTGAAGATTGAGTGTAAGTGAATAAGGCATATGGAGAGGTTGAGAGTGTGCTAAACAATAGAGGATGGAAGCTTGGTAAATGTCTTATTTGGGCCCTGTAATAGAGCCGCCCCGTGCTCAAGTGCTTCAGCTGAAAGGAAAAAGCATAAAATTCAATGGAAACTTTTAATTTTGCATAAGAGAGATAAAAACAAGGCTTTGTTATGTAAGAGTGTTAATTTTAGTACTAATTTTTTCCGGGGGTTGTTTATCTTGAAATTATCTTGAAATTGAATCCCATTCAATTGTTTTTCTTGCATTTTAGCATATTCTTCCCTCTTCACATTAGGTCATAGACCTCTTATATATAAAATAAAAAAGAAACACATTGGATAGTTAATTTAAGGAATAGGATGGATACGAAAGTTTGGTAGTCCTCTTGTAGTCTTGTGCGTTATAGCCAAACCCAAGCCATGCTCGGCTCACTATATTTCATTACCATCATAATGAGCTTTCAATAATAGAGTTGAAAAATATTTGTGAGCGAAGCACATGATTTAAATAGAATGTATACATTGGCAAGATTCGTATCTATAAAAATAATTATTGTGATCTACAAGCTTCTCATGAAGTTTAGCAAATTCAGGTCCGGTTTGACGAACGGAATTGAGCATTAGAATTGAAATTAGACTTCTCAATTACAATTATCTTATTTAGTATATATATTAGAATTAGAATTTTAATTATGAGTCCAATTGCATAAAATTAAAATATAACTAGTTTATACTACTTTTAATTCTTAACTTAAACATTAAAAAATCTAATTCAAAGCACGAAATTTTTTTATTTTTTGAATATTAAAAGGTAAAAAATTTAAAAATTATCTTATAACCATTGCTGCTCACAACACTAATATAGTCTGATAACGTCGCTGTTGGTGTTCTTCGACAATGTCGTCGCACGTGCAATGACCAAATTGTCGCGCTTCCTCCGATCACTAGCATCAGCGTCTTGCAATCACCTCCCCCATCGTCAATGACTTCTTTTAGTTTGAGATCTATTACAACTATTGTAATCTAACAATGCAAGCTTTATTGATTTTTATATATAATTTCAAATTATTATTTATTAATTTGGCCTTGTTTATTATATCTTTATAAATTCTTAATTAATTATTCAAATAATAAAATTTAAATTCAGTTCAAAATTATACTAAAGTCTCAATTCTTTAATTGTCTCAAATATAAAACTTAAGATTCTTGTTAATTCTAACTCTAACAAAAATGAAATTAAAATTAAAAATCTAAACTAAATTCTAATTCTGTTATCTAAACGGATCTTTAAGTCTTTCTTATTCCAATAGTTGCAATTATTGTTTAAGATAAAAAATGATACTTCATATGGCATATGTGTTTAATTTAAATTATTAAAAAAATGATAGTAAAATCAGAATAATATCTTATGGCTTATAGAAAAAAAAAAGTGGAAATACCATTTCTCTTTTATAATTAAAATCATTGCCTTTCAAGGTATGTATGGTCAATATCAGCCGAAGATGATTGATTAATGGCAGTTCATTAGCGATGGCCTATTTGGTTTGTTGAAGGATGTCGAACAATGGCTTAGTGCCCTTGGACGAGAGAGACAATCCTTTATTCAGTTACACATAAACCTTGACCAATACTTGTTAGGGAAGGCATAACTAATCCCACCCTTGATTGGAAAACATAGTTGTAACAGTGTCAAAGAAAGAAGCAACAATAGCATGAAGAGGCAATTTGTCTAGTTGAACCCAGAGTATATTCTATGGATTAGGAACCGCAGCACAACAGCGCAATTATACCACAATATACCAAAATTTAATGACTATAGAACCTCTAGGAACATTATTGAATTTTTCATTCTAAATTTCCTAATTTAATTTAACTATGTTAGTAATCGGCCTAAAACAATGCATATCAACCAAATAAAACTAAATTTTGAAAACTACAATATCAAAGCTGACGTCAACACCAAGCTCGTGATAGACTAAAATCAAAGAAATATAATTTTTTTTAATAAGAAAAACCCTCTGTTGTTGACAAAAATGGTCGATGACGACGTTTCAAACGTCGGCAGATGGGGGCTGGATGAGATGGAAGAAGACTGGGGAATGGATTGATTTGAGAAAAAATTGTAGATTGGAAAGAAGAGGTGCGACAATGACGTAAAACAAGAGAAATGAGAAGAGAATGTAGCAGTTAAAGAGGGAGGAAAGGGATAGATGACCAGGTTAAATTGAAAATTTTAAAACATTTTCAATAATAGAGCCCTACTTTGGATACGTATTTTTATTATTTTCGATGATATAGATCCATGAAAAATATATTAAAATAAAATTTTAATTTCTAATATGTTTTAATTTTAAACAAATTCATCCATAAAAAATTCAAAATCTCAAAATTCAAAAATTTTGGCAAACTGCATCACTTAAGTAATAATATTTTTTATTTTTATTTTTTTACAAAACATTTACTCGGACAATCCTATATGTTGGAAAATGAATTTTAAAAGATAAATTATTTTAAAATTTTATTTTTTCACAAACGTCTATTGATAACATTTTTTGTCAAACTTTTTTTACTAGATATATTTTTTTCAATTTTCCGACAAATTAAAATGTTGATTTTTTTAAAATGAAAATAATTTTATTTTATTTTATGATTCACTTGCCATTAGAAAGTAATGTTTGAGATAAATTCGCCACACGTTTGTGCTTGTTGAGAATTATTTTAAAAAAAATGTCAAATTTTAGATAAATTTTTATCTGTATGACTTTTTTCTAGTTTCTTATAATGCTGGTCATCAAACTGAAGAGAATCTCTGCACCCAAAAAACTGAAAAGATCTACTAAAGGAAGAGGTTACAGTTGTGTCACTCCTCAACAATATACTATACAAACATGTTACAGCATAATGATAAATATAAGTTGGTTACAAATTATACAAGACAAAGTGAAATAGAGACGTTGATGGGGTTGATTTACCTAATTGACCTTTGAATCATGATAGCATTTTATTATAAATTTTCATTAACGTTGATGATTTATCTTAATTTTAAAATGAAAAGAATCTCTCCTTACTCTAAACTTTTATTTATTAAAAAAAAAGCTGAAGTAAAGGCTGCTAATTTGTCATGATATCTTGCCATCAACATATGAATTTGAATTCAGAGGAGGATAACTATGGCTTTTTTACTTTTTTGATGTAAATGAGAAGTGATATTCCCTCATTGTGCACCTTGATGATTAACTCTCTATGCAGTACTTTTTTTTTTACAATGACTCGTGGTTATAAATTATGACTTTGCTACAATAAAAAAAAATCATTAACTCAAAGTCATGCCTTAGACCACAACTTGCATGGAGAAAAATTAGGGTAGTAATAAATCGTAGCCACCGTAAAATATGCACCACACATAAAATTAATCATCAAGGTGTCTAAAGATAAAATATCACTTCCAATTTACACCAAAAGGTAAAAAAGCCGATAAATACTCTATATATTAATACACCCACCTCAAGTAAGCTGAGTGAATGAATTGTGAATTGTGATTCATTCAGTTAAATAGAACCGCAAATCAAATGATTGAATTTGTGATGTTAACAAGATTGGGTTGTTTCTTAAAATAAAAATAAAAATATTGGGTTGTTTACAGCAGCCACTCCCTGTTTAATGAATGTGCCTTTGCCATCTATGATATGATCACTGATCAGCATGTGTGCCGGCATGCATTCCTCTCTATTCCCATGGATCCATAGTTGCTTCTACAATCTGCCCCTCGCATTTATTTCACTTATATTTATTAATCTCCCTTCCAATCCTCGACATTGGATGTGCCACTTCACGTGTAGGGGATTAACATAAAATAAGCAACCTCAGTCATTAAAATCACAAAGCAAAAATAAATTTGAAAACCGAGCAAACCAATACAATGAAGTTCAAACCTCTTAAATATTAAAAAAAAAAAAAAAGTTCAAACCTCTTATCAAATCAAAGTCTTTTATTTAACATTAAGAATTTAATTTTAATTTATTATTTGTATAATTTTTTTTACACTGTTATTCAATCATATGTAAATAAATCAATAAAGGAATTTGATTATCACAATAACTATTTAAAAATTTAACTCCTTTAATAATATGTCAATATATTATTAAATAACAATGTAAATTTTTTTAACACTAATAATAAATCAAAATTAAATTCTTAACATTAATTTAATTAATTTCGTACCATGTAATTGCATTAGGCCCATTTTTTTATATTTTCTATATATTTTTTAACTTTTTTTTTTGTTAGAAACATTTTGAAATTAATATAATGGACGGTACCTTAAACAACGCATTCAATGAAGTTGAAGGCAATTCAATTCCACTCGAGGGGGAGAGAGATTCCCGGAGAACCGGGCGTGGACTTAATATTAAACCCATCAATTATCTCAATTCATTAATGTATTTTTAAATCTTAATCCCGATTTCTAACCAATAAAAAAATGAACTTTGCGTGCAAGACAACTCAGCTCCCTCTTTATTATTTTATTCAAATTATTAGACTGAAAAATAAAATAAACAGAAGGAGATTAATGAACTGATTGTTAATTAATTACCTTAGTTTCTGAGCAGAACTCGTTGTTATTATTTTAAGGAAATCTTTTTGCCGTTTCCTAAAATAATAATTTGAAGTAATTATTTTTTTAACATTTATTAACGAGTATTTTCAGTATATTGGTTAAAGAATTTAAATAAAAAATACAAAAAATATAAATATAAATATTTATTTTTTATTTTTTAAAATAATTTATTTTTAAAAAATATTAATTTTTTTTGAAACAGTATCACAAGCACGTCGAAACAGTAAGAATAGAGACAAAGCTTCATTTAACATGAGATCTGAACCGTTCATTCCCAACTCTCAGGCTCCCGCCCTTTCTCTCTCTCTAACATATCACAGTCTCTGAGGGTCTCAGCTTTTGGACGCAAAAGGGACAGTTCTATGGTCTCTGAGTCCATGCCCAGCGAGTGAAACCCCATACTACCGTGTCGTTTTCATCGCCTGACAATAGTGCCCTTTCTCTTAGAAAGCGAGGAGGAACAATAATGAAGGGCAATTCAGTCATTTCATTATTAACCTCGCCAATAATTTTGGTCATGCTTATTTCTCTCATGCATGCCATTACCAATTTATAGCAATACGCATAACCATGAATGTTTTTTTTTTTTTTACCATTTAAAGAAAAGAGAAACTTTAAAACAAAGACCACTGGGGTTCAGCTTTTATTGATGTACGTGTAACTAAACTACAAGATATATACACATAAATAAATAAATAAAAACTACAATATATATTGCCATGTGACCGTACGCTGTGAAAAAAAGGTTCTGATGAGTGCTGAGGTGAGGAGTGAGGAGTGAGGAGGAGGAAGAGGGGGCTTTGATTGAGGTGCAACGTGCAGCTTGTTTGTACTTCAATCGATTCCTCAGCAAAGCCATTATGACCCTTCCATTGGATTGCTCTCTGATTAGTTATTTCCTTACTTGCTTCTTCGTGTTTCTCTTCCATTTTTTTTCTTCCAAAACTCATATGACTTCTCGTTTGTACATTTGTTAAGAGTACAGGCAAGGACTGCTTTTTTAATTATTTTTGTTAGGTAGACATTTTAATTGGTAGATATGCGCATTGTCTGTCCAAACAAAATAGAATTGGAGTAATGATTAAAGAAGGTGTTTTTTTTAACTATTTATATTCGAATTTTGCACCAAACTTTAATTTGAATATACCTCTTATTGTATAATAAAAAAACTATTAAATTAAATTGAATTATTATTAAAATTTAAAAGAAAGACAATAATACATGTAATTTATTTAGGTTGTTATTTAAAATTTATTATCTATATTAATATATAATAACAAAATTGATTTTAGTATGCAGTGTTTTCTAGCCATAAATATTTTATTATTCTGAAAAGTTATGAGTTGTGGTCAATAAAATTAATTATTAGAGTATTTGGTCTTATCCTTGAAATAAAGTTAGCACATTCACTTGTCAATTCAAATATTTCTAAGCAATAAGTAAGGATATTTATAATTTAATCTCATTTTATATTTGTATTTAAATAAATAATAATGACAGTTTAAAACGGTAAATAAAATTGGATATCAAAATAAGAATCTCTTTTATAATAGTATAAATATATATACCTATAAAGATTGACTCAAGTGATAATTAAATTTGAGCTTAATGTTTCATAAGCTTCTACAACGTTAGAAGATTAAGCTCACAGAAAAATATTTGTGGATATAGACAATTTTGATATCTCAAAGAGATTAGTTTTTTAATAAAAGGGTGTGAAGATATTTGGACAAAAGACAAACAAAAAAAAAGTATAAATATAAAAAATAGAGATGTTAATATATACAATTATTTAATATTTAAAAAATTAATTTTTATTTACTCTAAAAATAAAAAAAACAGAGTGAGGTGTTTGTGTGTGTCAAAATGCGAAATTGATACGCAATATAATCCAAATAAACACAGCTGTATTTAAAAAAGGAGAAAAGAGGTAGTTGGTCTTTTGAATTCTTTATTTCCTTTAGAGGTAACTTGGTATGATTGAATTCTTCCTATATAGAGTGTGACTGAATATATTCTATGGATAAAAAGCCAATCGATTCTTGCCTTCCTAAACTTGTTCATCTACTTGGTTTCTTATTGGATATCGCCAACTGGGCTAATCTAACACTTTTTAGAGAATTGCTTGCCAGAGAGAACTAGGGTTAATTATTTGTTGCCACAATAATATAATATTACTAACTAAAGTTCAATGACCAATATGATAAAAAGGCTATTGTTCTCTGATGAGTTTTGTACGCTATTCCAAAGGTTTGGTACTTCAATAATTTTGACATTAGATTTTATATTTAAATTCACCTAATAGTTATTTAACAATTTAGATTTGTTAAGAGTTTAAAAATTTGTTGAATAGCCATAGAGTGCATAGCAGACTGTATATTATACCATTATAAAGTGATAATTGACTTGATATATATACTGAATATAGGCAACATGTTAGCCAAAAAGTGCTTCATTAATAAAGTTTAAAAGTAATATAAATAATGTCGTAAAAAATGTTAATAGAAATAATTTTGTTATACTCATATAAAAATATTTTAGGACCTCACTTATTTATCGATAGTTATTCGATTTTTTATATTTGATTTTTATTTATATAAATAGGGAAAGAGAGACTGCTTAATTTGCTAATACTTAATAGATACAAGATAGAAGGCATCCACGTGTGTGAAAAAATAAAATAAAAAATTCTTTAAATAGACAAGTGATAAGAAAAAAAATTAAAGAAGAAACAGTAAAAAAATGTAATGAATATTTTCAAGAGTTGTAATTTAAAATGAGCATTAAATACATGTTTAAATTGAAATTTAAAAGCTTAAAATCATGCTTTAAGTAAAAGTAACAAGAGATAATATTTTATCTAAATTATAATTTAGACGATTTCAAATTTCAATCTGAACATACTATAAATGTATTTAAAATTTGCTTGATTTTGAAATCAAATCTCACATGAATAAGTCTGATTGAATTGGGAATGAGCTCACCCAAACTTCCATTCACCCAAAAAAAGTGTGATTAAAGTTTACTAGTTGCAGTGGCAGAATTTGAGGGATAATTTTCGAGAGGGGGACAAATGCTAAATTACATTACTTTGTTATTATTTACTACTATTAATATTTCTTATTTGGTCATGTATATTTGTGGAGAAGCTTCAAATTTCGAGAGGCAACTGTCGTGTCCCTGTCTCTTAGAAGCTCCGCCAAAGCTAGATCGCTTTGCTTAAAAAAAGAAGAAGTACCAATATAAAATAAGGTTTATAGAATTTCTTATAATAGAAATATTAGTAATAAAGACATAATTAAGGTGGCTTAAGTGATTACGTTGCATTTGTTTCAATCTTAGGAAATGAATTGATTTAAGGTTTAATTGATTTAAGGTTTAATGTTAAACTGTAGTATAATTAAATAATTTAAATATATATATATAAATATATATTATATATTAATTAAATAAATAAAAAATTATTAAAAAAATATAAATGATAAAAAGTAATTTATAATTTGTTTTTTGAGAGTTTAAAATATTTAATAATAATATTATAGTCTATTTTCATTTAAAAAAAATTTATTTTTAATTTAAAGAAACATACAATTAATTATACATTCAATTTTTAAATTTATGAATAATTTAAGTTTAAATATTTTATATAATTTTTTTAAAATTAATTTTTATTTAATTTTCATATCAAAATGACATTATTTGAATTAGTAAAAATTATAAAAAATAAGACAATTGAACTTAATTAAATTAGTCCAGACTGATTGATTTATTGATTTTTTATTAATTTTTATGTTGAACGATTTTTTTTGAATAATCTAGATCAATAAGATGACCAATTCCTAATTTAATCGATGATAGGTCCAATTTGATTCTCACAAGAGTAATTTATTTTCATATGGTAACGATAACAACGTTAATAATAATGTAAAAATGAGAGGCTTAATTGATGGTGGTAGATTTTCAGATTTGCACAACGAGATTATAGCTGGCTCATTCATACTCTTACCATATCCATATGCCATGTGGTAAATAATGGAATCAATCATTGGATTAGTGTATGGTGCCATTAATAAAGTGGACCTAGCTTTCTTTTGGTGAGAATGAGGGTTGGAGTGCATTGGTGAGTGAACAAGTTGTGTGTGTGTGGAAACAGATATCTGACTGCTAGAATCACAGAATGAAACAGTCACATATGATTGACGGCCATGATTTCATGATTTCCAGACTTCTCTTCATATTATTCATTCCCCTAACAAATATTATTTTAACCCCTTTTTTTGTTTTTGGACTCAAATATAATCTCTGTATCACAGGTGGTCCCCACTGTATCCTCCGCCCATCTCTTCAGATTCAGCCGTGCAACGCGAATCATGAGATTCCCTTCCGCACCCATTTCGGTACACATGATAACACTTTATCAAAACCCCCCCTCACCCTCCACGATAAAACCGTGTCGGTCTTTTCTTTTCGACGAATCGCGAGAAAATAACTATCTAAAAAATCTCGTCCATTTGTCCACGGCTATCACGTACACCCGTTTTCTGCGGCTGGTCTTCCTTCCCTCTCAACGGATAAGATCAGCTTCTCACACCACCCATCCGACGGCTCCTATTCAACTTCTCACCACGTGTCTCTGCATAATTGCCGATAACTCTCTCTTCACTAACCCCCCCTCACCACCTATTTAACCATAGTTAATTTCTAACCTTACTGGGCACAACATAAACTCCTTATCCTCTCTTTCTCTCTCTCTCTCTCCCCCATACTCTCTCTCTCACAAACACACTCTGTGGCAACTATAAGCTCGTCAATGGTGTCTCAGATCTAACAGTGCAGTGTGCCACACTTGTTGCTACTAGTACCTGAGCTGAGAGGCTCCTTCGGCGTGCGTTTTGTACTGCGAAGGATATTAATCCAGAAAACGACGCCGTTGCTTGGGAATTGTCAGAGTTGTATCCATATGCAGAGAATGTGGTACTCGTTCCCTGAGGAGGTCCTCGAGCACGTGTTCTCATTCATTCAGTCCGAGAAGGACCGCAACTCCATCTCGCTGGTGTGCAAGTCTTGGTACGAGATCGAACGGGGGTGCAGGAGGAGGATTTTCGTTGGCAACTGCTATGCCGTGAGCCCTATGATGGTGATCAAACGGTTCCCGAAGGTGAGATCCATTACGCTGAAAGGGAAGCCTCACTTTGCCGACTTCAATTTGGTCCCTGAGGGTTGGGGTGGTTTTGTTTGCCCTTGGATTGCAGCTATGTCTTGTGCCTATCCCTGGCTCGAGGAGATCAGACTCAAGAGGATGGTCATAACGGACGAGAGCTTGAACCTTATCGCCAAATCCTTTAAAAACTTCAAAGTCTTGGTGCTCACTTCCTGTGAGGGATTTACTACCGATGGACTTGCTACCATTGCCGCCAATTGCAGGTTTGGTTTTATTTTTACCAAGTTTGGTTATTTGGTTTGCGTTTTGTTGGAGTGAGCATGACAAGAGGGAAACGAATTGGATGTTCTAGTCTTTTTACTGGATTTTGTGGATTCTGAGTGGTAGTAGTAGCAGTAGGTTGCTGACATTCCCTCTCGTCAACGGAAGAACTTGAAGTTCGGATCTTCCTTCCCTCTTGGGTCGCTTTGCGTTCTAGGAAATATGACAAGGCTCTCGCCAACTGAGCTTTAATTAGGCTAATTATGGTCAGATTTGGCTCATTTATGTTCCTTTTCAAGACTGTCTAGTGAAATGGAATGTTAAATATTTTTGGCTTTTTCCTTTTCAATAATGGTGGCCATTATTTTTCTCTGTTTAATTTTTCGCTCTCTGATATGATTTCGGGGGTTAGATTTGCAATGGCTTGGTTTAAATCACTATTGTAGTAGCACCAAAAGAAAAATCACTATTGTAGTCAGGAATCAGGATTTCATGAGATGCTATATTTTTTATATTCTTTGGTTGTTAATTTCACTCATCCGCCTGGGGAGTATTCAAATTTGGGTTGTTAAATTTGGAGTGTTTTTGTTAATATTCTTTGGTTGTTGATTTCACTTGCATCCTGAACATTTTTTCCCCCCCGTACTATTGATTAAATATAGTGCCTGTATCCCCCCCCCCTCTCTCTCTCTCTAGTGGGGAACTTGCATATAGAGAGGGGCTTTGTGTTTTTTGTTTGATAATGGATTAGAGAAGGTCTAACCATGGAGATTTACTAATTTCCTTTTTTACTAATCTTTTGCGTTATGCTATGTGCGTCTAAAATGTTCAATAGGGCAATCCGTACTATTAATTAAATATAGTGCCTGTATTCCCCCCCCCCTCTCTCTCTCTAGTGGGGAACTTGCATGTAGAGAGGGCCTTTGTGTTTTTTGTTTGATAATGGATTAGAGAAGGTCTGAACCATGGAGATTTACTAATTTCCTTTTTTACTAATCTTTTGCGTTATGATATGTGCGTCTAAAATGTTAAATAGGGCAATATTTGGTCATTGCCAATGGTAATGATGTTATATTCTGTCCAGTGTGGTTCAATCTACGGCATTCTTTATTTCATTAAAAACCTAAAGCCTTGCCAGTTTCTGAACTGAAGTTTCTTGATACGGTCATTGATAAATCCACTTTCTGCTAATGCATTGTAGGAATTTGAGGGAATTGGACTTGCAGGAGAGTGAAGTGGAGGACCTTAGTGGGCGTTGGCTAAGCCATTTTCCTGATTCATACACATCATTAGTTTCACTTAACATCTCTTGTTTAGGCAATGAGGTGAGTTTGTCTGCACTAGAGCGCCTGCTTGGTAGGTGTCCCAACCTGCAGACTCTCCGCCTCAATCGTGTTGTGCCCCTTGATAGGCTAGCCAACCTACTTTGCTGGTGTCCTCAGTTGGTCGAGTTAGGCACAGGAGTCTGCTCAACTGAGATGCGACCAGAGGTCTTCTCAAACCTGGCAGCAGCATTTTCTGGGTGCAAGCAATTGAGGAGCTTGTCTGGCTTTTGGGATGTGCTCCCATCCTACCTTCCAGCTGTCTATCCTATCTGCTCCAGGCTAACATCACTAAACTTGAGTTATGCTACTATTCAAAGCTCCGATCTTATCAAGCTTGTCAGTCAATGTCCGAGTTTGTTGCGGTTATGGGTATGTCTGATTTATATGTTGTTTTTCATTTATTGTGTGTCCCATGTTTATGTTTGCATCTCAGATTCACTTCCCCAAGTCCTACTTTAAATTCTTATGCTAATTAAGGTCATTGCCATAGGTGCTGGATTACATCGAAGATGCGGGCCTTGATGCCCTTGCTGCATCGTGCAAGGATCTAAGGGAGTTGAGGGTGTTTCCGTCTGATCCATTTGGGTTAGAACCAAATGTTGCATTGACAGAACAGGGCCTTGTTTCTGTATCTGAAGGCTGCCCCAAGCTCCAGTCAATTCTATATTTTTGTCGTCAAATGTCTAATGCAGCCCTAATTACAATTGCCCGGAACAGGCCTAATTTGACTCGTTTTCGCCTATGTATTATTGAGCCTCGAACTCCCGACTATCTTACCCTTCAACCACTGGATGCTGGTTTTGGAGCTATTGTAGAGCATTGCAATGGTCTTCGACGCCTATCCCTTTCTGGTCTTCTTACTGATCGTGTTTTTGAGTATATTGGGACCTTTGGGAAGAAGCTTGAGATGCTCTCTGTGGCTTTTGCTGGAGATAGTGATTTGGGACTCCATCATGTGCTGTCTGGGTGTGAGAATCTTAGGAAGCTGGAGATTAGGGACTGCCCCTTTGGTGACAAGGCCCTTTTGGCCAATGCTGCAAAGCTGGCGACAATGCGATCCCTTTGGATGTCCTCTTGCTTGGTAAGTTATGGAGCATGTAAGCTGTTGGGTCAGAAAATGCCGAGACTTAATGTTGAAGTCATTGATGAAAGAGGATCTCCAGATTCAAGGCCAGAGAGTTGTCCTGTTGAGAAGCTTTATATATACAGGACTATTGCTGGGCCAAGATTGGACATGCCTGATTTTGTGTGGACAATGGAAGATGATTCTGCACTAAAGCTTTCTTGAGTGATCACGCTGTAGAATTTATGCGCATTTGATGTGGGAAATTGTTAATGGCAGGTACATGCACAGTATGCTACTCACTAACGAAATTTACTGTTGCCTGGCTGATGTAGTTGCAATTATGGTTGGGTGTTTAAGCTAGGGGTACAGAAGATTACACAGAAGGCTTTGAGCTCGATTGCCATTAATTTTACACTTTGGCCGAGCTACGGGATATCACTTTACTGATTAATAAAGAGACTGAAGCTATGTTGGTGTATGTGCATCAGATAGAATTGTTATATTATTCTTCATGCTAGAATATTTGCGGATTTAAATTTATATGCATGTTACCTTGGTCTTCTGCAGTAAGATCTTGGACACTCTTTGTCATTGTTAGCCTTCCCAATGAATAATATTCATATTCAAATGCAGCCTCGTTGGTTCTTTGCAACTTTGATGCATTTGGTGTCATTATTGTACCTTGCTTTCTCTTGATCGATTCAGAGCCAGTCGGAGCTGAATTAACAAGGGAGAATGACATTTAGGTTAGCATGATAGAAAAGTATTCTTATTAATAATTTAGATAAAAGTATTTTTATTTGATTTTTAGATAAAATTAATTTAATATTTAATTAATTTAGTTAATAATTTATATATAATTAATTAATAATTTATATATAATTAATTAATAATTTATTTTTATTTTAATATTTAATATGTGATTAATTATATGTAATTTTTTTTATTAAATTAATTAAATATTTAATTAATTTTTAAAAATTAAACAGGCATACTGTCATTCTCCTAATTGAGCCATGGAGTCCTAACGCGTGTGAACCCAAGAATGGCTCTACTACTGAAAAGGTTTTTGGCAGATCAATGGAATGGTTTAATTATACTATTTGTTCTCATTGGACTGTGACCTTGATCTAAAACCACGTTGAAGCTCCAAATCCTTGATTCTTAGTCGCCTACGTTGTGCTCGTTAAAATCTTCCTATGGAAGATTGGGATAAAGCTCAACATTGTTCAACCTTGCCTGAGAAAATAATAATAATAATAACCTTGTAACAGTTGAATCGATGTCATTAATCTCTATGGTAGATGCAGTTTAGTTTTGCCGGTTGGTTCAAATAGTGAGATTAAATTGTGTCAGTTGAGTTTAATTTTCGTTAGTGAAAATTTATTAATAAATTATTTATGATAAGTTTTTATTTAAGATTTGTGGTATTTTACTTTGAAATATGATTTTTTCCCCTAATGATCTTTTATGATATTTGTTAATAAGTGTTTTAAGGGCAAATTTTACAAAATTAGAATAAAAAATATTAAATATAAAAATAAAAAATTAATATTTTAGAAATTTAAATAATGTTTATTATTTTTTTATTAAATAATTTGAAGAATTTATTGAACAATAATATTTTTAAATGGAAGGACGGTATTGTTTAGCAAGACCTATTTTTTATAAGTAAGTCATTAATAATAAACTCTTGTTAAAGTTTGCCGCATGTTTTGATATTAGAATATGAGAACCTTTTCTTTCCTTAAATTTTCATCTGCCAGAAATATGAAGTTGATTTTTCACTCAACTTTTGATAGTTTTTATTTCATTCAACTGTTGTTCAATAAATTACTATATATATATATATATATATAGAATTATATTATAAAATAATTTAGTTTTATTTTATCTTTTCCCTAAATTTATCCTTGTTTTGATGTTTTCTTTTCATATTTTATTTTCTATTGAATGAATCCTGTTAGATTTCATATCTAGCAAATCCTTATGTAACAAATTCAAACATGTTTTATACGTTTTTAGCTGAAGAAAGGGTGGAAGGGTAAACTTGCTGTATTGTACTGGAGTATTGGATTTGATGGTTTACTGCATGTCAAATCCAAATCCAAGGAGTGTCTAAAGCCTGCAAATGGATCTTTGGAGCTCTCTCCCCTCAGGAGCACTGGAGCAGCGGCAGCAAGCTTTTGAGTTACTTACGGAGAAGAGCAATCAGGTAAGTTAATTACTTAAATGGCCCAAAATTTGTGGCAATGGCATAATTTAAAATGGAAAAGAAAAGAAAAAGGTGGTAAATAGTATGGTAACCCTCAGGTGTGGTGACATCTGCTTTTCATTTAATGTTTATCGGGGAAAGAGAGGAGGAGGGCCTTGACTGGTGAGCCACGTGATAGATTCTATGACATTGGATGGTGTCCACAGCTTTTTGCTACATTCAAGCTCTCTTTTCTACAACACACCACTACCCACCTGATAGATAGATAAGTGAGTGAGTGATTCGGTAATAATCAAAGAAAAAAAACTCTTCTTCTGTTCTAACTTCTGACTAATCTCCCAGCCGAAGAGATACCAGAGTTCAAAAAGCCTTTGTTTAATCACCGCTATTTGGTTTGAGGGAGAAAATGAAAAAAAGAAAATAAAGAGAATTTTTTTTTTATATTTGTTTAAATGAAGAGAAAAAAAAGAAAAAAAAAATATAAAATAATAAATTTATCTTTAGTTAATAAATAATTTAAGTGTAGTTGAAGAAAAGAATTTATTTTTTTCTCTTTATTTTCTCTCACGAAGAGAAAAGTTTTAAGTACCTCCTATGCTTATTTTTCTCTCTTATTTTTTATCTCTCTTATTTTTATCTTGTTATTAAACAAGAGAAAATGACATTTGAGAAAATGACATTTTCTCTTCATTTTTTCTTTACTCATTTTCTTTTTACTCAAAATTACCTCTACCAAACAGACCATAACAGGTCAATTAAATTTCTCTGGTAAAAACAAGTAGAAAATGAGGGAAGGAAAATAAAAATTGAAACTGAAAAATCAGAAGAAAAAAAAAAATAGTAAAGAAAGGAGATGGCAAAGACAATTAACGTTACATCGCAGGACTCCCCCACCCCCACCAAAACCAATAAAGGAAAAGTGGGGAAAGGAAAGGGTAAGATATGTGTGCGTAGAGGGCTCGTTTCATTGGTTAATGATGGCCGCACGTTTCGTGTTCATGATCATCATCATTTATATTCTCTTATTACCATGGTCCTTTGATGATTAATTCACTCTGAGTTCCCCATTCCATATTTTTCATTCTATTTTTACTGTTCATTCGCACACTCATTATTATATTACAGTTGCAAATGGATGATGTATGATTTAAAAAGTTACAATGATGCCGCTGCTCGAAGTTATCAGTTTTGCATTGCAGTAGGTGGCCAACCCCAATATTCAACACCATGGCAAAATTCCAATTACGCGCAGAGCCTAATGATTCTTGAGTAGTCCACTTCATCATCATGGTTTTGGGCCTCAATGACTAGTTGTGCTCTCTCAAGCATTGGCAATATAACATCTGCTCTTGACAGTGTGAGACGCTGAAATATTAAACCCATACTATGAAACGTCTAACCAAATAGGTATGTTTGCAATGAGGGTGATAACTCCATTAATCTCTGTGGTTAGGGTAGGCGAAAGCACGCATCTATTAAAGAGGAATTTGAATATCGCTGTTTGATTAGTAGGTATGTGAAGGAGATTTGAATAAACGGTGTATGTATGATACTGGGTCGTCTGAATTAATTGCACTGAAGGTTTTGCCCAAGAGATCATATATATACAGTACTTCTGATTGTATAGTCGGTGCGAGGGCACTTTTTTAATTTTTCAAACAAAACTCAGATTAGAAATGAAATAAGACTGCCATTACTAGTCCAAGTTTACTCATGTGCATTGGGAAGAAAAAAAATAAAGTAGTTGTAAAGTAGGTCCAATTAAACTAATTTAATTCAGTTCAGTCAAATTGGGATGTTACTATGTGTGTAAATGTAAATGTAAATGTAAATATAAATGTGAAAGAACACATGTATTTTACGAGTGTATAAATAAATAACACTATTCTTGCAGCATTCACCCGTGTACACATATCGCATCATGCGCATTGTCTTTCCTCTCTTGTCATAGTCAGTCAACTTATGGCCGTCGTGACGACGTTGGAAAAGAGGTTTATATCGTCACAAAATATTGTAGAAACTTCCTAATAGACTTGACTTGTAACAGGGCCTATTTAATCATGGATTTGTATTTTCTAAGGTGATTTATGTAGTTTAAAGAAAAAAGTATTAAATTTCTAATGTGCTGTTTGACAATTATTTTCCTTTGAGTAGTGAGGATTATTTTGATATTTATTTTTTTTTATAAGTATTTAAGATGACTTGTTAAGTATTAATTAGTTGTTATTTATATTTAATAAATTTTTAAATATTTATTATAAAATTAATAATTAATAAATAATAAATTTAATTTCAATTTACTATCAGTATAAAGTTTCTTTATATCTAATCATATACTAATACATTATTAAAAGAGTTATACTTTTTAAATAATTGTTGTAATAGTTAAACTCTTTTAATAATTTGACAACACATAATTAAATGATAATATAAAATTATTTACACTAATAATAAATTAAAATTAAACTTATATCAATTTATCCTAAATACCAAACTTATCAAAATATCTGTCGTTTCGAAAACAGGAAGGAAGGTTGTTTCCGCATTATTAAATAAGAGGAGAATTAATGTGCTTGGTGTGTTCTTGGTGCCGATGATAGCTCTCACTCTTGTGACTCTTGCATCGTTAAAGCCTCTCACTCCACACAATTAAAGCCTCTCTCCTCACTCGCTCGGTTCTCTCGCATAGATCAATCGCCGGCAATTGCCCTGGTAAATCTCTGCTCAGCTGTTACTTTTTGTCTAATGCATTTATCAATTTTTGAGATGTGTTTTCAGAGTCGATTGTTCTTTGATTTGAAGTAATTGTCCTGTGATAGATGCTCTGCTTTGAAATGCACCAAATTATGCAAGACTCTTTTTTTTATTAGTCAAATGGCAGGCATGAAACATGATGATGAAAACTGGAATAAAATATAGAATGGTGTGGCCTGTAGTGATATAGAAATTCCCAGCAAGAAGCTGATGTTCTGGGACTAAAGAGAATAATCTGTGCACTTCATGGGCCGGGTTATGCTTTAGATTTTAAGGTTTTAGATGCTTGGGCCTAGATCTTAGCTATAATCTGACTTAAAATTTGATCTATAGTTAAAGGTCAGATTATAGTCTAAGCTCATTAATAATGCCCAAGCCCAGTTTGGGCTTAAATTTATATACATATATTTTTGTAAAAATTTGAAAAAAGAAGTTAATTGAGTGATTTGGACACGATTATTTTTAACGGTGGGCAAAAAAATCCGTAAACCAAACTGAACTCCTAAATTGCACCGAACTACACCAAAAAGCTCAAGAATTTATTTTAGATGGGGATTTTCGGAGGAAAACATTTCACATCACAGAGGGAAAAAGTTTAGATCAAATACCATTGGGTTCCACCATAAACAAATATTTACAAGCTCACAAGAAATTCTCAACCACCTTAGCTACAACACTTTGAGGAACATGCGGCTTTAGTGCAGAAACATGGCCGTTGTAGACACAACCCAGTCACCCAGAACATTGCTCCTCTATCCAAATCTGCAACACCCAAGGACGTAATGGAGCCATCAATGACGCAAGGACGTTCTCCACCTTGGCTATCTCGTCAAGATACCATTATGCTCATGCTTTGGGGCTCATGCTCTGGGGACAAATTTTTTGGGTTTCATTGTTGTGCATCACTGTTGACAAAGATGATAGAAGAAAATGGACGAAGTGGTCAAATCAATGCTTGCCATGGGAACATTGAGGTTTAGCAATTTTGCTCAGTAGCATAATGTTTTGGTTAGGTTAACAAAACCGTAATAACCAATTTATTTTGGTTCGGTTTCTTTTCTCATGAAGTGATTACCGACTGCATTGTATTTTTGGTTTATTGCAGTTTAGTTTGGTTTTTTAAAACTAAACCGAACCATTACCGCCCCTATTTTTAGATAGAGTATTTTTGTTTACAAATGAGAAATTTTAATTTAAGATGAATTTAAAACATTTTTGTATGTAGAGGAATTTTGTCTCATGTTTGATTTTATAAAAAATAAATTGAGTGAAAATTAAAAAAAAAAAAGAGAGAAGACGATGACAGATAAAGAATATAATACATAATTTTATATAAATTGACTGATTGATTAGACCTTGGGGCTTGACTCGAGTCAGCCTGACTTAAGGTTCACATACATCAAGAATCTGTCTAAGTTCTTCACAAGAGCTCAATGACATGTAGATGATCACAAACTTGGAATGAGTTTAACAAAATACTCCGATTTATTTGAGATGCTTTAATTTATATGACTTTAGGTATACTCATGCACATCCATATTTAAAACTCCCTACACATGGTTCCTCATTAAGTGATTTACGAATGATATGCAGCACTGAATTTATATGAGGCATGCGCCATGTTCTAAGGGAAAACATCAGTACATCACCATGCTGACCAAATATAAGTTCTGGATGGGATTTTAGCCCAGAATACAAAAACCACCAAACCCTAAGTTACGGGAAAAAAATTTGGGTATGGAATTGCAAATAGAATGTTAATCTATGAATAACTTATTCCAATTCAAGCTAGCAAACCTGATTTTGTTTCCTTATGAGTATGTTTTGATGAGATAGCTTCTTCAATCTTAGCAAAAAAAAATTAATAGCATGTTTGATTTAACTTTTAGAAACTCTTAAACTATGATTTGAGTAAAGACTTATCTTTTGATACTTTTACTCAAATTATAATTTTGAGGTTATAAAAACTAAATAAAAAACACACTAACACTTCATCCATGATTTGGTTCAGTCATAAGTTTGGGATTACGATAGGTGGAATCCACGGTTTTCTAGAAAGATATTGAATATTATAGTTTGGTTAGTAAGTATGAAAGGAAATTAAAAAATCAACGTTTCCATAAGATAGTGGCTCACCATAATTTTGTACAGGAAGTCACCGTAATGAAAAATTTCGTAACAAAGATTACTATATCATGCCCTTTCATTCTCCTCTCTAGTCATTTGTCAGTCAACACAACCTTGAAAGTGCCTGCCTTGAGAAACTTCGTAACAAATCATAATTAAATGGACTTGACTTCTAATGGAGCTAGTAGGTCAATTTATGAGTTAGAAGAAAGAACTTGCAAATAAAAATAACATGAATACCGTGCCATATATGCACTTATTCTGCCTTTGCTTCATTTCTGCAGAGCAGGATTTACACAGGACCAAAGCATTTGGCGATGGGGAAGGTTATTTGCATGGATGCATGTGAAGGTATTGATTTCATGGGACTTCTAATTGCGCTGGTTATTGCTCTCATTCTCATGCTCATCTGCACCACTCCTCCGAGGCGGGTTGTTGCTGTGCATTGCTGGCCTTAACCTACTTTTTGGAATCTATTGTCACCAGACTCGCCCCTGATTTTTGTCGATCTTAGTTTTCTTCTATTGAGTTTGTGTGCATTGGCTAAATGTTTGCTATGCTTAGCCTGATGTGATTTTATCAAGTTAAACCATATAGCAAAAGCAAATAAACATTCTTTTTTGGAACTTGTCTTGCCTCTCATATTAGGGAGAGTAACGTGCCATCTTAATTTGCTTCCTCATAACTAGATCAACTTAACTTATTCAATTTTTTTTTATATTATTATTTAATTATATATTGTCATATTATTAAAAATATAATGTATAAACACATTATTAAATGAAAACATAAATTTTTTTAACACTGATTCATAAAAATTTATTATAACTCTTTCACGCATTTGAAGGGTATTTAAAGGAAACGCAGTTAAACTAGATGCAGATTTAAGGACTAAATTATATAACTGATAATTTAACCAAAGAAAGTTTACATGATAAGTATTCTCCATTTAGATGTTTATGGGTTCCTATATTCGCGCAAATGCTAACTTAATTGCACACATTGCATACAGTGATTATCACGGCTGCTACATAACAATTACAGGCATAAATTTTGGTACAAAATTTGACAGAACCATGACATTGATCAAGCTATTTAATTTATTGTCCACACAAAATTGTGATGAATATAAACCCGAACGCACAATGAAATATGCTATAATCCATATTTTCCCACGGTTAAGCAGCACAATGTTCCCCTGTAACTGATTATGAATGCTACAGCACTGAATTTGTGTCGGTCATGTTCTAAGCGAAAACATTATCACGCTGATAAAATCCAAGAGAAGGGATGTTCTCTGCAATTTGCTTTTTTCTTCTCCGTGACTCAGGATTTCTTGTCAGCTGAGATTTTAGTTGAACCTTGAATGGTCTTCAAAAGATGCTCTATTCTGTATTTCATAACAGGCTGCCCTGTTCGTGTCTTCTTAAGCATTTTCTCCCGCATAGCCTTTCTCCGAGCTTCAGCTTTCTCTCTCTCTTCCTTCTTTACCCTAATAACTGCCTCTTTCTCCATTCTTTCTTTCTCTTTCTCTTCATGCTTCTTCTTGTACAATTCTTCCAAACTGAGGGCACTGTTCTTCTTCTTCCTCCTCTCACTCATGTCCTTATCGTCTTCAGTTTCATTCACATTCTGCAACAGCAAACATAAAGGGAAATGAATGGCGAGATTGTTAACCTATACTAGAATATACACATTGAAGAGAGTAATTCATGAATTGGTGAAACAGTACAAGTTCTTAAGATATGGAGTAAAGAACCTAAGATAGATCAATAGTTCAAGGCTGAGACATCAGCTCTACCTTTTAAACCATGAAAATAAAAAAAATTCTAGAATGACACACAGGATGTTAAATGAATTCTATAAACGGTGGTAAAACAATTTTATCAGAATAATTAGGACCTCCGACTTATTAGCTAGGTCTTCACCTATATTCAGATAGCAATGTCACAGCAAGCACCTAATCATAGAGGGGGAAAAAAGCTAATCAGATATCAAACCTCAATCAGTCTCTGGGCTGAGGGGAGATCGTTCTGCTGTTTTTGCTGCTTTAACTTCTTAAACTTATTCACTCTCTTAGCATTCTTATAGAACTCCCTTTGCTTCTCTGACAAAAATGAAACATGTCCATGAGAAGGGTGTAATGGTGTATTATATGAAAAAGGAAGTTAAGCTAAATATGGTAACATCCACATTCTCATCCGACTTTGTATGATAAATGATAAGGAAATATTCAGAATTAGAGCAAAGGTTCAGGACCTTAACTACTAACATTGTCATGACATGATGAAACACCATACCTTGAAGAGTACATAAAATGGGAAATTGTAGGGTCCTGAGAAGTCATGTCTACATATAATTATTGGAACGTGCAAAAGAAAGAAGTCTTGGTATATGTTTTATGAATCAAATAATCAATTTATGGAAGTATTGTGAAATCATGACGTAGATTTAGGGTTCAATTATCACCAAATCATTCAGTTATGTTGACAAAAACACATGAATTATTGAATTAGCTCCAAGAGGGGCAACCCTCGTGCATGAATCCAAAGGCTTGTTAGCAGTGACTTCTCTGCCAAGACCAAAGAAAAGCTTACCACAGCGTTCATAATCCCGAGAAACCAAACTCAGAGCCCAACTTTTACTCCAGAAACTGGCTTTGATGGACCAACACACGTGTACCACATAACAGGAACCAAATTCGTTCACACAACTACCATTATTTTTTGTTTCTAAATTTAAGATGTTATTAAGCATCAAAGATGATTTATTCATCAACAGTCAACCTCTGCGGGTATGATCAAAACTATACAAGTGAATTTCCATCTAATCATTCAATGGAACTCATAAACACTCAGCACCTAACAAATCCAACTCCAACAGGGTTTTGTAAGAAGAACATGAATGTAACATAAATGAAGATGAACCCCCAAAATTTACTTCTTTTCCTTTCCCTCTCCCTCTCCCCGTTGTGTGAAAAGCAAGTTATTACTCAAATGAATCACTGATCGAGTTAAGACACAAAAAACTAAAAAAAGGTTGAAACTTGAAAGCATTGGGAGGAAGCTGAGCGAATAAAAAGATAAATTTGCATACTTATGAGAGCTGGGTTATAGTGATTGTTCTTGGATTTCGCATTGGCGAAAACGTCGAGCGAAAGGCCACTTCCGCCCAACCTCGAAATGTTCTTCTTCTTCATCATCATCTTTTTCTTCTTATTGTTGAAATTCTCACTGTGTTGCTCATTTTTCTTCATTGCTCAACGGTTACAGATATGGTCGACCAATTGGAGGATGGAGTTCCTGAGAGAAATTGGGAGAACAAGGAATGAACAATTGCAAACCCTAATTTGCAGTGTACCTAAATTACGTAGTGGGCTTCCTCTCCGGCCCAAAAAAGTTGTTGTCTGGGCCCAATAATAGAGGCATTTCTATGGGCCTGGCTTCGTCTCACATCATGCCTTGGGTTAAGTATTCTACATACCCCTCTCCCTAAGGTTTTTACTAAAAATAAGTCACTTTTTTATTTGAATATACATACTAAATTTTATTCGAATACTTGCATTTGAATTAATAAATTCGTCTGTATTTTAATTTTTTTATATGACTTATTTAGATCGAATTTAAAATGATTTAATTTCTTACTAATTAGATAAACCTTTCCGCCGACATTTTGGTATATTCTTTGATTAATTAGAAAATTGAAATAGCAATAAGCAGTACATATGTAGTGTTTGAATAACAAATGAATATTGCTATCTTTATTTTGTCAAATCATATATATTTCAATTCAATAAATGAAAACAACATAAGATCGATGCAACATTCTCGAAGAAACGTAACCAAAGTAGTTTTCTTTATAGATTGTGGTGCTGGCATGTCACATTGACCGTACGTGCTTGAAAATCTTGTATAGCAAATTGAGGATGCACACTCCCTTTCCACATTTTTGCTGGGAAGAGGCATGTTGATGTGCCTGAAATCCGGCGGCTGGGTGGATTCTCTCTCATTTTATAGATAGAATTCTTATGGCAACGACGCCCCTCGCCTGATAACTGTCACTAGCCACCATCATATATATATATATATATATATATATATATTATCGAAGTTTTAATATACAAATAACATTTGCAATGGTGCAAATAAAATTTGCTTAAATTGTAAAGTTTAATTAGTATAAATAAAAACAGTATCCAACAAACTGAGATATGAGAAAAACTTAGTAAACCACGAGGACAACTTATTAAATAACTAATACAAACTGAATATATTAATTTCCACAGTACAACTTATTCGTATTAAACAGTACACTCCAAAAGAAACAACAGATATTAATGCTCTTTGTTTTGGTACTTGTATACTCGACCATTAGACCTTCTCGCTTTGGCCAACGACCTCACCCTCAAAAGCCTACGATCGATTCGATTTACTACTACATATATTATATAATATATGAAGACTGCTGAATGCTTCGCAGGTTGCAGGGGACTCAACTCAAACCATGTCAACATTAGGCTCAAGGGGTGCACCCTGATCAACATCTTTAATGGTTGAGTTTTCCGGCACAGTCATCTGTTCAGGGATTTCAACTATCTCTTGTTCCTCCTTCAAATGCATCTGATCATGCACCATTGTGTTGTTTCCTGTGACCCCATTGATCTGCAACTCGTCCAGCTGAGGAGGTTCCAGCGTGGTGGCTTCTTCGTCTCCATCATTGTCGGCACTGTTGTCTGTCTGGTTTCGCCCGTTGTCAACATATTCTAGGATCTCTTCTGCCACCATAAAGAGATCTCGAACTAATGTTGTCTCGTTCGCTGTAATCATCATGTTCCGCATTTGTGACGGTGCTTCTTCCCTCCTAGGGCCATTCCTATAGATGAAGTACAGGATGATCTGTGCAGCACCTAACAATAACCCTAGTATGTTTGGAGTCTACACGCAAAACCCAGAACAAGATGAGTATATATATAATATAAATAACTCAGGTTTCATCGAAACAAGTTGGATAGCTGCTTCTTACGGCGACGAAATAGTCGTGAGTAAAGATGCCATAAAAGAGCCAGACGATGGCACTCAGGGTCAAGCAGAATGACAATGGGAAGGGCATGAACTCCACACTCTTTGTCTTTATAACTCGTCTCTGTGAAATTGATGTAATTAATTAAAATGATATTTAGAAGCAAACAACGTAGATGATATATCACTAGGGAAAAAAGTGAAGATGGTTGGCTTGGTATGAAATATGATGAGCTTTGGCATTTTGCAGCGGAAAAATACTAGCTACTGTATACCATGATGCTGAGGGGAGCGGCATAGACACAGACAGAGAAAGTCGCACAGATCCATCCTACAACCTTCAACCTGTGAGGTCGTGAAACCATGGAGGTCAGAAATATGAGCAATATGTACGCCCCGGTATTGAACGCAAGGAATAATCGGGCTGTCTGTAGCTGCATGTTTAATCAGAAACCAAACGATAATTAATAAATATACCTTGTCAACTTGAAAAAAATTAGTACTATATATGTTACACATACGAAGAGAGAGTACCCTGACTCTGGTATTGGCGAAAGTGAAGAACACGATAAGATAAGCCGCTTCAATTCCACAACCAAAGGTGTTAATGGTGATGAGCATGTATGCTTTGCCCTTGAGGTGAGCATAGTAGAGCATTAGCATGGCGCTGAAGAGAGCCACCGAGTAAGGAACAGCATGATAGTTTCGGGTTGATCGCCTATTGTAGATTTGATAAAAGGTAACCCTACACCAAATATATTTATATATGAGATGTAGTAAGAGATCATGAAGACGGAAGGATTAAATGCACAGTAACACAGAGATCTAGAGAGAGATGGAGAGATTACAATGGGGCTAAATAAACCAGAAAGCTGATTACATTTCCTGTAAAAATCAGAAACAGAAAATACAGTAAGCAGATAAATCTAGGGAGAAAGGAAGATAATTAAGTGCAAGCTAGAATTGATTGAGTAGGTGTTGTGTACCAAGAACACCAAAGATAATAGCCAAGAGGTCATCGGAGAAGGTTGCCATTCTTGGTAGGACGCTCTCTCTGTGAGAAGGAGATCTAGAGAGACTGGACAAGAGATTACTGAAAGAAGCTGATGGTCCATCTTGGCCAGGGGAAGTGTCTCTATATACACACAAAAAGGTAAAAAGATTCACGAAGATGATGGCATAAATTAAGGAGTTGCTTACGAACATACATTTGGCTTTCACCTCCTCAAATGGTTTTCACGACCTCCGCTTTAAAGCTTCTCATGAGACAAACTTCCTAGCTAGCTAGCCGCAATTTTGTTTCCCAAAATAAGAAAAAATTAATTAGTTTGCCCTTATAAAATGATCGTACTCTAAACAAAAAACAAAACAAAATGATATCTTTTATCTCATCACAAGCTTTTTGTTTTTTATTTTTGTTGTTAATTATATGATAAAGTATTCGAGTCAACTTTTGCATGATTAAATTCCTTACTGAATAATCTTAAGAATGTACCCTAACATTTACTCAGTGTATTTTAGAGAATTAATTTTTCTAAGTATTACCCTAATGTTTGAACTGAGAAGTTAAGGTGGGCACACATCTTTACTATTAGGCCTACCTTTTGACTTAAACTTTTTGTTACTTCTACTTGCTTTCCCCGTTTGTTCTTGAAAAATTTATGCAAAATATACATTTGATAAACATCATTTGAAAAGAGATGGTGGTATAATCCCGAAAAGAAACTAGGTTTTTATGAGTAAACTAACTATATATAAAATTAACAACATTACTAATTACTATTATTGATTCTAAATTAAAGAGATGGTGACATTAGATTATGTAAATTCATTTTGCTCTACTTTTATATTTTCATACATTCAAAATATGGTTGTTAAGTTAACTAAGTAAATGAATTATGAAGTTCGTAAATTAGAAGTAAGACGGCATTATTGATTGAATCGGGGTTTTACCTCAGCCTAAAGTTGAAAGGTGAAAGAACAAAGAATCAGAAAAATGAAATATGCAAATTTGAGTGGACTAAAATGTAAATAAAAAAGAGTGAGTTTACGTGGCTAGAATGGGTGTGTTGAGCCAGCTATAATGATGATGAGGATTGAGGTCCGTTCTGTATTGCAATGCCAAAGAGCATAAAGGAAGGGAAGGGATGTCCTTACCATGTGACAGATGAGACTTATTTAGGCGTTACCTTCAAGCGGTTTGTTTCGTCTCACCCAAACCCCGCGTTTGGACAACCAGTTGGCCACTTCCCCCTGTTTTCAAACTACACTCAAGTTCAGCTCTTGAATTCTTTTGCTAAATGCTTGCAATACAGACTAGAAAGGAGAAGACAAAGAAAAGAAGGTTTAGGTTGGCAAAGTTTTGTAATTACGTTAAGGGATATTTTTGGATCAATTTTCGCCTTAAGTGTCTCCTTCCAGCCAAGGTGCATTCTCATATCATGGTGTATTAAAGAAATAAGTTTCAAACTATGAAGATTTATTTAGGTCTAAATTTCACTTTCGTTAAGAGAAAGCAAAATTTTGAAAAAATGAGATGGTTAATCCTTGTTTCGTAATTTATATTCATAAAAAACGTATATATCTTGCTTCCATTCCGTTTTGCGTTTGAGTGCAAGCTGCCTTGCGAAATAAAAGAACAATCTCCTGCAAGTTTTCACTCGTATACAACACGAGCTATATGCTACAGAAAAATCTGGGACGAAGACGACAAGATCTCATTTTACTTTCCACGAAATTTGTGCATGAAACTGCTCCATTCTTTCTGAATAAGGCTAAATGGCTAATACCCCTTCCTTCAATTCTTTCTTTTTGGTGCTACCGCTTCCTTCAGTTCTTATTCTTAGTAGTTAGTACTTAGTAGTATGGGTGTAATCCACTCGGCTTGGTCAGTATTAATTTTGTGGGGAAAAAATTCCCAAAAACGACGTCATATTTGAGATTGAACCACAAATTAACGTTATTTTATGTTACAATTTTTAAAATATGAGCCATTAAACTCAAACCGACATTGTTTTATATTAAACATTTGAAACATTTCTAAAATTCGGGTGGTCGGATGGGTTATATTGATTCCAAACCAACTTGTACAGTGCACCACATTGCTAGATTCTAGCTAATGACTCGTATGGTGTCCATTTGCTTCAGCTTCGAGATGCATGGTTTACAGAAAAAAGACAATTAAATAAAAAATGATGCTGCTGTTATTTTGAGGACCACAGGGTCTTGGATGTGTTGCTTGGTAGTTACTAAAATCCTGATCAGGATAGGCACATTAATTTCTAAATAAATTGAATTCTCTGGTAGAAATGTAGAATATAATAATTAATCACTGCCCCGTTTTGCTACCAAAACAAAAAACTAAATAAATAAAAGTAAAATTAATTGCTACGGTTTCACGAGATATATATTAACGTTTATATAAATATGGGTCAATATTTTGTTTGGCTTTGTTTTCCCCTCTTATTTTGTATTTCTCGTTTATTTAATTCGTTGGTCTAAATTTTAAGTACATCTACAAGCTCAATATATTGGATGGATTTGAATCTTTTCAAGTGAAGGATGCACTTCAAGAAATACAGTACATAATGATAAATGTTGATGAGAAAATGAAGAAAGTGGATTCTCATGTATGAATAATTTATTGTACATATGCTTTTGTTTTATAAAATTTTAATTCGTTGATTTTTTCATCAATAGTTATCATTTTGCACTTTACTCTTTAAAGTACACTCCCCATTCTAGAGGATCTAAAATCAAGTTTGACATAGTGAGGTTGTATATAAAATATATCTCTCTAAAATAATGGATCAAAGGCATATATACCAACTTTATTATAGATTTAATTTTAATCAGCTGTCAATGTAAAGCTTCTTTTCTTTACACTGTCATCCAATCATGTATTAGTACATCATTAAAAGAGTTAGACTTTACATAATTGTAATAGTCAAACTCTTTTAATGATTTGGCAATACATAATTGGATGATCGCGTCAAAAAACTTTTCATTGACAATAGATCAAAATTAAACTCATTTATTATTTAACTCAATCAGCACAAGTATTTAAGACTTAAGTGTGATTATGATGTCAAAAATTCGATCTTTTATCAGGCCACCTATCCCACTCCCTTAAAGGTGCATACACATCCAATGGACCAGGAAAAAAATTATTATTTAGCCAACGAAGTTAGTAATCATTTTCCGAAATGGAGCAGTTTAGTTAAAATGTTTTTGTACAAGTCTTTTTATTTTAGGATTTCATAGGAGATGCTTCTTTTCTAATGTGCTTCTTCTCTTCTTTGGTGTGTTTTCTTTTCACTTTGGGTATGTTACTTTTATATTATTTTGAGGTTTTATTGTGTTCCAAATTCTTATCAAACTTGGTTAAGGCAGATCTTGATACCATATTAGTAACTTTGTAGTTGAGTTGTCTTTTTGTCACAAGTAGTTTAAGGATTTCGTTTCACAAAAATATTTTTTGTGATTGGTCATAACCTATTAAAATGGAGCCAATGTTAATGTGATGGTGAGAATGTGAGTAAATTAAAATCTTAATCATTGTATCTAACTTTTGTTCATTCTATTTTAGAAAATGTGAATTTGAAAGCAAATGGCAATTGACGACAACTGTTAACTTTCTCATCAAAAATAGATTTTGAAAGTGGTGTATTAGGTAAATTGATTCATTAAATGTTGTCTCCTAGAATTAAGGAGACAATTTCTATATCTTGTAATAAGTAGAGTAAATCAAAGAACTTTCATATGTTAGTTTTGATAATGGAGATTCTTTTTTTTCTTTTGGGTTACAAAGAATGTCAAAAATCTAAAATAAGGAGGAAGATGGTAGGCCAAAGTGCAAGTAAAGCGACTTGACTTTTAGGATCAAGTTGTCTCCTAAGTAGTTTGAGGTTTTGGTTTCACCGTAAATATTTTTTGTGGTTGATTTCCATAACCTATCAAAATGGAGCCAATATCAATGTGTTGGTCAGAATGTGAGTAATTTAGAATCTCAATCATTACATCTAACTTTGTTCATACTACTTTAGAAAGAATGTACTTGGAAACTAATGGCGATTGACGACAACAATCAACTTTCTCATGAAAAAACATATTTAGAAAATGGCGTATTAGGCAAATTGATTCATGAAATGTTGTCTCCTAAAATTAAGGAGACAATTTCTATATCTTGTCATAAGTTGAGTAAATCAAAGGTCTTTATATATGTTAGTTTTGATAATGGATTTTTTCTTCTTCTTTTGACTACAAATAAGTTCAAAGATCTAATATAAGAAGGGAGATTACTGATAGATTTTCATGGTGGCATGAGGGGTCCCAATTTATTTTGAATTTTCATGTGTATATATGCATGTGTGTGTGAGAGAGAAAGAGTATATATTTGACATCCTTCTTCATAGTTTAGTGTAATTTGTAGTCAACCTAGGATTTTTTAGAACTTCACAATCGTTCCTTTTTTGTTAGGAAACCAGTATACTAGCAATATATTAGTAAAATTGTCATAAATGATATTGTTATTAACAATATAATCTATGAATTAAATATGAGCATAAGTAGCTTCAAATTAAGTTTCTAAGAGTGACAATTTATTATTGCTAGTTCTCTCGAGTGAGACCCAGAAGCACAAACAAATATGAGAATATACATTGCCACCACATAGAGGGATGGTAGGTTAAAGTACAAGCAAAATGACTTAGTTATTAGGGTTAAGTTGTCTCCTAAGTAGTTTGAGGTTTTGGTTTCACCATAAACATTTTATGTGATTAATTTCCATAACCTATCAAAATAGAGCAAATCAGTAGTAGAACCACATTCATCCTTAGAGGGTTATGCCTCATCCCCCCCCCCCCCAATTTACTTGAGATTTCAATTTTCACACTTATATTTTGGTTTTTCTAATTATACCTTTGACCTTTATAAAATTACAATTTTGCCCCCAAATATTTAAAAGTCTAGTTTCACCCTTGGATCCAATATTAATATATATGATGGTAAGAATGTAAGTAAATTAGAATTCCAAACATTGCTCTAACTTTTGTTCATTGTACTTTAGAAAAAGTGTACCCAAAAGTTATTGGCGACTAATGACAAAAGTTAACTTTTCATGAAAATCATATTTTTAAAATGACATACTAGAAAAATTGATTCACTAAATGTTGTCTCCCAAAATCGAGGAGACAATTTCTATATCTTGTCATAAGTTGAGTAAATCAAAGGCCTTTTATATGTTAGTTTTACTAATGGAGATTCTTTTTTTTTTCTTTTGGTTACAAAGAAAGTCCATGATCTAATATAAAGAAAGAGATAATAGGCTAAAATACAAGCAAATTAAAGCGGCTTAGATCCCAGTATCAAGTTATCTCAATAAGTAGTTTTAGGTTTTAGTTTCACACTTTCACCATAAATATTTATTTTTTGTGGTCGCTAGTTTCCATGACCTATCAAATTGGGCCAAATATCAATGTGATGGTGAGAATGTAGATGAATTAGAATCTCAATCATTGCATCTAGATTTTATTCATCCTATTTTAGAGAACATGTACTTGGAAACTAACGGCGATTGACGACAATTGTCAACTTTCTCATGAAAAGCATATTTAGAAAGTGAAATATTAGGCAAATTGATTCATTAAACGTTGTCTCCTTAATTTCTATATCTTGTCATACCTTAAGTAAATCAAAGGCCTTATATATGTTGGTTTTGATAATGGAGATTTTCTTTTTTTTCTTTATTTTGGCTACAAAGAAGTTCCAAGATCTAATATGAAAAGAGGGATCATTGACGGATCTTCATGGTTGCACGAGGGGTGGGTCCCAATTTTTTTTTGAAATTTCATGTGTACTATATATATGTGTGTGGTTGGGTGTGTTTTGTGTATGTGTGACCATGTAGTTTACATGCTTCTTTATAATTTAATGTAATTTGTAGTCTATAATTTTTGTCTATAATTTTATAGAAATATGCAATTGTTCTTATTTGTTAGTAAAGTAGTATACTAGTAATATATTATTAAAGTTTTCGTAGATGACATTGTATTAACAATATAACAATATCATTTATGAATTAAATATGAGGATAAGCAACTTCGAAGTTTCTAAGTGACATTTAATTTATTAATGTTAGTTCTTTAGAGCATGACACAGAAGCGCAAACAAATACAGGAAAATACATTGTATTGCCACTCAAAAAAATTGGCACAATATCTTCCATTGAGGGGGATGGTTGGTTAAAGTACAAGTAAAACGACTTGGCTACTAGAATCAAGTTGTCTCATAAGTAGTTTGAGGTTTTGGTTTCACTATAAATATTTTCTATCTATAACCTATCAAAATGGAACCAAATAGTAGCAGAACCACATTGAGCCTTACAGGGCTATGCCTCATCCCCACAAGTTTTTTGAGATTTCAATTTTCACATTTATATTTTGTTTTTTTTAATTATACCTTTAACCTTTATAAAATTATAATTCTGCCTCCAAATATTTAAAAGTCTAGCTTCACCCCTTGGAGCCAATTTCGATGTGATGGTGGGAATGCAAGTAAATTAATATCTCAACCATTGCTTTAACTTTTGTTCATCCTACTTTGAAAATCGTGTACTGAGAAACTAACGACGACTGACGACAAAAGTCAACTTTTTCATGAAATCGTATTTTGAAAGTGACGTATTAGGTAGATTGATTCATTAAATGTTGTCTCCCAAAATCAAGGGAACAATTTATGTATATTGTCATAAGTTGAGTAAATCAAATCCCTTTATATGTTAGTTGTAATAATGGAGATTCTTTTTCTTTTCTTTTGGTTACAAAAAAGGTCCATGATCTAATATGAGGAGGGGGATGGTAGGCTAAAATGCATGCAAATTAAAGCAGCCTAACTCCCGATATCAAGTTGTCTCATAAGTAGTTCTAGGTTTTGGTTTCTCCATAATTGTTTTTTTGTGGTTGATGATTTCCATAACCTATCAAAATGGAGCCAATATCGATGTGAATGTGAGTGAATTAGAATCTCAATCATTGCGTCTAACTTTTGTTCATCCTATTTTAGAAAACGTGCACTCAAAAGCTAACGTCGATTGACGACAACAATCAACTTTATCATGAAAATCATATTTTGAAAGCGACGTATTAGGCAAACTTATTCCTTAAATGTTGTCTCCTAAAATTATGGAGACAATTTCTATATCTTGTTGTAAGTTATTTGAACAAAGGCCCTTTATATGTTAGTTTTGATGATGAAGATTCTTTTTTTTTCCTTTTTCTTTTAGCTACAAATTAAAAATGTCCAAGATTTAATATGAGGAGGAGGAGGATGAGTTAAAGTGCAAGTAAAATGGAATGATTGGATTCCATCTTATAATCAAGTTATCTCTTAAGTAGTTTGAGGTTATGAATTCACCATAAATGTTTTATGTGATTGATTTCCATAACCTATCAAAATGGAGCCAATATTGATGTGATGGTGAGAATGCGAATAAATTAGAATCTCAATCATTACGTTTAACTTTTGTTCATCCAATAACTTTAGAAAACATGTATTTGGAAGTTAATGACAATTGAGAACAACAGTCAACTTTCTCATGAAAACAGGTTTTGAAGGTGACATATTAAGCAAATTGATTCATTAAATGTTGTCGCCTAAAATTAAAGAGACACATTTCTATTAATTGTCATAAGTAGAGTAAATCAAAGGTCATTTATATGTTAGTTTTTACAATGGAGTATGTCTTTTTTTCCCCTTCCCTTTTGTTATAAAGAATGTCAAGGATCTAATATGATGACGGAATGGTAGACTAAAGCACAAACAAGCAAAGCCACTTGACTCCCGGGATCAAGTTGTCTCCTATAAGATACTTGGTACCACGAGTTATAGCTATTAGATTTCTTCTTTTTTTAAATTAATAATTTTTGTATAAAGCTGCCTATCTTAAAAGATGCATCCTTTAATTTGATTGTATATCATAATTAAGAGGAATGTAATACCATGTAGTTATGAGATTTGAGTTAGATTAATCATTTGTTGGTTTATGTACTTCCGCAGCTTTATTGAGTTTAATTTTTTTTTCACTCATGCCATATTTGGTCGGGTTATATGGTTCATCAATTAATAAAATATTCGTTCTTACAATTTTTTTTTAGTAATTCCCGAATATATATTTAAGTACTATACTCCATCTTTTATCAAGCTATTGCAAAATATTAATGGACTTATGTTTTATTCTGGCGTCATACCAGGGTGAGCTTGTGCTTGTGAAAGCCTGTTTGAAAAATGGAAATGCAAATCTATATGTTTATGGCATCTATTAATTTGGCACTTAATTGTCTCTGCAATTGCTTGGTTACCTGGAGTTGTATGATGTGAAACTTGGGGATGATAATTATTGATTAGCATGTTCATAATACACTCTTGATATTAATTAAATTGAGGCTAGCTTAAACATAATTGATGAATTCATATCTTCTTTTCTCATTATATTAAAGTCAGAGATTTTGAAACCAGCAGTTTCTGTCCTCCATCATTTGAACAGAAAAAAATTTTTAAAAAAATCATGACATGAGTCATGAGAGCTCTCATAGACAAAAGCCAAAAAGGCAGAGCATTGATGATAGATCGTTGATCCCATTAAATACGTACAGGCCGTACGAGTTGCCTTCAATGCAGCTCCAACCTCCCCACCTTTCTCATTCATATTCTCCTCCTTATTATACCTCACCTCATCAACCCCCACAACCTCTTCATCGTTATGTTATATACACTCCTTTGTTATACACAAACTCTTCTGCTTAATTAGTTAAGCTTTCTCTCTGTCTCTGTCTTCGTTTCTCACGACAATACTAGATCCAGATACTCAGAAGAATATGGGCAGCCAGTCCAAGGCGAGCGTGGATGGAGTGCGCAGCGACGTGAAGGTCGTGGAGAGGCCAACAAGGGTGAGGCCTTACGATGTATTGCTGAGATTTCTGGGGTTCTTACTCACTCTGGTGGCAACCATCATTGTGGGTGTTGATAAGGAGACGAAGACCATCTCCTACGCCGGCATGCACTTCAAAGCCACTGCTAAGTGGGAATACATGTCTGCTATTGTGTAAGCTTATCTCTCATTCACTTACTCACTCACCACTATATAATTTATTTTTGTGCACCCTGTCTAATAAGAAACTCATCCATATATGCTCTATTTCAAAAATAATAATGGGCCAGTTTCTTGGAGTTTTTGGTTAATAATGACACAAACTATTTGAGATTAATAACCGTTTGAGCTCATTTAAAGATCCAATTTCTATCACTATCAGACCTCTGCCCATGTTAATTATACTCATTAACCATATTGCCCCTGCTAACTTGGCATACTGAATAGATAATAGTAGTTCTTTTTTAGTCATCTCAAATTAAGTTGTCTCTGGATTAGGTTTTTCTTGGTGTCAAACGCTATAGCATGCTCATATGCAGCTGCTTCTTTGGTCTTCTGGGCGATGGCAAGAAGCAGTGGAAATAATGTGGCACTCTTGGTGCTAACCATGCTAGACCTTGTAATCACGGCACTGCTGTTCTCGGCCAATGGGGCAGCTTCTGCAGTGGGAATCATCGCACAGAATGGGAACTCGCATGTGCAATGGATGAAGGTATGCAATGTGTTTGATGCCTACTGTCACCACATGACCGCTGCCCTGGTCCTGTCTCTGGTTGGCTCCACGGTCTTTCTTTGGCTGGTGGTGCTCTCTGTTTTCAAACTCCATTACAAGTCCAGCTAGATCGATTCTATATAATGTTAATCAAGGGTTGTGTGAATCGTGTTTTGGCTTAAACCTTGCAGTTGCAGGCTGATGAAGAACGCCAAGCATATAAATATAGGTGTTGTTTAACTTTTTATGCTGCTAGTAAGTAGTAATTAAATTACATGCTTTTCTTTGTAGTAATTAATATCTGAGACCAGATGGTAGGTCTACTTATTTAAGAGCAGTAACAATACATATAACTACTTTTCTGAATGCATGATGAAGTCACTTCTCTTCCGATTTCGAAAGTAGGTAAATGTCGTAAAGCGCGTAACTACCCAAGAAGATCATTATATGACCTTCGATTCTCCACCCTCCTGCCTGAAAGGAAATGTTTCTTAGTAACTGTAAAGGAAATATATAACATCAGTGAGTGAAATAGCATTTATAGCATCATGTGTTGTAGGTGTCTACCTAATTAGTATTTCTTTTTTATGATATATAAGGAATTTGGTATTGGACTTAATCTCTATATTTCCATCCAATCTCATTAATCTCTTAGCTATTCATTTCTTGAACCAGAAATTGAAAATAAATATAAAAATTCATTTGGAAATAAAATATTTGTACAACTACAACCAAATAAAATATTTGTACAACTAAATTATTTACAGTAACTAATCACTTGTCATAAATTTCAAAATAAGAAATATTAGTTATTATTACTCTTAATTTTTGATAACTTGTAATATTATCATTTATAGTACTTTTAATTTATGATAACTTGGTAATCAAGGGAAGTGTCACTAGACTATAAAGTCATTAACAATTTTTAAAATTTTTTTTATTGTAGTGGTAAGTGGTAATTAACCATTGTCTATCGATATCATAGTTAACGTTGGCTATCTGTCCGTCACTCTCATGCTCAACATTGTGAAAGATGCTTAATTAGTTACTTAACTCAAATGGGTAGCAAAAAGGATATGATATTATGATATGGATGCTTTGATTTGTTCTCCTTCCAAAATATTTAAATAAAATATCTCCGTTTGTCGTTCAACTTTCCTTTTTATTCTGTATTTTCCTTTTCTTTCCTTTAAGTTCAAATTTCCAGTATATATGTTGTAGTTACGTAGATTAATGTCATGAAATTGTAATAACGCACTGCAAAGTTAAGTTATTAATTAAATGTTTTCTTAGCTATATATGGGTTTATTATAAATAATAACTATTGATCTTGATAACTCTTGATTAAATTCTGGGACATATATATTCCTCACTTTGTTTTTGAGATAATAATGAGCTTTTGTGCAACCAACGAAAACAATTACCAATCATCAAATTTTGGAGAAGCCTCTGCATAGGATGTTAGACATAGCCTTTAGATTGGAGGGTGAATAAGCAAGGATGAATGTTAGCTCAAATGGTAAGATTAAACTTCATCAACCTGAAGGTCTTGGGTTTTCGTGGTGATCGGGGGAGGTGCCACGCCATTGGCGAATAGATGCAAATTATATCCTTATTACTCTAAAAACAGCTTAATGTCTTGCAAGAGATTTTGCTAGACTGAGCGAGGAATTGTGTGGAAATGAATTTGAATAATGAAATAATAAAAAATGATTGCTCTAGTTACGATGAGTGGTCATGCGGCAATTCGTTTGATCAATGTTAAGCTTATGTAATGTGGTAGCTGGGAGTAACATGGAGCAGATTATAATAATGCCAAGAAAAATTGTTTTCCCAGCATTAATTTCCCCTAAAACTAACAAACTCGGGCGTGATTTTACGATCAACATAGTGCCAACCTTTGACTCCTCCGACATGGCATAAATATATACAAATCAATAAAACTACCAAATTTTTTTTAAGGAATTATATTTTTTTGTGATAGATAGTATTTACATCATATTAATTATACTACAAGCTCTCACTTTAGAGCATTGATAATATAAAGTAAAATAAATTTACGAAGCACATTCCCACCCAAAAAAAAAAATATTTTACAAAAAACATCACAAATATACGATTTCAAACCTTAAAATTACGTATATGCACCGCCATAAATTCAAACCAAAATAATTTAGTTTTCAAAATTATCAAATAGAATTGGATTGATTTTATCTTCTAAGTTTTATATTAAGAAAATTTTCATGACATTTTTTTAGCGAATGATACTTATAATTTTATTATGAAATAGTAGCTTTAATTAATTAAATCTCGTGCAAATAATATATGTAATTTTAATTAATAATTTAATACTCTGGAAGTAACATCAGACATTGTCCCAATTTTTAGCTGCTTACATCTTCTAATCCCCAAAGTCACGGATGGTATTTATTTGTTTTAGAATTTAAAAAAAATTCTATGTAGCCACTTTTATTAATTTTTAATCAGTTAATTTCTTTTTGTCATCATTCTCACTCTTGAACTCATCATTAATCACGCACATAGGCTCCCAAATATAAAATTTCATGAGTAGTGTTGAAATTATAGGATATAAGTATATAGGGAATTAGTAAAAGAGATAAATGAGACTCTCATAAATATTATATTAGATTGATGTAGAGCATGTGTTGTAAATACAAATCACTAACGCTAATTTATATTAAGAATTATGTCAAGTACTAGTGTAGAATTATTAGTACAAATACAAGCTCATTAATACAATAAGACTCCTAACCTGAATTAAATAAGGATAATAGAAAACAAATTAAGAAACATAATAAAATTAAAAAACAACTCCTAAGTCTCATAATACAATAAGAGTCATAACCTTAATTAAATAAGAAAAGTAGAAAATAAATCAGGAAATATAATGAAATTAAGAAACAATTCTTAAGATTATTAATCAATTAGAGGATAATTAATTCTATAAGATATTCCAAGATACTCAAAAGATATTCTAAGATATTATAAGATACTGGTTTTGTCATTTAATTTCTTTATATGATTTCCCACTTTCTATGATATTTACAATAATGAAAGTTCCTTCACCTATTGCAAATTTGCAATAGCAATTAATTAAATAAAAGTTAATTTTGAAAAATAAATACACTAATAAAGCAGTAACACACTGAGTTTTCACACAATAGTAGCAATTCCCAACTAATGTGTGCAGTTGAGAGGTGGTATGGAGGCAATAGAATGATAGAGACTCTTTTAAAACTTGTTAAATTTAATTGGGGTAACCTGCAATGCACATTGAATCCTCCCATTAATTATCTCAATTTTTCTTGGGGTTTAAGTTAGGTCTCTTATGAATTTGGGAGGGGTGTATTTTAGAAAGTAAATTGTATAATGATAGTCATTGATGAGAAAATAAATGAAATTGATTCTCGCATATGCATGATTTGTTATAATTTTATAAAATTATAAATTGTTGATTTTCTTATATTGTTGTTCCATTCCCCTTACTTCTTATATTCCTAAGCAAATTAGGCTTAATTTCTTATTCTTAATTGCGTCACTATATATCCATGGCTATCAATTTTGTGTCTGGACTTCTCTCTGTCATTGATTCTTCAAACCAAAGATGAACGGAGAGACCAACGCTAATGGTACGTCTTTGACGGCTCACAATGTTCCATCTTCAAGCAATGAGTTCAAACCCACAGATGATCAGCTCATCCTTTTCCTTTGCAATAAGGTCAATGGGAAACCTTTGCCTAACGGTGTCACCATTCTTGAATGTGACTTGTACGGCGACAAGAACCCTTGGGAGATTTGGGAAGCGTTTGGAGCCACCAACTCATACGGTGCAAGGGACCTCTACTTCTTCACCACCCTAAAGAAGAAGTTCTTCAGTGGCTCACGCTTGGTTCGCACCATTGGGTTGGGTTCATGGGAAGGTGAAGACACTGGCAAAGATGTAGTGGCCACGGGGACGAACCAACGCATCGGGATGAAGAAACGATTTCGTTTTGAGAAGAGTGGCACCAACCACGATGGTGCTTGGATCATGCATGAATACAGCCTTGACTCATCTTTGCTCAGGAATCCATCTGTTAGCACTGTGCTCCATCTAGCTAGTTTATATATATTTATATTAGCATTATTTATATGCCATATGACATGGGTTTCTATTTATTTTGAATCGTGATCTTGCCCTGTAAGTGTAATACAAATTTAAAATTGGGTTTTGTATCTGTCTTGCTTGCAGGCCAATAATTATGTTCTATGTAGATTTAGAAAGAATCAGAGGGGTATTCAGCAAAAAACAGGTAAGAAAAGAACTGGGCAAGAAGAGACCAGAGTCACCAGAAAAAGGAGAACCCTCGTGCTTGGACTTGCAGCCACCACTGTATCTGTAAGTACTGTGCTTTCTTAATTACCTTAAGCCTAGATTATGTTGCTTTATTAATTACTGCTAAGTGACTCCATAAGTATTCTGTTTTGGTTATTTAATTCTTTCTCTATGTTATTGTTATCTTTCAAGCTTCTGACCATCCAAAAAGTTCTTTTGTTTTTATTTTTAAGCCTGCTTAAATGATAAAGCACGGTCACAGTTTTGTTAATGAGTTGTGCAGTGATGTTTCGTGATTTTATGCCTTTTATTTCCCTTTGTATATCTCATTTTAGACGTTTGTTTGTGCTATGGGGTGGTGGTGGCCATTACTGCCCTCACTATTCTTTAATTTTACTTTCTGTAAATTACCTCTATGATGTATCACACAACTCCCTAATATCGTTCGCTTATAATTCTGGTTTTGTAGGCCGATAAACATGTTGGGTTGGGGGAAGTTATAAACGAAAGTCCAAAAAAGAGAAGAAATTGGCAACTCCAACTAGAGAGCGGAGTTCAGAGGACCGAGGTGGTTGAAACTACCACTAGAACCGAGTCCGATTATGAGGAACAAGAAGATGGTGATCTCAATATGTCATGGCCGCGGTTATTTTCGTTGGAGTTGATAAAGATTAATCAAGGACACTTGATGCCAGAGGAAGACGTCCCCATGCTTCCCAATACATTTTACAAGGACTTGTTGTCAGAGCAGATAGTAAGTATTAGGTAGCCCTTGGATTTGTATATATAACATAACATCTGATTCATATTTATTGGTTTAGCCATCACTTACTACTAAGATTTTAAAAACCAAGAATATAGTTACACCCCTTTTTTTTAATGCTGATCCATGATGGCTATGGCTTCATCCCTTTCTTTTGACCTCTTTTTGGGCATAAAAAGTATCAGAGATGGATTAGATGAGAGATGGCTCGTTAATCAGCGAAACCTTTAACACTAGTAAGAAAAAGAAATGATTAAGGTTAAAAAAGAAACGATTCAAGGTCAAACAAGTCAGCAGTGGCTTTTCGGCATATATTCCAAGACATTCACCATTCAAGTTCTTCCTACATCATCCAGCTGCTGGTACGTCTAATATCTCGCACTTTTATATCTCATACGAATGTCTAAAACTAACATTCTACAACTTTACATTGTTTAAGCATCCATAATGAGTAAGAGAAAAAGAAAAAACCTTGCACAAGCTTACGTTTTGCTGGCGTTGGAAACTAAGCATTATCCAAGCTACAGCTTCTATAACAACTACAGAATGCAGTAGCTGGCAAAATGCTCCCTTCTCTGATGCGTCTATTCTGCTCCATGTCCACTGTATGTACTTCATATACTTAGGATCTCTGTCGTGCATAATATCAATGCTTTAAGTATAAAATATGGAAGTCCAGAAAATAATGGATTATCAGATGTATGAGAAGAAATAATAACAAGTATAAAAATTTGTATGGTAACGCACTTGAGGGTCTGTAGAGTAACAAGGATTGCCTGCCATGCATTATATTCAATCAAATAACAAAGGACCAAATTACAACTTCAAATTACATAATTTACCAATTCAAAATGCATAAAAAAGAACAGAATTGGCTATACTGCTTTTCTATATTAGACCATAATGCGATTTATCTACACATACTCCAGTATCTACCAGACTACTTAGTTTGATAAATTAGACAGTTTATGTCATTTTCTTTTGCACTTAACACTTTGATTTTCCCCGTGGCAGACCTGGTTGCCCCTCCCCCCCCAAAACACACACACTCAATTACATTGCTCTTGGAACTACTTGGAACTTCGAAGCACTTATTCAGGAAATTTTAAAGGAGGGAAACAACATGCAGACTTCAAAGCCGGAAGACACTGATTATCATTCCCTAACAGAACCAACTGTAATACCATTGGAATGGAGATTCATATGTACACAAGGCAAGACAGAACTCCAGTATTATTAAATGTCCCCCTGATAAAAAAGACGAAATAGCAGAAGATAAAGTTCCTTCTTTTGTTCATACATCTTCAGCTAACACTTTCTTAGCTGGGTTATATCTCAAATTTCATGTTCTCAGAATATTCAAACATGTAGTTAAGTGGAACTTGTTTTCCCTTGCTCCCATAGAATGTTCAACACTGAGGTTTTTAAGGAGTCCACAAGGTATCTCAAGTTTTGAGTTTTCTGTTTTATTTGAGAAGACAGAAATCTAAGTCCTCCGGGTACCACGTACCCTCCAAACACAATCAAAGGCCAAAGCAAAGGCCCATGAAAATTTGATTTGATTTACGAAAGACTCCACCTCTTTATCTTTCTCACGTGCAGTGAATTATGGTGCAGAGGAAAAAACACTACTGTCAATTGTATTACTAGAATACGTCTGCATAATATCCAAGCTTTGGATCCAAGGATATCACTTGCAAAATAAATAAAGTTAAGTTCACTATATAAGGGACATGTTCTATAATTTATGTGATATAAGCAGAGAATTATAGTTATGATGTCATAGCATATCAGCCTACCATGATTTCAGTGTTCTATCTTGGCAAAGCGGCCCTTAACTCTTGTCCTGCTGTGTGCCCTAACTTTTCGTGATTCATACCTTATGTGCTTGTCATATCTGTTGTTTTCCACGTAACAGAAGTCAATTTAATAAATCTAGAAATATATACCAATCATCACATCAAGATCCTACATATATGTACTCATAGCTCATATTGGTCAACAATCGAACAACCATTTAAAAATTGCAAGGAGATGACAAGGCATGTCAACAAATTTGAGTAAACTATCTCGCACAATATTAATTAGTTCTTGATATATCTCAATGTAATTAAATCAGAAAAAATCTAAGGAGAAACCAAAACAAATACAAGATAAATCTAGAATATGTGACATTTTTCATGTAGATATATATATCGTAACCATACTACTTGCGGTCCATTTTATAAAACTTCATCATGTCTAGGAGGAGTTAAAGTTTGTCCCATTTGTAAATGGAAAAGAAAATAACTTGATAGAAACTAAAATAATGCAAATTAGGGTTAAACGCCTGGGATATGGTATAGTAAGAATTTCACATATCAGAAATTAGGTGGCTCAGTCTCAAATGAGCACTTTTAAACATTAGAATAATTACCTCACACACACACACAAGAAGCAAAGGATGCCATAATATTAATACCTTCTTGTTTTCTTCTTCTGCTTGTATCGTAATAATGCAGAATCTCTTTCTTGACTCGTTAACTCACATTGAGCAGCTTTATGAGAAGTTGATAAGGTTTCAGAGTTAAGAGAATTTGATGGTTTCCCTCCATTGCTACCATAGGTATGAGCTTCACAGACAGCAAAAGTTGAATGTTTAACTGGAACTTCTTCAGTGTAAGCTCTCAATGACATGTCAGGAGGAACAACTGGATTTGTAGGCTCATTGCTTTCTCTATGCCACTGAAATACACAGTCAATAAGGCAGCAAAGTGGGGAATTTCAGCGGTTCTAGTTCGTTTTTTAATTCAGCAGGAATGTCATGCACACAGTCAATTGAAGGCAGCATTGAATGGTTCCTCATATAAAAGAGCAACCTAAAGACCTAGACACTCCATAATAACAATAGAACAAAACAAGCCAAAGAAAATAATTAAGCAATATAGCTGTTGCTGGTGATTGGTTTTGTAAAAGATTTATCATAAGTTCATAACAGAGTAAATTGGGATTCATAATAATAAGAATGTTGGACACGTTAAAGTGGTGTCTCAAGGTGAACCAAAACTCAATTTCCAAATAAATAACAAATATGTTGTGGAAAGTTTTTCAGCCAAAGTAAAGTGAATTCAGAGGTTCTATATCATTCATGATCAATCATCACATCACATATGATATATCTTTTAGGAAAGAGCATATTTTAACTATTACTTCTCAGAGAAAAACAGAGATTAACTGCTGGTAAAATAGTATATTGATATTGGACCCATTTAAAGGTCATTTGACTCAACCAATCAGTCATGTCTCCGGGCTATGACTTCAAGGCATCTTATAGGAAGTTGGAGAATCCACTAATGAAACCATTACAGCAATAATTCAACTAAAATTAATCAGTATAACAATTATTTTCATCGGATAAATTCTTGAACTGTATAATTATACCATATAGCACAAAAGTGTCAATATTGTATCATTGGAGTGACCATAGAAAGTGAGTTGCGATACCAGTAGATATCCAAATTTCATGCAAATAGTTTCTTGTCAAACGAGAACAATTGAAGATAACTCTCTCCTCATTAACGAATCAAGATAGTAACCACAAAATCACGAAATTCTTTACCCATATGATTGAGGAGATATTAACAAATAATAATATAAAAAAAAGACAAATCCAATCTAGAGATACAAGAAGTCATCCGTTACGCAGACACACGCATAAACATTTTATAGTTGAAAATGGTTTAGAAAAGAAAGGATCCAACCCATTATCAGGATGGATAACAGATTAAAATTGAAATAGAAGCTTTACCTCATAAGAAGGAAATATATCAGCCTCTATATGACGTTCAAAACCTTTGGACAAATTTCCTGAATGCATATATTGTTCAGGGACTATGGAGTGCACAGTGCTTAGTCGTTCAGTATCTGCATCTCCATGAATCAAGTCGGACTCCGACTTTGCTAGTTCACGAAGCTGACTAAGAATCTCATCTCTGTGTCGCCCACAAGCAGCCTTACGATTCTGATTCAATAACAATACCTTGAACAAGTCAAAATTGTAGCAATAGACACAGATTTTCAATGTGTTCTTAACATCCCAAAGAACCTCGATTCCTAGAAGACAACCAAAATGAAATAAACACAATCCATAATATAAATTATTAACCAAACTCAAGCGTGCCTCGTTTAAATTCAAGAGAAACAAATAATAGAGATTTTCTCAAGTGGAACAATTAAACAGAGAAGGAAAACAAGGTGTCCAAAAATCACGCTTTGATCTACTAAATGAATTCCTCAGTTAAGTAATTTCGATTACATTTTCTGTTTTCCCACCAACCAAACAAAGAAAGGTGAAAACATATACCTTGGGCAGAGGAGGAACCTCCATAGCCTGATAGTTATGAGAAGAACCAGAAGAAGAAATCAAATCGTCAAGACTAACAACAGAAGGAGCATCCCACACAAACAAATCCGAAAGCCCTTCAATCTCGCACCCCAGAAACCCATCACCAGCAAAACCACAGCCACCACTTTCCTCATTCGAAAGCAGAGATTTTTTGCTGATATCTTCGATACCCAGAATTGTTAACAATTCAGTTACAGAAGGGCAACCAGTGAACCCCTCGAGGGGCCTCCGTTCATGCACCGAAGACAGAGAAAGGTTGTGTTTTTCCCAGTCACAGTTCTGGCACAGAAGAGAATTTTCAGTGGAACAGAGTATTGTGGCAGGGGAATCATCGCAGGCATCGCAGAGAAGAGTGCGAGTGTGCTTTGAGAAAAGCTTGTTGGTGTTGTGAACTCCACGATCACAAGAGAAGCAGAGCTTGGCAGAATCAGCTCGGCAATAGAGGAGAGCTGTGGAGTGGCCACAATAGTCACAAGGTCGCAATAGTTGAGGGTGTTTCGGAGAACCACTCATATTTTCCTTCCTATGTATGACCTTGACCTTGTTGTGTGAGTGCCAATTCCCAGAAAATCTACAAATCTAAGAAGAGATCGAGAGAGAAGGAAAAAAGGTTAGGTTAGGTGGATTTTGAGGATATGGCTTCAAAGCAGCGCTAAGGAGAATTTAGCATAAATATGTACGTACGAGCGAGAGAGGATATCGTCATTTCTTGTGGAACAAGAACTATATTGAAAAAGGTTGTTGATTTTTTTATTTTATTTTTCCTTTTGAAAATGGATACTTGAATTTTGGGATTAAGGCCAAAGATAAATATTTGGACTTTTCAGTGATGTTAAGGAAATGATAGCTACATATAATTTGTGAGATGGAATTGTTTATTTTGAAAAGTTAGAATAGAATCTAAAGTATTATTTATTAATATACTTAAAATTATATTAAAATATGTAAATATCACTACTTGATGTTACATTATATACTCATTTTATCCTTGAAGCAAAAAGGTCTCACAGTTTTACCCAAAATGGTAAATAGAAATAAAAAAATAGCTTTGACTATGGCAATTTATCTCGTTATCGCAAAGAAATGTCTGTGCATTTGACTTCACTTTTTGTCCGCAGAAAAGCAAAAAGCCCATGAATAGATGAAGTGTTTTTATACCGTTAAAGAAAATTAATTATGATAACAATTATATAAAAAGTAAAATTCTATTAATAGTAATAAAATTTTACTTGCATGGTGTTGGTCATTCCTGTATATTGCCAGCTTATTATGGTAACAGATTTGACCATTTTGAAGAAGCGTGCGCCATCTTGTGATTATATCCCCTAAAATTGGATTGAAGTTTATCGCTTATTTATCAGTAAAGAAATAGAGATTAATTTTTATTTACTGTAAGTATAAAAAAATTTTATTGTTATTTAATTATAAATTTTATTGTCATTTAATTATGTGTTGATACATAATTAAATAGTTAGAATTTTTAGATAATGATTATGATAGTCAAACTCTTTTAATGATTTGATAATACATGATTGGATGACAATGTAAAAAATTTTAACACTTACAGTAGATAGAAATTAAATCCAAATAAATAAACCCTCCAAAAAAAAAATGAAAAGAACTTGAAAAGGATTTGATGGCTTTTAAGTTTTAACATGGTTTTGAAGTTCATGAATTTTGAAAGTTAAAAAAAAAAGGACGAAAATAAGATAATTCAGTGGGTTGCTAGCTTCTTGTTGGCTTGTTGCAATGGATAGTAGTAAAGCCACCCACCAAAAGTGTTTATTATTAAAGATAATAAAGAGAGAGAGAGGGGGGTGGAATAGAATAGGGAAGAAAAGGAAAGGGCACGGACGTTTCGTTTTCAGCAGCAGCTTATGGGGATATATTTACACCTGTAGGGGCAAACCGCCTTTTCTGCCGAACATGCTGGAACAAAAATTGGGCCCTACCTTTAGAGTTCTGACTCAGCAACCTACCGAAGTGAATCAGCATCATCCATCATAAAGATTTTGTGAGCGAGCTTGGATAATCAGTGTTTACAGTCATTAACTTACCAAACATATCAATATGATATTTATTTATCTTCATCCTCTTCTATTCCCCTGCAATTTCAACTGAACAAGAGATACTTTTATTTCTCTCTTTATTTGAGTTGATGAGATTCACATACCAACTTGTCAAAAGAAACTGGTATAATTACACCAAAGGATCCAATTGAATTGAACAAGGGAAACTTGTATTTCTCTCTTTTTTAGTTGACGAGATGCACATACTAACTTGTAAAAAGAAATTGGTATAATAACACCTAAGGATCCAAATTAAGGACACCTTATAGAACTCCCAAGTTTCTCGTGAGAAGACAAGATAGATAAATTTTCAATAATTCAATTCTTCATTTCATTAATTACTTATCCTATTTTCACATTTTTCTACACATTTTTGTAAATACATCCCGCCCCTAGTTATGGTATAAATTCACAGTCAACTAAAGATAAAAAAAATTAAGAGTAAATATTTATTTTAATATTATAAAATTATAGGTAATATTATATTATTCTTCTATTTATGAATATATCAAATTAATTATTTAAAAATATATATAATATTAAATTAATTCTTAAATGTCACATTTTTGTCAACAAATTAAACTTTATAATAACATTTAATTAATCTTTAAAGAACAAAATTAATGACTAATTTATAGACTAATTTGATGTTATTAATAAATAAATAATTAATGTGATGTTTTGTATATATTTATAGAATCAAAATAAGTATTTACTTAAAAGTTAAACCTTTCCTTTTTGCATCTCCATTTAAGTAAAGAGTTCTATATAGAAAAATAAAATAAAATTTCATTTAAAATTTAATTGATAAGTTAAAGTAATAGAAATTATCCATTCATCCAATAGTCATTAAAAATACCAACTTATTCAAGCAAAATTTATGATTAAAAAATTCTCACTATATAATGTATTTTGAAAAATAAATAGATAAATAATGGAGGGAGGAGAGGAGGAAGGCGATGACCAAAGCCTTCCTTTGCTGGTTTACGAGCCAGCCAGCATGTTTCATGGTAGATAAATAATGTTTCATGTTTCATGGAGCTCTACATTTTCTTTTCCTTCATTAGTAGTTATCTTATCCGTACGCATTCCTTACATGACTTGTTTTAAATTACTTGCTTCTATTTTAGAAAATTTTATAATCAAAATATTTTTAAAAAAAATTGTTTAATAATTTTTTATGTATAAATAAATTAATTCATACATATTTGTCATAAAACATAATTAAAAAATTATATTTAATAATTATATGACTCAATTTTATTTTATTTATAACAATATTTAAGTACATATTTGTACACATAATTTAATACATAGATTTAATTTTTATTCACTGTCAGTGTAAAAAATTTTTACATTATTATTTAATCATGTGTTGTCAAATCATTAAAATAGTTAGACTTTCTAAGTAGTTGTTGTGATAATCAACTCTTCTACTGATTTAGCAACATATGATTGGATGACAGTTGATAGAAATTAAACTCTTAATACATTCATGTAAGTTTATAAATAAAATAAAATTAAAAAAGTCATTTCAAAGACTTTTTTATGTTAGAAAATTTATATAAGTTTTAATCACCTTTTCTTATTTTACAATTTTGTTAACAATGAATTCGGATATTGTTAACAAAAATATATTATCTACCTATAAAATTAATAATTAATTACTTCACAATAGTTAATATTATTATTTTTATATACAGATTCATATCATCATTATATTAATGTTAGGGCCTACAAACTTAGATGATATCACAATGAATCTGATATTGTGGGACGCATCCAAAATCTAATTGAAGCCACCGTATACAGTTTCAGAGAAATTGATTGTTCTTGACTTTTTGGCAACTCAATTGTCATCACGCTTGAAGAGCATCAGGAATTCGGGTGTCCCATCTTTTATCCAGGTTGATACTTACACACAATGATTCTCTCTTTTTTTTTCCCCTGGATAGATTAGACAGTGCGCGAGAGAGAAAACAAATTGCATATACATCATGCAGGCCATCCACAATAATGACAATATCTCATTCACAAATTAAGCCAAGAATATCAGCAAAATCAAGATAATCTCTGATTTCCTTTGAAATACATCAGTGAGTAATGGGCAAAAGCGGAATATTTTGAAGCAAAATGACAAAGGTCAAATAGGAATTTTGGGATGAATCTATAATTTGGTTCCACTAACACAAAAACCTTCACTGATGTGCCGGTGTTGAAATCCTACGTGTGTTATAGGAACTGCAGTGTCTGCACTTGTGGCCAAATATGTGAAAGGAAACTGTGCTGGTAGTGTTACAATCATTGCACAGAATTGAAACCTGTAAGATACCCAAGAAACCCAGTAGTAGCATTGTTTATAAAAGCAGCATGGCTAGAAATCAGAAATATTTGAGAATGAAATAAAGTACAAACAAATTCCATCATCTCCATCACAACCCAAAAAAAAAAAAATGAAAAACCTCTACTGTAATCTAGACTGAAACAACTATTACCATAAATTCCCACCTAGAAAGCGTAACGGCACTTTGTAGTTTGTACAGCAAGCTGGCATGACATGCATTACTCAGGCGTTAGCTTGCTGAGATTTTTCTATAGCAAATCTAGTTTAGTGTAGAATTCTTGAATTTGCCTACACTGTTACTGTTAAAGCATCAGGACAAACAACTATAAACCACGTGATGCCTACATGAAGGTCTCATAATAAATTCTCCCAGCCCCCCCTTTCAATCCCAAGTTTTCAAAACCATGTGTATTGGAAGTAATATTCATCAGTTTTTTATGGTGCATAATTAAGTTCATAAACAATATACTCAAATGCTCTCTATGATCCTAAGGAGTGTCCTAAACAATATACTCACTGTGAACCGAGTCAGATTATATGAAATTCTAAAAGGACGAACTTATAAGATGCTCTAATAGACCAGCCAAGAAAGAATCAAACAGATAAAGTAACTACCTCAAAATTATACTCCTCGGGCATGGGAACAGCTTCAATCTATCAAGGAGCATTATAACCACGTCAACACAAAAGAAACAACGAGTGAATAAATTTATTTAAGCAATCACCAAGAGAGCTTCCAACTCAAAAGCAAAAAGGCACTCTAGCAATCATTTATAAGAAGGAAGGATCAAGGAAGAGTATCAGAAGATCCTTGTACAAGGATGCCACTCAATAACTTATAATCCATAAGTTAAGTAACACCAGTGAACGTTACAAAACCTCCATGGGCTCCATGGAAGTCTAGTCTTATCACTTTATTTTCTCTTATGTAGTCATTAATCAACAAGTGACCTGAAAACTGAGAAAATAGTTCTTATAACAATTTCTCCAAAACAGAAGGTTGACAACAGAGGTTTCTCCCAAACCTTCTGCATTGAAGAGTGAACCCTCTTCACAAACCACATTGCCAAAGCATCCCTCACAACAGATAGTTACCTTAACTTTTCCTCTTACCTTAACTTTTCCTCTGACCTGAAGAGGAATTTCAAATTTTCTCTCAAGCAAATATGTTGTTCTTCATGCTAGTGCATTTATATTTAACATGTTGTCTCTATACATGGCAGCAGGTACCCAACCACTGGAAACCCAGCGTTGCCAAAGTTAAATAAAAGAGGCCTCCCAAGTCTCATTTCCTATTTGTCTTCACCCCATGGATTTCCCTTGACCTCAGGAAAGTCAATTAAAACCACTCATATATTGACCAACAAAAAAATGATGTTTGAAAATATTTAAAATAAGTTTCACACACCTCCCGATCTAAACGTCTCCAGCCCTGAGACATATCAAATATTGTCTTCGTGCAGATAGGACAACGATACCTGGTTGATAAAATCAAAGGCCAATTTATCAATTGAGCATAACTGTTTAGCTCATAAGAAATTTGATATAAGAAAAAAGAATTATTAGGAAGTAAGATAACTGATTTTGAGTTGCCATCTCATGAAAGCATTCCGTATGCATTGTGTGTCCACACCTCATAATTGAGGTGCCTTTTATTGAATCAAATAGATACTGTCAGCATATACCAACACTGTCAGAATCTTTTTAACAACAAGAGTTCTGAGCAAAATTAGCAATTAAAACAATCAAAGACAAACCTCATAACAGACAGGGCAGAAACTCTTCATTGAGTTCTCTACACATAAGTGATTGTTTTGCAAGCTCACTGCATAGCAAGATCCTGTATTCATACAAGGACATTCATAAGAAGAAGTCGAGAACAGATCAGAAGAAGTGAAACGCAAATGCCGAAAAGAAAGGGGAAAACATTAAATGAAATACTCTTAAGAATCAGGAACCACACAACAATGTGCTTTGTTACACATGGTTCTTATGCTTGAAGAAACAACCATGACTAAACAACAAATGAATTGAATAAATAACAAAAGTTAGCATGAGAACATACCACATTTCTCACAGTGAAAGAAATTATCACGACCACCAACCCTGAAAGTAAGAAATTTGATAAGACAGAAAATTCAATATTTCAGAAAACAACAATTCAAACAGTTTAACCCCAACCCATTGCATGTTTAGATTGAGTTTGTAATCAAATCTCTCATGAATTTATGATTCTAACCTGCAAATCCCACATTCATCACAATGGAATTGCCCTTTATCTGTCTGCATCAATAGAAACAATATATGGCATCAAAATTAAAATGCTGAAAAAACATTAAACAAAATCAAGATATAGGATCTCACATATCAATATTCAGAAAGTGAAGTTTCCTTCACCTAGATAACTCATTCAAATTAAACACCTTACATTATCATCATAGAATTTGCAAATCTCGCAATAATATTCTCCCATGTTGACACCACAATTCGAACACACCTTAGCAACCTGAATTATCAAGTGATAATTTTTTTTTTTAAAAAAAAAAGGTAATAAGGTCTTAATAAGAGTCGATGGTTTTGTTTTTCAGCAAAGAGGAAAAGGGAAATCATTCTACCTCCTGCTCAGTATCACATATTGAACATATAACCTGAAATAATCAAAATTCATAATTACATCCAGGTGTAAATCAAAACCCATGTCAAAGAAAACGCAATAAACGCAAGGGAAGAAACAGACTCACTTGCTTAACATCACGTCTGACAAGTTCATGATGATCACAGGGGTTGCTAAGTGAGCTCTAAATCGCAAAAACAACCGAAAATTAATTGAGAAAAAAAAGAAAGCGAAAAACCCAAAGTAGGGAATTTCCCAAAAGGCCAAAACCAAAACCGCATAGATATGAATGAATGTTAGAGAGAGAGAGAGAAGGACCATGGCCTCGTTGTGGCAGTGACGACATGGGAAGATCTGATTGCAGCATGGGGCTCGAATTTTGCATCGTCTCTTATAGTGCTCGCATCTAGGACGAAAACAAATACACACACATATATATATCAAAATAATAATGAATAGAAAAGAAATTGAAGCACAAGGGAAAGAGAACCTTATGCTGCAGAGAAATTACCCATACTGCAACTTAACTCCTCTCTCCTTTCAGACTCAGTTGCAGGGTGTTCCATTTCCATTGATTGAGAATGGGCGCGTGGAACCGAGCAATGCCCTCAATTGGATCCTAAAACGGTAAAAGCTCAACAACAAAACGACGGGGCCAATTTTTGTTTCAACGTCTGTTCAAAGCGACAATACAGCTCTGTCCTTTATTGCTATTGAATTGAATTTGAAACAATTACTTTTATATTATTAATTAATAATTAATTTAATTATTATTCTTGCCTACATTGACTGTAGAGGTGGAAATAGGCTAAATTTTACCTTAAATAGACTTGGTCTGTTTTGAAAAACTTTGACCTTAGCTTGACTAATTACTTATCATAAGCTTTTTTTTTTGTCTAACCTGATTTTTTTATGAAAATTTATAAGTTTGGTCTGACCTGAAAGCATATTTAAAGGTCTATTGTATAAAAGCTTTCAAATTAGCCAATAAACTTAAATATTATAAGTTTTAAACATACTTAACATTTAATAAAATTATTGTATTTGGTATAAAAAAATAAATTCTATTAATATATAACTAAAAAATTATTCAAGTATTATAAAACTTTAATTATATATTATTATAATAAATAAATAGGTCATCTTGTTCAATCAAATAGATTTTTTTAAAGGCTTGATCCTTGACCTATTTAACTAAATAAGCTTTTCTAAAAGCCTAAATCTAGTTTGTTTGATAAATATGTTAGGGCGAAGTAACCAAAAATAAACTAAACCGTAAGCCCTTGTTGAACTACATGACCTATTTCTACCTCTAATTGGCGGGTGTGAGTATTCATTACCAAACCAAATTCATTTAAATTGAAAAAATTGAATCAAAAATAAAAAAAAATTAATTAATTTTAGTTTTATTTGATTTTTTTATAAATATATATCTGTTTAATTTGATTTTTTATTTTTATTTATGAACTGAATCAAACTAAATTAAACTTAAGTCATATAATTATTTATATTTTTTTATAAATAATTATATTTTAATTTTTTATTGTTTCTATAAATATTTTTAGACTAATTTATTATTTATATTATTAAATGGTGTTTTTATTTAAAATTTATGGTAACTTATTTTTAATTGGGACATAAAAAAATGTGTATGAATTTTTTAAGAGAAAAATATTTTATTAAAAATTAATTAAACCGAAACAAACAAACTAATTTTAATTACTTTAATTTTATTCAATTCTCCAATTAAAAAATAATAATCAATTCTTAATATAAAAAATTCAATTGATTTATTTAAATTACTTTCTCTCTTAAAATCAAACTAATTCATACCGCAAATATTGTTATTTGCCCATGGCACTGGGATTTTTTTGGTCCAGTAAGGTTGTTTTCACATCAGTTATTGAGTCCCACCAATGAATGGGTCCCATGAGCTATCGATGTGTCCTGCCCGGGCAACTTTTCGTGCGGCAAACTTCCGGCAAACTAGAATTTTTCTTCCTTAAAAATGTTTTTTTTTTTTTTGGTTAAATGTTAAGCTCTACACTTTGTCGTACTTTTTTGTTAATTAATTAACCAGCATACGTACCTGTCCATTTGCATTTTTTATTATTATCCATTTTGTTATAGTACGTAATCATATATTAACAAATGATTAACAATTAAACAATAATCTCATAATTTAAAATTTAAGTAAATTAATTATATTTGATTAAATGAATATTTTTGCCAAATGAGTACAGGGTAACAGAATAGCAGGTCTATCTACGACTATAACTATAGGAAAAAACCAAGACATGATCCTATATCTTATTTGACTTTATGTTTACTAGTTTATACTCCCGTGAAATTCACGGGATATATTTCACTTTTTATTTTATTTATTTATACTAACTATTTTCCATCATAAATTAATCAGATCTACATATAAAAACTCCTAACATTTACTAAATATTTTATGTAAAAGTCTTGTAATATAAAACATTAACTCATTACCCAAATAAAATGTTAACTCATAATTAAAATATAAAAAAAGACTGCCAACTAAATGCAATAATTTCATCATTTTCTTCCACAGTGTTTTTTTCCATAACATCTCCAACTATTCAACTATCAAACTGCTATAAATTATCAACAAATCTGTCAAACACAAAAAGATGTTTTGAAAACTAAAATTGTTTACAAACATGTTTTAAATTAATTTAAATTTCTCAATTATCCTCTATAATCCAGAATATATTAATACATAAATCAGATGCTAAACTTGTAAATAAAAAAAAGTGTCACATTTTTAATAAAATATAAATAGCAAACAATTTATTCTTGATACTTGAACATTAATAAATTAAAAATAGATTAGAAAATATATATTGATTATCAAATGAAAGTCAAAACCTACAAATCATCTCCTAGCCTTACATTGTCTCTCTAATCTATATCTCCATATGTTTGAAATTTTCTCACCAAGCAAGCGTAACTTCTTGTTCTCTTTTAAAATTCATACAATTCATACAAATTACTTGGTGAATGGAAAAAGAATATCCAAGCTTGAGCAAGTTCTCAATTTCTCATATGCAATGACAACGAAGGAAAAAGATAGAGAAATTCATAGCCATAAAATCGAAAGCTTCGATAATATGAAAACAAAATACAGCAACCTAAATGTAAAATAGAGAAGAAAACACAAGAAAACAGAAACGAAAAGGAACGCAAAAAATGCAATAAGAACTAAAGAAGAATCAACCAGGAAAGCGTGAGAAGAAAAATTAAGAAAAATAAAATAAAATAAAATAAAATTAAACGTAAATAATTTTAACTCAATTAAAATCAAAACTCTCATGTGATAAGAGAGACAGTCCCTTTATTAAGATATAATAAGATTAGAATCTTTAAAAGTAACATAGTATTTTGCTAAACAGATATTCCTCTGGGCACTATGAAAATGGTTACCAATGACTTCGTCCTTCACCTGATTGAATAGAGGAAGTTACTTCTAAATAAAAATGTATGTGATGAGAGTTGTAAGGCAATTGTAAGCATACATTAGTTTAACATTATAGTTTTATCCTTGTTTTTATTTATTTTGACCCCTTTTTTATTTGTGTTTTATTAATTAGTTATGGTATTTTGGGAATAGAAAATTTTGAATACCACAAGGGAAATCCCCTTTATAGTAGTATTAATTATTTTAAATCTCTCACTTTTACTTTTAGTTAAATTAATCTATAAAATCTTGAACTTTTTAAGGAATATTAAATCAGTCCTTATACTTTAAAAATTTGTAATTAGGTTCCTATAATTCTAAAAAAATGTAATTGGATCCTTACTGTTAAAAATTTATAATAATGCGTTAACAGTAAGTTATATTTAAAGACTCAATTACAAGCTTTGTAGGCTCTTATAATTAAAAAAAAATTATGTCTCTAAATTTATATTACTATTAACAATTTTTAACGATGCTCTAATGATAAGAATCCAATTACAAACCTTTGGACTTACAAAGACTCAATTATAAATTTTTAAAACATAAGGACTTATTTAAATTTTCTCAAAATGTTTAAGGGCCTATAGAGTAATTTAACCTTTATTTATTTTTTATTTTTTTGTAGAAGTGGTTATAAGAAACTCTTACAAATTAGAAGAAAGCGAAGCAATGCAGTACAACTGTTATTAAATGTAGATTTTGAATAACTATCATATAGTTCATTTAAAAGTGGGAAAAAAGTGAGTTTTGAAAAGTTTGTAATATTCCAATGTTTTATTTACATAAATAAATGTGAGAAATCATAAATATTTAACTCTCATAGGAAATTAAGTTCCTGCGGGAAAAGGATGAGTGACATAGAAAGGTTTATTTTACTTATGAGTTTAATTTTGATTTACAGTCAGTGTAAAGTTTTTTTACACTGTCATCCAATCATGTGTTGTCAAATCATTAAAAGAGTTTGACTATCACAACAACTATCTAAAAAGTCTAATTCTTTTAATAATGTGTCAGTACATGATTGGATGACAATATAAAAAAATTTTATACTAAAAGGGAATTGAAATTAAATTCTTTACTTATATAAAAAAGTTATGAACTTCTGTTAGTTCATAGATGCTCTTGAAAATTGTGAGTTAAGTCAACAAAAAGAAAAGAAACTGATACGAACATTAACTTTAAACCAAAAATAAAATAAAAAATTGTAGTACAAAAAATAATAATCTGATCATAGATTGATGCCGCTGACCTTCCCCACTAATATGACAGTTACGAGAACTTGATTCTTCAATCTCGCATCTTGCATGACTGCCTTTTATCTCCTCATTCTATTTTAATTTATGGGCCTCTCTCTCCCTCTCACCAAAAAAATAGATTCAGCATTTTTATAAAAATATTTCTATTTGAGTTTTAGGGTCATTTATATTAGTTTTTTTTTTAAATAAAAATATTTTTTTAAAGTAATAAATTTTTTTTTTTAAAGTTAAAGAGTTTAATATTTTTTAAAAAATATTTCATGTACTTTTTTGTTACACATGAAGTATTTTTTTTAAAAGTTTAAACTTTTTAGCTTTTAAAAAAAAAATTTTTTACTTCAAAAAAGTATTTCTACTCTTAAAAAAACTAATACAAACGGACTCTTAAATTTGTCATTGCGAAAACAGCTTTTTAAGTTTTAACCCCGAAAGCACTTTTAAAAATATGATGCTAACTACACTACATATATCATATTTATCAATTATAATTACCAGAAAAATATATTTATCAATTATATGTTTCCAAACTTCCAAACAACATATGAATCTCATATGTGGGGGGACGCCCGTTATGGACTTATGGCCAAGGTTTGTGCCCCGCAACACTCTTTATTGTGATTGTTGAGGTCAGAGCTTTACGGTGCTAATATCTGATTTCACTCCGAAGACAATGACTAGAAATGGATTGAACATTAATAGAAGCAAGCAACAAGGATTTGAAAAAGCCAAACATGTGTTACGCAATGCCATTTGAGAGCTCACTGCCTGCCCATCATCCCGAGAGTTAGAAATACGAAAAATGCAACCTTATCTTCAAGGGCAGCCACAACCACAAGGTATGCTTCTAATCTAAAGGATAGTGCATGAGCATGAATTCATCTTTTGCCTGTCCTCCTGATTCTTCTCTGTAGGGTAACCGGGAAAAGCACAAATGAGTATAATATAGTTAAATATATATCTTTTGCTTGTCAAACATCAAATGTATGTCTCAAAGGCAACTTCGTATAAATCACAAAATAAATATATAGTAATGCTAGTTGCATATCAGTCACAAACAAATATCCTTCTTTAAACTTTTCAAATATATTATTCTTCTATGCATATTTTTCAAGATTTACTGTCATGTTTTTTAAAATGTAACATGTTTTAACAAAAGTTACTTTGTTACATTTCTGTCAATAGCAACATTTTGATAACCGGACCGGTCGGTTTAGCTGGGAACCATATACCCCCCCTCGGTCTTGTCCTAGAATAAAACCCCTTAAGCAAAGGAACCGGCTTAAAACCGGTCAACCGTGAGCGAACCGGATGGACCGTTAGAACCTGACTAGTCCAAACTGTTTCCACGATACTGAATGTTGAAGAACTTAACCAACCCCCAACTCTCCAGATCGCAAACGAGAACAGACTGAAAGTTGAAAGTCCATGGTTGTGTTTTGGGGCTTGCCTTCTTCCACAGGTTTGCCTCCCTCCACGGCGGCGCTGAATTGCGTTGCTGCTCCACAACTGCGCTGCTGCGTTGTGTTGCTCCACCTCCATGCCTCAAGGTCTGCTGAGCTTGAAACAGCATAAGAGAAGAGCAGGCGGTGAGGAGACGTTGAGCTTGCTGAGATGGAGTAGAACGAAAGGGCACATAGGGAAAGGCATCTTTCAAAGTGTACATGGGGAAGTGGAGAGCCAGTAATTTGTCTCGTCCAAATGATTTTTAGATGAAAGTGTATAAAGGTGATGGATAACAATCAATACATTGGCCCTCCTGATTACAGCCTATGCTACATATTATTAATAGCAATACTAATAGAGTTTAATTTCTATCCATTTAATTTCTTTATATTGTCATTTAATCATGTGTTGCCAAATCATTAAAAGAGTTTGACTATCGTAACCACTATCCTACATCTTTCCACAAATATTAGAAGGTACTATTTGTTGTTTGGATTTAAAATAGTTAGACTTTCTAGGTAGTGGTTGTGATAGTCAAACTCTTTTAATGATTTGGCAACATATGATTAGATGATAGTATAAAGAAACTTTACACTGACAGTGGATAGAAATTAAACTCTTGTTGTTTTGCCACTCTTTTAAATTAAGGGAGAATAAGGATTTACCAAAGTAAATATATAAAATATTAAAAATATAATAGAGTAATAATTCTTAAAGAAATACATGTATAAATTAAACAATACATAAATTTATACTATTTTTGTTATATTTTAATATTTGTTTCAATATATATTGTTTTACTCTGGTTCGATGAAACCCTAAATTTGTTTATCTACCAGTAATTTCTTGGATCAAAGGATTAGTTCAATTTTCAAAACTTCAATACACACAAATAAGTTTTTTTTTATTATAAAAATAACAAAATGTTATTTATGCCTAAATCACATTTAGAATGAAAATCTTATTTACTTTTTTCTACCAAGATTTTTCCCAAACATGTCATCATGAGTTTGGGAGCCCGTTTGGAGTTGGGATCGTGGGTTTGGGGTATGCGACACTTTAAATCTACAAAATTAAGTATGTACAGTAAAATCACAGATGAAAAGATTGAACAAACCTGTCTTCTTTTTAGCTACAGAAGGCTGTACTACAACATGCATGGTAATAGCACCCCCAGGAATGTCACCAAAAGTTATTCTGGAATCAGCAAGAGTTTTGCCGTTTTCCAAAACTTTACCAGCATGTATAAGTTTTACGTCACTTACAGACTTTGGTGTAACTATTTTGCCTGTGAATGCAAAGATTTTATTAAAAAGTGAGGCAAACATACTGCAGAAGGAAGAAAGTAAAAAATGAAATCAAATTATTGACGTATATATGTAAAAGTAAAAGTATTCATGGGAAAAGGAAAATGAGTCACATATCTGCAAGAATGATCATGTGTGATGCTGGGCTTTCTTTTATTTTTTAGGCTGAACATGTGAGACTGGAAGTACAGGATAAATGCAGACAGAACAACGTGCAGTTCTGTAACTAATAGGAGGGATAGATATAGTAAGAAAAGAAGCGCCAAATTCTAGCTCGAATAATTATGCTTCATGAAAACTAGTGGGATAAGGCGTGGACCCGTGGTCGTTGTTGCTGTTGTTGTCAACCATGCAGTGAGAAAAAGTTGGATACACATACAGTCAATCACCAAAAGATAAGTCTAATGTCAGTTATAAATTAGCTCTTTATAGAACAGAGTATTAAACAGCAATGATTCAAAATAAAAATAAAAAACATGAATTATCAACAGTGTATAAAATTAATGTTTACAAAATCTTATTCAGACACACCCCACAAGATGACTAACCTTGAGGCCACTCAGCAACTAGCCTTTGCTTAAGGGTACCAACTGTCGTTGATGATGAATAAGTACTGTGTGCTATATCAGTGCCATCATATATGCGAAACTTAAGCTCAATACGCTCCTCTCCTTCAGCCATGATAGCCCGTGTCCACCTCTGCCAAGCTTATGTAACTGCAAAACAGTAATTCCTTGGATCAAAGGATTCGGTCTCGCCTTGCTCACCTGCAAACGATTTCCCATTCCCATAACTTCAATCCATTTACACACAATTCAATCAGAAAGCAAAGAAATGGACATGACTCTATTAATCGACTCATTTCTTCAAAATGGGGAAAAAAAGAAGAAAGAAAATCAATAGTTGGATAAAGAATAGTATGGTAGAGTTGAAACTTTCCAACTCTTGGCAACTATAGCATATTTTCAGTAACCAAAGGATAGAAATTCCGAAACATAAAGACGAAGAGTGAAATCAAGATACATGCTATGAAAAGATCATCCACAACTAACCTCTGTGACTCTGCTGGAAATTTCCTTATTACAGCAAGCTTGCAAAAATTGCACATCTGAATTGACAGCTGGAGAACCAATACAACCAAGTGAACACCTCATATGATCCAATTGCTTCTCCAAACAATCTTTACAAGAGATGTCTCTGCGTCGAGATAGGGAATTTTAAGACAAAAAAACAAAAAAAGATCGTATTCCCATAGATCACACTGAATTCACATCAGAATTGATTCTATTGGAACTAAGCAAGACCGTAGAAACGAAAACCACGATCAATTGATGAACTCTCAAATTTGGACCAACGGAATGCGATTCTACGGTATTTAGCATAAATTAAACCCTAGAATAGTAAGGAAAAGGACGAATCGAAAACCAAATAAAGAAGTGGACTTCAATTTCAATATACTCAGAAAGAAAAAAAAAAAGCTTGAAAGTGAGCAGAGCGAGAGTTTAGGAATTGATAATACCTGGTCAAGAAGCCATTAATGGAAGCTGATAGTGCATTAGAGAGATTGGGATCTGGGCGTTGCGTTCGTTTCTTCGTGATGCTTTTCTCTCTTTTTTTCTTTTGCTTCTTCGATCGGTTAAATATCTGTCTCTTCTCATTCAGAGAGAGAGAGGATCTAACAGTAACAGAGCGGCTACTGGGCGAGTCACGAGTCACGAGTCACGAGTCACGAGTGCATATCTATTTTTCTTCGCTGCGGCCGGATCTACAAACCCAGTGGATGACGGCAAGTCATAATGTGCCACGTCAACGGTGTTGCAAATGTAAGGGTTTCAAGTGACTGCTATACCCTTACTTAAGTTCTGTGGGTTTGGTATGGCAGAAGTTGGTTGCATAGGGAGCTGGTGGCATGGCATCTTCCACTGCTCTTATTTAAGTCTTAAAACTTACAAAGGTAAAAATTAAAAAAGAAAGAAAAGCACGACGGTTGTGGTGGTTGAACCGACAAACGGATTTACAGAAACGGTTTTTACTTTTTTCAGCAGATTCGAATTGACTCAAACTCAAGGACAGAGCAAGGGCTTATTACGTAGGAATAAGAAATTTTGACATCTTGAATCTTGATTGTGGATTCAAGTAAGAGTACTAGTTCTAGTTGAATTTGGAGAAACGTGATTACAATGAATATGATGTAGCAATAGAGTCAAGTATCGTGGTTTATAAGTTCCTTACAATTAATTTGATAATTTTGTATGTTAATTGCTAGTTTTAATATATGATTTAATTTTAATTTATTGATAGTGTAAAGTTTTTTTACACTGTTATTTAATAATATACTTACACATTATTAAAAATATTAGACTTTTGGGACAATTGTTATAATAGTCAAACTCTTTTAGTGAGTTGGCAATGCATGATTGGGTGACAGTGTAAATAAACTTTACATTAACAATGGATCAAAATTAAATTCTTTAATATATATATATATATTCTTTTTCTATGACAAGATAGAGTTTTTGAATCTTTTGATGAGATACTAGTTGTTAGGGTCTTGATATGAATATAAAAGTTAGAAAAATAATAATTCATGTATTTTTTGTATTATTAAATTTTTTTTTATAAATTTATGAGTTTAATTTTGATTCATTGTCAGTATAAATAAATTTTACATTATTATTCAATCATGTGTTGACACATAATTGAAATAGTTAAATTTTATAAGTAGTTATTGCGATAGTCAAACTTCTTTAATGATTTATCAACACATGATTATATGATTACATTAAGAATGAATCAAAATTAAATTCTAAATTTTATAGGTCACGTTACTATTTTTTAACATAAATTTACATGTAATTCAATGACCTAGATTTATTTCGTTAAGAGTATATCTATATATATATATATATATATATATATATATATTATGAATGAGTTAGTAGTGATGAATTTGGATAATGGTAAGTTATTTATATAAGTCAACAACTTCTTGTTATACTAAAGTAGAAGTGTTCATGACCTGGTGTAGCCTGGTTCAAAAATCTTGCCTTGGCCCTAAGCCTTTGTTTGGTATGTGAGAAATAGAGAAGATAGGAGAGAAATAGAAGAGAAATGAGGAAGTTCTCTTGTTTGGTTAGAGGAGAAATAGAGAAGAAAGAAAAAAAAAATGGTGGGTCCCACAACTTTTTCATTTATCTTCTAAAATGAGAAGAAATAGGTAGGGATGAAAATTTGACTAATATACCATTCTTTTTATTGTTTTATAAATAACTAAATAAGGGTAAATATGTATTTACAACAAAATTTAATTTTCTTTCTTTTCTATTTCTTTCATAATTCTCTTAATCCAAACAACTTAAAAATCTATTCATTTTCTACTCTATTTCTCTTCTCCCTATTTCTTTCTACTATATTTCTCTCATAATCCAAACAAAGCCTTAAGTGTTTGGGTTATGACTATTTTTTTTTTAACTTTATGTACTTTTCAGGCCAAGATTAAGCTACCTTGGCTCGGCTCAATATTATGTAAATTATTATTATTTAATATTTTTCATTATAAATTGTGACATTTTTTCAAATATTAGAATTTGATCAAATGTTGTTATTTTTCATAATTTTAGTTATTATGTCATTCACTTATTATGTAATTATCAATTAGATTGGATTTTAGCATGGTCAAAAAATAGTAGATACAAGTAAATTTATATAAATAAAGGGAAAATAATAAAAAATTACATAAAAAAGTATTTTGTTTATCTAAATCAGGTTGACCCGGTTCAAATCTCAATATGATTGGGCCGATCAAAACTTCAAGCATGGACTGAAGTCAAGTTTAACCTGTCTCATGAGCACCCCTACATTAAGAATGTGTTTTGTTTATTTCCTGTTTTTATTTTTATGTTTTTATTATAATTACAAAAATGACATATTATTTTCATTTTGTTTTTAATTTTTAAAATTTTGTTGTTTTCATAATTTTTTTGCAAAAGTTCAAAAACAAAAAATGGATAAAAATAATATATTATTTTTATAATTATAATAAAAATATATCTAACTAAAAATAATAAAAAAAAACAAACAAACAAATCATTCTAAATATCTTTCTTTTTTTTATTTTTGGTGAATAAATGGGCCTAAGCCCACATTAAACAATAAACAATAAACACCTTTAAATCCTTCCAGTTCTATGTCCTGAGCATGCCAAGTTAATTTTGGTAATCAAATACTTAATTATTTCAATTTGATTCAAAATCTTTATGTTAGCCTGCCTCTAACTTTAGGCACACAAAAAAGTGACAATGTTAATTTTTAACTTTGATTTTTCTCTTTCATATGTAGCAAAATTTGTCCAATCATACAATTTTTTTTTTGTGAAATATAAAAAAATATCTTTGCAAAAAAGGAACCTTACCTCCTCATCTTCTTCATCTTGTTTGATTTGAGGAGATGAATTATGCTGAAGTTGAAATTTCTTGAAGATATCTAAATGAACTACATTTGAGCTCGTGCAGAAGTTAGGGATGACTCCTATATATATGATATATATATTTTTTTGACTAGTATCTCTTTATGAAAATATTTAAAAAAGTTAAAATTTCAGCTTATGATTTAGTGAATGGCTTAATGTAATTTGATACATGTGAAAATGTTTAAAAATAAAAAGGAAAAGAACATATTATATACAAACACTTTAAACTTTAGATATCTTAAAATCATCTTATTTAATTCTTTAATTATTATTTTAATTGACTTTTTTATCTATTATCTATTAATTAATAGAAAATGACATGGCAGATCCCCATTGTCCATCTGCTCATATATGAACTGTTGATATTTATTTATTTTTTACCTAATTCATAATTCATAAATATGTACAAATTCAAAGTAATTATTTAAATATAATTAAAAAAAATTGATTTAATTGTTGGAATATGGGTGCTCTGTTCCGGAAAGCTCGTTGGCGTTACCATTGTCATTGTTTCTTGCGCCATCATCATCTTCTTCTTCCTCCTCCACCTAACCTCCTCCAAATCCTTTCCCTCTCAATTCCACAACCACAGGATCCTCCACCAACCTTTTGTGCCACAGGCATAGGCATAGGCATAGGACACTCCCTTCCATTTCACCCTCCAAATCCTTCACCTTAACCTCCAAACCCCAAGTCCCATTTTTCAACACCACCACCCCTACCCCTAACAATGCACCCTTTTTCCCCTCATACCCATCTCCTCCACCACCTCATTCCTCAGCCACATTCGCCTCCTTCCCTGCCAACATCTCCTCCCTCAACCCCCAAATTCCAAATACTCTTCTAGCAAGCACGACAGTATTACCATTGCCACTGTTTCTTGCACCACCGTCGCCGCTGCCATTTCCACCTTCATCTACTGTCAACGAAGGCGGAAGAGTTACTCTGCAGATGAAAAGACTCTCAGATCCAATACTAGTCTTTGGTTGTTCCCTCCTAATGCTGAAACCACCAATGGAAGCCACAAGGTGAGACACACTTCTTCCACCAACTCTAAGTTTCTTTATCTGGGTACCATTGTTAATTCACAGGAAATGGAGGATTGTCCTAAATCCCGCACCAATGGTGGCGGTGATGTTGCCTTGGACCCTTGGAAAATATACTCATCAGAGCTTCAGCCACTTCCGCCGCTGGCTCGACAAGACAGCAAATGATGACGTGGGTTAAACGACAACAGACAAAGAAGAAAAGGAGTATTACTCCCCAAAGGGTCTCTGGGTGGTCATATATATTTCTTTATTATTATTATTATTTAATTATGTTTAAATAATTTCTTTAAATTTGTACATATTTATGAAATAAATAAAAAGAAAATAAAGATCAACTATTCAAATTTGTGCAAACGGATAATGAGGATGTGTCACATTTTTTTTTTATTGAATTAACATAAGGTGAATAGAATAATCGATTGAGATAATTATATAATTCATGAATTAAGAGTATATTTGGAAAAGATTATTTCTTTCCTAAAACGTATATTTTTTTAATAAAAAGTTATTTTATCTAAAATTTATTGTGTTTGTTTAAAGAGTAAAAAATGGATTATAAGTTAAGATTATTTTTTTATTATTAAAAATAACTTTTTTTTAAAAGTTTGTATTTAGACTTTTTAATTATGTAATTATAGATTATTTAAAAATTTTTGATAAATAAATACTCTTTTGCCTTTAATTAAATAAAATTTTTAATTATTTTATATTTCTTTTAATAATTTAATATATAAAAATGATTCTTTTTATACAATCTAAACAAAATTCTTTATCTTAAAATCGATTATGAATTAACATATTCAAACATAAATTATTTTTCTCATAATCAATTTTTTTAAACATTAATTATATATATAATCGATTTTTAATATAATTTTTTTTACAGTTAATCTAAACACACTAATTTATATTTATGTTTGTGATGACTATTTATAAATAACTCAAAGTTCAAAGCGTTTATATATATATTTTTAAAAAAAGTAAGAGAGAAAAAGATAAAAGATAAAAAAAAAACTCATAAGTTGTGTTTGAAATCAATTAAAAATGGAATTGATTTGATTAAATTTGATTTGATTTGAATTAATTTGATTTAAAAAATAAATTTTATGTTTGGAACTCATTATAAAAAATTGGATTTGAATTAATTTATAAATCAATTTTTATGTTTAAAACTCATTAAAAAAGGAATTGATTTGATTTGATTTGATTATTTTACTTTTTTAACCTTGTATTATTGTAAATGATATTGTTAAGTTAGTGAAGTAAAATCAAAAAGTTAGTAAGGGTAAAATAGTTAATCTAAATAATTAAATTTAAAATTAAATTAAATCCACTCAAATCCAACTAAATTTGAGTGAATTTCTACATACAAACAACTTAAATATAAAGGATTTCAAAATCAAATCAATTCTTATTTTTTAAGATTCCAAACACAAAATTTGATTTGTAAATCAAATCAAATATTATTTTTTAACATTCAAAACACACTCATAATTCTTTCTTCTCCATTATAAGTATTTATTATTTAATTTTATCGAAATTTATGTTCCGTCTATAACATAAATTTATACGAAGGTACAAATGAAAAGCTCATCTGTCAGACTTATGGTAAGGTAGCTCAAGATTGATTTTTAGATGGGGGGAATTTTCTCCATTTAAACCCCTTTCTTCTTCCCCTTCTATCTGGTATACACAAATTGAATAGTGTGGTTTTGTTTTATTTTGTTTTTTGTGCAAGTGGAGATTGAAGGCCAGAACAAACACGTACATGGCCAATCCAGGAAAACAGACCCCAGCATCTAAGATGATTTTCCTATATTCCAGTGGCGGTTGTGAGCAACAGGGAGAGTGTGAGCAAAGTTTGATATCTGATCTGCTGCTCGATTGGCTTCACGGAAACCACCCAATCTTTCCTTATCCAACCCATCAGGTTCTATCAATTCCTCATTAGCAATGATTATGATTCTTGTAGTGTTGTCCTTTAACAAACATTGACTTGGGACCCAGTAAAATTACTAGACCAGAATTTGACTTTTTTCGCTGTTCCAAGAGCCCAAATCATATTTTTTTCAATGTGATGCATATTATTGCAAAACCCCACGCCATTGGTTAGAGCACCGTTTTCTCTCCTTAACTATGAATTTACTACGGTATTTTGATACATATGTTACTTAACGAGAAGTTGTTAATTTTATAATATATATTTAAAAATTTATTAAATATAAATAATAATTAATAAATGCTTGATAATTTATTTTAAATATTAATATTCTTAAAAATGAGTATAATAATTTTTCTTAACTCTAGTAACATATGTATCAAAATACCGTAGTAAATTCATAGTTAAGGAGAGAAAACGGTGCTCTAACCTATGACGTGGGTATATTAAATTCTTATTAATTATTATTTATATTTAATAAAATTTTAAACATTTATTATAAATCATACTACTATATCAACTTCTATATCAACTTTTCGTTTCCACACCAATACTACTTTGAGCACGTTACACCACAGGGAGTCTTTACGTTACACCACAGGGAGTCTTTTTGAGTGATTGGTGATTGGTGATTAGACCCCAACCAATTTTCATCATCCAGCATCATTATTCTCCTTTAACTTCCTTAAACCGCGCGAGTCCACCCCCAACTTTAAGTGTTCAGATAGAGAGTGTCCCAAGCAACAAGGGGGACCTTGCGGGGGCTTTCAGAGAACCCCAGATGAAATTCCTATTTAATTTCTCCACATTATCACAGACACCCTTTGAAAGCTTGGTAGTCTGCATTGAATTGAAAGGGAGAGCAGTATTCAATCGTAGTCTATACGTACTGCAAAATGTGTTGGGTAATAGTCATTACTCATTACCTCGGTCGATCATCTCCCATGCACCACATGTATGCCACAGCTTCTGCAATCAGGCCTTTGACAAACCAATAACTCAATCATTTTCCTAGTTATCTTCTTTGTCATAGCTTATCGCATCACCACTCTCATTTGCTTCATACTGAGCAAGTCTGTTACTTAGTGACAAACTCACAAAATGACAACATCGAACAAATATGAAATTATTCTTTGATCACTAAATTCAATCTATCAAAGGTAAAGTAAATTAGGCTGCCAATTTCCGATCTTTAAAAACAAATTGTATTTTTGTCTTTATATATCTTTTTTATATATCCATCCTCTTTATTGTCTTACATTCTTACTAGTCCTTGTGCATGCATTTTTGCTAGTGCCATGGGTTTTCATTTTTTGTCTCCTAACTTGAAAAACTTATATTGTACCATAGATATGATACATAGAGCACATAAGGTAAGTAGAACATGAAAAATAGCATGAAAGGAAAAAAAAAATAAAAGTAGTAAACAAAAAAATAAATAAATCATACATTTACAATATTTGTGAAATTATGTGGTACAAACGAACTAATTGTTCAAATTTACATATCTCATTTGTTGAAGCTTCCAATTATTTCTATGCAATTGAAGCCTTTATCCTGAATAGAGCATAACATATTTTAATCAACTGAGCATATAAACAGGGAAGGTATAAAATGCTTCATAATGCTTATTTGGTAAATATCATGTTTATTATTTTTTACATTGCTTCATTTGAATAATTGTTTACACTTGAAGAACTGTACGAATGCTTTTCTCAAAATTAAAAAAAAAATTGATTTCATTCATAGTTAAGTAAAACCAATTAGTAATTATCATGTTTATATAAGCAATATGTTGATTTTAAAAGCTGTTCAAAATTAAAGTTTGCGGCACCACAATCTCGTTGATTTAACACTGTTATGAAACGGTGCAGTTTACTCCATTAATATCCCAGTTCCTTCTCAGAAGTTGAATTACTGAAAAAGGTAACCATTAATGATTTTTCAACTTCGATCAAGAACGACATTGAATAGAAACGAACATCCATTATAGCGATCTTCAACCCCGAGTTAGTATTCCGCTTCATTGATTTGCATTTTTCCTATCGTCAAACAACATCTTTATCTCAACATTAAAGATTTTTTTTTGTTGCTATTTATGGTAAGAGTACAGTATTTTTTTGTAATATTTCGTGTCAATTGAGACAAGGTCTTCAAGTGATCGGCGTACATTCACATTGACTTGATATATGTAGATGAATTAATTAGTTCTCCTAAGTGTTGACTAAGGTTCGAATCTGAATAGTCAAATTAAGGCATGGAACACATCTTAAGAATTAGGTTAACCGGTTGGATTAAAATTAAAGATTCTGATAATATAAAATTGAATAAATTTATTTCTTTGTCCAATAAATCACTAACGCAAGGCAATATCTCAGCTCCTAAAATATCCCAGTTGTTTTAAGGCCACTGAAATCTGTTCAATCTGAAAGGTACTAAATATAATCTGGGGATCACAGATGAAACTGGGGGAGGATAGGGGACCAAACACTCCCAGGTAGTGCCTCCATGGCCCCAGCAGTTACAATCTGCAAGATATGCCCTTACGCTCAACCCACTCTTTGTTTGTCTCTAACTAGTTCGTATTTTGCCATCACCAGTGATAGTAATTGTCATTGACATATTTGGTTCTCTAACAGACTTCAAGTTGAATTCATGAGAAAATAGACCTGTACTTTGACTACATTCTGACAGCTATTTTCCATATGGTAGGGAAATTAAGCATTTAGAAGATACGGGCAGGAATGTTGATTTGATTCCTATTCTTGTATTTTATTTATTAACTGATGTAGTTCTTGCTTCGTGTTTCATCTTTCAGCTGTGGAACTAGAAGATCATGCGTTATATATTTACAAATTATAACCCTCAGTTTCCTCACCATTATATATATGTGTGTATGTGTACCTAATTAAACTAGCACTAAGGAAGGAATTTTGAGTAAATGCTGGGTTAGTCTACAGCACTACTTCTGTGAATGACCCTGGTTCAAGTTTTGCTGAGCCTAGAGTATGCTTTCCCCAGAATTCGATATTGACTGCTGTTAGTGGGGAACAAGAAGAGAATAAAAGTAATACAAGATTACAAAAAAAAGGGCAAGGAATGTAATACCTTTCTTTATTGGGGATAAAGTTGAAGAATCCACAGCACTGCATTAGAAAAGACGAGAATTTCCCAGTTAACTTTTATACATATGGACAACACCCACAGATCGAAAAGTTAATTCCTGCACACAGTTTTTCTTATTTTTCTATGTAGCCTCAATATTCTATTCTCATCTTAAAACAATTTTCAAAGTTTGAAATGCTGTTTTATTTTACATAGCACTTTCTGGTCGATAGAGAAGCCTCCCCTCTTCTATAATCCTGCATATGAGGTTAACATGAGAAGGATAGGCAAAATATGACAGAACATAGGAAATTTGACCTTTATAATAAAGCATGGGCAGATCTTCAGATGTAGCTAACCGATCTTCAGAGAATATTTTCTTTACAAGATGCAGAAGGAGGGATGGACACACATGTTCAAAGTAAGTAATTGCAGATACTTTCATGTTACGAGGATGATATGAAGGTTATTGAATAATACTGGTAGTTGTTAGAAACAGATAGGAGAACGAGTGACAAAGAAAGGAGATAGGGTGGTGGTGGAGCTTTTTCTGAGATGCATAAAGGGTGCAAGTGCAACTTTCAGGATATGCTCTTTACTAGTACCCTGTATTATCTTCTGAGATTTTTAGCCTTAAATAACCAAAATTTGCTGAGTAGCAGTATGGGAAACAGCATATGACGGTAGACTGTCATTAACATAATCAGTTTACTGGGACACCAATACAAGTATATAAATCAAACTTAGAATATTTATCAGATTACAATATAGCTAATCCAATGCTAGAAAGCGCTTCACACATAAAACACTACATAGACTATTCAATACTAAGCTCACTACTCTACTGATTCACGCCAGTTTATTCTTCCAGCAATAGCGGGAACATGTTTTGTGTTCCTTTTCAAGATAAAGGTTGATATGGTTTCAGGCTTTCAGCATTTGAGTGAGTGAACCACTTAGGTGGAGAGACATGACTTCATTGGTGGATCCCACCAGCTTCCCTCCGATGAATACAGCCGGGACAGGTGGAGTACAGCCTAACCTCATTATAGCTTTCTCCATTTCCCTGCCTTCAGGGTCTTGGTCAATTTCATGAACCATAGGGCTCACCCCGAGATCTTGAAACAGAATGTTGACTGCATAGCAGAGGCAACAAGAGCTCTTGGTGAAAATCACCACACCCTTTTCTGAGGCCAACCTCATCACCTTCTCCATCCTGATGATACTGGTCAAGTACTTCTAAATATATACAGAATTCTGTTCCAGAGACACAAGAAAAATATAAAAGGAATACAGGAAAAAGGAAACGGCTAATTTTGAGAGATGTCTTTAGATTACCACTTAATAGAACTCCCAAACCATCAGACCCAATCCAAACTGAATTCGATCCAATGGCTGTATTAAGTTGGATGTCTAAGGAGGAGAATTGGGAAATAGAAAATTGTATGAAGCTTGAGGTTATTTGAAATAAGCAGGTATACTGGACTATTTATAGGGACAGCTTAGGGTCCGCTTTCTTTGAACAAAGCACATTCAAAAGAGGTTGTGCTTTTTAGATGCCCAACTAATATATAAAGCAACCTTTGAAGATAAAGACTATTGTGTACATCTTATTCGGTTAAACCTACGATGCATGATATTTCAAAATTAGTGATGTATTCGTATTGTATCTGTATTTATGTTAGGGGAAGAAATAAATTTTAAGTCTACAAAGGAATGAGGAAAAGATGAGTTCGACCATGGGAACTTGAAGAATGTCTCCAAGGTTTCGACGAAGTTATTGCAAGCATTTTTGTCGGATGATAAGTTTTCGTCGAAAATGATATTACAAATGTTATCCGTCGGATGATTGTAAATGTCGAAAAGATTCATTTTTATTGGAGGAAAATGCTGCAAATACTATTCGTCGGATAACAAGTTTGCAGATGTTGTTCGTCGGATGACAAGTTTTCGTCAAAGAAGACAGTGATTGATCGTCGAATAATAGTCTCCGTCGAAAAGTTGCACCAAATTTCCTTATGACTTTGACAGTTTTGTACAACGAATACGTGGCTTAACTATCATGTATACATGTTTACGTTTTAGGAGTCGGTTATTTTACTTAGTTTGTCTATAAATATTAGAATTTACGATGTAAAAAAGGTTGGTTACTGGATATACAATCCTAACATCTCACCCGAACAAATTAAAAGATTCGATTCCAAGTATGCCTTCCATTTTCGTTTCAAGCAATTTATCTTAATGCAATGTTCTTTTGAATTTCTTTTACTTTCTGCGCCTTGTCCTTTAAAATTCATTTACTTCGAGTCATGTTCTTTAAATTCATTTACTTTCTTTTTACGCTGTTATTTTCTTTTACTTTCTGCAATTTACATTACTTTGCTTTGTCCTTTAAATTTCTTTACGTTTCATTGTATTTTTACTTGCATTCATTTGTTGCTTTTCAGTCGTTTTCTGCAATTTACATTTGCACTGTTCTTTGTTCTTGTACTTAAACTCCTTCTTGTTTTGCACCAAGTTTTTACCTTTTCTCATACGAGATTACCACGTAACTCGTCGCAACCCACATTCGACTGATAAATATATTTGTTTGTTTGAAGTTTGCATTTACCAAATTTCACCATAAACAAATTGGCACGCCTAGTGGGACGAGTTTAGAGTAACTCGTAGTGTCACGAACCTTGTTCTCACAAGAGGTTCATTATATGCGTTTAAGAAGTGGAGGGTTTGTTCATTCTTCCTCTTCTCAGAATACACAAACCATGAGTAATACATAAAATCAAGTGTCGAATGTACCAGTGGCCAACGTCACCGTGCCACCTTCAGCTGGTGTTAGTTCAGGCCCTGTAATTGACGAAGTGCCAACTGGTACTCTTCGGAGTAATCCAGTGTTGGAACAAGTAATACTTGCAACGACTCAGCCATCGCCGAGTCAACCAAGCAATCAAAGTATAATAAATTCAAACTCAAGGTTTGCACCGCAATATGGTTTGCCACCTAATTATGTGCCTCCTGTAATGGCACAAATGGGAATAGGCAGCACTTTGGCCGGTACCATAGGCCAAACTGCGACTTCTATGAGTCAGCCACAAATCAGTTCAGCCTTGGTCGGATTTAATGGCCAAGGAATAGGAGTTGCAGGCTCTAGTAATCCTACTCCTTTTAGACAGGAAAGGATGAATTTGGGGCCAGTATTCCTAAATATGTCGAGGGATATCCCTCAAAGTATAACTGGGCCCACTGTAAACTCTTTGGCCAGTTTTCGACTGCAAATGGATGAGAGTAACCATGAAATGGTGCACATGTTCACTCAGCAAATGGGTGCAGTAATTACGCCAATCATGGAAATGATTAATAATAGTTGTAATGCATTGGCCCGACAAATGGCAAGATTGAATCAAGCCATAGGGATAGATGATACGGCTAATGTTACTACCCAAGCAAATGTACCCCAAGTCAACGTCGAACAAAATAATCAAGATCCTGGTCAAATAGGTCAGAATGAACAAACACACCTGGAACATGGCAATGTCCATATGCTCCGTCGAGGAGATGAAGATAAAATGGCAAGAAACGATTTAGCCATGAGATTACTTCGTCGAAACCTTGGGGGGCAACAGGTGGTCGAACAAAATGTTAATCAGGTAGTAGAACAAGTGTTAAATCGTTTTGGGTTTAATGTTGGCTATGCCCACTAACCCTATTTTGTTTCAGCTTTTCCTGATTGGGTCCAACAGGCAGAATTGCCAAGGGGAACTAAGATTCCTAAACTTTCTAAGTTTTCTGGAGAAAGTGGAGAATCAACTGTCGAACACATTGCTCGATTTACCATAGAAATGGGAGAGTTAGCCACCGTAAAAGGCCTTAAAATGAGATTTTTTTCCTAGTTCTCTTACAAAGAATGCATTTTCTTGGTTCTCAACACTAAGGCCAAACTCAGTCCATTCTTGGACTCAATTAGAGAGGAGTTTCCATGATCAATTCTTTAGGGGAGACTTAAGAGTGGGACTTACAGACCTCTTTAATGTCAAAAGAATGTATAACGAGACTGTGGATGATTACTTGGCTAGGTTTCGACAAATGAGGAGTAGGTGTTTTACTCCCATACCTGAGGCAGAAATAGTGAAAATTGCTTCAGGAGGTCTTGATTATTACATAAGAAAGAAATTAGTGAACCAACACTTAGTTGATCTTGACCAACTAGGAGAAAAGGTTAGGCAAATAGAGCAATTAAAAACTGAAAAAATACTAAAGCAGAAAAGGTTCCTAAAAAGGGAGAAAGTAGCGTTTGTCGGATTGGAAGAGTTTGACAATGAAATTGAGGACAGTGATGATGAATTTGAGGTTAACATTGCTGAGCTTCAAAAAGGTCCTCCCTATGTTTGCCAGGCTTTGCAGCCTATGCGAAATAAGGAGAAAATGAGTTATTCTAATAAGAAAACGTATACATTCGACGTAACTAAAACCGACAAGATATTTGACTTATTATTAAAAGATAAACAAGTTAAATTGTCGGATGGTCATAGGCTCTTGAAGCTTGATGAGATAAAGGACCGAAAATATTGTAAGTTTCATAATAATTTCGATCATGTTACTAATGAGTGTATTCGTTTCAGGGACTTAATCTAGAAAGCGTTGATGGATGGACGTTTGAAATTTGCTGATAAACCAAAAGCAGATATGAAAGTTGACACGGATCCATTCCAGGCTGGTATCACTTATGTTGAACAGCAAACTCCTTTGAGTATAAGAATGGTTAACATAGAAAAAATGCAAGATTCTGATGTTGATATGGAAGATGCATTAGACACTTACCCTAAGCCAGGGGAATCTCTGGATGCGTTCCTTAAAAGAAAGAAGGAAAGCGGTAAGGTGAGGTTATGTCCAAGGTGTAATGCAGTTTATGATGAGCTTGCTGCAAAGAAAAAGGATGAGATTCGACAAGGAAGTTTTCTAGATGAAAAGAAGCTCTTCGACAGAAAAGCTTGGAAGCCTCGTCGACCATTCTATACACCAAGACCAAGGCCTGGTTATAAACCCAGGCCTAATGGGAATGGTTGGTTGGTTGAAAGGCCTGGTGAATCAGTAGGAAGCAATGCGTTCCTAAAAGATCGCGTCGGGCCAACAAAGACACGAGTACCACCTGCAAAAGTTGCAGTCAACAGGTGGGTAAGAAATTCCGCAATGGCTGTTCACCCAGAGCTTCGACGAAGGGTGATTGCCAAGAGGTATTGGTTTCATAATAATCAACCATTCTGGAACGAAGATTATAAACATGGTAAAATCAACCCAAGGAATGTGGGTTGTCACCAGGATGATACCGGACCCTCAAAACCTCAACCAATGTCAAAAAGTAAAAAGAAGAGGTTGCAAAAGTTGAGACAAGCACAAAAGAGGAAGGAAATGGCTGAGGGTTGGAGGTGAAGGAACAATTCGACGAGAAAGGATGCTTAATCGTCGGGATTAAGCCATCACCGGGTAAAGGTCAAGGTGATGGAAATCTGAAAAGTGTTATTACAAAGGGGCCTGTTGATCAATCAATTTGAGACACTTATGTTAGCTTTGTATTAGGCTTCATTAGATGTTTATTGTGCCCAATATTAGTATTTTAGATGAGTTTAATGTTGTTGGGCTTCATTGGGTTTTAATGTAAATATTGGATAATTTTCGGATTTTGATGCATTTTGACCTTTCTTCCTTGGTTAGGCCATAACTTGAGACTCGGTGATCCAATTGAGGTGATCTTGGTGTCTTTGGAAAGCTAAGACAAGGATCTACAAGTTTCATGAAGAACTCAAGAGCTGGATCGGAATTCTAAGGGCCCAAAATAGCCTTGCAATATAGAGTGAGTTTGCTGTCAAGGAACCATCTGGGCAGTATGCACATATTGGACTATATAGTGGGTTATAGGCCTCCTCTTAGGCTGAAACTTGGTCATTTGAAAGATAAGACCCATATCTCCAACTTCACTGAAGACCATTTTGTCAATAGATGTCGTTTTAGGCATGCTTCTGAAGCTACAAGTTGGTCTGAATTTGAAAACACGTTCTTCCAACCTAACTTGAGGTAGGTGCAGTGTTTTTGGCATTTATGGAGTTCTAAAAGTCCAAATGACATGATTCAAATTGGAGATTTTCAAGGAGACAACTGGCTACAACTTTCATGAAGATATCCAAGCCAAAATGCACCGTCTAGGTGATGAATTTGAAGTCAGAAGTCGGATAAGAGTTGTTGACTAAAAGCCACCAACCATACACCAACCCACCTACCATGCACCAAGCCACCAACCATGCATCAAGCTTCCATTTTTGACAATTTTCATATTCTTATAGCTTGTATTCAGATTATGTACATGTACAAATTGGCTTCTAGGATTAGTATAAATAGACCCAACCTCTTTGTATTAGAGGCATTCAATTTGGAAGTAAGTTTCAAGAAAGTTTAAGTATTTGTGAGAGTTTTCTTTCTCTTCTTCTCCATTCTCTTTACAATTTCGTTTTTGTTCTTTAATTTCTGAGTTCTTCCTTCCCATCCATGGAAGGCTAGGCTCTCATAATCAATCCAAGGGATTAGCTATCTTGTTGTTTAATTTGGAGATCTTGTTTTGCTTGTTCATATTGCTTAATTGTTATTCAAGTTTCTCTTCTTCCTCTTTTGATTTTTATCTAGATTAAATTGCTTAATTTGATTTAGATGTTGATGTGGTAGTAGCTTTATTATCATGTATTCAAAGAGGATCACAAAGATTAAACAATATATTAAAGCTTTTTGATAGATTGTTTAACTTGGTTAAATTCTAGATCTTAAGTTAATCTATGTTGGATGGTGCTTACTTTATCTAACCTTGGTTAATCAAATCCTAGATGCTTATCTAGTAGAGAATTCTTGGATCATGTTAAGGCTTCTTGATGTGATCTAAGGCCAAGAACATGGTTAGCAATTAAGTGAATTCCTTGTGATCAATGATGAGTTAAACTCAAGATCGGTAAATTTCCTTAGATTGGTTGTTTATTTAGATTTGTTTACAACTTTAAATATCCTACTTTTATTAATCTTGTTAATCAACAACAAAACCCCCCCTTTTCTAATTATCTTGATCTAATTAAATCTTTGTTTTTGGATCCTTGAGAGACGATTCGGTTCATTCTCTATACTACAAATTAGTTTGTGAACCGATTATTTTATTTGATAGGTCTCGACAACCTCTTGTCACCTGTCGATAAAAAGAAATCAGTTGTGGGTGCGTCGACAAGTACCTTTAAGCAGCTAGAGAAGGATAGTTGCGTCCGACAAAAGAAGTTGGAAGAGATTAAGAAAGGAAAACAGGTTCAAGGCCATGGTTCGCATAAAATTGGACGACAATGGCCGATGGGACTAGTTGCAGCTGAAAAAGAAGCACAACAAAATAGAGAGAAGGACCGACTGATGGTCGAACAGATGATAGAGAAAATGAGGAAGGTTAAGGGTCATGAAGGTGAATCTATTACTTTTGGAGATCTCGAAGAATGGTCAAAGGAACAGGTAATAAGAGTCCTAAAGGATCCTAACCAGGATGCTGAGTGGAAACAAAAGATTCATTGTATGATCAAAGAGGGTAGAGAGTTGACAGAGCCTAATTGCTCAGTGGGTGATGATCAACTAACTGCTGATGAGGTCATTGAGGCCTTAAAAGACCCTGATGATTTGCTTGGCCTCGGTGACTCTGAGCAATTTGATATGGATGTTGACTTTAGCAAAGATATTGATGAAATAATAAAGGCTATGGATAACACTATCTCCTCGACAAGCACAATTGACAAAGAATATTTCAGGATAGGAAGGCACATGGATGCAGAGTTATCCGACGAGGAAGAATTTTTGAAGTCAATGAATGTGAATTTGATCTCAGTATTACCAACTGAGTTTAAAGGTTACTTTGAGGTTGAATATGATGAGCCAATTGAGGATGACTTGGAGGATCCTTGGGATAATTGGTGTTTTCTCCAAGACAATTTGGTGTCTGTATTCGACAACCCAGCACAGTTTGAAAGGCCGTCGGAGGAACAGAAAGCTCATCTTTGACCACTTCACATCAAAGCTTTGTTGGAAGGAAAACCAACAAATAGAGTGTTGGTGGATGGAGGTGCAGCAATTAACCTGATACCTAGAGCAATGTTGAAAAGGCTCGGTAAAAATGAATCGGATCTAATGACAACTAACATGGTCGTCACTGATTTTAGTGAAAAGACCTCTCCATCCGACGGAGTGGTGATGTTAAATGTACAAGTTGGATCCGTTGCTAGGACAACGTTGTTTGTGGTTATTCCGATGAAGTCCAGTTACAATCTTCTGTTGGGAAGAGATTGGATACACGCTGTTGGTGCTATACCTTCAACAGTTCACCAGAAACTCATTTTGTGGGATGAAAATAATAATGTGGAGATCATTGAGGCAGATGATAGCCCCTGCTACTTGCAACAATTGCATGTTGATTTCAAGATTTATGCTCCAAATGTGAAGCCAGTCACAAAAAAAGATGGAGTGGTTGATAAAGAGGCACTCGAGGCATGCTTAATGGATCAGTTTGGGATCCGACTAGTGAATAAGGCCGAAACAGATCGGCCAAGCACTAGTCATGAGTGTTGAAAGTCATATGGATCGACTGTCGGCTTATTTGGCCGACAGGGCAATATACACCAATGAAGGTGTATTGTCGGATTGTATGATTGATGATAGTCCGTTAGGTTTTGAAAGAAGTTCTGATGAAAGACAAAATGTGGAAATTGAAGACCCTTTGGAGGAAGTAAACTTGGGCACAGAAACAGAGAAAAGGCCCATTTTTGTAAGTTCATTTCTGCCAAAGGAATTTAAGGTGCAGCTTGTCAAATTAATTAGAGAATACAAAGATTGTTTCGCATGGAACTACAACGAGATGCCTGGGCTGAGTAGAGATCTTGTTGAACATAGATTACCTTTGAAGGAAGGATGCAAGCCAGTTAAGCAAGCTAACAGAAGATTTGCACTTGAGGTAGTCTTGAAGATAAAAGAAAAGGTCGAGAGACTGCTCAAGGCAAAGTTCATAAGAACAACCAGGTATGTCGAATGGCTTTCTAATGTAGTTCCTGTGTTGAAGAAAAATGGTAAAATGAGAGTGTGTATTGATTTTAGAAATTTAAATGCTTCTACTCCCAAAGATGAATATCCCATGCCAATTGCGGACATGTTGGTTGATGCCGCATCTGGACATGAGTTGCTCAGTTGTATAGATGGCCATGCAGGTTATAACCAAATCTTCATAGCTGAGGAGGATGTGTCGAAAACCGCGTTCAGATGTCCAGGTGCCATCGGGACATATGAATGGGTAGTCATGCCTTTTGGTTTGAAGAATGCAGGGGCCACCTATCAGAGAGCCATGAACACAATTTTTCATGATGTTATTGGGAAATTTATGGAAGTATATATAGATGATGTGATTGTTAAATTCGAAACAAAGGAAAGTCATCTGGTCAACTTGAGGCAGGCATTCGACAGAATGAGAAAGCATAACCTCAAGATGAACCTGGAGAAATGTGGGTTTGGTGTGTCAGCGGCCAAATTTTTGGGCTTCTTGGTTCATAAGAAAGGCATTGAAGTGGACAAAAATAAAGCCAAAGCAGTTTTGGAAGCTGCACCACCAACAAATAAGAAAGAATTGCAATCTTTCTTGGGCAAGGTAACTTTTCTCAGAAGGTTTATATCCAATTTGTCAGGAAGAACCAAAGTCTTTTCTCCATTGATAAAGCTAAGAAATGAACAAGATTTTGTGTGGGATCTTTGTCACCAGGAGGCTTTCGACCAAATAAAGCAGTACTTAGCGAATCCACTGGTAATGGTGCCTCCAGTGTCTCGAAGACCATTAAAGTTGTATATTTCAGCGTCGGATGAAACCATAGGAAGTATGCTGGCTTAAGATGATGAAAATAATGTCGAGAGAGCCGTTTACTATTTAAGTAGAGTTTTGAACGATGCTGAGAAAAAATACAATGCAATAGAAAAGCTATGTTTAGCATTGTATTTCTCTTGTACCAAACTTAAGTATTATATGATGCCTTGTAATGTGTTGGTTATGTCAAAAATCGATGTAATAAAATACATGTTGTCAAAACCAGTGTTAAATGGACGTATTGGTAAATGGACTGTTGCATTGTCGGAATTTTCTTTACAATATATTCCAATGAAAGCTGTTAAAGGCCAAGTGATTGTTGATTTCTTGGCGGATCACCCATGTTTGGATGTTGAGAATACAAACTATGTCGAGTTAAAACCTTGGCGTTTGTATTTCGACGGTTCAAGGCATCAAAATGGAGTTGGAATAGGGGTCTTAATAATTTCTCCTGAAGGCATTCCAACCAAATTTATGTTTGAATTAAAATACGACTGTTCTAACAATGAGGCTGAGTATGAAGCCTTAATTGTTGGATTAGAAATTTTGGTCGAAATGGGAGCATGCATAGTGCACATTTTTGGGGATTCACAATTAGTTGTCAAGCAGCTTGCTCAAGAATATAAGTGTGTTAACTATAATTTAACTAAGTATTGTATTATTGCAAGCAAACTGTTAAAGAAATTTGACGAGGTAATTATTGAACATATCCCCAGAAATTTGAATGAGGATGCTAATGAATTGGCACAACTATCATCCGGGTATAAAGTTTCACCTAAGGTTTTGTCAAACTTAATGGAGATTAGGGAACTTTTATACCCATTAGAAGAAAGAGATGTACTACAAAATGATGTTTCGACAATTGAAGATTGGAGGCGACCAATACTAAGTTATTTGGACAATCCAAGTCAAAATGTCGATAGGAAGCTTAAGCTCAAAGCATCAAAATTTGTAGTACTAGGAGGAGCATTATACAGAAAGTCTGTCGATGGAAATTTAGAAACTTGTTTGAGTGAAGAAGAGGCTTATATGGCCTTGGCAGAAGTTCATGAAGGAATTTGTGGAGCACACCAAGCACGTGATAAAATGAAATGGATCCTTCGACGATAAAGGTATTATTGGCCAACATTAGTTAAGGATTGTATTATGTTTGCTAAGTCTTGTGAGGAATGTCAAAGACATGGCCATATACAAAATGTTCCTGCTAGTGAATTACATTCCATAATTAAACCATGGCCTTTTAGAGGATGGGCTTTGGATTTGATAGGCCAAATTCATCCTGTATCGTCGAAGGGACACAAGTACATCCTTGTGGGGGTCGATTACTTTAGTAAATGGGTAGAGGCCATAGCTTTGAAAGAAGTGACCCAACAAGATGTGATTGATTTTATAGAAAATAATATAGTGTGTCGATTTGGTATACCGCAAACTTTGACCACTGACCAAGGAACAGTTTTTGTCGGTAAGAAAATTCTAGAGTATGCCAATTCTAGGAATATTAAAATGATTACGTCGACCCCTTATTATGCTCAGGCCAATGGCCAAGTAGAAGCTATGAACAAGATAATTATAAGTCTGATAAAGAAACATGTTGGTCGACAGCCTAGAAATTGGCATAATACTCTTAACCAAATTTTGTGGGCATACAGAAATTCACCTAGAGAATCGACGGGAACATCACCATATAAGTTGGTATATGGTCATGATGCTATGTTACCTGTCGAAATCAATCTCGGATCAATTCGCATTCAAAAACAATGATGAGGTGCACTTTACCTTATTGGGAAAACGGCTGATTAAATGATGAGATGATGGTTTTAGTTGAAGTTTTCGAGGAAAATACGGAGGATTTTACTGGAATTTTGAAATTTGAAAATTAAAAATTCAAATACCTCCGTAAATTTTGTGATAATTTATCAGAAGGTGAAAGGTTTAAAATTTATCTTTCTTCCGACGATGTCGAAAGAAAAATTTTGGGGGGCATCTGTTGGGGGAAGAAATAAATTCTAAGTCTACAAAGGAATGAGGAAAAGATGAGTTCGACCATGGGAACTTGAAGAATGTCTCCAAGGTTTCGACGAAGTTATTGCAAGCATTTTTCGTCGGATGATAAGTTTTTGTCGAAGATGATATTACAAATGTTGTCCGTCGGATGATTGTAAATGTCGAAAAGATTCATTTTTATTGGAGGAAAATGCTGCAAATACTATTCGTCGGATAATGAGTTTGCAGGTGTTGTTCGTCGGATGACAAGTTTTCGTCAAAGAAGACAGTAATTGATCGTCGAATAATAGTCTCCGTCGAAAAGTTGCACCCAATTTCCTTATGACTTTAACAGTTTTGTACAACGAATACGTGGCTTAACTGTCATGTATACGTGTTTACGTTTTAGGAGTCGGTTATTTTACTTAGTTTGTCTATAAATATTAGAATTTACGATGTAAAAAGGGTTGGTTACTGTATATACAATCCTAACATCTCACCCGAGCAGATTAAAGGATTCGATTCCAAGTATGCCTTCCATTTTCGTTTCAAGCAATTTATCTCAATGCAATGTTCTTTTGAATTCCTTTTATTTTCTGCGCCTTGTCCTTTAAAATTCATTTACTTCGAGTCCTGTTCTTTAAATTCATTTACTTTCTCTTGTCACGCTGTTATTTTCCTTTACTTTCTACAATTTACATTACTTTGCTTTGTCCTTTAAATTTCTTTACGTTTCATTGTATTTTTACTTGCATTCATTTGTTGCTTTTTAGTCGTTTTCTGCAATTTACATTTGTACTGTTCTTTGTTCTTGTACTTAACTCCTTCTTGTTTTGCACCAAGTTTTTACCTTTTCTCATACGAGATTACCACGTAACTCGTCGCTACCCACATTCAACTGATAAATATATTTGTTTGTTTGAAGTTTGCATTTACTAAATTTCACTATAAACAATTTGATACTTATATAATACTGTTGTATTTATATTTTTGTTGTATCTTTGTTTTTTTTCCCTACAAATACTTACGACTTTCAAGATACTACTACTTAAAAAAATAGAGATATGGATTCAAACCCCTTTCTCACTTGTTATTTCTTTTAAAATATATTTTCACTCTTGCAATCTTCTCATTCTCAAAATTATAGTAAATTAGTGAAGAATTTCACCAATTTTAAAGTTTATTTTTATTTTAGATTTATAAATATAAATTTATTTTATTCCATATGCATTGTCGTGTTCGTATTTTATTTTTTAAAAAAATTAATGTATTTACATATGGTATCGTATTGTATTGAATACTCTTACTTATACCCGTGCAACATAGGATTCAACAAGTTGGAAGACATATTTACACGCATATGCCTCAATTAGTAGACAGGCTGTGAGACCATAACCATCTATATATATAAGTAAAATTGTCTTTTAAAGCAATTAATAGTATCATTAAATATAATTATATTATTAAATACATAGTAACATTAACATAAATAAAATAATAAAATTTAAAAAAGTAATTATATTAGGAAGTAAAATGTTATCAAAGTATATAATTAAAATTTAAAAAATTAAATAGTGAAATAAAAAAATAGACAACCTTTCCAATATAAAAAATTAATTTATAATGTTTCCTGTATTTATTTTTAAGAATTTTTATTAAAAAATACTTTGTAAATTTAACATATATGAAATCATAATTATATATAAAGACATTATTTTTTAAAAAAATAAAAATAGCACGGATAAAATAAAATAAAATAAATTATTTCAGACATAAAAAATTAATTTTTTAAAAAAATTTATTTATTTATTTATAAGAATTTTTATAAAAATGAACATATTCAAAATAATAATTATAAATAAAAAATTAAAATATAAACTATAAAATAACGGGTAAAATAACTAGTATAGTATGAAGATTTTCTTCAAAATAAACATGGGAAAACTATATCTTCCTTTGACTAAGTTAATGCAATTTCTTTGTGTCATACGTGTACCGCCTATTAACCATTTGTTAACCTTGTGAAGATTTTATGAAAATAAAAAATACTTGCTCTCTCTCGAAACAAATACTGGAGGATGGTCAATTTATACCTGATTCTCGCAATCAACCGCATTGAATCCTTATGCAGAAAGATTTGAGACTGAGATGGCTCTCGGTGGCTTCGAGATTCTTTGTGTTCCGCCCCACCAACTTGTACGATTCTCTCTGACGCGCAAGCAGCTTAATTTTGGGACTCTATACAGAGATGCAGCACTAGCATATAGTGTTCTCACATGTGTAGATGAGCACACGGATAGAATTCACGTATACGATTAGAGTGAAAAATCTTTGCCCTTTGAGAAGAAGAGGGTATGAATTCCCTTCCTTTAGCAAGCCACCAAAAGAATTCCATGTGTCAATACCACTAGAACTGCACAGCATCCAACTTCATAACCATGGGGTATGTACCTGCACAAATACATATTATAGACACATGTTAGTTTTGGTTTGATGAATATGTTAGCTAATTGTAATAAATATGCATATATAAATTATTCGTCATCATGCATGCTTGACTGCACGTAGTGCTCATGTAGATGAATTATACTAGAAAACTATGCCTATGCATATATAGTCTACACATGCATAGAAGTCATACAGGAAAATTATCCTGCTTTGTGGATATGGAGGAATAATGAGGGAGACATAAAAAGTTCTAGCTTTACCTTTTTGTTTCAAGCTTAGCAAGGCGCCATGCACGTTCCTGATTACAAAGTTTGAATATCGCTTCATAATCCTAAGTGATGCGCCTACATGATAAATATCCCTTGCACCAGGTGCCCAAATTGAGTGGTGAGGAATCAACTCCTAGTTATCCCTCAAAACATTTGGAATAATAGTGATATATTTATGTACATTGGCTTTCATGACGCAGGAAATTATTCCTTTTCAGTAAGTGGATGAGATTTTGATGGAAAACAATGTTATTAATAAAAAGTGATACTCTGCAGACTTTATTCTATAGCAAATTTGCTTGCAAAAGAGTGAATTGATGACGATTTATTATCCTTTTACAAGTGAGAGGAACATTGTATGGTGAAATTGGATAAAGTGTGTAATTGAAGCATTTTTTTTCAAGGTTTTCAAAATTAAAAGTGAATCCCAGAAAGTTAAAAGTTGCATTAACGATAGACATTAACTATAGTTAGCCTTTCAGAAAATAACCACACAAAAAAAAAGACTGTTTTTTTTATACAGACTTCTTTTCGTACAATCTAAACAGGACACTCAAGAAAAAGCTGGGGTGTCCCTGATTAAACATTGTCTGCAAATAGTATCAGAGCTCCTTTCATACTACTGAAGTATAGAGCTTCTTCCATTGTAACTAAAACCAGATGGCCCTTGCATCCATGAGCATTTGTTTAAGAGAGCCATCAACATGGAGGGATATGACATCTTTAGATGAGCCTACAAATTTTCCGCCTATGAAGACTGCTGGGACTGAAGGGTTACAGCCCAGACCCCGTAAAGCCCTCTCCATTTCCCTCCCATAGGCATCATTGTCAAGCTCATGTACTGCAGGGCTTGCTCCAAGCTCATAGAAGAGTTGCTTGATGCTGTGGCACATGCAACATGAACTCTTGGTAAATATAACAGCAGCCTTCTTTGATGCCAAATCCTTTACTCTATCCATTACTGCAAGTTCCCTTAGCTTCTACGAGGGAATGAATCTAATATAAGAGCTGGGGAGAGTAAGAAGCTAAAAAATACACAAAAGGTTTTGCAGAAAGCTTGGTAATGGAGAAAGACGAGTGTGGGAAGCTTGTGTAATTGTTTGCAAAGGCTTTGTTTGCCCTGGTGGACTTAGATTTGATCACCGCTTATTTATAGTGGTTGGTGAGGATAGTGGATTGCATTGTATAATCTAGAAAAGCAAAAAAAAAAACAAATTAATTATAGTTAAATAGATAAGGAAGAGAAAGAAAGTTCCTTCAGATATTTGTTTGGATAAGGGAAATGCCCCCTGATCATTTGGTCGATCGTGACCTTGCCATGAACAAGTTGAATTTAGCATCACACTGTAAATGATAATTCAAATCTCTTGGGGCGGCCGTACGAGCAATCAATGATGGAATAAGAACAATGTATATTGTATAATATATTAACCGAAAAACTCTTTCGGCCCTGGTCCGCAGCATCAAGCACATTATTCTAATGTTAATATATGCTAATGCAAACTTCTCTGAGGCAGATGGCACAAAACCAATGCTGCGTTGTCAACAAAATCTGCCAAAAGAATGGCATCCAATATCAAATTAGAATTAGCATTATGCAAAGTCAGAGACCAAGAAGAGGAAAAGAATTCCAAGTGTCATCTGCATGGCTATTCATAAGGCAACCATACATCACTGCCAACGCTTACCCTGACTCTGTTTATTTAAAAAGAAAGATAAAAACAAATAAGGGGGAATAAGAAGAGAAGAAAAAGGATAATGAATATGCTAGTAATTTAGATTTAACCAATTCCTCTGTCTATTGATGTTGTATGTTCTTATTGTCTCTTCCCAGCTTCTGCAACATGTTGTATTTGGTTCTATATGATGCTAGGTTGCGAAGCTGATGTGGAGAAAGATAAGAGTTTATCCAATTCCTTTCCACTTTATCACTTTGGTCCCCGCACCAGATTCATAGAATACAAAACAGTTGTAAGGTCTGGCAATCCTATGTGTATTTGGCCCTTTGGGTATTGGAAGGGATTCTTCAAAATTGTATGCACAGTGGTGAGGGTGTCCTGAAAACTCCAACGCTGTTAGTATTATTGGATTTTTTCAATATGATTCCAACTTCCCTGGGTATAAATTCCTTGACTCTGAGTGATCACGTTCACTATGCGAGAATTCTTGTATATATATTTATATATACTAGTGTATTACCGGTGCGATTGCACGGGCCGTTGGTTGCCTTATTTATTCTAATAACAGTTCCATTAACACAGAAAAAATTGACTGACAAATAACCTTTCATTTTTAATAAAGAAATAAAGAGAGTAGCCTTGCATCTAAATATTTCATATATATTAGAGCACTCCCTAGCATCTTTTGCCCGTGGAATGGGGAGAGGGGAGGAAATATAAAAAGGGCAAGAGAATGCTACTTGATATCTTAATTGAAATCATATTTCAAAGGTATAAGACAAAAGTCAGTTGCAATTGTCAAAGGGCAGCCGATGTTTCCAGTAGCATCAATAGCAAACAATGATTCAGCATCCTCCCATTAAAGGTCCAGTAATCCAATGCATACGCATATGATACAAATTTTTTAATAGTAAGTAGCCTCCCCTACTTCTATTTTGTTTACTGTATTAACAATTCATTTCTACAGAGAAATTTGACATTATTTTAATAGAAAATGCCTCAGAAACCATAAATGATTAAACTACATTAAAGAAATTTTACAATAAGCAAAAATATGAATTTTATGTGAACTTGGGTATAGTAGAGAGATCACATCGTTATTACATTCTATTATGGGCTATTTTTTCACAATTGCTATTACAAAAGTTGTTCAATGAAACAGTCCATCCCTTAAACCGGAATAAAGTTGCATAGGACCTTTCTCACACCTAATTAGAACCTGCCCATATGCTTCTTAGTCATATAGGCGGGTGTATATATAGATGGAACTTAAAACATTAAACAATGGATCAATTTTTGCCAGCAATTAAAAATAAAATTTTGCTTGGTAGAATTAAAAATAAATTATGCAACAGTTATCAATGCACACAAAATTTCCCTGAGTCTGAACAACTGATAAGATGAATGTTGGAAGTATGACCAATCTCCTTTAGATAGTTGATATGAACCATATCCTTCCAATCCGTATTTTAAATGTTTCTATTTCATAGAAGAATAACCAAAAAAAGCTGACACTATAGGGCATTTGGTTCGCGGATTGTTTTTTCATTTCTAGGAATCCTTACATGGGAATGTTGGATTCCCATGTTTGGTACAAGTTTTGAAAAAACATTCCCATCATAAAATGATTTCCGGAAATGATTTTTAACCAACATTCACACACTTTCATTCCCATGGGGGAGGTGGGTTTGCAACATTCCCATAGCATGGGAATATTTTTGCCATGTGAAATGTCCAAAATATCTACTCTTATATTGACATGTCATTAACCAACAACCGTCATATCATTGTTGGTAACCGCCATCGGCCACCATCGACCATCGTCCATGGCGGCCAATCACCGGAATCCGGCTACCTCCATCACCGCCTCCAATTGACGGTGGCCGGAAACTTCGGCCTCCGTGATAGTCACCGGAATTTAGCCACCGGAAGCCGGCGGTAGCTAACAATGACCGACAACTTTAGCCACCACACCGGTCACCGGAATTCGACGACTTAAGCCACCACCCTAGTCACCGAAATCCAGTCACGTCTGCCGCTTCCAAAGGTTGATGGTTACAAATGACATCGGCTATTGTCACCGGCGGTTGGAGTCATTCCCGAGAAAGGTTTTAGTTAACCAAACGTAGTAATCATCATTCCTGGAAATACCATTCTTGGGAATATCATTCTTGGGCATGCTATTCCTGGGAATATTTTTTCAAACCTTGAACCAAACGCCGACTTATCATTCCTGGGAATAACATTTTAAGAACCTGTAGACCTTTGTATTTGTGAAGCAGACCACTTTTTGTTTCCATTTGTGGGCATATTATTGTAACATATTAAAAACATTTAGAACAACAAATGATTAAGCTATAAAGACTGACATTGCTTTGATTTCCACTTTAAAAAGGAAATTGTCTTTAAGCTAATTGTTCAGTTCATCAGGAAATCCATCTCCATCAACATCCTGCAAATTCAAAATGCATTAAATATAGATATTTTAAAAGAAAGTGCGAGCGAGCAAGCAAGCAACAACTAACCCTGGTTAAATCTGAATGAATTGGTAGAGAAAACATACATTTATGATACTGATTTTACTTAAATGAGACAAATCCCCAAAGCTGCACCAATGAAGATAATGATTTGGCTCACAATAAGAGAGTTATGTGCAATATAAAAAATAAAGTAATTGAAGAACAGGGCACTACCCATATTAGCTCAGTAGTGAAGATTTTATATGCCAAAAAATACAACTAAAGACTTCAATAGTCAATCTCCAGATAACATACCTTCCAAAAACCCATAGGTATATTAAATGTTAATGGTTTTTATGACAGTTTGTTTTGTTTTCTTGATCATGCTGTAGAAAAAAGGTTCATCTCACAAGCGACACGTCAAAGTCTTGTAACTGCTACAACTCCTGAAAAATTGCTCGATCAACTCAATGCATTTGTACCACAACGTGATCCAAAGAATGGCTCCACTAATTGGGAACAAGGCGTGAAGAAGAAAAAGCAAAAACTTGATTTGACTTTGTCTTTGTGAATTTTTGTTTTCTCTTATGGTTTTAGTTTTTTGTAATTTTTCTTATTTCAGGCCCGATTTGCAGTTTTCTGGTAAGACCTTCTATACTCTACCTATCTTTATTTTGACATTGGGGACAATGTCTTTAATTAGTTGGGGGGAGGGATAGTTGACATTACCATGTACATAGTTTAGTTAAAATATAAAAAAAAAAACTAATCTTTATTGTTACTAACTTTTTAGATGTATGATGGCAGAGTAAGGAGTAGTTTTGCTCTTGAGACGCATCTTAACTTGCATTTCATAATGGGTCTTAAATCATCTTTGTTCTTGTATATATATTAAAAAAAAAATAAAAATATAAAAAAATAAAAAAATAAAAAATATAAAAACACACACACACACAATTTTGATCTTTTCAATTGATTTTGATACAAGCATGTGCTGAATCTGAGCTTAATCGATGATAAAAGTATGCAAAACAATTTATAGTTGAATCATTTTCATGATATACATGTGTATATGATTGTGGATATTAGGAAGAAGGCATGGTTGAATTGAGTGAATGTTCCATACCTTTGTGAGTTTTGGGCTTTTCCAAGTTTGATACTTACACTTGGTTATTTTCTTTCATGAGTGATGTCAATTATGAATTTATTTTCTAGAATTTGCATTGAATCGATTTGAGATTACATTGGTCTGTATGTTGCATGAAAATGACAGAGGCATTTTTTTTTCTTGACTTAGCCGCTTTGGCCAAATAAACCTACCTTGCATTTATCCAATTATTAACTCCCTCTAAACCTATTTGCCTATTCTTTCTTCTTAGCTCATTACAAGCTTTGAGTGAAAAACCATGTTTTACCTTACCTTAGGGAATGGGAGAGCATTGATTTTCTTATTGGAGGAGTTCTTTTGCTTGCAATGATTTAAGTGTGGGGGAATTGATGTGCTGATATGAAATGCTTGGAACCAAAAAATAAAATAAAAAAACAAAAAAAAAAGAAAAAGAAAAGAATAGAAAAAGGAAGGAATGTGTGAAGAGAATGAGCATTTTATGGTTTTGGGTAAAAAAAAAAAATTATTCTTTCTACTTGAATTACTCCTCAATGCTCTTTTATTCTCTTTGGTTTTAACCTGCTATTATCTATATTGTTCCCTTCCTTCACCTTATAAGTTCCATTACAACCTTTTTGAAAGACCTCTTGATTTTTGCAATTTATTTGATCTAAGTAGTGGAGAATTGATGTATATGCAAGCCTATGGTAAAATACTTTCATAATTTGACTGAGTTGAGCGTAATGCTTAACCTAAACACCTTGTGTGATTTGAGTGACACTTGTGAAGAATTTTACTCAATCAACATGCCTATTTACGATTAAAGCATGATTATGCTATACTTTATTCTCAATTGATTTGATTCAACTATTCTTTGTTAAGCATACTTTACTTATTAATTATGGTTTATATTTGATACAATGCTTGTATTTAAAAATTAGTTGAATTGATTAAATAAAATATTACATGTTTGTGGGTATCATCCTGGTAAACCCTCACGAGACTATAACTCGTCCACTAGGGACACCTAGGGGTTTAAAGGCTTGTGGCACATGCTAAGTGCCATCGTGTTTTCCTACGGAAGTGGATTAGATTAGGTACAATCAGTTTTTATGTTTTTAGTTTAATAATATGATGTTTCTTGTTTTTCTTTAGTTTCGTTGTTATGTGTTTTGCCCAGGAGTACAAAAGCTTAAGTGTGGGGGAATTTGATCAATCAATTTGAGACACTTATGTTAGCTTTGTATTAGGCATTATTAGATGTTTATTGTGCCCAATATTAGTACTTTAGATGAGTTTAATGTTGTTGGGCTTCATTGGGCTTTAATGCAAATATTGAATAATTTTCAGATTTTGATGCATTTTGACCTTTCTTCCTTGGTTAGGTCATAACTTGGGACTCGGTGATCCAATTGAGGTGATCTTGGTGTCTTTGGAAAGTTAAGACAATGCTCTACAAGTTTCATGAAGAACTCAAGAGCTGGATCGGAATGCTAAGGGTCCAAAATTTCCCTGCAATGCAGAGTGGGTTTGCTGTCACGGAACCATCTGGGCAGTATGCACATATTGGACTATATAGTGGGTTATAGGCCTCCTCTTGGGCTGAAACTTGGTCACTTGAAAGATAAGACCCATATCTCCAACTTCAATGAAGACCATTTTGTCAATAGATGTCGTTTTAGGCATGCTTCAGAAGCTACAAGTTGGTCTGAATTTGGAAACACGTTCTTCCAACCTAACTTGAGGTAGGTGAAGTGTTTTTGGCATTTCTGGAGTTCTAAAAGTCCAAATGACATGATTCAAATTGGAGATTTTCAAGGAGACAACTGGCTACAACTTTGATGAAGACATCCAAGCCAAAATACACCGTCTAGGTGATGAATTTGAAGCCAGAAGTCGGATAAGAGTTGTTGACTAAAAGCCACCAACCATACACCAACCCACCTACCATGCACCAACCCACCAACCATGCATCAAGCTTCCATTTTTGACAAATTTTAGATTCTTATAGCTTGTATTCAGATTATGTACATGTACAAATTGGGTTCTAGGATTAGTATAAATAGACCCAACCTCTTTGTATTAGAGGCATTCAATGGGAAGTAAGTTAGAATTCAATTTTGTAGTAAGTTTGAGTATTTGTTAGTTTTCTTTCTCTTCTTCTCCCTTCTCTTTAGAATTTCATTTTTGTTCTTTATTTTATGAGTTCTTCCTTCCCATCCATGGAAGGCTAGGCTCTTATAATCAATCCAAGGGATTAGCCATCTTGATGTTTAATTTGGAGATCTTGTTTTACTTGTTCATATTGCTTAATTGTTATTCAAGTTTCTCTTCATCCTCTTTTAATTTTGATCTAGATTGAATGCTTAATTTGATTTGGATGTTTATGTGATAATAGCTTTATTATCATGTATTCAAGAGGATCACATAGAATAAACAATATATTAAAGCTTTTTGATAGATTGTTTAGCTTGGTTAAATTCTGGATCTTAAGTTAATCTATGTTTGGATGGTGCTTACTTTATCTAACCTTGGTTAATTAAATCCTAGATGCTTATCTAGTAGAGGATTCTTGGATCATGTTGAGGCGTCTTGATGTGATCTAAGGCCAAGAATACGGTTAGCAATTAAGTGAATTCCTTGTGATCAATGATGAGTTAAACTCAAGATCGGTAAATTTCCTTGGATTGGTTGTTTCTTTAGATTTGTTTTCAACTTTAAGTCTTATACTTTTATCAATATTGTTAATCAATAACAAAACCCCCCATTTTAATTATCTTGATATGATTAAATCTTTGTTCTTTTTGGATCCTTGAGAGACGATTCGGTTCATGCTCTATACTACAAATTAGTTTGCGAACCGGTAATTTTTATTATTTGACGAGGTCTCGACAACCTCTTGTCAAATTTGGCGCCGTTGCCGGGGATCCAAGGCAACTATTTGATCATTTCAAGATCCCATCTAACTCTAACAAATGTGTTTGTTTTGTTTTTGAAGCCTTTTCCTAGTGGGATTCGGTTGAAATTGGATAAAGGGCGTTGTGTCAAGAACTTTGGTTCGGGCATCTCAGATTGATCTGAATTTTGGTACACAAATGAAAAATATTATTCTGAGAAAGGCTCACTGTTTACAGTGAGGTCACCCTTAGTTTTTCCAAATTCCATCGTTTAGACCACTTTTTCAATTTTTTTAAGATTTTTTATTATTTTTTTGGATAGAATTTTTGTGTAGATTTTATCCTGTGGTGGTTCCATAATTTTTAAAATTCATTTGATCCTGTTTTTATTTTTGTTTAATTTTTTTTGGAGTATTTGTTTTAGGAATTTTTAGTGTTTTAGTTGTTATTGCTTTTCTAATACCTTCTTATGAACTCGCATCTTTGTATGACTAGATCTCGATCTCGGTACCTTGCATTCATTTGATCCTGAAATTGATAGAACATTTCATACACTTCATAGAATTCATAGGACTGGTAGTAGCATTCATAGAGCTAATAGAATTACTTCTGGAATTGGACTTGAACTTGACATTGCACCTAATCTTGTTGACTCTTTTAATCCTGTTGAGTGCATACATTAGTACTTCATTAACCGATCAGTCTGTTGATTTTACTATGGTGACTATAACAATAGGACCCTTAAGGAATTGGTCGCACTGATGTGAATTATCAACCTTTGTGCATTCAATATCCACGAACTTAATGTTGATTTTGAGTTGAAATGCGGATTGATACACTTGTCGCCCAAGTTTCATGGTCTTGCGGTGAAGATCCACATAAGCATTTGAAGGAGTTCCATGTTGTCTGCTCCACCATGAAACCTCATGGAATAGGCTGAAGATCACATCAAGCTAAGGGCCTTTCCTTTCTCTTTGGATGGTCTTTGCTAAGGATTGGTTGTATTACTTACAACTTGCCGCCATCACTTCTTGGAATGACATGAAAAGATTATTTACGGAGAAGTTCTTTCCCGCATCAAGAAGCTGCTGCAATAAGGAAAGATATTTGTGGCATAAGGCAAATCAGTGGTGAAACTCTCCATGAGTATTGGGAGAGATTCAAGAAATTATGCTCAAGCCGCCCACACCATCAAATTAGTGATCAATCACGATCCAATACTTCTATGAAGGATTGATGCCAATGGAAAGGAGTATGATTGATGCTTTGCAAGTGGTGGAGCATTGGTAGATAAAACTCCAACCGCCGCTAGAAACTTAATTGCAAACATGGCGGCAAATTCTCGGCAATTTGGTACTGAATGGGTGCCGCAACCGTAGTAGTCAATGAAGTTAATACCTCTTCACATGCCGATCAACAAAGGGTGGAACATAGATTGGATGAGCTCACTTCTTTGGTTAGACAAATGGCAATAGGACAACACGAACCACGTGTGCAAACCCTGCAAGAGTTTGTAGCATATGTTCTAGTTCCTCTCATCCCTACTGATTCGTGCCCCACATTGCAAGATGATTCTCGAGTTTCAAGACCAACTGTGGGTCGCACTGGTATATTTCCTGGGAAGCCACAATTCCATCAGCAGCAACAACAGAAATATGATCCATTCTCCAACACTTACAACCCTGGCTGGAGGGACCATCCCAATCTGAGATATGGGAATGCATCAAATCAGCAGCCACAAAACCAAGATAGACCACCATTCCAAAGAAGCAAGGACAAATCGAGTTTGACCACATGCTTTGGACCAAGTAGACCACCATTCCAAAGAAGAAGGTCCTGTAGCCACAAAATCTGAGCCCTCATTGGAGGATTTGGTGAAACAATTGGCCACCAATAACATCCAGCCAACAGAGAACTGAAACCACCATTCGTAACTTGGAGACTCAAATTGGTCAACTTGCCACATCAATTCATGAATTAAAGTCCCAGGGTTCTGGCCAATTACCCTCTCAAACCACTCCAAATCCTAGAGGCAATGTTAGTGCTATAGCTTTACGTAGTGGTAAGCAAATCAATGGACCAGTGCAGCAGATACTTCCAGATTCTACCCTTGGCCCAGAGAAACAAGATTTTACAGCAACTTCAAGTTCTGCAGCTAATTCAGATGCTGTAGCAGATTCAGCAGCAAATGATCCTACAACAGCCAAGCAGAAAATTGGATCAAATCAGATTGATGAGAAAATTGATGCAAAGAAGAAAAGTGAGCATCCAAAAAGTCAGGTTCCAACATTCCTCTTCCTTTTCCCAACCGAATGATACAGCCGAGGCATATGGTTGAAACAGACTTGGATAAGGAAATTATGGAGACTTTTCAGAAGGTTGAGGTGAATATACCTCTCTTGGAGGCAATTAAACAAAACCCCCCCTTTTCTAATTATCTTGATCTAATTAAATCTTTGTTTTTGGATCCTTGAGAGACGATTCGGTTCATTCTCTATACTACAAATTAGTTTGTGAACCGGTTATTTTATTTGATAGGTCTCGACAACCTCTTGTCAAAGTATGCCAAGTATTTTATTCTCCCCAAGTATTTTATTCTCCCCAAGTATGCCAAGTTCTTGAAAGAGATGTGCACCCATAAGAGGAAGCTAAAGGGCACTGAAAAAGTGAGTATGGGGAGAAATGTCTCTGCTTTGATTCAGCCCAACCTGCCTCCCAAATGCAAGGATCCAGGCACTTTTACCATCCCTTGCACCATAGGGCACCAACAGTTCACTCATGCCTTGCTAGACTTGGGAGCCTCCATCAATGTAATGCCAAAGTCAGTTTACACTTCCTTGCATATGGGAGAGCTAAAGCCTACCGACATTGTCATTCAGTTAGCAAACCGGAGCACTGCACAACCTGCAGGAGTGTTGGAGGACGTTCTGGTTCGGGTACATAATTTAATATTCCCAGCTGATTTTTATGTGTTGAATATGGAAGATGAATCTGCCTCTTCCCCACCCCCATTGATCTTAGGTAGGCCATTTTTGAAAACGCTAAAACTAAGATTGATGTGCATGTCGGTACCACTTTCCATGGAATTTGGTGATGATATCATTCATTTAACATTTTTGATGCCATGAAATACCCTTTAGAGGATCATTCTGCTTTTCATTTTGATGTCATTGATTCTTGGTTGATGATATGCATGCCGATATGTTGGCGAGTTTCTGAAATTGTAGGATACACCGATAGCATAGCTTGTGATACTTGTTGTTTCTGCTTTGGACTTTTTGGTTGTAAACCCACTACAATGTGTGCGACTGTCTTTGAGATTTCTACATACTTATCATGTCTTTGTTGTTAATTCTGGTGACATTGATGATTACTGTTTCTTATTAATGGCAATGATGTTGTTATGAATGATGTTATCATTCATCCTGCCTAAGTGTGATTCTTTTGATTCCATAGGATATGATGATGTTGTTTTGCAAGATTGTGCACGGCTTGCGGTGCAGTGCATTGTTGAGAATTTAGCGATTTAGTTTCGGTTCCAAAACTAGTACCGATCCAAAGAACCACCCTCCATTGAACTTAAGCCCTTGCCCGAGCATTTGAAGTATGCATTCTTGGAAGAGGATGAGAAGCTCCGGTGATAATGGCCAAACACCTCCAACCTCGAGCAAGAAACCAGATTATTGGAAGTCTTGAAGCAACACAAAAGGGCAATTGGTTGGACACTTGCAGACATTCTGGTATTAACCCCTCCACATGCATGCACAGGATATTACTTGAGGAGGAAACTAAACCAGTGAGACAACCCGAGAGAGATCGAATCCTCTCATTCTAGATGTGGTGAAAAAGAAGTGACCAAGCTTCTGCAGTCGGCATTATCTATCCCATCTCCGACGACAAGTGGGTGAGCCGGTGCAAGTAGTTCCAAAGAAATCCGGGGTGATTGTGGCCAACCGTAAGAATGAGCTCATTCCAACCCGAGTGCGAGAATAGCCGAGAGTCCGCATTGACTACAGACGTCTCAACCAAGCCACTCGGAAAGATCATTACCCCCTTCCGTTCATTGATCGAGATCTTTGGAGCGGTTGGGGTAAGTCCCATTCTTGCTTTTAGATGGCTACACGATACTTCCAAATCCACATTGCAGGAGGATCGTGAGAAGACCACATTTACTTGTCCCTTCGGCACCTTTGCTTACAGACGGATGCCCTTCGGCCTCTGCAATGCCCCCTGGTACCTTCCAAATGTGCATGGTGAGCATATTTTCCGATTTCTTAGAGGAGTGCATGGAGGTATTTATGGATGACTTTACTGTCTATGGTTCTTCTTTTGATTCATGTTTAGCTTGACCTATCTAGAGTACTGCAAAGATGCATTGAGACTAACCTTGTACTAAATTTTGAGAAATGCCATTTTATGGTAGAACAGTATAGTTTTAGGCCATGTAGTATACAGTAACGGCATTTAGCAAGATCCAGCCAAGATTGATGTAATTACTAGTCTATCTTACACAACATTATTGCGGGAAGTGCGTTCTTTTCTTGGTCATGCAGTTTCTACAGCGCTTCATTGTCGACTTCAAAGAAGATTGCTCTTCCACTTTCCCGATTCTGCAGAAAGATGTGGAGTTCAATTTTGATGACAAGTGCTAGGCAGCTTTCAACCACTTGAATCAGGACTTGACTAGTACCCCTATCATCCAGCCAACTGACTAGACATTGCCATTTGAGTTAATGTGTGATGCTTCTAACGATGCAGTAGGAGCAGTCTTGGCACGAGAGTGGGGAAAGCTTCTCATGTGATATACTATGCTTCGAACTCTAGATCTTTGCTCAGCCAACTATACCACAACCGAAAAAGAACTTTTAGCCATTGTTTTTGCTTTGGATAAGTTTAGATCATATTTGCTTGGTTCTAAGGTTGTTGTGTTTATTGATCATGCAGCTCTGAAGTTCCTTTTGAAGAAGCCAGATGCAAAGCCCCGACTAATAAGATGGATGCTACTGCTCCAAGAGTTTCACATAGAGATCCGTGACAAGAGTGGAGCAGAGAACCTAGTGGCAGATCATTTGAGCCGCATTGAAGGGGCTTCAGATCCCTTCCCTGTACGGGACTCCTTTCCAGATGAGCAGCTAATGCAGCTGCAAGGTAAGAACACCTTCCCTTGGTTTGCTGATATGGTGAATTTCTTGGTTGCTACAGTTTTTCCCTCACATTTCACTCGTGCACAAATTTATAAACTTAAGAGTGAATCAAAATATTATGTGTGGGATGATCCATATCTGTGGCGATTTTGTAGTGACCAAATTATTAGGCGATGTGTGCCTAATCAAGAGTTTCATTCTGTTCTTAGCTTTTGTCATGCATTTGCATGTGGTGGACATTTTGGGCCTCAACGTAGGAAAGTTTTAGACTCGGTTTATATTGGCCTACCTTGTTTCATGATGCATATTTGTTACGTAAGTCTTGTGAGCGAGTGTCGAGAGAGCAGGAACATTTCTCGCAGGAATGAGATGCCCCAAAGAACCTCTCTTGTATTGTGAAATCTTTGACGTATGGGGTATTGATTTCATGGGACCTTTTCTGTTTCCTTTGGTTATGTTTACATTTTGCTAGTGTTGATTATGTATCAAAATGGGTGGAGGCTAAAGCCACTCGGACCGATGATTCCAAAGTTGTTGTGGATTTTGTTAGATCACTGCATTTTCTGCAGTTTGGAATCCCGAGAGCTATCATCGATGATCAAGGCACCCATTTCTTAGGAGCATGGAGGGATTGATGAGGAAATATGGCGTGTTGCATAAAGTTTCTACACCTTACCATCCCTGCACTAATGGTCAAGCCGAGGTCTCCAATAGAGAGATCAAGCGCATACTTGAAAAAACAGTCCAACCTAATCGGAAGGATTGGAGCATGAGGCTTGAGGATGCTCTTTGGGCTTACCTGACCGCTTACAAAACTCCAATCGGGATGTCTCCATATCGGATAGTCTATGGTAAGGCATGCCACTTACCAAGAGAAATTGAGCACAAAGCATATTGGGTCGTGAAGCAATGCAACATGAATTTGGCCGGAGTCGGCATAGAGCGGAAGTTGCGATTCACGAGGAATTGGAAGAGATCCGCCTAGATGCCTATGAGAGCTCCCGACTCTACAAAGAAAAGACCAAAGCCTTCCATGATAAGTTTATTCTTCTAAGGAGTTTTCGATTGGGCAAAAAGTTCTCTTGTTTAATTCTCGCCTTAAGTTGATGCACAGTAAATTAAGGTCTAGGTGGGACGGTCCGTTTGTTGTCACTAACATTTTTCCTCATGGTGCAGTGGAAATTAAGAGTGAAGCCACCAACAAAGTGTTCAAAGTTAATGGTCACCGCCTCAAAAATTTTTATGAAGGAGCTCAAGAGAACCTCGTGGAGGAAGTTCAACTGCAGGATGCCCTCTACCATGATTGATCACTACTGTGTTGAACCAAAAAAAAAAAAAAAAGACAAAAGAAAAAAAAAAAGAAGAAAAAAAAAATAGAAAAGAAAAGCCACGATTAATGTCAATTGCCAGAGATTGAATCATTATTGGGGAGGACCCATCGCTCGTGCAAAATCTTCAATCACGCTGGCTAAGGACATTAAAAGTAGCGCTTCTTGGGAGGCAACTCAAGCTTTCTAACTCTTTCATCTTTCAACTTTGACTTTTTTTTGCAATCACAGGAATCGAGACAGAAACTTGGTGCCAAGCGAGAAAATCTATCAGAGTTTGATTTTTCTGTCTTAATTTTGTTTATTTTTCGTTGACAGATGATTTTTCACCGGTTAAATGGCGGATAACGGTACTCCGTGAAAATCTTTTTCGGTCCCTTCAGCTACCCACAAACACCGAAATCAGACATAATTTTACTCAATTTTTCTCTCTCTCTTTCTTCTTTCTTTCGAAATGGATAATCGACTTTTTAATCTCCGCAAGCAATTCCCTTCTCTCCCTCAAAATGCTTTAACTAACATTTATTGTGCAAGGTTTGAGAGATTAAGGATGCTTATGCACAAAGGCATCCTCGCGGATATACGCCTGTTGATCGAAGCAAAGGTCCGACTCAGAGGTGAATTTTCTCGACGCTCTTGTTTCATATATGCCAGGGCTAGGCAAAAGTTCATATGCAAAGAAGAGAAGAGCAAAAAGGTTACGAGTGCGCTATAAATGTGCAAGATGGACTCGTAACACAAAATGCAAATCAATTGGAATGACGTCTATAAACCGAGATGATAAAATTAACTTCATAAAGGATGGCATGAGTAAGGAGTCTTTAGATAACATTCTATTGACTCTTGAGACGCATCCTAGTGGAGATGTGCAGAGAGTACTTCTCGATTTATGGCCAATATTCCAAGATGAACATGAACGTTATAGTCTCGGGAATCGACTCAAAAGACCTGTTTGCCAATTTTTAAGAAAATTGGATGGAAAGCCGACCATCGGCCCATAGAGAGCTTCAAGACGTTGCGGACGTAAAACCCCAGGCAAATGTGAGCCACAATCACACCTCCTGTAAGTATTTTTTTTATTTTTTATTTTATTTTTTCCTGTTTATTAAAAAAAAATCAAAAAAAAATTCAAAAAAAAAATCAAAAAAAAAAAATAGCCGTATTTTTTTGAAATATGCGTTGCATATTTTCAAACTTCTTCTGACACATATAGATTAGTCTTTTATCATTGTCATATAGCTATTATCATTGTTGTGCTTATTTTCAAACTTACCTGACACACGGATCTACCCCTCCTTTATAGGTGTAATTATTACCTTTGAGTTTTGATGCCTTTAAATAATGCACTTTGCTCTCTTCGCATCATTGATAAGGTGAGAGTACGAAAAAAACAAAGAGAAAAAATGGAAGTCACTTGATTCGTCGGATCAAGAGTGTTTGTGTCTTTTGTGGATCTAATCCTGGGAAAGATAAAGTGTTTGTAAATATTGCACACCATCTTGGTCGAGTGCTAGCTGAGAGAGAAATCCGTTTAGTTTATGGAGGAGGTAGTCTTGGGTTAATGGGTTGTGTAGCAACTGCTGCACATTTAGGAGGTGGCAAAGTCCTTGGTGTCATTCCAGTCCTTTATCGACCAAAGAAGCCCATTGGAAAAACATTAGGGGATGAAGTAATAGTATTTTGCATGCACCAACGCATGAACATTATGATCGCCAATGCTGATGCCTTTATTGCCCTACCTGGTGGTTTTGAAACTTTGGAAGAACTCTTTCAAATTACATCCTGGTCACAGCAGAACTTTCACCAAAAACCCATAGGTATATTAAATGTTAATGGTTTTTATGATAGTTTGTTTTGTTTTCTTGATCATGCTGTAGAAAAAAGGTTCATCTCACAAGCGACACGTCAAAGTCTTGTAACTGCTACAACTCCTGAACAATTGCTCGATCAACTCAATGCATTTGTACCACAACGTGATCCAGCAATGGCTCCACGGAATTGGGAACAAGGCAGCAGCAAAAAGCAAAAACTTGATTTGACTTTGTCTTTGTGAATTTTTGTTTTCTCTTATGGTTTTAGTTTTTTGTAATTTTTCTTATTTCAGGCCCGATTTGCAGTTTTCTGGTAAGACCTTCTACACTCTACCTATCTTTATTTTGACATTGGGGACAATGTCTTTAATTAGTTGGGGGGAGGGATAGTTGACATTACCATGTACATAGTTTAGTTAAAATATAAAAAAAAAAACTAATCTTTATTGTTACTAACTTTTTAGATGTATGATGGCAGAGTAAGGAGTAGTTTTGCTCTTGAGACGCATCTTAACTTGCATTTCATAATGGGTCTTAAATCATCTTTGTTCTTGTATATATATTAAAAAAAAATAAATATATAAAAAAATAAAAAAATAAAAAATATAAAAACACACACACACACAATTTTGATCTTTTCAATTGATTTTGATACAAGCATGTGCTGAATCTGAGCTTAATTGATGATAAAAGTATGCAAAACAATTTATAGTTGAATTATTTTCATGATATACATGTGTATATGATTGTGGATATTAGGAAGAAGGCATGGTTGAATTGAGTGAATGTTCCATACCTTTGTGAGTTTTGGGCTTTTCCAAGTTTGATACTTACACTTGGTTATTTTCTTTCATGAGTGATGTCAATTATGAATTTATTTTCTAGAACTTGCATTGAATCGATTTGAGATTACATTGGTCATGTTGCATGAAAATGACAGAGGCATTTTTTTTTCTTGACTTAGCCGCTTTGGCCAAATAAACCTACCTTGCATTTATCCAATTATTAACTCCCTCTAAACCTATTTGCCTATTCTTTGTTCTTAGCTCATTACAAGCTTTGAAGGAAAAACCATGTTTTACCTTACCTTAGGGAATGGGAGAGCATTGATTTTCTTATTGGAGGAGTTCTTTTGCTTGCAATGATTTAAGTGTGGGGGAATTGGTGTGCTGATACGAAATGCTTGGTACAAAAAAATAAAAAATAAAAAAACAAAAAAAAAAAAAAAAAGAATAGAAAAAGGAAGGAATGTGTGAAGAGAATGAGCATTTTATGGTTTTGGGTAAAAAAATTATTCTTTCTACTTGAATTACTCCTCAATGCTCTTTTATTCTCTTTGGTTTTAACTCGCTATTATCTATATTGTTCCCTTCCTTCACCTTATAAGTTCCATTACAACCTTTTTGAAAGACCTCTTGATTTTTGCAATTTATTTGATCTAAGTAGTGGAGAATTGATGTATATGCAAGCCTATGGTAAAATACTTTCATAATTTGACTGAGTTGAGCGTAAACAGTTAACCTAAACACATTGTGTGATTTGAGTGACACTTGTGAAGAATTTTACTCAATCTGAACATGCCTATTTCTGATTAAAGCATGATTATGCTATACTTTATTCTCAATTGATTTGATTCAACTATTCTTTGTTAAGCATACTTTACTTATTAATTATGGTTTATATTTGATACAATGCTTGTATTTAAAAATTAGTTGAATTGATTAAATAAAATATTACATGTTTGTGGGTATCATCCTGTTAAACCCTCACGAGACTATAACTCGTCCACTAGGGACACCTAGGGGTTTAAAGGCTTGTGGCACATGCTAAGTGCCATCGTGTTTTCCTACGGAAGTGGATTAGATTAGGTACAATCAGTTTTTATGTTTTTAGTTTAATAATATGATGTTTCTTGTTTTTCTTTAATTTCGTTGTTATGTGTTTTGCCCAGGAGTACAAAAGCTTAAGTGTGGGAGAATTTGATCAATCAATTTGAGACACTTATGTTAGCTTTGTATTAGGCATTATTAGATGTTTATTGTGCCCAATATTAGTACTTTAGATGAGTTTAATGTTGTTGGGCTTCATTGGGCTTTAATGCAAATATTGAATAATTTTCGGATTTTGATGCATTTTGACCTTTCTTCCTTGGTTAGGTCATAACTTGGGACTCGGTGATCCAATTGAGGTGATCTTGGTGTCTTTGGAAAGCTAAGACAATGCTCTACAAGTTTCATGAAGAACTCAAGAGCTGGATCGGAATGCTAAGGGTCCAAAATTTCCCTGCAATGCAGAGTGGGTTTGCTGTCACGGAACCATCTGGGCAGTATGCACATATTGGACTATATAGTGGGTTATAGGCCTCCTCTTGGGCTGAAACTTGGTCACTTGAAAGATAAGACCCATATCTCCAACTTCAATGAAGACCATTTTGTCAATAGATGTCGTTTTAGGCATGCTTCAGAAGCTACAAGTTGGTCTGAATTTGGAAACACGTTCTTCCAACCTAACTTGAGGTAGGTGAAGTGTTTTTGGCATTTCTGGAGTTCTAAAAGTCCAAATGACATGATTCAAATTGGAGATTTTCAAGGAGACAACTGGCTACAACTTTGATGAAGACATCCAAGCCAAAATACACCGTCTAGGTGATGAATTTGAAGCCAGAAGTCGGATAAGAGTTGTTGACTAAAAGCCACCAACCATACACCAACCCACCTACCATGCACCAACCCACCAACCATGCATCAAGCTTCCATTTTTGACAAATTTTAGATTCTTATAGCTTGTATTCAGATTATGTACATGTACAAATTGGGTTCTAGGATTAGTATAAATAGACCCAACCTCTTTGTATTAGAGGCATTCAATGGGAAGTAAGTTAGAATTCAATTTTGTAGTAAGTTTGAGTATTTGTTAGTTTTCTTTCTCTTCTTCTCCCTTCTCTTTAGAATTTCATTTTTGTTCTTTATTTTATGAGTTCTTCCTTCCCATCCATGGAAGGCTAGGCTCTTATAATCAATCCAAGGGATTAGCCATCTTGATGTTTAATTTGGAGATCTTGTTTTACTTGTTCATATTGCTTAATTGTTATTCAAGTTTCTCTTCATCCTCTTTTAATTTTGATCTAGATTGAATGCTTAATTTGATTTGGATGTTTATGTGATAATAGCTTTATTATCATGTATTCAAGAGGATCACATAGAATAAACAATATATTAAAGCTTTTTGATAGATTGTTTAGCTTGGTTAAATTCTGGATCTTAAGTTAATCTATGTTTGGATGGTGCTTACTTTATCTAACCTTGGTTAATTAAATCCTAAATGCTTATCTAGTAGAGGATTCTTGGATCATGTTGAGGCGTCTTGATGTGATCTAAGGCCAAGAATACGGTTAGCAATTAAGTGAATTCCTTGTGATCAATGATGAGTTAAACTCAAGATCGGTAAATTTCCTTGGATTGGTTGTTTCTTTAGATTTGTTTTCAACTTTAAGTCTTATACTTTTATCAATATTGTTAATCAATAACAAAACCCCCCATTTTAATTATCTTGATATGATTAAATCTTTGTTCTTTTTGGATCCTTGAGAGACGATTCGGTTCATGCTCTATACTACAAATTAGTTTGCGAACCGGTAATTTTTATTATTTGACGAGGTCTCGACAACCTCTTGTCAAGCAGCAATTTTCTTAAGAAGTTTTTTGGCATAGGCTAAAATCCCCCATTTTGCTGCCAAAACCAAAGATGCAGCTCGTATTAATAGTATATTAGATAAGCATTGTATGCCATGGAAAATAAATCCTAAAAGTTTACGAAGTTGTACTCTTAAACCCTTTTAGTTCCCTCAGTTGAGAACCCAACCAAAGTAGAGCTGTGTAAACATTCTTATCTGCAAGGAGCAAGGTGATCAGGTAACCCCTCAGGCCCTTAATAATAACCTTTTAAAAAGATGAAAAATGAAAATAAATTACAAACTTTAACAAACACCAATGAAGAATTAAATGTGAAGATCAATAACTAATGAGGTGATAATAAAATCATAATGATCGGTAGAATTAAGATTTGTTATTCTCATATAAAAGGGTTAATAGTATATAACAACTTCTACTATGTAACACAAACAGGAAATAGACTAATAATGTTATCAAGATTAAGTTATTTGGAAATTCTCCTTTTTTCAGAATACCCAGTTGAGATTTTCCAAATAATTTACACAGATAATGGCCTCTTAGAATACCCAGATTAAATCATAATGATCGGTAGAATTAAGATTTGTTATTCTCATATAAAAGGGTTAATAGTATATAACAACTTCTACTATGTAACACAAACAGGAAATAGACTAATAATGTTATCAAGATTAAGTTATTTGGAAATTCTCCTTTTTTCAGAATACCCAGTTGAGATTTCCCAAATAATTTACACAGATAATGGCCTCTTAGAATACCCAGATTAAATCATAATGATCGGTAGAATTAAGATTTGTTATTCTCATATAAAAGGGTTAATAGTATATAACAACTTCTACTATGTAACACAAACAGGAAATAGACTAATAATGTTATCAAGATTAAGTTATTTGGAAATTCTCCTTTTTTCAGAATACCCAGTTGAGATTTCCCAAATAATTTACACAGATAATGGCCTCTTAGAATGACATATCAGAGATAAGTGCAAGAGAGAGCATTTTTTAGGTAAAAAAAAAATAGAAATGTTACCTTGTGCAAAAGAGAAGATCCTCCTCCGCTCATCAATTTGTTGGTTCTTGAATCCCTAATAATTTACACAAAAAAGGCCTATTAGAATCACATATCAGAGATATTCCTTTTTCATAATACCCACTTGAGATTTCCTAAGTAATTTACACATTAGAATGACAAAAATCATAATAACAATGTCTAAGAGAATGCACATAACATGGTTCCAATTTGAGAGAATTAATATTTCTTCCCTTTCAACAGACAAAAATTAGAGAACATCGTAAGGAAATTAAACATTAACATAAATTGCAAAGTCAACTCACTTCCGTTATCATGCATGCCATCAAAGAACTTTACATCATCAGCTCCTATCTATCAAAACCTGCAAAAGGTAAGTAGTAGAAAGAGGAAAAGGGTAGGTAAGTACCTGTCAGAGTTCTAAAGAAAAATGCATATTCTACCTATGACAACCAAATAACTAAAATATGAAAGGATCATATTCATAACACAGGACTTGATCATAAGCACAATATCTTTAAATTTACAATTAGACCATGGTAGACAATTTATAGGTTTTTAACATAATGAACTAATAGAAATCAAAATGGCCACATAGCCATACCTTACATTTGGCAATCATGTAATCTTTTGGAGAGTCGTAAAGTGGACATTTCAACTCAAAATTGGATGTACAATTATACTGCTATATACTCAAATAAGAATCTTCAAAAACAAATTCAAGTAGCAATTAGCAACCAGCAAAGTTTATATATATATATTATATATATATATTAATAATATTAAAACGAATTAGGAAAACCATAATAGTTCATGAACAAAGAGATATGGATAAAATCTTCCACTTCAATTTTATTTGTAGAAGAGTATTATTGGATTTTATCAATATGATTCCAACTTCCCTGGGTATAAATTCCTTGGCTCTGAGTGATCACGTTTCACTTTGCGAGAATTCTTGTATATATCAAAGCATATCCGAAAGATTTGGGATTCTTTGACATCATTTGTTAGTATCAACTCAAGGGGAAGAGAAAGTCAACTTGTAAGTAAGAATTCGCTAGAAGGATAGTTTAATTTGATAGTAGGCTGCTCATTGTTCATGTGTGTAGGAGTGGAGAGGGCTTAGAGAATGTTCTAACAGTTAGGTTAGGTAACTCAATTTGATTCCATATCTCTAGAGAAACCGACCAAATTGGTTATCCAATTTTCTTTAATAGTTTTAAGAAGTTGCTTGTTATGCAAAACATAAAAAATTTGAGTTATTTTATTATTCTTTTTTCTTCAAAAAAATTATGTTAATAGTCACCATCGACTCTAATAGTTCAAGAATTCTATAAAAACTTCCTCATCCATATAAGCTATTAATAATTATGTTATAGAATAATAATGATGTTTTACAGGGGCAGTTCATAGGAACCGTTATTAGAGTGAGATGGTTTCAAGAAGCATTGTTTTTAAGGAGCTTTTCTAGACTAGACACGGTCTAGAACCGAGAAGCTACTGGCGTAGGACACTAGGACCAAAGCAGCATGGGTTTAAAAATTTTGAGTAATGATATCTACACATTATTTTTTTTATATTATTTTTACATTTAGTTAATAATGAATAAATTTTTGATTAATATAATATATCATTTGGTTAATGAGTTTTGATAATTGATTATTTATAAACTTAGTTAATGATAAATAATAATTATACTTGGTTAATGAGTTTTTTTATACTATTAATAATTATGTTATAGAATTATAATGATGTTTTACAGGGGCAGTTCATAGGAACCGTTATTAGAGTGAGATGGTTTCAAGAAGCATTGTTTTTAAGGAGCTTTTCTAGACTAGACACGGTCTAGAACCGAGAAGCTACTGGCGTAGGACACTAGGACCAAAGCAGCATGGGTTTAAAAATTTTGAGTAATGATATCTACATATACTGTTTTTATACTTAGTTAATAATGAGTAAATTTTTGGTTAATATAGTATATCATTTGATTAATGAGTTTTGGTAATCGATTACTTACAAACTTGGTTAATGATAAATAAATTATTGGTTAATGAAATATATCGTTTGGTTAATAAATTACCAGCTTGTAAGTGATTGGTTACCAAACTCATTAACCAAATGATATACTTCATTAATCAATAATTTACCCATTATTAACCAAGTGTAAAAATAATGAAAAAAAATAGTGTGCAAAAAATATTTTTCAAAATTTATCAAAATATAAGAGTTTATTCTGATACTCATCTTTTTTTTCTCTTCATGATACCAATATTTAGAATGAGTTGTCAAGCATTTATTAGTTATTATTTATATTTAATAGACTTTCAAACATTTATTATAAAATTAACAGTTAATAAATAATTAATAACTTACTTCAATATCAAATACTACCATAACAATTCTCCAAAATACAAATAGCAAATGTCCAAATAATTGGTGCAATCAAGAAATTCAACGCCCGGAATTATAAAATGAGACAGACGACGTGCATAGAGCCATATTTGATATCTCTATTCTCTAAGCCCTAAGGTCAAGACTTGTGTGAGATAGTGGGTGGCAATGGGACCACATCACCTCCTACAAATGATGATTCTGCATTACGCAGATTGAGTGAATGCTATTGAGGGCAAGATGTTGGAATACATAAGAAAGGCGACAACTCCAGAGGAAGCTTGGGGATTGGGGCACCTTTGCAACACTATTTTAAAATAGAGAAGACTCAACTGTAATTTCTCGAGAACGAGTTGTTGTCAATCAATCTCACTAGAGGATATGAAAATCAAGTGAATCAACCACTATTTTAGTAAGATATATCTCAAAAAAAGTTGATGTGATATGATTACATTTTTAATTAGTATTTATCTTAACTGAAATGTTGTTTTGGAATATATTCACAAAAAAGTAATATTGGAATATTTTCTCCAATCCATGGTCATTTATATCGCTCTAGCCTCTATATTAATATAACCAAGTTTAGTTATTATATTTGGACTATTGAGTGCTTCTGAAATATATATAAATTTAATTTTGACTTTTTTTTAAATATTAATTTTGACTCTTTCATAAACAAGCTTATGTTATCTCAATTTTGACAACCAAGTTAATCTTTCATTTTATGGAATGAAATGTTTTTAAAGAGATCTAAAGCCCATAGGGGTGGGCCTTACTTCATAAAGGCCCGGATCTTAAGGTCGGGCCAGAGTGGGCCTTGTGATCCTAAAGATCCTCTGAAATCGGCCCAGATTGATCATCTTCGGGCTGAAATTAAGCCAGCAATTTGACCCGATCACCTTCGGGCTAAAAATAAGGTCAGCTAATTTGGCCCAATTTTTATATCGGGCTTGGTGACCCTAGTTCAGGTAAAGATACGACCTTTATATATTTTCATTTTCATTTTTGTTAAGACAGACACAAACAGTCCCTAGAGACGAGTGTGTCAACAAATATCGTCGTCTCCGCCGTGGGTAAGCACGTTTCTCTCTCATCCAACTCCACCATTTCCTCTTTCAATTCCCTTCTACTCAAATTCAATGGCTTAGTTATTATTATTTCTACTTCTAGAATACGCGATTCTCATTCCCTTTGCTTCTCATATGAGTATGCAAATTGATACTGTAGCCGAATTTTTTTGTAAATGTAGCGATGACCTACCCTTTTAGCAAATTGATGAAATTTTTAATCTTTTTCACTATTTGGATGTATAGAATAAGTTGATAATTGGATTAGTCCTCTTTTATTATTTATTAGTTTTTCTTCTTTTTCTTCATTGCCTTTGAGTGTGAGACTTTAATTTTCCATCTTTGCGTTATGTTCTTCTGTTTATCTTTCTAATTCCTGTTAAAAACTGTCTTTGAAGTTGATTCTGATTCACTGTGAATTGGTTGTGGGTTTGCATCAATTCAGGAATTTGTTTTAATTACTTTTGATTAAGGGAGGGTCACCTTTCTCGCCTTCTCTTTGCTGGCTAATTATAGTAATTGATTTATCAAGCTTCCTCTGGTCTGCTATCTCATTTGTACTGTTACCCATTATGTGCATACAAGGGAATTTCCCCAAGTTTGGCCACAACTTTTTTATTTGGAAACTCTGATTGCGCTGTTCATAAATTGTTGTTTGTATGTGGTTTAATCTATTCTCCCCGAAATCATCTCCCTCTCCCTCTTTTGTGTGTTATGAAGTTTGTATTCTTGAAAATCAGAAGTCTATATAATAATTGGTGCCAAGTGTTGTTGAATTGGCATATTAAATTCAGTGTCAGATCTAACCACGAAATTGATTTACTTTCCAAATTTACATAATTAGGATCCCAGTAATAGCAAGATATTTTCTTAACCAATTATCATGGTATTATGACTGAACAAGATTGGGTTGGAATTTTGATGTTGAAACATGTCAAAGATTGCACTATACAATACGGAGCCCAATATTAAATGATATTTTCTACTTTGAACAAATAGTAAATAGTTTTTCTGTTTTTGTTAATTAACGGTTAGCTATCTTGTTTTGGGAATTTGTTGCAATTTGGCTTCATAATTCATTGAACTCTCCATGTGAGTCATGTTTGCATGAGCTAGATGTTTTGATAATTAGATGTTGATAGTGCAATAGTGTTTTGAGGATCTCATTGGTTCCATTAGATAGCCTCATTATTTTCTAACTATGATGATTGGTTTGTTTATGATTTCTTATCATTGGAAGGTGTTCTCATTGTTATTTGATTTAGGTTTGCTCCAATGGGGGATACCCAAGAAATTGAGGAGAAGGCATATGAAGAAGTGATTTCAGACAAAGCATCTGAACAGAAGCAGGAAATTCTTGATGAGATCCTTTCACGCCACAGGTGACTCACTGTCCATAAAATTAACAGTATCAGGTCTCATTGTTTTTATGAATGCATTTAGTCTTGCATACATGCTCATAGAGATGGGCACTCACTGCTCACACACAAATAGGCAAATAGACTATATTTGTTCTAGAATTTGGAGCATTAAGTCATTCCTTTAGTTTTTTTGTTTCTAGCCTTTAGACAGGCAGCTCCTGTTCTGCTTTTATTTTATTTTTTTTATTTTATTTCTGTCAGTCCTAAGCAAGATAACAGGAGTTTTATGGTAGATTCATAGTTATTAGACAGCACCGTAACTTAATCAACTATCATGAGCACAATAACAATAGTAGGTAGGATGTGGTTTCAGGAGATTAGTGGAGATGGAGGCCTAGATAACCATGTATTGAAAGTAATCTTGGATTTCAGATGTCATTTTAAGGATTCATTTTATAGACCTGATATATTTTGGATTAAGGCTTGCTTCCTTTTGTTCCTTTTTTTTTCTTTTTCTTTTTCAATAGCTCCATCTGGTAATTGATATATGTCAGTTTTCCCACGCACCCATGCAGATGCTTAGGGGAGATGGGACAATGTACCCTTGCTTACATAGATCTAGGCCCGTTGCCACCTAAGAGAGTGTCTGCGCAAGGCACTCCCCCTTTCAAAACCTTCCATAGCATATTTGTTGACCCTCAAATCCAAGAATACCAACGCAGAGGTTGCCAAAACAATATTTGAAGTGTTTCATGGATTTTGAGGTTCACTATGTTGCTTTCTCTCTGTTTTTCAGAGCTGTTGTTAACAGATATCTTACATTCATTGTTTCTTCCCTTCTTTTTAACCTGTGTTGCTCTTCAAACACAAACAGAACCTGCCGAAACTTCCATTTGTGTCACCTTAAAAGTTAAAAATAAATTCTCAAACAAATAAAGTCTATTATTTATGTAAACTTTTCCTTTACACAAGTAAATTATAAGATATCAAAGAAAACAAGGTGGTCAAGACTCGAGTTTTTGGGGTCTCAACACCTTGAGCCACTTTCAACCTACAACAAAAGTGAAGAAAATAAAACTAGGCATTCTATGGTTTATTAGTTGAGAGGATACTTGATGTGCATATATTCTTTCAATCAAATGTTTGAGTCTCTGATAGCAACATGGTTTTACTGATAGGAAAATGGAGGCTGGCTCCTTACAACAGAGAATGGTTTCTCTGGAAATTAACAAACAGAAACAGAAAAACACAGAAAAGGAGAAGAGCAGAGACTACTCAAGTCTCCCAAACCCAGCTATTTTGGGGAGCCACCCTCCCAGTCCCAACCATTCACTCAATTTTTGCTTGCCTCATTTTTCCTACACTTCTCCCTTAATACTCTCTTTGGCCTATCAGTCTCCCATTCTAGAATATTCCCTTCCACTCCCACATACCACATCAGCATTCTGTTATTCTCCATTCCATTAGCATGATTATTCTCCATATTTCCCATCCTGCCTCTCCCCACATACACCTTAGAACCTGGGGGTCTATCAATACTTCCCCCCAAAAGATTCACCTTGCCTTCAAGGTGAAGTTATGGGTAAGTGTCTGGTAATAGCTGAAAGAGCTCCATCCAGGGTCCCATTGCTTGAAGTATAAGAGCTCCTACCAGGGTCTCATTGACCTTCACCTAAGTCATGAATGCAATAACGAGAAATATGGTCATGAGTCACATATGCCTTAGCATACCATTATCCAGCTAATTGATCAGCTTGAATGGATGAACTCGAACTTCCATCACTACTATCATAATTGAAGAAAAAACCATTGCATAATCTTTCATATTCAGATCTTACTTTTTGAAATTTAATCCAAAAATAATCTTCAGAACCCTTGTCACCAACATCATGTGCCAAGGCTGATGCGGCTTGAAGTGCCGCTACCCACAATCCACCACTACATGCACTCATACAAGACACAGTCCATGTATCATAAGTTTGATCAAGGAAGCCTTCATTCTCAATCATTCCATCATCATCCTTGTCAAATTGGTCCGTATAAGCCATTGCAACATAAACAGGCGGCCAAACAGCTTGTGAAACTTCTGGTCACCAGTGGCAACCTAGTCCCTGTAAATCTGGAGAACAAATTTTTGATACAAGTCTTTCTACCTATCTGTGTTATAAAGATTATAGCCATTTACTTCACCTTTAAGGCACAGCACCAATATAATGATCAATGATTCCAATATCACGAGGAACAGCACCAAGAACCTTTCTTGGTACCCATTGGCCATCATGTAGAAGTTTCATCTTTCCAGGATCATGCATCATTACCGCTGCAGCAAAATCTCTTTGGACACTAAGTTCAAGTTTTGGAAATAGCATGACTAGTGCAAAAAATGAGTCAAAATGGACATCGAGTGTTCCACATTTGATAATCAATGCCTTCAAGATAAAGAAATTGACTAATGTTTTCTTCCCTTTTTTGGTTCAAATTCACCCTATATACAAGTGGAGTGTGTATTTGGTCAACTACTAAACTCAACCTTCCAAGAATGTTAATAGCAGTATCATTGTGATGTGATGAATTATTGATATTCTCCAAATCAGATTTGAATGCATCCAAAGAAAATTTTCTTTCCCCTGTGCCAACTAAACTATGCACCAAAGGTGAATCATTTGTCCAATTCGTTTCCCCCGAATTCAGATAGTAAAGCTCATTCAAAAGGGTAGTTAGGTACCATTCAAAAAGCCTCATGTCCTCAAGGATTGGTCTTTGCCAATCTTTAGTCTGGGTCTTTGCTGCAATAGGTGCTCCAATGGATGATCCTAATTCTAAAGGCATGGGTGTTTCAGCAAAACTTAGACGGTTAAATGATCCATGCGAAATTGCTAAGTTGTCAAGGCTGGTTGAACTAAAATGAGCCTTGTGCATATGGGAAGTAACCAACTAAACCGGCCCAATACCTGCTCCCTACCTCTAGTATGCTGAGCTAGAGCCATCGACTTCCCTATCTTCCCCCTTGTTCTAGTGCCAGAGACTGCAGCAGAGGCTTATTCTGAATCTGTTGGCTCAGGCAGTGGAACAATTGCTGGTTCGTGTGACACTCATGGCTCATTGGCCTTCATACGCATCTAAGCTTGTTGCCTCACCGAAGTCCGCCATTGATTCCAGTCGTGCTCCCTCCTCCAGTCATCGGTGAGATAGGATAAATCACCACCTATATAATTTGTCGATGGGAAGAAAAGTCACCACCGGTATGATCATCAGTGGTAGAAAAGTCACCGATATGATTCATCAGCGGGAAGATAAGCCGGTATGACTCGTTGGCATAAAAAAAATCACCAAACATTGTCAAACAGGGGAATTCATAGCCAATCGAAGGAAAGCAAAGCCAAATGGAGCCAAAAGACATGAATGAAGCCAAATAGAGGCCAACAACAAGAAAGTTGAGCATAAACAAAACCCAATAGAGCCAAACGACAACCATAATATAGGATGTCATGCCTAAAAAAGCAACTAAACAGTAGCAAACCCATTAAATAGAGGCAAACTATAATGGGGATGATAAAAAACTAACGGAAAGAAGGCCAAGAGCACTTTCATGAGCCAATGATGGTCATCAGAAAGAGAAACACAACGCAATAGCACAAGGTAGAAGGAAAAACTATGATTCTGGTAGCCGGAATTGATGCACAGCCAATGGGAAAGACAGAGACATTGAGTTATTGAATTCTTTTGGGAACTTGGCAGCATAATAGTGACAGGATTAGGTCAAGGAGGATGATATTGCTTTGATTGAGCAACTGTTAGGAAGAAAAATCCTAGGAACCTGAGTTAGGCTGATACCATGTCAAAAACCAACTTTCCTAAAAGCATAAGTTATTAGGTGAAGGCTCATAATGGTTTATATCTCTAATACGCCCTCTCATTCATGAGCTCTTTGGGCTCAAATCGTAGACAATGCACAGGCTCACTCTACCTTGCGTTGTAATTCAACTTATATGTTATCTGAAGGTACTCCAGGACAAGGTTTATTTCCTCCTTAGCAGATCGAATTGTTGATATATTTTCCATATCACTCGGACAGGACCAGTTCTTACGGTTGAAGACCAAGATGAGTGTTTGTATCTGACACACACCATCTTGAAAGGGAGTGTTAACATATATAACATGTTATATTTGGTTATATCTCTAACACACTTGCCCACTCCCATTTCTCTTTCTTCTGAGTATTTGTATCTTTTGTCAATCTCTGGCTTCTCCTTCTTCCCTAATATCTTAGAACCATGGAGGTTCTTTTCCTGCTCATAGGCTCGGTCCATAGTGCTTTTCTTCTCCTTCCTTTCATCATCCCTCTGTCACAACAACGTCTCTCTTTCGAATTCACAACTGGTCCCCTTCCTCAGTTGGAACTGTTGCAGAAACTCCTCATAAAAATTGTCCCATGAAAATTTCTTAGTTTTGGACCCCCATTTATAGAGCCAGTCCAAGGTTCTTCCTTCCAAGACATGGATTGCAACCAATAGCCTCTCATCATCTGGAATGTTGTTGATGATGTAGTACCTTTCCACCTTGTAGATCCAACTGTATTGATACCCCCCAGCAAAGCAGGGGATTTCTGTCACAGCCATTTCTTTGTTTGGAACAACCAAAGGCTCCCTTGGATCGAGAGCTTTGATACCAATTGTTTGGAACTTGGTTTTACTTATAGGAAAATGGAGGGTAGCTCCTTACAACAAATAATGAATTCTCTGGAAATTAACAAACAGAAATAGAAAAACACCAAAAAGTAGAAGAGTAGAGACTGCTTAAGTCTCCTAAACCCAGCTATTTCGAAGAGCCACCCTCCCAGTCCCAACCATTCACTCAATTCTTGCTTGCCTCATTCTTCCCACACTTATCCTTTAATACTCTCTTTGGCCTTACAGCCTCCCATTCCAGAATATTCCCTTCCACTCCCACTTGCCACATCAGCATTATGTTATGCTCCATTCCATCAGCATGATTATTCTCCACATTCCCCATCCTACCCCTCCTCACATACACCTTAGAACTTGGGGGTCTATCACTCTACAAGCTACATTTGTTTTGCAATGTAGAGAACCTACTTGATAATGACATACCATAATTGTCCTTTGTTTTCTAAATACTTGGTTGATTTTTTTTGTTTTCATCAAGATCCTATTTCTTATTGGTTCACAATTGAAGCTCTTAACTTGACTGTGAATGTTTGCATTACTTATGGTTCCCATGTGATTCATATTTTTCCACAATGACTTATGTGTTTTCAGGAAAGAGATATCACAGCTGCAGAAAAAGGAAGTTGAACTGAAAAAGACAGCAGCTAGAGGTAGCAAGGCTGAGCAGAAAGCTAAGAAGAAGCAAGTGGAGGAAGAGGTTTCTCAACTTTCTGCTAAGCTTAAAGAGAAACATGCCAAAGAACTGGCTGCAGTAGGCTATAGCAGTAGTAATGGAAATGAAAAGAGCAATTTGGACAGTTTGGTAAAGGCCATAGCTGGAGTATCTGTTACTAGTCAACCTGACCATACAAAGGTCAGCAAGGCTAAACAGAGGCGAGACAAAAGAGCTCAACAAGAAGCAGAAAGGGAGCAGAGAATCCAAGCAGAGCAGAGTGACATTATAAGTGATCGTATGATTGAAAATGAGAAATTGGAAAGGAATTTGAAGCCTCTTGGTTTGACTGTTAATGAAATAAAGCCTGATGGTCACTGCCTCTACAGAGCTGTTGAGGATCAGCTGGCCCTCCTCTCTGGTGGTAGATCTCCTTATACATACCAAGAACTTCGAGAAATGGTGGCTGCTTATATGAGAAAGCATACATCTGATTTCCTTCCATTTTTCCTGTCTGAGAATTTGATTGAAGGTGATTCTGATGAATCACCTGCTCAGAAGTTTGAAAATTATTGTAAAGAAGTGGAGTCCACTGCAATGTGGGGAGGACAACTAGAGCTTGGAGCCTTGACCCACTGCCTTAAGAAGCATATTATGATATTTTCAGGGTCCTTCCCGGATGTGGAGATGGGGAAGGAGTATAAATCTGATGATGGTACTGGCTCGTCTAATTTGAGTATTATGCTTTCATACCATAGGCATGCTTTTGGGCTTGGTGAGCATTATAATTCTGTGGTCCCAACATGATCAAATAGGTATCATAAGGATGCTTATCATGTGGCCTTGTAGCATTTACTTTACAGCCAAGCATATGGCTGAAGGTCATGCTCTTAAAACCGAAGTTGTGATTTGGAAATGACTATAACTGTACAGTTCTTAACTGTAATTGATAATTTATGGAGAATTGTATCGATAATCATGTTTTACATTTTCTTTTTGGCATCTACCTGATTTTGAATGTTTTATGTAAATCTTCATTTCAAATGGGATGAGGTTTGAATAACCTGGTGAACTTGGATCAGTGCAGGCGCCTTTGTAGTGCTGAATGAAGTCACTAAGGTCAGGATTGAATGAGTACCGTCTTTTTTTTTATTAAAAAAATGTACACTTATGTTTATCCATTCGTATCCTGATCTTGATTGACATAAGGACTACAAAAAATTTACTTGAAAATATCTAGCTTCTTGATAAGATGGAACTATGCCGTGCTTTCTAGTGTATATGCTATATGATGATAGTGTAATAATACTTTCACGAGCTTATACTCACAATCTTTACATATTCTCATGTAAGCAATTGGATAACAACTTGTTCTTATTGTAACTTTTTTGAATGGTCCAAATTGAGCACATGCATCACAAATGTTTTTGTTAGTATCTTTTTCCATAATAACAGCTAATTATCAGCTTCGCCTATCATGATAATGCTCAATCTAACCAAACTAGTAAAATTGTATATCATAGCGTCTTGTATCTGTTGGGAGCTATTAAAGCAATAGTTGATAGATAATATATGCAGATTCACCAGTAACATTCTAGCCTAAAGTTTGCCACGTGAATAAGATGAAAGAAAACAAATAGATTGTACTCAGATTCCACTAACAGAATCCTGTGAGATTGACATGCACATTGTACCGTTGTGATTTAATTGAGTTTACTGATCATAATTTCAGATTTTGAGCCGAAAAGAACTACAGCATTTTCCTTTTTTAAACATCTATGACTCATCTCATACTAGAGATCATACGGGGAATATAAACTCTGCTTTGCATCTAGAAAAGAGTTAAAGTCGAAGCATATAAATCGTAGTCGGAACAACCAAGAGAGAGATAATCTCTAGGTTCCTTAATCTGTAACCCATGCCTGTATGCTGAAAACCGTCTTCGTTTTCTTTGCTAGTGTCCTAGTCATGCTCATCCACTACTTTTACCATATATTCTTATTCCCTTTCTATCTTTGTCTCTTTATTAACCACTTTTACCATATATTCGTCTTATCAAATCATCACTGATCTAAAGTCACCTGAACTTATGTTTGAGTTAAAGATTGGAATAGAGGAGTTTGGTATAAGTTGTGGGAATAACTCATCGATGAACCCCAAAAAAAAAAAAATTCCCTTGATTGATTGGTGCTTAAGAAAAACCCATGCCGAAACATACGGAGAAAACCATGCATCGTCGTGAGGCTTCGTGGTTTCATAATTAAATGGAACAACAGAACAATGTTTTCAAGTTACAACGGACAATTCTGCTGTCCCAATTTGCTCTGGCCTCCAGCCATATTTCAGAATGTACTTAGCTCTTGGAATGAATGAAAATCATGTTTCAAAAAGTACAAGTACAATTTAATGATATATCTTGACATTATGTTTACCTTCATTACTTCTTGTCAAGTATTAGTGTACTGTGTTTATTCCTCTCATTTCTACTCAGATCAAACAAACCTCTAGGTCAAACTTTAAGAACCAAGATTATCATTTTTAATTTAATCTGTTTTATTTTTATTAAAAAATGATTTCTATACTCTTTATTGGGTGTTAATTCAATCAGTGTGGAACTAGTAAACTCAGAAAGATTGTTAAATTTTATTAAACTATATATCTAACAGTAATCAAATACATGACACAAATAGTATGTTCATGGAGTCGAAAACACTTAAGTAACTAATAAGGGTGTGTAGTTTTTAGAGTACGGGAGAGTATATATGACTACCTGGATTGTTCTGTTACTCATATAATTTGAATGGGATATAAGTATAACTGCTAAGGATGTGTAATCCTTAGGGTACAGGAGAGTACGGGTACTATGTTATATGGTCAATATAAACATGTTCCTGCACGGCCATTATGTGGGAAGTGGATTTTTTGGTTAATGAGGACTCTGACATCTTTTGCTTTTAGCAATTTAATTTGATTCTTAATTGCTTCTATCAGCTTTCAAGTTTTCTGAGGTGAAAGGGCTGCGAATCTTATGGTGAACAAAAGGTTGCCTAATGTTTTAGGCCCACTTATTTCCCAACCTTAGCAAATGCTCCAAAATAGACAGATTACAAGGGATGCAGAAAACCGATAATTAGCATATTGACATTGTTTATTGGTTCAGTTTTGTTCTTACAAACTATATCATGGTGATAAGATGTGGCATAAATAGATGAATTTGGCAAAAAATATGCCTCATGCACGACCATGAATCTTATTCTTGAAGAAAGTTTTGGATTCATTAGATTGACCTTAACAGCTAGCCAACTTGTTATCTACAACACATGCAATGCAGTACAAAAGGACAGTTATCGGGAATCCTCTGAAATTTGCTTCTCAGATCTTATTCTTTTTCAATTATGACATCTGGAGCGACAATGCATCCCCACCACATTGAACCAGCTTATAAATAACCCTTCAACGAAGTTCAGTTTCCACATAACCAAGCTCACGACTCAGCATAAGCTCTATTACATTGCATTTCATCGACTATAAGTGTTCTAGGTAATCATGGACACGGTCACAAGCCTGGTAGCTGAAAAGCCAGTGGTGATATTCAGCAAGAGCACCTGTTGCCTGAGCCACTCCATGACATCACTGATACGTAACTTTGGGGCAAACCCCACTGTTTATGAGCTTGATGAAATGACAAATGGGCAGCAGATTGAAAGGGCATTGCTTCAAATGGGGTGCCAACCAAGTGTACCAGCTGTGTTTATAGGGCAACAATTCATAGGCGGCTCTAAAAGAATCATGAGCCTGCATGTCCGGAATGAGTTAGTACCACTGCTGATGAATGCCAGAGCTATATGGATTTGAAACAAAAAGTAGTTTCTACAGCTAAGAATAGTTACATTTCAGGGCTGAATAAGATGATTTTGTAGTCTTGCTGTCTAGTTAAACATTATCATAGGCCGCATGAGCATATTTCTATAGTTGTCTGATTAAAATAAAGTCACGGTGGTCCATTTATTATACAGCCTAAACTTGTTCCTTATTTTTCTTCTTCTAGCGGATGCATGTCACCACTTATGACAGTATTTTTGTAATTTGTACAACGAAAACTATTTTCTTGCTTTGATTCCATTTTTATGTTCTGCATCTCTTTCCATTTCATCAATAACATCTCAACAGAACCCTAGATACTAAAAAGACAAGGTTTTCTCAAATTACGATCTTGTTTTAGAGGTGGTACTCGTATAAATGTTATTGATATATAAACATGCTGCTGATATTTCACGCAGACTGGCGTTTTGTTGATTCTACTCATCTGGTTGCACTACGCATCATAAATTGCAGTTACACTTCTAAGATCAGAAACTGTAATTCATGAAGATCTGATAAGTTCCCATTCTTTAAATCGAAACATTTTAGTTAAAATCAGAATGTATTAATGACCTAGAAGGAAAAGGACGAAGTAGCACAACAACAAAGAAAATTCAGCAAGCTCCATGCCAACCTGAAACTCTTGATGGTTCAGGCCACAATGAAGGAGGTGCTAAGGGATGGGGACTTCAATAAAATCTCTCTTTTTTTCGTTATAACAATTAATATATATATATATATATATATATATATATATATATAAAGGGGAGAGATCAACTTATACCGGTGTAAGACTTGATCACTCTTACAACACTCAATAACTTTTTATTGAATAACTTTTTTGCAAAATCTACTGTTAGATTGAAAGTTTCTATCATGTATATCATACCTATAAAATTTTACATTAATCCGAAATTGTTTTATGACTCATTGATATACATCAAAATTAACGTAAATATAAACTATTGAAATATATGAAAATATGAACAATTTGATTATATTCTTATTAATATTCAATTTTTTCAAAATTTGACACAAATGATCTACATTATAAAAACTTTCAATCTAACAGTAAATTTTGTAAGAAAGTTATTCAATGAAAAATTATTGAGTGGTGTAAGAGTGATCAAGTCTTATACCAATATAAGTTGATCCCTCTCCATATATATATATATATATATATATATATATATATATATAAACCATTACTAGGCTTCTCTTAATAGGCAGCTTAAGTTTTTAAGAGAGTTGATTTCTTTATTAAAACTTCTTTGACCAATTGGTTAGGAATTTAATTCTTACTACTCCATTCTCTTAAATTATATAGGATTTCACACAGCATCTTAATTTTTTAAAAGAATTAGTTTCTTGACAATTAGTTATTGCTAATCGAATGATGTTGAAGAACAAAAACTAATGGTGCTCCCTGGTCCTAGTCAAATGTTTCACTCGAAAGTTATTTTTTGGAAAATTATCCTTCTGTTGTGCCTGAGGCTATACTTGTGACTAGGTGGAAAGGAAAGAGGGGAGTAACAATGGAGTAGGATATAAAGGTTTTGATTTTCACCCATGGTTACTTTGGTAAAGGGTGGAAAATCACTTTCATACTATAGGAATGGCCAAAATTTGTGAGTGGTGGAGTGTAAATGAGTGGCACTCTACTTTTGACGTTCTCACATTTTCATTATGCTAAGAAGTGATTTTCATGCCAAATTTTCTATCTTCCTATTTTTACCTACACAAACAACCATAGCGTGAAAGAAGCTTGTACTGAGAGCAATACTACAATTCCCCCCCCCCCCCCAACAACTATCCGCATACTCCTATTAGCAGAGGTTGTGAAAACATCAATTATGTTTTCCTACGAGACACTAACTGTATTGCGAAGCATAGTGTTATTCGAGAGAAAAGAAAAGATAAATGTCATGATTTGATTCTTGTGCACTTTTCAGTCGCTCTACTTGGAGGAGTTCAATGAAAACATGATCAGGATCAGGATCAAGTGACCGTACTTAAGTGACCCTTTGATTTATGTTTGAGCCATTTATTCAAATTGATGTAACATACTTGACGCTACAGAATTTGGAACGAGGAGCCAAGGGGTGCTTTTCCGAGCTGCAGGCACGTGGAAAATTCTGCTGCTAGAAGATTGCGGATAATGTCTACATATTAACATGTAATTTTAATGTTATCCGGCAATGGAATGCCTTAACAAGAAAAAGTAAGATCCGATTGGATGCATAGCTAAATCGAGATATTGAACAATCAGATCTTTTGTTTTTTGTTTTTTTTAATTAAGTGTATGTTTGGGTTGAGTTTTTTTAAAAAAATAAAGCATTTTCTATAAATAATATTTTCATAATTTTTCAGTATATTTGAATGAAACTTAAAAAAAAATTAAAAAAATTAATTATCATTTTTTTTATAAGTTAATAATTCTCGATTTCTAAAAAAAATAAAAAAAAGAAGTAATTTTTAATATAATTTATTAATAAAAATATTTTTTATCTTTATTAAAAATTATTTTTCTTTTTTTCCTTACAAATTTCACTTCCTTCATTTTAAATATTTTATATTTTAAATAATTTTGTTATAAAAAAAAAATTTTGTGTTTTTTATTCAAACAAACTTACAAATATTTTTATTACTTAAAAATATTATAAAATATTATATCTAAATGTAAAATAACTTTTTTTAAAAAAATATCTCTACTAAATTTTTTTAAAAAACAAACATATCCAAATTGTAAATAGCAAAGAAATCACTTTTTCTTCCTATATTTCCATTCACATTACTGCTGAAATAATGGCAACATGCTGACATGGTGTAGATGACCTCCAGCACTATACTAAATCAAGCATTAGTCCATTTAATGTTATTGTTATCTACATCAACCAATGGGAAAATTCACCAAAATGCATAATCTCTGCTGCAGGCATACAAAAGGACATCGTGAGTTGCTGGTCAAACTTTGCTACTTTCGTTTTTGTTACATTTCTCATTTTCACTTTTCGGAACAGAGTGACCTGTAAAATAGATTTTGAGCTTTCTTTATTAAACTTTTGTGTAAGATTAAGAAGAAAAAAATTGCCTTGATAAGTTTCTTATAACATCAGTCAACAAAAGATGCTCAAGAAAGGGTTATGGATCCTTATCTCACAATTATCTAAGATAAATTCCTAAAAAAAAAAAAATCCAGGAAGCAAATAAAAAAATCCTACCCATATCCGATACTTTTGACTATTCTATCATATGGAGCAGTGCAGCACTTCATACTGATATAGTAACCCTCTATTTAGTGCCTAAATAGACGATAACAATAATGTCCATAGAATCATACATTGAGAGAAAAACGCCATAAGCCTGTCCAAAGGTTACCATTGTTTAATGACACTCATATGCTCTAATCAAAGGAGAACAGAACATCATCCCAGGCATCTTCCTCCCCTATATAGTACAAAGTGCAAAAAATGGAAAATTCGGTGGGTACCCAAGGGTAGCGTTTTCTTTTCCCCCATTCCTGTACGGCCATTATGTGTATTTTCATGATATCAAGGGCCAGAGAAACCAAAAAAAAGCAAATGCTATTATGTAGAGATAACCTTTAAATCAGCATCTGCTCCCCACCCTTCAAAAAAACAAAAAATCTTTTTCTCACCTTTCAACTCACTACTAACACAGCTTTCGGTATTTGGGATTTGAACTTTGTGCGAATCTTGTGAAGAGATGAAAAGTTGCTACTTGCTGCCCATTGGATAAACCCAACTCTTACTGACCAGATTCGCCGTAAACAGTATTGGCAGAGCTGAGTTTCTGTGATGTGAAAAACCGAGGAGGGAGAGTTAAATTATGATGCACTTATTTTAATATGTTAGTGATTAATTAAATTCCATGTCTAAGAACAAAGTTTGAGATGATTTAGCTTACGCCTGGAATAGTTTTTACAATGCCCTTTGCAATTGAGTGTACTAATATTCCAAGGTAATTGCAAATGACAGTGCACTGCTGAGCTTAACGTAGCCAAGAACTTGGGTTGGATACATTGACTCACTCATAGGTTACCCGTCATTCGCTCTGGAAAAGCATATGGGCTACTATCGAGCAATAAGAAAGAGAAATTTGGGAATCCATTGATGACATAACTTTTAGAACGTTTATTCTTTTTCAGATGTTTATTTTATTCTTCTATATGTGAAACTATCCATTCTCATCTACCAGAATAAACCAGCTGCAGCAGCTGGTATAAATAGACCTCCTCTTGATCTCAAGTTCCATAAAGAAAATCAAAGCAAATTCTTCAGTTCACTTAAATCAGAGTTACCCAACTCTTACTTTGTTTAGTTACCCAATTATATTATAGCAATGGATGTGTTGACAGTATTGACTGCTGACAAGCCAGTGGTGATCTTCAGCAAGAGCACTTGTTGCATGAGCCATACCGTGAAGGCTCTCATAGGCAGCTTTGGTGCCAACCCTGCAGTTATTGAGGTTGACAAAATGCCAAATGGGCAGCAAGTAGAGAGGGCACTGCTCCAGCTGGGTTGCCGCCCAAGTGTACCAGCAGTGTTCATAGGACAGCAATTTATAGGTGGTGCTGATGAAGTCATAAGCCTCAACGTTCAAAACAAGCTTGCTCAATTGCTTTTAAGGGCTAGAGCCATATTTATCTGGAGCCAGTAGCTATGCAAACTCACCCCACATGATCAAATAAGAGGTTCTAATCTTCTTAGAGAACTATGGGACGGTTTAGTATAGAGCTTCTTCTGGCCATACTTGTTCTCTTCATTCTTCTTTGTCTTCTTTTTGTGGAGCAGAACTGCACTCTTACTTTTGTATAATGCAAGTCTAAGCTTACATGGCCATGTCATGTAATGCTCACCTATTTAAAGAGAAATAATTTTTGCACACGGATTTAAACAAGTGTAGAAATTTTGAGTTCTGCGGACAGAAGTCTATTAAGTGAGATAGTTAACGAAAAATTTTAGATAAACTCTATCAAATTCAATGATGCTATATGTGCAATCTAAAAGAGATGTATAATCAATAATCAACAATATGCAAATAATACTACTCAACTCAAACATAGACAACATATATCAATCACAAAATTACTATACTATACCCAGAGATCAAACGAAAATACTATACCTCCTGAGCAGTTATACCCCATAATAAAAATTAATAATTGTTAGATAAAAGTATTCAAAGTATGTGTACTAGTAGCTACGAGATGTGGCTCAGATGAAAAACTGAAATTTATGTGAATATACTTTATTTTTAGTATAGGAGTTCGAATCTCACTGAAAATACCATGTGTTTAGAGCAAAGTTGAAATTAGAGTAGAGATTACCCTTACGCTCAAATAATGTGATGATATCTCGTGGTCTTAGAAAAAAAAAAAAAAAAGTATGTGTCCATAGTATTAGTTAAGCAATATGAATTTAGAACTTAAAAAAAAAAATTCTTACACATTTTTTTAGTACTCTATGAAATCATTGCCATAACTTAAATCTATGGCCTCTTATCCAAATATCTTCAGACATGTGTTTTTATTATTTGACAATTTTTCATTTACGTTATTTGTTCCAAATTTTTTTAAAAAAATTCTTTATTTTATTTACATATTTGTCACATAAATTAATAAAAGATATAAAATTATAAATATAATTGAATAATTAAAAAACTTTTAGATACATACACCGCATATTCTCTTTCTATTTATCTTTTTTTATTCTTTATCTCTTCTTTAAATAAGTTTTTTAGTTTACTATGTGCTATAATGTAGAGAAGAGTAATCAACAAATCAACAATTATTTAAATATTAACTATTTTTTGCTTAATGTTTTTTAATTAGTAACTTCTTCATCAAGAGTTCTTATATCGGAATACTCTCTTACTAAAAGTCACTAAAAACTCATACAATTTTGTAAGACTATTTATTATTTATTATTTGTGCAATACATGAAATAATTTAAAGTGACCTAAGTGGTCTAGTAAAGAAGTTAAACACCAGTTTCGAAACAAAGATGCCTTCATCCACCTCAGTAGAAGGGTTGCAGTCTTGCAGAGTACCAAAACTCGGATTTAGCGGTCGTCTAGGAACCAATATAGCACAGCTTTCACATACATATTCCTCGCTTTATGCGTGGAATATCCTAAGATATGAGAGACGAGGCAAAGAGAGTGAAAGAAGAAAAGAAACTACACATCAATTCTCAAGCAGAAGCAGTTGTCGAGGAATCCATAGTCCCCACTGTGATGCCAAGATCTGACCTCGCACTAGTGTTTCTGTTCAAGTTCTCGAAACGCATATGCTTTGTTCTTTTCATTTTTGTTTTGCAGGGTTGGTATATGCCAACAATAATTAAACTTGAAAAAATAATTGTTCTTATGCGTGAAATCTGGAAAAAATTTCTACGAATATTCTGTATGAAACCAAAGGTGGCCATAGAAAAATACTAAATATTGAACATCATGTTAGCTAGATTTATCAAGAGATTAAGTAGCATTTTAAACTTCTGGAAAGCAATAAATACATGAGAGTTGACTTAAGGAAACCACAATCTTCAGCTCCAAAAGGGATTTTCACTTTGCACAGTACTCCATATCAAAGAGCGTGGTTTCTTTAGCTGACAAAACCACCGAAAGCTTTATGCATGTCTCAAAAGTGGGCTGGAGAAAATCCATCTAAAACTAGATAATAGAAGATAATGGAACTGCTTCGGTTCTCTCCCTAGTTGATGAATAGATTTTCCACAAAAGTTTGGCCTCTTAAAACACTTTTAGTGCACTTTTGACGTGTTTCACATCATTTTTTTTATTCTTGCAGTGACTGCTTCACGAAACTTCTTCCCTGTCAAATGTCAATGCAAAAAGCAGAAGTAAGCAAACACTGTTAAATTTTTATGCGATGGCCAAAATTAGACCCAAGTCATATTCAAGGCCCACCAAAATGTGACACTTGGCTCATCCTGTGCAAAAGATGAGTATAAATCAACATCCCAAATGTAGTTGAGAAACTGACAAACATTGCGATCATCGACCTCCATGATTAAAAAAATAAATGAACTTCTAGAAAAAGGAAAGAAAGAAGGAAGAAACCGTGCCATAATTTATTTAGTTCATTTCTCTTTGATGGGACCATAGTTCAAAAAGCAAAATTTTCAGAACTGAAGTACCTCAAAATATACTAATTTTACTCAACAGGCAGAAGAGATGATGGAATAAGAGGAGATATACAGAAGACAATGCTGAGATCCAACAAAAGCAAAGAATAGCAAAGCAAGATTAATGATTCTTGTCACCTACACGGTTGAAATAGATTGACTTGCAATGTGTATCACTCTGATTATCAAAAGAAACTATCCTCAGTCCCTCCATATCGTCATTATAGTAAACATAATTTATTCCATGTGTACCAAAGTTCAGATATTATTAACTCATGTTATGCAAACTTACCATCAACTAACCAGCATTCACAACATGGAAAATCTCAGCGATAATATATCTGAACAAATAGGCTGAACATCTCATCACAAATGAGTAAAGTAATTTGCATCTTCCAAAAATAAAACTCTCCTCGAATAGTTTGTCGAAGATGTTCTAATTTCTAAAAGCTAATATTGTTGCAACCAGAATTCCTTCACTTCTGAATATAGTCTTTTAAAATATGGTTTCTCTCCTCCAGGGTTGCATTTCTTCGCCAATTTGCTACTGCTCTAATGACTGTATCATTAGCCTTACGAATCTCCTCAGCAGAAAACTTATGCTCTATGATTCCCAAGGGTCCAGGCTGCAGAACCTTAATCACAGTTTCCATCTCTTGCTCAAGCTGTCTATCAGAAATAGAAAGTAGTATTGCATGAGAAATAATAAACTGTCCCATTTTAACAAAATTGGTCCACATTCTACTACATATTTTCTAGAGCCACCAAAAATACAAGGAAAGTCTCAGATAATTGATAGCATTGATTTGAATCAGGGCATCTGATGAACCCAAATATAGAATATGTATCACGAATTATGGCGGGGATTTTTTTTTTGGGTACATAAAAGTTTAGGGGGAGGAGAGGCTATCCCATTCCAAGGTCAAGACATGCCACAAGCCTCAACGAAAGTTCTTTGATTATTGCATCATCTATTTAACCAACCTGCATTTCAAAATGCTTATAAAAATGGAACTATCCAAATTCCATAGAACAACAAATTACTTTCAGAATTTTCAATTGTTAGACATGAATATTAGTGCTGCATAATTTTTCAACACGAGTTCCCTCCTACCTAGTCCTACATTAAATCAATCCAGTTAATTGGATTGAATGCTATGCTCCCTTTGGTCCTCTACCGGGACCAATTCTAATATTTATTATTTAATGTCCTAATTATCTATATTTTCTTAAATTTCAGTTTCTTCATTAGGGTTAGGGAAGCTCATGATCATCATAATTCCTAAAGACAAGACTGTATGCAACATATATACTACATTATCCATTGCAGAAACCAAATAAGCATAGTAGAGAAATCCCATCTTAGACAAGGTACTTATTATGTCAAACATGCCCCAGAACCAGATAAACCCAAATTATTGATAAATCTACTAGTTAAGGATTACATGAAGCCAAAACCACCACCCCCGCCCCCAAATAAAAGAAAAATAATAATTCAACATCATCAAAGATAAAAATGCCAGAAGCCACCGATTACCCATGAAAATCGAAATTAACAAAAACCATGCTTTCGGGTTTTCTCAGGTCCCCAGATGAGATGATGAAGGAAGAAATCGATATAAACGAATGATATGATAATAAAAGAGAGCGCCAAGAGCAGAGAAAGTTGGTGCCTCACCTGAATAGCCCAGAAAAGGGCAAGGAACTTCGAAACCCTGCAAAAGACACCGGCATCCTTTACAAACGAGGACCGAGTAGCATCTGTAAATACTAAATACTAAGGAGATTTATTAGATACCCTTTCATTTTATAAGGATACCGCTAATGATAATATTTAATTATATATTTTACTTAATTAAAATATAAATAAAATAATTATAAATTTTAATTAAGTGGAATATACAATGAAATATTAACAAATTATAATCTACTAACCATCTAGTAAATAATCATTAATTTTTTGGGTAAGGTTGCATAATAATTGTTAGAGTTAAAACACTTTCAATCTAAGACTTATGAATATTTTTAGTCAAATATCACTTTTTATAGATAAAATTTATATACAAACTTAAGTTAAATGACATTATTTGATCTTAAGTCAACGTCGTTTCATTAATGATAAAGACAAACAAATAATATATATATATATTTGTGTGTATGTGAGTTAGATTACGTTAAGAACGTTAAAATTTGTAACTCGACCTAAGTTTGGTGGGTTTAATAATTTCAGACCTAAACCGACATGTAGACTTGAACCAACCTATAATTTATTGGTAAGGTTGAATTGGTTTGTGCGAGTTTGTGGGTGGAACCATCCCTAGTTATTTTGTAAATTAAATTTGCATCATGCTTATCTTACAATAAGTTGTACTCTTTATTTAAATTACAAAAATTAAATTGGTAAAAGTAATGGTGTTCAATAGGTTGGGTCAACCTACAAATTTGCACAAATAAACTCAATCCAACTCACAAATATGTTAGTTTGGTTCTGTAAGCTTGGTTAGGTCAAAAGTCTCCTACCCATAGAAGTTGGTTTTGGTTGAGTTCAAACTCTCTCAACCCACTTAATTTTTCATGTGTTTTTTATTATTATTTTGATGTGTACTATAACTTTTTATTGAAGTTTCTAATATTTTACAATAATTAATTTCTTAAGATTTTTTTAATTGAAATTATTATTCAATTCGTCATGAATATTATCAAATCATGATTTCTAAAATTTGTATTGTTCTAGAAAAATTCACATCATTAAAAAGACAAGTTCTTGATGAAAATAACATCAAGTAAGATACAATCTAAGGTAAAATCTTTTACTCCATAATTTAAAAGTTAAAACAAATATGTACGTACCATTATTATTTTTTTTAACCATTAACAAAAATTCATCAATTATATCAACATTGAATAAATTTAACAATTCACTTTACTAAAAGAGTGAGAAACAAACATAAGATGAAACAATTTACTAATTTGGTAACTTACAAAATACGTAAGATTGAACATTATATCTTATCATAAATTATAGGGCCACATTTAATAAAAATAAATTATTATACATATACTTTTAAGGTATAAAAAACTTCTATAATTATCTTTAAAATTTCTACATCACCGGTGACATTTCACTTGAGCAAAAGAAATAAAGGAACCGGGAGTCTAACCCACAAGTCTAACACAGAAAACTTATGTTATGCATACTTATGTCATTTGAAACTTATGTTATATTATGTCATTTGATAATTATGTATTTTGATTGTCTTACAATGCATTTAAATTTGGATTCGAAACTTATGGCACGTTATACATAATAGATTTTGACTTTTATTTTAGTAATAGATTTTAACTTTTATTTTAGTAGGTCAATTATTTTTTATAAGTCTAATGTGGGTAAGATTGAGTTGGATTAATGAAAAATAAAAAACAAAATTAAACTCAACCTAATGTAACTCACTTTTTTAATGAATGAGTTAAGTCCTAACCAAACCAAACCAAAACAAACCTATCTGAACCCAAAAAGAGTGAAAATGCATATGGGCTACTTGGGTTCCGCAGATATTGCATTGCACCCACCAACCCGCCTCCCTCACAAAAAAAAGGTTATGTGCTGTTCTGTGACTCTGTAATGGGCTGGACCTGGGTCTGGATGAATTGAGCTGATGGGCTGCTTAGTGGTTAGCTGTTATGAATCAATGGAATTCGGGAACTTATACACTACTTCGTGTGGCTTACAGTCTTGCCAAACTTTCTCTTAAGGGAGGTTTGGGTCTCTCTTCTTTTATTGTTCCGCCTTTGGGGCATATTAGATCAGGGATTATTTGATGGGAGCCTCTATTGTGAGGCATTCCTAGTTCTTCTTTCTGTTTATGTTTCGGTTTCTACTTTCTACCAAAAAAGAAAAGCTTGTTTGTAGGCTAATTAACTTATGTCTTCCTTAGAGCATGTTTGTATAACATATATATATATTAAAGATACCATTACTGAACACAGCAACCCACGAGCATAACTCAAAAAAACTAGTGAATGGAAAATAGACACAATCACGCCATGCATTATGCATACTATATAATATACATTCTGGCATATATATATATATATATATTATACATTTTATTTTATAGTCATGATTCATGAAACTGAGTGACGCCTTCGCTTTGGAAAAAGGAACCGACTTTCTGAAGTAGCGTTGCCACGAATTGGGTTTATCCGAAAGAAAGCATTGAGCTTGCTTAGTTTTTTGGTGAATGATTTAAATAGCTTGTTGGCAGGATGAGGATGGGACTTTACAAGCTCCTGCTTCATTGAAACGTGATCTTTCTCCAAGTCAGTCAGCCTCATTCTCATTCTTGCAACTTCAAGCTTCAGCTCTCGGTTCTCTCTTCTTACGGATGCATAATTATCTCTAGGAGATATGGCTCCACTTCCTGCACCACTCCCTGAACGTTGAGGGAATTGACCATTAAGTCCACCAAAGAATAATTGATTGTGTCCTCCTCCATTCATGGCATTGCGTAGCCTGATTTGCTCCAAGTAAAGAACTTGGACTGCCATCTGCACTGGTAGCCTTTCATTTTGTGCTGCATGGCTGCATGCTTCTTGAGACAGTTTCTGACAATCGATGGTTTTGCAGAGACGGCACCGCTCTGAGTCCTTTATATTTGGATGAACCTATATATATATTATATATATAAGGAAACCAACAATAATAGTATACTTCAGAACAGAAGAGTTTAGGACTTGCAATGGAAAAAGAGTGAACTAGAGAAGGAATTCTCACCTTAAGGAAGATATCAACAGCTCTATAGAGTCCATCACTTACAATACGTGCATGATCTGGAAGTAGTTCCGCAAGTGCTATGAATTTTGTGGGCAACATGTTTGAGTCTAGTGCTACTTCAGCAAGATAACTGTCCAGTAATTTGGATACCTTTAGAATTGAGCTTTGTTTTGGAGATCCAGGGCTATCGAAGTCATACACCATTTGGCTTTCATCTCTCAAGTGACTGTCTTCGTCATCCTCCTCCTCATCCAAGTTCAGAAAAATGGAAAAGATCCTCAAAATTGAATCCGTATCATACATTGTGCTGTGGGTATTTTGAGGTGAATTTGTTGGAATTAGGATGTCTTCAAGAATTGCCTGGTCAAGTTGTAGACCAATTCGCCTCTCCAAATCAGATCTGCAAGGAGTTGATGCTGATGCTGCTATTGCAGCTTTCAACAAACATGAGAGAAATGCCATTGGAACCGGGCTTTTCCTTGATTGAGTTGGTAGCAAGCCAACTATGGCTTCAACAATGACCCTTTGTTTCTTCTGCAATTCTAAGTCAAATAAACTTCCTTTGACCACTTGGGGTTCCCTAACTGCAATCCCCTGAAGAGAATTATGTGCATAGTTTATCAAAATTTTGCTGATCATGTCTTGTTTTATTCCCTTTGACTTCAGGACGGATATAACTCGTTGAAAGAAATCAAGATTAAGAACATTGAAAGATTTTCCCCACCAATCTGAGGGTGTTTCTGGTTCCATGTTTGAGATGGTTTTAGAAGGGAAATTGTGGTCAAGTTTTAGCAAGCCAGAGGTGAGCTGCTCTTTGCATGCATTATTTGCAATTGCATTGATTAGCCTGCTAACAAGGTTAATTTCTTCTGACATGGGCAGAAGAGTTTCACAACGGCTAAGAACACATATTGTGCTTGATATGTTTGGGAGCACAGTCTCCTTTAGATATGCTTCAGCTCGGGTCTCCAAGTTTTTCTCTGCGAATTCTTCTGTCATTTCCAGAAAATGGGATGCGCAACGTAGCATAGCAGCATTTGCGAGTGTGAACTCAACGTTAATTCCGTAGCAGAATTTGGCAGCTAGCTCAAATGCCTCTGCACCACCTGGCACAGTTGGGAGACTTATGCGTGAAACTTTTGAATCTTTTGCTTCTAACAGCAGTTTTCGAATTCTTCCACTCCGAGAAACGAGAGGAAACTGGGGAAAAAATTGCAAAAGACTTGAGTTCACACTTCACTGTGAAAATCCCTTTTTGCTTTTGAGTTTTCAATTTCATGTCATGGTACACATTTCATTCTTTCAATCTTTCATAATTTCATAGACTATTCAAATAAATTTGTTACAATGGTGCCCTTCTCTCCTTTTCATATCTTTTTTTCTTTTTAAGTGAAGCATGAAGAAAAGCCATTAAGAATCGATAGCATATCAACCCCATGCAAAAGCATGGAGCATTATGTTCCTGAATTTATCACCAGATGTTAATATCTAGTGGACTAATGTTGGGCTTGAAATTCTCTTCAAAGGTATTACTGGAGCATAAATTAGTCAATCTTAAAATATATGATTGGTATATATATGTGTGTGTATGTTTCAATAGCAAAATAAAAAACAATCTACTCAGAAAAATGCCTACTATCAATTAACACCTATGAATGTCAACCTAAGAAAACTATGCTGAGTATGCATTAACCTATCAGAAAGGCAGTTTATTTCCTTTACCTTGTGAAGTGCAAAGCTTGATGCTCCTACTTCGATGGTAAGATCGCTAGAGACATCAGATATTGGCCTGTAAAAGCAAATCTGGCTGAACCATTGCATGACATAGACATGGAAATTTCAATATAAAGCAACAACTGCAGGCATGTATTTGCAATTTAATGTACCAAATGGAGCTCAATATATGTGCTTTGTACACCTCAAACTTAAAGACAACTTAATCTTCCAAGATCTAGATCTTAGATGAGAATGGCCCCTACTCAATAAATACAGAATTTGAGTGAGACTACTTAAGCAGTACTGCAGTGGAACCCATTAATCCAAATCATTGACCACCAAAGATAAGAAGGGGAAACCATTTGAGCCACTCTAGCATGGTCAGGTTGATGTTTACGGCTGTCCTGTTCTATGTGCAGACAAAAGGTTTTCCCATAGTCGGTGATCTTATTACATCATCTCTGTACCCATTTAGGGCCTAAAGATAATAAAAGAACCAGAATAATTGACAGACAAACATTAATTGTCGTTCACATAGCTGACAGATGAGATCTGAGCATTCACCATGCAGCGCCATACCGCTGTCAGGTGAGTAAAGGACTACATCAAGGTCAAGGTTACAGCTTTATCTGCCAACCTCAGCGTTTAACCTATACCATGAAGGCTGAAGTGTTAATTTCTACCATAAATTTAGATAGACTGCCCAAGTCAGATGAGAAATTGTGAAGATTGAAGGAATACACATGAGATGCACTAACACACTGGCAAGACAAGGCAAAAGAAAATTAAGGTTCCCAGCTGGTGTTCCTTCTCAAAAACTCACCCCTCAGAATCCTACGGGATAGAGACAGTAAATTCCCCAAATAATGAAACTGCTGAGAGTTTACCGAGGAGCAGTAGATTCCAAAAATATGGTCAAATCTAATAAGATCAAAATCTACTTGTAGGTATGTGAAAATGACTGTACAAGGGGGGAAAAAAAGATTTGTTTTTGGAATATAAGGGCCATTAGATCAATTTCTTGAATTGTCTGCATTTCATTGAATCCCATTGAATTTGTTTATTTTGCCTCAGAAAAGGAAAAATCACCCTCATTAATGTATCTAAATGCCACATGTTGGATTGCAATCAACAATAAATGCAGCATAACATGTTACTCAAGAACTAAAAGATTACCATTCAGTGGCATGTCTTATGCTTGAACTTGGACGAAAGGTCCTTTTCCCTGAAATGCTGGGCTTCAATTCACCAACAGTTACAACTCCCATCTCCACGTAACCTCGTAGTTGTGATAATTCTGCAGCACCAACCCCACTAAAGAGTTGTCACTCTGCCAGTGATATGACTATGTTAAGTGCCAGTTAAATCGAAGCCAAAAGAAAACTACGTGTATCGTTCTTCTGACAGATTCTGAGTTGAGGACCACTTCTTCAGCCTCTTCCTTCTCTGTCTGTGGAAAGTTGTAGTGAAGTGAAAGTCACATGAACCCATGCAGGCCTAAAGGATGGAGATGACTTTGAAACATACTTTATGGCTGTTTATAATGAACTTAATCTAAAACCAAGGCAAACGCAGGTGTGCTTGCTTGCATTTTTCGGTGAAAGGTAGAGACCAAGTGGCCTTTGCTTTTCTTTACATGGTTTTTGTTTTAAGATTTTGCAGGAATCCGGAAGCGTTGCAGTGCTTTTGGGAGTTATAATAATGGCTAGCGAAAGCTACCCACATAAAGATTAGCATAAATAAACTCCATATTATGTGTAAAGCTCACTAAAGTGGGAATTAAAAGGATGAGTTGGATTACATGTTAATGTTATAATGAGAACCATGGTATATTAGATCAGCTCAAATGCATGTATTAATTAATTAATATGATGGAAAATTAGCATGTTGCAATTTCTGATGCAAACTTCCAATCCCATTACTTAAAAGTCAAAATCTTAAGGCCTAGCTTTCGGAGCAAGCAGCCCATCTGTTTTACAAGCCACACACAACTATCTTAATCTGTGGAAAAGAAAAAATTATTTTGATGTAGGGTACAGTGTATAATTTTTTAGCTGACTCAATGGGCTAGCAATTGAAGTCTAGTGCATTGTCCAAGTCAGAAAAGAAGGTTAAATGAAGAGTAGTGGGCGATGGTAAGCAGTACCTTATGTCATCCCCAATACACGTATGTATTGAAGAAATCTCAGGTCATGATATAGAGTCATAGACACTAATGTGGTTATCACAATTACTCAATGTGACAACTGTTGGATGAATCATGGTCATAGATTGCGTCGATATGGTGGTCATGATGAGGCCATCAATTTCTTTTGTTGAATAGTCTGGTGGGTAATCAGCAAAATTTAATACTAAATTTAAGATATTTTGATTAAGTGACAGTGGGCTGTGGCTTCCTTCATTTCATTCCTTATCATATTGCCTTTGTTAACTTTGTTTCTAGAAAGTATCAATTTATCTGAACCAACATTAAGGCTTTACGGCCAACACCCCCTCCTTCCATAGAAATATGAATAGTTGGCAGGTGGTCCTATGTGACTCTGCAATTTATTCCTGTCAAAGTGCAGAGAACTGGAAGCAGCTTTAGAGTCAAATGGTAAAAGAAACTTAAATGAGCATAATTCTGCTTCTTTCCTCCTTCATGTCAATTCTGCTTCCTTATTATAAGATTCTAACTTCAAAGTTGACCTGGTGTATCAAACCTGAAGAGTGAGATCCCAAAGCACAACTATGATGTAGTTAGCCCATAATTTTTTTCCCTTCATTTTTACGTGAGTAAGAAAACAAGAAAACAGACTGTTTCTTCGTTTTTCCCCTCTACTGAAGTGTTTCTTTGTTTGATACGATATATATTTTATGGTTTCCCTATATTTAATTTGCAGGTCAGGGCAATGCAGATTCTTGTATCGAGTCTGGAGACATAGGAATCACATCTACATTAATTTGTGTCAATTTGTCTCTGCATTCCATTAATAACAAAACCATTCATATCAATAAATAACGTCCAAAGTAAACATTTTTTCCTTTTTTAAACTTATAAAGTAGCTTTCTTGGTGCTTGCTAAAGTTCATGAAAACTAGTGGCTCTATCATAAAGCAGAACACTATTAAATTCCCAGCCTTCCAGGTATATTGTACCAAAAAAAAGTTTTAGGTATCAATTATGAGACGGATGTGTGAAGAATCAATTATGGGGCCTTGCTTCATTTAAAAAGACATAATTGGTTTAGCTAAAAATTACAATATAATACCATTTCTTTTAATACACAAAGGATGTAACCTTATTAAATCCTATTCACCCTTATCAGTTAAGTCCAAGTACTATAAACTATAGTTTTTGTCTCATTGAATCCTTCATCTCTTTTCGTTTTTTGGTGGGTTACATGAAAACTCCAAAAAGAAAAAAACACAACGTTTCTCTATGTCAGCCATAAAATTGAAAGAGAACAAATGGGACAGCCACAGCCAAAAGAGTTTTTCTCTTCTTCTTTTTTTATATAATGGGTTTTTCCTCTTTTTCATACATTTGGATGAAAGAGGCTATATATGATTAGTGCAGGTTTGGAAAGATGGTGACCACAATCATGATGTGTAGTAAACATATTACCCCACCCTTTTAAAACTCATGGGAAGTGGGGACACAGACTAAAATTTTACCTTGCATCGCCTGGATGAGCCCTACGTGACTGGGTTGCGTATATGCAGCTAACCTTGTATTCAATTTGAGGTTCAATTAGCTCCAAAAAAAAAAATTGAGGTTCAATTATATAACTACAGAACTATATTGAGAAATAACATGTGGTTTTCTTACCATTTGTCACTCTCACACGAGAGGTCACAAACATAATTGCACCAATTTGTAAGAATAGAAATATGGCCTTTTCAAAATGTGTATCAAATACTCACTTACCATATTTATTAAAATGAAAATTTCAATATTGTAATATAAAATTTTAAAAACATGACTTTAAATGTTACTTGCGAGTACAAAAGTTAATAACTTCTGTATATAAAATTACAAAAAAAAATCCCGAGGTTATATATCTTACTTTATATTTTTTAAAAATTAAATATAATGTTTTAAATTTACTTTTATACGTCATGTTTTTTGTATCTTGTTGAATTATATTTAAATATTCGTTAGTTTAGCTTGTCAAAAGTTTTAGTTTAGCCACCCAAAAAAAAAAATTTACTTTAGCATGTGATTATTTCATTGTAATTATGTGACTGTTCAATTATAAAATATATTGGTATTCTGTACAAAAATGTGATTGTAAACCAACAGAAAATATGTTTTTAAAATTTTCTTATTCTATTATATTTTGTTTTGTATAGCATGTCATCAAGTTAGCCGCATTAATTGTCAAGTGGAATAACACTCAAGAAAATACTGTGAGCATTTTATTTTAACCGATCATCAGTTGGAAAAGCACATGCCCCCCGGGACTGGGCCTAACGTGGCTCTGCTACTAATTACTTGCACTTTTTAAGAATGTAATAAAATATTATTGGGGTATTCTATGCTATATATTTCCCCCCAAAAAAATTGTATTCATAGAATATTTATAATAATACTTTAAAAAAGCTATTCGTTCATGTGTTAGGATTTTTTAACTCTTTCCATGAAAATAATATAATTTTTTATTTTTCATAAAAAATTATAATCTTTATATACAAAAAATTGTTAACAAATATTTATTTCATTAAAAGAAAGTTATAAGAGTTTAGCACAAAATAACGAAAAAATTGAAGTTGGGAAAATTTACTTATTTCATTGAATAAATTATAAGATTTCACAAAATAGCAAAAGAAAAATATATAAAATGTTGTGAATACTAACAGAATTCGTATTGCTGTTGTTGTTTGCAGAACCTAAAAAGTGAAAATTGGAAGACTATGGTTGGGCCAGTTCATTTTTCAACAAATCATTATTGAGCTGACATGTCTGGGCCAAATGTGGGCCTCCTCGAACGAAGTTCATGGGCCGTTACAGATTCTTACAGCATGGGATGCTGGAGCAGTCTCGTCATCATCATCACAATATAAGCATGCGTGGCGGAGGCGTGCCTAATTAACCATTCAATGGATTTGCCTAATCGGATCATCCATCAATTATTTATTTTAATGATGTCGTCAATGTTATGTTTTAATAAAGAATTTAATTTTAATCCAGTGTTAGTGTAAAAAAAATTTTACACTGTCATTCAATCATGTATTAACACACCATTAAAAGTGTTAGACTTTTAAAGTAATTATAATAGTCAAACTCTTTTAATGAGTTGACAATACATGATTGGATGTGTAAACAATTTTAAACTCTTCGCTAAAACCTAAAGAGTATTAGAAGATGAATGTGAACGGATTTTTACGTGAAGTATAAGAATTTGAATTTCATTAAATATACTTTGTAATTACAACAAAGTTAACGTTCAAAAGAAAATTAATCTCACACAGTGCGAAGACATTTTGTAATCTTTATTATGAAAAAAAAAAAAAGTTATCATAAGATTAAGATAGGTACCTTAAATTACAAATAGAGATAATGCAAATTATATAATGCATATTTGAAATAAGACGGAGTAATTTTAAATTTTAAGAAATATACCAAGGATTTATACTACAATCACGTCAATTTTACAATATATTTCTTAATCTGTTTTTTCAAAAGCACGTGTGACTTTTAAATAACACTAGAAAATTATCATTAAAATAATTATCAAATACAAAAAATTGTAACTTTTTTTTGTTTAAAAAGCACCAAAATTTGAGAATCACAACAGTCTCGAACAAAGCTTGGACTACTCTCAAATGTAAAACTTTTGATAAAGTATTTAAGCTTTTTTCTAAAATTCCTTAAGTAGTAGCAATGATTATTGAATCATTCAATTTTAATTTTCAAAAATAACCAAAAGAAGTTAAATGAGTAATGTAGTTTATATAAAGTTTTAAACAGTTTCTGTTGGGAACCAAAGTTTATGGTAATGATGGCAAATTCTATAGTCCATAATTAGTTACAAGTCAAATTTTCAGTAAAATATAAAAGCATTAAATGATATTTTCCAGAGGATAGTGACCAAAAACTTCAATTTTGGTTTTTTACTCCTAAGACATAAACCTTGAGTTGCCTGGAATCATGCAAAGATAATCTTTAGTTTTTACAGGCACTTTTATTTCTGCTAAATCTGAAAACTTGTTCCCATCATTTTTTTTAAGGTTAAATTAATTTACAAGTCTCTACACTTTTTGTGGATTTTTAAATAAATTTTTATAGTTTAAAAATTATAAATGAATCTATATATATATATATATATATATATATATATTTAAAATAATTTGGATTTAGATTTAGCCTACCATTAGAGCATTATAAGGATCAATTAAAAATGTTTTTAAAATTATTATAACTCATTTATAATTTTTAATCTATAAAGACTTACTTAAAAATTTATACTGGGAGATTAATTTAACTTTTTTTAATTGATATTTACATTATCCTCTTTTTTTAATGGTTTACCCTTGTAATCAATCAGTTATAGCCTTACGTGATAAAATAATACAAGAAATGTTACGTACATGATTGTTATTGTTACAATTATGGACAACTATACAGAATTCCATCTGAATTTGATTGGTTCCGTGTGTATATATTTTTCTTGAGTAAATGATTATTTTGATTCTTAAAATATATGTGACATCATATTAGTTTTTTATTTATAAATATATTAAATTAATTTTCCAAATATATATTTCTAAATATATATGCGATACTAATTTGGTCTTTCAATATGATATTTTTGTTATCAAATTAATCATTGAATGATGTAACAAATGACATTAATTATGATTAAAAAATTAATTTGATATCGTTTATATATAGAGGATCAATATGATATCACATATATCTTTGAAAGATTAAAATAGATGTTTATTATATTTTTCCATTATCAGTTTTGTACAAAAACGTGTGTAATTGTGTACAGTTGAAATTCTAGTAATTATATAAAAAGCATTAATCACAGATAAAAACATAATCTCCTATTGTTTCCATCCCTTTTTAATAATTAAGTATGCATTTTTTCTTCGCTTAAATATTTTTGTTAGGTATAAAACTATTTATGAGTCTTCATTTAATAACTTAAATTTTTAAGAGAGTTGATCGATGATATGATATCAGAGCTTCTATATATGAATAAGTGGTTAGGAGTGATTTTTTATCCTCTCATTCTTCTAAATAAAGTTAAATTTCAACATAAGATAGAATTTACAAGTACAATCCACACTTCAAACTTAAAAAATCTTGCATGAGGAAACATATTATATATAAAATTATTCATGAATTTTCAGAACTTTTAGAAAATTTGATCTTTCAACAAGTTTACAATATTCATCCATCGGTCTTCTTTGCATTTAACGCAGCTTTAATAAAAGAAACTGACGATTATTCAGGGGATCAACTATCAAATGGTTTTTAATTCCAGGGGGAATTTCCTACTTTTGATGACCTAATTGTAAGCCTCATCATTGTTTCAGGTGGAGTGTCTCATATTTATCTCTTTTGTGTCTGTACATTCCCTTTAGCATTTTACCTTTACCAGAACATGGATTGGATAGTTGGCTTAGGCATAAACTATCAAAAATTAATTTTATTGTTGGCTAAGAGTATTTACCTTTACTCAGACATGGTTAGATAGGTGGCTTTTGAGGTTAATTATCGAAAGTTTTCTTTCTCATTGATTTTCAAATGGCACACGTCTACTCCTGTATTTTTTTAGTCTTGAAAGAATGTTGATATTGCCTCCTTAAAAAATTTGATCAACAAAAATCACGTTTTATATTTTTTCCTTGAAGTTACTATAATCATAGTTAAAATAATGTTGAAATTACTTTGTAGTTTAAAGAGAAACTCACATTAAAAAATGGGTAATGTTCTAGACTTCTAATGATAATACGCGTTATCTTAATTACTTTGGTGCAATTATATATTGCAATGAGTGATAATGCGAGATATTTGTTGCATTTTTTACCCTCAAATGCCACTAATTTGCACTGAAATCTTCTTATACAAGGAGATTGGATTATCATCATCATTTACATACACACGCGCGCCCACACACACACACAAAAAGCAGTCATTTTTATATATATATTTTTTATTATAATCACTTAAATTATGTCTAATGACTATTTACACACATATTCACACTTTGTACTTGTCACGATTCTTATTAGGGATGACAATTTTATCCGATCCGATGACAATTTTACACACATACCTGTCACATGACAGTTTTTAGGTGATAATTTTCCCCCTACGAGGGAGTGGGGATGAATTTTTTGATACTTGTTTATTAAATAAGACAGGGACGAGGGTTGTTTTTCTCATACCCGCTATATTAAAATATTAAAATATCTTTAATTAGTATTTTGATTTAGTATTTAAATTTAGCTTTTGGAATCTATTTCAAGAAAATTGTATTGTTATTTTAATTTTAATTTTAAAGTTGTTGAATTAAGTTAGTTTGTAGTTGACAAATTATAAGAAATTGTGATATTAGAGATTATTTCATTTATTATTTTTCTTTAAAATAAAATTTTTAAATTTTTAAATGATTTAATGAGTATATGCGGATACACATAGATACCCATCTACACGCGAAAAAAAATAAAAATAAATACACATACTCATCTACACGCAAAAGAAAATAGAAATAAATACACATACAAGTATAAGGCGGGAGTAGGGGATTCATCCACGGGGCGGGGGACGGGGGCTTACTACCCACCTTTGCCCTACCACATTGTCATCCCTAACTCCTATGCATAAAGTTAAGATGAATTATACAGTGTATTTAAATTTTATTCATTGTATAAAACTTATTTAATAGTATTTAATTATGTATTGTAAATCATTAAAAAAATTGATTATCACTAATTATTTAATAAGTCTAATTTTTTTAATAACGTGCCAACACATTATTGAATGATAGTATAAAAAATTTTACACTGACAATAAATTAAATTTAAACTCTTATATATTATATTCAGTGTGTCTCTAAAATAATATAAATCATTATAAAAATATAAATTTTATTATTATTTTGATAATAATAAATAAATAAGAAGTGTTATACATTCTAAAAAAACAATAAGTATAGATTCAAATTCACAAAAATAAAAACATCAGTATGGTTCGTGTGGTTTGTTTTGAATGTTTTAATGGAATTTGGTGTCTTACGTTAAAAGGGAACCAAAAAGAAAGGGAAAACAAAGAAAGAAGGAACCGGGGTCGTCAAAAACTTGTGAGGGGAGAAAATGCTGTCCCGCATGGTAGAACAGGTCAACATATATGGTATGATTTAGGCCCGTTTGTATTAACTTTTTTTTGGAGTAAAATTATTTTTTTCAAATAATAAAAGTGTTTTTTTTAAAAGCTAAAGAGTTCAAACTTTGAAAAAAAGTACTTTATGTGTTTTTTTTGTTACACATGAAATGCTTTTTTTTAAAAGCTAGAACTCTTTAGCTTCTAAAAAAATACTTTTATTACTTCAAAAAAGCACTCTTACTTTTAAAAAAACTAATACAAACGAGCCCTTAAATTGGGACTCCCGAGTCAGAATCCTAAGGCTTTTTCTTTTCTTTCTTTTTCCCGGGAGGGTATAAAACAAAAGCTGCTTCTGCTCCCACCTTGACATTGGAGAATATTGTCCCTGTTCTGTGTCCAGTACCATGCTACATGAAAGAAGACGTCGTTCTATGACTTTTAACCTTGTCTCCCTGAAAGTGAACGCAAACTAAGCAATGAGGAAATTTTCAATGCACACTCTGTGAACTCCTGCTCATCCTTGTTAAATTTAACTAGATTTTCACCCGTGCGATGCACGGTGAGCAAATCTTTAGAAATTTTTATAAATCCTAAATATTAAATAATTACATATTATAAATAAAATAAAGCAGTACAATATATATTATACAATAAAATATAAGATGACAAAAAAATATTGCATTCAATCAAACATAAATGATGTAACATAATAATAAAAAAAATTAACAACAGCTTTATAAATAGTTTCATATATAGATCAGGACTTAAAAAATAAATATTTTATAAATGACGGATATTTGAAAATGGAGGAATATATAAATGTGCATAAAAAAAATTAATGTCATTCAATTTAAAAAATCTCATTTATAAATGAGGACTGATAATTGGTAATTGGGACAATGGAATCTGAATAAAAAAAAATAAGTATCACTTAAATGAGTAAGACCTATAAATTGTTTACAACTACTCCGTGAAATATTTTTTAAAATACATATTAAGGGACAATAAGAAGGGCAAATAGTATGATATTAACAATTTAAAAGAGTACATTACAAATAAATGAGTGTCTTGTAGATTGAAAATTGGGAGGATGTTGTCTTGAGCAGCAAATTTCAATTTTCAGAACATGATTTTTTACAACAATTTGCAATTTGAAAAATTAAAAATGCATAAATCTATTATTAGCAAAATGGCAATGAATATAATGTAAGTTTTATTTTATTTATATATAATATAATGTAAATTATTTTATTTAAGAAGCATTTAATTAATTTTTATGGATAACACAATGATTACGTATTATATCAATCGTTCAATTGGTGTCAAATCTGAAATATTAGGCGGGTCTAAGCAAACATAATAATGATACTACTATCTTGACCAAAAATATTGGATGAAATTTTTTCAATGCAAATTATTTAAAAAATGATATATGAATAATTTAAATTATAAAAACCACATTAATTGAATGAAAATCTATTTAAATATTGTTAAAAAGGAGAGCAAAAAGATTATGACAAATCAACGTTTAACAAATTACAAATAATATTTAAAAGAATACATTTTTTTAATTTCATAAGAAATAATATAATACTCACATAATAAAATTAATTAATTAATAAGGTGAAAACTATATTACACAATTAAAGATTTATACATAAACATATCAAAATCTTGAGAACAATTCATATAAGAATAGTTTGACTGGTAGATCCTATTTGGATTACGAAATTTATTAAGTATGTTTAATGTATAATAAAAATAACTCTACTCTTTCTACCAGAAGAATTGGATAGAACTTCATTTCTACAAATTATTAAAATAACAAAATCATATATGAAATATTTAAATAATTAGATAGTAGAGGCATTGACGTAGACTGTATCATTCCCTGATGTTCAAGTTTCCTCATCATCTGGCTATACCCTTTTCATCTCCCTTTACACACACACACACACTCCTACTATGTAAGAAGAAATTAGAAAATCTCTTGCCTATGAAATATGCCATGCCATCCCAATTCCCTAATGTTCATATCTTTCCGATTGATGAGCAAAGCCCCTCAAGGAAGTTGAATAAAAAGATAATGGGAATTCATATCCCACAATATCTGCCTATTTCTAAGGAAACTTCTTGTAGCCTCTTTGGCCTATTTCTTCTTTAGCCATTAGGCCATAGCCTTCACCTTTACAACAAAGATAGATAAGCTTGCATTTTTACTGTATATAAAATCAAAGCAATATAACCTCAAACCACAAAAAACTAACCAGTTACAGAAAACATTTCAACGTCAACCACCAAGAGGATTATTGTTATTTTGTACCTCATAGCCCAACTTTTTGTGAGGACAAATTCAATAAGCAAAGCAAATTTAGAGTTTATCTTTGGAACTGCTTCTTCAACTTACCTGTAATGCATCCCAATTTTCCTTCCACTATTCAATCTGGTTATTGAAACAATATTAATCTAACAGAAAAGCTAACAATTGGGTAATCTTCTGTGCTATAGTTCGAAGGTGTTGTTGATGAAGGTAATAAAGGAGATAGCATATGGTGTACTTTCACAAGGATACCAGGTAAAGATGGTGTTTTAAGAGGGGGAAACCAAATATATGTCATCAAAATTAATACACAAAATGAATTATTTAAGTAGTAAAGAAATTTTTGATTTCTAGTTTTGCATTATAATGACAGGGAGAATACTGGACTTCATTAATGTAGACATGGTTGTGGATCAATACTCTAGCATGCAGTACACAAAAGACAACATGACTCTAAAAGAAAGTAAAAAGAAGAATACCATGAGAGCTCAAGCTGCAAAATGGATTACATATGAACTAATAAATTGTCTGAAAAATATCAAAATTTACAATGTCAACAAAAACGGGTATCACAGTTACCAACCCTTATGAACACTTGGGATTATCGACCAAGAAATATAAAGCATTCTAATCACCTCAGAAAACTGATACAAATGCTATCAAGGTTTAAGGTCACCCACAGGGCCTGGAGACCAATTCAAGACCATCACCCCTGGTTTCAAGAATATACTTGTCATGCAGCAACTTACGTGCAAGCCCATTTAAAACTTGATGGAAAGCATCTCCTAGATGAGTCGGTTATGGGAAAAGCTTTGCTTGCTTCATAGAAGGGCTGGCAAGCAATCTATGTTTCCTTAAGATAACTTCTGGTGGGATAAATGTGAGTATAGTATCCGGCTTAGGGACGTCATTCTCATCAACAAACACCCTTATCTCTTCCTATGGGATTGTGTCAGCAAATGGCAGAACAATATCATCTGCATTAATAAGAGGGATGCAACCAAATACCACAACTTCAACTAATCTTAGGCTCCATGGGGCCCACCCAATAGGGCACAAACAAAACACAGTTCATTGAATGTCCTCGAAGTATGTGGTTGGATGCTTAGTGGATTGTCCTTTACGTTCCCCACACTGCTGCTCTTGCACCTCTGTAAGATATGCTACAAAAATAAATGAAAGCCTCACATATACAAATCCCCTCCTTTGACTTGCAAGTTGTAATAAGACCTACCTTGCATAGTACTACCTTCAGGGTCATTGCCAACATCATAAAACAATCTTCAGAAGTAAACAAAAAAGGACACAGGATTCATTTCAAGAATTAGGTGGGCATGCATTTTCTGTGGTGGAGCATATCTTGGAATGGTGATTGAGCCATCTTTCAAGCACACATGATTCCTCTTTCCAAATGTTTGAACCAAGGTGTCATGCTTTAGCAATGAAAGAATCCCTCTTTCAATCACCTTCTCTTCCTTGAACAAAATAATATGATAGAAGAGCGTGTTAAAAGATCTATGTGCAATTTTAATAGTGGAATCTGAGGTACTTCTCCAGATACCACATTATCGGTTCAAATGCTTAAGTAAAACTAACAGTGAAATGAATAACAAAAAATTAAATTGATATACTATATTTCTTACTTGATAATGGTAGCATGCCCTAAAGTCATGAGAGGTCACAATGAAATAATATGTCCCTTCTGTCCTATTCTTGTAAGGCTAGTTTGAAGAAATAAGTTGTATGACACTTCTCATCATTCACGGTGACTTAAAAGGTAAAGGGAGAAATATAATGTAGAGGGGAATTCATTAGAAGAAAATTCAAATTAAGTTTAAAGCTTTAAAAGACCAAATATGCCGCCTAAACTTGTTCTACCTAAATATGCAACATTAAAGAATAATACTTGTACTATATTTGACATGAAGCTGACTAATCCAAAATTCTAGGCAAAAATGCTTTGAGAACAATAATACACTTAGGCATTTAAAAAACATGCAACTTTTATAATTAGTGGAAATCCATTTGTACATAACAATGGTTACAAAATGAGAAAATGATTAAAAGTCATCATTTAATACACAAAGTACCTTAGACACAATACATATGAAAAAAAAAACACCAAAGATGGAAGTATGGAAAAAGGAAAGACATGGGCAACTTAAACTCCTAAGCATAGAAAATAAGATGCAAAAAAAAAAAAGTAGAGATACACACTAAAGAGATATTAGTAGAATCCATTAACCATAATAGCTAGACATAAAATTGAAATAAGTCTACATAGATAAAGTTAAACATATCAATAGACAAGTAAACAACTATAAAAAAAAACTTAAATTGTTAATCATAGAAATTAGGAGGTAAGGAAAATTAAAAGAATTATAAATAAAGAAATAAATAATTTAGTTGCTTCATAATGCATCACATCGGTTTTGAAATGAAAGTAAATCTTAGTTAAGGTCAGCATGAAAATTCTCAAAGGAATATCACTTTCTTTCAAACAGAAAATGCTTCAACATGTTAATATCATTAGCTATGTGCAGATAAAAATGTGGATTTTAACACCCAATGTGATGAAAAATGTTAGCTTTCCAGTAAAATAATTTGAAAACACAGAATAAAAAATATCATGCATGTAAGAGTTATAAAAACAGAATAATTGATATATAGTTACATTCTCATTAAGTAGTATTATCTAGATAGTTCTATTCTCTATTAATCAATTATTGCTACATTTCTATAGCATTAGAAAAATGCTATTCTGATAAGAAGTAAAAATACTTACAACCTCAAAACCAAACTTCCACACCAGCAAACGAAAGTAAAATAAGATTGAGTCTGAAAATTATAGCTACTAAGAAAATAAATCTACAAAACATAACCCTTAATAACTATGTTTGATATACACAACATAGTAATTGCGGCTGAGAATAAATCTAAAAGCTAGCAAATTGTTCATAGAGCAATAGTTTTAAGAAAAAATAAGCAAAGAAAACCATCCTATAAAATTAGGTGGCATGCATGAAACAAAGCATATATGGAACTGAAAATAGGAAAAACTGAATAAACTTGAAGATAAAATAGAGTAACTCTTAAATGCAAAATAAAATATTAAATCGAACATTGTATTCAGGTTCAAGACTTGATCTTATAGACATTTTTCTTAACTACTATAAAATTAATCACTTTTTTATAACATAAAAATTACACTAAATAATGTTATCATCTTTATATTAATATATTCACTGCTATATCTATTTGATAAAGTTATTATTTTAATATATAATAAAAATTAATCATTCTTTAATATAATAATTCATTTGTAGAGTGATGATTAAAAAGACAACATAAACTATATTAAACTAATATATTATATAACAGATTACATGAAATAATAACAAACTTTTAAAGTTAACGCTATATAAGAAACACTTTTGGAAAAACTAATTTGTGTGAAAAAATAGAATAATTAGCATGTGCACTTGAGCATTTGGGAACCTGTAACAAAAGAATGTAGAATAATAACTTATGTCATAGGAAAATTTGTAACAATTATAAACGTTTTTGGAAAAACATATTTATGTTTATACTAAACTGAACAATGTATATATATATATATATTAGCATATCAAAAATTCAAACTTTAAAGAAGATGCTAAAGCAACAACTCTCATTTACTCTAAGATAAATGAGAAGATTATGAAACTTGCTCAGTAGATTAACATTTGCCTGCTACTTAATTTCTGGTATGAATACACGATGTCTGTTATAATGGATTTAAATAATTTAGAAATAATAAATCACATAACAATAAGAAAATCAAAGAAAAAAAATATTATGATCAACGTATGATTTGACAAACATCCTTCATTTACATATAATAATATATATTTTAGAAGTTAAAAATTATGTACTTGAAAAATCTCTTGATTGCCCCAAAATTCAAGGTACTAATGGAGAAGAATATGTACCATCTTTTAATCTTATTTTTTTTAATAAAAATTTATATAATTTGAATTCACCTCTTGTAGCAACTTCTTCTAAGATAGTTTATGAAATATGTATACTTTTTACCACCATTTATATTATTCTTTTGAAAGAGCCATTTACATGGAACCATTTACATCAGATACCACCAAAGTAGTCCTCAATTGAGTTTCTACACAATCACCATAGCTTCACTATCCAAATTCATTGCAGAACATCTCCAACAACACAAAAAGACAAATAATGACTAACCTGTTTGAACTACTGCTAGAAACAGAGCCATTGGTGGTAAATACATGAAATTTGCTGCTTAACTGGTTTCTTTTAAAATCAAACAAAAAACTCATCATCGCCTTGGAGTACTGTAAAAAATAAGCAAAATACTTTTGAGAGAATAATTGGATCCAACAAAAAAATCTTTGTATAATCAACTAAACAAACAATTATTAACCAACAAAATGAATGAAAAAGGAAAAAGGAAAAATAAAACCCATAGCTATTAACATCCAGCATTTCTTTGAACAAACTATCAAAATTTGTACTAACTCCATCCTGCAGAAACCAATAGAACTAAGTTACGTCCTTAAAAAATGTCTAAGAGCAACAACTATGCAATCAACAACAGGAAATGAATTGTGGTACTAAAAAACTAATTAAAGACCATAAAATGTGAAATAACCCAGATACACATATTTTATTCATGAAAAAACTCTTATTCTCTAAGGCTTTTCAAAAGTCATTCCTTTACCCTGTCAAACCCCAACACAACCCCAAAACAATAGGAAAGGCCTTAAATGCAACAGTTTCTAATAAAGAGGGTCCATTTATTATACAGAGGAGTCAATTCTTAAGAAATTTGATGATGCAATCTTTGAGTAGCTTACTACGATTCCATTTAAAATTGTCGACAGAAGTTGAATCTTCAATAGCTTTCCTAATCGACCTAAATTCACAAATATCAAAATTTTTATGAGATTGTCAAAGAGGGTAGAACATGCAAGAAGAAATTGAGCACAACGGTCGCAAAATTTTACTCAGTGAACAAAAGTTACAAAACTGAGTAAGATAAATACTTACCTGGGAACAAAATATACTTAAGAGAAAGCAACACCTTTAAACACTCTAAGAATTAAAAATCGATTATTAAAAACACAAATGAGAGAAACCCACTAAAAAAAACATGTGAAGATTGAAGAAAAATCTAGACACAAGAAGAATAAGAGAAAAAGACAGAAGATGGAAGAAGGACATGTTACCTTGTGTGAGAGAAATCATCCTTAATTAGCAACTTCAAGGATCCATTGAATAACTTCATGTGAGGAAAAGAGATAACAACTACTAAAGGAAGAGAATAGAAAACCTTATGGGAGATGGAGAAAAGGAAAAATATCGAGGCAAAAAATTTGGAATGAAATATTAAGCATTGGTAGCAATTCCAAGATGAAATTTAAAATCTTCATCATGAATATAACCTCGGGAATAAGAACATGCGGGATAAATGAGCTGGAAAAAATAAATAGCATTAAGTTATGCTTATGAATGAGGAACCGAAGAGACAAAGCCTTTGTGAAAAAAATGATACAGTCAGTAAAGGTGGACGAATGGAAGAAGAGAGAGAAGTAACCAAGTTAATGGCTAATAGTATAGGAAAAGACAATAGTTGGAAAAAACGTGTAAAAGAAATTAATGAGCATTAGAAAAAGTAAAGTAGTTTTAGGTAAAAGGACACGTTAGAGTTATAGTAGGAGGGAGATATTAGGGTTATAAAAGTATACATGACATTGAGATACGTAAACAGGGGGAGTAAAAAAAATGCATGAAGTTTGAGAGGGAAAATTTTTTTCATGAAATTTTGGCGGGAGTGCTACTTTTAGTTATAATAATAGATGATGGTAAAAATGAGGCAAAAAACATAATGCCACTTATTGATATATTATAATTTCAAATTTTGAAGGAAAAAAAAAAGTAAATATATTTTGTCTAATTGCATTTTGTTGTAAATTTGAGAAGTGACAAAATGACCTAACAGGTGTTTAGGGCAGATTGCCATTTCACATTATCACAGCCAAAACTACATAGTAAAGTGAAGAGCCACTTAATGACGTGTGGTCGGCTGTTGAGCCTATACAGTGTAGTTTAAACTTTAACTTGGGAGAGGAAAAATTGTGAAAATAGAAGAGAAAGGAGGGGCATAGAAAGAAAGTGACGGGATGGAAAAGGATTCATTTTGTTTGGATGTTATAATTAAAGTAGGGGGAAGGAATAAGTTTAAAAATTAAATTTTTAATATAGTCTTCATGTTACTAATATTATAACACAAATATAAGATATAATTATAATTTAATACATATTTATTTATAATTGGATCCTTACACCCCAAATTGAGGGGAAACCATTTTTAGACTTTGATGCTATGTTTGGAAAAGGGAAAAGGGTGGAAAGGGAAAGAAAGGGAAGAGAAGGGATAACTAGGGATACATTTCCCATTGTTTGAATGTTTAAGTAAAAAACATGAAGGAGACTAAGGGGGAATAATTTTGGAGCTTTAAGGGAGAAGGAGGGAGAACACTTCCCTTCTTTTTCCTTCTTTCTCCCTCATTAAAAGTTATTCAAACAATGATAGTGGTTATTTTTCCCTCCCATTCCCTTCCTTATCCATATCCAAACAATACATAAAGATTCAGATGTACTTGTTACACTTAGACCTCTAGTCTTACAAACAAATCCTATCATTCACATGTTAATACTTATTTTATCATTTAAGAGTGAAATGGCCTTTTTATATTAATATAGTAAAAAAATATTTATTACTTTATAATTATTTTAAAATTATATATCAAAATATGCTCTATTTTTTTACAAGTTGAAAAATCAATTTACATGAATCTAACTTCTCAACATGTTTTTTTTTTTAAAAAAAAAAATACACGTTGAGAAGTCGATTTTCATGTAACTGACTTTTCAACGTGTTAAATGAATTTTATTTTATTTTTTTTGCATGACCTTGAGAAGTCAATTCCATCTATACCGACCGACTTCTCAATAGCATTTTTTTATAGTAAAATAAACCTAAATCTAAACCATTATAAAAAAAACCCCACTGGTCACTCCTCACACACTTCACTCTTCACATTTCACCTAAATCATTAATCATAAACCGTAAACCATAAGCCATTCAACCAAACTCCTAAACCACTTAACTAAAACCCTAAATCACTCAACCAAAACCCTAAATCATTAAATGTAAAACCCTAAACTACCATAAAACAAGAAAAAAAAAATTGAGAAGTTAATTTTGATGAAACTGATTTCCCAACAGCTTAAAAAAATTGATTTAACACGTTGAGAAGTTAGTTATATAAAAATCAACTTCTCAACATGTAATTTAAAAAAATATATTGAGAAGCTAGTTTACATTAAACCAACTACTTAACATGTAAAAAAAAGAGTTTATTTTAATATATAATTTTTAAATAGTAATAAAATGATAAATATTATTTTTCTATTTGAATATAAAAAGCCTGCAACAATCTCTACGAGTTTTTAGTTCATCGACGCCTTGGATTTTCTAAACTAGTACTTGTGTACTCACGCTTTGGTTTTAAAATTAAAAATATGATTCAAAGGGTTAGCTTAAAAAACATATTTCTCATTTAATTTATTTTAAAAATGAATCAAATATTTAATTAATTTAATCAATAATTTACATACGATTAATCACGTATCAAATATCAAAATGAAAATAAATTATTAATTAATTATATATAAATTATTAATTAAATACTTAATTAATTTTCAAAACAAACCAAATAAAAAATATCTTTCCCAAACTGACCGTTTAAATTATTTTCCTTTTAAAATTTCCACTTGCCTTTCTAAGGCTTGGTAGCTTTGGCAATGGTATATACTATAACATTTAAACGAATCCATTGCCCTATTTTACACAAGGATTTTCCCAAGCAAGTGCAGCTGTGCACATTATTTCAGTATAATATGTCTTGGAATTTCCCCCCCGAGACAGTTGATACGCAGTCAAAGAATACCAAAACGTAAGTGAAAGCCATCATACGTGCGTGCTTGTAAGATTGATTATAAATAGGAAAAAAGACAATTTAGTGTTAGTCTGCGTTTAGATTAGTTATAAAAAAATTATATTAAAAATTGATTATATATGTAATTAATTTTTAAAATTAATTATGAAAGTATTAGTTTATATTTAAATATATTAATTCATAATTAATTTTAAGATAAAAAATTTGTTTGAATTATATAAAAAGAATCATTTTTATATATTTAATTATTAATTAAAAAAATATGAAATGATTAAAAAAAAATTTTAATTGAAGACAAAAAAAAATATTTATCTATCAAAATTTTTAAAATAATTTATAATCACACAATTAAAAACTTTAAATACAAATTTTTTTTTAAAAAAACACTATTTTTAATTATAAAAAAATAATCTTAACTTATAATTAATTTTACACACTTTAACAAATAAAATAATTTTTAAATAAAATAAACTTTTATTAAAAAATTTATTTTAAAAAATAATAATCTTTTCCAAAGATGATCTTACTTATAAAAAATATTCCATTTTAATTTATGAATTAAATTAAATTAACCAATAATTTATTTACAATTAATCACATATTAAATATCAAAATAAAAATAAATTATTAATTAAATGTATATAAATTAATTATTAAATTAATTTAATACTTAATTAATTCAATTTTCAAAACTAAAATAAAACAATTTTCTCCCAATCCACAATAAAGTGTATTTCTCCCTTATAAATATATAATAAGCTCATGCGTATAAAGATTAGCAACGGCTCAACACAGTCTTGATGTTATTGTATCGCCAGAGAAAATACCAGCAGTCTCTCTTCCTCTCTTTTGAGTGGGGAAGGTAAAATCGCCATTTTGCCGCATTAGATTTAGAAGAGGATAATCTGTTGGGGGTAACAAAAAATAAAATAAAATTTTGTAAGTTCTAAAAAAAGAAAAAGAAAAAGAAAGACAGACGACATTATTTGCATAAACCTGTTCCCTGTCTGAGCCCTCTCTCTCCCCATATTTGTACGGAGTAGGAACTAGGTTCCCTGTCTCACAAAAAATCATCTCACAAATGCCATAGATCAAGAAAATTGTACTACGAAGGAAGGAAAGACCATATGAAGTTTTCTATTGAAGCTTATTCCAGATAATAATATATAATCAGATGAGATGGGCATAAAGAGAATGATCTAGTGTAGGCTAAACTGGATTGGATGATGAATTCTAAACAATGAGGAAGATTCGAACGGTTGCCACTAAATATTCACTGAGACTATAGACAGAAGCAATGTAGGCTTGTGAAATCACATCCAATGATAATGAGTCATTTTCTAGTTTTGCATTAGCCTGATCAACGTATATCACCACTTTGTGTGGTGCTTCTGCTACTGCTTACAGGGGCAGAACTCTGACTTGAGAGTTGCACATCAGATAGTGAGACAGATCCACCTTGTGAGAAAATTAAACTGACAGGACTACTGGAACTATTTCCAGAAGAAGGCATTCTGGTTGGAAAGGATTCCTTTTTGGACCCCGACATCAATTCAGGCCGAAGCTCTGAAGATGTAATTGAAGGAGCCAGGGTAGACAGCAAAGACCCAACTGGGTATGGAGTAACTAGCATATCAATCAAAGACCTTGATGGACTGTATCTCATAGGCCCCAAAGGATGGTCAAATTTGCATGTGGAGCCAAACTTGCAATGCCCATTTTGCAAATAAAATGCACAAGGTTGTACCCCCTGTTTTCTAGAAAAGGAATTGATTAAGAAAAATTCCCAAAAGAAAGCACATTAATTGTAATGCTGCAACACAACATGAGAATGTGATTAAGAACTACTAATTTTTTTTTTTAGTTGACATTAAAAGGTAAAAACAATGCAGAAGTAAGAAAACATCACCAACACGATTAACAGTAACACAATAGTATTAAGCATGCTCTTACTAATCTCCAATTAGGTATGATTAACTAATTGAATGCAAATCCAATGTATTTAAGAGACATCAATCAGATTATGAAGTATTATTCAAAACAAATTCGTCTACAATCCCATTACAGTATGATGAAATAATGATCTTGATGAAAAGACCTAATATTCTGGGTTTGTATGGTTATAATGAGAACAAAGCACGTATGAAGCAGAAACAAGAAAGAAGCAACCCCAGTGAATAACTTCTCAATACTAATTACTATGTAATGATGTAAGAAAGAAAGAATTACTAGTAATTACTATGCATTACCATAAGAAAGAAATGTAATACTGTTCAAAGAATTCACTTGTCAAAGTCAAACAATCAACAATTAAAACAGGGAATAAATGAACAGAAAAATCCCACAATGAAGACCAGAATGCCTTCCTATGTTCTTTCCGTTCCAAATTCTGTAAATACATTCTTTGGCGCATAAATGCATCAGACACTTCCACAAAACTCAATTAAGGTTATTTCTTACATACTGACATGTTCACGCTACATATCTTCTTTCACTTCTCAGAAAATTGATACTTCGGACAAATATCATAACTCTTTTAATCAGCCACTTATCTCTAAACACTGGTATAAATGAGAGGAAAAATAAATATATTAATTGATAAGTCAAGCTATAATTAACTATTAAATAAAGCAGTAAATTACAAAAATGATTTCATCTTATATATTCATCTTGATAACATTCAATGCTGTTCAAGACCATTATTTTTGTTTCTTGGATTGGTTGACCTCTCAAACCATGTTGTTACACACAGAGAAGGCTTTGGAACCATAATTTGTCTCAGCACAACCTTAGCATGAAGTTGCGTAGGAGAATATCTTTTTTAGCATATCACAATTTTCAGGACTTATTTGAGTTTAGAGGGAAGAATTCAATGATATAAATATTACGTAAGTTTCAATCCAATATTCTGAGGAAGAGGGGGAATGCACTTCTTTTAAAAACAAAAACAAAAACAAAAACTTTTACAATTATCAGGGTTGATAGATGGGGTAGGGGGAACTTGCCAACTTGGGCTGTTACAATAACACATTTTGGTGCCATCAGGCCAATGGGGCGTTGGTGGGGGAATGCACTTCTTGTGAATATGTAACCACCATATTTCAGGAACAATGTTCCAATTATTGTATCCTTTGAATTTATTGACTAAAGTGGCTAGCTCCATAATCAACAATGCCACTTGCACAAATGGTAAAAACATCAACCTTTCACATCTCAGACACTTAGAACACATCAAGTCATAGTAAGTTCACGTTATTTTTAAAAAAAAAATTGATGCGTTCAACATTACCACTGATTCCCGATCTACTGCTTTCCAATTTGACCCTAGTGCAACTGAGGTCAGGTTATGACTTAAATAGCAAGCAGGGGCACTCAATACCCTCAGAACCTTATCCATTAAAAAAGCAACCTGTCTAGACTCCCTATTAACATTGATTTCTGAATAAGTAGCAAGTCCTAGAGGCATGCCCCGAGCAGAATACATGTATTTATTTGCATATATATATATATATATATATATGTAGGAAACTTCTGTTACAGAAAATTTTTTAATGCAACATCCAAAATAAATTAAAAGAAAATTTCAAAAGTAACAACTTGATTTGCAAACATGCATCCTTTTTATGTATGTAGATATGTACAACACAACAAAAAAGTGGGATCACAAGAACGAAGGTGGAGATAATGTTCAATGTCTGGGAGTTCAGTGTGTGTCTGTGCTGCCCAGAATCACTGAGAAGTGGTCTTCTACCACACTGACCAAAATCAGATGAGATAGAGAGAAGGAAAACACTCTTACAGAGTATCTTCTAACATCTTCACTTTATTAAATAGGCACTGACAAATGGGGGGAGTGATGTTTTTGTATCCAGACACTAGTTGCCAATTAAGCTTTTCCTCTGCATGTGTTTTACTTGTCTCAAACAAACTGCTAACATACACGCTCCAAGGAAAGAAAGGAAAATTATTTACTTTAAAAAGTTCACCAAATCTTATGCATGTTTTACCCTCTAATACAGAAAACTGTCATTAAAAAGGGAGAAGATTATAAAGCCCTTAAATTTCACGAGCAGCGTACAGTACATACAAAGCCAATTACTTCGCTAATAATCCTGAAGAGGAATGAACAAAAGTTCAGGGGGAAAAAATATCAATGAACAACAATAAGTACAAATATGCAAGTTCAAGGTAATCTAACTGAGCCAAGATCTACAGAATTAAGAGCTAATCAGACGTCTCAGAAAACACTTAGCTGCAAGTCTTCAGTACATTCCAGGGCAAAAGAGTAGATTAAGCAAATAAGTCATTCATCCTACAACTGTGAAAATAGCCACACACAAAAAGTAGAATTATTTGCTTAATCAAGTCCATAAAATATGCATATTACAAAACATCTTATTGTTGCTGCTGACTGCTGGTTCAGTTACAGGTGGTCCAGTAATAAGTAGCTAAGTTATGAATAACCAATTTAAAGAAACTATGGATAACATCAAAAATAAAACTTTAAAGTACCATATAACATGAGATTTAACTAAATCTAAGGGAGTTAAACAGTAAATTAAACAAAATAATCAAATCAAATGAGTAACCCTACTTACCGGACGTAAAGGAAGACCAAAGGGGCTGAGAAGTGGCCGTGTCACAATCCGGTCCCGAGGATGATGATATCGACAAGCTAATCCATATTTACAGTCCCCTGTTCTCAGATAGTATTGGCATTCAGGTTCACCAGGTCTTTCAGGAAATACTTGTTCCTTCTGGCTGCTGCCTGAAGGGCCAGTAGAAGAGGGCAGAGGAGTATATGGTCTAGCAAAAGCTGATGTAGATGAAGACAACTGGGTCACTCCGTATAGAGAAGTAGCCCCAACAGCAGGTTGAGCACCAGGAGATAACACGGGACTTACAGGTGCCTGCACCAATTTAACAACAACACAAGAAAGTAACTACCAAAGCAAAGAAAAAAGAAAAAGACTTTTTTTCTATATTTCAGAGCAAATATATTTCTATCTCACCGAATAAGGACTCCATCCAGGAAATGGAACAACCCCTGGGGAAAGAAGTACAGGACCATAAGCCCCTTGTACATATGAACCAGGCAATATAGGAGGCCTAGCCACTCTCAAGCTCGTGGATCCTCCCCCATATTGTTCAGGCAGAGGAACCGTATGAGACTGCACCTGTTGAAAAAATTGAGGTGCAGAAGTTGGCAATGTTGTGCCAGCAGGTTGAGGATGATGGAATTTACAAGTTACACCAAATTTGCACTGCCCCGTTTTCAAATAGTAGGAGCATTCTTTCTCGCCCTGTTGAAAAAAAAAAAGGCATGGCTTAACCATTGCATAATTTGCTGTCACTTACATGAGGGAAAAGAAAAAGAACAAGAGTCAAACCGGCCGTAACGGGTATCCATAAATATTTAGTGGAGCTTGGCTTAAAGATCCACCTCCATGTTTCGGATGGTGGAATTTACAGGATGCACCATATTTACATGTTCCAGTTTTTAAATAATACTGCTCATCAGAAGAGATCCATAATTAGTATAACCAGAAGACAACTATTTCAAGTATAATGTAAAGATCCCAGTAAAGGCTGGGCCAAAAATATGAAAAGAAAAGAAAAAACTTCAGGAGTTTACGTTGCATAGAGACCATAAAAACTATACCTGACATGGAGGTTCCCCCACCCGTTCTGGGTACTCCCCTGTAGCTCTTACAGCTGCAGCAACCTGAGCAGTATTTTGACTCAAATCATATTTTTATACTCACACAAAAGTATTTTGCTTAATAAGATAAGATGGAACGAAAAATTACTCATCTACATTCGTCTATCCCCCTTCTCTTCCTAACTTGGATTTATGCAACACGAAACAAATTTACCCGCTCAACTGGATTCTCATTTCAAAGACCACTCCACATTGACAAATTTAAATTCAATTCCGTTTCTCCTTTAAAAATTACAACTAACATTCAAAAGGGGGGGGGGGTGGAAAGTTCATTAAAAAAATTCCCAAAAAAAACTTAACCGCATGATAAGAGAACAATCGAACATTAACCTTTTAGCACATCATCCTAAAGTCAGCAATAAGCAAAAACGGTGCCTAATATGCACGTATAACATAGAAAACCAAGAATGATACAAGTACAACAACAAGGAGACACTTGCATGATTCCATCGAACCTAATGCAGATATTTTAAAACGATCAAAGGGTTACCGCAGCACGATCACGAGGATGATTGTAACGACACCTGCCACCATATCCACAGAACCCGGTTCGCATGTAATACACACAACTGGGCACGCCGGGTCGCTCCGGGTACGATTCGGTGCTACCGAGTGTCAAGTGCCACATCGATTCTGCACCAGTACCAAAATCAAAACACAAATTAGCCACATTAAGGAAACCCTAACAGAGCCATATCATAAAAACGAGAAATTTGGTACAAAAAAAACAAGAAGGATACGAAAGGAAGGAGACAGTTTGAGGGGAAACACCTTCGAGGCCAGTATCGCCGCCCGGTGAGCGCCATTCGGGTTGATTGCCCGGGTTCGACCCATTCCGACCGTAGAACTCCATGAAAACGGGTTTGTGTTAAATTGAGGGTCCTGTACAAACTTAACAGACTTTACAGAAACGAAACGGGACGTGGTTTTTTCTTTCTTTCTTTTTTACAAGAAATCTAGAGTGCTCTAGAATGTTCTGGAAGAAGATCGGATAGGTCTTCTTCTTCTTCTTCTTCTTCCTTGCTGGGTTGCGTCGCGAATCCGAGCGACAGAGATAGGTTTCACTGTAACAGAGCGCGTGTGTGTGTGCGCGCTTTCTCTCTATCTATCTCTCTAGGACTGTACGGTCTGGTGTAGGGCTTTTCAGCTCGATTTTCTCTTTCTCTTTGTTTTTTCTTTGTATTTCGAATTTTGGTAAGGGTGGGGGGTTTGTTTCTGCGTGTACCCGCCAAATGGCGCACCTGGAAAATGTTAATATTCGTTTCGTGGAATAGTTTAAAGGGGAAAAAGGTTTTTGGGAAAGGGAAGAGGAACCGACACTCGTCCTCCCCTGAAATGACGTAAATATCCTTCACATTCCAGCGTATAGTGATGGAATGGGGGGGGGGATTTGGCTGGTGGTTGTGGGGATGTGACAAAACTGCGCTTTGATATTACAGTTCTAAAGGGGAATATAATGGGACAAATTTGTCATTTTAACTTACATTCGTACACCTTTCATTGGTCTGTTTTAATTGTACTGCCTTGGAGCTGTCCCTTTTTCTTTTTCTTTTTCTTTTCTTTTTATGTAAGGGGGGAGTTCCAAAAAGGAATTTTGAATTGTTTGAGTTTCTGTTTCATGTCATATTTAGATTATAATTAATGTAATTACGTAAATATGAGTACCCATTTTCAGTGCCTATCTCTCTTTTTTTTATATAAAAATATATACAGAAGTCGAAAAAAAAATAGGGGGCTAAGGACTAGCTGATGTTGTCGAAGACTACCTAGAGGAGTTGATACCATATATCATATTTTTTTTTTTTTGGTAATACCATATATCATATATAATGCTCAAAGAAAGAACGATTAGATTATTCAAGTTTTGTAAGGAAATGCACACATGATACATGCATTGCCTTCCCTTAAAATATGGGTAATAATATACTGTAATATAAGAAAGTTTTAGTTTTTTATTGCTAATTCTTAAATTATTAAATAAATATTCATATAAAACTTCGTTCTCTCTGTGCATCATTTAAAAATAAAAATTACAATAGCTTGTATGAAAATATATAAAAAAGCGTGTAAGTATAATTTATATAAGTATTATTACCCAAAAAGCAAATCATCGAGAGCGTGAAAATTACAGACAAATTATTTAAGGAACTAATAGATTTACACGTTACAAACGCTTAATTAAGCTCGGAATAAAATGCATTTGCGTTAAATTATAGTTCGTAAATTCACGAAGCTTTGTTTCAAAGTGGGTGGTGGAATTCTTAGATGCTTGTTAATGTTCAACGGCCATAATAATACATACATTACCTAAATCTGCCATAACACATGGTACAAATTATCATACTTCATTTATTGTTTCAATAATTATATTAGAATCTGGTTTAATTAAATTGTTTTTTATATTTTTATTATTTAATTTTAATCCTTAAATTATCAATCAAATCCAATATTATTTTACAATCAACTATTATACAAATTAAGTAATGAGAGTTAGATTAACTAATAGAATTGAATATAATTCATTTTCGGCGAATGATTTTTTATTAAAAATTTATTTATAAATATTACTGTCTCCCTAAAAGCCTTTGTACTAAAAAGGAATTCATATAAATTATTAACTTAAATAGTACCGCAACAACTTCATCATTGAGTAATGTCAATCATAACTACTCATTTAGGCTGAAACATCATAAAATCACGAATTATGATACAAAATTACAAACACGAAATAGTATAGGGTGTTTGGTTTGTTTTTTATTTTTAGGTGTATATATTTTTATTATAATTAAAAAAATGTCACTATTTTTTTATTTTATCTTTAATAGTAAAAATTAAAAAAAAACAAAATTTATTTATTTTTACAATTTTTTTTACAAAATTTAAATAAATAAAGTGAAACTTTTATAATTATAATAAAAATATATCAAACTAAAAAAAAATAAACCAACATGTTCTTACATTGACACGAATATTGTGAAACTTAAAATTTTAAATTATTTTATTAAAATTAAAAATACAGTATCCTATTTAATAGGAATGTTTGAAAATTGTTCATACTATTTGAAATATTTATATTTCACCTATGTCTTATGAGAGAAAATATAAAAGGAAAAAATAATTACCATAAAAAGTAATATGTCAATAATAATTTTCTAATTAATAAATCTTTTGGTAAAATACTTGTATAATTGCATTATCTATATGAAAAAAATAATTTTAATCTGATATTAGTTTAGCTTTTTGGATTTAATTTTGATTCAATGCGACACATCATTTTATGAGTTTGATTAGGATAACAATTATCTAAGAGATCAAACTTGTTAAATGATGTGATAACACATAATTAAATAATAAAATGTAAAAAAAACTTTATATAAATAGTGAATTAAAATTAACTCAAACTTTTTTACACTATTATTAAATTATATATTGCTAATCATTAAACGATATTAACTATAATGACAATTATATGAGATATCAAACTTTTTTAATAGTATAGTAACATATGATTATGCGATGACAGTGTTATAAATCTCGTACTAGTCATCAATTTGGGATGGACACTGAGTCACTGAGTCACTAATTCAACTAATGAGTCATTAATTAAACTGCATAAAGTTATTTAGAATTATATATATATATATTAAAATTTTAATTCAATTATAAACTAATTAAAATTCATAATTTACCATAATATAAAAACTTAATTTCATGTAAAAAATACTAATAATAAAATTGTCTAATTAATAGTCTTTTTGTTTCTTTTTACTTTATATTAAAGGATAATTATCATTAATTATAACAAAGATAATGCTATAACTTTACCAAAAAATGGATTTAATTTTAAATTTATTGTTAGTATAAAAAGAATTTATATTGTCATTCAATTATATGTTGATATATCATTAAAAGAGTTAGACATTTTAAGTAATTATAGTGATAGTCAAATTTTTTTAATAATTTAAAAATATATAATTGAATGACAATGAATTTTTTTTTTACAATGATTGTTTATAAAAAATAAACTCAAATAAAAAACAAAAAAGATAATATCATAATTTAATAACACAACTTCACACGTGAGTAAGATGGTACTCATTAAACCAAATACTTTGAACTTGAACTTTCTTAAAATCATAATGAGCAAGCCTCGTAAATAGATAAAGTCAATCATTCCATTAACTACAAACAAAACTTTTTTTCAAGACATTGATGAAACACCAAACGAAAACTCAGAAGACAAAAGTTAATGTTCACATGTTATGTTTTGATGTTTTATAGTAGGTATAATGAAATTATATATAATGAAATGAAATAAAATTAAAAATGATAGTATGAAATAAAATTTTTATACTATTGTTTGGATGTTTGATGGTTAAGTGGAAAAGAAATTTCATATCATTGTTTAAAAGTGAATAGAATTATAAGAATTATAAGTATATTATTATCATATTGTCCTTATCTCAAATACAAATATATAAAAATTAAAGATAAAAATATAATTTCATAACTCATTCAATCCCTTATTTCATAATTTGGAAGGAGAAAAATGAGAGAATATAGTAGAATGGAGTGATACGGGGTCCTCCTAATTTCATTCCATTTTATATATATTTTTATTTAATTTTAATCTATTATCAGTGTAAAGTTTATTTACACTGTCACTCAATCATGTACTGACACATCATAAAAAGTGTTAGCCTTTGGAAGTAGTTATTACAATAGTCAAACTCTTTTAATGATTTAACAATACATGATTAGGTGACAATATAAAGAAATTTGATATTAACAGTTGATCAAAATTAAACTCATTTTTTTTAACATCAAAGCAATAGTTTCCTTTTTCATTTCATTCAATTTTGCTCTATTACATCTTTTATTACCAATCCAAACGTACTCTTAAAGAAGATAAATCAAAGAGTTTTTTTTTCCTGTCTTCATCTTTGTAAGGGTATGTTTTCCTTCCTTATTTTCATTCAATTAGACTAAATAGATGTATTGTGAATCTACTCCTCCTTCTATTTCATTGTCATTATTCTCTCTCTCTTTTGTGTTTAAAAGTTTAAGTGAGAGGGAAGCTTATCTTTGGTTTAAAGTCAGAATAAACTACTAACGTCAGTAAAAATTTATAATGGGATCATAGATTACCTACTTACAAACGTATCATATTTTAAACCCAAGCCATAACTAACATGAGTGGAAGGTTCAACCAAGTAAGCTAACACTCATTGGCTCATTGCCATTATTCTAATTTCTTTCAAGTTTGCACTTTCTTTCTGTCTCTCTCTTCCAACTTCTCACTCACTTCTTTGCATAGTTCACATTTCTTTTGGATTTTGGTTTCTTAGTCCACATTTTTTGTGAACATTTAATTTCTCCCTCAGTTAACCGAATTTAGGTAACTCGTCTAATTTTATTTTAATTCTATCCGATTCAATAACATATCCCATTTGATAGAATACTCAAACTGGCTAAAAGACTAGTTCACCAGTTTACTGGCCCAATCGACTAATTAAAGTCGAGTTTTAAAACTTTGGGTGATGACATTAAAAATTAATTGATAATGGATAAAAACAAAATTAAAAAAATTCATGCATGTAAAAGATAGATCCGTAGGTAGATCGATCCAACCAGGAAAATGCTAACTAGGCTCGAAAATCGAAGTTAATTTGTTTCCAGGCCGAACGGATTGCTTGATGAGACGGGCCAACTCCAACAAAAAACGAAGAGCCTTAACTTTTGGGCCCAACCCAAAAGAATGATCAGACTAAATGAAATCATCCAAACGGACCCAGCTGAAATTGAGAGGGCATTAGTTTGGGATCTCGGCCTAACCCAACAATTTGATTGTAGGCGTAGTCACCCTTGGCCTTGAAATGCCAGCTAAACATAAAAACATGCATATAAAGTATAAACGAGAGGAAGACCAGTATCCAAACAACGCTTTAGATAAGATTATCACCAAACAGAAGATCTATCTCATCCAAACACCTCTCTATCTTTCACACACTCTCTTCCGCTTCATTATCAGATACTGATATCATAGCAATAAATATAGCATTGCTCCTTCTGCCCTTATCTCCGACAATGAATAGCATAACGGCGAGCTTCGCAGCTCGAATATGCGCCACACGCCGCCACCCCGTCCCCGCAAGACACCGTCCCCTTCATCAATTCATTAAAAGATGCGTCACTGTTGTACCCAGCACCACACGCAGACCTCCAAGAATCGCGTGCATGGCGGTACGCGTCCATAGTTTTTAGCACTTCAATTTGGGGCAGAGTTAGTTCAATCCATTCTCGTATTGCTTATTTGTGCTGAATTGCAGGAACCTTATTTGATAACGAAGCTGGAATCCGCTGAGAAGACCTGGAAAGAATTATCGGTATTCCCCCATAGTTATTACATGCTTTGCATGCTAAAAGTACCTACGTTATTTAGGAATGTCCCCTTGTCTCCTGGTTTGGTATATCTGATTTGAAGGAGTTAGTTTATTAAGATAGATATTTCATTTATTGTCTGTGGATTCCTTTATCATGGTACCTGAAGCCACTGCGGAACAAAATTTGTAGGTCAAGCTTGCTGATCCAGACGTTGTGTCTAATCATAGTGAATACCAAAAGTTGGCACAATCAGTGTCTGACCTTGATGAGGTACTGTAATGTATATGCTCCTTTTCATGCCCGGCTTTAGATGCTCCCTTCCATTGACTCTGACACCGTATTTATGTATTAGGTTGTGTCAATATACAAGAGATTTAAAGACTGTGAGAAGCTTCTAGAAGAAACCAAAGGTTTGCTCTCAGTTGTTAATCCTTTTTATAACACTTTTAGTCAATTGAAGGGTTGGTTGGTTTGATAATCTTTTTTTTTTTCCTTCTTCCAAACCTTCTTAATCATCACGGTAGCTTTAGCAAAGGATGATGGCAACGATGAGGATATGGCTGAAATGATATCTTATGAAGTCGACTCTTTGTCCAGGCAACTCACAGAGCTTGAGGACAAGCTTAAGGTTTGTCTTTTACTTTGCATCACAAGTTACAATTTTTATGTCATATTTTGTTGCTGCTTGTGTTTAATCTTCAATACGCTAGATAATAAAGTCTATTGTATGCTCATCCGTTACATCTTCTTCTCAATATTTATTGTCTTCAGTAATATGCATTTTCTCTTGGAAGTTTGTCTTTTGTTTGCTTATTCTAGTTCGATACCAATGTCTGGATCAACTTGCTAGCAATCATCCATTCAAAATGTTGAACTGAGTTCTCTTCATATAATTTTAACAATAAGCGCTGAAATTTCAAAACCATGCAGAGGAATCTCAATTCTCTTTTAACATTCTCATCATATGTACTCTCTTTTGTCATTGGATATCACGAGTTTTCATTTCTCTTTTTTCAAAACCATGCCAAGGAATCTTCTCTCTTTTATCATTCTCATCATTGTACCCTTTTTTTGTCGTTGGCTATCTTGAGTTTTCATTCCTCTCTATCCCTTCCCCCCCCCCTCCCCACAATTTCCCTTAATTTTTAGAAACTTACTAATGTTGTCTTACTTCCAATGATAGCTGTTACTGCTTCCCAGTGATCCTCTGGATGCAAGAAACATAATGCTTGAAGGTAAATTATCTCTTTCTTCACAGTATATTGTTGGAGACAAATGATTTTACTTTATGGCTTAGTTGAATGTTTCATGACTGACACTTATGCTAGAGCAACATAAAACTAATTTCTAAAAATTAAATATTATTTGCATTTTAATTATGGGAAAGATAGAAAATATATCAAATTAAGGAATTTATTAAGTTGATAAAAGTGAGGATTTGATAAAGCTTATTTTGCAACATCATATGTGGATAACTGGACTGAATGGTTACAATTGACTCATGCTACTGTTTTTGAATTTTCCTGTGGGAGGGGTGAGTACTCATTGATTTCACTTATACCTCAGACAGGCCATAATTTTTGGTCCCCCCCCCCCCCCTTTTTTCTTTTCAATTTTTATCTTCTACACCTCACTGAAGCAGCATTCCAGAATTTCTGGATAGCTGAGCTTAACATATGAATCTATTATTTTCTTCATTTGTTTCATTTAATTTTTCCTGCTCTAAGGATTAGTATCATTCACTTTTGCAGTACGAGCAGGTACTGGTGGTGATGAAGCTGGACTATGGGCTGGTGATCTTGTAGGTACATGCTTTCATTTGTCCTTTCTAACCCATGGGTTATAAATAGGGCATGCCTTCACCACTGCTTACTACAATGTTGAAAATGGCCATAAGTGGATAACATTATGTACATGGGTCTTGCATGCAGAATGCATAAATTACATACACACATAATAATCAAGTCATTGCATCATTTCTGAATTGTTTCACTGTCCTTAAACTTTATTTTCTGTTTCTTTCCATACTAGCTCCTTTGATCGCGCTAGTTTGAATTTTTTAGTTAATGAATCATTATTGTGAAGTTCAATTCTAAGCATACTCTTATACTGTTTTGATATTAAATCAGGTCCGAATGTATGAAAAATATAGTGAACGGAATTCTTGGAAGTATTCTCTTGTCTCAAGCTCTGAGGTAGTCCTCACTAAAACTCTGTAAAAAACAGGTTCTAATTGCTTTTGTAATTTGTATAATTTTTCTTTTGGCATCTTTTAGGCAGAAAAAGGAGGATTCAAAACTTATGTGATGGAGATAAAAGGAAATCGTGTCTACAGTAAATTAAAATATGAGTCTGGTGTCCACCGAGTTCAACGTGTTCCTCAAACAGAAACACAGGGCAGGGTACATACTTCGACTGCAACAGTGGCCATCATGCCAGAGGTGGTGTACATATTTCAGGCTTTCAGCAATAAATTATGCATGGCTCTGTAACATCTAGGTTTGAAAGCATTATTTAAAGTCTTTGCATTTGGACAATTGTTAATTTGATATTTTATTCCAAAAGTTATACAAATCTATCTTAGTCATAAAAGTAGCTAGCTTAAGTCTATAGTGTTCGGAAGTAGATATAGATGTAGTGCTGTCTCAATTTTTGTTGTCTAGTCTCGTGGAAGGCAGATTTCATTTTGTGATTAAAGATTGGTCATTGATGCTTTATTGAATTATTTCTTTTCTAAATTATATGCTTTAATAAGTATAATTTTTAGCCTACTGATAAAGTAAGGATATGCCTTCCTTCACAAACAGGATGACGATGTAGTTCATCTCTGCTGTTTCTTTTATGAACAACATCTAAATCTATAAATCTATCATACTGATCCTAAATCTTTATCTAGGCTGATGAAGTTGAAGTGGAAATCGACCCAAAAGATATTGAACTGACAACGGCACGTTCTGGGGGTGCTGGAGGTATATATCTATGAACATGAAACTATTTCAGTCAAGTAATCAATCTTTCCATTTCCTGAAACAAGATACAAATTCCTCTATCATTTCTCATGCAAAGATACCTTGCAGGCCAGAATGTTAACAAGGTTGAAACAGCCATTGATCTTGTCCATAAACCAACCGGAATCCGCATCTTTTGTACTGAAGAAAGGACTCAAATTCAGAACAAGAATCGTGCTTTTCAGTTGCTCCGAGCAAAATTGTAAGCATCAACTTTGTGATGTAGTTATTTTTGTCAACTTCACAGTTCACACATTTGGTTTTATGATTGAGTTGTGTTTATTTCTACAGTGTTGTCAACTTTTTCTCCTTTTCCTATTAAATAATGATCACAAGATAAATATCCCAATGCTTTCTTGAGTTCAATTATACATGAGGACCTAAAGGATATTCCTGTAATGATGCCAAAACTGACCAAATGCTATAAGCACACTAGTATAATTTTTCTGAGTGTTCTCTTTAACCTATTTGCTTTAGTATGTTGCATTCAAAATGATACATGATCTTTTTACAGATATGAGATAAAGGTAAGGGAGCAGCAAGAGTCAATAAGAAGTCAAAGGAAATCACAGGTATGCTCCTTCTTGTTGTGGGTGTTTGAAATACTAGTGAGATTTTGGTTTTGCTGGAGCAGACACGATTCCTTTGCTTGTTGATGGCTTCATGCTGATTCTTTTGGTTCTTTGGGTTATTTGTAAATGTATATCACGGCACATTTATGTCACCCTTAAAGGACTTCCTAGGATCAGCCTTTTTATGGATTAACTTTGCAATAATAGAATTGTTGGCATGGTCTCATTATTGCCTTGGATGTCATATGCAGCATAATTATATACATAGGAAATACATCAGAATATTTGCATCTTTTGTTTTCTTTGATAACCAGAATTTTATTCAACAACAAACACAGAAGAACTGTATCAGGAACAGCAACACAGTATTTGCAAACCCCACTGCTCCAACTTGTGTGTTGTTGCTTGATTATCAACAAAATTTAAGCACATCTCTCCCCTCCCCCTGTTCAATTTCCAATGTCCTATTTGAATGTCAGGACTTGATCAAATATTGGCATGCTTAGCATTTGTTTATCATGATTTGCATTAGTCATAATTTATTTGGTGTACTTGCAATATGGTGAGCCGACAGATATTGAATTAAAACTCTTTGCCATACTATCCCAATTTACAGGTTGGTACAGGTGCTCGTGCAGAAAAAATTCGGACATATAATTATAAGGTACTCAATGTAGGAGTCTCCATATTTTCCCACGTGGTCATGCACTCACTCTTTTATTCTCTCCAATCCCCAACCAAATTTGGAAGAGTTTCTATAAATTATATTCATAACAAATTTTTCCTTTATAAATTGTAAGGTGAAAAATACTGATTCTGTTTAGTTAGAAAGAAAAATTGGAGAAGAAATATGTCAAATGTGACATATTAAATTATTTGTTAAGATCCCTCATAATCACATTCATCGAGTTAAGTGAATCAGATTCAGTGGTCTAGAGTTATGTAGTTCCAGTCAGAATAGGGGTTTGAGGTAGAATAGCTGAGACAGTTTTATAAAGTTTCATTTTGTCTTGATGAGATCATGATTGTTTACTGGCAGTTTATGTTATGACACTTGATTTTCCTGATTAGGACAACAGGGTTACTGACCACAGACTGAAGATGAACTATGAGCTCACCTCTTTTCTTAATGGTGACATCGAAAATGCTGTTCAGGTATATTATCTACCACACCTCTGTTGGCATGAACTTGTTTTTTCTTCTTGTGTTTCCCAGTGTCTGACTGTTTGCAATATATGCTTAGAAAATTGGTATATATTAATTAATATAGGTGCACCTGTGCAATTTTTGAGGTGGCTTATTTAGGTACTATTAGATGAGGGCATTAGAATAGACAATTTAGATGCATGTAACCTGCTCAATCTATTGAAACCTTTACATATACTGGAGAGCACTTCAGTATTGATAGGACATTAGGACAGAGACCTCTACCATGAAAGGGACAGCATAATCCAAAAAAGGAGGAGGAGTCGGTGAGCGTCGGTGGCACAGGCTCCCACGAGAGACAAGAGCGTGACTTGCTGTATGAGCAGTGCCTTAGGGTATGTTTGGATGGAGGTGAAGAGAGAAGGGAGGGAAATGGAAGGTTTTAGGTAGAACTGGGGAGGAAAAGATTGTTCTTTCATGTGATCTTCCAAAATCTTCCCTTGTTCACTTTTTCTGAACATTTCAAAATCCCCCCAATTTTGGAGGATTTTAATTATACATCCAAACTTATGGAAGGAAAATTATTATTTAACCTACATTCTCTTTTCTTTCATTCTCTTTCTTTTTCCATTGATTTCTTCCCTTTCCTTCCCCTTCCAACATCCTAACATACCCTTAATGCCTCCACTCCCGTTTGGTACCTCATCTGAAGCTGAACATGAGAAAATGGGTCTGGTAAGCAAGGACCTTCAACGAGAAAAATTGAAGATTTTGGAGAAACCCACAATCATTCGAACTCTTGAGCTGGATTTGATAATGTTGGGAGGCTACTTTGGGAAGGAATATAGCAGGGTGCTGAATGCTGACGAATGACGATGGTTCTCTGACTGAAATTCACATTAACCAAAAAATAATTTATTTCTTCAATTATACTATAAAACACAGAGAGGGTGAAGAATGGGGAACTCCGGTAATACAAAGGCAGGGACCTCACCCCAGAGGCTTACACTCTGCTTGGGCTTTTGAAAGAACAAAGTGGAAACAATTAGCAAACCGCAACAAATGGCACACACTAGATGACTGATTGAAAGTTGCTCCGGTGTACATAAATTAAAAAGGATATACTATATAGACTTTGCCTGTAATATGAGTTAATATGAATGAACGAATGAAAATACTTTTTCGATAACATGGCTCTGTATCATTGGGAAACTTTCTTCTTTCAGTCTTGTGCTGCAATGGAGCAAAAGGAGCTTCTGGAAGAACTTGCTGAATCTATAGGTTCTCCGGCTGGCTGATATGCAGCAGATTTTGCCCATGTGATTGGAAAATCCTAGTTCTTGGACGAGATATGCAGGAAATTTTTTTATGGATTACTTTTCACAAATGGAAGATCTGCCATTTTGTTGTTCTCATGAATGTGTCCCATCATCTCAATTCTCAAGTTTGCAACATACCGGGTTGATTGTCAATGTGTAGTAGATATGGGGCACTTTTACATGTAACACTTCAGTAGACAGTACTCGATTTGTAAAAATGTCACTGCATTATATGACGTATTGGGAATCTGGTCTTTTTTTTTTCTTTCATATTTTCATTTTTCTTGTCATATTAAAAAATACTTATGTACTATAAGAGTATTCCTGTGATGGTTTTTAAACTGTCATATTTGATTTAAATTTTATTATATAATATTTTAAATTTAATTCAATGACATGTATTGTTATGTTATGTCATATGTAGTAACTTCCAGGTAGGTAAGAATTTCTCTTTATATTGGGAGTCTGGTCTCCATGAATAAAATTCAATTTTTTTTTCAAACTGGACATTTTGTCCGCTCAATGGACCAAGCCTTATAGGATACAAACGCTTTAGTTTGACTTGTAAAGAATTATTAATTGAATAGTAACATTTTTGTAGAATTAAAATAGAATAGATATTGTTTGAGTAAAATTTAATTGTGTTTGCCTCCTATATGGATAAGTAAACTAGTTTAATAGTTCAGTAGTTATGTGACTTGATTTTTTCTTTGGTATAATAGGAAGGTTTGAATTTATAATCTTCTGGAAACTATTTAAATTCCAATTGCCAGGATTTTATTTACTAGTATTTATTTTATTTTATTTTGGATTCAATAAGTTGTCTTGCTTTGACTTTTTAAGCATTTTCTTAAAATAATGAAACACTTAAATAACCTGTATACATTTTTATAGTAATAATAATTTTTACTTATCTTGCTAGTAATTTATTGTGATAATTTTTTAAATGTATTGGTAATTTAACTTCTAAATAATGATAAAAGTTTTATTAATATAAATTAATTTAATTTATTTATTATAAAAAGGTGTAAAAGTAATCTACAAATACATGGGAATATCATTTTCCTTCTCCCTACGGCATTGAGCAGAGGAGTCCAGTCCGGTCTCCATTCTACGGATGCACTCGTGGCATGATCAAGGACTTAAAGGAAACACCCATATCAAAATTCAAACGAGGAAAGCAAGATCTACAAAGTTTGCAGTCTCATTTTTCAATAGGAGTGGAAATAGGCTAAACTAGGCTGGACTTTATCATAGGCTTTTTTTTTAGCCTGACTTGACCTTTTTATGAAAATTAAAAAGTCTGGCCTGACCTGAAAGCCTGTTTAAAGGCCTATATTACATAAAGGCTTTCGAATAAGCTAACATATTCAAATTTTATAGGTTTCAAATATATCTAACATTTAACAAAGTTATTATATTGTGTATAAAATAAATAAATTATATTAATAAATAACTATTAAATCATATAAGTATTCTAAAATTTTAATTATATGTTAGTATAATAAATAAATAGGCCGGCCTGTTAGGCTTTTTTTAAGGCCTAAACCTAAGCCTATTTAGCTAAATAGGCTTTTAAAAAAGCCTAAACCTGACTTGTTTGATAAATAAGCTAAGCCGAAGTAGGCCGAAAGTAGGCTAGGCCGTAAGCTTCTGTTGGGCAGCCTAGCCTATTTCCACCCCTACTTTCCAATCCAAGAAAATAGTGTTAATTTCTGCACAAACTTCATGTCTGTTTAATTTAAATTACTATATTAGCCAACAAACTGAATTGTGGGCTAATCACTACTATTAGACCCTTCTCAATTAAATTTTTTTATTGGGAGAGTTCGATGATTCATGTGCTCCTTGGCGGGCGCTAACAAACATTAATATAAGTTCTCGATGAAAATCATTAAAACTAAAAGCAAAAACATTATAACAAAGTTGTCTATGTATGATTATAATAATAATAATAATTATAGGAGAATCTTTTTAATAATATGACAATAAGACTTTAAAAATGACAATAACAGTAAATTAATTTTGAATTTATTATCAATATAAAAAAATTTATATCATCATGTAATTATGTATTATCAGAATAATAACTAGTTAAAATATTAAAATATAAGGAACAAATACTTAATTAAGCCTAAATAAAATAGGAGAACAGCTCCCTCCCCAAGTTTTATCTCGTGTTTTTAAGAAAGGAGTACAAATATGGGCCACCTGTCCTCCAAGAAACAATTCCAAGCGTTCAACAGTGTGAGAAAAGGGCCACACATGGCAACTGTTCGTGATCAACTTCAACGCCTCTCTCCCAACATATGGCAATTCCCCACACCAACACTCCACTGAGTCACCTCTCTTGCATAAGACCTTCTCTTTCTTACGCTTCAGCTTCGCTTCTCCACAATTCTATGATCCATAGGCTCATACACTCTTCCTCTCTCCATCGCCTTTTCTCTCACCGACCAAAACTCTCCTCGCCAACAAAATTCCCCAACCCCTCACTTCTCTTCCCTTTCTCACCCCTTATTTCTCTACCCTCTCGCCCTCTCAAGGTCTTCTCAATGGCCCAAACACCCATCCATTCAACATCTTCTCATTCCCACAACTATACCAATCGACTTGCTGCTGAGCACAGCCCTTATCTTCTCCAACACGCCCATAACCCCGTCAGTGAACTTCTCTTCTTTTCTCAATTTTATTGCTCTTTATCAACAGAGTTGACTCCAAGATTCGATTCAAGTATTGGTTTTCATTCACTGATTATCGTATCGTATTGAAGGTTGATTGGTATCCTTGGGGTGAAGAAGCTTTCGCCGAAGCTCGGAGGAGAGATGCACCTATCTTCTTATCAAGTAATTAATTCTCTTCATGCTATTCTTTGCAAATGCTGTTTTGGTTCCTTTTTCTTTTTAATATTTTGTTTTTGTAATTAACTGCACTGCTGGTTCGCATTTTTGTATTAATGGCGATTCCATTCGAAGTTGGGTACAGCACTTGTCACTGGTATGACAACTCCAACTCCAACTCCAACTCGTTATGTAAAGTTTTGATTCCATTCCATAGTGTAGAATTGAATGGGGAATTTAAATGGACTGACATTTTGGGAATCTAAACTATTGGTAAGGTGTCATGTTATGGAGGTCGAGTCCTTTGAGGACGAGGGGGTTGCCAAGTTGTTGAACGATTGGTTTGTTAGCATTAAGGTAATTTCAAGTGACATTTCATTCAATTGCTTTTATGTTCTGTCTTGCTTTGAATTTGTAACAATCTTCTCTTGAATCTATTCGGTACCACCATTTTTGTGAAGCTTACTTAACAAGTTCTCTAGTTCTATATCAATGCCACAGGTGGATCGAGAGGAGCGACCAGATGTTGATAAGGTAAGTTATCTGATCCTTTACTTAATTTTTTTTTTTTTTGAAAATCTGCAAGGATATTATCTCCAAAGTTGTTGTTCTGTATTAAGGAACAAGAAGTGGTATTTATAAAATATCCTTGACTTAATCTCTGTTTTTTCTTAAACGGACTGTTTGGTTTCATTGGTAGGATGTACTTAACTTCCCTGTCTCGTAGAATGGCCGAGATACTTAGAGAAAGTTTAAAGTGTTCCACTGGTATCAAGGTGCACTAAAAGATTCCCCCCCATCTTTTCAGGTATACATGACGTATGTGCAGGCTTTGTATGGTGGAGGAGGTTGGCCACTGAGTGTGTTTCTTTCACCTGACTTGAAACCGTTAATGGGTGGAACTTACTTCCCCCCTGATGATAAGTATGGACGACCTGGATTTAAGACTATACTTGGGTGAGAATTATTGCACATAGCAGCTTGAATCATCAAGCTGCTCAGACTCTCTTTTTCTCATAACTTCGGTAGATGGCATGTCTCAATTTGTTCAGTATAAAACTTTAGGTCAATGGTTAGAAATTATTATTCTGGTTCTTGATGTTCTTATTTATATAGTATTTGTTCCTGTATTCTCCAGAAAGGTAAAAGAGGCTTGGGATGATAAGAGGGATGTCCTAGTTAAGAGTGGAGCGTTTGCAATTGAACAGCTTTCTGAGGCATTGTCTGCTAGTGCAGATTCTGATAAATTGCGTGATGGAGTTCCAGACGATGCATTACGTCTATGCTCAGAGCAGGTAAGGTTTTGTGTATTCACTTTTGTCTACTATGCCATTTTTATTAGAAAGCCTCCCCCATTATTTCTCAGACACATACAAAAGGGGAAAAGGGAAAAAGAAAAAAGAGTTGCCCCTCCACGTTTTCTCTTCTGTGTATGAGTAATGGATGAGTGTGGTGAAATTGTTAAAACCATAAAAATCTTGTTTTCTCATTTATAAAAGTGAAGTTAGGGCTGATAGCTGCCAGTGTTAGATTTCTGTATTGTAACAACATAGACTTCTGAGGTTCTTTTTGTTGAATCCTTAATTTATTTTGAGTGGAGGGTTGCCATTCTTGAGTATCATTCAATCTATTATTTTCTTTGTAGCTCTCTGGGAGCTATGATTCAGAGTTTGGTGGGTTTGGATCTGCACCAAAGTTTCCCAGACCAGTTGAGATCAACTTGATGCTTTACCACTCCAAAAAGTTGGAGGATACTGGGAAGTTGGGTGGAGCTAATGGAAGTCGGAAAATGGTTTTCTTTACCTTGCAATGCATGGCAAAGGGGGGCATTCATGATCATATTGGAGGGGGTTTTCACAGATATAGTGTGGATGAGTGCTGGCATGGTAAGTTTATCTTGGACAACAGTCATTTCTGTGAGTAAATCTTTGATATGTATCTGATATGTCTATGAGCGGTAGTTCTCAATGTTACTGCACATATGCAGATATCTGATCATTTTGATTTTGCCATATTAATTGGCATGTGCTGTTATATTAATGCTCTTTGTTCTGAAATGTTGTTAAGATGATTAAATTGTTGAGCTGTGAAATCTTTGCAGTTCCACATTTTGAGAAGATGCTATATGATCAAGGGCAGCTTGCTAATGTTTATCTAGATGCTTTTTCTATCACAAAAGATACCTTCTATTCATGTATATCACGGGATATCCTTGATTATTTAAGGAGAGACATGATTGGTCCAGAAGGTGAAATATTTTCAGCAGAGGATGCTGACAGTGCAGAGACTGAAGGAGCTACAAGAAAAAAGGAAGGAGCCTTTTACGTATGGACCAGCAAAGAGGTCTTTCATCCATGTCCTATCTGCCTTTCCTTATATATTTCTTAAGGATAATTACATTGTAGGTCCCTGAAAATTACACAAATTTTCATTCTGGTTCCCTAAAATTAAATTGATTCCATATGGTCATTACAAAAATTTTATCTTTCAATTGGGTCCAAAATCATGAAGTATCGCAGGGCCTTACATAAAATGCTCTGACATGGCCATCAAGTTGCTGATGTGGCCCAATAATCTGCCAATGTGGCAGTCAATTGAATTTTTTTTAAGGATTCAATTGAATCAATTTATTTTTCACGGACACGAATGAATAACTGTATTTTTCAAGAGCACAAAGTGTTGTTTGGCCTATTTCTTAATCATTAATTGTTAGTTTTCTAAGGGCAATCTAACTACAGTTGATCTGGAAATATTCATTGTAACTTTTGAGCTATAATACCTCTTCGATTTTTGAAAGATATTTTATATTTTTCACTCCCTTGTCTTGCTTGGAGTCTGAAAACATAATAATATATCTCATTCGTGTGGATTATATATATATATATATATATATATATATATCTATATATAGAAAATCATTATTTGTCTCAATATTTCTTGCAAGATTTTGGATCATAAATTTGTATGTTTGTTTGGTTACAATATTGTACTTCGAAATTCCAAATGGTGCCTATCACGCACGACTTGGAATATTCTATTTTAACTTCACAATAGAACATTCTTGTTGATATTAAGCAGATATTTCATGGAGATCATTTTTCCAAAATTAAAAATTGTAATAAATAAAAATTGTCGTTTAAGCATTTTGTGTCAATTCTCTTCTTCTGAACAACATGTGTCCTGATTTCCTTTTGTAATTTTGTGATTATATCTACAGTGTCTTGACAATTTCTGATAGAGGTATTGTAAATATTGATTCTTTTTATTTATTTATTTTTGTTAGAGGTGCCTGGCTTTTGGTGGTTGGATTTTTATTTTTTGGTGGGGGCTTTCAACCTGGTTTGTTCTGTTTAGGTTGAAGACATACTTGGAGAGCATGCTGCTCTTTTTAAGGAGCACTATTACATAAAGCAGTCGGGCAACTGTGACCTATCTAGAATGAGTGATCCTCACAATGAATTCAAGGGAAAGAATGTCCTGATTGAGAGAAAGGATCCTTCAGAAATGGCATCAAAATATGGCATGTCAGTTGAGACATGTCATGAAATTCTTGGAGAATGTAGGCATAAGCTGTTTGAAGTCAGATCAAGGCGGTCAAGGCCACATTTGGATGATAAGGTATTGCCCCTAAACAAGCTTATTGATTTATTTAGGAGCCATCTATAATGCTTTAGGTTTCTACTTTTAATGTGCAGTCTCATGAGACCATATGCTTCTAGGTTATTGTTTCTTGGAATGGACTGGCAATCTCATCTTTTGCTAGGGCTTCTAAGATTCTCAAGGGTGAAGTTGAAGGGACCAAATTCAACTTTCCTGTTGTTGGCACTGAAGTAAGTTTTTCCCTCTACTAATATTGTAGTGTAGTTAGAGAGCCTATGATATTTTATTTTAAAAAGATGGGAGACTCTCCCCTTTTATATTATGGATGTTGCTTCTGGAACATGTCTGTAAATTATCATCATGACTGTACAATATTATACTGTTGATCACAATTCTTGCTTTGGACAATGAGTAGTTTCTAACCGAGTTAGCTGGCATTGGCAGTGAAAGGTATAAGGGAATAATGGGTGAGGTTGATGGAACACCTGGAGCCAACTTGACTCTTTTCTTTAAGAGTAATTGATAATGTAATTAACTTTCTCCTCCTTTCGAATATGCAAATGCCAGCCAAAGGAGTACATGGGAATTGCAGAAAAAGCAGCATACTTTATTAGGAAGCAACTTTATGATGTGGAGACTCACAGGCTACAGCATAGTTTCAGAAATTCTCCGTCTAAAGCTCCTGGATTCTTGGATGATTATGCTTTTCTAATTTCTGGATTGCTGGATCTCTACGAGTTTGGTGGTGGAATCAACTGGCTTCTGTGGGCAATTGAATTGCAGGAAACCCAGGTAAAGATCGATGTCTGGATTTGATAGGAATTTCATTGCTTGGCTTGCCAGACCTTGAGTTGCTCATGAGATGAGTTGCTTGCAGGATGCTTTGTTTCTTGATAGGGATGGAGGAGGATATTTTAATACTACAGGAGAAGATTCTTCAGTTCTTCTCCGTGTGAAGGAAGACCATGATGGAGCAGAACCCTCTGGGAACTCTGTTTCTGCTATAAATCTTATAAGATTGGCGTCCATGGTTGCTGGAAGTAAGGCTGAGCATTATAAGCGAAATGCAGAACATCTTCTGGTCTGTAAACCCCTCCTCTCTTTTCCCCCTTAAATTAACTGTTTCTTCTCCTTTATATGCTAGCAATGTTGGGATGGGATAATTAGTGGGAACCTCTGTTACTGGACCACTGGGTCAGTCTCAATTGACTAAGATTCCCTTTACACGGTAGTGCAGGCAGTTTTTGAGAATAGATTGAAAGATATGGCTATGGCAGTGCCTCTAATGTGTTGTGCAGCAGACATGCTGCGTGTACCTTCTCGAAAGCAAGTAGTCGTGGTTGGTGAAAGGACTTCCGAGGAATTTGAAAGCATGCTTGCTTCAGCTCACGCATTATATGATCCCAACAGAACAGTGAGCATAGTTACTCTTTGTAAAGTTGGTATCTTCATATTTATTTCTTGTTGTCATCAATAACTTTGGTGCTGATGTTGATGGTAGGTTATTCATATAGATCCCACCAACAAAGAAGAGATGGAATTTTGGGAAGTAAATAACAGCAACATTGCTCTCATGGCGAAGAATAACTATGCAGTCGACAAGGTTGTAGCTCTTGTATGCCAAAACTTCACTTGTAGCCCCCCTGTGACTGATCATTCGTCACTTGAAGCTTTGCTCTCTCAAAAATCCTCCTCTTCATCGATATAAGCTATTGGCTCTGATTTATGAGTAGGAAATAGATGTCAGTGAAAGATCCCTCTTAGAAATCCCCCTCTTCATCTACAGAACCTGTTGGTTCTGACCTCTGTATCAAACAAATCTGGGTAATATTCTCCATTAGGAAGTAGAGGGATAGGTTCATATGCTGTTCTGCCTGTGCTTAAGAAGGCAAGATTATCCTTCAAATGTGATACTGAATGATGGAACTATGTATATTTTTGTAGGTAGAGGTTGAATAAAGTTATTATTGTTTCCAGTTTGGGTTTTATTCTTCAAATATGTTTGTAATATATGACCTAGCACAAGAAAGTCACCATGGCTTGGCTAAGATACACTTCATATGTCTGTTGGTTCAAGCATCATGTTTATTTAAAAATATTTTCAGTCAACTATAAATTAAAAAACAGTTTAATTAAAATTACTTCAATTTTTTTACTTGAAGTAAAGTATATGTTAAATATGTGGATAAATTAAAAATTTAAAAGAAAGAATAAAGAATAAAAGGAATTCGGGTCATGTTCAGTCCAGAGCCGTCCCAAGAGAAGTGGGTTCTTTCTGCCTTTCTGCCTCACTTGCATTGCTAGTTTGCTATCACTCTCGAGTCTTATCCACTATCATCTATGAATACGATGCAAGCAATCCAGAGACCCAGGTTAGGTTTTCGCACTATTTCTTGTGCCTTTCCTTCCACAAAATCGAAGCTATTTATTGGAGATTCATATAAACACTCTTTTATTTCTCTTCCGAATCGTTCACTTCATAGACAAATCTCCTGTAAGATCCAATCGAATCATTCTACTTTCACTATCTCCTACCTCATTGATTCTTGTGGATTGGCCCCGGCTACTGCTGTTTTAGCTTCCCAAAAGCTACAGCTTCCTTCTGCAGAAAGGCCAGACTCTGTTCTAACTCTGCTCAGAGAATATGGTTTCTCAAATTCCCAGATTTCAAATGTTGTCAGGAAGCGCCCATTGCTCCTGTTAGCTAACCCAAACGATACCCTTTTGCCCAAGCTTCAATTTTTTCATTCTATAGGCGCTTCCCATGCTGACCTTGCTAGAACCCTCACTGCGGATCCAACCCTTTTGACCAGAAGCTTAGAGAAACAGATAATACCTTCTTATAATTTCCTCAAAAGTGTATTGCTTTCTGATGAAAAGGTCGTTGCTTCCTTAAAGCGCACCTCATGGGTTTTTCTTGAGGACCATTCCAAGAACCTCATACCAAATCTTGCTGTTCTCAGAGAATTGGGTGTCCGAGAATCATGTGTTGCATTGTTGCTAACTCATTTTCCCGAGGCGTTGATGCAAAATAAGGAACAGTTTGCGAAGATTTCCATGGAGGTTAAGGAAATGGGATTTGATCCAACTAAGACGACGTTCGTGTTGGCGATTCATGCACTCTCTGGGGAAGGTAATAAGGCGATATATAATCGCTGTTACGAGGTTTATCAGAGGTGGGGTTGGTCCGAGGATGACATTGTATTGGCATTCAAGAAGCATCCACATTGTATGATATTGTCAGAGGATAAAATAATGAAAGGAATGGATTTTTTTGTAAACAAGATGGGTTGGCCTTCAGGGATGATTGCCAGATGCCCTGTGGTCTTGTTTTTCAGCTTGGAAAAGAGAATTAAGCCGAGGTGTTCGGTTGTTCAGGTTCTGTTGTTGAAGGGATTGATTAAGAGGACCTTGAGCTTGACTACTGTCCTCTTGCCTCATGAGACCCGTTTTTTGGAGAAGTTTGTGACCAAGTATGAGCAGCAAGTGCCTCAGTTGTTGAGTTTGTATCAGAGGAAGGTGGATTTCAATAGTGTGATTTGAATTTGCTAACTCGGTCAGATAACTAATATTTGTATTCCATTGCTCTTAAAATTTTAAATAATTTATACTCAGTTACGTTCTCATCTTTGGCATCTTGGTGTCAACTGAAACTTAACATTTTGAATGCATTAGCATGTAGGAAAATTGTAGTCCTGTAGTGAACTGAATAATTGTTTTTGTCCCCAATCTGGTTGAGTGTTTTGTTTACAAGATGGTATGAGTGAAAATCCAAGGGTAGCATATCCAAGGAATGAGATTCCTGTTAATAAGATGCCCAAATCGTTTGGTAGTGTGAGAATATATGGTTGGGGATCCTGTTGACTCACATCTTAAGTTCGATAAAATTATCTAGTAAATTATGACAAAAGAAATTCAAGTAAATATAAACCTAACCAGAAAAAGTGTTAGATCCATATAGAATTCATAGCATACTAGCCAATCATCCATGATTCTTGTTTTTGAAAGTTAACATTTGTAAAATCTACATCTCTGAAGTTACTGCACTTAATGACAGCAGTTATTTTACAGGTCCCCAAGTTGCAACAATTTTTCCCCACTGAATTAAGGACCTGTAGATCTTGCTTCTACTGCCCAAAAAGCTTGATTAAGTCGTTTGTATTTGGATGCCTGTAGAGATTCTGCAATTCTATTGGCTAGTTAAATCTATCAATTTATAGAGTGCCTGGATATCCCAGATTTTGTGAGCACTGTTTTCCCTCCGCTCGACCACTTTTTGTTAATCACTTTTATCTTCAGCTTTATTGACTGCTGGAGAGCCTGAACATCCCGAATCTGTATATCAATATCATCTTTATTTGCAGCTGCTTTAATCTTTTCCATTTCTGTATGCTAACCTCTCTCTGACTGCTTTCTGTTAAGCAGTTATCTATCTTTTTCAGATTTATTGACTGCATTTTATTGTGTTTGCCCCTTGTTTTAGTTTTTTTGGGAATTTGTGTTCCCTATCTGCTCAGGGAGTAAGGTTGCGCACATAAGTCTGTCTCCAAACCCCACGATGGGGGTGGGAGCCTCATGCACCGAGACTTTTTTTTAGGAATATTTTTTAGGCTTTTGAAATTTTAATGCTGATAGTGATTAGTCGATTACTCTATTGGTGAGCAAACTAAGTGATGAACTACTTGGTAACAATTATTATGCCTTTGTGATTCTTGCATCTAGGAAGATGTTGGGGATGGGAGATGCAATTCGCATAGCGTTGGTAATTTGGATTTGTCGTTGTACTGAAGATAAATTGTAGGAATATTCTCAACTCTGAAGGAGAAGCTCTGGATCTATCTGTCTGGAATGTCACCTCTGTGGAGCTAATTGTCAGATGAACTTTGGTGCTAAATTTCCTTTTGGTTGTGGAGTGAAGGTGATGCTTGAAAGTATAAACCTTTTTTGCAATGCTGTGTCATTTTCTAATCTAAATTAACTTCAAACTTATAATTGCCAGAGTGCATAATTTTTATATTCACCTGGTCCCTTTTGCCATTTTCCTTTCTTCAAGGAAATATAGTAGGTTCAAAATTGACAGCTACATTTATAATTAAAAATGGAAGAAAAATATGCTTTATATGCTCATGTCTGATAATAGCCTACTTTGAATCACTAAAATTAAAATCAACGCCAGGTTCGTCGTCTCCAAGCAAACTTCATAGGCTAGCAAAGAGAAAGGCACCAAATACGATATTCCTAGTTATTATTATCCAGTCTGCAGACATAGTGGATAAAGCTTCTGTTGCGGTTGGTCTCTCTCTGGACAACCTTTATGCTTTGTTGGTGTTGTGAGTTATGATAGTTGGTTGTGTACTTGTGTTCAGAGAATTTGGCATTGTAGGTTTTTTTTCAAAAAAAAAAAAGCATCACTCATCTTGAATGCACTGAATTTTTTCATGTTTCCACAAATCCATGAACTCGAAGATTTGAGCTCTGAGAATGACAATAACATTAATGGTGTGTCTGTTTCGCGAATTATTTTTTTATTTTTGAAAATTTTTATATGAGAATGTTGGATTCTCATATTTGATATAAGTTTTGAAAACATATTCTTATTCAAATTGATTCCCGGTAATATTTTTGTTAACATTATTCTCACACTTTCATTTTCATAGAAGAATGTGAGTTTGTAGTATTTCCATGGTATGTGAATAATGTTACTATGTGAAATGTCTAAAATACTTACCATTCTATTGTCATGTTATCAACCAACTACTATCACCTTAGTATTAGTGACAGCCATCTACATCAGTCAATCACCAAAATCCGGTCACCTAGTTGTTGCTGACAGTTGATGGTGGTTGGCAACTTTGTCCTCTGTGCTGGTTACTAGAATTCGGTCACCTCTATCGCCATCAGCGGTTGATAGTGGCGCAACTTTAGCCATCACACTAGTCACAAGAATCTAGTCACCCCTATTACCGCCAGCAGTTAACGGTAGCCGACAATTTCGGTCACCACACCGGTTACTAGAATCTGGTCACCTTTGTCGTCATCAGCTGTTAATGGTGGCCAACGACTTTAGCCACCATGTCAGTTACCAAAATTCGATCACCGCTTGCTCCTGCGGTTGACAATGATCAACGATTTCGACCACCGTACCGGTTACCGAAATCTGGCATTCCTTGCCTTTGACAGTGGCCAACGACTTCGACCACTGCATCGTTCACTAGAATCTGACCTTCATTGCCGCTGCTAGCAGTTGACGGTGGCTGGCGACTTTGACTATTATTACCAGTCACCAGAATCCAGCCACCTACCATCGTCGTTGGCAATTGTCAGTCGTTGGCTTAGGCGACCACTAGGCCACCAGCCGTTGGAGTCATTCCCTATAGTGTTTTTGGTCAACCAAATGTAATAATCATTATTCCTAGGCATATTATTCATGAGAATATTTTTTCAAAGTTTGAATCAAACATCCCTGAATGTAAGAGATGGGAGATTTGGCATATCACTGGGAACAAATATTTGGACTCACTGAGAGGTTAAAAGAAACAGGTTGATTCAAAATGTTCAAGAATGTGAAATTGGGCCAACCCAGTCACCTTCCGGCTAAAATCGAGCCAGCTCGCAAATGTTAGTCATATATTATCTTATTAATATAAATATGTCAACTCGTGCTAGCTTAATCCAATTAAGCTAACTCACGTCGGAACCAAACTAATTTTAAGTTGGGCTGAGTTGAGCCAATTATAATATGGGCTAGTAAGTAGCCAATTTAGTGATATGTAAGTTGTAGGTTAGCCTATGAGCTATGGGTCCTTTATTTTTTTTTTTATATCATTTTTAACTTTTTTTAGTGTCTATAACAATAATTTATTAATAAATAAATAAATCTTTTACATCAATCCAAATTCACAAAAGCCATGTGGGCTAATTAAATACAAATATAACATAATTATATTAAGTATTAATAACATTAAGCAATGAATATTTATTATATTGTTTTTAATCTAAATGATTTAGGATATATTTATAAAGTATCTCTTAAATCATAAACTTATTAATTAAAAAAAATATAACAAGTGGATATGATATACAAATAAAAAAATGTATTTACCAAATTTTGATTTATTTAAAAAAAAATTCAAAAGAGGCTAGTCAATTGGATATAAAAATTTAAATAGCACCAAAAATAAAATAAAATAAAACTCCGCGCGATTTCTTTTAAGGCATCCCTCACATTTTGTCGGGTTATCTATGACGCCTACTAAAATAAAATAAAATAAATCATATTATCTTATTTATCTATGACCAAAAAATTGATTTGATTTGCTAGAAGAACCATCGTCAATCGCAGCGTATATCCTCTTCCCCGAGCATCATCTGAATTGGGGAAGGTGGTAGGGTTTTTCTGAAATGGTGGAGAGGAGGAAGCCTCTGGTTCTCTCTTCCACCAAACATGTCATCAATTCCTTTTTGAGCTCTTCTGCAACCACCAACAAGCTCTTCGACGATGAATCTTCCGAGAACTTGCAGTTACCTGTGGGGATTCTCCGATTCTCCAACGACGCAAATCAACCCCAATTCCCTTCTCTTGACGATTCTGCCCTCCTCGCCCTCCCTACTTCTCTTCTCAAAAAGCTTTCTATCACTTCCGGTTCACTGGTAATTTACACCATGACTCTTTCAGTTATCTTAGCGCATTTGGTTTGCCCCTTTCAAGTTGGTGTTAATTCCATAACTACCTTCAAGTTACAAAATTATATTTTGGAGAAGCATGCGATATGACTTAATTGAAAACTGCAGAAAATTCTCAAGTATCTACAACACGTTCCCCTGTATTAAATTATTATTTTTTCTTCCACTCGTAATACTTCAATATTAAAAGTATTGATTTTTTTTCATCTGGTATATGAATATTACAAAATTTTGAATTTTCTTAGGTGCTGGTCAAGAATGCTGAGATGAACATACAGAGAATTGCACTGGCCATTGCTCTAGATCCTCCAGGCACCCCTGCTGAGCCCTCTTCTGATATAAAGTTGCCGTCTCCTCAGTCTTCTCGAATAATGCATGTATTGCCTTCCTGTGATTTTCCTCACAATGGCCCGTTGTTGTTAGATCATGAAGCTGCTTATTTATCTCCTATTTTAGCCTTTAATCTTCACTTGCACATAGCATGCTTAAAATTCATTCTACACCAAGGACAAGACACTTTAGCATCTTATTTCAAGCCTGAAGGGAGTGATGAGGATACCGCAGAAAGCATTAAGGCTTCTGTCATCAATATAGAATTGGCACCTTTGGCTCAAGCTCCTAGGTTTGCCTCACATTTGAGGGTTTCTTTTGTGAAGATACCAGAATGTGGCATCCTTGAATCTATTAGAGGAAGTTCACCTATTGAATCCGAAGAACGTCAAGACATGATTGACTTGGCATTACAAAAGTACTTTGAAGTCGATAGATATTTGTCAAGAGGAGATATTTTCAGAATCAACATAAATTGGAACTGCAATTCCACTATTTGCATTCCCTGCAACCAAAAATCAAAAAAGAAAAATGACAACCTTATCTACTTCAAGGTATATTTACCTCTCTTTTTTTTCTTTTTTCTTTTTTCATAAACCTCAAGAAATATATCAGGTTCCTGTAGAGTGTAACTTATATCCTCAGGTCATTGCTATGGAACCATCAGATGAACCTGTTCTTCGTGTCAATCGAACATTAACTGCTCTGGTGCTAGGAGGGAGTTCCCCATCTTCCCTTCCTCCAGATTTGTTAATTGCTGGACCGGAAGAACCGGTGCCTTTGCAAGGGGACACAATAAAGATCTTGGCTTCAATACTTACACCAGCTTTCTGCCCATCAGCACTTTCTTCCAAGTTTAGAGTTTCAGTTCTATTGTATGGCTTGGCAGGTCTGTTCTATATTGTCCTGCTTTGTTTTCTAAAGGAATTGGTACCTTTTTCTTTTCTTCATAAAATTATTTGTGATTTGGATCACCATTTGATATCCTCAATTATTGTTGTTTATTCACATAAATGGTGATTTTGGATTGCATTTCTGGTGCATATTGTATTTCCTGATCAACATGATTATGCAGGTTGTGGGAAGAGGACTGTTGTTAGATATGTTGCTCGTCGACTGGGCCTGCATGTGGTAGAATATAACTGTCATGATCTAATGGTGTCGGATAGAAATTCATCTGTTGCTCTAGCTCAAGCTTTCAAGACAGCTCGAAGGTAATATACTTACATTTAGAATATTAGGAATGACATAAACACAAATTGTTCTGGAAATTATGTTCTTACATATTTTTGTTTTGGCTTGGAGTTAACATACATATTTTGCTATCAGGACAGAAACATATAGTTTCATTTGTTTGTTCACATGCTTTTTTCTCCCTAGTGGTTTTACATAGGCCATGATATCAAAACACAAAAAAATCTTCAATTATCTTTTTCTCTCCACTTAACATTTGTAAGATTTCTGGCTTTACTTGGGTCACTAACCTCGCCTGGTTATGTTAGGTTCTGAGAAGTTCACTGTTTTGGATATGTTTTCTCTAAGCTTCTAGTCTGCACGTACGGGGTGTTATTGTTACAGGTACTCGCCAGCAATACTTCTTCTCCGTCATTTTGATGTTTTTCGAGATTTGCATTCTCTTGATGGTTCACTAAACGATCAAAGAGGCAATACATCTGAAGTTGCATCAGTTATTAGGAAATTCACTGAACCAGTTAGTGAAGATGGTGATAGTAACTCCCGCGGGAAATCAAATGGTGAATTTGTAAGATCCAACTTAGTTGAGTTTTGCTATTGTTATCATTATTCTTTGGACTGTAATTTTTTTTTATTAATCTTTTCTCTGCACGCCACAAATGCTATATCTGTCTTACATTGCAAATCACAGAAAGAAGTAAAACAGGAGAACATCAGAAGAAGCAGACAGATTAGCTGAATTATTAAGCAATAATAGCAGTTTCTGTAACAGCAAGAAAAATGTGATGAAAAGGAATTAGCTTCTGGGAACTCTAATAAGTTGAGGCAACCCCTCTGCAGGGATACAGGCTTCTAAAATTGATTGTTTCTAGAGTAAAAGTACCATCAAGTGACATGCAATATACTTTAATAACAATAAAAGATACATTCTGCGGCAGAAAGTGACCTCCTCCAGTATGCGACTTGCACTCAAACATTGATGTTAAAGTATATATATAAACTCATGTATATGTCTTTTTCCATTAGGCCAGTCAAGGGATAAATCCAAATCAAGATTAGAGAAAAAAACTCAAAATACTAGAGTTGCCTTCAATTTTTTAACGAATATAATTGCAAAGATATTTACTTTTACATCATGCTGGTGAAGGTTGAGAAGAATGCTGAAAAGACAAGTGGGCATCAGATCCTGTTGATTGCTGCTGCTGACAGTTCAGAAGGTCTGCCTTCAACTATCAGACGTTGCTTTAGCCATGAAATAAGTATGGGGCCTTTGGCTGAAGAGCAAAGAGCTGAAATGCTATACCAGTCACTGCAAAGTGTTTCAGGACTCCTCTCTAACGTAAGTAAGGAATGGAGCTTCCTCTTGTGTTTATACCTTCTTTTGATGAATTTTTTTTTTAAATTGACTAGTAGCGACACCTGTGAGGACAATTCTCTCTCTAAAATTTAAAACACTGAATGAAAACTGACTTAAAAACTATAATTTTGTAAAAAAAATGTATATTTAAATAAAGAAGTTCCTTGAAAGTAGGGAGTGGGTGTAAGAGGTGGGCCTATGTGATTAATTTGAAATTTAAATTTTGTCCTCTCGACTCTACTCAATTATAGTAAAAATAAAACACTGGGCTTTTAGGAAAAGGAAAAAATGGGATACCAAGTGTAATAACATCCTTTCTATAATGGTATATATATTACATGCAATACCCCTCAAATTCTAAAGATAGTCACTTGGCAACAGTTTGTGCTCCTTTGATCATTACTGTTGACTTTGACCAATCACATCGTTGCTTCTTGCAGACTGATTCAGAGGGTTTTGTAAAAGAAATAGTTGGACAGACATCTGGTTTCATGCTCAGGGATATGTGTGCTTTAATTGCTGATGCTGGTGCCAACTTATTTCCCAGGAGCAATGCTGAAGTAGACAAAGATAGCCCTGACGATGTAGATGGTTCTCTCAAATCCAAAGTGCTGGAGGACAGCAAGCACTGGAAAGTTTCACCTCAGGTTCCAGGGAAAGAAGACTTGATGAAAGCTTTGGAACGATCAAAAAAAAGAAATGCATCAGCATTGGGCACTCCAAAGGTAAATTAAGTGATCCAGCTTTTATGATGGTTTTCTCGTCTGCATTGAGCAGTGTTGAGAAACCAGATCATATTTACTATTGTTTTATTGCAGAAAAATGTATGCATTAGCATGTAACAATGTAGTCTTCTAGGAGAAAATGTTCCTCGATGCATGAAAATTTAAGTATGGAATTTTTTTACAGGTTCCAAATGTGAAATGGGAAGATGTTGGTGGGCTTGAAGATGTCAAAAAATCAATCCTGGATACTGTTCAGGTGGGCTGCTTGTCTGGCATAATTGTATTGATTGTTACATTTTTTCTGATTTGGAAGCACAACCCTTTAAAGTAAAGTTCTGCTTATTATATCAGAGACAATGTCTGGCACAGCAACTTGAAAATATATTTGGTGGAAATAGAAACTTCTGGTTATGTTTACATGTTCAACAATTCATAAGAAACGTTAGGTTGTCATCTTTCGTAAGCTGACGCTGACTGAGTCAAATTTCTTTTTAGGTTACACCTAGGTATAAAAATAAAAATTAAAGAAGAAAGAAAGAAGGTACTTTTGGAGAATCAAGACTCAAAAGTAAAATTTGAATGTAGTCCACTCCTAAAGTTCAACATGGAAGCTATCAAAAGTAAAACCTGCTAAAAGGAGATTGAATAGGCTCTCTGCTAGATCATCTTAGAGCGGAATGATAGGACCCTTCCAGAAATGCATAAAAAATTATGGGTTTCCCCCCGCTGTCAGCTTATTACTGCATATGTTGGCTCTTTCTATTGAATGGCAAATAATATATACTTCTGTTTCAAGTTATTTTTTCTTTTTAAAAAGGAAAACCATTCCAGGCTTGTTTCTTCTCTATTTTAATATTTATCTGATTAAATCAGGTATTAGCTTGGGGATACTGTTTTTAGTCTAATTTCTGAATATCTGATTCATTCTGTATTTCATATTTTAGTTGCCTCTCCTGCATAAAAATTTGTTTTCATCTGGATTACGTAAGCGGTCTGGTGTTCTTTTGTATGGTCCCCCTGGAACTGGCAAAGTAAGTCGTAGAGTACCTGTGAATGACATTCTTCTACCTCACTTTTCTTACTTTTTACTTGCAAAAGTTTTCTCACCCCATTTTGTTGTTCTTTTATTGAATCAGACATTATTAGCGAAAGCTGTTGCTACAGAATGCTCCTTAAATTTTCTTAGTGTAAAAGGTCCTGAACTGATCAACATGTACATAGGAGAGTCTGAGAAGAATGTTCGAGACATTTTCCAGAAGGTATAATATTTCTGTTATTTTGGTCTAAATAATTTCTGAAGTTGAGTTGAAAGAAAAAAATATTTTTCCTCCAAACTAGACAGTTTTCAGAACAGATTTTGCTTAAGCGAACTTTCAATATAATTCACTTTCTTCAGGCTAGATCAGCACGTCCATGTGTTATCTTCTTTGATGAGCTTGATTCTCTTGCACCAGCTCGGGGTGCTTCTGGAGATTCTGGGGGTGTTATGGACAGAGTGGTTTCTCAGGTGATTTCCTTTTCTGAGCAAGACCATGAGGTTTGCAGATTCTTTGTATGGGTTTCCTAATGTGATAGATTTCCCTTGTTATTAGATGCTTGCAGAGATTGACGGCTTAAGTGATTCTACACAGGTTTTCTTTTCTGCTTGAAATATTTATCTTTTAGCAGGATATATTATCCTATTTCGCTTCTAACATGTGGTATCTCTGTTGCTGGCTTACTAGGATCTATTCATTATAGGTGCAAGTAATAGACCAGATTTGATAGACCCAGCACTTTTACGCCCTGGCCGATTTGATAAACTGCTATATGTTGGAGTTAACTCCGATGCATCTTACAGGGAGCGGTAAGTTGTCTGCTTTTCCTGCTCTCTTTGTTGTGATCTAGTTATTGTTAATAACATGCTATTGTGCACCTCTGATCTCCATCTTTCTCAGGGTCCTGAAAGCACTTACCCGAAAGTTTAAATTGCATGAAGATGTTTCACTGTACTCAATAGCAAAAAAATGTCCACCAAACTTCACCGGTGCAGACATGTATGCCTTATGTGCAGATGCTTGGTTCCATGCTGCAAAGCGCAAGGTAGGTCCAACCGGGATCACTGGATCCCATGATCACTTTATGTGCATTTTGTTTGACATTAGGCCTGTTATGGTATTTGTCTATTTGAGATGATGATAGGGGACTATCAATTTATAGAGGAAATTGTAGCGTGTATTTACTCTCGCAGGCAATGCAAGTATTCATAAACCAAAATGTTCTATGAGACTATGCATCAATTATTCTGTGCTTTAGAGGGTACTGATCCTCACTGCTTTCTTCTAGGTTTTGAGTGCAATTCCAGAGTCTTCCCGCCAAGATAATGAAGCAGACTCTGTTGTTGTTGAATACAATGATTTTGTCCAGGTAACTCGCAATTGTTCTCTTGAAAAATCTGGTTACCCATGGATCAAACTCTAAACTAACATATTCTGGACATATAGTTGACAGGTTTGAGTCTTTGGCATTATCTGGATATATTCAGTCACAGGATGCGCATTTTCAGTACTAATATATATGTTTGTCTTGGACATCACATCATCTTAGAAAGATATATTTTGTCTATAAAAATATTTACATGAAGTGCAGAGTACCATCAATTGCTTTCCCAACTGTTTCTTGTATCTAGTTGTGTAACTGCCAATCTCTGAATTTCAGGTCTTAGGAGAGCTGCCGCCTTCCCTTTCCTTGGCTGAGCTTAAGAAGTACGAGCAACTGAGAAATCAGTTTGAAGGCACGTCAAAATGATTTCTATTATTTTATTCTTGTTTTTCCTGCAATCAGGCAGCTGTTTTATTGTTTTTTATATCTAAAACTGATCAATATTCCCTTTTTTAACTTCGTATCTTACATTCTTGAGGGGCTAAGATCTTGTGCTGGCCACAGTATGATGGAAGCGAAATTATTTAATTTGGTTATTCATATAACTTTTTATAGAATGTCTTTTTTACAAAATCTGTCTTGCACATCATGCTCATAAATTTTATACCAATTCAACATTATTTTTTACTCCATCAATGTGTTCAAAAATAACATAAAATATCATTTACTTAATCATATACATATTTTTAAAAGTTGATATACAAGCTCTATATAGTAATAAATTACAATTCACACATACACACACAACACAAATACAAGTGTGCATAAAAAGTGAAAAAATATTTTTTTTAAATAGAATAGTGTTTAAGAGTAAAGACAGTAGTTAAAGAATTTGGAGTGAGAATATGTTAAAATTAAGGGGGAATAAAAAAAATAAAGAAATTACAAAAATTATCATGATTTTAATCGTTTTGTGTAAAGTACATTATGAAATATCATATTTATTTTAATTAAAATATTAACATAAAATGAAGTATTTGAAAACTTTTGTATTCAAATATAAAAAATTGTGTTTTTTTTATTATTATTAAAGATAATTTTGAGATTAGCATCTACATATTTTTTGAAGACAGAAAAAGCAATTCTCTTTATGAAGTAATCAACTTATAACAATATATAAGTCATTTTATAGCAGACAAATTAATTATATTCTTTTCTTTTTCCGTCTCTCTCCAAATGGTTTTGAAATAGAATCGGGTCTTCATGAGATGAAAGCATGGAACCATACCCAACAATGGCCAAGAAATGCAGGGTGGGAGTCCTAGTCTTACCTTGGTAGGCCAAGACGGTGGCGTGAGGAGGGAGGAGGGTGACAGTTTCTTGGAGCTCTGCTCATTCATTTCCATTCTCACTCACATAGTCAAACCCATGGCCATGAGTAATTTCTCTTTCATTTTCTTTCAGTGCAGACATCACAAGAAAGTGAAAGTCTATCTGATTCTGACACATGGCCAGCGAACCTCATTTTTCTTCCTTTTCTTTGCTGCGAGCAAACACCCACAAACACCCCAATGCCCTGCCCATTTCTCTTCCCATTGCCTGCCATCCAAATTATCATGGAACAATGATCGGTGTAGCTCGACTTGAGAAAAAAAATATTCTTGGTTTGTTTTGAAAATTAATAAAATATTTATTTATATTAATTAATAATTTATATATAATTAATTAATAATTTATTTTTATTTTAATACTTAATACGTGATTAATCGTATATAAATTATTGATTAATATAATTAAATATTTAATTAATTTTTAAAACGAACTAAAAGATAATTTTTTTTCTCAACTCAATCTATACGGTCATTTTTCTAATTATCAATCACCAACAACCGTGGCATTTCATAACTTTCTTCTAAATATATTTTTTATTTATATAATTTTTAAAAAATAATGAATGATATTTTTAAAAATTATGATTAAGTGATATGATAACACATAAGAATTCATGAATATACAAAAAATGTTATATTTATGCTTTGATTAAAAATAATACTTTGGCAAATATTGATTATCAATGGTCTGATAAAAATAAAAGACATTATAAAAACCTTCGTATATATTACCTCGAGAAATAGGATATAGAAAAAGAAAATCATATAAAGGTCAGGTGTGTGAAATGTTTTTCTATTTTGTTTAAAGTTTAATTCTGATCAATTATTAGCTTTTTATATTATCGTTTAATAATATATTATAAAATGAATTTTTTTAATAATGTAATAATATATAATTAAATTTAATTAATAATTGGTCAAATTAAATTCTTAGATTTATTTATATATGTCCCGAGGAGAAAAGATTCTATACTTCCGCATTTTTTATTTATTTATGCAATCCATGAAGATTTGTGGGCAAGGATGGTGCTCAAGAATCGATATTTTTACTCATAGAGAATAAATAGAGATATTACAACTTTCTATTTTTATAAAAGAAGTCAAATTCAAAGCATCTACAATGGCATTTTCTTTGACCCCCTTTCATGATGTCATTGAGGTACAAACTGGGAATCAATTTTTTTCCGCAAATTTTAAATAAAATTTTATAAGTGTTTGTAGTATTATTTTTTAATTAAAATAATATATATATATTATTTTTTTACATATTAATATTAAAAGTGAAGATGATGTAACATTAAAATATAAAAAATAATATATATATATATATTATTTTAATTAAAAAATAACACTATAAACACTAATAAAATTTTATGTAATTTTTTTTTCTTTTTTTTCCTTCTTATTTTGGTTTCTATCAAGCATAAGCATCGTGTAATATGCTTGACAGTTGACACTTCCACAGGCACGTGTCGCGTTAAGGTTTGGATTATTTATATCCACTTGAATGTGTTTGTTAGTTGTTATCCTTTTGGTGCCCTCTTTTACTTAATTTGAAGGTTTGAGGAGCAACTCGGAAGGCATATTCTCGCCCTATGCTTGGAAATAGCATTGTATATTCATTCCTATGCTATGTGGACTATGGAGCTGTGCCTTGTGAATGTGGCGATTGATGGATATGGTTTCCTTCGCTTTCAAGGGCCCCAACCCAAGCATGAATGAATTCTCCACTCATGTGAATATTATTCGCAGTATAGGTCGTTTTATAATGGTCAACGCGGGCAACATCAACTTTATCCCCTCTCTTCCATTTTGAATCTTCAAAGGTCTTTTTTTTTAGTTTTGTAGTAAATGTTTTTAAGTTAAATATAATATGCTAATAGTAATAGTCCAATTCTTATTCCGTCATAAGCAAAATATTATACATCAACATTATGTCTGATAAATTCATGAGAAGCTAATTTTTATTTTGAAATGAATTTAAAACCATCATAATTTTTTTGGTACAGTAAAAAAAAGAGTAACAAACTTTATTATTGTATAAATCAACTGCTTATCACTTCATCAAAATAAAAATGTAGCATTACTTACTCTTGTCGGAGAATTGCATCTTCCACACTGTTAATAAACTATTGCAATTTTTTTATCCAATATCTTACGAATTCATGATGGGGATAAGAAACGTATTTATATTATACTAGTATCTTAGTTTTGGTATGATCAAAATTAGCTTAAGCTCATTTATCTTTCTACACACTTAATTTATTCTGACTCCCACACATTTACACGTGTGACTCACTAATTGGAAGAGCTTAAAATATGAAGTAAGTGTGATTCGTTTCTAAATAGGCATTCTACGATTGTATAACGAAATTAGTTATTTTTCATATTTTCTTAATAAATTCACCTAATAATTTAAAATATTAAATATTAAATGAAAAATAGATGTATTTAATAATTTTTATTTTAATTTCTTAACCAATTCTCAACACTCATTAACATACTTATATTATACACACACATATATATATATGGGTGTTCAAATCCAAACCAAATCGAACAAAATTGAAAAATCGAACCGAAAAAACCAAGAACCGATTAAAACCGAACTTTTTTGGTTTAGTTTGGTTCTTTTTTTTAGAAACCGATTGGTTTGAATCGGTTTTCGGTTCTAATTTTCAAAATCAAACCGATCCAAACCAAACCGATTAATATTAGTTTGGTTTGGCTCGGTTTATAAATTTGAACAAAACCGATTAGTTGTCTATATAAAAAAATCGATTGGTTTGGTTCGGATAATTTTACTCCTCAAAATCGATTCAAACCAATCCGCGAACACCCTTTTATATATATATATATATATATATATATATATATATATATATGAGTAATGCTAAGGTTAGCTTTAGCATTTATATGCTCAAGCTGTGATTAAATTATATTTGAATTTATGTGAGCTTATATATTTTTAAAATAATTAAAAAAGAAAAAAAAATCTGTATTTAAAGTCTCGAGCATCTATACTTTCGAACGTTTAACAATGAGTGGCATTTAAAGAAATTAAAGCAACATCAATTCACACTGAAAAATAAGATTACGGATAATGTTATATAAATAACACTTCATCCATATAAAAAGTAAAGCTTTTTATGTTATTGTAATTATTTCTAAATTGATGTAGAGTCAAATTTTAGAAAAGAACAAAATTCATATTAATTTAATTATTTTGCATTTATCTTATTTTTATATCTCTATTAAGTCTTGTGCACTTTGAAAAGGACATTAATTAGGTAAAAAAAGCCCCGGATGCACGTCAATTATTGGAACTCTTTTCAACCTTAACAGTTAACAATTCCAACACAGCAACACATGGGCGATTTCGTACAAAAGGAACAAATTTGTGGTCAATTAAGGAGGTTTGATCTTTGAATTTAAATAACTTATTTTCATGATATGGTGCAGTAAATGCAAAATCTAAGGGGACAAGTTGGTATTGATGTAGTCCAGAAGTAATGATGAATTATAATTGAATTAGATTGCGAAGTAATTTAGTTTTAAAATGGAAGTTAATTTGTAAAACAAAACAAAAATTTATTTTTGGTAAAAAACATTATATATAATTTAGATAATTCGTGCAACGCACCCGTGCAAAACTAATGTTATAGCAAAAATTAAATATATATATATATATTAAAAATATATATTTTTCTATTAGCAGTTAAATAATTATGTACACTGATTGTCTATTTCTATTTTGTCAAAAACAAAATTTATAAGATTGGGTAATTCTATGAAACCCAAGCACAAATTTGGGTTTTAAAACTCGTTCCTATGCGGTCAAATTAAAAATAATCATTTGAAGATGAAGATAACATGAAAATGTCTTTTCCTCTTCCATTTGAAGATAGCGATGACATATAAATGTCTTTCCCTCTTCTTGCAATCTTGCTCATACCTCTTTTCTCATCCTCACTTGTTTATTTAATCTCTTTTTCTAACATTCCAGAACTCACACCTTCTAGCTCATTCTACCTTGTTCACCAAATTTGTTACCCTTTTTCCAATAAGAGAAACCGATAACAACATAAACAAGTTTTGAGTTTTTTAAGTGACAAAGGAGTCAACAAGAATGCACGTGAGAGAGACAACATCATCTAACTTTCTTTTCCCATGTAGACAATTATTTTAACAATCCTATTGTAAACATATATTTTTTTATATTGTTTTTAACATTTCTAAGTATAAACTTCTTATGGCTTATAGGATTAAAAATATATTTTATGACAAAACTATCATATTGATTTTTTATTTAAAAATATAAAAAATATTCATTGTATAAAAGTATAAAATAGATGGACAATTGTGTTTTTTTATATTTCAATTATTTTAATCATGACGAGATTCTCAATCCAGCCATGAACATATATATATATATATATATAATATTTCTAAATATAAATTTGTTATAACTTATGATATTAAAAAATTATTTTATAAAAAATTATTATATTTGTTTTTTTATAATAAAATATTCGTTATATAAAACTATAAAATAAATAGAAAATTATATTTTTAATATTTTTATTATGTAAAATTGCCAATCCCACCATAAACGTATACTTTTTTTTAACCTTTCTAATTATAAACTAGTTATGACTTATGACTTTAAAAAAATATTTTATGAAAAAAATATTATATTAAATTTTATTAAAATAAAATATAATAAAATATTCATTATATAAAAATATATAATAAATAGGCAATTATGTTTTTTTAATATTTTAATTACTTTAACCATACAATCTGTCATGAGCATATTTTTTATTTTATTTTTTTAACCTTTTTAAATACAAATATGTTATGACTTATGAGATTAAAAAAATATTTTATAAAAAAACTCATTATATTGAATTTTTATTAAGAAATAATATAAAAAAATATTATATAAAAAAATATATCTCATTAATTAAAAGTTTAAGTTTATTTATCTGACCTACGGTGTTAAGGACGGTGAGATCAAGACATCACCAAATTTATTTATTTTAAACAATATTTATTAATCTACATTAACACAAGTTTTGATACACATAATTTTACATGAATAACATAGCACTACCAATAACACTACCATTTTCTATTTTTACTGTGACAGGATTCCTACATCCCATGCACCGGCTAGAGTTTAGAGGTGAGACTCCACGCGCTACGGATACACACTTACAGAACACCCACAAAAAGTTTATTTGTTAAAAAAAAAAGTACAAACTGTAAACTGAAGACTTATTTAAGACATATTTAAATATAATTATATGATGCAACAAATAATTATGACCTTTTACGTCTTTAATTGTTGCGAAAATAATAATTTTGAAGTGTTAATCAATAAAAACATTTATGTTTACTGGTAACTCATGTCAGTTATATTAATATTTTTTAAAATTAATTACAAATATAATTTTAAAACTATCAACATATAATAATTACGTGGAGATATTAAAAAATAATAATGTATTAATGTATGAATAAAATTATAATTTAAAAATATGACTAAGTAAATAAATAGACAAAGTTAGTTGTTTTAATACACAGAAATTTAGTTAAAAATTTGTGATTTAGTAGACTTAAACAGGGCGGAATTATAAATTTTATTTTTTAAAAATTAATGGCAAACTTTATTTCTTAATGGGCCATATATTGTAATAATTCTCCAACAATAAAAACTTATGTGGAAATAGCTTTCCACTTCCTTAAGAAAGGGGGTTGGTCTTCAGTAACTTTCAATGGTATCGTAACCTATAAATAGGTAATTAATAGAAATATAAAAACAAATTTACACAGTTTGTGAACAGAGTTTTTCAAAATATCGGGAATAGATCCAACAATTTTCAGCAATTTAAGCATTCTCTACACTTTGATATTCTTTCTCCTCCATCTACCCTAAGTTGGCATGACATGTCTTCATCCTTTTTCCTTCTTAGTTCTTAGCCCTATTTATAGTTATTCTCAAATCTTTATTCTGTCACTGTATGCCACAGTTCACCTCACAATATTAACAAACCCTAACCTATGAAAGCATGACTACACTTATTTGGACTTTGGCGTGTTTGTCTTTTTAAGTAATACGATATGCACATTTATTAACATCTTCTATCCATAAATGCACGCATGCTTTTATACAGTTATAGAATTGATGAATAACATCACCAAAACTCATGGAAGCATGTCTGTATTTGGCCGAATAAGTGAACAATACTCATGAGAGAAATAATACACAAAAATGAAAGAATCAAAAGCAATTAATGAAGAAAATATTGCAAAATAAAAAATTGGCTCTAGTATATAATCAGATTGAATGAATCGCCTGAAGCCAGTGAACAAGACATACCTATTTTATTGACAATATCTTTGATTTTGTTCAAATCGAACGCCTTCTGTTACATAGGTGTATCAAATACGCAGTCAAGTAATTAATTTATGCAAAAATACGTCAACTTTATTGACATAATTTGTGTAATAAATTTTAAAAGTTACATTATTTGAGTAAAAAAAAATCTAAAGAATAATGTTAAAAAAAGGCCATGCACGTAAATCACGCACCATGCTAAAGCGTGTGGGTTTCTCACATGAGATGTGATACTTTTCGAACAAGGAGGGTCAGAGGCTTAGAGGGAAAGGGTAAAATGGTTTTCTCTCACTTTCTTCTCTTATCAATCAACTAGTCATCTTCTTGTCCCTCTCTACTCTCTCTCTCTCTCACCGTGGGATTATATTAAATTAAAATATTGTTTTTAACGAAAATAAAAATAAAATTAAAAAAAAAACGCGGCTGCTGTATTCACCCAAAACAGAGACACGGTGAGGTGAGAGAGAGAGAGAGAGGAACAGAGACAAAGTCTGTGTTGAATTTGATCGATCCCATTCTCAGCTACAATAAGATTCGAAGTTTGTTAAAATCGAAAACGAGTTTTTTGTTTTCGATTATCGAAGATTGTGTTTTTAATTAAATATTGCAATTTGAGCTTGTGATTTCTACGCGATCGTGTAGTTAGATTTTCCAATTATTCCGGGGTGAATCCTTGGTGGGTTTTTGATTCTGAAGAATGGATCGAAAAGAAACTGGGATTTGGAGGGTGGGTTCTCAATGTGGAGGTTTAAGTTGTTGGAGGGTTTGATTTTTATATTTTTGGGTGTTTTTTTGGATGATTTCTGCAGCGGGTAGGGATGCGAGAAAGGGGTTAGGGTTAGGGTTAGGGTTAGCTGGTGGTGGTGGGAGGAGAGAAATGGAGGAGTCTGAGCTTGAAGAAGGTGAGGCTGAGGCATGCTCATACCAGAACCACGAAGCTTACGACGCCAGCGTCGATCCCGATGTTGCTCTCTCTTACATTGTAAGGGCTTCTACCTTCATTTTTTTGCCTGCTCTGCTATTTTAGTTTATTTATTTTTCTTTCAAAGTGTCCAATTATTGGTGTTCACTTGTTTTACTTTATTAGATCCAAGGCTTGAATTTGTTTGGTATAATTTATATCCTTTTGAGATGTCCAGTGCTGAATTATACTTTGTTGGAAGTTGAATGGATTTGATATATGTTTTACATAGAGGATGTTAAGGAGGATTTCAAATTTCGTGGCCTTTTTTATCTCAACTTGATGCATTGGGTAATTGAAGAATTTTCTGATCAACCTTCCTGATTAGATGCTGATGGAAAAGCTATTTGAATCAGCCTGGCGGTGTAAAGGATTTTTCTTAATTTTTTTTTTCCTTTTTGTTCGGTTTTTCAGCGGTTTTCATCTTTTTCCTTCCGTGTAGAAGTAAATTTTTCATTGTTGATGTGCTTTTGCTTGTGAATGTAGTTTTACCTCAGATAGGCTTATATATAATGTCCACTGTGCACCGAAACATAGTGGAGTTGTTCTGTCTGTATTCTCTTTTTTAATTACAAGACAGCATGAAATACATTTTGTACCATTTCAGGTTTATAAAACTCGTTTTTTGGAAGTTAGTGTGTATTGAGGAAACTTCCTTAATTTGAAAATTGTGCCAACTGTGAGATGGCTAGTTGACACATCCTGAAGTTGTTCCATCATTGTATTACGGGATGCTGTTCGTTTCTATATCATAAACATATCTACATATTTTTGACTATGTCAATCAAATTTAAGCTTTTCAATCACTAGTTCTTCTTTCTTTTCTCTCAATGATGTACTTTTTTTTTCTAAGGATGAAAAAATTCAAGATGTCCTGGGACACTTTCAGAAAGATTTTGAAGGCGGGGTGTCTGCAGAGAATCTGGGTAAGCTGTAACAGTTAGAACCATCATTCACCATCTAGTGTAGGCCTACATAATAATGAGTTTTTTGTTCTAATGATACCGAGAAACAATTCATCATGACAGGGGCAAAATTTGGTGGTTATGGATCATTTTTGCCTACCTATCAGCGCTCCCCTGTTTGTTCTCATCCAAGGACTCCACAAAAAATTCATAGTCAAAATATACCCAGATCTCCTAATAATTTGCAACTGGAGGTACATTTGTCACACTAACACTGGGCATATGCGTATGTGATACATTTTTTTTAATTAAATTAGTGACTGTATATGAGGTTTTATGACTTGCCCTTGTGTAATTTTCCATTTTGGTTTTACTTCAAATTAATATTGTACTATATAGGGTGGGCAAGGGGACCCTGTGCAATTTTCAACTGGAACTCAGTCATTGAGACTTGCCCCGGGTTCTGCTACCTCCTCAAGGCTGCCTGCAGTTAAGGCACCGTCTGTAGATGATGGAATCAATCAAGAAAAATGCATGACAACCACTGGTGCTGAAGCATTCACTTCTAAGTACGAGTCTCTAAACATGAAATCTACTAGCATATCGGACCAGAAGACACTGAAGGTTCGAATCAAAATGGGTCCTGACAATTTGTCAACACGGAAAAATGCGGCAATCTACAGTGGACTGGGTCTTGATGTATCACCATCATCATCACTGGAGGACAGCCCCTCAGAAAGTGAAGGAATTTCTCGTGATCCTCAAGATGCTCCCTTTGAATCTCCAACCAGTATCCTTCAGGTGAATTATCTGCCTGCAATTTGGTTCTCCCTTATTTTCTTCATATTGTGCTTGACGAGATTAGAAGGTGTTTTTTTGTGGTGTCTTGAAACAGATTATGACAGCCCTCCCTATGCTGTTGTCGCCCCTTCCTGATAATTTCATTGAATTAACTGAAAAGGAAACACGTGCAAGAGATAATATTCATGTTCCTGTTCATATGGATGACCCAGAAAGTTCTGGCATGTTACTTAATGAATCTAATATTGTAAAAGGTGACAGAAAATTGTCAGGAGGGAAGAAAGTGAAGTCTCTGGAGGGTTATGAGTCCTCAGTGGAAGTCAAGGGTTGCACTAAGAAGAATTCTCGGAGTGATGTTGGAGATCTGTCAAGGAAGGAACAAGGTATAGATGCGTTGACTACCGAGGAGCTAGTTTCAAAAACTATGAAGCTTCCACTTTTATCCAGTTCATATTGTTTCAGTGATGACTTGGTAAAGGCTGTGGATGGGCCATGTGATACATTGACGGAAGCCAACAAGGGCATGATGAGGGAGAAAACCTTCTCTGATCAGGCACAAAAGGAACAGGTGGAGCCAACATCTACTGAAGTGAATTGTTTTGTTGAGAGGTCAAAGGGAGGTTCAGGAAGAAAAGTTGTGGGAGATAAGGTTTCTCATGATTACTTATCATTTTATACAGTGAAAGGAAATCCTCATGAAGATAAAATTTGTGAGTCAATAATAACTGAATCTAATGCTTCCAAACTTAGGATTGCATCAAACACTGAATGTATAGAGCCTCCTAAGAAGGATTATCAAAGAGGTAGCCTGTGTGAACAAGACAGTATGACATTACCCGTTGTGAAAGAACATCCATTTTCTGGGAAGAAGAAGTCAAAGGGAAATCATGGCACCGTGGCTATGGAGAGGGAAAAAGAAAACCTGAAGGTCGGAACCTCTTTGGTTCCTAAAACTAAGAAGAGTTCTGATGATAGTTCTGCATCAAAAAATGAAACTGAAGATGTCAGAGTACAAAAGGGTCTTGGAAAGGCTAGAGATACATATAGAGATTTCTTTGGGGAATTGGAAGAAGAGGAGGACAGAATGGAATCACTGGAAACCCCTTATGAGGATAAGCTGAAGGAACCTGAGGTGGTCGAGAGAAGCACAGCTACAATTAATTGTGGAGCGAAGGAGAGATCAGGTGGTAAGAAAGTTGATAAGCCATTAACAGCTGAAGTATATCCTAAAACAGCCACAAATGTTGTCTGGTACACTGGAAATGCACATGGTGCTGATGCAGATAATGGAAAAGGGGTTCCTGTAATGTTGCCTCCTGTTGTGATAGAAGATAATTGGGTACAGTGTGACAGGTGTCATACATGGCGTCTTCTTCCTGTTGGCACAAATCCTGATAACCTACCTGAAAAGTGGCTGTGCAGTATGCTTAACTGGCTGTAAGTTCTAATCCAGTGGTTAAATACTTCTAAATATATCTGTTCGTAATTAAATTACTAAGGGCCAATGAGCTTGTAGCTCAATTGGCACTGGCCCCCGTCTTTAAGATTGGGGTGTGATGATGATGTTGGAGGTTCAATCTTCCACCAGGCCACCTATCCCCCTCCCCTACCAGGTGGCACCTCTAGTGTGCCAAAAAAAAAAGTGCTAAGGAAACTAGATTACTTGGTGTCATATAACGAGAACTACTCATATTGATTATGTTGGATAACACATTAAGGTGAGTACATAAATGTTTCTACTTCAAATCTCTTAACAATATGTGCATAAATGTGCAGGCCTGACATGAATCGATGTAGTTTTAGTGAGGATGAAACCACAAAAGCCCTTATTGCATTATACCAAGGGCCTCCTCCTGATGGTCTGAGCAACCTGCAATATGTCTCTGGAAGTGGTATGGTAGGAGGAACTGTGGCAACTGTCCAGCATCCTGATCAACACCAGCTAAAAAATGATCTGCATGCAGTGCCCGGGGGGAAGAAAATTTTTTTGAAAGAGATATCAAATTCTGCAAATAAAGATGGCTCTTCTCAATTGTCAGCTTCTATAAAGAAAAACTTGCAGTCATCAGTGAAAAGTAGGAGCTTAAATGATGTGAACAAGTCTCCTGTTGTGAGTGAGGCTGATGTCTCAGGGGAGAAACCCAAAAATAAGCAGAGGATGGTGGATCACAATCCTGATAGAGGTAATTTGAACCACATATTCATTGTTCTTATCAACTCAGTATTAACTAATTCACTGATGTTCAAAGACCTGTTAAATTTCTATAATGTTATCCGTCATTTCTCAAAATGTGTTGACAGGTGATACAAAGAATATGAAGGTGAAAAGCAGGAGGGTCCCTGATCAAGATTGTTCAAGGCCATCCAAGAAAGGTAAGACTGACAAGGTGCATTCTACTGATGAAGAGTGGATTCCAGAACAGAGTGGGTCCACTAGGAAGGTGGGTCATAGCTCAAATAGCAGTTTTCCAACTACTTCAGTTGGCAATGATCGACCTAGACAGAAAGATCGCTCCTCTTCAAGGGACTCCAAATACGATGGAAAAGACAGGCTGCAAGCTTCTGCTGAAAACACAAAAGATAAGGGTCAGGGTTGCTTGGATGAGGGATCGCTGGAATTGGGGAATTATGATTCCATCAGTAGTGTGAAAAAGAGGAAATTGAAGGAGTATCGGAATACTCAAACTTGTAGCACAGATAATCCTCACCTACAGGAGAGCAGAATTTCTGTGCAGGAGTTCAGTGATTCCAGGAAGGAAAAGAAGGCAAGAAATTCAAAATCTGAGGGTAGAGAATCAAGTGCCAGTAAAGGCAATGGTAGAACAGACAAAAAAGTTAGTCATACAAAGAACCAGAAATTCAGGCAAAATCCAGGGAGCACTCTGTCACAACGGAGCTTGGATGGCATGGACTGTTTAAAAAGGGACATGGGGTCTGTACAGGCTTCTGTTGCTGCCACTTCTAGCTCTTCTAAGGTTTCTGGCTCACATAGAACCAAAGCCAGCTTCCCGGAAGTGAAAGGCTCACCTGTGGAATCAGTTTCTTCATCGCCTATGAGAATTTTAAGTACAGATAAGTTTACAAATAGGGAACTTATGGGGAAAGATGACTCTCATGATACTGCTGCTGTGGGTAGTCCAAGGAGATGCTCAGACGCTGAAGATGATGGTGGGAGTGATCGATCTGGAACGGCTAGGAAGGACAAATCCTTCGCTGTGGCCCATCACAGGTCCCATGGACCTTCAATGCTTGATTTTCAGAACAAGGGTGTTAATCATATGTCAGATACTAAATCTAAAGCTCGAACAACCAGCCACTATACAAATGGTGGTGGGGACACTATAGGCCAAGATGGTACATATCCTGGTACAGAGCAGATTAAGGATCAATGCCAAGGTGAAGACAGGACTGATGGTTATTGTGCTAATGTGTCTCGTCCAAGGAAGACTGGCATAGAATCAGGTTCAAAGGATAACAGCGAGAGCTGTAAGTCAGAGTCCCATGCAGAAAAGGTCAAGAATACTAGTTCTGCTATTCAACTGCAAGATCATTCTCCTCCATGTGAGGCAAAACATAAGGATGGCAAAGTTAAGTTGCAGGAGAAGTTTGGGTTCAAGCCTGACAAAAGTGAGAATATACATGCTGGCAAGAAAGATTATACAGGAAAAAATGAGAGTAGAAAAAAAGAGAATCATTTAAATAAAGGGCATGACTTTCAAGAAGTTAGTATAGATGCCTCATGCAAACAGGAGGCATTGTATGCTCCTAGTCAGAATCAGTTGCCAGACTGTGATTCTGAAAGATATTCGAAGAAGTCTCTTTTGGAAAGAACTGATCAAGAAGTACTTGGAAAAGGGAAGTCTTCATCATTGCTACCCTCTGGAGGAGCTCAAGTTGAGACATTGGGTCGTTGCCCACGACCAGTTGTTGGTTTCCTTAAAGGAAATGGAGATATGGAAGTTGATCCTTCCAAAGTTGATGATGAGTCAAAGCTGCAAAAAAAGCAAATAAAAAAGGCTGATCATCAAAATGGAACTCAGCAAACTGGTTCAAGAAATCCCACACTTAATGGACACAGGTCCAAGGAGCTCGACGCCCCTAGTCCAATCAGAAGGGATTCTTACAGCCATGCTGCTAACAATGCTGTGAAAGAAGCTAAAGATCTTAAGCATCTGGCTGATCGTCTTAAGGTTTTTCACACAGTCCCTTTCAGATTTTTATGTTTTTGCTCTTCTTGGCGCTTATTTTACAAATTTTGGGTTTATCATGCAGAATTCAGGATCCACTCTTGAGAGCACTGGTTATTACTTCCAGGCAGCCCTCAAGTTTCTTCATGGAGCCTCTCTGTTAGAGTCTGGCAACAATGATAATGCTAAACATAATGAGATGATTCAATCAAAGCAAATGTATAGTAGCACAGCAAAATTGTGCGAGTAAGTCAACATTTTTTCTTGTTCATCATGGTTTAACTTGTTTTAAAGATCATTTTGTCTTCCCTTGTTTTAAATACTGTTATAAATACCCTTTCCTTTGTTTATAGTTTTATTAGGTAGCAAACATACCACCAAACCTCATTACTATTACTTTGTATTAATTATTTCTGTACTGTTTTCTCTTTGCAATAATAGTTGTATCTGGCTTTTCCCAAACTTCCAAAATTGTAACCTTTGCTATATAAGGGCATTTTGGATTGGAATGATGTAGCTACTTAAAACTTGATGGTTTTAGCTGACCTTCTCTGTGGTTGATTTTATGTTGGATATTGCAGCCTTTATGGTTGGATTTTTATTTTTATTATTATTATTATTATTTGTGTGTAGCACTGTCTTGATATTTTCCATTTTATAGGTTTTGTGCCCACGAATATGAGAAATTAAAAGACATGGCTTCGGCTGCTCTGGCCTACAAATGCATGGAGGTGGCATATATGAGGGTAACATATTCCTCACACACTAGTGCAAGCAGAGATCGGCATGAGTTGCAGACAGCTCTGCAAATGGCTCCTCTTGGTAATGAATTTTGTTATTGCATTTTCACTGCGTTTGCAATAATTCATTCTTTCACTGTGTTTGACACCCTACCAATCTCGTATCCATCTGATAAATAAACATAAAATTAAGCTTCGGCATATAAATGTAAAATATTTTGATCTTTTTGTAGAAAAATTTTCATGTCACATGCATTATAATAGATTATCTGAACATTGCCCATTTGGCTAGAAATATGGCAGAATCATGGATACATATCTCTTTGGTTATTGTGTGTGATTTAATGTATCAATAAGAGAGAGGGATAGAGAAGAAGAAGAATAAGAAGAGGAAGAAGAAAAGTTAGATATGGCTGATTTGTTTGATACTAATAAGTGTTAAACATGTTTTTCCTTTCATGGTGTGAACCGCTGTTTCTCTTTCTCAGCAGTGCTATTAACCATGGGATTATGGTGGTGATGAAATGGAGTAGATGCAACTCTGATCTTTCTTTTTTGTTTTGGACCTTGTTTCATTTGTCAGGCGAGTCTCCTTCGTCATCTGCCTCTGATGTTGACAATGTTAACAACTCTACAGCAGCAGACAAGGTTGCCTTATCCAAGAGTGTCAATTCACCCCAAGTTGCTGGAAACCATGTTATTGCTGCCCGAAATCGTCCCAATTTTGTGCGATTGCTGAATTTTGTAAGTTTATAGTTCTTCATACAAGAATGATCCTAATAAAAGCCACCCCCCTCTCTTTCGCATGATGGGGGGAGAATTGGATAGCCTTAGAAACTCGATAGAAATCATAGTGAAGGAGAATGCCTACATAAATTTTACTTTGGAATAATTTGAAATTCTGGAGAAAAAAGCACTTGTACTTTTGATTATGCAGGTTCTGAAGCACCGTGTTCACTAATTGTCGTGTTAGGCAATGCTTTCACTCACTGGCAATCAATGTTGTGAAATTGGGTTCCTACTTAGGATTGTTGAGGGAGTTTGCAGGAATGGATCCTAAGATCAAATTGAGGATCGTAGGATTCTCTGAAAAATATAGAAGGGCTAATAATTTAATAGAATAAGTACAATATTGGAAATGCAACAAAATAAATAACATACCTAATAAATCCTTTTTTGAGCTTTGGCAAAGAGAAAATGTAGACATAAACACCAAATACGTGTTGATTTAGCCATTAATGGCTAACGAAGAGAAATTAAATATATGTGCACAGTAAAAACAACTCTAGCTTTAAACCTATAACGATGGCCAAAAGAAATCCACAAATAAGCCAATTGTTCAAATTCAAATCAGCCCAGTGTCTCCCATCTAAATCAATTGAAGGAATGAAACTCCCCAAAAGGGAGCAGACTATCAAGGAAAGAGGACTAGGATAATTTTAAATGCTGAATCTGTTCCAGATTTCAGGGACTAGGGATATAGATTTTATGGTCTAATTTTCGGAAATTGTTTTCTAGGCCATCCCATTTTTCTGGACTAAAATGTTTGTTGTTCAAATTGTCCATGAGTAAAAAATTCCTTTAAATAAAAATCTGGTATGATCAGTAGGGTCCTATAGGATTATACGATCCTATTGCGATCCCACTTGATTTCAATTCTTTACCTGATTCAGATTGCTAGGGCATGTTAGGATCGTAAAATCATATAGTCCTATGATCTGGATTGCGATTTTAATTTTAATAATCTTGTTGGCAACAATAATGATAGTCCTGCCAAAAGTGAAGCCTCCATAGTCCATAGTAACAACTGCAATGCTAGCTTACATACTTTGATAACTGTGTCTTATTTTGGTTGCATATCAGCATTGGCATAAATGACACATATCGATTGCAGGCTCAGGATGTGAATTTTGCCATGGAAGCCTCAAGGAAATCACGGAATGCTTTTGCAGCTGCTAATTCAGGCCCAGGTGTGGGCAAGCATGCTGATGGTATCTCCTCTATCAAGAAGGCTCTTGATTTTAGCTTTCAAGATGTGGAGGGGTTACTACGTTTGGTACGGCTTGCTGTGGAGGCTATTAATCATTAAAGGGGCCAATTAGTCACGAGATGATTCTAGCCCGTGAAGAGCATGTGTTTCTTGGTCATGTATAAAGCCTTCACTGAGATCAAAAGATGGTCTGAACTGAATTATGAACGGCAAGGTTTATTTTGTTGAATCTTGAACTGCTCTTACCAACTTGTGAAACTAGTATTGCCTATATATATATTTGCCATACAGAGTGAAGTGGCAATTTCAGTTCACATTCAGGGGGATTTAGTTGCTTTCTGTTGTGTACAAGAATGAAAGATATGGCAAACCTTGAGATAGTGCGGAGGCATCAGTATTCAGTAGTCAGCTTCTGCAAAGCTGATTCTGAGCTACTTTGATATCTGGAATGATGCTACTTCAGGATTATGGTTGAAGATATAATAGGTGGATATGATGGACTTAGACATTTGAAATTAATTGCCATCTTTTGGTCTCTTCTCATTCTGGAGGGATTATTATTTTGTCATCTGTAAATGTGTAAAGTTCTAACTGCTGGAGAGAGGAGTTGTGGGTTTTGCGTTAATTGTAATCATCCTTCTACCAGCAGAAACTGCACCATCTCCTCTTGGTCCAATCTCTCTTACGGGAAGGAGAGTCAGAGAGTCAGACTAAAGTGAGCCTTTCTTTCTTTTAATTTTAAATACATGAACATGCATGTGTTCCTTGTAAACGCAGATGCATGTTCCCATAACTTTTATTTCTCAGTGGCCAATTTTTTCTGATTTGAATTTAACTTGTATGCAGGTTGTCTTGTACAATCTTGGGATTAGTGGCAGAACTATTTTCTTTATTCTTTTTATTGTTGATAGAGAACAAGCAGAAAACAAAAAGGGGTGGGGGTGTACAGCAAGAATTTTTTTTAAGTGGCAGGCGATTTATTGCCAATGGTTTGTCAACTTCGAGGTATACAAATATTCCTGGTTTTGTGAAATTCTGTTTTGGTTATTGCCAAAGTGAATGTCAAAGCGTCTCTAACTCTTCAATTGCATTTCCTCTCTCTCTCTCTCTTCTTTTTTCCCCTGAAGGAAGGCAGTGGACTTGTAAATAAACGTTATAGAATCAAGTTAGAGACAGCGCAAGCTGGTTGGTGCCTTGTGCAGAATCTGACAGGTATGTTGTCATCTTGATCAGTGGCATTCCATCATATTACTGTTAAACTAGCGCATTACTTGTGCAATGCTCGGAATAATTTTATATAAACATAAAAGTGTTAATAGTTTTACATATAAATTTTAATTTTAATTAATTTAATATAAAAATTATAAATGCATATTATATTGATAATTTAGATTTAGATTAGGATAAGAATATTAAATAAATAATTTAAATTACATCTATTTTAGAGGTAAAATCTGATTACATAACATTAAGGACAAGGATACAAATTCAAACGTGTGTGTGTGCACCAGCCCGTGCAAGCATTTTACGAATTTAATTTCCTTCCTGTCAACTGCAGAGGCCAATCCAGTTAGTTTGATATAGTTTCCTGTTCTGATGTGCCTTATAATTGAAAGTTAGATAGTACCCATCTGAGAATTGCACTAGTTTTACAATGTTTATTGCAAGGATCTATCTCAAAGTTGTCAGGCAAGTGTAACACGGCAACCAATTACCACAAAATAAGATAGGGTTGTACGAGTCATTTGAGTTACTGACTCCCTAGCCTAAGACGTTGTTCCTTCTGAGGATCAGCTTATTGTCAATATTTACTCTTTCCTAGAGCTTGCTGGTTTTATGTTTGCACTTGGTACACGTGATCATCTGGTGTGTATGGTGGCGTCATATTCTAGTTAGCACTCCACATTGCTCTTTTGTTGTTTGATTCCAACCTAACGTTATCTGTGGTTGCAGGTTGAGCACCTGAGGTAAATTCCGGATGGAGCTGCAGTTTAGCTGGCCAACTCTGGAGAATTTTTTTCTTCTTAGTCTACTTACATGGATTTTTTTTTTTAAAAAAAAAAATCAGTAACTAGTCTTGGGCACTGGTTTTTTTTTTTCCCTTTTTCGGGGGGCCTTTTGGGCGTTGAACATTAATTTTTTACCCTACCAGCTTACCTGCTCTGATTTTTAATGTACAGAGCTAGCTATATTCGTTGACCTTATATGCTTTAATAAACTCAGAAGGTCATTTTGTCCTTTGGGTTTGAAAGTGAGTGCCGTTTGGTGCATCTTGTGAGGTCAAATAGGATAAAGATCGCTAAGTATAAGATAATCTATCTACCCTTAAGTTTCCTCTATTAATTGTACAATGCACCATAGAAGATTGAACAAGATAAGATTTTGATTATTTAGAAAAAAAAGGGTATTCTTACATATAAAAATAAGAGGTATTGCCAGTACTTTTTATTTTTGTGAGAGTATTAATATCCTTTCATAATTAATGATCAATATTTGATTATGTGTTTTATTTAGTTGAAAGTTAAAATATAATTATTTTATTTATATTTTAATATTTATATTTTAATGTTTATATTTTAATTTAGTAATACATTTGATTAAATATTAATCATTAATTATTAAGGTAATTAGTATTTTTATAAAAACAAAAAATATCAAAGGAATTTTCATAAAAATAAAATTTAAATAAACTACTTTTAATATGAATATTTTATCTTGTTTAATTTAAATTATATTAAAACAGGCTCTTTAACATAATTCTATTACTTTTATTTTTCATAATCTTTACTAAATAAGTTATTAAATGTCATTAATTTCACGTTATTTTTTAATACTAATATATTGAAAATTAATTTTAAATTAATGGTGTCAGAAATGAATAATAATAATATTTAGTAATTTCTTTAAATTTATAAATATTTATGTATAATTACTTATCATAATATCTTTATATAAAAAATAAAAACGAAAAAGCTTGTTATGTAACATGTTACAATTTTTTACTAGGCAAGATTGAGTTTCAAATTAAAAGAGACAAATATTTATTAATTTAAATCTCGTCAAATTAAATGTGTTGTTTCTTTTAAAAAAAATTATTAGTTATGATATTAAAATTATATATATATATATATATATATATATATATTAGTATAAGAATCAAAATAGTTAAACAATACAATAAAAATAAAAAAGAATTAAAAAACACAGGACGAAAATAAAACAAAAAAATATCATAAATAAAAAATCACGAAATTGAGATCAGACACAATTTTTTAGAAATGATTGTACTAAGTTATAACTCATTTTTTTTATAACACTAACATTTGTATTCAACATTATATATATATATATTAGAAATGATTGTACTAAGTTATATGATTATTAATTACAGAATAATAAATAAAAAAATATTAACTTAGATCTGTTTAGTAAACAAGGATTAAAATTTTAAAATGTTGTGCCATTTTACCAAAAAAATTGTTGTACCGATTTTATTGAAGAGTTTAATTTTTATTCATTATCTATAAAGTTTCTTTATATTTTCATCTAATTATATATTATCACATCATTAAAAAAATTTAGTTATCATAATAATTATCTAAGAAATATAATTCATTAACGATGTATTAAAATATTATTGAATGATAGTGTAATTTTTTTTACACTTACAGTAAATTAAAATTCCTGAAACTGTTGGAACTTTCTCATTCCTTCAGTACCGGAATGAAATGAAGGCTGATATATAATTTTCTTTTGTATCTATCTATATCGTAGATGATATGTTATTAGTGAGTACACTACGAAACTTTACGATGTTGGTAGATACAGTTTCATTCTTTTGACTTCGATCAACAAACTTTGAAAAAGTTGAAATTCAGCTTAAAAAAACTAAAAGGAGAGAATCTAAACATTTGTACACTAGTTATGTCCTCAGAAACCAAAGAATTCATGAAATGTTCAAAGATGAGAAATTAAAGTTTAGCCTACTAATTAACTACTTTATTTGTTTGAAACGTTTTAAAATGATTTTCTTTTTTCACAAAGTTTTTAATATGTATCTAATTTTTCAACCATTAATACAGTAGAAAAACATTAATTAATACCTTGTTAGAAAGGTAAAAAATTTAGTATGAAATACATATTAAAAAAATATGTAATTTTGATCCATCAATAATGTAAAGAAGTTTCATCATCATTGAATCAAGGTTTAAAAAATTGTTAAAATGATAATGTGATACTTTCATGTTTATTAATAATACAAAAAAATTACGTTAACAATAAATTAAATTTAAACTTTTAAAAATTAGTTAATAACCCAAAAGACTATAAGGTGCTTTGATTTACGTTTGAAAAAATAATTATAAATTAAACAATATAATATTGTGATAAAAATAAATACTAAATTTATATTGCTGCCACTTTAACCCAGTAAAATGAAAACATAAAAAAAAACTATAATATTTTAAACTTCGAGAAAGTTTAGTCACACCTACGTGATTGTAATCTACGCTTCATTTAAGTTTTTAGTCACTTGATTGTTATATAAATATGTATCAAAATATTTATAATTCTATTTAAATTTATCAATAAACTTAATAATGTAAAAAATGTAAGGCAAAAAGAGTATATCACTATTGTTATTCTTTAACTGAAAAGAAAATGATCATATTGATAGGAATGGTCATATTGCTAATGTTGACCTCTCTAAAAATTAATAAATGTTTGCTTATTGATTCACAATATTACATTTATTCTCTACCAATTATATGAAACACAATGCATTAAGTATATATCCAAAAAATATATATAATAAACATTTGTTTGATAAAAAAATTAAAAAAATATTACTTTCAAATTTAAAAAATGAGTATAATTACATCAAATTTCTAAAAAGTTCACATAATTTATCCCAAAATAATTATGCCTTTTTTCAGTTTGACTGAATCAAGGAACAATAATTACTCCGCAGTGTCGTTTCAATATCTCGCAAAATCAAAAGATATCAACAGTAGCGTACCATCCAGTACGATATTTTGCTCCTATATTTATATATCAACAAAATAAAAATGATAACTAAAACTAACTCTTAAAAGGTCAAGTATGAAAAAATTCTCGCTCCTAGTACATCAAGTTTCTCCAATCACTGAATTAACTAACCGACTACACAGCATTTACAGCATTTTGTAACCTTGTGAGTTCAGCGATAGCTTCCTAATATCTAATTCAGACAATCCCAGTTCTCATTTGCAAGCCTCGACACTAGCCACTTTACAATACATCAGTAGCTTCCATTACGCCAGATACCTGAAGGTATTTGGGTTATCTTTGTCCCTTTCCAGGTAGTCCCGAGTGATGAGATCTTCAATCCGCTTCTTGATTGCTTTGATATCAGGCTACAAATCCAATTCCAACAATTGCAAATTGAACAAGTACAGAAAATCATTCAACTAATCAAAATCTATATATAAATTATAGTACTTTCAGCATCAAAACCTCATTCACATTGACAACAATAAACTAAATTCAAGCATTTTATACCTTGAACATGCGGCCCAACTGCTCAACGCACTCCAACACTAATTGTTGATGACCCAAAACTTTCCTACTCTTCATAATGCGCACAATTGCTGCATCAATAGCATACCGCCTATCCTTGTCAACATCTTCAATTACCTTCTTCCTTTCATCAACAGGTGGTAGAGGGATCTGTAATCAACAAGAGCCAGATTTATTATCTTTAGAAAGAAAAAAAAGAAGAATGCAACCTAGCTAACAAAGCTTACAAATCAAATGGGATAATTCAACAAAAGATGATAACTATGGCTAAAAGTAAACACAGACCTTGATCCTTCTCATTCTGTCAGTAAATTTGGAGTTGAACTCAAAGCTGTCATTTGCAGAGATAACTTTTGTGTTTGGCTCCTTATTCAGTATTTTATATTTTGCGCATGACAGGGAATGGAGTAATCTAACAAGGTCTTCATGGGTCAAGTTCAGCTGAGTCATGATCTCGGAATAACTCAACCTATCTGCGGTGTTGAATAGCAGTAGGGCTGCAGCCTGTAAAACAGACAAAATTAAATAGCTAGAAGCATGAGGTCATAAATCTTGTCAAGGACCAACTCTCCTAAAAGCTTAAGTCATTAGGTGGAAGCAATGATTTATATCTCTAACACACCCCCTCATGCAAGAGCTCTTTGGACTTGAAACGTGGATAATGCACAGGCCCACTCTACCTTGTGCTGAAATTCAACTTTATTTTAGAAGAATGGGGGTGATATGGATCAAACTCCTGACTTGGTCATAGAGGCTCTAATACTATGTCAAGGACTAACTCTCCTTAAAGCTTAAGCTATTAGGCAGAGACACATAAATGGTTTATATCTCTAACATAATGCTACAATTCTCAAAATAATAGAAGAGAAGGGTCATGGGGGAAGGGAATTACCTGATAGGTTGACACAATTAGTTCAATGGTTTTAGGTTCAAACTTGCCATTGATGTTGCAAGTTCCAAGAGAGTAAATCCATGTAAGTTTTCTGTGTTTTGTCTTTGTTTCGTAAAAGCCCTTAAAAACTTCCACGCACTTGACCTGAAAAAAAAAATTAACATACCATAAAATAGTACTAAATGAGACCTGCCTTCTTCACCACAAAAAAAAAAAAAAAACACACACACACACAACGACGGAAACTTGAACTAACTACCATCTGCAATATGTTCTTACCATCTCTGAAGGGAGGTTAAGATCAAAAGACTTGTAGCTTGGCCAAAATCCGGTGGTAAGAACAGTAACTGTCAGGTCAATTCCGGGATTTGCATGTGTGTTATCACGAAGATATTCCTCAAAACTCGTCTGATTATCCCTAGCCAATGTCAAGTCTGTAACCTGAAAGACAGTTGTATATTTCGAGTAAAGCCTCAAATTATCTATAAAAAAAAAACAGACAGCCAAGAGTTAGTTAGCCTGGCAACAAAGTCAACTGACCATCCCCTCCATCTTTGATGTGAACTGGCCACCACACTGCTGCTTTAGCTTTGTCAAAATACTCTTTTCATGGTCCTCATTGGCACTCCTGTCAAAAAGTAATCTGCGGGCAAGCTTCTTCCTGCAAGTATAAAATGTGTAAAGAAGGTTTTCACATTATAATAGGGAGCCTGAAACAAATAGAAGAACAATCTATAACAATAAAAAAAAATTAAAAAAATTGACCTGTAAAATTCTGCAAAGAGATCCTTATCACTGATATACGCAAGCAACTTGACTACCTGTATAAATTAAACAACTTTGGCAACACAAATCATAGTGATGCAAAATCTGATGAAAAACCTAAAAACTACCTTCTCGAGGGTTTCTTCAACCGCTTCATCACTCAGCTTCTCACTACCACCCTTTTTAAGGATATTGTCACAGAATGTAGCTAATAGTTCAGCACTGGAACTGCCGGCAACAGTTTTATTGCAGAATACCTCAAATGCTTCCTTTAATGCCTGTTAAAGCAACCAAAATGAAATATATTATTTAATAATTGTATGTCGTGCTATTATTTAAGAAGTTATTCAAAGGAAATAACAGAATAACCCAATTGCCTCAACAAACCTTGTGGAACAGTGTGTGATTCATAAAGCAATCATTAACATATGCCATATACTTGTCATGGAGCTCTATGAATTTTCTGACAAGGACCTGCAGTATCACAAGATTAACCTTAAGACCTTTCCAGCTATTATTATAATTAAAAATTAGAAAAACAAGAAAAGGTGTGGGGACTTACTTGTTCCTGAAAACCAGACCCATTAGCAGTCTGGAGAAAATAAAAATGAAAAATTAATTGTCAGCAATTAGCAACAATCAACTACTTAAGACAGATTGAGATGCAGCAATGTCTGTAGATATAAGTGAATGCAACAGGGAAACTTACATGAGAAACATAATCACACTGACATTAGTTCAGCATGCTTAAATCGCACAGAGCAAGTGAAAAAGAGGATGAAATAACAACAAAAAAGTTTACAGGATCATCAAAAGTTTGAAATTTGAACAGAAGTTATGAACGTTTGTACTTTATTTTTTTGTAGATGAAAGTGGCTAAAAGCCCATGCAACATATGTTTGTATAATTAAAATAATCTAAAAACACACTTCCTCATACTGATCCATCTTTTCATTTTATGAAAACCCCTTAGTAAACTAATTTGAAAACGCACTTCAACAGAATGCCCTTCACATCACTTGAGCATTCAATTTAATTACATAACAGGACAATGAAATCCCTGAGGCAAATGAAATGTCAGATCTCTACATATCCAAAATGCTCTTACCCAAAATTATCTTTTTTTAAAATTAAAAAAAAAAGATGAAGTATAATCATTAAATTTTTATAAAACAAAACAAGGGCCTGATAACTCAAATGAAATCCAACCAATACTGAAGATTGAAGAGTCCTCCATCTTAAGCTCATACACAAGGTATCCATACTACACGTCTAAAAACTTCCATGAAACTATTTGGACAGAAGCCTCGGCTGAAGAATTGCATGGGGAAGCTGAGTCATCACATTGATTTGTCTTCCAAAATATGGGAAGAAAAATAACTAAATTGAAGCACATATCAATAACAACAGCATAAATACTTACATGCCAGATTATAATAAGAAACATAATTGCTCACAGCATCCACATTTGATCACAACCAACCAATATGGCAAACTTATGGCATGCATATAGAACTTAAGCTATAACCCCATTACTGTCCATTAAACTTCAATAAGTTTGCAAAGATTCTATCCTCGTATAGTGTACCCTTTTATTATTAAATCTACCCCTGCCCTAAATACTAGCTGCAAAAACAATCTATCAGATAAAATAATAGCAATCAATCCACTAAAGACTCAGTTGAAAGTGCCAAGAAGCAGAAGATAAAATGTCAATGCAATCAAATTACTGAAGCATATTATATTAAACCTGAGTGCTAGCAGCTTCTTCAGCCAGTTGGACCAGTGCTGTACCCTCAGCTGTAATATGCTGCAATATCAGACAATCATCAATAATACCAGCATTGCAAAAAGACTAAAAAAAGAGGTTTGTTTTAATCACAAAGCATAATGCAAAAACCAAAAAAAAAACCAACCTGCTTGAATATATTGGCAACAGGATCCAAGCCTCTAGGTATTTTATGGTAAAGTCTATACATCCTAGAGAGATCTTCCACCTAGGCACAATCAAATCAAGAAGATAGTTAACCAAAATACACACAGGTAAAATGATAAGTGCCATTTGGGTAAGACCGTCAAAGAACTAATTTTAAAATTTTCAGTTTGTCCGGCTATTGTAAAGTAGAATAGCATTTGAAAACATTTGAAGCACTATTGTAGGGATATTTTTAAAAATTTACCAGGTTCCACTTGTTAGAACTATTGTTGTAGGGTTAATTGTAGGGATATTGTTGGGGAAAAAATACTGGGGCTCACCATCCAGAATCAATTTTGGATAGGAGAAGTGACTCCAAGGTCGCTTCACAACCCAAACATGATGGCATACAGTGACGGACCCAGAAGTTTTGGGTAATGGGGACAAGGATTAATCCATAAACTATTCACAAGACGAGCTTAGAATATCAAATACAATAGGAGTTTACCAAGCAAGTGCGCTTGTTATGTTATAGGCAAAAGTTGACATAAATTAAATACTTATCGCACACTACAATTTCATATCAATTCAAACAAAATGCTTAGGTCAAATTATCACAAAAAACTAAACCAACACTTGATGATTTCAGCTAAGAAGAAAGAAGAATTAGGATTTGTTAAAGGTTAGAATCTACCTTATCAACCTTACAGTAGGGGCAAAGGTTTTTGAATTATGGGGACTAAAATAGTAAATTATATATATAGTATAGAATTTTCTTTTCAAGTGAGTGGGGGCATGTGCCCCCCACACCCACTACGGTGGATTCGTCCCTGATGGCATAGTATAGTATTCAAAGCAAGGCCAAAGGAGTCAAATGAGTTTCGAACCTTGGAAAATCTAAAACAAACATACACACCAAGCTAAGATCATCAGAGAAGCAGTGCAACACAGTCAAGTACCTTATCATCTCTAAGCAAGGCACGGCAGCCGGAGTGCTCCTTCTCAAGTAATTGATTTGCATGGATCACCAGCATCTCATGTTGCACTTTCTATTAAAATGAAAAAAAATAAGAAAATTGATAAATGCATTAAACAGATTCTTAATATAGGGGGAGAGATAATTTTAACAGAAAACGAGCAGTAAAAGGGAAAACTTTCAAGAAGGAAATATTTTTGTCGTTTTGAATCAATTCAATCACTATTTTTCAATTACAATGTTGTCATTGAAATTTCTTCCCACCAAACTTAGTTGAGCATATGTAATAGCAGCATGTGATTGACATACTTCATAATCATAATCTTTATAACAAATCATGTACATTCTTCCATTTATCAACATAATGAGGTGTAAGTTTGGCACACATAGCATCCTAATTATCTTCTCATGCAATTCAGCTGCAATTGTTCAATCAATGGATATAACAAAAAAAGAAGAAGAAGAATCCAAGCATTTCTAATCATCCAATAAAAAAATAAAGAAGTCAAAGATTTATACTGACCTCTACCAATTTCTGCTCAGTGCTAGAGTGCAGGTAATGAGACACTCTCTCCCTCTCCCTTCTCAAGCATTCCTCAGCCTATGCAATTGGGGGGGGGGGGGGAACTAAGGCATTAAAGCATGTCAACTAACAAGATACAACAATCACGAAGAACAATGTAGATAGACTTACCTTTAGCATATAATCTGGACAGGAGTCAACCTCAATCCAGTTTGTAGCCTTACTTTTGTAGTAATCGGCAGTATCGTCAAGCATCTGTATCTCAAAATCCTGCTCATATTGATCCATTTGCCCCATACCAATCTCAACAAATATATCAAGAATGTTTTTCAACAACGATCTGTCAATCTGTTCACCCTCACGTTCTTTGTCAATCTGTAACAGGAGCCATGGTTATTCCAACAGCCATCATCGACAACAGAGTATATCGTCACAATGTGAAGTGGTAAACTTACAAGAGTGATCACAGCTTTCCTAGTGTTAGCTCGAACCCCCATATAAACCTGTAATTGGCAACAACAAAAAAAAGCGCATCTAGAATAAATTTAACTATACATAAAGAAATTAATGAGGTCATGTTGCAGGAGAGACAGTAGCATTGCCCTTCTGTGCACAGTCATGGATAAGAGAGGTAAAAAAAGAGATTGAACTGACCAAATCACGGAAGCAAGTAAGCCCAACTGCATTGAGTCCCGGCAGGGACCGTCGTGCAATGAAGTATCGATCAAGATAATGGAAGAAACGTGAAAGCCACCTGACCATGACCTTATGGTTTAACCATCTTTGTACAAGCTCCCTCAGCATGAATTCATCATGCTTCTCTCTTAGAGATGGCAAAACCTAACAGAGAAAGAAGTTGAAAAAGAAACAGAAGTATCAGACTCAATAAGTTATGTATCACAAAAGTTGCAGCGGTAAAGTGGAAAAATATAAACAGAGGAGGTTTCCCTACTGTAAATTTAATGTAGTCATCAAAAGACTCCTTGTATTTGTCATAAAGCTGTTGAGAATAGTCATATGGTGGCTTCTGAGTACACATATTATAAATTGTTCTGAGATGGTTAACTTAAGGAAAAACAGTCAAAACAATATCCAAAACTAAGTATTAAGAGAGGATACAAGAGACTATAAAAAAGCATAGGCAACAATAACTCAATCCAAGAAAAAGGATACGTGTATAGCATCATGTATTCCTCTGAACTGAAAGGAGTTTCTGGTAATCCTTCAAGAATTCTCTTCAGCTTGGTAATCCCCCTCTGCATATAGTCCCATCCCTGGTCTAAATCAATCGTCTTCCGCTCCATTGTGACTGTAGAAATATCAAAAATATCAGAGAAACCATCAAAATCCATTTGCTTGCACATACAAAGACATAAACACACCCATGTCATGCGAATGCCAATTTGAAGTATAAGTATAACCATAAATAAATACACCATCACCACAAGGACAGTTAATTCCTAAAACACTGTAAAAGAATAAGAGAAAAGCAATTATGTGATTCCAGGCTGATAGGAACTAGCCAGCAGATTGAAGAACTAGTGCAAGAACCAACAGGTAGAGGTACTGATCCCAATACTAAACCCTAGCAGAAAAGAATCAATCTCATCAAACTCAAAACGATCCCATGTAATAGGATTTCGGACATTGCTCAACACATTGCCGAAATTTCGAATGATAATATGCAAACGGCGATGAAAGAGCACGAATAAACCCTAGAGTCCTAAAACATAGCGATCATCAAGTCATGAACAACAAATAGAAAATTAGGATGATGAAGTTTTAGGAGAAAATAGGCATATGATACTAACCCTAACTGTTGAAGCGACACGATCTGGTGGTGCCTCTTTCTGTTGAAGAGCAAAAGGGAGCAAGGGTTGAAGTGAATGGCGGAGAAAGATTGTTCTAATTGTGTAGTTTCTTTTTATATGTATATATACATTAAAGAAGCATCACTACTGTAACCAAAAAATGAAATGCAAGCTCTAACCAGGGCGGGGTCACGCACGATCACGGTGTAATGTAGAGACACTATCAGAGAAGGAAACGGAGAAGACCTCGCAGCAGGACAATTTTGTTCCTTTCCTCTGACTGGGTTTGGTTGGGTTAGACCTCCCACGGCCTTCCATAGACCAATTATTAAGGACGAAAAAAACTCAATTTCGTCCTCCAAATTTATAGGCACTCTAATAATTCTAGAGATTAATTTAGGCTAAAAAGTCGTGAATAATGAAAAAGTTAATTAATGACACATGAGTTTCTAGCGGTTAGTAAATAAATTAAAGATTTAATTTTTATTTATTGTCAGTGTAAAAAAAATTTATATTGTTATTTAATTATGTGTTGACACATCATTAAAATAGTTAGACTTTTTAGGTAGTGATTGTGATAGTCAAACTCTTTTAATAATTTGGTAACATATTGTAAAGAAATTTTACACTAATAGTAGATAAAAATTAAACTCATTAACTAACTAATAGCGGATAGCTGATAATAAATAAGTTAGCAAATTGAATTTGAAGTATTTAGTAAAATTAACAATTAAACTAACTGATAAATATAAAAGATATAAAAGGATATTTCTATTTAATGCTTAATTAAAAATGTCCTTTTATGACATAAAAAAACATAGGGGAAGAATTTAATAAAAATAATGAGGGTAAAAACGAAAAAAAAATAATTAATACGCTATAAGTTATAAGCTAAAACGTTACTTCAAGTAGCGTCTGAAAAAAAGCTATAAGCTACTGATTACCAAACAGCTCTATTTTTTAAAATTTATTATTCGTTAGTCAAATATGTTGTAAACTAGTGAATTGAATTTACTAAACAGACCCTTAATTTTTTAATATTTAAAATATACTTCTAGTTTTACCATGGCGTTTCATGTTAACACTGTTATTAATTGTTCGATGTAGCATGTTATTATTTTTGTTTGATCATTTTTTATACAAATGACTATCTTACAAATGACATTGATGTAGTTGTCATGATGATGGTCTAATAATGTCATCACTTAGAATTCTCAATTTCTTAAGGATTATGAACCTAAAGTTTCAAAATTATGGATTCTTATGAACGATTCTTCAAACTCACCCTAAATCATAACCTTAGTATGATTATCCTTTTAAGCCACCTCCTCCACCATAGAAACAAACTGTCACACCCATAACTACCTAAGCATATGAATTTCAATCACAACCACTCATAAAAAATAATAATTCAACAAATTATATATGTGTGTGTGTGATTTTTGTCACATTCGAAAACCATATATGGTAGAAATCCATCATAAATTCAAAAACAAAAATATAATTTTACCGTCATCATCTATAATTCTAACTATACAACCAAACAACCCATCAAAGGAAAAAAAATCAATGAAAGAAAAAAAGAAAAAAAATTCAAGCTGCACAATTTCAAGGGAAAGTTCGAACCTTGCAGAAACCGATCATCCTCAACCCCCGCGACAGAAAGTTCAAACCTTATCGAAAAATTGAAGCCACTCATCAATGTCAAAGAAGCATATACAGCATATCCAAGTCTATCCCAACCCAAAACTAAAAGTGATTCTTTTAAAGTGAGAACGGAGGTGTGAGAAGGTGGTGGGGCTGAAGGGTTCTTAATTTAGGGATTTCATATGTCCCAAATCTTGCTCATATTACATTTATCCATCACCACTTTCCCACATATGACAACCACTCAGGTAGAAAACGGTCTGACAATGATGATAACATGCCACGTTGGACAGCTAGTAACGATGTCAAGATAGAACATCACAGTAGGATCAATTTGATGTCCATTTTAAACATTAAGAGATCTATATACTATTACAAAATATAGTTAATTTATGCTCTATGTCATTTCTATATCAAATTTTTTTCCTCTAAAATATTCCTAGGAATAGTATGCCAAAGAATGATATTCTTAGTAATGGTATTCCAAAAAAATGATGTTTGGTTGACCAAAAACATTCCAGAGAATGACTTCAACTGCTGGCGAGCCGATGATGGCCCAAGTCTATGACTTTCAATTACTGGCAGTGGTAGTAGGTGACTGGATTCCAGTGACTGGCTACAGTGGGCGAAGTCGTTGGGTGGCGGCAAGGGTGACCGAATTCCGATGACCGGTGTGGTGGCCGAAGTCGTCGGCAATTGTCAACCGTCAACAACGGTAAACGGTGGCGAGATTTCAATGACTATTACAATGATCTGTTATTAACTGTTGAAGCGACACGATCTGGTGGTGCCTCTTTTTGTTGAAGAGCAAAAAGGAGCAAGGGTTGAAGTGAATGGTGAAGATAGATTATTCTAATTGTGTAGTTTCTTTTTATATGTGTGTCTATATATATATAATAAGCATCACTATTGTAACCAAAAAGTGAAATGCAAGCTTTAACCAAGGTAGGGTCATGCACGATCACAGTGTAGTGTAGAAACACTACTAGAGAAGGAAAAAGAGAAGACCTCGCAACAGGACAATTTTGTTCTTTTCCTCTTATCGGGTTTGGTTGGGTTGGGCCTCCTAACAGTTCTCCATCTAGTGACCAATCCTTAAGGACAAAAAACTCAATTTCGTCCTCCAAATTTATAAGCACCCTAATAATTATAGATATTAATTTAGTCTTTTAATGTTTAAAATATACATCATGTTATATCATCACGTTTTGTCTTAACATTGTTACTAATTTTCCGACGTAATATGTTATTATCTTTGTTTGGTTGTTTTTTATACAAGTAACTATTTTGTATAGGCGAATGACACTAATGTAGTTGTTATGATAATAGTATAATGTATCATCATCTAGAATCCCCAAATTCTTTAGGGTTATGAATCTTAAAGTCTCAAAATTATGATTCTCATGAACGATTCTTCAAACTCACCCTAAATTATACCCCCAATATGATTGTCCTTTTAAGCCACCTCCACCACCATGGAAACAAACTGCCACACCCATAATCTCTTATGCCTCAAGCCCTAAGCTTTCCATCCCTACTTAAGCATTAGAATTTCAATCACAACCACCCATACAAAATAATAATTCAACAAATTAAAAATATGTTTTTTTTCACATTCTGAAACCCCACATGGTAAAAATCCACCATAAATTCAAAAACAAAAATATAATTTTGCTGTCATCATCTACACTTCTAATTGTACAACTGAGTAACCCATCAAGGGAAAATAAAGAGTGAGTTAATTTATGCTCTACAATGACACGTGTCATTTCTATATCAATTTTTTTCCTCCTAAATTGTTAGCCCTTAGAGGGCGTTTAGTTCAAGTTTTGAAAAAAATGTTCGTAGGAATAACATGTCTAAAAATGATATTCCTAATAATGGTATTCCCAAGAATTATGTTTACTATGTTTAGTTGACCAAAAACATTTTAGGGAATGACTTCAACTGCTGGTGGGCCGAAAGCGACCTAAGTTTGTGATTGTCAATTGCCGACGGCGGTAGTAGGTGATCGAATTCCGGTGACTGACTACAGTAGCTGAAGTTGCTGGTCATCGTCAATTGCTGGCGACGGCAGGGATTGCCGAACTTCAATGATTAATACGGTGTCCGAAGTCGTTAGCCATTGTCAATTGTTGGTTATGGCAAGTGGTGACTGAATTCTGATAACTAACACGATAACCGAAGTGTTGACAATCATCAACCATCAGAAACGATAGAGGTGGCCGAATTCTGGTGATTGGCCGTCGCGGGCGATGGTCAGTAGTGGTCGACGGCGGTCGCTAACAATAATATAGCGGTAGTTGATTGATGACATGACAATAAAATGGTGAGTATTTTGAATATTTCACATGACAAAAATATTCTCATCACATGAGAATGTTGCAAAATCACATCTCCAGTGAGAATGAAAATGTGAGAATGAAAATGTGAGAATATTAGGCAAAAATTATTCTCAGAAATTATTTTTGGATATAAATATTTTTTCAAAACTTGTACCAAACAATTCTCATATAAAAATTCTCATAAATGAAAGAGTAATCTGTAAACCAAATGATCTATTAATGCATATGTCAATCATTAGTGAGCCTTTATTCTTATGTATTTAATTACTTATTAAATGTGTATGTTAACTCCTTTTTAATGGCTCTAAAAATTACTATTAAAAATTAGATTTCACAATATAAAAATATTAGTTGAGTTTAATGGCTGCTCCTTACTAAGAAATTCAAAACATTAAAGCGCCAAGTGTACTCCATGCATTATCATGATGCATCGTAATAAATATGTTTATAATTAAATAATTACTTTGAATGATATTTGAAAGTGGAATAAAAGCTCGGGACATCATTGATTTTCTGAAGCATTAGGAGATATCATTCATTTTATTCTCTCCACCTTATTTGTTTCTTATTTTTCAAAGGTAAGCATAGAGACAATAATATTATATAGATTATGAATAATAATTTTGAATTCAGATTTAAATTTTATTTTATTTTATTTTTGAAAATAGTATATTAATTTCTTCATCAAATAACTATTAAAGTAAATATAAATACATGTGAAAATTTGTATCTCCTGAATTTTTATAAATATAGGCATGCAAATATATGTATGTTAATCAAATATTTATTATCAAATGGTTACAAGTTTCTTAATTTCAAATTCAAATTTAAATTTTAAATTAGTTTATTTGATTTCATTTAAATTTTGATGATAATGTATTAATTTTTCAATCAAGTAGCTATTGAAATAAATATAATTATATGTGTCTTAATTTTTTAATTATAATTATGAATTATACTACTACAACTTCTTATAAGTATTTAAATTTTAAACTCTAAAAATATATAATCATTTTTATTTCATGATATGTGGTGCAAATATAAACAATTATAATTATAATAACAAATATATAAATATTATTTGAGTTTAAGGCTTCCCCAACCAAATCTTTGTTTAATTGCTTAATTTTTTTAAAATTGCTTCATAAATCTATATTAAATTAAATTAAATGGATCTTAAAAAATTTTATTGTCAATTACCCTTATTAGCTAACTTATTTACCTATTATAATTATTTCAAATTGATTTGAATTTTTTTTAATTGAATTGATACAATCACCTGTAATTATGTTATCAATAAACTTTTTTTATTTATCACATTAAAGTAATTCAGATGGAGAATAAGCCAAGGTATTGAACTATTTATATTTGTAGGTAGTTTTTCATTTTATTTAAGGCCAGTTTGTATTAGCTTTTTTTAATAGTATAGGTGTTTTTTTGAAGTAATAAAAGTGATTTTTTTAGAAGTTAAATAATTCAAACTTTAAAAAAAAACACTTCATGTGTGTCTTCTCTACTGGATGAGGATATTTCCACTGTTAGACCGCTTCAACAAACACTCATGCACCGCTAATTAAAGGGTAATTTATTTCTCTTTCTATTATGTGGTTTATCAATCAAATTATGATAATTTATTTTCCAATTTAGTTATATAACAGCTGCATTGTATGATTTTATTGATGAGATCAACGTGAATAATGATTAAAAGATTTGAAAGATTAAGGTGAGGGTTATTTGTTGTGGAGAGTTTATAATTTCAAGCAATGTGAGCTTCCTAATTCAATTGAAATGGTTGTAATGGATGAGAATGTATTTATTATTCTCTAGAGTTAGGTAATTGCATGTGTCTTCTCTTTAGTTGCCATAAGATTTATTTTTCTCATTTTGAGTTTTTTATAATATTAACGGTTGCCATATTCTCATTGTTTTTATCTGTGATGCATGGTGGAAAAATACAATGCACAATATAGAGTATTCATGTGTATCGATTTGAAGAGCGAGGACAGAGTTTATATCATGTCTAACTTTTTTGTTACTCTAAATTAATATAGTGTATTCTTATATAGAAATCCATAATTTCTTTGTATGAATTTTCTTTCATCCTTTACTCACAATTTTTTTAATCCAAACATGAACATTCGTAATTGATTGGTATGTGATAATATTTGATTCTTATGACATGTTTTATATCATATATTGTTAGTTATTGAATGATGAGGGTAGCAAGTTACTTTCTTTTTTAAGATGTTTTCATTCTTCATATGAGCATGATCCCAAATAATCATAACATACTTGTTAAGTTTTAAAGTAGACAATTTTTAGTTTCTGTTTGTTTGGAAATGATGAATAATAAATCACAAGGTTAAAACATTATCTTATGTTGTGTTGTATTTGCAAAGGTCGATATTTAGTTATGGAAAGTTATATGTTACTCTTTCAATGGTTAAAAGTAAACAAGGGTTGAAAGTTCTTATTGAATATCATGAGAACCTTCTTCCAAGTTAAATAATTATTGTGTTACAAAGAAATATTTGGCAATTTGTCTTAAGCAAGTAATTTGTTTCAAAGTGTGTTTGTTTCTCGGTTTGATTTATTTACATCTTTCATTTTGACAATAGTGTGCAAAAATAGAGATAACAGAAACTGATAAATGATGTTGTTATTTACATCAATCATTTTAAATATAGTATGTGCTTATATAAATTACAATTAAGATTATGTCTTATCATATATTAATGGTATGTTAGGTAAACTTACAAGAAGAAAAAGTGCCACTTGCAATTTGCTCTTATATATCAATGATTTGATGTACAAATACAAATAGTTACATATGAAAAATATGAGATTATTGTTAGCAGATTTCATGTCTTTATGTCCTTCTTATGAAAATTTAAAGGTTTGGCACATTTTCTTTGCTTAAATGCATAATGTTCTTCTAAACAATTGTTCTTATTCTAATCTGTTTGTTAGTTTGCTCTTTTAGGAAATGACTTTTCATTATGCTTGCTTAGCAAAAGTCATGTTCTATTATTTTAGAATGTGATATGACATTTGGAGAGGTTTTTTAATGTATTAAAAAAATAAATTTACTATGCAATTATTTTATTTATATATACTTTTAAACCAATTCATTATAATTATTTAACAAACAATGAATTTGCTTATTTAACAAACTTGAGTATCACATTAGTAATAAAATTAGTACTATTATAAGAAAAAATAGTCAATTCACACTTTAGCAATGTCACACGTTACTCATATAACAAATTTTTTAACCTACCATGCATATATCAATCATAAATGAGTTTTTTTTAATGTATTTAATTTATTTCTAAATATGCATGTCAACTCTTTCTTAATGATTTTCAAAATTATTATTAGAAATTGAATTTCATATTTTTGTAATAATAATTATAAATAATAAAGTTAGCATCAAACTCAAATTTAAATTTAAATTATAGTTGATTTGATTTCATTTAACTTTTAATAATAGTGTATTCATTTTTTATTTTTTCAAAATCAAAATTATTAATGGTCAAATATTAAAATTAAGTCATAAAAAGTTGGATAGAGATTACACCAATGTGTTATTTTAAAAACTAAAATTCATATAATCTTAGTTTTCATTTAATTTACTAGCTTATTTTTTTATGAATAATTAATTACTATATTTTGTTTTTCAATTTCAGAAAAAGATTCATATCATCACTTGTAATTGCGCTATTAGAATATTATTTTTTATTACAATAAATTTCATATTTTAATAGAATATTTATGATTTTGGACCTTCTTATTAGGTTTTCTTAGTAACCTATTTCATTTTGAGTAAACCACCAAATTGGTTATCCAAATATACAAGCGACGTTAGTTTAGTTCTTCAATAATTTTTAACATCAAAATAGTCATCGAATGTCAATTTTTTCACATCAAATTGATCCCAAAAAAGGACCAATTTGATGTAAAAAATTATTTGAAAGAATAAATTGATATCACTTGTATCTTTAAAGGACCAATTTAGTAGTTTACTATTTCATTTTTAATTACTTTGACCTTAGAGTTACTTTAAATATTTTAAATAATTTAAAAAATTACAATTATCTTAATTAACTTAAATATTAAATTTTAATATGTTACATCCCATAATTAAAAAAATATAAATTTAACTGTTTATCAAAAGACTCTCATATTATTTACAATTGAACGATTATACGAAATACATAAGATTTCAATTTTTTATATTAATTATTTTCTTTCATCTTAATTTTTTTTAATTAGTTTCTTATTTTTATTATTTATTGCTGACATTATTGTTTTTCACAAATAGAATGTCATAATTGTAAATCAATAAATTAATATCTATTTTATCAATCACCTAATATCATTATGAATATCAATCAATTAATCATCAAAGATTGAATTTTTCTAATCTCAATATTTTTTTGACTAATAATCTCAATATTCTTAATCTTTTTTTGTTCCTAACTATGTCTCTCAATTAAATGTTAACAATTAAATAAAAAAACTAAAATAGAAATTTATTACTAATAAAAAAGAAATATATTTCTTCACTTAATTGTTTGCATTTAATTATGATGATAAAATTAACGATAAGAAAATGAGCAAATATTTAAATTCAAGAAATAATGTGATACTTTTATCTTATCCTTCGTCCATTTCACCTTGTAAATATTTTTAAATATAAATAATAAACCTAAACCCCATCATGGCTATTGTTTTTTAATGTATATATATTAAACACATATTTTTATCTTTTAAAAATATAAGTATCATCAGTTTGATTTTTTAATAATTTTTTATGTAAAAAATAATATTAAAGAACTTATTTAATGTTAAAAAATAACATTGAAAGACTAATTTAATATAAAAAATTTAATATTAAAGGATTATTTTAACATATTCATTATTAAAAGACTTAACTAATGACACTTATATTTTTAAAAAATAAAAATTATATATATATGTTGCGTCATTGGCTATTGTCTTCAAAGCCTATATAATAATTTAAAAACTTTTTAAGTGTTATTAGACTAATATAAAAATTACTACATAAAGTCTTACATATGATGAGTCTTCAAGTCATTGGCGAAGAAGATTTACGAGAGCTTACTATTCATATTGAATTTGCACATTAATTTTATTTTTATGTTTTGTCTTTATATATGAATTTGTAGTGAAAATTTTCATACACCTAAGTTATAAAATTACGATTGAAACGAATTGATAATTTTAGTATAATTGGGTAAGACTTTTATAATAAACTTAAATTCAATTATAATGATAGTGACTAAAAGATTACATCTCTTATGAAAAAAAGAGTTTATTTTTTATTCTATCAATGTAAATTTCAGATAATTATTATCATAATTAAAATACTTGAATGATGCGATAATACATAATTAAGTGATGTGTAATTTTTTTTTATACCAAATCAAGACTAAATAAAAAAATAGATAATTAATTTCAAGGATTACTAATAAAAATATTTAATTTTAAAAGATATAAAATATTTAAATTATTAAGAAAGATTACACTAAATTTATTTAGGAATAATAACAAATAAATTTTATTTAATAGACAAAAATAATCATAATAATTTTTGTTCCTTATTGTTAGGTCTCTCTTGCCCTGTTCCCTCCCCCCAACTTTTCTATGTCTTATTTAACTCCATGGAAGAGGCTCTATTATATAAGTTCAAATCCATTATTATCTTTAGCATCTCATATCTTCAAGCACAGTTGGGTTTTGTCATAAATCCAAGACATTGTCACTACTAATCGAAAAATTGAGATGTAGCCAAAAAGGACTTTGTCTGCATTGGCATTGCCATCTTCAGCGGCTTACACCTTCAAGTACAACCTTATTTCGTCAAAAATCCTAAAGGCATTGACAGTGCCTATAAAAAATTGAGCCCCAGCCTGCCTGAAAATACTTTACCAGTGTCAATATCTGATTTTTTCCAACACTCAACATGACCCATTACCCTTTATGTTTATAATTTTATTTATAACTGTTAGTCACGAGAAATTAAAAATAATTAGTCACCTAATAATAAGTAATAGTCATTCTTAAATTTCTTTCAAACGTATTGTATTTTTACATATAAAAATTTATTTATAATTATTAATCATTCCATGAAATAATTAGTCACTTAATAACAAGCAATAGTTATTCGTAAATTCTTAAACTTCTTGTATCATTACATTTAGAATTTTATTTATAACTGTTAGACACTATTTAAAAATAATTAGTCACTTAATAACAAGTAATAATTATTCATAAAATTCATAAATGTACTTTTGTTCATAGTCTCTATCTTTAAATGAATTTTGGATGATCGTTCATAATAATTTAAACTTGTTATGTTTCTTAAGATTAAGTATTTCTTATTAACAATTATTAAATTTAGTTATCCCTAAAAAGAAAGTTGATTTGAAACTTATGTTTAGATGAATGAAGTGGAGTGGTTAGTAATAGAATGAAGTGGTAAAAAGATCTTAACATATTGTTTGAGAATTTTTTAAATAGTAGAGTAAAGTAGTTAAGGAGGGAACCTAAAACACTTCATACTATTGAAACCCCAAAAATTTCATACCTTATAATTTGGGGGATTTAGGATAGAACATTTCTTTTTTTTTAATAGATAATTATTTATAATTTTAACCCTATTTTTTTTTATTAAATAATATTGCAGGCAACAAAAATTAAAATGGTAGTATTATAAGTAAAAATTATAATTCACTTTATTCCACTAATGATCATTGTGACATCCAAATAATGAAGTGAGATTTTCTTTCATCCTTTTATTAAAACTTTGAAACAATAAAGTTGTATAATTTTACCTTTTCACTCAATTTCATTCCGAACCACTATATTATGAATTACTTCACTTCATCCTTTTCAAAACTCTCAAACATAACTAAAAGTTAATGAATTTTGAAAACACTCGTAGAAGTAAACTTTAAGTAAATAAATATTTATAATATGATACTGCTATATAATACTTAAAACTGTAATATTTTATAAAAATTAAGTGTATGTTTAAATTAGTTGCAAAAAAAAATTATGTTAAAAATTAATTATGTGTATAATTGATTTTTAAGAAAATAAATTATAAGAAAATTAATTTATATTTGAATATGTTAATTTATAATCAATTTTAAGATAAATAGTTTTGTTTGCATTGTATAAAAAATTTACTTTTATATATTAAATTATCAAAAAATATATAAAATGATTAAAAAAGTTATTTTGTTGAGAGCAAATAAGTATTTTTCTTCTAAAACTTTTGAAATAATATGAAATTAAATAATTCAAAGTTTAAAATAAAATTTTTTCTAAAAGAATTGTTTTTCATTAATGGAAAAAAATCTTAACTTATAGTCAATTTTATATACTTTAAATAAATAAGATAAATTTTAGATAAAATAAATTTTAATTGAAAAAAATGATTATTCCAAATAATTAATCAAAACCAAACACACTCTATTTTGAGCATTGGATTAAATGATTTTAGCTTAATTGAAATTTTTTGGTAGATAAATACTTTTTTGTCTTCAACTAAATAACTTTTTAAATCATTTTATATAATTTTTAATAATTTAATATATAAAATCAATTCTTTTATGCAATCCAAACAAATTTGTTGTCTTAAAATTAATTATAAATTAATATATCTAAACATAAATTAATTTTCTTAAAAATTGATTATACACATAATTAATTTTTAACATAAATTTTTTTCCCACATCTAATCTAAACACACTTTAACTCTCATGTCTACTTAGCACATGGTATGCTATAAGCTTTCACATTTTAGCGTTATGACATGATAAAAATTTATGATGACACTTACAACATCATTAGAAACTTTTCTAAAGACAAAATATGTTTCATTGTATTTGGTTAGCGGTAAAAAAGATTATGTTAAAAATTAGTCATGTATATAATGGATTTTGAAGAAAATTAATTATAAAAAAATTAATTTATATTTAGATATGTTAATTTATAAGTAATTTTAAAATAAAGAATTTTGTTTAGATTACATAAAAAATATTTTTATATATTAAATTATCAAAAAAGATATTAAATTATTAAAAATGTTATTTGGTTAAAGGTAAATAAATATTTCTCTCCTATTTTTTTGAAATAACTTGAAATTAAATAATTAAATTTTGAAATAGTACTAAAATTTTAATAAAAATAAATTATCAATAACTTTTCATAACAAAAAAACATGTTACTTTTTTTTTAAAAACAACTTTATAAATATAAAAAGTGATTATTTCAAATAATTAATCAAATCACACATACATACATTTAATTAATTAGTTTTCCCCCCAACATAATCAGAATTCCGAACATGGCCTAATTCTCTCTCATCCGGCTCATTACTCTATCTGACTTTCTCTCTCCAAATTTTGCTCCAAACCAAACCCTAACTTTAACTTGTTCTGTTCCCAATCGGCAACCAGAGCGAAGTATTGGGATTCAATTTTGTTAAATGTGTGTTATTCTGTATCGTTTTGCTACACATTGCGGCGAAGAAACTTCAACCTTCGTTATCAACGATGGAGGTCTTGAACGACGGTTTTTCGGAGCCGGAGATTGGGAATTCCGTGGAGTCGTTTCAGAGGTTTTTGGTTTTGCAAAGGGAGCTCTTCCATAGCCAGATCGATCAGTTTCAGGAAATTGTCGTCACGCAATGCAATCTCACTGGCGTCAATCCTCTCTCTCAAGAAATGGTGTGCTTGCTATATCTATTGCCTATCAATTTGCTTTCAAACCTTTTCATCTATCTAATTTTCTTTTCAGCTATTTTATTATAAATTTATTGTTTATCCTCGTTTATTTTGGGATCAGATAAGGATAGAGCTTTTATTTAATTACTACTGTTGACAAAAGAGACACAGTATCATGCTGCAAAGTTTTTAGTTATATATTTATTTCATTAGTGTTTGATCTTGTCCATTCCTAAATGATTTTTTTCCCTTGATTTTGGTTATCTGTGCAGGCAGCGGGTGCTCTGTCAATAAATATTGGTAAGAAATTTTTTTTTTAATAGAAGATTTAACATTGATAATTGAAGTATATGCTTGCTTTATATTTCTGAGCTGTCTAACGCCCTGTGAATTTATTTTATTTTTTGCACAATATCACCAATATGGCTTACTTTTCTGGCATCCAATTTGACCCTTGTTGTTTATACTTCATAGCTGGTTTATATCTGTCACATATGCCTTGGTTGTAGTGTTTTCTCGAGTTACTCTTCAGCCAATCTTTGTTTTCATCATCACTCCTAAATAACTGTCAATGCATATATTAGATCTTTCCTCCATTTTATCAGATGGAATAAGTGGCCTGAAACAGAATTTTTGTGCTTATGTCTTTGTCTTTCAAATATGTTTGCCTTATTTTAAAGTGCTAATTTGTGATTATTTCAAATCTTTCTGCTGTTTGTTTCGTGTCTTATGTGTCTAACTTAATCCATTTTTGCAGGAAAAAGACCTAGGGATTTATTAAATCCAAAGGCTGTAAATTACATGCAATCAGTTTTTTCCGTTAAAGATTCAATTAGCAAGAAAGAATCACGTGAGATCAGTGCTTTATTTGGCGTCACAGTGACTCAGGTTTATATTACTCCACTTTCTGATTACCTCTCTCCTCCCTTGCTTTTTAGTTCTTTCTATTTTATTCCTCATGGCATGGTCTATATAATCAAGATATTGTATGCATATAAATTTTCTGCTCCTTTGTTGTTACTCATCTGTTTATAGTTTGTTATCCTTCCCAACCTGTCATTAGATTCTTATTTATTATCCTTTTGTGGATGGAAGAAGGAAACATTTAGTTTGAATTTTATTTTGAGATTACATATTACCTAGCTCCTGTTGTGCATTAATTGTTATCACTGTTTGTACTTTGGTTTTAGGTGCGCGAGTTTTTCACTAGTCAACGTTCAAGAGTGAGAAGACTAGTTCAGTTGTCAAGGGAGAGGGCGTTAAGATCTGATTCTTGTGAAGAACCTAATGAAGGGTTTGCAATAAACTCTGATCCTATGAGACCAATAAATCCAACTCCCTTAAACTCTGTTGGCCCCACCAGTGCTGAAGAAGCATCTTGTTCAACACAGGAAGCAGCTTTGTCTGGCTTAGATGACTTAGATAAACAATTTGTTGATAGCATTTTTAGTCTAATGCATAAAGAAGAAACATTTTCTGGGCAGGAGAAATTGATGGAGTGGATATTGACAATACAAAATTTTTCAGTATTGATGTGGTATATGATTAGTCTCCTCAATAGCTTGGTAATTTGTTGAATTATAGTTATTTATATTTTCTGATTTAGTTTTTCTGTTGTACACTTGGTAGGTTTTTGACCAGAGGGGGTGTGATGATCTTAGCAACTTGGTTGAGTAAAGCAGCTGTTGAAGAGCAAACAAGTGTCCTTCTTCTTATCTTGAAGGTAAATCTGGATCCTGCTGTTAAGATACAATGTTTGCATTGTTTTAATCACACAACCAAAATACTACCAAACTTTCTGGTTAACTGGTTTGCAGGTTCTTTGTCATTTGCCTTTACATAAAGCCCTTCCTATACACATGTCAGCTATATTGCAGAGTGTTAATAGACTGCGGTTCTACAGGACATCAGGTGTGCTTTACCCCTCCCAGTTCCCATCAAACTCCACACTGTGATTGTTCCCTATGCTCTCCCCTTTCTGGGTGCCCCCTCAGTTTGGGTGTATATTCTCCTTAAATTGTATTGGTATGTCATGTGTTCGATAGATAAGTGGACAGATATATGATAACAGTCTAGCTTATTTTGTTGCGATAGGAAATACTTTTAACATGTGGTTAACTTGTTCCTCCCTTGGCATCCCTTCTTACAATAACTGTGCTAATCCCAAGTTGAACAGTCATGCTTGTTTCATTGTGTTTCGGATTTGTATATCTCTCCGTTTTCCTTTTTGGTGGGCTGTTGATGGGGGAGAATAGTGTTTGAGATTTTATTTTGATGTCAAGTATGACATTCTAGGTTTTCATATTGCTTTAGTTGGTGAATTGCTTGTTATTAATGGTATTATTGATATTAGAAATAGCAAGATAGAGAGGAAGGGGGGAAGGATGAGTTGACAATTAAATCTAATTTTTCCTTTAATTGATTACTGCCATCTTTTATCAGACGGCCAAATAATAGATAAGATATGTGTTAAGTGTTAACTTTAGTATACGAGCTATAGAAGTCATTTTCAGGTTGATTAATGTAACACTTCAAGCATTTCAACATTTTGTTTGATGCCTGTAAGTAGTTTCAAATCTTAATTTTGGAGAGAGAGAGGGGGTGTTTGATATCACTTAACCCTATGTCTGTATGTCATTTTAATATCAGCTTCCATTCTTTTATTGAAATTACTGATTTATTTTCCCCCTTACTATGCACCACCTGTTAAATCTGTTGTAGTTTTGCTGTAATTGTATTATTAACTTGATACACTTTGTGAATTTTAATCTCACTGATTTGAGGATCAGACATATCAAACAGGGCAAGGGTTTTGTTATCAAAGTGGAGCAAATTATTAGCAAGGAACCAAGCAATAAAGAAACCCAATGGTGTTAAACCTTCTAGTGATGGTCAAAAAGAGATAATACTTTCTCAGAGGCAAGCTTATATCTTTATCTCCTTTCCATGCAAAATTTGTTAGACCTTCGTTCTCAATTATTATGATTCTAATTGTTGCAGTATTGGTCAAATTATGGGCTCTGAATCATGGCATTCAAATATTGATGTTCCTGTAAGTTTTTTCTTGAACATATACTTTTCCGCTGGCAATGACTTTTCAGTTTGCATTGTTTCTTAGTGGTCCTTTCTTGCTCTCAGGAAGAAATTCTTGCCCTCTCAAATGAACGTTCAGATAATTTCAGGTGTGTAGGTTGTGGCTGTATGGCTGATTGCTTTTAGTCATTTTTAATTGAATAAGTCTTTCCACCAATAATCCTGTATGGGTTTTGTACCATATCTATTTGAGTTAATGGGCTTTGCTTTTCCTAGTTGTGAAAATGCTCAGATTTGTTTCTTTCTCTGTTCAGGAAACTGGAATCTCCACAAGCTGTGAAATTGTTGCCACTCAGCTCAGATGATTCTAATAAGAAGCCCGTCCTTGGTGTATCTTCATCTCGTATCCTTGGAGTTTTTTTTTTATATTTAGTTTTGGCTATATATCTTGTTATCTGCTTCCTTTTTTCCCCTTTAAGTTGGACAGAATGCTGATAGGTTTCGATCTATGAGCATATTAAATCACATTTACAGAAAATAAAATGCTTTAGATAAAACCTTTGAATAGTATATCAAATCACATAAAAGAATGCTTACATGCATTTGGTTTAGATTTTATTTATATTAGATGACATGGTAACTAGCACACTGGTCAAATATATGAAGAAGATGCTTCGCTGGCCCTTTAATCTCAAGGTGCCACTGCCTGGAAGGAATATATTTTGTGCATTGGCTTTTGCCAATTGGACAATCTGTGGTGGTTACTGAATTTGCATTTTGGTAGTTTAGGTGGTGCTGGTTTCTTCTTTCTTAAAAGTGTTGTGACTCAGAGATTCCTTGTGTACCACCAAGTGCTTAGTTTCTTATGCTGCTTGATATTCTGCAGCTTTTTTGTAAGTTAGCTCTTTTTGTCACATATTGATTTATTCGTAGTTTGTAGACAGGACAATTGCCAATTCTTGAAAGTGCAGTGTCAAGAATGACTTATTCTTCGATCCAACGTAGCCTGTGTTGTATATCTAAAATTGCCTGTGGTTCATGTTAGTTGTTAAGTCCTGCAAAATGTAGAGACACTAGATCTCTTTTCATATTCCTTAACCACTAGCAGAATCTAGGGAGCGCAGAAAAGTGCAATTGGTGGAACAGCCAGGCCAAAAATCAGCTAGCAGAAGCCCACAGGTGACAAGAGCAGGGCCTGTAAGTCAAGGCCGTCCCATGTCTGCTGATGATATCCAGAAAGCAAAAATGCGTGCGTTATTTATGCAGAGTAAGTATGGGAAAACTGGTTCATCTAAAGAACGTAAAGAAGCCAAGATTGATGGCCTGAATAATCCTCAGACAAATCAGGCCAGTATTGCAGCTTGCTCTTCTAAAGTTTCCGCTTCTCCCAGAATTGAAGAAGACAAGAAACCTATGTTGCTTCCCTCTAAAACCACTAATAGGTTGGAAGCTTCATCTTATTCAAAACTGAAAATGGATTTGAAGGAACCTCTCTTGGAGAAGTGCAAGAGGGTGCAAATCCCATGGAAGACACCAGCAGGTACATTTGCAACTTTTTTGTTGGCTCCATCAATTATATGCCTATAATATTAGGATAGAAAAATTGGTGAAATTCTTTGACAGCAGAAAAGAAAATGAAAAAGAATGAAAGACAAAAAGAGAACAGACCATATTAAGAGGTTTGCTGATGTTGAGTTAAAAAGAGGTACATCTTAGTTGAATCCCCACATATTTTCTTGGAGGATGATTCAGTCGCTTATTTGCTACTTTTGACGCTAACTCTTTATTGACCCCATCCCCTTTTTTGCACTTTTTTTTTCCTTATATAAAATGAGTAAGAGTTGTGACCTAAACTCATGTTCTGTAAGTAACTTGGGTATATTGGGAAGTTATATATACTCCTACGAGATTAATAAAAGATTGCTGTACAAATCTGTCTCTTGAATTTCTGAGATTCAAATACTAACGCGGTTTTGTTTGAGAATTTTAGGATCCTCCATTATCTCCCAAACATCGGCCAATGGTTCAAATTTAATTTTTTATTCCCACTTCTTATGTGCACAATAGTGCTAAAATGGTATGATAGTTCTAAATCTCTAATGAAGAATGGGCTTTAAACCATCTCGTTTGAGGACTTGATAATTGATTATTACGAGCTATGCTAAATCGTAAATGTTGGAAAGGTGATCGCAGGGATGAAGGATCGGTTTTACAAATTGACAATATCATTTTGATCGTTGTTACAACATTTTTAAAGCAAAATCATTACTATCTGAATTTCATGTAAAAAATGTCACATGCATCGCAATTAGATGTCCTCTGTTCCTTTACACCTTTACCATGGCTCATGGGAATAAAAGTACATCTAGAGATGGATTTGGCGGGCGTGACACAGTATTATTCCATGTTACTACATTTTTGCTGCAATGAGCAAAGCAATAGGGAAATTCCGTGCTTCACTAGGATCAATACATGATTCTGAGTTACTGATGTTATGTTAGTAGTGACTGAAATTGTTTGAGGTGCTTCAGCACAATTAAAAGATGAAATGATACAATTCTGCATTTCTTAATATATAACCGGGGTTTTAACTTTCCAACCCCGCATAAATCAGCATAGGCATTCTTGAGAAAACTCTAAAGTTTCAAATTAATTTTATCTACTCCATCCGGCTTCTGACATTCTAGGTATCAATTTTATTTTTCATTTTTATAGTAATTAGTAAAAATAAGCTGAAGCTTTGATTATGGAATCTAGAAGGGGAACTCTTTTCCATGAGGTATTCCACGTCCCAGTTAAATATGTTGCATTGAAAGTAGCGATTTTATTTTGTAATTTCCAATCATGATCACAGTTCTGGGTGGAGCATTGGTTCTTTATCTGTGGTGTCAGAGTTTGTGATTTTATTCAGAGACTGTAAACTCCAAGCCTTCCTCTATTTTCAGATGGTGACTTCTATGCTACACCCCTTGAAAATTGCTAGTTAGTAGTGTATCTACAATCAAATTCCCAGTTCTTGAAAACATATGAAGGACTGTGATTTTGTCATTTCAAATGTAGCCATTACACGATGTGTAACATAGAAGCCCCATTTATTTTTCATTCCTTTCGTGCTTTTCATAAAGAATTTAATTTTGACCTATTATTAATGTAAATTTTGATTTATCATTTAATCATATGTTTGCACATTATTAAAAAAGTTTGACTATGATAATAACTACATAAGAAGTTATACTCTTCCAGATAACACATGATTAGATTGTAGTGGAAAAATTCTTTCATAAAACAGAGTTTATTTTTTTCCTCCTCTGAGGCCATGGCTATTCATCACTAAATTCATTATGGAAGTTGGTAAATCGTGGAGCTTATAAATGAAATGGGCAAATGATCTGATGGAGATAAGTTTTTGATAATGGATATTTACCAGGTTAACAGGTCACGGATAAGTTCTCAGCTAACCTTAAGAAAATATAGCCTTTGATATCGAAATTTTCCTTTCATTCTTGAATTTGGCTGCGGTGCCTATCATTTCATTGGAGCCATAGAGCATCTGTTGGATGCAAGTATAGTGTTTACTTTCTGTCCTTTATATTTTGTGAGGTAATCCTGAAAGAAGTGGAATTGCCATATGAATTTTCTTTCTGCTGTCAGTTCTGGTGGTTCTTGTAACTCTTACCAATGCTTTCTTTAAGTGTTCAGACCCATTTTCTGCGGTTTTCAGTCTTTCCTTTTTTGGTCCTTTACCCTTTTTGCAGAAGTGAAACTTAAAGATACCTGGAGCGTTAGTGCCGGTGAAAATAGCAAAGAGGTTGATGCACAGAAAAACAGAAACCGCAGGGAGAAGGAAACTGTTAATGGGACTGTCCAAGAGATGCCATCTAACCCCAAGGAGCCTTGGGACCTCGAGATGGACTATGATGATACTTTGACACCGGAAATTCCTATTGAACAGCTGCCAGACGGTGATGGTGCAGAAATACCAGCTGCCCTCAATCAGGGTGCAACTCATGCTGTTGAAGTGGCGGCCACCACATCTTCAACCAGTAACGCAACTACTGCTGAACCTGATTTAGAACTGCTTGCCGTACTGCTCAAAAATCCAGAGTTGGTATTTGCCTTGACTTCTGGACAAGCCGGTAGCATACCAAGTGAGGAAACCGTGATGCTGCTTGACATGATCAAGAAAGGTGGTGTGAACTTGGGTGAGAGTGAAAATGCAAATGGCAATTATGGGGTGAGTGCAAAGGCCCCGGAGAAGGTGGAAGTTTCTCTTCCATCTCCAACTCCTTCAAGCGATTCAAGAACGGTGCGTGATTTGAGTTCATACTGCAACTATTTGTCAAAGATCTTATCATCATGTCTGATGTCTCCTGTTACAGTGCCATGCGCACTCCAGTTTAGCCATGTCGGCTTGTACGTGTTGAGAGTGGAGAGCACTTATAGCATAAGGTGTTGGGGGAAATGGGTTTCTCATTGATGGCCCAAATTGAGGTCGAAATAACTTGCTTTCCAAGTTTTTATCCTTCTTTTTTTTTTTTTTACTTTTTCGAGATGGTATACGGTCAAGTTCTTGGATGCCACGTAAAAGGCTTCTATATTAGCAAATAGCCAATGTAGGGAAGATCAATAGGTTTAATCACAAAATTTCGTGCCAATAGGATTCCCCTGGAGTAATTCTGGTTATATTTAGAATAGGCAATTGGGTTGAGACCCTGGCCTGACCAAGAATGCATTAAGGCCCCCTCGCTATTTCCTTACAATTGTCAACGTTCTAAAAACTTTTAATCATAAATATAGTCATCAATTATGAAAGATTATTATTGGTTTACTGCATTAACTGATGGCTTCCCATGTTATCGACTTTTCAGAGTGGATGGAGGACAGAAGCATCAAAGAATCCATTTTCAAGGCAAAGCTTAGCGCCTGATAGGATTATCCACAGCTCCCCCTTAGTGGCAACTGCCAACTTGGATCCGACAACTGGCATTACAGTAAGGCAGCAACCAACAATTGTGCTACCATCTTCCAAGCAGCTTTCCACCACATCAGTTTCTCTATATTCCCCGCCTCAGGCAACTAATATTGTTCCTGAAAGGCAACCTCCACTCGCTTTTTCCTCTGTGCATGTACAAACATCATCCTCGGATATAGGCTTAGCCATGAAGAAGAACATAATCACTGCAAATGCATCTTCAGCTAACTTTTCTGGCGCACATTCACCTCTTGCAATGCGGGCTGATGGCACGAGTAATGTAAAACCAGTAGTAGTACCTAATATGAGTATGCAAGAGGGGTTGTCCAATTCATTCCCTCAATCCTTTGTGTTGCCCTCACCAACACCATCACTTTCAGCCACACAGCAACATAGACATCCACATTCACTGCAGCAGTCCCATTTCTCTGAAACTTCCTATCGTAACACTTTACATTCTTATCCTCCACAAATCGAAAAACCAGGTCCTGTGTCAGATTTGTGGAGAGGTAGGCAGGATATGTCTTCCAGTTATCATTCTCAACGAAATCAAAACAACTATAACACATTGGTTGGGGGATCCGTTCAATCTGATTCTTGGGATAGAAATAATCATGGAAGGGAAGAATTTGAATCATGGAGCCCGGAGAATAGTCCAACTAGAAATCCTAGGTATGTTCAAGGAAGAAATATCCCTGGGTCCAGAATGAATCATGGAAGGAATCATAGACCTGAATGGTCAAGACAACGGGGTTCTTCTGGACACTGGGACCCTGGTAGGCAGGGGAACAAAAAGTGGCATGATCAGAGACGATGATTTTTTCTGTTCAGTTTGATTTGGTCTACAAGGGATTACCTGACTCATTAATTTTCCGGATGTACAGAGTTGGGTTCTGATAACAATGCTTTTCCTTTTGGTGATTGGGTGGTGGAGATGGAACAAAATATCAGTATGAAATGGGTTCTAGATTAAGGATGATATTACAGTTTGCTCGGTTGCACTGTCTAGAATGTTATGAGTTTGACAATTGTAAAAAGATCCAAATTCTGAAAATCTCTGCACCCAAAAAGGATTTTTTTTGCCTCCTCCTTTTTCATAAATCTGAGCTGAGGCCTAGTTTGGTATTTTTGGTACTTTCCATATGTGGCTCCAAGATTAGAAGTTAAGAGAAAATTGTATTACTTTTCATTGAATTTTTTACCAAATACAAATAACTATTGAAATCGATCAAATTATAAAGACATGCTCGAGAGTAAAATGAATGGAAATTTTATTACATTAAAATTCTCAATATTAAAATTCAAAATTAAGGAAGTAGATGTAATTTACTCAAGGGTATATTTGATAACAAATAAATATGTAAAGCATTTTATTTAAATTTATAAATGTATTTAGAGTTTTTTTTAAAATAATTGTAACTTGAGTCTTGTAGTTTGTGCCCTAGTTTAGGAAACACTTGATTTCTGAACATCAATAATATAAAATTAAGGGGATAGTAATTTGAAATAATAAATAAAACATTGAGAAAATTAACCAAGCAATAATAGAATTAATAGAGCACGGATGATGTCTAATATATTGTGTTAATGAAATCACATGAGATCTAAGCTCACAAAGCACAAAGGACAAACTATAATTATCCTTTTTCATATTGAAAAATAAAATTAAAAAGCACAAATAGCCAAGGCACCTAAAGATAAAGAACACCCATACGGTCACTCTTGATTTCTCTCTACATGCTACTACTCTCTTAAGCACGAACTTGCTGTCTCTTATATATTATGGATGCTGACATTTCATTCATCACTATATATGTAGGAGTTATTTGAATATGATTGCTTTTATGTTACATATGCCACACCAGCTGTGAGAAAAAAGAATGATCACGTAATGCTTTTTTCCCCCCCGTTATTTTGATGAGATTAGGTAGATGGTTGTCGTTCATATGTTTTTTCTAAACTTTTAATAAGAACTCATTCTTTCTAAAAGGCTTATATAGTTATACTTGTATGTCTTTTTTTATGATCATGTTTCTCTTTCATTGTATCAGACATGGTGAATTTGAGACTCTAGGAGCTCTTGGAATCTCTTCCATGCTTTTGGTGACCGGTGGTGGCATTGCATGGTACGCTATGTATATATATTGCTAGTATGGCTTGAAAATCAAAATTTTAATTTCAATCTCTTTGTTGCTTCACTTATTCCCATGAACAACATACTTTGAAGAAACTTGGATTAAATATTTTGTTAGATTACAAATGAAAATAGACCTTACTATCATCTTTTGAATTCTTAGAAGTCAATGTTATCCATTGTTCCTCCCTGGTCCAATGAGCCCAAGTCAGCCCATATCTTGCAAATCCTTTCATAACGACTAGAGAATCTTTTGTTTTATTTGATTTCATCAATTTGTCTACAAAAGGCCTCCAATCAATACATAATGGCTATAATGGACGTACATAAACGCTCATAAACATCTAGAAGCTCACCGGACCTTATAAAAGGGAGGATAAACCCCACATGTATATCATTTGTTCCATACCAATTACCTGTTTCTTATTACTGTTGAACCATTGCTTGTTTAGAGAAAATACTTAAGCCTGTCATGAGCATTCATGAGGCAGAGTTGAATTATGTTTCCATTTAGATCCTTCTCTATGTTTATCTTATTCACATACTAGAGGCACGTGCATTTCATGCTGCCAGCTGCCCTTACTTTCTAATTGCCGTTTTTGATCATTCTTTCTTCCACTCCAGCCAAATTAACCAAGTAAAGGTAGCATGAAATGCACATGCCACAACTAGTTGGTTAATAAGGAATGCCAGAATTTTCAAGGATAATTCTTTGATGCTACCTCTGCTTTGGGATAAAGTAGTCTTCTTAGCCTCTTTATGGTGTTCAGCCAATGGCTATCTATCTGGGAGGGGTTTCTTTGTTGGTTATGCAAAGAGATTAGCAAGCTTTGCTTGGTTACTCACCTTGTCAGGGTTGTTTTCTTCTTGAATTTTTCTGTTCTTTTTAGGAGGATATCTTATCCTCTGTTCTATACTTGTTTCTCTGGTCTCTAACATTTTTTTCCCCTATTAAAAATGGTAATTATCAATATGATTTACTTCACTATGTATGTATTCCGATTTGCTCTTCCTCCTGTACATAAACAGAAGTCTTCTTAGCTATATATCTCTTCTTATTTTTACCCTAAATCACTTTTTGTCGTGGATGGCATGCGTTGTACTATCTTGTATTTCTTAACTCTCAATTGGTTCTCCAAATTCTTAATTCTCTCGTAGATCCTGCAATGTCATTATGTCTCGTACTTCTCCCAGCACAACAGATCAGCAAGATAGTTGAAATGGTGACATGGACCAGAACAAGTACCATTTGTTTGTCAAAGCCACAAGGACAGTCTAAATAAAGACCACTGGAATTAAATCAATAAAATCCTGGTTTTTAAACATGTCAATGGTTGTAGAGTTGATATTTGAAGGGATTGTTTGTTAGAATTACTTATGGTTCGAAAAATACAATTACTTTTGTTTTCCAACTGAAATTGTCTGTAGCTGGTTTTCAGAAGTTCGTTGATACAAATTGTTCTTCAAATGTTCCTCTTTCCCTTCCTATGTAATAAAATAAAATAAAATTTTTACCAATATCTTAACTAGATATCTGAATTCGAACCATAATCATTAATTCGCTATAATGAATTTAGACAAAAAAAAAAAAAGACAGTCTCTTGAAATAATAATAAAAAAAGATAAACCTAAAAGCATGGTTTCCTCCAGTTCGAAAGCGTTAATATATGGGAGTGAGAGCCATTGATCAGATAATTGTAGTCTGATTATTTATCGTCGACACTGATGAATTCGGAAAAGAATATCATCACCTCAATGGCTCTTTCAATTCTATTATCTATCATCAAATTAAAAATCGGAAGTAGCACACGCAACCAAAATATTAAGAAGAGGAAAAAAGAAGAGTAAAAGGCTCAGAAGGATCCATTGGTAGTTTTGTAATCACAAGGGAAAATTCTCCATTCCCTCATAAAATAGGTAGTTCTCAACATCATTGCCTCAAAAAAACACAGAAGAAAAAAGAAGAAGAAGAAGAAGCCAATTAGTTACCAACTTAACAGAAATCTAAAATCCAAAGCACAAAACCAGTTACCAACGTGGCGAGGCCAAGAAGCAGAAGAATTGCAGAGAAGGAATTGTGAATTCTGCTGTATAAATAGAAGCGATCTAATTAGGGTTAGGGTTTTTGGTCCGTATGTTCAATGACGAAACTACCCTCCGTTCTAGCACAGATGGGCCTTCAAGACGCCCATCTAGGCCTCGTTTCTGTAAGGTGGTACTTGTTAAGCCCATCATTTGAACTGTTGGCCCAATTTCGTTTCCAATAGCTACAGCCTACAGCCCATTTTCCATAAATAATAGTCCATTCTATTGTTTTCTATAAAAGCATCCAAATAATTGTTTAATGTGCTCGATATATTGTATAATTTCTCCTATTTTCTTGCTTTGCAATGTCTAGTGTTAATGCATCAAGCAAATAAAATCAACCTAACTACCAAAGCTCATCAAAATATATGTGGCTTATTTGTATAAAACTCTTCATACACAGAGTCAGTATTTGACAGTGTTTTTAATTAATTTAAACGAAAATGATAAAAAGTAATTAAATCAAAAGTATAGTATTCAAATTAAAAATTAGCTCACGTCTATATAAATATTAACGATATAGTTTTGAATTATTTCGAAGATAAATTTATAAAATTGATTGTAAATTTTTTTACTTTTCCACCGGCGGTATATAATAACTCAACTAACTTTACTATTATAAAGGAAAAATTCCTCATGGTCTCTTTTGTTGGTTTTTGTAAAAGAATTAAATATAATAATATAAACAAACTATAATTGTTACTAACTTAATATTCTTACTTTTGAAGGATTATAATTGTTAGATATTATGGATAAGCAGAGATAAATTAGAGAAAGTAAAATAGTTAAAAATTATTAAAAAAAATTTAAAAAATCTCTGACACCGGGAGCACGCAGGCTAGTGTTCTTATTTCTTAAACTTGATTACACATGCATTCTGAAGAGTCCAGCCACCTATCCATGCCACCCACTCCAGCTGTAATGCCAACAATGGTAACATGGTAGGTATGAGTTCAAAGTCATCAACCACCAAAGTTTGGTGGCCAAACTTTGACAATTTTCAGCAGCCTCTATCCTATAAATAGACATCACTCATCTCTTGTAAATGCATTCGTTAAGTGTGGGTATCCGAGGAGAGGTGAGAAAAGCGAGAGCTTGAGAGATTTTGAGAGTTTTTGTATAGAGAGTAATTTCTCTTGTAAATTCTATTAGAGAAATAGAGTGAGTTTTCTCTCAATTCTTATTCATTTTTGTGTTTAAATGAGTTATCTGATACCCAACAAGTGGTATCAAAGCTTAAGTTGAGTGTTGGGAGGGTTTTGAAAGCACAAAGTCTCGCTCTTAAAATTCAATTTTTCAATCACCTCCATTTGGTGTTTTGACCACTCCAATGCAATTCTTGGTGTCAAGACGAAGCACAACGGAATTTTCGCGCAACGGACGCCGGGACGAAGCCGCCTCTCCCAACCGCTTTGAGCTTGAGAGCCGGCGTCAGCTCTCCCCACTTCCGACTAAGGTTGAAGAGCAACTGGCCGTATGCTTCGATCTGCCACATCAGCACCACGCAGCATTAGTGAGTGCCACGTCAGCATCCAGCCTGAACTTTCAAAAATTGCAGGTTGACCCCTATATTTTCTGAAAATATACTTTAGCCTCTGATCTTTCAGAAATTACAATTTGATCCTTATAGTTTCTGAAATTATATTTTAGCCCCTGATCTTTCATAAATTACAATTTGATCCCTAAAGTTTCTGAAATTATACTTTAGCCCCTGATCTTTTAGAAATTACAAATTGACTCAAGAGAGTCAAATTTCCCATTTCGGCCGTTCCAGGAGCCAACGGTGTTTTTTACTTTCGAGAAGGAATTCAACTTTGTTTTTGAACAAGTTAGTGTAAATGGAGGAATCTGCGTAAATCGTGGAGCAATGCTAAAGCTCACCTCTACCAACTATACCTTATGGAGACCTCGGATGGAAGATCTCCTTAGTTGTAAAGATTTGCGATCACATGGAATTAAAGGGTGTAAACCTGATCCTACAAAAGGAAGCAGTGGAAGAAATCAAGCAGAAAAACCATATTGGTCGATCCGTCAATGGATTGATCGTAGTGTCTTCCACCATATTGCAAAAGAAGCAGAGACGCATATACCACTTTGGACAAAGGCTGGAGGGCATGTATCGAGGCAAAGACAGCTCGGAATAAAGCCTTAATAATAAAGGCGATTGGTTAATTTTGAAACTCGAGTAGTGGAACTTGATTCAGAAACACAAAGTGAATTTGAGGCTTGATAAACCAATTATCGCCTCGTAGAAATGGAGCTTGGGGGATGAAACACAAGCACTCTTACTTCTCGAGTTCACTTCACGACACTTGGGAGACGCTAGTAGTCTCTCTCATGTCGGCTCCAAATGGGAAACTTACCATGTCCTTGGTTAAAGATGCCTTGTTCAACGAAGAGGCCGAGAAGAAAGGATATGAGCACGAACCGATCTCGTATGCCTTTGTAGCAAGTAGGAGACAACAAAGAAGTAGTCGAGGCCGAGGGAGACAACAGGAAAATGGTCGAAGCAATGGAAGGGGAAGGAGCATGAGTAGAGGTAGATCCACGGATGGAAGAAGTAGACATACAAGTGCTACCAGCTGTGGAATGGAAGGTCATTTAAAGAAGAAGCGTCGAAGATTGCGGCGAGCAAGTGGCAAGGTAGTTCTCAAGCCAAAGAATAATGATGGAGACACTTTTGTCACTATCCCTGGAGAGATAGCTTTCTGTTCCATCAATAATGAGACATGCCTACACGTCTCAAGAGAAGACACGAATGGGTAGTAGATCTTGCATCATCCTACCATGACTCCCCACAAAGAGTTCTTCACAACATATAAAGTGGTGACTTTGGAGCGTTGAAGATGGGAAATTCCAGTTTCTGAGATTGCTGGAATAGGTGATGTTAAGATCCAAACAAATGTGAGAAGCACAATCACCTTGAAGGATGTCGGGACATGTGCCGGATCTTCGGTTGAATTTCTTGTCGGAGTAGCTCTTGACAAAGCGAGCTATGGTCATCGGTTTTGCAATGGCGCATGGGAAATTAACAAAGGGCACCATGGTAATCGCTCGAGGTCATATTTGTGGTACTTTATATAAAACTTATGTGAAGATATGTGCGCAGTCTCAACATAGTAGAAAAAGGCTTCTCAAAATCAGCCTGCGGGAGGCTTGGTCACATGAGTGAAAAAGGTTTGTCTACCCTGGAGAAAAAGGAGCTTACTATTGCCAAGAATATTGCTCCAGATCCTTGCAATCATTGTTTGTTTGGCAAACAACATAAAGTCTCTTTCAGTTTCTCTTCAACGAGAAGATCAGAGTTGCTCAGTCTAGTACACTCTGATGTTTGCGGTCCCTTGGAGACGGAATCATTAGGCGGAAATAGGAACTTTCTGACATTCATTGATGATGCTTCTCGAAAAGTGTGGGTGTACTTCATGAAAACAAAGGACCAGGTATTTAATTACTTCAAGTTATTTCATGTCATGGTAGAACGTGAAACTGGAAAGAAGTTGAAGTGTCTCCGGTCTGATAATGGAGGCGAATACACTTCCAAGGAGTTTGATGCCTATTGCAGAGTCAAGGCATCATGAGGCGGAAGAGCCATCGCACCCCACATAATGGTGTAAGCCGAGAGAATGAACCAGGACCATTATGGAAAGAGTCGAAGCATGCTCGAGATGGCTAAGGCGCGCCAAAGCCGTGGGAGAAGCGAGTCGGAAGCGCTACCTAATCAACAGATCACCGTCAAGACTCGATTTTGAAGTTCCGGAGAAAGTATGGTGCAAGCATCCTTCATATTCTCATCCGAGAGTATTTGGTTGTTTGGCTTTTGCGCATGTATCCAAGAGCTTAGACAAAAGCTCGATGCAAGGACAACCACAACTTGTATCTTCATAGGCTATGGAGATGAGGAATTCGGATACGAGTTATGGGACCCAAAGGAGAAGAAGGTGATCGAAGCGAGGCGTAGTGTTCCATGAAAATCAGACTATAAAAGACATTGAAAAGCCCACAATGTCTCAAATTCCGAATCCATTACTTGAAGATATTTCAAGTTCAACACCACGGTTGCCACGAGGTAACAATCTAGTGCACGAGGAAATACCGAGAAGGTAAGAGGAGGAAGAAGAAGGGTGTTGAGCGGGGAGACACAACCTCATCCACACGGAGAAGATGTAGGACCATCACAAGGAAGCGATGATGGTGAATCTCTTAATCCGAGTTCGAAGATTCGAGCGAGGTCGGATTAAAGTCGAAAAGATATCCGAGAATCCGAGTACGCTTTGCTTCTTGAAGATGGCGAGCGAGAAAATTTTCAAGAAGCCATATCTCATAAGGATAAAGAAAAATGGTTGTTCTAATGCAATGGGAGGAGATGGAATCACTGCAGAAAAATCATACTTATGAGATAATTAATCTTCCACAAGGGAAAAAGGCCCTGAAAAACAAATGGGTATTCAAGCTGAAGAAAAATGGCAGCGGAAAAGTGGTGAAACACAAAGCTCGATTGGTAGTTAAAGGATTTCAGCAGAAAAAGGGAATTGACTTTGATGAGATTTTCTCACCAGTAGTAAAAATGACTTCAATAAGGGTTATTCTTGGCTTGGTAGCCAGTTTAAACCTAGAGCTTGAACAGATGGATGTCAAAACAACATTTCTTCATGGAGATCTGAATGAAGAAATCTATATGCAGCAGCCAGAAGGTTTTGAGGTCTCAGACAAGAACCTCGTTTGCAAGCTGAAAAAGAGTTTGTATGGTCTAAAGCAAGCACCAAGACAGTGGTACAAGAAGTTTGACTCGTGTATGGTGAGTCAAAGACTCTGAAGCTACTGCGGTCGGTGTGTTTATACTCAGAGGTTTTCGGATGGAAATTTCGTTGCTCTTCTACTATATGTGGATGATATATTGATTGTGGGACAAGATGCAACGAAAATTAAACAACTGAAGAAAGAACTCTCCAAGTCTTTTGACATGAAGGATCTAGGACCGGCTCAACAGATTCTTGGAATGCATATAGTTCGAGACAGGAAGAACAGTAGGTTATGGCTATCTCAAGAGAAGTATATTGAACGAGTGATCAAAAGGTTTAATATGCACAATGCCAAACCAGTAAGCATTCCATTAGCCAATCACTTCAAGTTGAGTAAGATTTCGTGCCCCTCATCCAAGAAAGAGATAGAGAAGATGTCAGCAATACCTTATTCTTGTGATTGGAAGCTTGATGTATGCAATGGTGTGTACAAGACCAGATATTGCTCATGCAGTGGTTACCGTGAGTCGTTTTCTCTCTAATCCTGGAAAGGAGCATTGGGAGGCAGTCAAGTGGATTTTCAGGTATTTAAAAGGTACATAAAAAATATGTCTTTGTTACGGGAGAGTTGATCCAATCACGGAAGGTTATACGGATCTGGAGACATGGCGGGGAGATCTTGATGGTAGAAAATCTACTTGAGGATTTCTCTACACTTTGCGGGGAGTCATTTCATGGCAATCAAGATTGCGAAGTGCGTTGCTCACATCCACAGCCAGCGACGAGTATATTGCGGCGGGAGAAGGCTGGGAAAGAAATGTTGTGGATTAAAGCGTTTTCTCCGAACTTGGAATCAAGCAACGGGATTACAAGGTACATTGTGATCAAAGTGCTATAGATTTGAGCAAGAATTCAATGTATCATTATCGTACAAAGCACATTGATATCCGCTATCATTGGATACGAGATCATAGATAAAGAACTATTGAAATTAGTGAAGATCCACACAAAAGAGAATCCAATTTGACATGTTAACAAAGGTATTTACCAAAGAAAGCTAGAGCTATGCGGAGACATAGCCGGAATGTGTTAGATAACAATTGCTCCAAGAGTGGGCGGAGGGGAGAATTAAAGAGTCCGACCACCTACCCGTACCACCACTCGGTATTGTAATGCCAACAATGGTAGCATGGTAGGTATGAGTTCAAAGTCATCAACCACCAAAGTTTGGTGGCCAAACTTTGACAATTTTCATGTGCCTATCCTATAAATAGACATCACTCATCTCTTGTAAATGCATTCAAAAGTAGAAGTGTGGGTATCCAGAGAGAGTGAGAAAAGCCAGAGAGCTTGAGAGATTTTGAGAGTTTTTTGTATAGAGAGTAATTCTCTTGTAAATTCTATTCAGAGAAATAGAGTGAGTTTTTTTCTCAATTCTTATTCATTTTCGTGTTTAAATGAGTTCTGGATACCCAACACATTCTTCTTTTTGAACCGTGGAAAAAGATAATGAAAAGTGCTCACTATTTTAGCTGGTAAAATCTTTTATTAACAATTCTAAAAAGAGATAATTATTATTCTAACTCAAAATGTGACATTCGTCTATCGCCAAAATAAAATATGTGACATCTCATTTTTTGGTTTTGGTTTTTCCCTTTTCATGAACATTTTAAAGAGTGGCCAAAAAACAAAAAAAAGATTTTGAAGATAGAGGCAATTTATCAGCTTGAACATGTACTATTGATTCAGAAGGTAAGCGCATTCATTGAAATCGGCTAAATAATCTGTTTCGTATCCAGTCCTAAACCATTAAAACCTTCCATACTTTCCTGGCCAATTCTGTTTAATTAGAATCACAGGCTTTCCAATTTCAAAGCTTGACAAAATTCATTTAAATTAAAAGGAACAATGCTTCTTTTTTTGTTGAAAAGTTTAAATGGAACATGGCTTGTGTCAGTTCTCAAACATCCCAAATGGGTTTCTCCATGGCTGAATCCCCATGTGGAAGGTGGTGATGAAACTGATTCATAATTTGCAACCTCTGGTGGCTTAATGCTTCCAATCCTTGTTGTTGATGTTGCTGTGGTTCATGCAAATTCGCTGCCCTTGGAGTTGAACACCCAATGCCCAAGAAGTCATGTACCGTTGTCATGTCACTCCCTCCAAACCTTGATGACCCCATTGGGTTACCTTCTGCTACATCTCTTCCATGCATCAAACTCGAACTAGTACTAACCTCTTGTTCCACATTCTTCATCAATCCAGGGTTGTGGTCACTTCCCATGAACATTTGGCTGAACATTCCCATATCATTCATTGTAGATCCGGTAGTGTTAGTATCAAATAGTTGTGAGATTCCTTGTTGGCCTTTCTGAAACAATTGGTTGGTGAACGCTCCACCACCACTTACCCCAGCCATGTTAGATTGATCAGGCTGCGGATGGAAGTGGTCATACGAGGGGTTATGCTGCTGGATAGCCCCAGAATATGGTGGTCTAGTGGAAGAAACCTGATCAGGACCAGCCATGCTACTAGCAAAGCTTTTTTGCATCATGGGGGAGTTAATGCTATTGCTTGCAGTGGCACCCATTTGGGCTGCTTTCTGTAATAAAGCTGTTGCAGACATGTGAGCTGTGCCAGAAATTACTCCTCCGTTTTTGCTGTCTTGGAAGTAATTGAAGCCAGAGGAGCTGTTGGAACTGAGCTGAAGGCTCGAAGAAGAGGGAGGCATGCCTTTTGGACCACCAAAAAGTGCACCTGAACTGGTGGAGAACATGCCCCCACCCATACTCATGGATTTGAATGGTATTGGGCCAAGTTCTTGGGGGAGGGATTTGAGTGGGTTCTTAGGGTCATAGTCGTTGAATTCGGATGCTGTGTTGGAACTAGTGCTTAGAGGCATTGTAGACATAAGATCCGGCATTTGATTTTGCAAGTTGGGTGGCATGCCACTCGTTAATCCCTGGTTCACTCGGTTGTTTTCTTCAGTTAATGCGTCACAGAAAGCTCTGTGAGTGATAAAACTATCTCTCCTGCACGATTCAGAGAAATGGGTTGACATGTAAGAAGACATTTTAATGGTTAAGTACGGAGTTCTCTGACCTGAAAGATTTAAATTTAAAGAATAATGTTATCCACACAACTATTGCATTCCCAACAATGGCCCCATTGGAAAACTTCATGTAGAGCCATCTCAATTCAATGGAGTCATATGTATTTTGTACAGAGTTGAAAATGTTGGGTTAGTATCACTCAAAATTCAATTTTATTAAGAGCTGAAGAAATGAGATTTATAGGACAGAATAGACCACACCATATGAATAATAATGGAAAGTAAATGTTGTTTGTCCTTTCATACAGCACAAACTAGTATGAAACATGTCAAAAAAGGGTTGGCTCAACTATTATGATTGAACAATGTCGACACAAAGGTCTTGGGTTCAATTCTTGTTGGTAGTTGTTCATTGGTAAGTTATTTGTAAGCCTTGACTCAGGCTAGCATGCCTTGACCTTGGAAATGGAGCAACCTCCTCCTCTCCCTAAACTTTTCCTTACCAAACAAAAATAAAAAACTACTATGAAACATAATCTAAGGCAAAATGGGACTTGTATTTTAACCTTCCAGTTTCTCTGCAACAAGCAATGTCAATATGCTGTTGGTATTATTATTAATTAAATAACTAGGCATGACATATAACGCTAAAGAATGAGCTCCCATGTGATTGCCTCTTTGACCGCAAATCATGCAAACAGGTAATTAAAACTGCTTCAGATTGATTTTAATGTGTACCTGGAAAATATGGTTCCACAATCACATTTGTATTCCCTGGTACCACAGGTTTTCTGGTGGGCCTTCCAATCAGATTGGACTGCATATCTTTTAGAGCACTTGTCACATTTCCATTTCTTCTCACCATGTTTGCGGCTATAATGCTTTTTGATGCCAGTGAGGTCTCCTAATGCACGAGCTGGGTTATGGTGGACGCATGACGGCTCAGGGCACACATAGACCCGTTTCTTCACCTCAGTGCTTGTTCTCTGCTTGAGTTTCCATGGAAGATTGTGACCTCTGCGGTGCAACTGAAGGTTTTGGTCCCTCTGAAACCCTTTGTTGCAGATCTCACAGACGAATCTATTTCTTGCCATTAATGTGGTTGGTGATAAAGCAATAACTTCAGCATTAGGATCTATTTCATAAAATTCATCCATTAGCAGGACTTCGCCAAACTAATAATAATAATATGCTACCTGTCTATAGACTATAGGATTAACCCCTCTTCAGAAAATCAGGAAACTGAGACCAATTTAGAAGAGTAAGAGTATGCATAGCATTCGAATCAGGAAATTTACTGTTATTTCATGAAGCTTTCTTTATAACTTGAATAGCTCAATAGTCAGAAACAAAGGTACTAATAATAAGTTTAATAAAGCAACAGTTCTTTACAGTTATTGTTATCACTACTTAAAGCAGCAACTAAACCTTCCACCAAACTACAATTCAATGTTCAAGCTTGCAAAGGACTGCCTAGAATTTGACCAGTAGAGCTAGTATACATCATTATGATTTCAAAGCAAAATTCAACTTGGCAAAAACACTTCTTTAGTTTCTAGTTTTCGTAATAGCCATCAGTGAACTTAATTTCATATATAGCCACAGTGAGTTTTTCTATATATTGAAAGTAATTCAAACATAAAATCTTGATTTGTTAGGCTGTAACTATGTGCAGGAGCAAAAATTGAAGCTCAGGGGTAGTTGAATATTTGCCTGGGGTTCCAGGTAGGTTTCTTTTCTTCTTGGTTGGCTGTTGTTGCTGTTGATTAGTGGAGCCATTGCTATTGCAAGCACCAGATGGTCCAGAGCCATGGATGTGGTTTTGTAGCTGTTGCTGCTCATTTTCTTGATGAACTTCTTCCCCAGTGTTTCCTGAGGACAAGCTTCCTTCATCACCTGAAATATTTGACATTTGAACAAAAAGAGACTGTAAAAGTTAATATATATAAGCTTCTGTGTCTTCTCCGATCTTTCTTTTCTTGTTATTTGTTCTGGACCTCACTAAAAGCCGGGGCTTGTTTTTTTTGGTGAACTCTAAACAAAGAATCCGCTCTCCCACTAGAGGAAGACAAAAGCCCAGGGAGTTCTCCTTGGTTTCTGTTGAGGAATTAGAAAGCTATTGCTGCCATGATACCAACATTGGAAGCTGGTCTTCTTTGGCCTTATATAAATATATATAATGCTCATATGAAGACAACTACTAGGTAAGTGCCCCGAACTTCTTGGTATTGTGGTAATATCCTAAACAACAATTAATTTTTTCTCTTTCCCATTTAATTCTTAGCTCATATATATCTACAGATTGTTGGATCCATTTATATGCAGAAAGTTTGACTATTTGTGTAGTCTTCCGCTCTTATTTTCAACAGAACTTCAACATAGGATTTTATTTTCGTTCAGCAAATATTAAGGGTTCATTTGCATTCAAACAAATTATACTATACTATAAACAAATAGATGGACAAGGGTCTTCCTTTGAGCCATAAAGTACAGATAACAGACAGTACTTACTTTCCAAAGAAAAATTTCAGGTTACTGATATATAATGGACTTTAGCTAGTTAATTTCTGAACATAAACTGAAATAACCATAGGTAGCCAGGCTGGTAAATTTAAGCATTGTCATGGACTGTTAATTAGTATTGTACTTTGTGCGATCCTCAAGTAAAATAAATTGTTAATTAAAATGTAATAAAGGTAAGAAATATTTTCTTGAATGTAATTTCACTAATAATCTGCACCACTACTAGGTAGAGATCCGACATCAATTTCCTGAATTTCCATAATAGGTATCTTTAATTTCTCCTTGTTCCCCTTTTAAGAGGAACATAAATAAAGGGTCCAATCCTAGCTTTGTGAATTTTATCAGGAAGTTTGTTTTATTTTTTTTCCTATTTCCTTCCCAAAATAACTCCTTAATTTGGCCACTAGCTTTTATATCTCTAGAACATCTCAATATATAGTTATATACCATACCATTGTGTCCATCGTGCTCAAATCTGTTTAACTGCAGCGCTACATGTTAGTGTTAAGTGTTAATTAAACTCAGATTTATTATACAGAATAAGAGAAAATGACTATCATCATGAGCCGAACACTCTGCGTCTCATTTGATCCAAACGATCGAAGGAAACAAGCCAAGTAAGTATCTTCATAAAAAAAATGGTAAAGTAGTTACTAATGACATAAAAGAGGGTTGCTGCCGAGTTAACCTAGATTCAAGCTTACTATAAGGTCACAACGATATTAACTAAGAGTATCCTATGGCCTCCTTAACATTCCATAGTTTAAATATGATATGTACATGGAAAATTGGTAGAAAAGCTTCCATACATGTTTTCCCCCTTTTAAATGTGTATACACACACACACATATATATATATGTGTGTATATATATATACATGTATAAGAAGAGTTGTTAGGGACAGATGCACATTAAGAATAGTGAGGTCACATGTTCCATCAATTTTAATTTTTTTATTAGATTAGTACTATTTATTTATTTTATTCCTACTATTTTATATAGCTTGCCCTCCTCATCATGTAGATTATAAGTAAATTTCACCAATTTAAATTATCTTACGAGACACTTAAAAAGTTAAAATTCAACTCTTCAAATTTATCTCACTTATCAATAACAACTGTAAAAAGTAAAAATGAAAACAAAGATATAACTAGTGGCAACTATAATAGATGAAATAATATTATCTTTTATGAATATCATGAATAATTGAATAATTGCTTACTTGCATACATAGATAAAAATATTTAATAATATTGATAATGAAAAAGTCATTTAGTGTTTTTAAAATATGAAAGCGTAATAGGAACAATTGAAAATTTATCTTTTATTATTTTATATTAATATATATTTTATGAATAAATATAAATATTTAAAAATTTATTTCTTGTGTTTATGTATTATCTTTGCCTTTGCTTTTACTATCTAAAATTTATAGATACGTCACTGGATATTATTCGAGAATCGTACTATTAGTCATAGATTATAGATATAACTATTACGGGGCGTTTGGTTCAAGGTTTAAAAAATATTTCTAGAAATAGCATGCCCATGAATGATATTCCCAAGAATGGTATTCCAATGAATGATGATTACTACATTTGGTTAACTAAAACCTTTCCCAGGAATGACTTCAACCCGGCGACAGTAGCCGATGTCGTCTGTAATTGTCAATCTCTGGAGGCGGCAGACGTGACTGGATTCCGGTGACTAGGGTGGTGGCTTAAGTCGTCGAAATCCGGTGATTGATGTGGTAGCTAAAGTCGTCGGTCATTGTTAACTGCCGCCGGCTTGCGATGCCTAAATTTCGATGACTATCACGAAGGCCGAAGTTTCCGGCCACGGTCAATTGGAGGCGGTGAGGGAGGTAGCAGGATTCCGGTGATTGGCCGCTGTGGATGGTGGTCGATGGTGGCCGATGGCAGTAACCTGCAATGATATGACGGTTGTTGGTTAATGACATGTTAATAGAAAGGTAGATATTTTGGATATTTCACATAGCAAAAATATTCCCATGCCATGGGAATGTTGCAAACCCACCTCCTCCCATGGAAATGAAAGTGTGGGAATGTTGGTTAAAAATCATTCCCAGAAATCATTTTATGATGAGAATGTTTTTTCAAAACTTGTACCAAATATGAGAATCTTGGATTCCCATGTAAAGATTCTCAGAAATGAAAAAATAATTAGCGAACCAAACGCCCCATAAGGATTAGCTTGCCATGGGTTTCAATAAAAAAAAATCAAAAAATGTTAATGATCTTTTGAAGATGAGCTAAATTTTAATTTCTGTAAAAAATTGTTTCTTTTCTAAATCTTGTTGGCAACTAACAAATGTTATCATGTTATGCACTTTATGAGAATGTTAAGATTGCGTGGAAAGGTCTCGAAGTCAATACTTTCACAGATTTTTTTTTTTTTAAAGGTAATAAAGGGATTATTGATAACTGCTTGAAGTAGTCATAATCGCCATAGAAAAGTTCTATTATGTCCTTTGTTTATGTTGAATTTTACAGCTCCCATTCGCTTAATGTAAAACAAGAAGAAAACAAGGAGACAGAAACTAGAATATCAAACATGAGCTAAGCTTCAGATTTTCAGTCAATTAAATTTGTAGACCTTCCCATTGCAAATACTCTTTTTCCATCTCAAGCTAATAATAAAAACGACGAAAAAGACCTCGTTGAAATTATCGATATCGATATATTTGATGAAGCATGCATACTTACAACACCGTAAGGACAGAAGCTTGCCAACATTTGTATCAGTTTTATATATATATATATATATATATATCCCACAGAATTCTTGATTAAATTATGGTATACCCAATTTACAATGATTTCCCACAGAATTTTGGTTTCTAATTCTTCATAATTATTAATTGATCTGGTTGCTAATTGACATAGACAAAGGAGCTCCATAGATAAAACCAACATAGGGGACAATCGTGGATTATTCTTTCCCATGGGCGTGTCTTTTAGTTCTCTGACAGTTTGTATCCAAGGATAGGAAATGCATAAAACTAGTATTGTTGATATGGACGTGTTTGGATTAGGTGAGAATTTATTATAAAAAAAATCTGATTTTTAAGTATTTTTTGTGGTGGGGTGATTTTTAAGTATTTAGTCGTTCATCAAGCCTGCGTGGAGTTTTTAGAGTTGGGAAATTGATGACTCCATTATCTGAAGCATAACATTAATGTTAGATAATTGATTTTAATTATTTAATGAGCAGGTACATATCAATCTCGCAGCACGACTACACTGTTCTTGGGTGGAAGACTAATATTTTTTTGACCAGAAAACATTATGGTAAAGTTCTCTCAAATGTGACATTCTCAAAATTTAAACATTTGATCTCCTCTAAAGGTCAAAGTCGCTTACCACTTCCACCAACTACTTATTTGTGATATTATGCAATTAAACACCCTACAGAGAATTCTGAATTCTGCTATGTGCACACTGAATTCTGAATTCTGCTATGTGCACACTCTTGTAAGAGACGCACTTTACCAAAAGTCAATTCCGGTTTTGAAGGACTATATATGTGTGACACTGATGTTCACAACTTGGTCTGCATCAACACTTAAATATGTCTAGGAGTTCTTTCTCCCTCCTGAACCCGACCTCAAAAAAGCAAATTCATTAAAATTTTAAAGACATTTCTTCTCTTAGCAAAACAACCTTTACAAATCTTCAAGGGACACCTTAATGCATTATACTAAAGCTTCTAAGTTCAAATTCTACTAAGAAGAGATTTATGAAAGGAGACAAGTCCAAGAGACAAAGAAAACAAAATGATCTATATATGCAAAAATTCTTTTATAAAGATTTGAGCCGATGAGGTTCTTACCTTGAACCATTGTCTTTGCAAGAAAATCTTAACAAGACTGAAAAAAAAAATGAGAATCAAAGGGACAGGTCACTCTTTTAAAGTGTGTTATGTTAGCATCATTATCATCATCTTTCCAGAGTGAGGCGTGTATAACGTTAGGAGTTTACCTCGAACATCAAAGTAAAGGCCTGCAATGGACTAGGCGAAACTTTGGCCTCTGACCATGTCAATGATTAAGGCGCATCAGGTTCTTTGTCGACAATGTCCAGCGAGCGACCAGTTTGGGCTTAAAATGTATTGTGTCAACTTATCCAAGTAGGTTTTACATCTGCTTCTGACACAATGAGGGCACTAATAAAGAATATTAGTAACCTGACAAGTGAAATGTTGCTTGGTGTCAAAGATTCACATTTCATCATATCAAAGGTCAGTGCAAGGAAAAAAGTTAATGAATTTTCTTTTTCCATAAGAGATGGCTTCAATTAATCAATTCAAATTAGAGCTATTCTTATCTTGAGGGATGCTTACATAGCTAACCGAGTGTGGTTTTCCTTTTTTTAGGCTATTAGTGGGGACTACACTAATGGAGTAACCGTCTCCCTACCCCAACTTATTCCATGATCCCATCCATCTACTGTAAAAGATTTTACTAAACTAGTTGATACTTTCACTAAAGTGTATGTATACCTATATGAAATACCAAAAACCTAACAAATAATTCTATTCATTATTGACGTTGTGCTAATAAGAAGAAAATCTATGGCAGTTACAAATCACAACATAATAATTATTGATTGGCGGGTTATATCACAAGGCTGCCCGAGTTACAGAAACTAATTCATAAAGTGACCAGCTGAGACACAAACGTGTTTATGGAGATGGCTGCTACAATTGTGTTCTCATCGAAGCACAATTGACATTCCTATCAGTCTCATATGAAACAGGAAGTACCACTTATGCTGATTACCATACCGCTTGCGATGGTATGACTCCTATTAAAGAGAATGACTTTGCCGTTGCTCTCTAAACTTCGGCACCAAAGGTCCTTCATCATCTTTAAATAATTAATCATATGATCAACTCGTATGCTATTTTATTATCCTATCAGTCAAATTCTGAAAAAACAAAAAATTAAGTTACTATAGACTGATAGCTTTGATCTTCTCGTATAATTATGGATATATTTGAAACAATGAAATTAGTTCAGCCTCAACATCAGAAATATTTATGAACTTGATGCACCTCAAGAAGAAGCTAGCCCAACCTTTTCACAGATTATAGTGAGCCTCACTATTCAGATTTATGCTACGGCAATATGCCCGGATCACAGTCTCCTCTGCTCTTGCATCAGCCATAGCATTCCCAATGCCATTATCACAAGAAGCACTAACAATTGTCCCACTACTTACGTGTAAACATTGGGACTTCGAATTATTGTGTGCAGATTCTGTGTTCTTTCTCTTCCTCTTTGAGTTGAGAAATCTGTACTCAAGAGCCTCCAATGCTTTTGTGGTCAATGGCCGGTTCCTTGTACTCTGGCGACGGTTGAAAATGATAGATTGCTGTTCTTTATGACCATCAGGAAACTCCTGTATCTCATTGAGCTCGGTTATCTCAGATGGAGAGGAAGATGTATTTCCACATTGGTTGTCATTTTGCAGTATGACCATAGAGGATGGTAATTCCATTTCAATTCCTAACTCAGGTGAAACTTGAGGAAAATTCAAGTCAATCAGCATCCTGGTTTCAGGTTTTTCTGCAGAAACTTCTCCAACCAGGTGGTTCTCAGTGGCACTGCCTTCATTGCTCATGTCTGGACTGCATTTAGCCAGATAACTTGGGAAAGGAAAACTTTCTAAACTCACAGACAAAACCATGCCCTCAGATGCTTCATGCAGATTTGATGGTGAGGTTGGCTCATTTAAATCAAACTTTCTGTCCATAGAAGTACTTTCAGTCCAGTGGCTAAACTCTCTGTGGTTACAAGCTGTTAACTTCTGCTTTTTCATGACGTAGGGCAAATATTTTGAGCAATCAGATGTCACCTTTTGAATGAATTGATGCTCATTGATCTCCCTTGAATGCTCGTCATTATGCAGATCAGAATGACGTTTATGATTTTCTTCTTCTATTTTGGTGGCGTTGAGGGTCTTTGGTATACCAGTACAATCTGATGAGTCTATGCTCACCCCCTTATCACAGAATTCTCCAATAGGGTTTGAAGAATTAGCTTGTTCATCTTGATTTTCCGAGTCTTCAGATGTATCTTGCTTAGATCCACTAGAGTAGCTCGAGATGGTAGATATACTCATAGTTTGAAAGGGTAAGCTTCTCAGCTGTCTCACTTTACGTTGACCCAAATCACGAACCATGCTGGTATCTACAATTGTAAATTTCATGAGATCTTGATTGCACTTTGAACTAAGGGGTTGAAGGTAACAAAATTGTTGCCTATTTGACAGACCATCTAGGTCTCGTTTGTCCTGTCTCTTTTCTCTATCTACACTGCCCTCAGTTGCCTGAATTTCAGTCTCAAGAAGCCCTGGGTCAGATGCTACTTTATTCAATACATCACTTACAGAATCAAAGTAGTGGTTACCTTTTACCAGTCTCCTCCTTGAAAATTTCTTAACACCAGGTACAAGAAAAACCAAAGATTGTTTTGAACCAGAAACAATATGATCCTTAGGCTGTTCAGAATGCCACCCTTTTGCTAAAAGACGAGGCCAAACAGCTTCCCAAAAGAGATCACTGGATCGAGCTTTACTTAACCTAAAATCTCCTGTAAGAAACTTGATTATGTCTGCAGATGTAAGAGAGGAGCAAGCTTTGCCAATTGGTATTTCAGGGCGAACAGAGAAGATGTGATTGGTCTTTGTTGGCTCAACAGCAGTGCCAGTGAGATCTTGCTTCCCTTTGCCAATGCCTACTGCAGCTATAAGCAATTCAATGCCAACAGCATCCTTTAAAGCAAATACATATTCTTCAAATGACATCTTTCCCCCCTCAAAATTCCTCGGAAGCTGCAGTAAATAAATATTTACGTGAATTCAGGAGACACTGTATTTCTCGTTAGCAAATACATGGGTTTCTACAAGATGGCAAGGCCAGCTTAGCAGCATATTCTGCTATGGCCATGTGAACTATGGACACAGTTAGAAGGCAGGGACTATACTATTATTTAAGAAAAGAAAATGAGTGGTCATTAATGACACTAAAAAGCAGTAAATGTCAATTTCGAAATACTTGGATCAAAAACCAAAAAGTTATCATCAAATGTAACTTGTTTTGGAGAGTGTGAAGGAAGAAACACATCAATTGTAATTCATTCTAGTGAATATTTTCCTGATTGAGAAACTAATAGACTTATCTCAACAACAGATGTAAAAGGAAAAGTTTATAATTGAAACCATAAATATATTTCTTTTAAGGACTTATGACATTATTAAAGACTCTCTGCATACCCAATCTTTTTAACCTCAGAACAGAACCATTAAAGGAGATCTAAACAAATCCTGCATATAACTCATTGCTACCCAGTTCAATTTTCCAATTTTAAGTGGGTAATCAAGAAGGGATTTTGCATGTTTGTTAATTGTGTACTGCACTCTTTGTGTAAAATAAAATAGTGATGGCCCCAAAGACCTATAACTGAACATGTATTAGTAAAGGACTCGGTCTAATGGAATAAGACAGGAGGTATGCTTGAGAGCTCAATTATAGTTCTAATATCAACCACATATTTTCCATGGGCAGGGAAAACATTGATATTTTAGGTCCTTGTCTTAAAATCATACAGGATGACCATGGCAACTTTTACAAGTTCCAGGAAAATGTTACAAAATCATCCATAACAGTATGGAGTTATTCAAATGCACAGAGACTCAGCGAGCGAGGAAAATATGTCAAACGAAAACGGCTTAAAAAATTCTGCTACTTAGTCTCTTCCAAGAATTAAGCTGGGGAAATTATCGGACAATCATCAACACCACATTACCTTATTTAGCTAGCATCATGATACCCATTTCCTGATTTCATGTTTTTGTCTAATTTTTTTCCATTAATTACCATATCTATTTAAAATGCAGCTTTCATGACCAACATAACATCACATAGTTGCTGAAAATTCTACTGTATAGCATTGCTGATTGTCAATAGGTATCATGATAATCCACATATCAACAAAGATACTTGATGTTAGATTGATGCTTATTTGAAATTTGTGTCATTCATTACAAGTGCACATATTAGCATTCCCTCAGGCCACTTGGTGCAAAACCACTGCACACAAGATAGCCAGGAAGTTCAAGAAAATTGTCTAGAAATGAAGTCTTAATGACAATAATCTATCCCACAATAGTCAAGATAGAAACAGTGCACACACGCGTGTGTATGGCTTGAATATAAAACCAAGGATTATATAACAAACAGAAGTTGGTGAAATTATCATCATAAGTAATCTTTTTTCAATAAAATTTCACTTTGCCCTTTCATGATAACTACACACGAGGAAAGGGGGTGGGTGGGGGGGCAATGCTGTTGGCCTTCATTTCATGTTAGTTGGCATAAAAATTAAGCCACCAAAAAAAACTAAGAGGCTAGACTATAATGCAGCATCACATTGGAAAGTAACTGAAGAAGGTCAGCATGAATATCCTAAATTGCTGACACGTAAGGTCATATTCAATATAGAATCTTTGCATATATCACCACCCACAAATTTTCACAACTGGGATCCAGCTATAAAAAAATTGAAAAGTCCTAAAGCATCTATTATCATTTTACCTATGTCTATTAGCACAACATACTACTGAATAGACTTGTTAAGCATCAGGCAAATCTCAAGCTTACTGATGGTTAATATTTAACCTCCAATGAAAATCATCTAATACACCTTTTAAACATGTGTGTGTGTCATCAACAAAGACAAAAGGATATCTTTTATCACTATTTGTTATTGTTATAATACGAACACAGCTTGCAAGGTCAATGCCAAAAACTTTGTACAATCTGTAAATCCTACAAGAACATTACTTAACCAGGTGCACATTTATATGGCAATTCTCTTACATCCAGGTTATGTATGATAATGAATTGCATACAGTAAAATATGTCAGATAGATACCTCAACCAACATAGTTTGACAATCCCCCGACACATGGGAAAATAATCGTGATAGCAATTCTTGTTGCCTCCATCCTGTGAATATTTTCTGGCCATATATACACCGCCTAGTTCTCAACTTCCGGCACTCTGACCATCGGCAATATCCTTTAGACCTATAAAACTTTCCATAATAGAAAGACAGTATGTCTCCCATATTTTTACTTCCAACAAATCTCTTTAAAAAATTAAGATTCTTCCCAAATACATAGAGACCAAGGAGAAAACTGTTATATTCAATGTTTGTCCAAGATTCGTCACCCAGCAATCCAGGGAGAAGATACTTGCCTCTTGGCTGATCAAGCTCAGTTTTCAGTTCCGGGTATGAGTCAATATCTGTCTCATCACATTTAAAAGAGGATTGAAAATTGGAAAACCCTCCCACATTTTTCCCTTCACCAAGTAAAGCAGTCTGAGGTTCCACTTTAACTTTTGGACATTCATTGTCATAGTCAGAAATAACTTGCCCCTCTTCACTAGTGACAGATTCTAAAGTCCCACAACTGCTTTCAAATTTACAATGCCCCCACATAAGAGGAATGGGTAATCCCAGTGAAAAAGACTCTGACTTATTGACCTTGACTTCTGAGACTCTTATCTTCTTTACAAGCTGAGAAAGATAAGGTGCTGCAATTAATGAAGGAATTTCTGCCTGGTACTGTTCTCCAACACGAGGGAGCACTTGTGGGTCTCCAAATTTATCATCCATACCAGAGAAATCGGAAGTAGGAATTCCCTCAGCAGATTTCACTTCAATGTCTTCTTTGTTGTTATCAAAGCAAATAGCATCCATCTGCTAATATTGGACAGTACAGTAAGTTGAACAAAACTGAGTCAACACCATAAGTTAAACCTTCGTACCTTTAAACACGAAATTTATAAATCCCGTGAGAAAAAGCAAGAATTGTAATCATTTATGTATCATATCAGAAAATTCAAGTATATTTATACATTACAGCAGAAAATATAATTCCGTCATATTTCATATAAGTTGACTCTTGCGGTGCTAGATTAAAAGGGCAATAGAAAAAAGTGATGATGTGAATCAGTGCGCAGAAAACCACTCAAGTAAGAAAGACATTCTGAAAATCTAATCACGCACAGCAGGCACTACATACCCACATCCAACTCCAAACCCAGATCAGCACTTAACGTTATAATTTATAAAGACGTGTTTAAATAGTGATTAAACATTGATGAAATAAACAATTAAGAAATTACAAAATCGAAGAAAACCCAGCTACAAAATAACTTTTTTAAAAAGAAAAAAACAAAACTAAAAAAAAAAACTGCAGCCAAGTAGAAATGATTGAACCAATCACAATGGACTTGTTATGATAATTCACAGGTAAACCCATCGAAATTAACAGAAGTAGATAACTGCGCGCATAGAATCTAAGAGGAAAGTAGAAAAGCACAAAAAAAAAGCATAGAGAGAGAAATGCAAAGCATGCAAGGAATGATTAGAAAGAAGATATGTGACCATGAGATTGAGGGAATAGCTTGAACGTTAAAACCCCACGTGGGAAATCGACCTGGGGAAATGGGTCTTGGTATAAACCTCGATTGTCAACTTGTGTTTATTTCCTTCGTGCGGTGGTGATAAGTGAGAAGGGAGAACTGAACTGAAAATAATAACATTAACAACAGAGACATTAAGGAAAGGAAACAAGAGAATAATAAACAGTAGGAGGCAAGAGAGACGTGTATTTTATAGATTACCTCGTATTAGTTGAACTTTCCTGACAGCAAACTTGTGTTCCGTAGACTAGAGGAAGAGAGAGAGGGAGAGGACCATGAAAACGGGTAATCAAAAGAATTAAGAAAGGAAGCAACTTTAACTTTACAACTATTTCATCTTTTCTACTTTTTTTGACCAAATTTCATATTTTCTACTAACAACAATGATATTTACATATTAAATTTTTAGTTAATAATAAATAAATTTTTAATTAATATTATATAATATTTAATTAATAAATTTTTATAATTAATTATTTATAAATTTCATAATGATAAATTAATTATTAATTAATATAATATATCATTTGATTAATAAATTATTAATTTATAGATAATTAATTATCAAAATTTATTAATATTAATAAAAATTTTACTCATAATTAACTTATATATAAAAATAATGTATATTTATAATTTTCCTTCTACAAATACCATTTTTTTTTGGTTCAGTTAGAATTATGAAAGCCTACGACGTGTTCGATGATGTGGAGTGTGGGCTCAACACTTGGCATTTAAATAGCAATAAAGGGATTGTTTTACGCCCTTTTTTAGGTAGCTAAGGTTAGCCTTCATGACTTTTTAAACAGTGTATTTAAAATCACAAAATTTGATAATTGACATGATTTATAGATACAAATTTTTATTTTAAAAAATAAATGAAAGTTCATTTAGATTTAAAATACTTAAAATTTTATTTGTGTATATGTAAAATTTATTCAAATATAATTGAATTTAAATAAATTTTATTAATTTTAATTTTAATTATTTAATTTGAAGATTTTATTTTTATTAGTTTATTTATTTTAAGTAAAAATAAAATTATTAAAATAAAATTAATTTCATTCATATTTAATATGTTTTAGGTTGATTTACAAATATATTTAAATTATATATATTTTATAATGAATCCTAAGTATAGAATTTCGTTTCTAAATCAAATCAAATAAAACTTGTGCTTGATTGAACAGAAAATCACTCGAACAATTTGAAATCTTTCGCAATCTTCCTTTGAAATGCTTCTAACGAAGTTTTTATTTCAATAGACTCACTCACACTTTTGTTTGATGTCTCTTTAAAAATATAGATGAAAAACTTAATAATAAATTTAAAATTTGTATAAAAACTCACTCTTAAATTTTTCATCTCTAAATTTTAAAAAATTATTAAATTGATTATTAATTTTAGCATTATAAAAAACTTTTGACTCTGCCCATTATGTTCAAACTTCTTATCGTTGACTTGATTTATAATATTATTATTTTTTTGGTAGAAGGAAGACAAGAAAAGCAAAAGAAGGGAAATTACAGCCTTAATGAAATAAATTTTTGGGAGAACTATTCTTTTAATTTCATTTGATGCACAATATTTAAATTTAGAGGGTGATTTTAATAATTTCAAAATTATAAAAGGAGTATCATTATTTTATTTTATAGTGTAATTATTTTGTTAAAGTATAGCATAAATATTAAAAAGCTAATCACTCATCAAAAAATAATTATTTATAGTTTTAGAGTATTGTATTATGAATTCATGATTGACTGTTATTTGAAAAGTAATTTTTTTTAATCCAAACTTTTATGTTAAATGAAATGCTAAACTGAAAAATGTCTCATTTGATATTCAACTTTAATTTTAAAATATATTAAGATCTTTTTTATTCATACATTTTTGCTTCTCTAAATTTGAACTTTGCTTCCAAAATTCCTTTATTTATTATTTTTCTAAATAAGTATTTTCATTTAATTAGAACGAAAATAAACAAGACAAGTAAATTTGTATAGGAAAAGAAAAACAAATTAACAAACGCAAAAAAAAAAATGCAAAAATAACTCTTTCATGAGAATCCACCAAAAAATAAAATCTTTCATGAGAATGCTATTTTATAAAAGTTGCTTGAAATACTTTGAGGAAGAAATAATGCACAGGGAATAACGAGCACTTTAGTTTTCAACTCCAACATTATTTTATATCAAGTAGTTAATCTTGTCCGCAACTAATCAATGTTAAACTTAACTCTTTATAACAAAAATAAAAAATAAAAAAATCATAGTAGCCGATTCCACTTTTCACATTAATAATTGGTAAAGGAGGAAGTGAAAAGAAAGCCATGGGATCAACTCCGCTCCTATGCATTTTATTTATTTTTAGTTTTGATTTTTAAGGTATTCTCTCGTAATATTAGCACGGTAACTAATTGCTTGTTTTAAGAATCAAGTTTGTAGTTTTTACTCTGAAAATGATGCTTGCTTGCCACTACATTGGTCCCTCCTATGCATATGTAATCACATACTTACTGTTATATGTGTCAAGTCAGGCCAGGCGTTTCATGCTAAGTTAATTTCGAATTGATCTAAATTGAGCCAATATTAATTTGAATCAGCTATTTATTGGCCCAACCCACCCTATGCGAGCTGTGGGTTGGGTAGGCCAGCGTGCTGGGCCAAGTACTTTTTTTTCCTTTTCAAATATATCCTTTTTAAATGTGTAAACTTTTTAAATGTGTAAATTACTTTATAGAATGTTTTTAGTTTTACTTTACAGGACGTTCTATAAATTGCCGTATGTCTATCACCCACTCGTTTTGCACACAAAATATATAATATTATTAGTTTTCCAAAACGTTTGTTTCTCAAATGATTGCACTTGGCACATATCACTAAGCCATCCTAAAATATCCTAACGCCATCTATATTTATTCGTGGTGTCAATTTTTTATTTATACCACCATGTCCAAGTACAAATATAAATTAATTATGCGTTTGGATTTCAAGTGGACCAAAAGAATGGCTATTAATTTTTAGTCTAAAAGCCCGACCCAAAAGATAGAGAGGGAAGGAGATATATCTTGACTAAGGCCCATATAAAGCGAGACAATGTGTATGTATGTTGCTGGTCCAGTACGCATTCCCTCGGGTGTTGACTGATTGGGTTATTGGTTAAAGTCCTAAAATTAGAAACAGCCTATGGGCCATCGGGCCGGGCGAAAAAGGTTTCAGGCCAGCAAACACACATTTATCGGGTTATTACCCAATTCATTTTGATACTTCTACTTACTATTTTCATATTTTATTTTAGAAAATAATATATATATATATATAGATTTATTTATTTTAAAAATTAGTTTTGACACACTTACTTTATTAAAGAATTTTTTATAAACTTCAAATTGCACCAATCTAATCGTTGGATTAAAAATTCTCATTAAATAAATCAAGCTTATAAAGTTTCAAAGAATTTAAAAATTAATTGATACATCATTTAACTACTTTATTTTAACTTATAATATGCTTTTTAAAATAAAAGTAAATGTCGATTATAAGATTAAATACATATGAATGTCTAATTTATCTTAAATTTGATATGTATGATTTCATGATAATATTACATGATTCAATAATTAGATTGATAAAATTATAATTTTATAAAAAATTATTCAATGATGTAATTTTATGAGGCTTACTCCTAGAGTAAGTAAATCTCCAATATATATATATATTGGAGAAAGTATTATTTATATACTTTTCACTGGGCTTGAAGCAAACTGAACCTTTTCAGATGGGTACTGCATCCTCTTAGCCCATTGGAACGCTTCCAAAGGTAACCGAAACAACTTTGGGCCCTACAATTTTGGACTGCACACCATTTTCAATTGCGAGCACAATTAAAGCAATGAACTTCGATCCAAAGAAAAAAAGAAAGCCCAAAAGAAAATGTCGCTCAGATTACCGATTAGATTACTAAGCTAATACTGTTCGCCCTTTATTGCCTGTTTCTGTTATCTTAACAACTGCAAGTCATCAACCCAACATCTGGCCGAGGTATATTTCACTACTTAAATTCAAATCTTGAAATCAACCCAACACGTTTTGAAAATTGATTTGATTTATAAATCAATATTTTTTGTTTGAAATGTTATAAAATTAGAATTAATTTAGTTTTAAATTCTTTTGAATTTAAGTTGTATATATGTAGAAATTCACTCTTATTTAGTTAAATTTAGTTTGATTTTAGTTTTAATTGTTTGAATTGATTATTTTGTCCTTATTACTTTACATCTTAAAACAAAATGAATTGAGTAAATTACATTGAACATGCCTCAAGTTTCTATAAAGGACAATGCACCCTAATCTTATTCTAAAAACATACTTTGCCACATTTGACTAGTTGACTGTTAAGTGAGTTAACGGAATCCTCCCTTGTCTTTGGTAGAAGCTTTTTCTCCTTTTCCTTGCAACCACTCACCATGGAACCATCTATCACTTGAGATCTTCGTCATCATCCGCTTCACAAAGGAGTCCCTTCACCTACTCACATTCTTGGCTTGGTTTTTGCAATCTTGACAGCTTATCCCTCCATTTTCACTTTCTCCTGCGAAGGCATTGCTAAAGAGACTAGGAAGCACGAACACTTCAAAATAATTGCTGTGTCAGTGTCACTGCCGTGTCAGTGCCGGATACTTTTCTGACACGAATACTCTTAGCTATCTTCTAATTTTTTACTTTTATTTTTTGAATTTTTATATCATAAGAGGTGAGATATCACAATAATTAGATAAATGATAATATTTTATTTTATCTACAACGACTAATATTGACTTTTGAAACATTGATGTCTTTATTTTAATTTAGAATTTGTGTTTTTATGTAATCTTACATTAATTTTAAATGTTGTATCTAACCGTGTCGTGTCTTATAATTTTTAAAATTTGTCGTATTACCGTGTCCATGTCGTGTCGTATTCGTGTCTCATGTCGTATCCGTGCTTCCTAGCAAAGAGATTGAGGGTCTAGAGTTGGCTCAATAAACAAACCTCTGGTTGGATTTTTCAGGCAAACGAGTTGGAACTGAGTTTAAGGGTTTCTAACAGAAGCAACTCACCAAGCATGAAAGGGATTTCCCAAAAAGCTTATTATCACCTAGGTTGAGCTCCCTCAAGCACCGCAAATTGGCTATCTGCATCTAAATTTCGCCGAAGAAAGCATTGGAGGACAAGTTGAGAACGGTGAGGGACGAAAGGGGGAAGAGGGAAGAAGATAGTGTGCCTCTAAGGTATCGAGATGGAAGAGATAGCAAGGTGGCTAGGCCGAGTTGGCAAGTGTCGCCAAGTCGCCAACCCAATTGCAGTCAGGGGTGGATGGGTGCCACGAAGCAAGAAGATAGGGATTTCAAAGACCCTTTTTGAACGAAAGGAGAGAATTTTTTTTAAGGTTTTCACTGTTGTGGTCTACAATGGCATTAGCCAACACGCAGAAGAGGTTGAACACGAAAATGTACCAAGGTAGAATATTGAAGGACACAACCATGGCAGAGTGAGAAAAGAAAACCAAATATTATTTTTTCTAAGGGATTTGGTAAGGCACAAAGACATTGAAGTGAAGGTGGTTGTGCATGCAAATGCCATTGTAGGGGCGTCGAGAAGGGTAAAGAAGAAGCATGAAAGTCATTGCCATGAAGCATTTAATTGTTGATCGCCTTGGTTGTTCTAACTATGGAATAAGCTCTTCGGGTGAGGAATTTCCATGGGTGGGTTATAATGACCTTGTTGCTGCTGTTGATCGTCTTGGTTTGTTCCCTCTCCCTCCTTCGCCTAATGAGGATAAACCTATATTGTTGTGCCACCTCTAAACCTGACCTGGACCTTAACTGTGACTAAAAATCCATATTAAAAAGCTCGATTATTATGGTTATTGTATTGTGAAGCAAGCAATTAACCAAGGGAGAAAAATAGAAGGAAAAAAAAAACCAAGTCCACAACTATTGGTTGAATTACTTCCCTGAATTTTGAGCTTTGAATGTGTGATTGAGAATTGGGGTGAGATACCAACAAATAGTTGTAAATTTTCTTGGAATTCTTCTATTCTTTAGTTTTTTTTGTGTGTGTCTCTCCAATCTCTCTTTTCATTTTTTGTTTGTTTGTTTTTTTTCGTCTCAAATATCCTGTTCATTCTCTCCTTACCGTAGTTGTTGTGGTTGGGGAAAGGGTAATTGAAGGTTTCTTGAATGTGGCTTATAGAGGGTATTCAGGGAGAGGGAGAGGGAGAGGGAGAAGAAGCTTCTGACAAGGGGTAGGGAGGATAGTTAACGGCAAATAAGTGAACTGGGGTGAAGTGTAATTTTGGAGTAGGTTTGTGGTGCATTGTGTTTTAGAGAAACTTGAGGGGTGCTCAGTGTAATTTACTCAAATAAATTTCATTTAAATCTTATTTTTTATAATAAATTCCAAACATGAGAGTTGATTATTACATCAAATCAAATCAATTTAAATCAAATCAATTCTATATTTTAATGATTCTAAACACAATGTCAATGAGAATTAGTTAATTCCACTAACTAACCAGGACATTGACACAACAGCTAATCCAAAAATACCCTTATTGTACCCCTAAAAAAAACTAATATTATTAATTAGTCTTTACCAGATTATAGTTTAATCTAATTTCTTTAACAAACTTCAATATCAAATATCGTCTATAATGCTTTCTATTGCTCGCTTTTATGATAATGTAAGTTTTTCGCCTTTCATTTATATTCACTTGTTTCTTCCCAAGATATTGGGCTTAACTAGTGCGAAGAATCAAAATGGAAGTAGTAGAGTATAACCACACCTTAAAGCTTGCTAAGTTATGGGTTATTTGGCTGGAGCGGAGACTTGCACGTTTTTTTCTTTAGTTCTAAAAGGCGGTTCACATGGGTTTCGCCAAACAAAGGCAACAAGAATGGGTCTCCTTTTAGCGTAAATACATATACCAGCAAATGGCAAATCATGCAATTGATATGGTTTTTTGTTTTCTACTCTTATGCGATTAATTAGGCTTTCATAGAGTACCAATAATTAACAGTTCACATATATGTGACATGCTAGCGCACATAAATATGATTTTCTTTTATGTAATCTGTGGCTGTAGTGATCGGTTTTATATGGTACCTGATTCGGATATACATGATCAACTATGAATGGATGAAAGAAGTTTTACCAAGTACCAACAAAAGTAATCATGTATTTGTGTGGACTTTAGTGACTCGTCATGAAATCACTTTAGACTAATGAATCAATGTTAATTCAATTCAGATATCAACTAAGCTTTGTTCAGATGGCAATATGTCATATGAAGACAAAGCATTAAATTACATCAGTATTGTGAGAATCGGACTAAATAAGACGGTCTTATTAGTCTGATCGTAAATCAAACATGTAAAAGATTATAGTTTAGTCTAATAACTTAATTTATAGTCAGACCACTTTTAACTAAATAAAATTAGTCAAAATTAATTAAAATTTAATAAAATTACCTGATTTATTAAGTTAAACTGATTAACCATTAATTTATTTTTTAATTAAAATAACTCAATATTTCATAATATTTTATAATTTTTTTATTATTATATATAAATTATTTTTATGACATTAACTTATTCGATAATTTAGTTTAAACAATAGAATCAATTAAACTTAAATCAAAAGCGGGGTACCATTTTAACAATATTAAATTACGTAGATGAATTTCAATGACAGGGACATTCACTTCAGGTTTAAATAAAGAGTAAAACACCGCAATTTTTTAAAGACTGATATTAATTTCTCATATTCGGACTTCTTTAATTTACGCATTGGTCAGGATAGCCGTTGTGCGAGATTCATTCAAGAAGAATTTAAGATCAGATCGGCAAAGATGCCCACTAAAAGAGTGGGAACTAGCTAGAAGATAAGGGGCTGAGAATCCTAACAAAAGTGGGAAGGAAGGTGGGGTTTAAAAGATAAAATAATTGGAATGTATGAATTTCTTTAGGTCCATCATAGAGAGCTTTAATAGCCCTAGCCTAGCTTTTCGTTTGTCAAAGTCTCTTTCCTGGTTATGTGCGTACACCCACTTTGAATTTATATTTGTTTATTGACCCAAGTTGTGGCAAAGAATCCCTGATCAAATCGTAGTCTGTCACTTATTTTTTTATTAACTACCAAATTTAACTATATGTGTACTCCTCTAGTCTTCTTGTCTTAAGACTAAGTAGGAACTAGTATGCAGTGTGTCTATCGACAAGCTTAATTGTGTTCGAAATAACACTTCAGCACTTAGGAATTAACCTAAGTACTATATGTCACAAATTCTGATGTTTATGAAGTCATTGGAAAGATTTGTTCCTGCAACCCATTGTTAATTAGTCACTTTTCACAGTAGTTATATACTAATAATTTGTGCACATCACTACAGAATGGGCACATACTTTAACCAACAAAAGCCTAGAACACTTACAGTTGTCAAAAGATACTCGATCTAACCTATAAGTTGAAGTTATCAAGTAGATACTCTTTTTAAAGAAACAGTTAGGACGCTAGGGATATAAAGAAAAGTTATTCTTAAATCTTCACTTAACAGTTTAAATTATTAAATATAGGGAAATTCGTAACAATAATAGTTATATCCATCACAAGTGGGGCCTATAAGTATGTTTTTTCTGTTGTCTACTTCTCAAATATTATAAAACTTCATCTCTGTACATATTAGCGCAACTTTTCTTTTGTTTAGGACCAGTAACAGGACCACATACCATGTTCCCTTAACAGTGTGATTTCACGCGGAAAGGTACAGTTAGATGCAGAAGATTGGCTTATGAAGCTACCATAATTTAACTTTCACGACTTGCCCCAAATTTGGAACAAGCATCGAGATTATACATACATACATACATATATATATATATATATATATATATATATATGAATTGAAACGAGGATGGGATAGGATATATTCCACAACAATAAAACTTCTTTGTGAATTAATTTTAATCAGGATATGAGAATCACGATGATTTTTCTTCTTTAGAATATTGGTGCACACTACATACTTTACTTTTGTGTTCTGAAAATTTGCTAACCGTCCATGTTAATCATTTTTAGGAAATGACTATTGTAAATCTTTTTGTTTAATTTACACTACTTTTTACTCCACTTTCTTGTTTAGATAATTGGAATTGCTTGGGTACAACATACATAGTAGATTTCTTGTACAAAAATTGAACCAGTGTATATGTAAAAATTGAAATAAGTGTAAAATTTATACCAAAAAATGATATACAGATATCAAAATTTTTTATCCTTATTGTGCTTAAAGTTTGACATTAATTATATATAAAATATCATAGAAGACTTGTTTTTTTCTCTAAAAACAATAATAAAATATCTGTTACGTGGGAGTGGGAATAGTATATACCCCATAACGTTGTATTTATTGGAAGGAAGATATATACAATAATGCAAACATTCATTTTATATTCATGTATAGGGATTTAGGTTGTCAACGAGAACCTCAGTCTTTTTCTTTTTCTTTCCATTTTTGCCCGGGGGTGTTTGGGACGCTTCCTAAATTTCATTAATTTATTTATCTGTCCACTCTTCGAACCTATTTAAATTATTAGGAGATCTCATAACCTAATCAATTAATTAATACCTCAATTTTGGAAACTTTCTTATTTTACCTCCCACTTTTTCCATTCTGTTTTATTTTATTTTATGCCATATTACTAAATCAGGCTTGTCTAGGGTGTGAACCCATATGAATTCCCAATGAAAATAACGAGCTTAGTCTGCATATATATGCAACGACATATATATATATATATATATATATATATATATATATATATAAATGGATTCACTTATTTAAAGAGTAAGTTTTGTATATTTACATCGCTCAATAACTTTTTGTAGAATGTGAATTTAACTAATCTAACAGTTGAATTATGTAATATTGTTTTAATAATCATGCATACTAAATTTTAGACAAATTGGACGTTCATAGGTATCTAATCTAATAATCATAGTTATAAAAATCGGATCGGTAGCCGACTCGGTTAGGGTACTGGGTCAATAAGTCACTGGTTCAACCAGTGGGTCACTGGTCGAACAGCATAAAATTAAATAAATATTTAAATACATATATATACATAAATACACACTACATATGGTGATATTTATTATTATAAATAACTAAAATATATTTATTTTGAGAAAAAATATGACCTATAAGAAAAAAAAAAGTTTAACGCATAATTCATAAAAAAAAACCTAAATATTTTCATTAAAATGCTCATAACTGAGAAAATAAATTTTTTTCTCGAAAAGTTATATGAAATGGACATATAATTAGTCTAAATCGGACAAACGAGTCAAAAGTTATGATTTTTCAAAGTTTAAAAGATTTTTTTTTTAATTTAGTGACCCGGCCGGTTCCAGTTCAACCAACCGAGTCACTGGTTTTCATTCAAAACCAGCCGGGTCGGACCCATTCTGAAACATACCCTATCCATCTAGCCACCCGGACCGGTTACTTGACCGGTTCACTGGTCTACCAGCCAGACCGGCCAGTCCGGTCCGATTTTTATAACATGGCTAATAATAGACATTTTACTTATAATTTAAAATTATATTATACGTTAAAATTATATTAATGTAAAGTTTTATAGGTATGATCTACATGATAAAAACTTTTAATCTAACGGTAGATTTTATAAAAAAGTTATTGAATAGTGTAAGAGTGATCAATTAAGTCTTACACCGGTGTAATTTTTCCTTTCATGATGATGATGCTTGTGTGACTATATATTGCAAAGGGATATATAAATCTTTTATCTCCTTACTTCTTCCTCAATTGAATGTTGACAATTTAAAAAAAAAATACTTCTCTCTTAATTGGTAATAATTTCTCCATTAATTATTAACATTTAATTTGAGGAATATGAAAATAGGACAAAAGATTTGATTCCATTGTGAAGATGCCCTCTCTATTGAAATCAAATATTTTATTTCCTTTTCTTGTCTCTCAATTAAAATTTGATAACTCAGTAAAAAATTCGACAACTAAAAAAGAAATTATTACAATTAAGATAGATAATTATGATGGGTTGTCAATAAGTGCTAGAGAAATAATTTATTACTTTCCTGTAAATTAATAAATTATTTCTCTAGCACTCATTTATTGTTGTGTGAATAATTTGCGAAAGGAAAATCCATGTATGTATAATTTCTCATGCACCCATAAACGATCACAATTTCCCCTGATAAATGGAAACCTAGGAGCGAGCGACCAATGCTTTAAGAACACATGCCTTCTAATGGAAGTCAGAATTTGTGTCGTTTTCGTGTACGTACAATGAGAAAAACCTTTTCGAAGCATCATGATCAAGAAAATGCATGACTCATCAATTAATATGCACCAGATGAAATAATTTAATTACTTTAATTATTGGATTCGTAAAGGATCAATCTACCATCACTACCACATGCTTTTTTTAAAATAAATACATAAATTATTCTCCTTTTTTGTGTTTACTGCTTACAACTTTCAAAATTTACACAAAAAATTATTTATACTTTTTAAAAATAAATTACAAACTAACTTCAAAACATGACACTCGGTTTCGCGCGTTAATATGATGCCATATTGAGTGATATCTAACATATATTTGAACACACAATGGGAAGTTAGTACTACTCGTATTTTTAGGGAAATTGATTCCTAGTAAAGTATGGAGCGAATCATGAAGTAACCGTTGTGTTTTTCTCTAAAACCTTTTTTGGAACTTAAATGTAGAGTTTAATTTAATTTGATTAACTATATATGAGTATAATTTTTTTGTATTACTCAATTTTATGTGATGATCTACCTGTATATGTCAATCTCACAACACATATGTTCCTTTTGCACTCTCCTCTAGTGCAAGATGAGTAGAAGCTAATACAAATGTCAAGCAATCAGAATAAATCTGATCATAGCATATCACACTCCACACAGAAAATGTCCCACGTGAAGGTGAGATGATTAGTTAATCAGTTCACAATTTTATTTGTAGTTAGTTAGTTAGTTTTCTGTTGGTTTGTTATGATGAGTTGGCAGTTAGTTATGCTAAGCTGTCAGCATGTAGTTATTCATGTTACTCATCATCTTGTATGAATTATTAGCTCTGTGCATTAATAGAATCAATCTCACAAATTTCCAAATTCATTTCCTCAATATGGTATCAGAGCTCTCATCCTGAGGGCTCTGCTTTTGTTGCCTTACTCATTCCTTTCCAAGCTTTCCTCCTTCTGCAACCATGGCAACAAATGTAACCATGGAAATCTCTCAAAATCCTGAGTCCTCACCACTTTCACCCTAATGAAAGCCCTGCATTGGCGTTGGTATCTCCAGTGCTCACAGGCCAGAACTACCACTCTTGGTCAAGGGCAATGAAAATGACCCTTTTATCCAAGAACAAGTTGGGATTTGTGGATGGTACAATACTAGTACCAAAGGCTAAACATTCTCTTTTCCTTCCATGGGAAAGATGTAATACCATGATATTGTCATAGATTACACATGCGTTGTCACCCTTAATCGCTCAAAGTTTTCTCTGGATAGATCGAGCAACAGATGCATGGCTTGATCTTCGAGACAGATTCTCCCAAGGAGATGCTTTCAGAATTTCAGACCTCTAGGAAGAGATTTTTCTCTCCAAGCAAGGTACATCATTTGTTATAGATTACTTTACTGGTTTGAAGATACTCTGGGATAAGTTCGATAACTTCAGACCCATTCCCACATGCACATGTTCAATACAATGTACTTGTGATGCACTCACAATAGTAAGAAGACATAGGCAAAGAGATTATGTCATAAGATTTTTAAAAGGTCTTAGTGAAGAATTTTCAACAGTCAGATCACAAATCATGTTACTTGATCCTCTACCATTGATCAACAAAACTTTCTCCTTGATTGTGCAATAAGAAAGGCAGATGGATGATGGAGTCAGCAATAAGCCAAAAATCTCGACCAACACTTCAGAAAACAATTGCAAGAAACCTCTTTATAGTAGAGGTAATGGAGGATCAAGTCAGCATGGAAAATGCTAAGCAGGTAGAGGCCAATATTCTAGTGAGAACAAGATTTGGACACACTGTGGGAAATCTGGACACACTGTGGATGTGTGCTATAGAAAACATGGTTTCCCATCTGGATTTAAGTTTAGAAATCAAAGCAACACAGTGAACAGTGTAACTGCCCATCATGGTGGTGATTTTTAGTATCCTGAGGAACAAGCAGAAGATCCCAGGATCCCTTTTTACTTCAAACCAGTATCAAAGAATCATGGCATTAATTCAGCAATCCAATGACAGTCCCAATCCAAAAATCCATACGTCTAACCAAGTTAGCACTTCACTAACCAATCAAACCACAAATCCATCAGGTACAGTTCCCAATAATTTTAAATCCAACTCATCACATTGGATATTGGATACAAGAGCTACATATCATATCTGTTTCTCTTTGGTGCATTTTACTGCATACAAAAAAATTAATCCTATTCCAGTCAAACTTCCAAATGGAAGTTAATTGTTTGCTCATTACTCGGGTTTAGTACATTTTTCAGAACTTTTATATCTCTCCAATATACTTTACATTCATGAATCTCATTTTAACTTGATTTCTATCACAAAACTTACATCATCTTTGCATTATCAACTGACATTTCTCAAGAATAAATGTCTCATTCAGGACCTGTGCATTTGGAGGATGATTGGTACAGCTGAGGTCAGCAATGGATTGTGTACAATGATAGCTCCTCTTAACAACCCATCATCTTTGCCTGTCCAATTTCATAAAGCTTTCAATGTAAATTCGAACTCTATAAATTCCTTTGACCTATGACATTACAGATTAGGCCACCCATCCAATAAAAGATTAAATGTAATTCATGAGCAACATAGTTTTATTCCTTGTACTAATCCCACTTCATTCATTTGTGATATATGTCATTTGGCTAAACAAAAGAGACTACATTTTCCTGTTAGTTCATCTAAAACCTCTAAAATTTTTGACTTAATCCTTGTAGATATATGGGGTCTATATGCAGTCATTGGCATTCATGGCCATAAATATTTTCTCATAGTAGTTGATGATTTTTCCAGACACATGGGTGTTTCTAATGAGACACAAATCTGAAACCAAAACCCGTATCCAATCCTTTATAACCTTTGATGAAACTCAATTCAACACAAAAGTCAAAAAGGTCAGAAATGATAATGGACCTGAGTTTTCCCTCCCCACATTTTATGCCTCCAAAGGTATCCTTCATCAGACCTCATGTATGGCCACACCTTAGTAAAATGTTGTGGTGGAGAGAAAACACAAACACATCCTTAATGTTGCTAGATCTTTACTTTTCCAAGCCAATTTCCCCAAACCATTTTGGTCATATGCCATCTTACATTATGTTTATCTCATAAATAGATTGCCCACACCATTGATTTCAAATAAATCCCCTCATGAAATACTATATAAACAAATTCCTAATTTCACATATCTTAAAGTTTTTGGATCATTGTGTTTTTCTTCCACCATTCCTGCTCATAGAGGGAAATTTGATCCACGAGCAAAGAAATGTGTTTTCCTTGGTTATAAAACAGGTACTAAAGGATTCATCATGATGGACCTCAAAACTAGAGAAATCCTCATCTCTAGACATGTATTGTTTCATGAACATGTTTTCCCTTTCCAACCTTCCATACCTAATTCTCATTTCTCTTGCTAACACCAACCCACCACTTCTCAGATTTTCCCTTCATCGGACATTGATTTATCCCCACCATCCCTTACCCATATAGAACCTATAACATCAATTCCAGACCCTGCAACATCAATTCCAAACCTTTCACTTATATCAACACCACTCCCTGCCATAGATACATCATCTACAGGCACCCACTCTACTTCTTCAATTCCAAATTCCCACTCACCTTTCCATCCTGTCCACTCCAGTCCCCTACCCAGACATTCCCTTGGGCCTAGACAACAACCTTTTTATTTGAAGGACTATCATTGCAATCTCTTGGCTTCAATACCACATTATACTTCACGTATGCTTTATCCTCTTTCTTCCTACATTTCTTATGACTCTTTATCACCTGCACATAAACAATTTGCCTTGTCTCTTTCTCATCTTTCTAAACCCATAACATATCAATAAGCTTTCCAATTCCAATGCCGAAAAGATGCCATGAATTATGAGATTCAAGCTTTGGAGCAAAATGGGACTTGGAGCTTCACCGATCTCCCTCCAATAAACTTCCCATTGGCTGTAAGTGGGTGTATAAGACCAAACTCAGATCAAATGGCTCCATTGAAAGACACAAGGCTAGGCTGGTGTTCAAAGGGTATACTCAAACTGAAGGTCTCGACTACTTAGAGACATTTTCTCCAGTGGCCAAAATGACCATAATGCGACTGCTTTTGTCCCTTGCTACAGCTAAACAATGGCATCTTCAACAGTTGGATGTCAATAGTGCATTCCTACATAGAGATTTGGTTGAGGATGCCTACATGGTAGTGCCCCCTGGTGTATAGTCACCCAAACCAAATCAGGTTTGCAAATTGCAAAAATCTTTATATGGATTAAAACAAGCTAGTAGGTAATGGTTTGCCAAACTTTCGTGTGTCCTTTCTTTTCTTGGTTATGCCCCATCTTAGTTTGATCACTCCTTATTTCTCAAACCACTTCAACAATCATTCACTGCTATTTTCGTATATGTCGATGATATCATTGTTACTGGTAATAAGCTTCAAGAAATTATAGATGTCAAGCAATCTCTTGACACCTCATTTAAGATCAAAGACATGAGGGATCTCAAATACTTTTTGGGGCTTGAAATTTCTGGATCACACAAAGGAATTGTTTTATCACAGGAAAAATATACCTTGGAGATCCTCTCAGATACAGGACTGTTGGGATCTAAGCCAGCCAAAACTCCAATGCAAAGCACAACCAAATTACAACAGGACACAAGTGAACTTTATGACAATATACCCTCATATCATAGGCTCATTGGTAGACTGCTATATCTAACTATTATCAGGCTAGGTATCACGTTTGCTGCACAGCAACTTAGCCAATTTCTATTTAAGCCATCTATCAGTCATTACCAAGTTGCAACACGAGTATTAAGATACATAAAAGGGACACCAGGCAAGGGTAAATCTTCCTTGCTACATATGATCTTCAACTCAAAGCCTTCACTGATTCTGATTGGGTAGGGTGTGTGGACTCAAGAAGATCTGTGATTGGGTTTTGTATGTTTCTTGGAGAATCCCTTATATCCTAGAAATCCAAAAAAGCAAAGCACAATATCCAGGTCTTCTTCTGAGGCCGAATACAGGGCCATGGCTAACACTACTTGTGAGTTGCTGTGGTTCACGTATCTTCTTAATGATTTTTAAATCCCCTTTCACTCAACTAGTCATGCTTAACTGTGATAACACATTAGTCATACATATTGCATCCAACCCAACCTTTCACAAAAGAACCCAGCACATCGAATTGAATTGCCACATAGTTCATGAAATAATTCACAATGGACTAATTCACCTACTTCCCATTTCTACCACCAATCAACTGGCTGATATCTTCACCAAGCCTCGTGGCACTTCTTCCTTCCATCATATAAACTCCAAGTTGGATCTTGTGAATATTCACTCCCTAGCTTGCAGGAGGCTAATACAGATGTCAAGCAATCAGAATAAATCTGATCACAACATTACAGATCACATTCCATACGAAGAAGGTCCCACGTGAAGCTGAGATGATTAGTTAATCAGTTCATAGTTCTGTTTGTAGCTAGTTAGTTTTTTTTTGGTTTGTTATGATGAGTTGGCAGTTAGTTATGTTGAGTTGTCAGCATGTAGTTATTCATGTTACTCATCATCTTGTATAAATTATCAGCTCCGTGCATTAATGAAATCAATCTCACATATTTCCAAATTTATTTCCTCAATAGAAGCCATCAATTAAGAGAGATAATATTCGAATCCTGACATTGTTCAAGTGCAAACGTCTTTGCCAATTGAATAAACCCAATGTTAACAACATAACAGTTTAGTTTATAATTAATATATTCTTTTTGGGTCTTAGTTTGGTAGTATGAGTAAAAAAATAAAGCAACGTGCACTCATATTGTCCACAAATTCAAATTTACAGCATTATTTACTGTGCCTAGCTCGAAATTATGTACAGCATTAGTTATACAAATTAATTAATTATAATAAGAAACAAAAGGAAGTAAAGAGAGGGCAGGGGAGGGTGGACCACTCTCCATATTGATAAGTAATAAGTTTTTAGTCTCTTTCTTTAAAGCTATTCGGAAGTTGATTGGCCCACGAACCCTACGAGGACCCATACATGATTTATATCAAAACATGTAAATTTATACTCATTAGAGTTAAGTGATAAATAAATTTAAATTTCAGTATTTAAAGAGTTTATATAATGTTAAGAGTTTGATTTCGTCAAAAAATATTTATAAAGAAAAATAATTTCAATATCTCAAATAAAATTAATTTTATAAACAAAAAATATGAAAATAGCAAAGAAGAAAAAATAATGAAAACCTACCTCATAGCAACGAAGGAAACTGTCTGCCACCGTGTCGCTCCATGAAACTGACTTGGTCTTGTTCATGACGTGCGATGTAATCAGGACAGAAAACAATATGGTGCACATACATATGCGCATCTTACGTCTGCAAAGAGTGCTCCAATATATACGAGTTAGTTTGGAATGTATATAAAAGAAATTTGATTTGATTTGTAAGTTAAATTTTATATTTAAATTTTAAAATATTTAAAAAAATGATTTTTTTTAAAAGACCATGAATTTTAATAATTTAGATTTTGAAATTTTATCAAATACTGTGAGATTTTTTAGGATTTAATTATTTTAAATTTGATTATTTAGATTGATTATTTTATCTTTATTAATTTTTTTAATTTGTTACAATATCATTCATAATGATATAGGTGTAAAAAAGTAAAATAATAAAATCAAATCAAATTAATTCTATTTTTAATAAGTTACAAACATAATAATTGATTTTTAAATTAATTCAAATTTAATTTTTATAGTGAGTTTCAAACATAAATTTTAATATTTAAATCAAATCAATTTAATTCAAATAAAATCATTTCAATTTTTAATTAATTGCAAACACAATCATAAAATTTTATATTTGAGATTTGTACACATATTATTGATTAATTTTTGTAAAGTATAAATTTCATCAATTAAATGCTCGATTAAAAGTTTTTATGAAGTATATTAACCTCATAATGTTTTTTTATAAAATTTAAAAATTAATTAATATTTCATTAAATAAATTTATTTAATGAATAATATAATGATTTTAATTAAAAATAAGTAAATGTTAATATTAAATTAGATATTTTATTATGAATGTTTAATTTTTATTAAATTTTATATGTATAATTATCTTAATAATATCACATGATTTAACAATTGAATTATTGATAAAATTTGTAGTCTATAAAAATTTATTTAATTGTGCATAAATATATAAGTCTTATACTTAGAGCAAGTAAATCCACACTCATATGTGTATATATTACAATTCATTAATATCAACATATATATAATCAATCTTATATCTATAAACAACTTTTCGTAGAATAAATTTCTAACGGAATATAAATTCACCATTGAATTAAACGTTTTTATGATACAGATCATGCTCATACTCATAAACTTTATATTAACCTAATATTATTTTCTTCTCTATCAAAATATTTTTAATTTAACATATATATAATTAATATATTTTAAAAAGAAGAAACTAAGAGTTTAATTTTGTTCCACTGTCAGTGTAAAAAAAAATTTACACTGTTACTCAATTATGTATTGACAAATCATTAAAAGAGTTTGACTATTATAACAGCTACTTTAAAAGTCTAACATTTTTAATGATGTGTCGGTACATGATTGGATGACAATGTAAAGAAATTTTACACTAAAAGTGGATTAAAATTAAATCCAAAAACTAAAATATACTACCAACCATTTAATCATTTATTAAGGAAAATGTATACAGTTTTCACTGATGTTAATTAATGCCCACAATATATAGTTATAATTAATTAAAATCATTTTTTTAATAAAAAGTTATTATGTATATATATATATATATATATATATATATATATATATATATATATATAGACCACTGCGGGAGCAACGTGTCTATGTTTGACAGGATTAAAGTTGAGAGATGGGTGATAATGTAGGCGAAGGCTCAGACAGAGAAGGGGTTGGGGTCGTTAAAGATCAAGATCGGTTGCTTCCAATAGCTAATGTGGGACGGATTATGAAGCAAATTCTGCCCCCTAACGCCAAAATCTCCAAGGAAGCTAAAGAAACCATGCAAGAATGTGTGTCTGAATTCATAAGCTTTGTTACCGGGGAAGCTTCTGACAAGTGTCACAAGGAGAAGCGCAAGACGGTGAATGGCGATGATATTTGGTGGGCTTTGGCTACCCTAGGGTTTGATGACTACGCTGAGCCACTGAAAAGGTATTTGCATAAGTATAGGGAATTGGAGGGGGAGAGAGCTAACCAAAATAAGGCTAACAATAGTGATGAAAATAATGAAACTGATAATTACGGAGGTGAGCCACCAGAGAGAAAGCTGCTGCTGCTTCCTCTGGTACCCCAATAGGTAAGTTCAATGTCCACTATGAGCAGCGGCCCTCAGTCCCGGCGATTTTCAAACTTCTAGTTGTTCTTGATCTTATATTTCTTCCAACCTTTGAGATATTCAAGCTGCTTGTATCGTTATATATGTATACGCAGGTGTTTAAGTGCTGATCTCTTGTTTAGGGATACAATTATTGGGTTTGACACTAGATTAATTAACTTGAGAATCATGTGAGTTATATAGCTAATCTTTGTATTTATCGGTCCAATAATAAACTCTATTTCCAGAACTCATGAACAACAGTTCTATATCATCTTGACTTGTAAATTGGGAATTGAATATATATTTAAATTTGAACATCGGCTGATGCATAGTAAGTAAAAGACTAACGGATTAATGTATTTCCTGTGATCTTATATATTCTTTTTCATCTATATATGCAAATTGTCAGCTAATCGACTGTAAATCAGGATTTCTCACTTTCAATAACTGATGGCTGGAGGGAAGAATGCCAGGTTTTTATTTTTGCCCTAATTAAGTGATGTGATGGATTCATTAGAAGAAAATATCTTGTCTCATGCATCTTTCTATGAATATCAGATTAAGTCTGGATATCTGTAGACTGTCTTTGATGATTTATTTGAAGCAATTAGCACAATGATGCTGTACGGTTTTTGTTTTATCGAATCGCTATCCTTATTATCCATGTTTTTTCGTGTTTTAACAGTTTCTTTCTAGTTATAATTTGGATAATATTGCAATGTGAAAAATAAAATGCTAATTAAGGTTCACAAAATTTTCCATTTGATCACTAATTTATATAAGAACACCCACTAATTATAGCATCAACATATTCAAATTATTTGTTTTATATTCGTTCATGTTAATTGAGGGGATGTTTATTGCTGCCTACCTAAAATATATAGATGACGAGTTTTGTACAATATTTTGAAGATAATATGATAAAAGGAGACAATTTGTTGCGGCTAGCTTTGCATCCTATGAGCAATTTTGGCTGTTCTAATAGACCCAAAACATGAAAACAGAGGGAGATAAATTTGAAGTACTCCTTCTGCTTAAGAATTTCTATATATGAACAAAAGTGGACATCTCATCACTTTATTGGCAAATATTTTAATCTCTGCCAAACAAAATTTGAGAAGGTTAATTTGTTCTGGATGTAGAGCTACGATACAATGCAATATAAAAATGCTCAATTCAAACCAAGCTAAGAACTAAGGCTTATACGGTTGATCCTGTATATATTAGCAAAATTTTACAAGCTGGTTTCCTGTTCTGATAATCAGGTTTTTTCCTAATATATTAAGAAAAATGCTAAACATCACGAAGCTTTTTTCATGAAATAGAATACAAATTCAACACAGCAAGTTGGTAGCCTTTAATTAGTGTGTGCAGTTACTTTTGAAATAATTATTTTTTTTCACCACCCATGTATCCATATGCATTTTCTCCTTCGTACTTGTTTTGTGAAAAGCAATTCGTGTAAAATAGCATGGGTCATATATTAATGATGACACAGCTGATTAGTATTCACCAAAAACACTATGTGAAGCAGGTTAATTTGTATAAAGCACTACCGATTCTAGCACTAGCAAGTAGAAATTAACCAACCTATTTATCGTTTAGTTGTGTTTTACATTAAGTCATTAACTGCTTACTACTTTATTTGTGTGTGTGTGTGGAAAACAAGATAAAAGCCAAGCCCTGTGTGCCCAAGTGGCTGAAGTTTGTCAATATTCCTTGGCTTTTTGTTGGAATCTTCATCAGCTACTCATATAATCCTATTAAGATAAATTCTTCTTGTTTTGGGTGTAGGTGAAATTCCATTATTCATCCTATTGGATGTAAAATAAGTATAAAATATTATGTTAAATTTGATATTATATGTTTACTTCTTACATATAATATAATAGACAAAAAAAATCACTTAAAGTAAGAACTTCTCCCAATATTAATCCAGTTGGGTAGCAGGTTATAGTTGTCCGTAGCTAACGTAGCTGAATTCAAAACCCTAGCGAAATCCCGGGACCACATCTTTGTGGCTCTACCTTCCACGCATGGTTTGTCGTAATAATAGCTGGGCCAGTCTCGATGATGCTGATACGTTTAATGTATTCAAAAGAATTTGGGTCATCTTCCAACAAGTGAGGATGACTCTGTGTCTACGGCCAAAAACAAGAAGAGGTGATTCTGTGTCAAAGTCTTTTTTGGAAGTTTTCTGTACATTCTGCAGAAACGGAGACAACTACAAGGAGGGAAGCGAGAAACTGCGGTTAAAAAGTGAGGATGACTCAGTACTTATAACTTTATACAGCATTTTTTATTTTCATTGTTAAAAATAATCATTATGTATAAGCTGTATAAACTACAAAAATTAAGATGAGTTAAACCAATCGATGAATCAATTAAGTAGTATTTAACTTCTCCATTACAACAAGATCTTGACACAATTTAGATACAGTTGAAGTTGATAGGTTTTTCAAATTTGGATGGCTAGCAATATCAAGACTAAAATGCTGATGTTAATTTCTTAGGTAGCTGATTATAGGTGAAGAAATACAATAGAAACCCCATAATCCAATAGCATTAAGAAGGTAATTTTATGATTATATAGAGTTGTAAAAATAAAAGTGCCTAAAATTCTAGATAATGTGATAAAAGTACCTTAATATATAGTGATGGAAATAACTAATGATTTTTCAAAAATGATATGAGTAAAGTATTAAGAAAAAATGTGTTAAAGATATAAAATTATTCTTGAATCTCTATTTAATAGCTTAAAATATTTAGTTAATTGATTCTTGATATATCAAAGCCTCTATCATCTAAGCAATGTTTAGTTTAGATTAAATTTTACACAAAATACTTTTTAGATAAAAGTTATCTCTGCATCATTTTGATTATAAATTTTCTAAACACATAATAAGCTAATTCAAACACACACTAAATGATCAAAATGACATTTTTATTATTTTTTTGTTTTTGTTTTAAGAAGGTCCTAATTATTGGACCTAAGAGGAGTAGAAAATGGGGATGCGGGGGTCTAACTCCCAGCATATAACCACAACACCTGGTAAAGACCAAAGAACATACAAGTTGAGCTACAAACTCCACCAATTTATTTTTCTTAATTATATTAAACTTAAGCATAAGATAGCGTTGACCATGGTTTAACTCTAAAGAACTTTTAATGAGGAAATATGTTAGAAATATATTATTAGTCTCCGTCTAACAATTTGAACTTTTAGGTTGAGTTGTTTCTTGACAAAAATGAAATGTTTAGGATCATAAAAAGACAATAAAATAAGCAAATCACTTCGTATTTTTTGTGTTAAAAATTTTGTTTGCTCATAATTTTAATGCGGCTTGCAAATATTTAATTAATATAAAGCAAAATATATCTAAAGTAAGTTGAATGAGAAGAAGAAAAAAACACTCTTCGCGACGAGTAAGGAAGATGGCGAAGTTCCTTGAATTGCAAAAGAGCTCGGTTCACTATACTTTGAGGAATCCAACTTCGATTGTACCCATATCAAAACTCAGTCTTTTATGGCGGGATTTCATTTAGGTAGAATCTGGGCAACCTCTCCAAAATCGATGATTTTGACCAATTGAAACTTCAACCTCTAAATTGTAGTCTTGGATTATGCCCCATACACACTTTGAGAGTCACAACGAATTGTTAAAAGGAAAAATATAAAACTAATATAGGTTATCCATTTGCCATCTCACCAAAATCTTTATCAATGACAAATTTGCTCACATGTTTGATGCCCTAAATTCAAAATACTGCACATAAAATCGTAATTACTCGCACGAATTTGTGTCTTAGCTATGTATTGTTTAGGGTATGGAAAGTTTCCCATATTAAAATTCAACATTGTAGTATAGCTTATGAAGTGCCCAAATTTCAAAAGCTGATCAATTGTCATGTGTACTCGATCAGAGTTTATTATATATTACTTACCTACAATAAATTGGATTAGTGCAGTAATAACTTATTAAGCGACCAAATTTATTGCGGATATGTTTCTTTTTCTTTCTACATACACCTAAAATATTTACATTATATGAACTAGATAATTATAAGTTCTATTTAAGAAATAGTAACAATAGTTGCTAAAATCACACACAATGCTCCAAGTCTCCAACACAAAATCAAATTAATTAATTTGTAATATATTTTTAAACTTAGGTCTTAAATCATTTTTCAACTTTTATGTACATGTTTGCCGACGCAAAGGTGCCTGACCGCAAATTTAATGCTGCATACTTGGATTTCAAGTAAACAATGTCATTGTTATAAATTATTCATGGTCTTAATTCTACTTAATAGTTTAAACTTTTGGAATGATTAGTCTATAATATAATATTAGAGTCTATATGATTAAGTGGTCTAGAGTTTAATTTTTATCGTTTTCATTTTTTTAAATAAAGTTGATTTAGTACAAAGTAGAGTAGTTTTGTGCATTATTCATGCTTCAAGCTAGCCTAAAGAGTTCTTATGTAAGGAAACGTGTTAAATATAAAATCATTCATAAGTCTCTCTCTAACAGGTTTTGTCCTTGACAAATAACATATATGTACCATCTGTTATCGAAAGAGTAGCTAGCTTGATTCCTCCCACAGCTAAGTACCTGACGTAATATAATAAAAACCGTGAGAAATAATTGAACACCAACCCATTAACCAGTTTCTTCTTAGTCTTAATATTTTGGATTATCTTAACTTTTCAAGAATTTTTTCTTTATTATTTGAGGAGAGCGAACTCAGGTATCTCACTAAAACCTCAACTCGACTGTCATAAAATATGATGAGTGTATATCCTTCAAGGGTAAAAGATTAACAAGAATCCGGTTTGATGGATCCTCTCATATATATATATAAACAGGCCTGCATATAAAGGAAGCCCAAGTGTCTTCGATTGCATAAGACCAAGAAACGGCAAAAGTGACAGTGTGCACCAATTAAAAAAACGTGACTTTTTTATAGCCTTCTATAAGTGGAAATCTACTGGTGTGGTGTCATCGAAGTAGTAACTGCGTTGCACATGCGAGAGCTTGTTAGGCTTTGAATGACATAAGGAATGGGACCGGTTTCAGTGTATAGAAGAAGCTCTGGCTAAAATCTGTAATCGTTTATTAGTAGTTTAATCAACTCTTCTTTTAGAAGTAACCAAAAAAAAAAAAGAGTGCTTCAAGGTTTTGTCCAAAGGTGACATCTAGCAGGCTGTCCAAAGGCAACTTGTAATGTGCGAGTGAGCACAAATATTTTCTACTGAGTAACGCAATTAGGTCACTGTTTGACAAAAAACAACAATGGTTAATAGTATGATATGTAATGTATTACTAATAAACCAAAGTATTTTGCTAGAGTAATTATTGGTGACTTGTATTAGATCAGTTACATGTTTAGTATATATATATATATATATATATATATATATATATATATATATATATACTTAAACAAAGAAAGAAAATCCATAGCTAGCGCAAGTCATACTGAAAATTTACTCAACCTAATCTATTAAATTGTGAACTTCAAAATCATATATTAGTTGTTGACGTTAAAACATTCGTATTTCAACACACGTTATTTAATTGAATGTGACATCCTAATTTCTTGTTCAATACTCATTGAAGAATTGACCTCACACCCTAACACATTCACACATATGTATATATATATATACACACTTAAACAAAGAAAAAAAATCCATAGCTAGCGCAAGTCATACGGAAAATTTCCTCAACCTAATCTATTAAATTGTGAACTTCAAAATCATATATTAGTTGTGGACGTTAAAATATTCATATTTCAACACACGTTATTTAATTGAATGTGACATCCTAATTTCTTGTTCAATACTCATTGAAGAATTGACCTCACACCCTAACACATTCACATATGTCCAGTTAGATTATTTAAACTTCATGCCCACATATATCGGGCAAAGGCAATGCATTTTAAATTCTAATTTAAATGTGGATAAAAATATAACAGTACATTAAATAAATTCATATCAACAAAGCTATTTCTTTTCTTTTTTCCCGCAAACATGTGAGAGTTACGGCACTTGTTCCCTACAATTTTGACTGAATGAGCATACTCTAGCTACCCTTTTTTTATTTTTTATTTTTTATTTTTTCTGATTCTCTCTTTTTCTTCCTTTGATATGTGTACACTTAAAGTTCATAAGTCATTCCCACTTTGACCATACGTTTGTGCGGAATGTCAAACACTTTCTCACTCTGCCTCAAGTTTTTCTTCAACAAATGGTAAGCATAATCTATCAAAATCCTCTTTCCAATGCTGGCCCCTTTGCTAGCAATCACCTCATTTTCACCAATCAAGTGAACAACACCTGCTCGTGATGCTTTTTCAACTGCCTCAATCTCTTTTTCAATGGCCTCTTGTAGTCTCTCTTCATCACCAACTTCTTGTGCTCCATCAACATCCAATTTTTCATCAGTTTTACCATTCTGGAGCACTTCTTGGGATATCCAAAATTCCTTAGCAATAAATTCCTTCAATCTTTCAACCAGCAAATTCTCAAAAGGCTCTTGCTCATTGCGCACATCAGTGTATCCATATCTAGCAACGCATCGGAATACGTTGAGTTCTTTAGGTTGTACTCGGCGAAAAAGGAACCGCTCTTCCATAGGAACTTTGCTAATAGGCAAGGACTTGATGGAAACAAAGACAAGGACAGAATGCAACGCAGGCACATTTGCTACATAATGCTTGAAAATGGGTGGGATACCTTGAACAAGCTCAGAGTAAAACATTGCAAGACCAGGTATTCTACAGCAATCTGTGTCAGCAGCAATCTCTTTAAGCTTCTCTGGAGAAATCTTATGATCCAGTTCATAATAGTACTTCCTTCGGTACACATCGTTCCAAACGTACATGATGATCATTAGCACTGCAGCAAATGCAAGAGGAAGGTACCCTCCTTGATCAAATTTGTATAAAACTGAGCTTAAATATACCAGCTCCACAGAACCAATGATGAGCACATAGCTAATAACCAGAAGTATGTGGGTCTTCCATATCATGATCATGATTAGCACTAGTAAAGCAGATGTAAGTGTCATTACAAACACCACTGCTATCCCTGCAATGCACAAATTAATCCATTTAGAATTTTCATTGTCCATAACATTTTTCTCATAAAACGATCGCTAGTTTAGATTGTCATGCAAGACTAAAGGTTGAGGTTCTAAGAAAGTGGATTACCGTAGGCGTTGCCAATTTTTGTAGTGGTTTTAAACCCAACAGTGACGCAAATACAGGCAATCATGAGGATATAATTAATTTCTGGGATATAAACTTGTCCTTCATACTTGGCTGATGTATGTACAATTTTCACACGAGGAAAACATCCCAATGAGAGGGACTGTTGGATTATAGAGAAAGTCCCAGAGATCATGGCTTGAGAAGCTATGATTGATGCCAAGACAGCAATCACAAACATTGGCCAATAAAGAGGGTCTGCAAGACATGAACCATCATTAACTAGTTGCTATAATACAGTTGTTGTTTATTTTGGAATAACTGGATTGGCAATGTTCACGGTTTTAACTTTTAAGTAGTAGATATATAAAGTTACCTGGTATGGACTTGAAGAATGTGTCGCTAACAAGATTGTTGTTTTTGCGAAGAAAGGAGGCTTGTCCAGTGTAAGCCAATATGAGAGCAGGGTACGTCACAGAGCACATACTTATCTGTATGGACCGGACTGTGAAATGTCCAACATCAGCAAATAATGCTTCAGTTCCTGCAAAAGAAAAAATTCACATCAAATCTAGAGTTATGGCCCGCACAAGATTAAGAATGATTAGGAGTTATATACGCAAAGTGAAAACGAATATGAACCTGTTATGGCCAGCACAACGCCACCAAGAGAAATCCAAGCATCTTTCTTGTTCCTGCTGAAATAATCTACTATGTACTTTGGATTTATTGCTTTGATGACTGTTGCATCATACTTGATGAAATTGTACACACCAATACCTCCGATGAAGGTGAACCATATACAGATAATGGGTGCAAAACTGTAGCCCACTTTATCAGTTCCAAGTCTCTGAACCATGAAAAGGCAGACCAGGATTCCTACGGATATCAAAACAACCCGATCTGTGTACAAACAACAGAAATTGCATTAATTATTATCGTAACCAATGTCTATGAAACTAACTGCTGTTATTACTATCGTTAAGAGTTTCTTGCATCCTAAAATTAATTTTGCGGTTGAAAGGGTTCCCGTGAAATTAACTTAAAAAAAAAAAATTCTTAGCATACTAGTGTAGTATCTTACATTACATAAATGTTTTCAAATAGACTAATTTATAGGTTTCAAATATATCTAGCTTATAATAAAATTGTTGTATTATGTATAAAATAAGTAAGTTATATTAATATATAACTAATACATTTTATAAGTATATTATAAACTTTTAATTATATGTATAAATAATAAATAAATATGCTAGCATGCAAGACTAAATAAACCTTTTTAAAGGCCTAAACCTTAGGCTATTTAATTAAATAAGTTTTTTTTAAAAGTTTAAATTTGACTTGTTTAATAAATAAGTTAGATCAAAAGTAAGCTAAAGTCATAAGCTCCTATTAAGTTGCCTAACTTATTCTCATCCCTAATAATAATTATCAAATTTTTTTTTCTACTTATGAAAATTATGAAAGTATTTGATTATAAAAATGTAAGGTTATCTAAGGATGAGCTTTCCTTGTTAATTCTCTTATGATTATCGTTGTCTTCTCACCTTATCCACCAACTCGGGAAAAGAAAAACAATGAAAATTGTTGCTCAGAGGCCTGCGTTACCCTTTTCTTTTTCTTTCATTACTTTTCCTATCAAGTGTGATAAAAACGAAAATAAAAAAACAAGAGTACCTACCGTCAGTTATTGCTGTAGTAGCTTGCTTGATCCCTCCCACAGCAGATAAAACTGCAACAAAATAAAACATTATTTCATATGTTTGTGTCATGGGGAAAAAAAAACTGCATTCTTTTCATAATGTTTATTTTCTTTATAAATAAAGGGAACAAAACGCATGGTATAAACAACAAATAAAATTATAGGTCACTAACCAGACATGCAAGGGGTGAGAACACCATCACCAATGACCATGGAAGTGCCAAGCATGGTAGCAAATAAGAGGAAGACCTTCATAAAGTGGCTGTTCTCAAGCTTAGACTTAAGCCTTGAAGCCCTCTTCTGACGGTTGTTCGGCAACTCTAGTTGGTAATTAGACACCTCTGCATCTTCAAGTTGTTCATTCGGAATAAGTCCCACTTTGGCATAACGGCATATCAGAGAGTACAAAGCAAAAGTCCCTCCTAAAAAATGTTCAAACTACAAGTAAGACATAACGCTCCGATTTTTTTTTAAAGAAATTAAAAGTTAATATCCATTCCAAAAATTGTTTTGGAATTAAAAAAAATGGTAAATATAAATGTGATGGTTGTATTGTTGTAGTCTCGGAGGATAATTTGTTCGTACTAATTCTTTTAACATACTATTATGAAAAATTAAATGTTAAGTGACGAATAGATGATTGACCAACAGGTTTTGTTTTGTTTTTTGTTTTAATAAAGTCAGGCCTTTTTTCTTTTCCTAAAAGCCAGTCAAGCCATTTTGAGAATTTTAATAGATTCATGTTTCTCAGTTTTTGCCTTTATTGACCAACTTGAGATGTTGGAAATGGATTTTCGACCAAGACAAAAAAAAATTTGTACATTGTACACTGACAGAAAGGTTGAGCCTAGCTCGTTAATTTCTAACTATTACTATCAAATTTAAAATACCAAAAAAAATTATTAATTAATCTTTTTGGATTTTCCTAATTTGTTTTAGATATAGAATTATATAGTATAAATGTATATTTATATTGAACTTACTAAAATAGAATAGTAAGAGAAATTTTTTTTGTAACTAATGTAACCAATAACCTTATAACTTTATATATGTATATTTATGTCGTGTGGACAAATTTAGGGCCCAGATTTCATCAGCCAAAAGTGTAGTACGTATTAAATAGTAACACACACTTTTAGAATACACTTGAGGGAACACGTGTTGTGTAGTGTAGTGTTTTAGTCTAATTTGATAACAGATTTTCTCTTATTGTCAAAGTAAAAGATTCATAATTCATAATACGATCGAACAAGACAAAGTTATAAACTAGCCCAGACAAGAAAAGAAAAAAACTAAAAAAATAATAATAAAAAAAACGCAATAAGACCAATTAAAAAGAAACTAAAACACTTATTGCAACCATTTTTAAGACCAACAGTTAAACCTCAATTCTTATGGATAGTTTTAAAAAAATCAAAACATCATTAATGATTCGTATTAAATGTTAAAACAAGATTAATAAAAAAAATACTGACTTTTTATATATATTCAGAGATACTTATTTGTAAATATTATTTGGCTGAAATCTTAAAATTGCATGCAAAGAGATGTTAAAAAATAAATTAAAGAATGGAGGGTACCGTTGCCATTATCGTTGGCCCTTAAGACGATGAAGACGTACTTAAGAAGAGGGACGAGACTAATGGTATAAAAGATCAAAGATAAAACTCCCAATATGTCATCGTTGTGCTTTATGCCATCCGTAAAAGTACTTGCATACACATACAACGGCGACGTTCCGATGTCTCCATACACAATTCCGATACTTTGAAACGCTAGTTGCAAGATGATTGACATAGCTGGCCCCTACAATCATTATATATATATATATCAACAAAAATGCAACTTAGTCTCTCTGGCTTGGTCCACAAAAACAGGAAAGAAAAAGACAATCTACATGAACAGAAAAGTGAAATTCAAAAGTCACCAATAGGATCCATCTGTTTTGTAAAAAGATATATCTCAGCGAAATATGACACGGCGCTTGATGAAAGAAAAGTAATATTGCCTTAATTTGTGTTGAAAACAAATTATTAATTCACATAATTAATTCACATAATTAATTCATTGGTAACTTTAAAAAATATATATGATATATTTACAAGAAGACGTGTCATTTATTAAAAATGAATAAAATAAATATTTAAAGAAACTTTAAAATTGAAAATATCATAATCATGCTTTGTTTATCGGTTTTTCCCATGAAAGTAGGAAGGCACCAAGGTGATTGTACTTATGTGAATTTATGATTAATGTACAGAAGAATGAAAGAGGAGACATATATATTGTACATACTTTCGAGGCATGGGCGTAGGAGGTGGGGAAGCTGCGGGATTCCATTTCCAGTGAATCATGTCTTCGCAACTTTTGCCAAGAAAGCTGCTTCCCTGTGAGCCCGGGATGATCAGAAACTTGCTGGTGGTGGTTCTTCTCTATCCCTTCATTGTTTTCAATGTTCTCCACATCCACAACTACTGCTTCTTCTAAAGGCATCTTGATGATTTGGCTATATTAACAGGCTGCACAAATTTACACAACTAATTAATTAATAAGCTCAGACCCTCCCCTTCTCTCACTAATCACTGAACATCGTCTCTCTCAAGTTATATATAGGTCACACCCATTTGAGAAACAGAAAGAAAAACAGATCAGAGACAAGAGAAAGAGCTAGTGATAATTGATCACAGAGCACAACAAGAGAGCTCCTCGTTAGTTTGGTGGAGGAAACTAAGTATGGGATGGTTCAGGGTTGTTTAAATAGAGAAAGAAAAGAAGAGGGCATAAGAAACTCGACTTCCTACAATGTTGTAAGAAGGTGCAAACGTCGGGGTCAAGGCGCTGTAGGCGGCCCCTATTTTTTTTTTGGTACATCAAAATGAATAACACAATTCAAAGTCCTAATTGTGAATAAACATAAATTTAGAAATAGTTACGTATAAATTAATAGTATTCTATAAAGGGATAGTGCCATCATATTCTCGCCGTATAAAAATATAATATTATCATATAAAGCTACAGAGAAACTGTATGAAGTAAAAGTGCTGATGTCAGTAGATGACGCAATGATGATGCCATAAATAGTAACATACACAGTGATACCACATATTACAGAGTGATAAATATTAAATAATGCCGTATAGTAACTTTAAAAAATTCTATATAAAGAGTTATTTTCATGTTTTCTTTCTAGAAGATGTGTATGTATCGACTCAGTGTTAGATTTCATTTGGATAGATTTATGTACAATTTATTTAAGCTTATTTATTACAAGAATCACTTATGAAATATTTTTATTATTCTCCTTAGATAAGTTTATTAAAATAATTTATGAAACTCTTTTAAAATGTTTTGGGCTTATTTTCATAAGTCAGAAATTTAAGCTTATGAAAATAAACCTTTATGAAAACTAAAAATAACTTATGTGCTAATTATTTTTATAATAATTTTTGACAAAATAAACCTTAAGGAATTAACACAATTCATAACATATCTCTAAAATGCATGATACTTATTTCAAATGGTTTATAAAAAGCGATTCTCGAAGTATTTATCCAAATGTTATTTAACTAATTTTAGAATGCACTTATAACAATAAAACTTATTAAATAAACTTTACTTGAATAAATACTTATATAAACTTTTTATTGAAACTGAGCCTAAAAATTTTCATTCTCTTACCTCTTATTATAAGGTTTTACATTGTTAGGGTCAAAGGTTAAGATATTAATATATCTATCATCTGGCTTGATTTTGAATTAGTCTTGACAGATGTTAGATGCTAAAGGAGATATCTAAAAATTTTGTCGAATTTTCAACCAAAGTAACATTAGGTTATACTGTGAGTACTTATGACGCTTTTGTGTTGCTCTCCTAATATCGTTGTTATATGGAAATCTTACCATAATATTCTTATCATGGTTTTTATCTTGATTTTTCTATATCCACTTTGAATTATAGATCTTGAGCAGCGATATCATGTTTTGAATTTGATTGGGAGAATGACTATTTAATTCTTCTTGTGAAAGATAATACCAGTTTAGTTCGGCTTGAAAAATTAACCAAGTATTCAACTACATTAACTAATAATTTACATACGGTTAACTAATAAATTATCTTTATTTTGATACTTAATACGTGGTTAACAATATATAAATTATTGATTAATATAGTTGAATACTTAATTAATTTTCTAAGCTAAATCAAAGAATAATTATCTCTTATAAGCTGCACTATTAATTCATTTTCCCAATCTGATTTGATGTAGATCTACGATTCACTATTCACCATGTGGGATCCTACAATTTTACTATTTACTATTCACCACGTGGCACCCAAGATTTACTATTTACTCTACGAGACCCATATTTTTACTATTAACCGGGACCACACGCTACTATTCATCTATGGGGTTTTATCCATTATTTCGTAAGTATTTCTGACCAAGTATCTGCTTAAATTCAAAATCTAATTTGCTATGTATATACGATATTATCATATATTTTGTTATAAGTGATGGGATAAAGGTCTTGATATTTTAAGCTGGTGATACTTATATTATTTATAAGTATTCCGAATAAGGTTTATGACTATGAAGTATTTGTTTTGAATATAGAAAGTATACTTTGTGAAATGATAGAAAATATTAATATGTTTTGCTTTGGATATTGAAGGCACTAGGTTAAACCCTTAGTATATCATTGTATGATATGACCAATTCTTATGGATTATGTGAACACATCTATGTGATATTGAGACTCGTACATGGGGATAAAAATATGAGATATGGCTTGATGCCCAAGCATAATTACTTGGGGCCATAACTATCCATACATGGGTATGATTAGAATATGAAAACATGGTCTGATGTCCGGGTGGAACTACTTGGGGCTACAACTACCCATGTATGGAGCATGAAAGTATATGAGAAAAATGATAAAGTTGTTATCCTAATTGTGCCTGAGATGATCCCTAGCATGAAAATGAAAAGAGATAAAAATGATAAAGAAGGAAAATCTAAAAATAATTATGAGGTTCCTTGGTAAAGGATTTTCAAAATATCAAATAAAAGAAGTGAATTATGTTTCAGATATTTGATCCTTATTATCAATATAAAGTTATGATTATATTATTTTTGGTTAGTGGCACATAAGTGCCCTCTGAGTTGCAAAGCTCACTCCTTTCTATTTTTTTATTACAGAGCCTTAACAGAAACGACTTAAAGACGTAGGCGTATGAATTTGCAATTATAGGGTTGAGTCCATCCATCTTACATAATAAACTGCATGGGTGTTTTATTTATATTGAATTATGTTAAATAAATGAATGCCCTTCATTATTGAGCCGATTTATTCCTAAATGTTCATGTAGTTAGTTTGCATTCATGTAAATTAAACTTTGCATTATGTTTAATATGTTGTTATGAGGCTGACGGGGTTGATAATCTATGGCTGATCACATGCCCTGGAATTGGGGGGTGACATTGTGGATGGAAGACTTTGAACACTAGTAGAGGGCCCTGATTGTATTACTAGGTGGTATGAGACCAACCTAGTATTTGGAGATCAGTTTGGAGGTTAGGGAGCCATTAAGGAGAGAGGTCGAAGACTTTAGAAGCTATCTCATTTGCTTAGGATGTCGAGGAGAAGTTGGAAGAAGGTCGAAAGGATCACTAAGGAAAAAGGTCGAAAACTTTAAGGGACTATCTGTCAGGGATATAGCCAAAGTTTTATTATTCGGAGGGAATACTAGTTGCCTAAGTTTTTGGTTAAAATGGATTGTGTCATTTATCTTATGTTTGTGGATTTGTTACTTGTAATAGCTTAAAGTTTAGTAAGTTTTAGCTTAAAGGAGTATTAAAATATTATGAGTATTAGTTTTATTGTTAATGTGTTTGGAATTATACTAATAATACTGATACTTAACTTAATTATATTAGTATAAATAAGAGCATTAATTAGCTTAGCGTTTCATACACTCATATCAATTATATATTCAATAATATTGTCAGTTGTCTTCGTTATCTTTCTTTCTTATTTCTACCTAAATCCTATAAATTCTAGGGGTGAATGGGCTTTTTTTTCATTTTCAATTAATATCTTTATTTTATAATTACAAAAATGTCATTTTTTTATTTTATTTTTTGTTTTTAAAATTATGTGAAGAAAATATTTAAAAAAATATTTTAAAATTTTCATTATTTCTTTCATAAAATTTTAAAAACAAAAAATAGAATAAAAATAATATGATATTTTTATAATTATAATAAAAAGAAAAAAAACAAACCAAAAATTCATAATTGTACTTTTTCCAACAAAAGCTGGGTAATTGTTTCGATGTTTATGGAGGAAAACAACTTTCCAACTTTATAATTGTAGCAAAAAACGATTAATGTGAACACAGTCCGCGTTGCTCGCTGTCTTCCTTGTGCTGCAATGGCATCAGCTGGAAGAGAATATTCCATCATATTTGCGTGTGATTTTGTTTGGCATGGAAAACTTTTACTTGCATACACAATTCAAGAGAGTTTGAAGTTTATCTCTTGACCATCATTGATGTCCAAATGCATTTCTCTAATGAAACGCCTACAAGAAAATTGCTTGGGTTAAATTAAAAAAGAAAAATATTAAATTTTTCTAAAATATCGATCTAATGCTTTTATTAATTTTAAAACTCTCAAAAGTATTAAAATATATATGTTTTATAAAATTCACACAATTATGATTTTTTTCATATGGAGACTATTATTATATATTTAATGGACAGATTAAAGTTAAAATTTAGGTTTAAATAAATTTTTTATTCTTATAGTTTACACTTATTTTAATTTTAATCTTTATATTTTTTTAAATTAATCCTCATATTTATAATTTTTTACAAAATGATCTTTACTGTTAAAATCATTATGACGTCGTTAGTTTATGAAGATCAAATTAAAAATATAAAAAAATTATAAGAACCAAATTAAAAATTTATAAGAACCAAATTAAAAAATTAAAAAAAACATAAACTAATAATGTTATAACCAAAAGTAAATGTTTAAATTATTTTACAAATAATTATAAATATAAGAATTTTAATTTACAAAAAATATAAGTTAAAATTAAAATAAGTATAAAATATGAGGACATAAAGAAGCTTTGAAGGAAAAAAAATAGACTAAAATGTGTACTGCATATAGTATTGCACATGTGTCGGTGTATAAACGATGTATTTTTCGTGCTTCCTCCCCGGCGTCCTCGTCCAGGTTCATGGGAGGGACACGGGACAGGGACAGGGACACCGGTGAGAAAGAAACATGAAAAGGTTTGAGTAGTTGTGGGCTTGTGACTGTGAGGGTGGGGCTTACCAGGTACTACTTAGCAGTGGCAGTCGGCATCATACACTTCCAATTTAGTCAAAGTCACGTGATGATTTTTGCAGCTTTCTTAGTTCTCTTGCAATTTGCAATATCTTTTTCGCCCCATGGCCACGGGTCTTCGGCATTGTCAAAGGCTATCAGCCTCCAACCAAAGCAGGGCACGCAACTCTCAACTAAATCCTCTTTTTATAGCATATTTCTAGTTCGAAGTTACAACTATGCTTTGAATTAGAATGTGAGAATGTGAATACAAATTAAGAAATAAGATGGTTGCTTACTTGATTCCAGTAAGTTTATGATATTTTAATTGAAGTTTATTAAATAAATAAATGAAACGAACTAAATTCGGATTGAGTAGAACATCTGTACATATGAAAATTATATGACAAAATTGTCAGCTGAAATTATTGATGAGGAGAAGATATTTGTGCTACAAGACATGTTTAGAAGTATCTGGGTGCCATTACCACAGTACCAACTAGGCATGTTTTCACATGTACGCAGTGAACAAAATTTCAAGGATGACAAATTTGAAAAGAGAAGAGAAGGGACCAGTGGCAAGTTGGCTATTATTGATGAGCATTGCAAAGTTGAAGAGTCAACATGTTGAAAACCCAAAAGCATACCGTGTGAATGGTGATTCATTCACATGTTTAAAATTCGGGCATCAACACGATATAAAGTGTTGAATCATTAATTTATCAGCCACCTTTCAAACGTATCATTCAAAAGTAAATTAGAATCGAGAAATTTCTAGGTAGTTACTATCAATTTTTACATTTGTTATTCATTCATGAAATATATCAATCAAAATCATTTGGTCTTTCCCATTCACATATTAATTCGGAGCAGTAATAAATAATAAAATAAAATAACTTGCAGTCTGGCCTCAGAAATTAAGTATTTTTTGGCCTATTTTTTGAGTTATTTTGCGACCAATACCATAACCAATCTCACATATGATTCACTTCAAAAATAAAATAAATTAATACATGAGAAATTAAGTATTGTCCGACTTATTTTTAGAATTATTCTATGACCATATGTCATGATCAATAATACTTAAATCTACTTCTAAAATAAAATAAAATAAATTAATACACGCTAGAGAACACAAAAAGTTAAGTATTGACTTATTTTTAGGGTTATTTTATAGCCTAATATTGCCATGATTAATTCTACTTAAGATTTAAAATAAAAATCAAAATAAAATAAATTTATATTCAATCTTTAATTGCTTGTGTCTAATTTTATTTTTAAGGGGATAATTTAATTTTTATTAAAGTTATTAAATTTGTATAATTAGTTATAAATAAATGTCTCAGAGTAGATGATTAATTATTTTTTCTACCCAAATAAAATATTAATGACAACTCTATTTTTAATTAATCTTTTTGTCATCCCATCACGACCACAATTTATGTCTCTTTTATTCATCTTCCTTGCCGTCACCATCCTCCCCTAACCGTGGAAAAGTTAAGTGTAAGTGGTTAAACCCAAGGGAAGAATATCAAAGCTTTTGAAATCACTTACACTATGAGAATTTGAAATTTGTCTCTCGACCGTCATTGATGTCCAAGTGGATTTTTGCAATTGGATTTTTCTAGTGAAAACGACTACAAGAAAATTGCTTTGCGTTTACTTAAAAATTAAGTTGCCCCATTTTTATACCCAGAAAAAAAAAATTAAGTTACATGAACACAATTATAATCTTTTTTAATTAGAGAAATTATACTTATTTCTCCTCATATTATCATTTATTATATACGATACTCTTCTTATTTAAAATATGACACGGATTTCTTTAAATTTATGTGTTATTACACCAATATTTCCTATAACTAATGTTCATTTAAAAATAAATGGTTAATACATATGTCTTTATACGAAAAGATATTTTTATTTCTATTATTAAAATAGTAGAAAAAATTACACTTATTTCTTTTAAGGTTAGCTTTATTATACACGACACCCCCTTGTTTGAAACGTGACTTCATATTATTTTTCTTGACAAAAAGTTATCAATTTCTTCACTTTAAGTTCTCATTATTTCATAGGTCTCATAATTTTATAATAATATATTAATTAAATTTATTAAAAATATAAAATTTGAGATAATTAATAAAATATTAACAGATTATCTCTTCCCTAATTAAGTACCTAGTAAATCTCTGATTTCTCTCATTTCTCACATTTATATTAATTCTTAATACTAATTTTCTTATTTTCAAAATTTATATTAAAAATATGCAAAAATGAAGATAAATAATAAAAAGGTCAACATATCCCTTCACTTATTAAGTACTAGTAAATCTCTATTTTTTATCACTTTACAACAAAAATAAGGTTTTCAAAATTAAAATTAATAAAATTTTGTTTAAGAACTGTCTCTATAAAGATTAAATATAGTTGGCAAACTGAGTTTTATACTTCCATATGGGGCAGACTTTACCTGTATTATAGGAGTTCGAAACTCATTAAAAAGCACTTTGTGGCTAAAGACAAGTCAACTCCTATGGATTAGTCACACACCCAAGCCAAATCCAAAAAAATAAAAAATTACTGTAAGGTTCAAGATGAGATTTGCTATAGCAGGGAAGCTTAGGGATGTAAGTGTTTAATTTCTTGCAAGAAGCATGAGAGAAAGTTGTTTCGGATTGAAAGAATTTCAGAAGAAAAAAATGATTTTTTGTTGTAAGCTTTGAAAAAAGGTTTAGAAATGAAAGAGAAAATACGAGAAGATATATCTTTTTGTAGAGGGTAAACGTGATGTTTTATAAATTTTTTACACATCATTAACTTCTCTTTAAAGTAAGGGAGATTAGAGTCACGTCTCAAATAAGAGGGGTATCATATGTAATAAACGTAAACCTCATGAGGAGGTGGATGTAATTTTTCTATAAGAATAAATGTGGTATTTTATAAAAAAAATTTAAATATCGTTAATTTCCATTTGAATTAAGGGAGATCGGTATCACATCTCAAATAAGAGAGGTGTCATGTGTAATAAGAACTAACCTGAGAAGAGACGAGTGTAATTTATCCTTTTTAATTTCAACCTATAATCCCATGTAAATTACTTAAGCCCCTCCGCATTAGCTAGTAACTTTAAATAGCACAATATACTCTACACGAAAATGACATAAAACAAATATAAAATTAATTGGTAAAAATATAATTTTCGTCTCTTAACTTTGTATCAGGTTTTTTTTTTATCCCATAATTATATTTTATTTCATTTTTATCAAAAATCATTTTAAAACCCATCAAATTCTTCTTACCACTAACACCGTTAAAAATATTAACGAAATTTGTTGACATTGAGGCTTACATGACTATATGTGCATAATTGACAATGTACTTTCTCCAATTAGAATTTTTTGAAAGTTAATGATTGGGATAAATTTGATAGTTTTGAAAAATATTTAGGATGAAATAAAAATAATATAATTGAGGGACGAAAATGAAACTTAAAATATAGTTAAGGAACAGAAAGTTTATTTTTATCTCTATAAAAACTTTTGAAACAAATTTTAAAAAAAATTATCTCTATTTTTATTACTAATAGTGATAGTAATTATCCCAAATTTTAGAAGAATATAAAGAAGCAACCCATTTTATCTATTTTAATATTTTAAATTTTTTTTAATCAAACTTCATGAACTAGATCAAACAAACATTTGCATATCATATTTTATTGAATTGGAGAAAATTTAATTTCACAGTATACACAATCATTTTTTGTAAATTATCCTTTTTAAGTAAATACTTATAAATTTTCATATAAAAACAAATTTTATATTTTCTTTTCTTTTAGTGGTGGGATAGACTTAGCATTGAAGGTGCATGCGCAAGATTGATAATTTTATAAGTTTGTGATGAACATCTTTGGTCTTTCTCCAAAATCATTTCTAATCATTCATTAGAAAATTATTGATTCTTCATTGCCAATGAAAAGGAAAAAATTGATTAATTTTTTTGTCCCTTAACTTTATTTTAAGTTTTATTTTATTTCCACAATTATATCTTGTTTCAATTTCATTTTAAATTTTTTTCAAAATTACTAAATTTGTCCTGATTACTAACATTCAAAATAATTCTAATTGGCAAGAATACATTGCCAATTATGCACTTATAACTACGTAAGTTGTCATGTCAACAAGTTCAGTTAATATTTCTAATAGTATTAGCGTTTAGGATAAATTTAGTAAATTTTAAAAAAATTTGAAATAAAAATGAAATAAATTATAATTATGGGATGAAAATGAAACTTGGTATAAAATTAAGGGATTAAAATTATTTTTTTCCAAACAATTTAAAGAGTGAGGTTTTTATTCATGTGATGATGACATACATTCAAATATATATATGTATGTATTATATTTATTGTTATGGTACTTGTAAATTTAATATTAGAATACGCCCTAAGAAGTTATCAATTATATTATTCAATAATAACATATGAGAAAAAAAAGGGTAAGACATACATCTTAAGAAAAAAAAAATCTAATTGTAAACTTTGACTGTAAGATATAGGGCTGCGTTGTTGTTGGCGAAGACGATTGAGATGATTGGTGGGTGGGGATGGAATGGTGGGCTAGAAATAGAATCGCCGAGAGAGTTGAGGTTTGCAAGAAGAGCTAAGGGAGATCGCTGACTTGGTGCCTTCCAGTTGCCTTCAATCTTGAATCTATTCTTGATCTCTACGTTGTGTTTTTCATTGTTAATTAGTTGCATTGTGTGAATGGTAAGAGTGTTCATTAGTTCAACAAGTTAATTTAAATTAAAATTTTAAAAAAAATTAATTTGGATTAAATCATATATTAATTCAGTTTACAATTCTTATATTTTATAACTTGAAAAAATATTTGAAAAGTAATAAAATTTTAAATTGTCTTTTTTTTTTACTTGACTTTTTATTCATTTAATATATTAAGTTATAATGATATTTTTTTATTTTTTATTTTTAAGTTCAATCATTTAATTAATTTTATTTTATTTTAATTATATATTAAGATAATAACGTTTCAATAATAACTTACGTATTTGAGTCATATAATCCTACAACTTACTTAAATCATTCTCCGTGAAATAATATAAAAGTATATATATAACCAATAAGGTCCAACACAAATGTAAATAATTGAATCCTTAACCATGTTATCCTAAGTTCAAAATCATGTTGTGTATATGAAAAAAAAAATTATTTAAAGAAAATATATCTACTTCAATAATCTCTCCGCTTTAAAAAGAATTAATCTCTAAATATCAACTAAAAAATACTTTTAGTTCACATCAAATATATGTATATATATATATATATATATAATCTTCTTTGTAAAAAAATATATATTTAAATATCATAAATAAAACTCATGATTATTTTAAAACATTAATATAATTCTTTTTAAATTTAATTCTATTTTTATCTTAACACATGTATTATACTAAAATACTTAAAAGCTTAAAATTCATATATAATTATTTAATTTAGTTTGAAGTATTTAATAATAAATTTGCTATTTTATTATAAATAAAAAATTAATTGAACAACCCAATAACCTAAAATCCAACCTTAATCAGATAAATTTCATTTGAGTTGCTTAATTTGTTTTTTCAAAAACATAATCATACCAACCCAAACTTAGTTAATCAATTTGGACTTTTTTTTCCCAAAACTTAAAGCAATCCATCCCATAAACACTCCTGCTGAATGAAATCCAAAACTCCAATGGGAGTTGGGATTTCATCTAGGACTTCAAAATATAATGCTTGCCCTGAAACATCTTTCTCATATAGGTGACAGATTTTTTTTCAGTTCAATTTTCCTTATAACCTACGAAAGGGGTATCAAATGCAGCAAAAATAATTTAAGTCAAATGTTTCTCGGAATCAAAGGACTTCTTCTTTGCCATTTGCACATCTTTGGTCCATCACAACGTACAACAAATGTCTGACTGGACCATTGCATTTACAATACTTGCACCATGCTGGAGGAAAATCTGGTGCATATATCCAAGAAAGATGTCACAAAATTGGCCATATAATCAAGACCGGTCTCTAACATACACAATGGTCCAGCCCAAAAAACAAACCATCGAGGTTTATCAATATTTTGCAGTTCTTAGGGCCCTATCAAAAATTGGATTCTCAACCAACTCTCTAGCAGAAGGCCGCTTAACCGGATCTGGGTCCATCATGACCTAAAGCAATCACCACAAAATCAGATAAATCAACCAGAACAGGCATATTAGCCGAATTAAAGAAAAAAAAACAATACAAAACATCAGGAAAATTCGACACTCAATTTTAAACGACTTCATGGTTGGATAACTAAACAATGAATGCCAAAGCTTTTGTACATGTACTTAACTTTCACTAGATCATAAAACAAACGTATATGTTAGTAAGTACCAATATTGCAGCTTACATATTTAAATAATGATCAAAATAAAACACAGACAAACAATGGAATTACAATTCCTTTATATATGTGTATGTCTAGTTTCTTATGTATCCATACAAACCATATATTGGACTTCCCATTGGTGCAAACTGTAGTATCACATTTGCTAAACACCCAACACATTGAAAGAGAATATGAAAAGCATAGGGAGGAGAGGATCATTGTCAACATTTTAACAATTCTTACACCAAAACATAAGTACCTCCAGATTTCAAGTGGGAAAAGAATGTATAGTACCTTGAGAAGGTTTTGAAATTGCAATGAATGACCAGGAAGGAGTGGCAACTTGCCCTCTTTAAGGTTAAAAAACTGACATCCTGATTCTGGCAAAGGTGATCTGCGAATGAGCTCATAAATGGAAGCTCCCAAGGAGAAGATATCAACCTTGTCAAGGTGATCATAGTTCTCATTAAGGATTTCCTGGGGCATATAACGTGCATCGCCCTCCTCAATTGGCAGGCTATTATCAAAAAGAGTTGCACAACCAAAATCACCAAGCTTATAAACACCATTTTTGACATAAATATTATCAGGTTTAACATCCAGATGAGCTATTCCTTTCTCGTGTATAAATTGCAGTGCATTGGCAACCTGTCCAAAATTTCAGGTCAAATCAAAATATGAACAGAAACAAAATGCATCAAGTTTAAGATGTTAAAACTGATATAATACAGAGAAGGAAAAAGGTTGTCTGCTCAACAATAGAAGAAAAAAAGATTGTATAAAACAATTGTTTGGGAAGGTCCACTAACCACTACAGGTAACGAGAGCAAAATTACAGAAAAATACATTCTATCATGGATTCAATAATATTTAACTCTCACTCTTTGAAATAAAGTGAAAAGTAAAGAATGCATCATTACAAGAGATGGGATCTGTATGATGTTAGTCTGTAATAACTCCTAAATGTCATATAATGAAGCACATACAGCAAGGTTTATTTAAAAATGGTCATGAAAGGAAGTTCACCTGATGTAAAGCCTCCAACACTTGTCCTTCTGTAAATAATGCAGAGCATTTGTCTATGGATAAGCTGTGACCACATAGCTCCATCTGAATGTACAGCTGCTCATTTTCAAACCATGAAGAATAGTATCCCACAATGTTCTCATGGGACCCTAAAGAGGCAAGATGGTAAATGAAATTAAGAAAAACAAGTTTGATATTAAAACCATTATGAAGACATGAAACAAGGGGTGAAAATGTAATATACAAACCTAAGGCTGCCAAAGCTTGAACTTCCATCAAAGCTTTTCTCCTGCAAAGTGAAAAGATTAGTGTAAGTGTTAAGTTAAACCCAAGGTTAGAATCATCCATAGGGATGAAGATGCTACCTTTCTGTTTCCTGGCGTAACTGTCTGGTGCTGTGTTTCACAGCATACAAGCAGCCATCTATTCTCTTTAATACTTTGAAAACACTACTAAAGTTCCCTCTACCAATTTGCTGAGAAGAAAAGGAAAAGTTACATTGGAAACCAGTAAGTTTAGAGGTTGCAAGCTAATACCAATCCAAACAACCCTTGGCAGTTATAATTTCTTTTTTAAACATAATACCTCAATCTCATGAAAGTCAGTGCGATAGCGTGAAAGGCCATCACCGCCAATAATTGCAGGGAAGAGACCTGCAATTCTATCGTTATGCAGTTAGAAAATTGCGGAAGACTTGAACTAAAACCCAACAGATATAATATAGTGCAGGTTGCAACACTTTCTCCACTATTATTAAAAAGGACTCGTGAAAGAACTGACCAAAACTATACCTGCACATTTAGATCTCTGGTTTCCAAAGGGATCTGTCTCCTTTTCTGAAACATCTTTCAAATAGGGGTTCCTAATGCAAGGAGGAGGCATAACCCTACAACGCAATGCAACTGCAGAATGTGACACATAATTTTGAGCCTTTTGTTTACCAGCTGGCATTATTTTCTCAACCGCTACTTCCTCTACAACAGAGTCCTTTCCAAGTTCCACAACTTGTTGATGTTCACTAGAAAAGGTAGGGCTGAGAGGGTTTACTGAGATACCATCTATGACAAGAATGCATATCGATTAGAGAAAATAGGTTACTAAATTTAGATGCTTGAGTCCATGAAGAAAAATATACCAATAATTATTTTAATATGGTAGGAGACCTATGCAACATTCACGTATATGTAACAAAATGCGTGAGTGATAAAGAACAAGGCAAGCTGTAATTACATCGTACAAAGTTCCTACTTTGGCGGGCAAGTCAGAACTTAACGTCCAAATCTCAGTATAGACTAGAGATCCCACCCACCTATTAGATCTGCATAGACTAGACTCTATAGATCTTTGGTAAACAGTGGCTTAATATTGTTTTGTCGTCATTGTGTTATTGAAATTTGTAAATTACAGCCATGAAATGAAGAATTGGAAGGGTTATATTGTTAAAGTTAAATAGACATTAGAAGTGTCCTAACAGCCCCATTTAGGATCATTGCAAGGTGGCTGAAGTACTGGATCAGATAATGTCAGTGGTTGACCGCATTCATTAATCCCATTCTTGATTATGGGGTGAGAGGTGTGGCTTTCCTTTCACCGCTACATTTCCTTCCATAGTGTACCCCCTATGAAATTAACTGACTTAAAAGTGATAAGGTAAACTCCTGGAGAGTGGACATTACGTGCTGTTATGCACACTTGACTTGTGCGTTGTCAGTGTTCAATCTCAATGAACAAATGACCACGATCCCAACTTATTGGAGCAATTCCTACATACTAATTTATGCTCCAAAAAGTTTATTCGAAACTCACAGCAGTGAGTCCAGTTGTTCAGCAAACAGCATAATTGTTCCCATAAACTGAAAAATAGGCAATGGCAAATACAAGTCTTACCCAGTCGGCATCTCTTGCTTTTTGTAGTATTTAGCTTCTCCGGTGATTTGGGGCAAGGGGTATTATCCTGTGGAACAAAATGCTAAAAAGCTATAATTTTTTTTCTTTTATGAAATCAGCCTGAAAGCAAAATGCAGGGCATAATCAATTTGATTTACATCACCTTGTTGCAATCCAAGCCGTTCAAAATATGCTGATTGTCTGGGGTTATATAATCTGGAGTGCTGCCAATAGCAACGGAGAAGAACGTGAAGAAAAATAAACAGATTTCATAACTGTGGAGAGACAACAAAAAAAATGGGAAAGAAAAGGACAAGGTAAAATAATGGTGTTAGTAGTAACTGTTACCAAAAGAAGTCTTGGCTGAGAATGAAATCTCTGTCGTCCAGAGTGGCATCAACGGCATCGTCAGTAACCGTAACGTGAGAGGAAGAAGCGGGAGGATCGGTGACGTGAGCTTCAGAATCGAGAAGGTTCTGGAAGCGGGAAACGGTGGAAGATGATGGCTGATGGTGGTGGTGGGGAAAGATAGTGACTTGGCCTAGCTGAAGCTGCAAGTGCCTGGTGGTAGCGTTACCGAGCGTGCCCTTCATCTTGCTCCTCTCCTTCCTCCCAATCCCAATCCTATGACTTTTCCTCTTCATCAATCACTCTATTTCTCTCAATCCCACTATGCCAGTGTTCCCTTCCATTAGTGAGTGTTTTAAATATATAATAATATATAAATAAACAATTAATTTTCAGAAAATATGGGATTTGGAGAAGCACGAATCGTTCAAAATCGCGCGGGCAACTTTTCATTGGTGGTGGGGATTGGGTGGGGGAAGTCCATTTTAGTGTTTTTTTCTTCATTCAATCCTCGCCGTTCATAGTTTTGATTGAGGAAACGGTGATTTGTTGAACGCTCGGATTTGCGTTTAGGTGAAGGACTGAGTCGTGATTCGTGAAGAGCGCACGTTTTGTTCGGCGTACTACGTAAGCTGCTTCCTCTTTTTTTTTTGTCATTCCATTTTAATTATATTATATATTATAATTGATTGACGGATGTGGGATGCGATATACGAAAGGACAGGGGACATTGCATGATGGGAAATGGGGTGCGCACTGCGCATATGGCGGCTTTTTATTTTTTAAATCAAAATATATTCTCGATTCACAAAATACGATCCGTATAAAATAGGTATTCTTTTGAATTGCATTTTTTCTGTGTAGACCATTTTAAGAATTGAAGTCAAAATAAGATATTTAAAATAATTAAAAAAATTTATATTATAAGTAAAAATAAGTTAGATTTTATCTTAAATAGGTTTATTTTATTTTAAAAAATATTATTCTTAACCTGATCTGTTATTTATTATAGAATTTTTTTTAATATAATATTTTTATGAAAACTTAAAAGTATAGTCTAGCCTAAAAATCTATTTAAAGACTTATATTGCATAAAGATTTTTGAATAAGTCAATAAGTTCAAATTTTTTAAGTTTCAAATATACTTAACTTTTAACAAAAATTATTATATTATGTATAAAATAAATAAACTATATTAATATATAACTATTAAATTATATAAGTATTATAAAATTTTAATTATATTTCATTATAATAAATAAATAATTCAGCCTAATAAACTTTTTTTTAAAGTCTAAGCTTGTTTAGTTAAATAAGCTTTTAAAAAAACCTAAGTCTGACTTGTTTGATAAATAAATTAGGCCAAAATAAACTAAAAATAGACTAAACCATAGGCTCTTTTATTAGGCAACTTGACATATTTCGACCCCTACCTTATATCGATACCATATAATGTTCAAGCTCGTTTTATTTGGTCTGGGTCACATAATTAATTACTCAAAAATAATTCTAATTGCTTATGAACTTTTTTAATATAAAAGTTTAAAGAAAATATAAAATTGTTTTTTTTTTAAGTCCATAACAAGTAATCAAATCTAACCTTTCCAAATGAAATATTTTGCATATTATAGATGAATCAATTCCTATTAATACTTGATAATAAGTAGGTATTTTTTTCTTTTCTTAGATTGAGTTTAAATCTCATGTTGCAAATATATATATATATATATATATATATATATATATATACTTCTACACCTCTTTTATATGAAATATCAAACATATAAGTTATTCATTTAATGTAAAACAAAAATATGGTTTTATAGATCCAAAAAAGAAAAAAAAAAACATGTCTAAAATAAAATCTTACTATCATGTATGGTTATTTTTTAAAAGAGGGGAGAGGAGAATCTATTTTTTAAATTGGATATGATAATATAAAATTAAAAGGTATAGTAATGATTTTTATAATGACAATATTCATGAAATTGTTAATGATGGGATGATGGGTAGCAATTGTTAATGACAGATGGAATTGTTGAGAGTTTCACATTGGTTAAAAATATGGTCTGAATCATGTTTATAAGTGGAAAATAACATTCACTCTATGAACTAATTTTTGGAATTGAGTTAGATTCAAGTAATCTAAATAAATATATAGTTTCTTATAAATTAAAAAAAATCAAAATTGGTAATACTATCATTCCAACACACAAGAAATGTATAATTGTATATGTACTTATTTTGGTAATAGTTTATCCACCCAACCAAGCCTATAAATTAAATTTGGTGGCCAATTTTACTTTCAACCACTAGTAATTTTCACTTCAATAAATTTGTATGCATATATTTGAGTAGTGAAAAAACACGTTTTATCAAAAATTTGTTATAGTTCCTATAAGTGGTTAAGAGTCGGATTGTATTGGGTTGAACTAAATTATAATCTCAATTTAAAATTTTGATTAGGTCAATTTTTATTGCTTAGACTCGGTTATGTTAGGGTTTGGGTTAAGCCGGACCAATATTTTTTTATATAATATTTTGATTATCTTTTTTATTTATATAAATTTGTTTGTATTTATTACTTTTTACTCATATTACGATCAAATGTAATTGATAATTACATAAAAGAATTACATAATAGTTGAAATTATGGAGAGTCACAATACTGGATCAAAATCTAATACTTAAAAAATGTCACAATAATATATAATAAAAATATTTAAAAAAATAATTGATTCAATATCTAACTAGGTCAAGGTAGTCTGAAGGACAACTTGATCTCGACATGAAAAATACATTGAATCTAAAAAAAAATCTGGTCTCGACCTAAACACTTTACGATAAGGAAAATAATGGAAAAGGAAGGGAAGGGATTGAGGGGAATTTCCTTTCCATTATTTGAATGTTTAAGTAAAAAAATGAGATCAAGTTTCTTCCCCTTGTTTTTGTCAAAAAAAAATTTATTCCCTTCATTTGGTAATTAAATTTAAAGTAGGGGGAATGAATAGGTTTTAGAATTAAATTTTCAAGATAGTCTTTATGTTGTTAAACTTATAACGTAAATATAAGGTATATATGTAATTTAATACATATTTAATTAAAAAAAGATTCCTTCCTCTCCTTACCCCTTAATTTGAGAAGGGAGAATTTTTAGGCTTTAACTAGGCGTTTGGTTCGCGGATTGTTTTTTCATTCCTGGGAATTTTTACATGAGAATGTTAGGCTCCTATGTTTCGTAAAAGTTTTGAAAAAATATTTCCATCAAAAAATGATTCCCGGGAATGATTTTTAATCAATATTCCCGTACTTTCATTCCCATGGAGAGGTGAGTTTGCAACATTCCCATGGCATAAGAATATTTTTGCTATGTGAAATATCCAAAATATCTACCATTTTATCATTATGTCAATAACCAACAACCGTTACGTCATTGTCGGTGACCACCATCAGCCACCATCGACCACCGTCGGCGGTGGCCAATCACCAGAATCCGGCCACCTCCGTCACCGTCACCAATTGACGGTGGCCAGAAACTTTGGCCACCATCCCAGTCACCGAAATCTGACCACCCTTGTCGCCGCCGGCAACTTCAACTACTGTGTTAGTCATCGGAATCTAGCCATCATACCAATAGTCACTAACTGCGACAGTTGACAATGACGACGACTTTAGCCACCATACCGATCACCGGAATTTGATGATTTCAGCCACCTTCTTGGTCACCAGAATTCAGCCACCCCTGTCGCCTCCAGAAGTTGACGGTTGCAAGCGACTTCGGCTACTGTCGTCGGCGATTGAAGTCATTCTCGAAAAAGTTTTTAGTTAATCAAATGTAGTAATCATCATTCCTGGGAATACTATTCCTGGGAATATCATTATTGGGCATGCTATTCCTGAGAATGTTTTCAAACCTTGAACCAAACGTCCCATAAGGATCTGTTTGGTTAAAAGAGGGGATGGGAAATTTTAATAGAGCGAAAGTATAAATTTACCTTTTTACACAATTATAACATTTAATGTAGCATTTAATTTAGAGATATTTTAGTTTATTTTTAAACATATATTTTCTTCCCCCCAAATTCTCTCACTTTTGAAAAAGAACTAAAATTGTCTCAGGAGGTGTTTTGTTCCCTTCTCCTCCCATCCCCTTAAAAAAATTGAACTAAATACAGGAAATTTAAAGTAATCTCTCATCTCCCTTCCTCTTTCTTTCATTTCCCTCTAACCAAACACTACGTAAAAGGAGAAGTAGGGGAAACACTTCCCATTCATTCCCTTTCATTTTCCTTTATTAAAAATTATTCAAATAAGAGTTTGAATAATTTTTTCCTCTTTTTATTTTATTCTTTTTACTCACATTCAACCAATACATAAGTCAAAACTAAGTTTTCGGATTTGGCCGGTTTATACGAGCACCCTAATAGTTATTTGGATTCTTTAATTATACACCGTATCAGTGTATCCTATTATTTTCCATTTTCTTTAATATTTCTCCACTTTTATCAACAACGATTGTAGCTTAAATAAAAACATTTAATACATAAACACTTTATACAGTTAAGCATTTTAGATATTTGAGAGTACAAAAATAAAGTATTTGGGATTTTTATAGTTACTATATATGATTGTATGACACATTTGTTTGATCGCATTAAATTATTTCAAATACCAAAACTTGATTTTTTAATAATGACTCTTCCTAATTTTGCATATGTAAGTGTTACACTTGGAGAAAAAACTTCGCAAGATCGGATGGTTATGGCTTAGAGTGGGTTTGGATAGTTATTTAAACATATATATTATTAAAAAAACACTTTTATAAATTTTTAAGTATGTTTAAATGTAAAATTTTTAAAAATTTAAAGTTTAAAAATAGAAAAACATAATTATTATTTATTTTAGAAACTAATGATCATCAATTTCTGAACAAAAAAATAGAGAAGTAAAAATAATTTTAAATGTGATTTTTTTACAAAAATATCATTTGTATTTATTAAAAATTATATCATATGTCCTCGATTTTTTTTTCTTTTGCAAACAATGCCTCCGTTATTCTAGATACCAATCATTTGAGTAATTTTGATATAAAAAAATCCTTATATTATTTTTTATTTAAACAAATTTAAAATTACTTTTATTACTTAAAAGTACTTCTTAAACATTGCATCCAAATATAAAATATATTATTATTTTTTTTAGAAAACTCTACTAAAAAAATCTATAAAAAAGTTAATTTTTTATAAACATATCTAAACGAGTTCACGTTAACTTAAGTTGTTAAACCAATAGTTAAGGATGAGTCATATTTTTTATTTTATTTTTAATAGTGTACCAAACTGAATGAAAATAATAATATTTAGTTTTTTATTGTCACATTATCATTTAATTATTAATTATGTATTTACAAATTAAAAGAATTTTACTATCACAATAATTATTTAATAAGTCAAACTATTATAATTATATGTTAACACATTATTAGATGATAATATGCATGTTCATGATTGAATTGAGTTAGGTTTAAGATATTTTTACACTTAATCTACTCATGAAACCAATGGAAGTTGAGTTGGATTAAACTCGTAAGTTAAACACAAAAAAAAACTACTAAAATAAAAGTCAAAATCAATTTTATATAACATAATATAAGTCTCAATTCCAAATGTTTGTATAAGGCAAAAAAATATAAATAGTTCTCAAATAACATAATGTAACATAAGTTTTAAATAACATAAATACATATAAAATAAATGTTGGACTCGTGGGCTTGACTCCTAGAGCGAAACAACTCGTTTCACTCCTTTTTATACTTAAGTGGAAAGCCATGAGGCGGAAACCTTAAAATATTGAACAAGTGTAAATGTACCTATAAGTTTTTTCTACCTTATAGTATATGTATGTCTATAAGTTTTTTCTACCTTATAGTATATGTATGTTATCTTATTTTTATTAAATTTGGATCTACAATTTATGATAAGATATAATATTCAATACTATGTATTCTTATAAATTTTCACATTGATAAATTGTTTTATCTTATGAGTCATTAAAGCAATAGCTTTAACATTTTTTTTTGAATATTTGTTGGTCACTCTTTTAACAAAGTGAATTGTTAAATTTACTCAATGTTAAAACTTGGCAAAATTGATGAGTTTGAAGATTAAAAAGTAATAATGGTACATATATATTTGTTTGAAATTATGGAATAAGAGATTTTGTCTTAGATTTTATATTACTTAATATTCATTTTGTTAAGGATTTTGCCTTTTGAATTTCTCTTAAACACGAAAAAAATTGTAAACTATGATTTGATTCATGACATATTAAATATTAATTTCAATTAAAAAATTCTTTAAAAATTAATTATCCAAAAAAATTATAAATTTATATAGTATTATGAAATTTTCATTAAAAAATGATAACACATCTTAGAATAAAAAGACACAAAATTTAGGTGGGTAAGGTTGAGGGTAAATGACCCGCGAGGAATTAATTACCAAACTAATTACTAATTTGGTGTTAACTTAAAACTATTTATCCACTGGACGCAATTGTAAGATTGTGCCGCATGGCAACCATGCAGGAATGAGAGTTTCAATCAAATCTTTAAAATGCACAAGCCCTTTAAAATTAATTTTAATAAAATCTTGTGCAGCATAGTTGTCCAGCTTGTGCCTTACTTACTCCAAGTCATAGGTCTGATCTTGATGAATGTTCAAGAAGTATGTTCAATAGAATTAGTGAATTGCTATAATTGGTAGGTATGCATGGTCTATGCATTTTATTTAAATGTTAATATGTATATAATTATTCTTTAGAGATATGTTTATTTATAATATGACTCACAAAATTTTATATATATTTAATGCTAAATGAAATGTTTATGATAAATCTTACTTATTATAACATGATTCACAAAATGTTACAAATATTTAATATTAAATAAAATATTTATAATAAATCATGCCTAGCTTACAAAAGTCATAAGTGCACGAGTGGGTGACACGATACAATGTTTTAGAGTGCTTTTGAAATGCCAATTAACCTTACAGAAGACAGGTGACAAAAGTGGGTTCATATCAATAAGGTATGCCTGAAGTTTATTCTTCTTTCAAATAACTGTCGCTAAATGTGGCGAAACACTTTTTTACTTCTTCACTTTTTAAAAAGTTGTTGCCAATTTTCTTAAATTGTAGTAACAATAGTTCTCATCCCCGCGGAAAGAAACGGTAAAATCTTTTAAATATCACTTAATAAAGGTGATTTCTACAATACATTATAAATTTATGGTGTGTAGATATATTATTCAAGATTTCTCATTATTTTTTTGAATGGACACATGTATAGTTAAGATTATCACAATTAAGTAAAGTTAAATAAAATTACAATTTTATCTATTATTTTTTATTTAATTATACTTTATCAGTTGATTTCCAAAAATAAATTTGCCCTTAAGGACTGTTAACAATAAAAACTGTATTTGTCCGGCTCTACTATCAATACTCATTTGCACTTGAATGTCGTCATAAGTGCAAATCACCATGAAGCAACCAATTCTTGTTTCTTCTCCTTTAGAACTGAGCAATTCCCCACATCAAGCTCAAGCTTACCAAATAAAAAGCCTCGCAAGTTATGGCACATAACTTCACCCACATGAAGTTCTACTAGGCAAGCACCACTAACGCACACAAATATGTTCTTTTGCGCTGTAACTGAGCAGTTCATAAGATCACGGTCTATGTAATCTTTGCAAATTACTGTTATGACTCATCCACAACACACCTCAATGCTCTATTACTCAGCATTTCAAGATTAACGAGCACAACTTGCCACCTCCCTATCCATGTGCCATGTGAGCCCGTATGTAAACCTCCAACCCATGAAGAAAAAAAGTTGTTTGCATTATAACAATTGTTATTGAGTATTGAATAATGAAATTTTTTTAATTTTAATTTATTATTATTTTATAATAGAATATAAATAAATAAAAATGAAAGTAATAAAATAAAATAAATATAATTTATTGGATTAAAATAATATTAACCGTACATAAATTCATACAAAAAATTAGTGGTTATTTTTTTCAACTTTCCTAAATTATAGTAACCATGGTTTGCCAACTCCTTAAGCGCCAGATGGAAATTCATTGTTATTACAATTTAAGAAAGTTGAGAAGAATTTAAACATAAATAAATTAAAGGTGTTTAGCCACAATTAGTCACGATTATTTTGTAAAAAAAAATTAGCCCAGGCCTACATTCCTGATATGAATCCCACTGTTGTTACATGACTCGTGTTAGGTTTGTTGGCATTTCAAAGCAATCTAAAACATATATATATATATATATATATAAACATAATATGTTAAGCATACTTGGTTAAATGGTGTTAAGCAGGACCGTTATGCCGCACAAATTTTGATTGAAATTAATTCAACAGTTTGTGCATTTAAAGTTTTTATGCTAGTGTAATTCTTGTATAATTAGCATGTGGCATAATCTTATGAATTGTACTAGTTCATATGCGCAATATGCCAAATAAATTAACGCAAATGTTTACTAATTTTTTTTGACTTATTTTTACGAGCATGATAAAGACAACCCTAACGTAGTAAATAGTTTTAAACTAACACTAAATTAGTAATTAGTTATAATTAATCCCTGATGAATCATTTACCCTTGGATTTGTGTGAATTGAAATAATTTCAACTCGTAACTCAACCTAATTGTGCGAGTTGAGAGATTTCTCACCCAATTTACGACTAATTGGTTTGTACAAATTCACCCCCCCTCCCCCCTTTTAATCGTCCTATATGACTAAAAGTGTATCAAATATAAATTAGATATATTGCTTACAAATTCAGTATTTGAACGGCTCATCTCACACATAAGCTTGAAAAAAGACGAGACGCACCAATCGCCTATTATGTAATGATTTTTTTTATTTTTTTTTAAATTGCGACGCTGAAGTTTGAATTTATCTTCTGTAAACAAAAAAAGAAAAAGAAAAAAGAAAATCGGGGTTCGAGGGCCAGAATCAGAATTGTATTTCCACTTCCCAGGCGTACCTCCATCTTCATCTACTGAAACATCCATATTCAGAACCCCTAAAATGTGGCGGCAAAGCGTAAATTTCCTCTCAAACCTTCCTCCTACTTTTTTATTTTTATTTTTTTGCTTCAATTGCCGTAAACAAAGAGTTAATTATATGCTAAGAAAAAGCTCTATATCTAATCGTACTTGAACATTAACTTTACAGGATAATCCAGACTCGGATCAGAGCATTTCTGGTAATTTCTGCAATCAAAAATCCGTGTTTATGCTAAATCACCTGTTTCTTCTTCTTTAATTTGGCAGACGAAGAAGTGGAAGAGTTAGGCGACGTTTCCCTGGAGAATGTTGTTTCATTAGACGCCTCTGCCAGTGCCAGGAACAAGGTTCATAGACAAGACATTTATGCTAACTGCACTTAATTATATGCTTTTGCTGGGCGTTTATATATTATGCGTTATTTATTAGTATTATTTTTTCATTCTTTTTATCGGGTGGGTTTTATATGAATCCATTTCATTGTTTTATGAGTTATATCGGTTAATATTACTGAATTAAATTCACATATCGAACGTGGAAGGGGTTGGTTAATGCATTTGGCTGAGCTTGAGCCTGAGGATTTATTATTCTATACAATGTACAAACACTGATCTTCAAAATCGCCAAAACTTACTGTTTGTATTGAAATTGTTAGTAGTTCAGATAAGGCTATATGCTCAGCCAACTAGTATGACAATGTGCCACTTCAATGGCCTTATCTACCTCCCATGTTGTCTTCATTTTCGTAACATGAAACAAAATGTCATACTTATTGGCGTGTACTAAGGGTAGGGTATACATGGTTGAGCAGGTGAAAAGTGGGAAGATGGAAATTGAAAATGTATTAGACACAATAAAATCCGGATAAATTATCATTTTTTACATTCTTAGTTTTCAAATAGATTTTTTTTGTGTCCAAACTCCAAATATATTCACTTTTCACCTGCTCAACCAAGCAGACCATAGGTTATGGCGTTCATGACTTGATAAATCTAGACCTATGCCATGATTCCTGCTTTTATGCAAACTCTAGACCTAGACTTTATGGTGTTCGCGACTGAAGTATTTTATCTGCTTATTATTTTTATGCAAAATCGTTTGGTGGCTTGTCTGCAATGCTGTGCTTGGGTAAAAACACTGGGGTTTGTTTCAATTATTTTTTATCTAGACAAGTTAGATGGATTTCAAGCATAGATATGATATCTTCTAATCATCATCTCATTTTTTATAGGATGAATTGTCTCTTCAGGTGCGGCTGGATTTTCTAAAAGGTGCATGCACATCTGAACTATTTTTTCTTATGTCACTTCTTTAATCAGTTGATCATGAATTCATGATCATATTTGTGTATTTTGTTTCCCTTGTGTTTGTTGTGTGTGTGGGGGCATCAGATTGGGCCTACGGAATTTGAATTGCATATGCCCTAAAAAAAAACATAGCTACTTAGCGTCTCCTTGTTTAGAATTATTCTCACTAATGTGCCGCTTCACACTTCCCAAGAGCGTTTAACAAAAGGAAATAAAAACTCCCTTCTCTCCAATGCATGTTTGCGTTGGGAGAAATCCTAAACAAACAAGCTGTTACTTTTTGATAGAAACTGCTTTATAGTTAGCTATAATTGCCAATTTTCTGCATGAATTTTTTAGAGTACCATTATTAATTCTGAGTACTACTACATAGGAATCTGTAATCAAAATTTGGCTGGGAAAGGCAGCAGTTCATCATTTGAGGCATGGCTTAGATCTTACCAAAGTTTGGGTTCCAATACTTTTCCAATCATTTGTTACATACAACTAACATTGATGTGATCAGAAACCAATAGGTACACCTCTTGAAGATGAGGTTGAATTACCCGACTTCAAGGAGGGCGACTTTAGTAACATCTCAGGAGAGGTAGTTGCCAATTCAAGTGATGAAGAAATAATTTCTGAAGATGAGGTACTCATTAAAGTTCAGATAGAATATTTTGCTTGTGATTTTACAACTATCTGTTTATCCATTTGTCCAGCTTACGTGTCACTTTATCATGGATATGAAAGCTTTGTCATGACCTTTATTTTTATTTATGAAAGGTTTGCTATGACCTTATCCCGATATTGCTAAATAATGTCATGTTTTATGTTTACTCTAAAGGGTAACACTGCCCTCTCAACCAGAGAGCTCCACAAAGATGGTCCTCGATTTATCAGAAATGAGCAAGTTAGAGATACAAATGAAAACTCTGAAGCATTATTACGTTTCAAAGAAAGCTCTTCATGTTCAGCATCCCATGCTACCTGCTCCAAAGCAAATAAATCTGGTACCTGCTCCAAAGAAAATAGAAGTGTCTTTATTATGGCATAGAGTTACTTGCAATTCCCTGGGCAAACTGAAAATTGTTGTTAGTGGGGTATCTTGTTGAAGTAATGCGCTTTTCAGATTCCTAGAGTGTCTTGTGTCATCCCAATAATGACTGCAGTTTTTGCAATACCATTTAGCATTTATTATAGTGTCCAGAAATTATTTTACTACACATCAATTTTTGGGTGACTTTTTCTGTTTGGTGAACCCATAATATAACTGTAAAATTTCTAAATAAAGATATAAGTTATTGCAGTACTGATTGTCATGTTTCTGTAGAAAAACCCAGTGTGGATTTGGAATCTCAATGACTTGGCCATGGGAATGCACTTCCCAGATAAAGGGATAAGGAAACAGGAATACTGTCTTTCTGAGCTTAATAATTTGCACATGTCTATTTATGGAGGTCATCAAATACATCATATGTTTCATGATGGAATTGGACCCCATTCTTGAAAATATTCTCTCGTTTTGAAAAATGAAGGGAAATTCTTTTGTAGTATCTAGATGCATGTTGGCATAAGTGGACATAATTGTTGTGCCCTCGAGAAAAAAGTTTTCTCCATAAGTTAGGGGATCTAGCTTTAAGTGTACTTCACCAGGATAACAATAACATTTACTTCAATCTTTGAAGGGTAATACCTGAACTTTTCTATCAAATTGGTAACTGTTGCAGGCATCTGGAGCAAAGATAAGCCAAGATTTTCATTGCCTTCACTGTCACTTAAATGTGGCCACTTTGGTCCTTCAATCTCCAATGTTGATAGAATGCCTGAAATTATGAAAGCTGTTGATCCTGGGGCTTCTGCAAATTTAGATGGAAATTATCTTGAAAATGATGACAGAATGGAAAAAAATTCAGACACTGAGCCTGCCAAAACAGAAACTCTTGTACATGGATTTTATCTGCCCTCAATGTCTGATCTTTTTGACGACCTCCAAGATAAGACTAATCTGGTGGGTGGAAATTTTAGAAATGCTTCCCTTATTCTTTGTCCTATCTATTTACTTCTTTCTTGTATAAGGTCTTTCCTGCCTCTATGTTCTAGTATTTGCCTCATGATAGTCAAAGAAGAGGAAAAACACAGATTTTTCAAAAGAATAGACCCCACTTGCAGGACACAATTGTTGACATTGAAGACTCCCCTGAGCCTGTGAGTAGTGGATCATCGAGTGACAATAAGGTATATCTTTGTTATGATTGCTCTTGTAGTGATTAGTTTCTTGTCCGAACTGGCTCTACATCTATTTACTTTATACAGCTAAGTGATCAACATATGAAGATTACTTTCCCAGGAAAGAAAATGCAGACCATGGCAGATCGATTTCAGGAAGCTTTAGGGACTTCCACTGTTATCGATGAAGGGACTCAGGTTGCAGCACTTAATTCATTGAGGTATCTAACAAGTAGTAGTTTCCCGGTATTTCCATGCAAATTGAAAAAATGAATTTGAATTAATTCTGAATTCAGTGCATGGTTATCCTGCCAAATTGTGCAGAGCTGGAATATTTGGAAACCTGCAGCAGGTGATGCAGAAAGAAAAAGAAAGAGACATGGGCTTCTGGAAGAAGTTACAAACTGGAGCTAGGCCAGATAGTAAAACTTTTGCTTTTACTCTGTCTGCCCTTTCCATTCTTGTCTAAGTAAAACGGCATTAAAGACTTCTTTCATTACAGAAATCATCATTCATTAGTAGTTTTCCTTTTATCTACTTTTTTTTTTGGGGGGGGGGGGGTGCTGCATAAAGTAGTACGTGAAGCAAATCTTACGTGTAATTTTTTTTTTTATCACACACACACACACATATATATATATGTATATGTTTTTGACTTCTATAAAAAAATTCCCAGGTGAGCTTGGCTGTGTTGATGTAAAAATCATTTCAAGATACTTGGATGGAAAGCTGCCTGTTTGTCATTGCTCACTTGGCAAGTACACAGAGGTGGAGTTTTAAAAATCAACAAAATTTAATACGCTTATTGCTACCACTGGCGTTTATACTCGAGAAAAGGCTTGGTTGTCCTAGAATGCATGACAAATCTGACACTGAAGAGGCTGTTATTTCAAGAGATCTTTTGACATTAAAAAAAACTAGCATCTTGATATGCATGCTGCCTTTTATTTTATTATTAATTTAGTAATAAAAATTAAAATAGTTTTAAAATTTTCAATAGCTACATGACTACCCGATTGTCTATCTAGGGTCCGTTTGTATTAGTTTTTTAAAGAGCAGAAGTGTTTTTTTGAAGTAATAAAAGTGCTTTTTTTAGAAGCTAAAAAGTTCAAGCTTTTAAAAAAAGTACTTCATGTGTAACAAAAAAGCACATAAAATACTTTTTTTAAAAGCTTGAACTCTTTAGCTTTAAAAAAAAATACTTTTATTACTTCAAAAAACACTTCTACTCCAAAAAAAGTTAATATAAACCGGCCTTATTTTATTTATTTAAAGGAAAAAGAAAGATGAGAATAACTACCCTACTAACTTCCTTCCTGATTTTGTGAATAAAGTTTGAATGGTGGGTGGACATCAAACACCAAGTTTTTTTGTTATATAGAAAAAAAGTATTACAAGCTTCTCTTAAAAGGAAGTTTGGTTATTCAGCATGATTATCTGTTGCGTGATTACAAATAAAAACATGCTATTTATAGAGGTGGCATGACGATCTCTTGTAAAAGCCAGTATTTGCTGTTTATTCCATTTGATCTATATTGCACCATTCGTACTCATAGTGTGAGATGATCATTTTGCTTGCAATGGAACAACCGCCTATATGTAAGATATACCCAATATTTAGGGTTCGATTAAAAATTGATTGAAGGGGCTCTCGCTCGGTTGTTTTTGTAGAATTTTCTGTTACCAGATAACTCCAAAGGAACGGGGTTTGGCGGCAGGGAAATCACCATCATCTTTAGTCCAAGGGTTTGCGGCAATGTTGACCTTGAAGTTGGGGACTTGATCCGTATTCATCCACCGTGGTAAGATTGTAAATTTTATATCTTTTATGCATATTCTATTGAGCCAAGTTTAGTTGTTTTATATCATAGATATTTTATTTCTGCACCTTGGCTGTGGGATCTCAACTTGCCATGAACTGCAAGTGTTCTTGTTTCTTAATTTCTTTCGGTTTTGATTCTTGGACAGGAAGGAAGTTCAAGTGGGAAATTATAATATTATCTTGTGCACATATTTCTCCGAAATTTCATCTCCAGTTTCCACTTAGTCAGGGAGACTATCAACATGTTCAGCCAGGCAGTTCAGTTTCTTTAAGAATGAGTTTTTAATTCAAGTCTACAGGAAAAGGACGGCTTTTTAACCCATCTACATAGATTTATGAAACATATTACTAAAATACTACACATTTTAAACATATTACTCATATGTTGTTGTTTTTGATAATGTGACAATATATATATTTTTTATTGTTCCATGTATATCACACCAATTGTGTTGGAGTGACTCACGTGGCGTGATCCATGTGATAATGCTGAGATAAATAGTGAGTGATTTACTTCTTGAGCTATTGTGTCAAAATCGTCCAATGCAGCGAAGATGAAACATTCATGAGGTTTAAATCTAACATTGTAGCTCAGGAAGTAGATTACGCCAACACGGGATACTTGATCCACGTGGAACTGCTAACACGTAAGGGTTACGTCATTTGCCTCGGCGTTGTCACGTAGGTCACGTCATTTGACTTGGCGTTACTGTGTGGGTTACGCCATTTTCCTTAACATTTATGGTTCACACCATTTGTCTCACAAATGCTTCATTTTAGTTACGTTGGATGAGCATGACACTGTAGCTCAGAAAGTATATTACCCTTATGTGTTAGCGGTTCACTATTTGTCTCAGTGTTACCACGTAGACCGCGTTATGTGGGTCACTTTAATACGATTGATGTGATACATGTAGAACAATAAAAAAAATATATTATCACGCTGTTTAAAAATAACATCATATAGGTAATATGTTTAAAATGTATAATATTTAAATAATATATTTCATAAATCATTGGAACTGGGTTAAAAAGTTGAAAAGGAGAGCCCTTTTTTCTTTTGACTGATGAGTAATGAAGGGGATCTTTGAATTTTATTTTCTCGATAAAGAAGGGTACCTTTGAATTACCTAATGGTTAGTATGTAATAAATAATAACTATCCTAGAACCTGTATGTTACGGTTCTGAAATGTTCATGACTAATGACGAAATTTTAAATTACTAATTTCGAAATAATCTTGCATTAGTTCCACATACGTAACTTGTTTCTACACGCTCGCTCACACACACATATATATATACTCGCGATGTACGAATTTATTCAATAAGTAATGTACACACACAAATATATATATATATATATATATTAAATTAGAGGCTTAATTAAGCCAAGAACTTTAATTTCAGCTTCAAAGATGCAGCTATCGCCCACTAAGAAACCACTATTTGGATCTTTAAATATAGGCAAGGCCACAAGCTGTCTGGTGCCCCACGCCGAACCCGAGCTGGAGAACTTCAGATGGTGGGCTGCAAGAGAAACAAGTACAAGTTAAAATCTCAAGTTTCGGGCACTACTCGCCAAAGCTACAGCATAGAGTAGGACAGAGGAAAAGGACTAACGTAAGCATATAGTCTGTAACTGCATTTTGCTGAGGATAAATAAGTAGTGAAGGAAAGGGATGTCATCCAATTATTATTATTATTTTAAATTCTTGGAGAATGTTATTTCAAGTTTTCAACAATAATAAAGAAGATAAAAAGAGATAGTAAGTGAGTAAAACTACTGGATTGCATGTAAATTTTGCAGAAACGATTTAATATGGTGTTACAGAGATCTATATATCATAAATAGTTGAGTTTTTGTATATGTATAATGTTTATATAATATTACCCTTTATTGCCAATGTGAATAGCGGGCTGCAATTATTGCAATAAACTTGAATTTAATAAATGTAACAGATGTCCTCAGTTATAAGTATGTTGTTAAAGGGTTGAGCTTTGTAAAGTAAACATGGTCTCACATTTTGATTCAGCATGTTTCCCGCTGATTTGGTCTCTGGCGCGCACGGTTTGATCCACCAATAGTTTAGTGTTGGGTGGGAGAGTATAGTCCAAAGCTAAAAATAATGAGATACTGTTACCCTTGCCCTCAAGGAGTCCATTAGGGTATAAAAGGATCTTCCTGGAAAAATGAGATTAGCCAAAGAACATACTAATATTGTGCTTCTGATTTTATATGCATTAAGAACAGAACAACAAATTAGTGATCAGTTGGAAGATGGAGGCATTTATATATGTACCATTTATAGTTTCCAGCAACAAACGCTTCAGACTCATACTTCTCTAATTTTGCGAAGGAAAAGTTGTTAAATTTCCAACTATGGGAAAGAGTAACAGATTCATGTATCATTGATAAGCAATCGCCTTTATACGTGGTCTTGACAATGAAAACCTCAGCTCCAAACACACAGGTATCGTCCATCAGATATCCATTTGAAGGGTCGTTAAATGTGTCAAGGTCAATGAATTTTGGGATACCCCACTCAGTTCTCAGGACATGGAAACGCCTGACACTGGCATCTGCATGCATTTCAATGAGTTAATATATAAGATATTAGGTAACTTCATATACTTTTAAAAGTGATATAAAATTGGCATAAAATTCTTTTTTTTTTTTTAAATGAGTTCTACCGTTCTTATATTGACAGCGAAAAAAGAAAAATATGGGTTAACTTAGAAACCGCCAAAATATAAAGTCTAAGATTGAAATGCAATAAAACAGAAATTGATGGATCTTTCTAATAGGTATAAATGCTGATAAGTTTGTAATTACCCTACTATACCTTGGGTTATAACATACTCGTCCTCAAGAAAATTATATGCAGAAAAATTTACAATGGCGTTGACCTCCGAACCAATTGGTACGGAACTTGGATTCATAAGCACCAAATAAATAGAAACATGATCTTGCCCATCTCTTTTTTTGTTCCCAGTTGGGTATATAGACAGACTCCTGCATGCCACATCCACTGAGCATCAGATTGAATATATACAGAAGATGGAAAAGTATAAATGAACTCCAAAGTCCAAACTTTAAAGCAAGACTAATAATGTTATGAACTAGTTCTGCAGGTTAGTATAGTTCAACTAGTATAGGAGCAAAAGGAGAGAGACAGAAAGGGAGGGATAATTTGAAGGCAACAAAGCACGCATACCATTTGTAACCCCCTGATTCAAACTCTTCCGAGTCATATTTTTCTACTGGGGCCTTGGAAAGCAATGAGAAGGACTCGATTTTGAATGAGTATTGGCTTGGTGTAGCTTTTCTTCCTACAAGATATCACCGAATAAGTTAATTGGATCCAAACCAACAGACAGGCGTAAATTTTGAGGATGGAAGAGATGTATACACCTTCATACAAGCATATGCATCTTCAATGGAATAATGCTAACTATTACCATTTTTTAATTTTTTTTACAACATACACATCAATTAATGCCCCTAGCATTTTTTATTTATTAAAAAAAAGCAATATATGTGAAGGGAATGAGAGAAGAGAAGCAACACCTTTCACGGGTCCGATTGACAACATTGAATTGGCAGTTTTCATGTCCATGGTTGATGCAGGCATTCTAGTGGTATTGTGGTATGGATGCTTTAAAAGCTTTTGGAGTTTATCAAAGATTCCAACTTTCGCGTGCAGGTAATTTCTTCACGTTTCTGCTGCAACAGGGAAAGGATTGTGTGCGAGTATGTAGTTGATTATACCTAGGGTGAGGCTTTAAGGATCCATTTGAACAAGTTGTTTGTTTGCTCTTGGGTAAAGACTAGGGGAAGTATAAGTGGATCGTGGATTGTTTATTGTGTTTTTAATTGAATTAATTTCTAAAAATCAACTCTTAGATTTAAAATTCATTATAAAAAATAAAATTTACATTGATTTGTAAATTAATTTTTATGTTAAAATTTTAAAAGAAATAAAATTTATTTTATTATAATAATTTTACTTCATTAACTTTACTTAAAATAGGTAAAATAAATAAATAAACAAGATTAAAATTGTTAATTTAAATAATTAAAATGAAAATTAAATTGAAGGATGATTTTCATACATTTATCATTAGAAGGTTTAATTAATAATATTTATATTTTTAAAAGGCCAAAATTGACGAGTTTTTACTCTAATTTCTATCCTATAACTTCTTAAAAGAAAATAATTTTATTTATAAATTAATTTAATTTCAAAATTTGTAGTTCCAAGACAAGGTTCTTCCGTCGAGAGTTCGACGGTGGCGGTGGAATTGACCACGTCGAGATTTTCTTTCGCTGTAACATATTGGCCCTCGTTGGCAGTTGCTCCCACCCTCAGTACCCTCCCAACAAAATTATGATCTGGGACGATCGTTCCGTGCTGCTGTTCGTGGTGTTCAGCATAAGGGTCAGATTCGTGTTCAGCACTATGCGCAGAAGAAAACCAAGTTCATTTCGGCGCATGATTCGAGAACAACTTGTTTTGCTCTCACGCTTGATGGGTAGTTAATCGCCTCTGCCAGCACCAAGGGTACGCTGATTCGGATTTTTGATACTGATAATGGCACGTTGCTTCAGGAAGTATGTGATGTTTCTAATTTTTAAAATTTATTTTCACTTGGATGTTTGGTTTGGGATAATTTTTGTAATTTTTAAACTTTAGCATGAATTGCTGGCGGAGAAACACTATATGCTCTTAGACTGTATGGTTAACTTCAACTGCATTATGCTGTGTTTTTCTTCTTATGTCACGGAGGGGCATCAAATCGGGCCTGTGGAATTTGAATTGCATATGCCTTAAAAAAAGCACATACTTACCTAGCGTCTGTTTGTTGTAAACGCGCGGTTACACATTCCCAAGAGTATTTGACAAAAGGAAATAAAAACTCCCTTCCTCCAATCACGTTTGCGTTGGGAGAAATCCTAAACAAACAAGCTATTAATTGTTGATAGAAACTGCTTTATATTTAGCTATAACTGCCAATTTTCTGCATGAATTTTTTGGAGTATCGTTATTAATTCTGAGTACTACTACACAGGAATCTGTAATCAAAATTTGGCTGGGAAAGGCAGCAGTTCATCATTTGAGGCATGTTTCGTATCGTACCAAAGTATGGGTTCCAATACTTTTCCAATCATTTGTTACATACAGCTAACATTGCTGTGATCAGAAACCAACAGGTACACCTCTTGAAGATGAGGTTGAATTACCCGACTTCAAGGAGGACGACTTTAGTAACATCTCAGGAGAGGTAGTTGCCAATTCAAGTGATGAAGAAATAATTTCGAAGATGAGGTACTCATTAAAGTTCAGATCGAATATTTTGATTGTGATTTTACAGCCATCTGTTTATCCATTTGTCCAGCTTACGTGTCATTTTATCATCGATATGAAAGCTTTGCCATGACCTTTATTTTTATTTATAAAAGATTTACCTTAGGGTGATTGGCTAAGTGGGTGTCATTTTAAAAGTAATTTATTAAATTGGTGTTGTTTTCAAACTATTTATTGATATGGAGTTATTTTTGTCATGTTATATATTTTTTATTATTTTTATTTTACACATGTGGCATGTATGCTAATTTGTTCGCGGCAGTGTTTAGCCACAGTTTTTACAAAAATCGCGGCCAAACGACCTTTCCTCTTTCTTTTAAAAGTGAGAGGGTGAGGAATTGAACCCACATACCGTCAATGCATGCTAACTTTACCATTACATCAAATGACTTTTTAAAACATAAATGTAAATTATCATATATATATATATATTAATTATCATTAAATGATATTTGCATCAGTGTTGCTATTAAATAATTATCTAAAATTTTCAAATTTGTATATAACTTTGGTCGTCAAAACGGTTCAATCTCGTCGAGTCGGCTCGTTTACCCGAATAAATTATGCGAGTCAGGCTTCAAAAATAATGACCCCTAAAAACGAGAATAATTTTGAATCGACTTGTTTAACACGCGAGTTAAACGGGATAACTCGTAGGGCTCGCAGGTCGCCTGCGTATTTACGTGGGTGGCCTGCGAGCCCTGCGGATTGGCTCATTTAACTTACGGGGTCGATCTAAAATTATTCCCGTTTTTACGGGTCACTGATTTTAAATTCCGACACGTATAATTTATACGGGTAAACGGACTGACCCGATGAGATTTGACTGTTTTGACGGCCCAAGTTATATGCAAATTTAAAAATTTTAGGTAGTTATTTAATGGTAATATCAATACAAATATTATTTACTAATAATACATATTATAATTTACATTCATATGTCAAAAAATTCAATTGGTGTAATGGAAAAGCTAGTGCCTACAAAGGTTTGTGGGTTCAATTCCTTTAAAAGAAAGAGAAAACGAAATTGAAAAAAAAGAAGGGTTTTTTAAAAATTGCGGCTAAACAACACCATGTGTCAACTTCACATTACTTGTGCTAGTAAACATGGCAAAAACAACCTCATATCAATAAATAATTTGAAAACATCACTAATTTGATAAATTATTTTTAAAATGACACCCACTCGGTTAATCACCCATGACCTTATCCCGTTATTGCTAAATAATGTCATCTTTTATGTTTAGTCTAGAGGGTAACACTGTACTCTCAACCAGAGAGCTCCACAAATATGGTCCACGATTTATCAGAAATGAACAAGTTAGAGATACAAATTTTTTGTTATATAGAAAAAAAAATTATTACAAGCTTCTCTTAAAGGAAGTTTGGTTAGTCAGCATGATTATCTGTTGCGTGATTACAAATAAAAACATGCTATTTATAGAGGTGGCATGACGATCTCTTGTAAAAGCCAGTATTTGCTGTTTATTCCATTTGATTTATATTGCACCATTCGTACTCATAGTGTGAGATGATCATTTTGCTTGCAATGGAACAACCGCCTATATGTAAGATATACCCAATATTTAGGGTTCGATTAAAAATTGATTGAAGGGGCTCGATTGTTTTTGCATAATTTTCTGTTACCAGATAACTCCAGAGGAACGGGGTTTGGTGGCAGGGAAATCACCATCATCTTTAGTCCAAGGGTTTGCGACAATGTTGACCTTGAAGTTGGGTACTTGATCCGTATTCATCCACCTTGATAAGATTGTAAAATTTATATCTTTTATGCATATTCTATTGAGCCAAGTTTAGTTGTTTTATATCATAGATATTTTATTTCTGCACCTTGGCTGTGGGATCTCAACTTGCCATGTACTGCAGGTGTTCTTGTTTCGTGATGTATTTCGGTTTTGATTCTTGGACAGGAAGGAAGTTCAAGTGGGAAATGATAATATTATCTTGTGCACATATTTCTCCGAAATTTCATCTCCCAGTTTGATTCACTTAATCCGGGGAGAGTATCAACATGTTCAGCTAGGCAGTTCAGTTTCTTAAAGAATGAGTTTTGAATTCAAGTATAGGAAAAGGACAGCCCTTCTTTCTTTGGAATGAGTAATGAATGGGACCTTTGAATTACTGTACAATTAGGGTATGTCGTAACCTAGAACCTGTATGTTACGATTCTGAAATATTCTTGACTAATAACGAAAATTTAAAGGCAAAAAAATAATTTTTGTTCTTTAATTTCACTTTAGGATTTATTTTTGTCTTATAACTATATTTTGTTTCATTTTTATCTTACAATTATATTTCATTTTATTTTCGTCTTATAATTATATTTTATTTCATTTTCATTTTAAATTTTTCTAAAACTTATCAAATTTGTCATAATTGCTAACATTGTTAAAAATATTAATGAAATTTGCTCATATAACATTCAATGCGGAGTTTGCATTATCCAACTGAGTTTTTTTTTTTTTTTTTGAATTAGTGATTGGGAGAAAATTTGATAAGCATTGAAAAAACTTGGAATGAAAATGAAATAATATAGTTTTGAGACAAAAATGAAAGTTGTACATATGTAATTTTTTTCTACACTTTATGCTATGCAAGTAAGGTACCAAAATTAACACAAACAAAATGTCAGCAGGCAAAATGGGATGTCATAACACATATATATCACCATGTCAATCAATCAGAGGCTTAATTAAGCCAAGAACTATAAACTCAGCTTCAAAGATGCAGCTATCGCCCACTACGAAACCACTATTTGGGTCTTCAAATTTAGCCAAGGCTACAAGCTATCTGGAGCCCCACCCCGAACTCGACTTGGAGAATTTACCATGGGCTGCAACAGAAACAAGTACAAGTTAAAATCACAAGTCTCAGGCACTACTCACCAAAGCTACAGAGTAGAGTAAGGACAGAGTAAAAAGACTAACTTAAGCATATAGTCTGTAACTGCATTCTGCGAGGATAAATAAGTAGTGAAAGTAAAGGATGGCATCCCAAAAATAATTTTTTATTCTTGGAGAATGCTATTTCAAGTTTTCAACAAAGATAAAGAAGATAAAAAGAGATAGTAAGTGTGTAAAACTATCGGATTGCATGTAACTTTTGCAGAAACGTTTTAATTTGGCATTACAGAGATCTATATATAATAAATAGTTGAGTTTTTGTATATGTATAATGTTTATAAAATATTACCCTTTATTGCCAATGTGAATCGCGGGCTGCAATCAGTGCAATAAAATTGAATTTAATAAATAAAACAGAAGTCCCCAATTATAAGTATATTGTTAGAGGGTTGAGCTTGTAAAGTAAACTTGGTCTCACATTTTGCTTCAGCATGTTGCCCGCTGATTTGGTCTCTAGCGCGCACAGTGTAATCCACAAATAGTTTAGTGTTGGGTGGGAGAGTTGAGACGTCCAAAGCTAAAAATAATGAGATACTGTTACCCTTGCCCTCAAGGGTTCCATTAGGGTATAAACGGATCTTCCTGGAAAAAAGCAGATTAGCCAAAGAACATATTAATATCGTGCATCTGATTTTATATGCATCAAGAACGGAACAACAAATTAGTGATCAGTTGGAAGTTGGAGGCATTTATATATGTACCATTTATAGTTTCCAGCAACAAACGGATCAGACTCATACTTCTCTAATTTTGCGAAGGAAAAGTTGTTAAATTTCCAACTATGGGAAAGAGTAACAGGTTCATGTATCATTGATAAGCAATCGCCTTTATACGTGGTCTTGACAATGAAAACCTCAGCTCCAAACACACAGGTATCGTCCATCAGATAGCCATTTGAAGGGTCGTTAAATGTGTCAAGGTCAATGAATTTTGGGATACCCCACTCAGTTTTCAGGACATGGAAACGCCTTACACTGGCATCTGCATGCATTTCAATGAGTTAATATATCAGATATTAGGTAACTTCATATACTTTTAAAAGTGATATAAAATTGACATTAAAAAAAAAAAGAGTTTTACCGTTCTTATAAATGGCAGCGAACAAAATATAAAGTCTAAAGATTGAAATGCAATAAAACAGAAATTAATGGATCTTACAGGCATAAATGCTGATAAGTTTGTAATTACTCTACAAATTTAAATATTTTGTCTCATTTTTCTATGTCTTTGTCTGTCCCTCAATTAAATGCTAATAACTCAACAAATTTTTTTTTATCTCTCAATTTTTCTATTATACCTTGAGTTGTAACATACTCGTCCTCAAGAAAATTAAATGTAGAAAAATTTACAATGGTGTTGACCTCCCGATCAATAAGTAACGAACTTGGGTCCATAAGCACCAAGTAAATAGAAACATGATCTTGCCCATCTCCTTTTTTGTTCCCAGTTGGGTATATAGACAGACTCCTGCAGCCACATCATTTGAGCATCAGATTAATATATACAGAAGATGGAAAAGTATAAACGAAGTCCAAACTTTAAAGCAAGACTAATAATGTTATGAACTAGTTCTGCAGGTTAGTATGGCTCAACTTGTATAAGAGCAAAAGGAGAGAGAAAGAAAGAGAGGGATAATTTGAAGGCAACAAAGCACGCATACCATTTGTAACCCCCTGATTCAAACTCTTCCGAGGCATATTTTTCTACTGAGGCCTTGGAAAGCAATGAGAAGGACTGGATTTTGAATGAGTATTGACTTGGTGGAGCTTTTCTTCCTATAAGATATCACCGAATAAGTTAATTGGACCCAAACCAACAGACATGCGTAAATTTCGAGGATGGAAGAGATGTATACACCTTCATATAAGCATATGCATCTCCAATGGAATAATGCTAACTGTTACCATTTTTTTTTTCTTTTGCAACATACACATCAATTAATGCTCCTAGCATTTTTTTTACTAAAAGAACACAAGCAATATATGTGAAGGGAATGAGAGAAGAGAAGCAACACCTTTCACGGGTCTGATTGACAATATTGGATTGGCAGGTTTCATGTCCATGACTGATGCGGGCATTCTAGTGGTATTGTGGTAAGGATGCTTTTAATTTGGCTTTTGGAGTTTGTAAAAGATTCCAACTTTCGCGTGCAGGTCTTTCCATTCGTTCAATATAATTTCTTCACTTTTCTGCTGCAACAAGGAAAGGATTGTGTGCGAGTATGTATTTGATTATACCTAGGGTGAGGCTTTAAGGATCCATTTGAACAGGTTGTTTATTGTGTTTTTTGTTTTGTTTATTTTTTTTGTTATAGGAGGTCTATTAGACGCGAGAAAGAATGAAAAATGGAGATATAAGGAATCAAACTCTCCTTATATAACCACAACGTACTCCCTGCTATAGATTGAGGAGACACCAATGAAACATTGGTTGTTTATTGTATTTTAAATTGAATTAATTTGATTTAAAAATCAACTCTTAAATTTAAAACTCATTATAAAAAAAATAATATTTAAATTAATTTACAAATCAATTTTTATCTCAACACCTTAAAATGAATGAAATTTATTTTATTAGCCCTATTTAAAATAGGTAAAATAAATTAATTAATAAGATCAAAATGGTCAATTAAATAATTAAAATTGAAATCAAATCAATTCAAATTCAAATTTAAGTTTCCTAAGGGTATGTTTGGATTGTAGGACTTTAGAGGAGAAGAGAAAGAAAAGATAATCTTTCATTTCTAAATTGAGAAAATTATAGAATGTTTATAAAAATAAAAAGGACATGATTGGAATGTTACATGACAGTCACTCATTTAATTCCTCTCATTTTAAAAAATTAACAAATAAAAATAATGTAAATTTAAAATGAAAAATTACTCGTCATCTCTCTTTCTTTCAAAATCTTCAATCCAAACATTACTTAAAAAAAATTCAAACTTAAGTAAATTTCTACATGTAAATAACTTAAATCCAAGTAATTAAAATAAAATCAATTTTTATCTTTAAAATTTAAAATAAAATAATTTTATTTATAAATTAATTTAGTTTTTAAAATTTATATTTCCAAATGAGATATTCCATCATTTACTTTTGGAACCGTCCTTCACACACCGAGTCGTTGTAGCATAGTGGTGAGTATTCCCGCCTGTCACGCGGGTGACCCGGGTTCGATCCCCGGCAACGGCGATTTTTCTTACATGGTTTTGTTCTTTAGCTCGAGCTGACTATTTGACTGGGCTCCACTAAAGTAATGTGGGCCGAAGTGAGGCCCTTCAATCTTTATGCCATTGCCAATGCTAATGCGTGTTCTTTAATTAACGAACGAATAATCTTTGACCGAAAAGAGAAACATAATTAACCAGTAGTAATCAGACAATTTATTTGATTACAGATTTATTACTTTACTTACTACTAAATCTAATCCAACTGAAAATATATAAAAAGACGAAATGGCCCTCTACTTTTCATCGAATTCACGGATATATATGAATCGTATAAAGAAGTACCTTGTCGTTGGTGATACTTACTGTGATACTGAAACTGAATGGTTACAAGGAGAGGAGTTCCGATTCCGATTCCAATTCCAATTCCAATCCTCCCAACTTCAACAATCAAACCTCAATGGCTACCCTTTCCGCTTGTGCTTCACCTCCTTGGCCAAATCCTAACCCTAACCCCAATCCAAACCCTAACCCTAACCTCAATCCCAATCCAAACCCTAACTTTCACCCCGACCAATCTCAAACCCTTGACTTGGATTCCCTAATGCCTCCCCAATCTCAAACCTCACCCCACCACACCTCCAATGCTTCACCGGAATCTTCCCCTGCTCCCACGCCACCACCTTCGCTGCTGCAACTCTCCTTCAACCAAGACCAGGCTTGCTTCGCCGCCGCAACCGACAACGGCTTCCGTATCTACAATTGCGACCCCTTCCGGGAGCTCTTCCGCCGAGAGTTCGACGGTGGCGGTGGCGCCGCCACCGGTGGAATTGGCCACGTGGAGATGCTCTTCCGATGTAACATATTGGCCCTCGTTGGCGGTGGCTCCCACCCTCAGTACCCTCCCAACAAGGTTATGATCTGGGACGATCACGAAGGCAGGTGCATTGGCGAGTTGTCGTTCCGTGCTGCTGTTCGTGGTGTTCGGCTTCGACGAGACCGCATAATCGTGGTCGTTGAGCAGAAAATATTTGTGTACAACTTTGCGGACCTTAAGTTGATGCATCAGATTGAGACCATTGCCAACCCTAAGGGGCTATGCGCAGTTTCGCATTTGTCCGATTCTCTGGTGCTCGCTTGCCCGGGTTTGCATAAGGGTCAGATTCGTGTTGAGCACTATGCGCAGAAGAAAACTAAGTTCATTTCGGCGCATGATTCGAGAATAGCTTGTTTTGCTCTCACGCTTGATGGGCAGTTAATCGCCTCTGCCAGCACCAAGGGTACGCTGATTCGGATTTTTAATACAGATAATGGCACGCTGCTTCAGGAAGTATGTGATGTTTCTAATTTCTAAAATTTGTTTTTACTTTGATGTTTGGTTTGGGATAATTTTTGTAATTTTTAAACTTTAGGATGAATTGCTGGCGGAGAAACACTATATGCTCTTAGACTGTATGGTTAACTTGAACTGCATTATGCTGTGGTTCAAAACTAATGATTTGAAAGCTACGAAGCTAAGACTCCAAAGCTATGCAGGGTTAGGTTCAATATGTCTATATTTCTTTGGCAGGAATATTTTAGGATAATGAAGATACCGAGCTAATTGAAAAATAGAGCAATCAATTGGGTGAGTTCTCTGTGTTGACCAGTTGGATGATTTATGGTGGGGATTTAGACTGATACAGATACATCCCTTTCAATTAATATTTTTTTCATGGTATATAGCAAATTGGCAGGGTGGTGGAGATTATGAATATTTGCTATTGGTTTTCTATCCACATGAGAAATTCATTATTTAGTATTTGGGGAAATACGTCAAATCTATGTTAGATCGCAAAAGCTGGATTAGACATATCCCCATTTATGAAATAACTTTGTTTGTTCGCTATAGATGTATTTAAATTCTTGTGTATTTCTCTGTTGCCATATTTAGTTTCTCTCCTTTGAAGCTTGAATTTACTGTGTGTGCATTTCAAACATTTTGGTACTCATGTATAAGTTTATTGGATGTCAAATTTAGGTAAGAAGGGGTGCAAATGCAGCAGAGATCTTTAGTTTGGCATTCTCTTCTACTGCTCAGTGGTTAGCAGTCTCAAGTGACAAGGGTACTGTCCATGTTTTCAGCCTTAAGGTTAATTCCAGTGTCCCTGAGCATGAAAAGTCACAAAGTTCATCCAATTCGGATGCTGCCATTACCCCATCTAGCTCATCTCTCTCGTTCATTAAATTTAAAGGTAAAATTTCTTACTGTTTGTTCTAACTTGCGTATTTCTTTTCATTTGCTAACTAAGATGCTGTGTTGGAAAATCGTTAAATTTTGAATAGAATATTTTCTACCATTTTCTGGGACTATTCTATATGTTGTGCCTTTGGAGAAATTTGAATGCTAAGATATTAATGGATGATTAAACATCAGAATGTTAAATTAATGGTGTTAGCCCAAGTGGCCTCTAATAAGGGTTTGAATCCTAGAGGGGGGTGAATAGGATTCTAAGATTTTCACAAACTTTTTTAAAAAAGATTTTTTTTGTGAAGATATATTGTATTATCAAACGAAATAATGAATCTTTAATCACTATCAATTCAATTAATTTCAAGATAACCCTAATAAGCAATACAAGACTGAAATTAAAGAGTGTAGAGTTAGAAAATTGCAAACCGAGATTTATCTGGTTCGATCACCACCAACGCGATCTACATCCAGTTCCCCACACCAACCGGTATGAGATTTTCTTTTCACTATGTAGGATCTTGATTACAACGTTCAAGAATTTTTACACCGAGATACCTCACTCCAACCTTTACAAATCGGGGATTCCTCACCTGAATCAACCGAGAAGATTCCCCACTTCTTCTAAACCAACGCATGCACAGGAAACGAATAATAGCAAGATATTGAATCACTCTTGAAAGTGAAGATTACACAAATTGAAGCTCTATGATCACCGGAAAGATTGAGAGAAAGAGACAATGGTTTCACTTTGAGATAGTTTCTTTTCGTATGTATGAGTGTGTAAGATTGAATGTACTTTAACTAGATGAGATAAGTTCGCTAAAAGCTGATTTCGAGTTGTGTGAATCGATTCACACTTACTCGTGAATGGATTCACTGACCATTCAAATCAATATGTGCACATTGTGAATGGATTCACAAATTCTTGTGAATAGATTCACATTTTTTACGTGAATGGATTTACAATGTAGTTCATGAATCGATTCACAGTTATTAGATTGCTTGAATCGATTCATACATGCTTTGTGAATTGATTAATGAATCGATTCACACTTATTGTGAATGGATTCACAGATTGTGAACTTGAGTGAATCGATTCACACTTTCTGTGAATGGATTCACAGAAGCTAAAATTGATTCTAAATCATTGAAAATTGATGAATGCATGAATGCAATTCTATTATATCAACCTAAGTTCATTTTAGATTCATTTTAAGTGTCTCTTTCAATCATCTTGTGTGATCTTACAAGGGATCTAAAATAAATGTAAACCTTAAGAACTACCCTTTGTAAAAACTAAGAAAATCTAAGTCTAAGTCTTCCAAGCTTGAATTTTACTTTACTTGGCACACTTTGTCATCTTCAAAACTTTGTGCTTCATGTTCAATTCTAACTAGGAGTATGCGTTCATTCACATTCTCCCCTTTTTTGATGATGACAAACTCATGAAGACTTGACTTGAATTATTTCTTTCTAAGCTCCCCCTGAATTTGGCGTCCTAATTTTAGATTGAAACAAACCTGAAACATAGATAGGAACACCTTTTCTCTCCCTTTTGGCATTATCAAAAATATATATATGGAACATAATATGCGTTCATTCTAATGAGAATATAATCCAATGAAGTTCATAACATATAAACAGAAGTAATAACAGAAAGTCAAAACAGATAGTAAACAAATTACAATCCAAATGCAAATACATGGCAAATAATAGCAAAATTAACTAAGAAACTGAAAGTAAAATCAGGGGTGATCATCAGATGGTGGCTCAAAATGACTCTCAATGGCACGAAGACGCGTATCCATCTCAGATCGAAACTCATCAAATCTGGCATCCATGTCAATCAATTCGATCTTAAGGTTGGTCATGGCCGATGTGAACCACTGTGTCAGAAAGCTGAGTGCAGATGGACCAGCGGGATGACCAACATCGCCTTCCATGTCGCCGCCGCTACCCATCGGATCATCATGGTATTGAGGAGGTGCACTCTCGGATTGGTGTTTTCTTATGAACCCAAATGCCATTTTCCTTGACAATGTCCATCCGGCGATGGTGAGTGACTAAAGGAATGGGAGGCGCATTGGAAGGGTAGAGTCACAAGGAGTGTGAGCTACGAAGTGCTTAATGAAGCAAGTAATGAGACAGCATAAGGAAGAAGCAGAGGCATTCGGACGTATATACGCATCCTTTCAATGAAGAACTGGGTCAGCTTAATGCTTTCCTATTATCCAAGGCCCACAGAAGAAGGATGTCTTCATCACCAAGACGGGCAAAATTGGTCGAACGAGCTCTATAATGCGAGCAATGGCATAGTGAAGCAAGCGATATTCAACTTGGAACTTGCCAGCATTTAACTTAGATGCTACTAGAATATGGGAGGGATCTCTTAGCATCCCCATTAAGGCAGAGGTCTTATCAAAATCTACAAATTCACGAGAATTTGAAGATAGAGAAGTTCCCTCATGTTTCAGCCCAATGATAGATTCCCAGACATCAAAGGTAATGACCATCCTTTTCTTAGCCACAGTAGACACCAAAACACCATCTTCAATGGTCATATTACTATAAAAAGCTTGAACCAAGGTGTCATAATATCGACATTTCAGGGAAACAAACTGCTCTAAGCCTTGATAAACTATTAACTCTTGAAACTTAAACCCCAAATCACCCATTTCATAACTCTGTGAATCGATTCACAAGTAACCTTGAATCGATTCACAGCACGTAATTCATCCATTTCTGACTCTGTGAATCGATTCACACATAAGTATGAATCGATTCACACACGGATATTCACGTTTTAAACTTCCCCCATTCACTCAAATCCCTAACTCCTAAACCTTTCCCCTCCTTCCTCCTCCACTCTAACCATTACACCCCTTCGCCTTTCACCATTCTCTTGCTCTCAAATCATAATCTTGCTCATCCTCAAGCCTCCAAAGGAAGGATTCCACATCTTTGCATCGATTGTTCCACAAAATCCCTATCCTTCAAGGTATTTTTCCTTCCTACTCCTCCCTCTTTAGTTGTTTTTCATCTGGTAGTTGAGGTTATCACTAGATTGCTTAGGAATTAATTATTGTTAGTGGTTCTGTAGTGAAAATTATGGAAGGTTCATCTCGCAAAAAGCCTAGAGTCAAACACACACCGCAAATGCACAACCTTGGGTTAGAAAGAAAAGGGATAACCCCTCCACCCAAACCTGTTGATCTGCTAGTAGAATTGATTTATCCCAGGCTTTTTGCCAATGCCAAGAAATGAACGGGTTCTCAAACCGATTCATGAGGAGGCCCCGATTGCCCTCATTACATGGATTGTGATGAAATGAGAAATTTGGGGTTTTAGTTTCAAGAGTTAATAGTTTATCAAGGCTTAGAGCGGTTTGTTTCCCACGAAATGTCGATATTATGACACCTTGGTTCAAGCTTTTATAGTAATATGACCATTGAAGATGGTGTTCTGGTGTCTACTGTGGCTAAGAAAAGAATGGTCATTACCTCGATGTCCGGGAATCATTATTGAGGTGAAACATGAGGGGAACTTCTCTATCTTCAAATTCTCGTGAATTTGTAGATTTTGATAAGACTCTCCGCCTTAATGAGGATGCTAAGAGATCCATCCCATATTCCTACTGCATCTAAGTTAACTGCTGGCAAGTTCCAAGTTGAATATCGCAGCTTCACTATGCCATTGCTCGCATTATAGAGCCCGTTCGACCAATTTTGCCCGCCTTGATGATGAAGACATCCTTCTTCTCAGGCCTTGATAATAGGAAAGCATTAAGCGGCCTCTAGATTCTTCATTGAAAGGATGCGTATCTTGTGCAAATGCCTCTCGCTTCTTCCCTTATGTCTCGCTCATTACTTACTTCATTAAGCACTTCGCAGCTCACACTCCTTGTGACTCTACCCTTCCGACACGCCTCCCATTCCTTTATTCAGCTCATCATCGCTTCGGATGGACATTGTCAAGGAAAATGGCATTTGGGTTCATAAGAAAACACCAGCTGGCCGAGAGTGCACCTCCTCAATACCATGATGATTCGATGGGTAGCGACAAAGATGGAAAGCCGATGTTGGTCATCTAGGTCCATCTCGTCTGCATGCTGACACGAGTGGTTCACATCGGCCATGACCAACCTTAAGATCGAATTGATTCAGCACATGGATGCCAGATTTGATGAGTTTCGATCTGAGATGGATACGCGTCTTCGTGCCATTGAGAGTCATTTTGAGCCACCATCTGATGATCACCCCTGATTTTACTTTCAGTTTCTTAGTTAATTTTGCTGTTATTTGCCATGTATTTGGATTGTAATTTGTTTACTATCTGTTTTGACTTTCTGTTATTACTTCTGTTTATATGTTATGAACTTCATTGGATTATATTCTCATTAGAATGAACGCATATTATGTTCCATATATATATTTTTTATAATGCCAAAAGGGGGAGAAAAGGTGTTCTTATCTATGTTTCAGGTTTGTTTCAATCTAAAATTAGGACGCCAAATTCAGGGGGAGCTTAGAAAGAAATAATTCAAGTCAAGTCTTCATGAGTTTGAATTTTACTTTACTTGGCACACTTTGTCATCTTCAAAACTTTGTGCTTCATGTTCAATTCTAACTAGGAGTATGCGTTCATTCACAAATGGCTTTGAGTTTACTCTGTATTTGGGATTGCTGTGAGATTCAAGATTTGAAGAGAATTGGCTTTATGTTTGCTTGTGCTATATGCAAAGTGCTGTGAGTGAAATTGATTTCATTTAGGTATTGTTCGGTAAAATCACTTTTTTTAGTCAAATTTGCGGAAAGGGTATTAGAAATATTATTATCTCAAATGGAACAATTGGTAATAACTGGTAATTGGACAACTTTTATCTTTACAAGGAGCTGGTAAGGACATTTATTTCATTAATGGTCAATCAGATTTTGCAAAGTAGAATAGAAAGCAACTCCTTGGTGCTTCTCCATTTTAGAAGGAGTATTATTGTTTTGATTTTTGGGGACTTCGGAAGTTTGGATTCTGTGCAAAAACAGTTTCTAAAGCCTACCCAAACAAAGTTCACTCTTTTTCTTCCAAAGGGTCAGCTTCAAGAGGTGCTTCCCTCCAATGGGAAGCTAAACTTGTGGGGCTTAGTCATCAGTCACACTGACTTTCTCCAGGTAATGTAGATTGCAAGAGAAAAAGGGGGAATTGATTACACCTATTGTCAATGGAAGATTTTAAATGATATGCAATGTTATCAAATACGAAGCTGCTCTGGTTCTGAAGTTATGATTTATTATTGCTTTGAAAGTCAAGATACTAATATTCCCTTCAAGACCTGTTTAATACACCATTTTGATGCCAATGTTAGAAACCCACTAAGTAGAACTCTCCCTTGAAAACAGGCTTGCATGGGGAGGGTGCCTAGGGGCTTATAAACCCCCGACCAAGCTCACACTTAGTCGATGTGGGATCCTAACAGTGTTATGCCTGGTAGCAGATGAGCAATCTTAATTGTGGTCAACAAAGTTTTATTTGAATTGCTATCATCAAAATTATTGCTTATTTGGTATGTTGTGCTTTTGTCTGTTTAACTCAAAAAACAATTCTCATGTAAATTGATGCTATTTATTTTCTCAATTTTGAATTGTTCCAGACTGGATGTTGAATATCTATGGGGTGCTTTATGGTTTCCATTTATTAATTTATTCATTTCGTGATATTTTTGTCAGTTACAACGCGAAGTAATTATCAATTCCCTTTTCCCTTGTTAATCCTGTGTTACTTTGCACTTGCAGGAGTGTTGCCTAAGTATTTCAATTCAGAGTGGTCAGTTGCCAAGTTTCACTTACATGAGGGCTCTCATTACACAGTTGCGTTTGGTCAGGAAAAGAATACAGTCATAATTCTTGGCATGGATGGAAGGTAAGATCTGAGGAAATGACAAAATACAATTTTCTTTAAGCTGTATAGCTGATAGCTATTCTGTTTATCTTAGATGCTATAGGTTTTATCTTCGTATGTAAAAGAGGTTAATAGTGTTATTCACACTACACTCTAAAAGTAATGCTGAGTTGACGTTTTGAAGAATGACCATGTCGAGAACTGGAGAATTCTAAGTTTGCTACTACTGTCTCATACTTTTTTTGTTTTTTAAGATGAGATGAAAGCTAATACTGTCCCAAATTTAACTTCATGATTTCAATTGAGAAGATAGGTGAAAGCACTTGGTCTTCCGCATCTAATATTGGGTCTGGTGCCTCTTCAGACAAATCCCTTCCTTTCATCCGTGCACGTCTTTCTTATATCTGAAATGTTTTCTATTTAGTGGACTTCTACACACACACACACCCACCCCTAAAAAAAGAAAATTGGACGTTCATGTTATATTGGTGTTATTATGTTAAAATGATCTGGAGTTGATTGTTCTATGCAGCTTCTATCGATGTCAATTTGACCCAGGGCATGGTGGGGAGATGACTCAGCTGGAATATCATAACTTTTTAAAGCCAGAAACAGCCTTGTGAGACGGTAAGAGATGAAATCCTTTAACGGTTGGTGTTTCAGCCTTTAGTTAGGGTTGTTCTACAGTAATAATGTAAATGGATGCACCGTGTAATAGTAATAGATGAAGACTGAAGTAACACTGACCCCATTATTATTTACTCAGGGTCGACCTTGTTGCTTCCATTGTAATTATATATTTTATTAATTTTTTAATAATAAATATTGAGAGCTATGGAAAAACCATGCAATCTCTTTCCTTGTCCCGGCTGTGGATTAGGATTATTGTATGTGCATGAGAGCTAAGGCATTTTTTTTTTTTGGTCTATGACCAGGGTATCCCCCTGCCTGGCATGCAGGAGACTATTCCAAGGGGATACTGTCAGCTGCTAGAAGTGAGGATTTTTTCTAACTACGTTTTCTCCATACATAACGTCATAATGATCAAATTTGAGACTAGATGCTTAAGGTGTCCGAGCCTTTTTTACTCGGACCAATGCAAGTTAATGAGAGCTAACGCATTTTATCTATCATTACAATTACTTTCAAAGAAGGATGAAAATTGTAAATATTGAAACTTGGAATTGTGAAGTGACACATGGCAACATGCGCTTCAGTATCTTGAATGCCTGAACATAATATTCATGTTCGGTTGTATAGGTGATCATGAGATTTCACATGTTCATTATTTAGTTTAGTTCAAATGTTCATCGTGTATAGGTATGAGATACTTTTTTAAACAGGTAAATTTTAGGTGTTTGGGTATAGGATTTTATACTTTTGTATGAATTGTCAAATTTTTTTTTTACCATAATGAGTTGTTAAGTTCATTTTTTTTATTAATTTGTTTAAGGAATATTAATTTATATCTACTTTCTACACATTTTTTGCAGTTTAAGGTGATTGCAAGTGTAACTATTAACATTTCAAATTATGAGAACTATTCCAATAGGTTATTTCATTCGAATTTGTTTAATAAATTTGTATATAATCACTAATACATTTGTCACTATGTGAGATTTATCTCCTCATGTATTTTGGTTTATTTAAAAGATGGAAATAATAATGCGGAAATGCAATTAGCTGAATTAAGCACAGCCTTTTCTTTGTAAATAAATAAATTATAATCTTTACTATCATAAGATTAAAATTCATTGGAGGTGGGCTAGTGAAAAGAATATAGATAGTATCCAGTAATTTTTAGTTCAATTTACCCAAACAGTAAGTTATTAAGAGATTATTGTTTCATAAGATAGCAATGGAGAAAAGTTAATTATTAATGGTGTACTTGTTAGAGAAGTTGAAAATTAGAAAGGTAAATAAATGTAAATAAATTATTTTTACACTTATTTTAGGAAATTGAAAGACTATAACTTATTTACACATTATCCCAAAATTTTAGGCACTCCTATATCATAAAAGTAGTTGAACGTAATTTTTCATCCTTAACCAAATAATAAAGAGTAAAAATCTTAGACCCAAAAAAGAAGAAGTGAAAATCAATATTTTCGTGTAACTTAACTCTATTTTCGCTCCCCTACTTATTTTCCAGCGCACCCGAAATAAATTAAACAGAGCACTTTTTGTAATACAAAAAGAAAATATTCTTGAAACCTACCTCATCGAAACCATTTGCCATGACCATTTATTTTTGTGGCAAACGGAATATATATGGATTTTGTAGGATGATATTTAAAAAAAGGATGTTGGGCTATGTGAGAAAGCAGGTACCCCAGTACCTCTCCTCTCCTGGGCCAGATGGTATATCAAAAGAAATTTGCCAAATATGAAAAAAAAAAAATACAAAGCAGAATCATCCTCCTACTTCCTAGGCTTTTCTTAGCTAAGCTAACGTCAATGATCTATGCATTCAGTTAGCCGAAGGCATGTTTTTTTTAGGGGCATTACTCCGGTATTCATATTTTTTTTCAGGGTCTTAGAGTGAGTTGTCTAGTATTCATTAGTTGTTATTTATATTTAATAGACTTTTTAATATTTATTGTGAAACCAACAGTCAATAAATGATTGAGAATTTACCCTGAGTACCAAACCCATCAAAGTACCCTAGCAACTTCTTTTTTTTAGTCTTCTAAGGCCACATGAATATCTTAACAAACATATAATCTACCGGTTTTTCTGCTTGTTTAGCGAGAGTCAGGAATGAATGCTGTGAATGACCAACTCAGCAATGAGAGTCTGGCCAATTAGTTACACTTGGCAACCGATGCTGGAATTGAGGCTGCTGCTGCTGCTGCAAGTAATACTATTGTTACTCTCTGTTTTTTTTTTCTTTTAATTGAATTCTCAGAGCTACCATCACACATAACTATCTGCTCCTCTTTCCCTCTCTTCTATTTTCACTGAATACCATAATCTTCTCAATCATGGCACCAATAAAAGTTCATGGAAACCCCGTCTCAACAAACACCATGCGAGTTACTGCTTGCCTGTATGAGAAACAGCTTGAATTTGAGTTTGTTCCCATTGACATGAAAAATGGCCAACACAAAAAGGAACCCTTCATTTCGCTTAATGTAGACATTACCATAAAATATAATAATGCTCAGTTGCTCACTTTATCAAGTGGATTTTCCTTCTTGTTCTGCGACATTTAACTAATTTTCACTTTTGTTCTTCCTTCGATGCAGCCATTTGGTCAAGTTCCAGCATTTGAAGATGGAGGTTTGAAGCTGTTTGGTAAGATATGATGCCCAACATGCACACATACATATAGCTAAATCAATCTGTATTTGTAGTATCATTGAAGTAACCATTTTGAAATGAAATGCAGAATCAAGGGCGATAACGCAATATATTGTCCACGAGTATGCTGATAAGGGGACCCAGCTGACAAGCAGGGACTCCAAGAAGATGGCGATAATGGGGGTGTGGCTGGAAGTGGAGAGCCAACGCTATGATCAACCAGCTTCAACACTTGTCTGGGAGCTGGCGGTAAAGCCTATGTATGGGATTCCTACGGATGCAGCAGTTGTGCAAGAGAATGAGGCCAAGCTGGGTACTGTTCTTGATTTCTATGAGAAAAGATTGTCTGAATCCAAATACTTGGGAGGCGACAGCTTTACCTTGGCGGATCTGCATCACCTCCCCACCATTCAATATTTGATGAACTTACAGACCAGGAAGGTCTTCGAATCACGGCCCAGTGTTAGTGCATGGGTTGCTGATACTACAGCAAGGCCTGCTTGGTCTAAGGTCCTTGGTATGCAAAAGCAGTAAACAGGGAGGAAGCTATTTCAGGATGTTGTTGTTGGATGTTCTCTGAAAGTTCAAAGATAGCCACAATAAGTTCAGTTTTGTTGCTCTGTTTCCCATATTCATTTTCAAAGTTGTTCTTGTCAAATTTTGTTGAAGTTCAAAAAATCAGAAGTTCTTTATGTCATTGAAAATCTTTTAATCTTTGGGACAATTTTGAAAATATTATTCACGGTTGTTTCTCCTTATATTACATTATTAGATTAAGAATTTTAATGACAAAAGCATTAAGAAATAGTTTGGTGACCATCTATTACCGTGCGTGCAGCTTCTCAGAGAGAGAGAGAGAGATCAAAAGCATGATCCAAACTCAACCCTTCCATTTTTTTTGCTTTCCTTTTTTAATATAACAACGTTTTTTATCAATCAATTTTTCATTTGTGATTTTTTTTTGGCCATAATTTGTGATTGAGATCAAACTAAAATCTAATGAGAATACATGCAGATGAATTCCATCTAAAGTTATTAAAGGATATAAGATTTGCACCAAATAAATAAAGATGCATCCGCTCTATACAATGACTGAGAATTGAGATCAAAGGGAGATACAATGTGTGGCATACTGAAATGTACGAAATTCTAAATCCCCATGTAAACTTCAAGATTCCTAACATAACATGGGAAAACAGGTAGAATATTCCAGTCCAAATGGAACTCAAGTCAAACTGCAAATGTTGTTCCTTATCTGATCAAAAGACAGAGCAGAAAGGGCACGTCTCCAGTTAATTTGCAGGTCCAGCAAGTATAAGTAATGCAGTATATATAGATTACCATCTCAACTGTTAAATTTGTATATCATGTAGCAAGATGGGAGCATCTTTTTACCCGCAATGACAAGAGTTCAATTAGTGATGGTGGTTTGTAAACTAATACTTGCTAATTGACGTCAAGGGCAAGGCAATTTTCAGGCAGCTCAACAGCTGTAGGTCCTCTCCAGGAACACTGACCCGTAAATGGTTACTTCCTCAATGAATGATGGTAAACTCAATCAACTGGAGGCTTTTGAAACAAATATAGGCAACATTTGTACCATCCTTGAATATCACCGGCAATCTGGTTGTCAATACAATACATGCACCGAGTCACTGACAATCAAGAAATATATATTGTAGCACGGCAGGCCCTAGTAGAAGTAAGAGCTAACTCGGTGTTTAATATATATATATATATATAGTGGGAGTCACAAGTATTCCATCTTAGGTTGCATGAAAATGCTGTGAGAGTACTATGCCAAAAGTTCGCTAACATGCCCTTGATTTTCAACCTCCACAGAACTACACCCCAAGTCCTTGGTCAGTCGTCTATCTTTCATTCTTCCCCTTACTTTTTCAACATCGCTCCATCTTCCCATCTCTGCATACAGATTAGATAGATGAACATAATAGGCAGTATTATCTGGCTCCAATTCAACTAGTTTTCTGGCTGCAAACTCACTGAATTCCAAGTCACCCTGAGATTTGGAACTAACCAATAAGGATCCCCACATAGCTTTCGTCGGTTCAAAAGGCATATATCTTATGAACTCAAAAGCCTCTTGTAGACGCCCAGAACGTGCTAAGAGGTCAACCATACATGCATAGTGTTTGACATTAGGATAAAATCCATACTTGCCATTAATCAAAAAACTGAAGATCTGTCGACCCATGTCTACCAAACCTGAGTGACTGCATGCAGAAAGAACTGCAATCAAAGTCACTTCATCTGCTCTAAGTCCATCCTGCTCCATTCTGTTAAACCACCAAATTGCCTCCTCCCCGCTCTTCGCTAAAGCTAGCCCTTTAATAATTGCATTCCAAGTAAATACATTCTTTTCCTTCATGCTTCTAAAAACACACACCCCCTCTTCAACTCTCCCACATTTTGCATACATCTCAATCAATGCCGTCCCCAATATGACATCCAATTCCCACCCTCTCCTCTTTATGATATCATGTATCCAAGTGCCCATTTCAACAGCACCAAAATTTGCGCAAGCAGCCAAGGCGTTTACCATTGTCACCCGGTTGGGCACTACACCTGCATATTGCATCTGTTCAAAGACAATCAATGCATCATCGTACCTCCCAGCATTTCGATACCCCATAATCAACACAGTCCATGACACAACATCCCTTTGAAGCATTTCATCAAACAGCCGTCGACATAAGGCCATGTGGCCACAGGACGCATAGACATCAAGAAGTGAATTTTGGACATAGATATCATTAAGATGACCCAATTTCACAACGTGGGTGTATATGCATTGAGCTTGCGTGAAGTCACGAAAGTCAGATAAAGACTTGAAAAGGAAAGGGAAGGTGTAGTTGTTGGGAAGGATGGAGTTGTTGTGCATGTGGGTGTATATTGCAAGTGGGGTGTTGGGGATGTGAGAGTGAGAGAAGGCTCTAATGAGAGAATTGCAAATGAAAACATGGGGTGTTGGAAGAAGGGTAAAGAGAAGAAAAGCAGAGTTGAGAAGGCCCTGAGATTGGCACGCGGTGATGAAATGGTAAGCAATGGTGGTGTCTGAATGCAGGTTTTGGAGGATGAGTTGCGCTTGAATCTGCTGCACCTGAATACGACAATGGCAACCCTTCAGCAGACTTACAATCCTGTCTCTCAAACTCAACTTGGGAACTTGCCACATGCTCATTGTTCAATGTTTCATTCATACCTTGACATCTCCGAAGCTGCCTCCACTCCAAACCAAATAAATTGAGTTTGGAACCAAGGAGCGAATGAAATTGAAAAGAACAAACGTTTCAAAAAATTAGAGACAGAAAATGCGCATCCGGGGAATCGAACCCCGGTCAGTACCGTGGGAGGGTACTATGATACCACTACACCAGATGCGCTTGTTGAGGCCAACGCCGCACGTAAGAATAAAAGACTCTTTATGACTATAGAGAAGTTGTTGGCAGCTGAAACCTTCGCAGTTCACAAAACGCAACGGTGCTGAGATTCATCGAAGGAAGAGAATGAGGATCGTTGGACTTACCGGTGGAATTGCGTCTGGGAAGAGCACTGTTTCCAATCTATTCAAGTCCCATGGCATTCCCGTTGTCGATGCCGACGTCGTCGCTCGTGTACGGTCCTTCTACCTTTTTTCTTTTTTTTTTCTTGTGTGTGTTGTTGGGGTTTTGCTTGTAAAGAAGCAAATTCTTACTTGATATCAGTTCGGCCAAACGTTTACGCTCTATCCCGAGTTTTTGAAATCAATTTCCCCTTAATCTCTGAATAAATTCGACAAAATTTTCAACATCAGTGATTCTGAGTTGAAGGGAAGTGATTATTTGAATTTCCAGGACGCCTTGAAGAAAGGCACTGGTGGTTGGAAAAACGTTGTTGCAGCGTTTGGGGAGGAAATTCTACTTGACAATGGCGAAGTTAATAGGCCCAGACTTGGCCAGATTGTTTTCTCCGATCCGCATAAGCGCCAATTTCTCAATCGGTATTCAATTTCTTTATATATATGCATCAGGACATTTCTGCATGTGTGAATTATCGAAAGCTGCTTGTTTTTTCGCGGCTTGTTTGGGGGGGTGGCTTCAGTCTTTTTCTCCTTTGATTTCGTTTATGAAAAAGGTCTGTTGTATCAAATGCTACTGCTACTGCTACTGCAAAATGACATCAAGATATTGCGGCATAGGTGGTTTGGGAAATTCAATTTGTGGTCAATTCTTTGTCTGAATCCTAGCCTTCCAGTAATATATCATTAGAGATTTTCTTGGAATTACTTTGTTGCAGGAATTTTGTATTTGAATTATTTATGAGTTTCAGTTATGATCTTGTTTTAGATTGCTGGCTCCTTATATATCCTCTGGAATCTTTTGGGAAGTTTTGAAGCTATGGATGAAGGGGTATAAGGTTATTGTTCTTGATGTCCCTTTGCTATTTGAGGCCAAAATGGACAAGTTCACAAAGCCCATTATTGTTGTATGGGTTGATCCTGAAACACAGATTCAGCGACTCATGGCGAGAGACAGAACAAGTGAGGAGGATGCCGGGAACAGGATGAATGCTCAGATGCCCCTGGATGTAAAAAGGAGTAAAGCAGACATAGTGATAGATAACACTGGTTCACTGGATGACTTGAATGAACAGTTTCAGAAGGTTTTATTTGAGGTGTCAAAACCCTTGAAATGGACTGAATTTTGGCTTTCCAGGCAGGGAGCTTTGATCGTTCTTGCTTCAGTCACCTCAGGTGTTCTTTTATGTATAAAGGCATTGAACAGCAACAGTTCATAGCCACTTGTGGTTCTTCAGATTTATTAATGTATTCCATCTAAATCCATGAGTGCTTTTCTATCTCTTTCTTAAATTCCCCAACATATACTGCTGTTCAAGTTTCCAGATTAAATTTGAATTTGCAACTTAGAAGTTTAAAATAACTATAGGAGAAGAAGCATAAGCTTTTCTTTTTCCTCTCGTTTTTCTTTCTACTTCTCATTTTCTCTCTCTCTCTTTTTCTTTTTCTTTTTTGGTTAGAAAATGACTATAGTTGAGTGGTTGTAGAATGCTTTTGAATACATATGTTTGATTAGTTAATAAGTTTATTTGTTCGTTGTTGTTCTTGTAATGGGTAAAGTAGTGAAGCCGTTACTTGGCTAACACAAGCCAATCTGTGGTTACACTATCGTTGGTCGAAATTGAGATGGAAACTTGTTCGTGTTCTGCCTCTTTAAACAGATTCTGCTTCCATTTGCCGACCTTGAGAAGAGCATTTGAAATGCATCTATCATTTGTTTTCTTTATCAATTTATTGTTATAGGATGAGAACTTTTTCTGGTTTCACATATGTAGTTATTAACCTTGTGAAAATATTATATCAGTATTACATATAAGTTGCTACCTTTTGGAGGAAATATGCTTGAAAGTTTTGATGCTCTGATTGGTCAGACGCTAGATGAAACTCACACAGGGTAAGTCCAAACAAGGTGAAGATAAGAGAGGAAATGTGTTCGAAAATTATAGAAAACTCATCATGACACTCATTTTGATTCTTACCAAGCATATTCCTAGAAGATATTCGACTTGAATTTTTTAACCTTCTTTAGCCTGCTGAAATGTTTAAAGTTAGTCTGTCTACACTTGCACATTATGTTTTTAGCGGTCAAATATCATCCTTTTGAAGACCGTTTGAATACTTAATAATTATGAATAGGGCGTAAAAGGGGTCAAATTCGTCGAGTCACATATTTATGTGAGTTGGGCTTTAAAATTAGTAACTCATAAAAATATAAGTAATTTTGAATCGACTTATTTAACTCACGAGTTATATGAGCTAGTCTGCGGGTTGATTGCATAATTTATTTTTAAAATTTTAATTTGTTTGTATTAGAAATAATAATTTAAAAGTTAATTAAATACTCTTTCTTTAAGCAAAAGTATAAAATGTATATACTGCATAAGTTAGCAGTGGCACAATCCACATACAAACACATTTGTCAACTTTATAAGTTTATATTATTTATTTGTTTGAATTCTCTTTTAATTTTTTAAATGAGATTAAAGTAGTTAATACTTGTCTATGTAATATAATATTTAATTTGAGATTATTAAATTTAAAAATTTTATTGTTTAAATTTATTTTAAAGTTTGCAAATAGAAAAAAAAAATTCATAAATTGACCTATTTATACTTACAAGTTGATATGAAGTGAGCTGAATTAATTAATTTACAATTAATTTAAATATGAATAATTTTGACATCACTAGCGAACCTAAACGGAACGGGCGAACCGTTTCAAAACGCAATTTTGATAAGGATGACCATTGTCTTTTTCTTTGGTCATATGGGAAGGTAGATCGCAGGAGATACGAAATGTTGATGGTTGTAATCACAGTTCACTTTTCCAAAAGCCTGACAAAACCATTAGCTTACATAAAGTGGGAGATAACCTGGCGTCCATTATGATATCATACTGTATTGATATGGATGTTTTTGTTCTTATATTGAATGATATGGCTATATTATTTACGAAAAGACTGCGTTGCATCTAGTATTCTATTTATAGTGAATAGTAGTTTGAAGTGGAACTCCTACACGTTATTGACAATCCATTGTTTTCTTATTGGTTTTTGCTTGAGACACTGCTATCTTATTTTGCATGCCGCTTTCACTTTTTGTTTCTAAAATGAGTTCTATGACAGGCATGCATAAACCAGGTAGCTTCTTGCTAGGGTTTCGTTTTCTGATGGGAGAATTTATCAATTGTAACATGTAATTGCTTTACCGCTAATGCCATGAGAGATATCATTTTATATTGTTCATTCTTTGCCTTAACAGGAGTAGCTTAGTTGAGGACCTACATACTTTATTCAACCTTATCACTGGTTGACTTTTCTTTCCGTCCGTGGGGTAAAAAGTTGTAAGCCACACCATAGACTTAGGGCTTTTTATTAAGAGATAAATTATTAAAATATCACTCATATGAAATAATTTATTTGTATGTTGTTATTTTTGCTAGCGTGACATATTTTTTTTTTAATATTTTACGTATATCACGACAAAGCGGTAAGCGTGATATACATCATCACGCCAACACGGGTGGCGTGACATACGTGGACACGCTGAAAGCACTAACGTGATATACACAATCACGTTAAACGCACTGACGTGACAGTACATAAAACGCAGTAATAAATGACATGATGGAATATATCATGCTTAAGTCATTGACGTGATAATGATAAACCGAGAAAAAAATAATAGATTAAAGATAATCCTAGAATTTAATACAACAAAACCTATATAACCAAAGTCAAAACTTTGAAAAGCCATAACTTTTGACTCGTTTGTCCAATTTAGACGCATTTTATATCGATTCCATATAACTTTTCGAGGCCAAGTGCAACGTAAACTGCCTTGTCCAACGGAATTCCAAAAAACCTCTTATTTTGTGAGTTATGAGGCTTTTTATTTAAATTGTATGAGTATTTCATAAAATCAAGGTTAAACTCATTTTTCCTTACTTTTATAATAATTTAATTTTTTTTGTATTTTATATTTTTATTAAATATTTATATATTTTGTACCACATACGATATGATTACTTCACATACCCCACCGTATATACATTACTAATACACATCTCGAATATTGTTGTTTTTACCAATACTGACTGTTAGCATATTCTTTTTTAATGTTCCATGTGTGTCACGCCAAAGCGCTATGCGTGATACACGTCATCACGCCAACACGGGAGGCGTGATATGTACTATAACATCAGTGTGTTTAGCGTGATCATGTATATCACGCCTAAAGTGTTAGCGTGATGACGTGTATCACACCTTGCGCGTTAGCGTGATACATGTAGAATAATAAAAAATAATAATGACACGTTGTCAAAAAAACGACAGTATCCAAAAAATATGTTTGAAATGAGCTACATTTGAGTAATTTGTTTCCAAAGCTACGGTAAATACCCAAAAAGCCTAGACCAAAGGCATCTTATGGTAATGGTTGCTCTGCTCTTACGTGTAAAATTAATTTCCTTATAATGGAATCTGCCATGGAGCCACAATTTTGCGGGAAAACCTTTACTGATGGACTCGGTGAGAAATCATATTAATAGGCTTTGACATTATATCTTGAACCAAAACTTTAACATTAAATTTATGGGTCCTTCTATTTATGTAGTCCTTACGTATTTCATTTTTTTTTTATGTTAGACTTTTTCCACTCGAATTCCTTCCTTCTTTTTGGCACCATGTATACAACTATGTACAGTATGCCGATGCTGTAATTTGTGCTTAATTATATATTACATAGGTATTCTTTACCCAATACTCATTTCAAAGCCTGTTGCTTGACAGAGATGCCAAGCACCCGTGAACTTCTTAATTAGATGCATTATTATTTTATTTTATCTGTTTATTTACTTGTCTGCTTGCTTTAATTGTTCTATGAACAGAATCTATCCATTGCGAGTTGGTCGGGGAGGTTGGCGATCATTAGCTGGTTGAATGACTCAACGGTTTTTAATTCACATGAATTGCTGCTGATGATCAACGTTTCATGTTGAAAACAATTCTTCCAGTCATATAATCAGGAGTAATGTTAGTGCCACAAATCACAATGGTGGAGCCACGAAAAATCACGACCACCTTTTGCATATCAAATTGTCTATTAAATTATCGTTCTGTCAAAATAGATTGAGTTAATCTAGGAAGAAAACCTGCTACTGTCTTTTTGCATTTATCCTCAGATTTTCTTCACCATATGAGGCGAGTAATTATGCATTTATTTGATGGAATATGTAAACTAATTAGTATTAGGAGCATGGGTTGGTCGTGTGATAAATGGCACCAGAAAATCTGCATGGCTGGGAGAAATTATTGGATGCCATATGGGCTGATATGATCTGAATTTGAAAACTTCAATATTGGACAGTGTAAGGCTGCCCCTTCAGTCCTGTGGGTGTGGGGGGAATGGCAGTTCAGATGCTTATCAATCCCGCAAGCTCACCACTCACCAGGCACAGGCAAGTACGTAAAGCAAGCATATGGGCGTGCTATGAAGAAGCCGTACAATTTGTTTATTGGCTTCTTGAATAGTTCGATAGCTTTCATTATTGGGGATTTCGGTATACTGACCTTGGTTGATGTTGTTGCAACTTGCAAGTTGAAATCTTACCAATCTTGTTTTCATCAAGTTATATCTGATTAATAGGATGTTATGTTCTTTCTTTCAAAAGAGAAATGTATGGTATGCTTTCGTTATGATATTTATATTCAGTTGAGAGTATTAATATTAACAATTAAATAGCTGTCGTATAAATTTTAATATAAAAGTTAATAAATAATAATACAAGAAGTAGCACAAAAGATGATATTACATGTATAAAAAGTTTAAGTGTATATTTGGTTTTGATTATTTAACATTCAAAAATAACTTTTTTTTCAAAATTTTAGTTTTTACATTTTGATTATAAGTTTTTTTTAAAACTGAAAAAAAAAAACTAATCTAAACATGTTCTAAATCAAGATTTGCGTCGTCATCATCATTATATATAATTTTTTAGAAGACTACTTATATATGAACAATGAAGTTGATACAAACAAGGCAAAACTAAGTAACGACAACATATTAGCCATGTTTTACTATTATTATTTTTTGCCTCACTTTTGGCTTAATTCTTCATCTCATCAAACCCAGTTACTGTTTCCTCTGTGGCATATTTCCTTTTGTCCTAACTTCTACCCTGTTTGCTTTTTTTCTGCTGATCAACTTCTAACCTGTGTTAGTTGAGGCGTAATCTTGATTAGCCAGGGTCAGGTTAACAACATGAATCTTCTAGCCTCCTGGCAATGGATCCATGGGCGGTGGACCCATTACCGTATGGGTTGTAGTCCCAGGGAGCTCTGCTATCAAGAGTCAGAAAATGAGTGGTACTAAAAGTGATGAAGGCCTCAAAACCGTCTGATATGACAGATGGAGCTGCAAAAGATGTCACAAAAGCTTATGCAAAGGACCACCTAGACCCCACCTGTTTTTATTCACGTTCTACGGAACTATAAACGTAAAATCGAATCACTTATCTAAAAGTGTTTTCCCCCTAATTCCCCCCTGTTTACGTCTGTATTTTTTTCTTTTTTCACAAGTTGAATTTATAAGCTTTTAAGTATAAGATTAATTTTTGTTTCAAGTCAAATATCACCTTAGTCATAAAATATTTTTAATAAAATTTAAATTTCTGCGTGCGGGTAAAATTTACAAACTCAAGCTATTAATTATGTTACACCTCATAATTAATTTATTAATAATATAAAACTAGAAGATTAACTTCCTCCTGCTTAATTTATGATGGGATTAATAATGTAAGTAATTTTATATACTCTTAATCAATTATTCTAATAATTTTTTTAATTATTTAAAAATTTTAATTACATTTTAGTTCCTAAAATATTAAATGCATTTATTTTTTAATTTAATAATTTTTATTTTAATTAATTATAAAAGTGTTACAAAAATGAAACATTACTTATAATATAAATCTTAATCCCATCCTGTACCAGCAAAAAAAAAAATCTTAATCCTATCATAATGTAATAGAATTAAAAGATTTAGTTGCTTGCAAACTTTACTTAAGCCTCTTGGTTCAATAGTTATAAGGTTAATTTTGGAATATTTGGAGGTTGACGTGATGCTCTTATAATTAATTCTTGACAGTGTTAAAATAATACTTCATCAACGACAACCACGCACCATAAATAATGATTAATTATTGGTTAAAATTTTTGGAATAACTAGGTCTTGACCAAAAAATCACTTGCAAACTCTCATTTGGGATAAATTATTATAAATTTGGAATATTATATTATTTCACTAAAAAAATATAACACATAGTACCATATAATCATACATGTCATTAAATTTAATTAAAATATTATACGGTTAAAAAATTGCCGAAAATACTCTGTAAGTAGTTAAGAATCTCTCTACGTTTGTGTATACTTTCACCACATTGGCACATGCTATTCCAACTGAAATTCGTGGTCACGTGAGTGAATCACGTGACTTGTTGATGTGTCATAACATAGTGGTTAGTACTTCATGGGATATGTTAAAGGTGATGTGGCATCCACACCAAACGAATGCTTTGATTTCTCTCACATATATAATTTTGTTCTTGGACCATTTACTTATTTAACTCCCCCTCCCCTCCCTTAATTACTCCATATTTTGCTTTCCCGTTTAAAAGCTTTGGCCACCAACAGACACACTTCAGTTCAACTCTCCTCATCCCTTAATTTCCACTCCACCAAGTCCCCAACCAAACTCCCAAATGGCAGCCAAGCCAGCTGAAGAAGCTCCTCTTGTATCAGAAACCCTCAAGTACCAGGTGATCAACACATGCACGCCCTGCCTTCATCTCTCAAATATTCCACACTTTATTTTTTCATTTTGCATGCATATAATTAGTTTCTCTATGTTCTGTATTCGTTCTGATTAGCTTCATCCTTATCACTCATTCATTCTGCAGACGTGGGTCTTGAAAGTCTTGATCCACTGCGATGGCTGCAAAAAGAAAGTCAAGAAAGTTCTTCAGGGAATTGATGGTATCTATTTTATATATAGATATATCTTCGCTTCAAACTTTACCATGCATGTCTTGGTGATAATATTCTGTAGAACTGTCTTAACATAGAAGTAATTAATTAATCATAATATATGTTCATCATCGATCTGTTTATATATATAGGGGTTTATACAACAGAGGTTGATTCTCGGCAGCACAAGGTTACGGTCACTGGTAACGTGGACGCTGAGACTCTCATCAAGAAGCTTCTAAGATCAGGGAAATTAGCGGAGCTTTGGCCAGAAAAGCCCGAGAAGAAAGATAAGAAGTCTGGAAAATCCAAGGGTGGTGATATTAATAAGGAGAAGGAAGACCAGAAGAATAGTGAACCAGTTGACAATGGTGGTTCCAATAAGGGTTGTATAGACATCGCTGGTGAAGAGTCTGACAAAGAAGATCATGGCGATGAATGTGAGGAGGGCGGCGGTGGCGGTGAAGGTGGTAAAAAGAAGAAAAAGAAGAAGAAGAAAAACAAGGGGCAAAATGGTGGTTCTGCTCCTCCTAATAATGGAGGAGAAGAAATTAGTACAATTGATGCACCAGTGACTGCAAACTTGGCCACTTCTATGGCTTCAAGGGATCTTATTAGCCCTCCAGTTCAGAATGCCTACCCATACCCACAAATGTACTATTCACCTCCTCCAGCATATGGGTTAAGCTATAACACAGCATATCCTAGCTCTAGTGCTTCGTATTATGTTGGCGCTCCTGTCATGCCCATGCATGCTTATACTACTGCATACTCTCGCCTGCCGCCACCTCCTCCACCGTCTGATCCAATCAAGCACTATGGTGATGATGACAAAGAATATGAAGGTGGATATTGCTCCATTATGTGACAAACTAAGAAGTGGAGGACGGTGTTCTTGCTAGTATTATTAGTGGTAATTAATACTGAGGGGAAGTGGGGGGTTAAATTTTGTAATATGCTCTACGAAAATAGAAATTAACTAGTTGAAAAAGTTGGGAACAAAAATAAGAGGGTATTTGCAGGTACGGAGGAGGGTCTTCAATCCTTTGTCCTTACTTAGCTCTTTTTTTTTTATCATGTTAAAAGTACAGCTTTTGGGGTTTGCTAAAGAAAGGCCAATAGCCTTGTAATGCTCTGTAATTTGTAGGACCTGAAATCTCCCTTTCCCTCTCAATCTTATGTGTAAAGTTATTATTGTGTACGAAAATCTTCTTTTTCTTTTTCTCTTTCCATCTTAATTACTAGTTACAAGCTGGTAAATGATTCTGTTAATTCTCATGCATGCAACTTAGCTAGCTAGCCAACTAGTCGTAGCTTATTATTTACTTAGAGTGAATAATATATATGTAGATAATCACTTCCTATGGAAAATGCCTGATCGTCTTTGGGAAAGAGATCCCTTTTGCTCTCATATTTTGAGGATATACGTGTTAGTAGCATCGCACTTTAAGCGTTCGAAAGCTTGTTTGTGTAGCTGGTGCTAGCTGCTCCCTTTTTTCTTTTCTTTCTCAATCTTTGAAGAATTGGTCGGCACGGGGACCAATAACAATAGCAAGGACAGGCTTCAATTCCTAGCTTTTTGTATTTCTGTTATTATTTTTTTCTAGCTTTGGCTGAAACCCATGTTTTTTATATTTCATTTGTACAGGTTTACTTTGGCTGGAGAGATCAGAATGGGCATTGAACAAAAACTTAATTTTTATAGTTGAAGTGAGCCATTATTCTTCAAATAATTAATTAACTGAGACGGCAAAGAACAAAATAAGGAAAGTGGAGCCTTATGATCCCAATCATCATCACTTTACAAAGCCAATTACAAAGCCAACCGGATGTTATTCTCAACCTCACCTTTCATCCAAGATCGTAGAATATTCATATAGGATTATACCTCCTCTCTCATACTGATCTCAAACCATAAAAGTAAGCATTTAAACTCCCATGTCCCCAGCAGGTTATTAATTACTCCCTAGTTTGCCAATTTGCAGCTCCATTTCCCTTCAAACTTTTTCCTTCTCACTTTTCTTAAAAATTCTAGAAATAATATAAAAAATAAAAATATTGAGTAACTCGAATGATTGTATATTAAAACTTGATCGGATAAGTATAGAGTTTAATTTTGATATATTATTAATATAAAAAATATTTATAATATCATCAAATTATGTATTATCAAATTATTAAAAAATATTAACTATTATAAAAATTATTTAAAAATTTAATTTATTTAATAATATATAAATACATAATTAAATAATTATATAAATTTTTCTTGCACTAATAATAAATTAATGTGTAAGTACACTAACAAGTATAATAGGTAAGTTTCATTCAAATAAACCTCATAAAAAAGTAAAACTGACTTCTGTTTTTTAACTTTTCGGCTAAGCCAGACCTGTAGCAGTACTCTATAAATAATTAGCATAATATAAATATTAAATAGCAAATTTATGAGGGTTTACTCTGTTTGGATTAATTATTACAACAACGCATGATATCCGAAAGTCGTTTTTTCTGTAGGCTTTAGATGCAAATATGGAGTGATATGATTTCTTGGGTCCCTCTTGCCTGACTATGATTTATTTCAAATCTAGAAAATCCCCATTTTATTTTAGTCCCCTCCAAAATCTCCATGATGCTTTCTGTTTAATCATAGAGGATTAACTTTGTAGCATTTCAAGGTTTCAGAAAAAACTATTATTGGGCGATACATGATTCTATATGTCCTCTTGTGAAAAGACGAACATGAAAGGAGACAACATAATCGCCCCTTGCTTTCAATTTAGAATTTTCAATTTTTGGGATAATAGAATGACAAAATTAAGATAAAATTATTTATTGAGAGTGTCTATTGTCACTTTTATTAGTCAAATGTCACTCCTCATCGATTAATTTTTATTTGATTTTCTTAAAATACCCTTAATCAAATTGTAGTTATTTATTTCTATTCAAACTAATTGCTTATTATTACTCTTATATTTATCTAAACTCATCATTATTAATTACAAAGATTAGCATTTTAAATACAAAATACTTAATGTTTCTCCTATACTTTTATTTTTTAGTAATTGATTCATTAATTGATAGAAAATTTGAAATTGCATAATTTTAATATTGTTGCATATAAAAATTTTGACCCTTGAAAATGTAAATATGTGATAGTTGATGTGAGAAAAAATATAATTAAATATCTAATTTAATAATTCTAATTACTTTGAGCTTTATTATAAATATTGACTATAATAAAATTAACCACAAATTACCGTATTGATAATAAATAAATATATATATATATATATTTCAATAGTTAAATAATTAAATAACTATTTAATAAATGATGTTTTAAAAAAATTAAATTGAAGTTAATTAAAGAAGGGTGGCAATAGACCCACCAGTCTATTGGATATGCAATGCTGAGTTAACGATGACTTCTTAATTACAGGCTAATCGCTGTATGTTTTCCACGGTTCTTCCTACTTAATGAATAGGAGACTATAATAATAATTGTAAGTTGAACGTTTTTTGAAAATAAATTAGATGGGTCGAAAGGACAACAAAAAGATCCTGTTGCAAAAAATAAAAAGAAAATTGTAAAGAGAATTGGGATGGTATATGTTGGACAGTTGATTACAAAGAAAGGAGTAATGATATTTCTACATTATTTTTTTTATATTTAATTAATAATGAATAATTTTTTTATTAATATAATATATTATTTGATCAATAAATTTTGATAATTAATTATTCATAAATTTAGTTAATAATTAATAAATTATTAATTAATAAAATATATCATTTAATTAATAAATTATCAATTTGTATGTAATTAATTATTAAAATTTATTAATAAAATGATATATTTTATTGATCAATAATTTATTTATTATTATCTAAATATAAAAATAATATAAAAATATAATGAGCAAGAATCAAAAACCTCTCAAAGAGATAGAGAGAGAGACTTCATACGTCAAATTTACTCAATAAGTTAGCTAATGAATATTAGCCCTTTTCTCTCTTTTTTAAATGTTGAAAGATAAAAATCTTTTGTAAAAAATAAAAAGGAAGAGATAAAAATCGGTTTTTCTATATATATGAATATCGGCTCATTTGATATTTGATATTTTTCTAATGAAAAATATAAATTAATATGTATATTGCTTCTAGTGTACTTCTCCAGTGACATGTATGATTGGATATATTTTCTCTCTTTTATATTTTTTAGTTAAAAAGATACTTTAATTTTTTTAAGTGTTGGATCAAAATATAAAAATACTTTTATGTAACAGAAGAAGTTAAAATTTTATTATTAAAGAGAAATAATAAAGTGGTGTTTTAAAAAAAGTAAATTAAAAAAAAGAATCATATTTTTATTAAAAAAAACTGAAAACAAAAATTCACTATAATTAAATACCCCGACCCTTCAAGTAGGGTAGTAGAAATTTCTTTACCAGAACATTATTTTCCTTTAGGAGAAAAGAACAAACCAAAGAAAGGAAGAAAGAAGCAATGTCTAATTAACTGCAATAATGGACCAAGTTGGTGGGTATTAAAGTGCTCGAGATAAAGATAGTCCAACTATATCACCAACAACAGCGAAAGTAACACATTGGTGGATGAAAGATAAATATCTATCAACATTGGTAGATGATTATATAAAGCATCGTTATTAAATTTAGACATGTAGTACACACGGCGAAGATATTGAGTTAATTAGTCATTAGTTTAATCAGTAGATTATTGATAAAATGTATAAAATTAAATAAATATTTAAATATATATATATATATAAATATATATTACATAGGATAATATTTATCATTATAAATAATTAAAATATATTTATTTTGAGAGAAATGATAACTTTTAAGAAATAAAAAAGAATTTAACGCTTAATTTAGAAATTTTTTTTAATATTTTCATTAAAATGTTCATAATTAAAAAAAAATTAATAAAAAATTATGTTCGACATGATATAGATCTCGAAAAATTATATGAAATTGACATATAATTAGTATAAATCAGATAAATGAGTCAAAAGTTATTAGGGATGGCAATGGGGCGGGTTTTTGGCCAACCCGACCCCGACCCGCACCCCTCACAAAATTTTTTTAACTCGCCCCTACCCGCCCCGCGGTTTTGTAGACAAAAACCCGCACCCTACCCGCAGAAGAATAACCCTACCCGCATTACCTTATACAATTATCAATCATAATGCTTAAAATAAAACATCATTTAATTGAAATTGAAAAACAAGTTCAAAATCCACAATTCATAGCTCTTCATCATATAATTAAATTTTCATCATTCATCTCTTCATCATCATTAATTATAGTATAATCATCCATAAAGAGAGGTTTTCTATCTAGAAATTAAACAAAACACACTAATTAATATTATTACAAAATTATATATAAATGAACCATAAAAATTGAATGAAACATAGAAGATTATCTTTATTTTCTAAAGCTCACAACAAATTTTAAGCACACATTAAAGATTCTAAGATTTAAAAGTATAGTATAAAATGTATAATTTAATATAAAAAGAGGGGTGCGGGGCGGGTAGGCTTTCAACCCGCACCCGCCCCGCCCCGCGACACTATTACAACCCGGCCCGCCCAGCCCCGTATCGGGGTGGGTTTTAAACGCGCCCCATACGGGGCGGGTAGGGGCGGGTTGTTACGGGTAGGGTCTTAATTGTCATCCTTAAAAGTTATGACTTCTCAAAGTTTAAGATTTATTTTTTAAAAAAAATTAATGACTTGGCCAATTCACTGGTTCAACCAATCCAATCACCAATTTTTATCCCCAATTGATCGAGTTGAACTGGGTCATACCTGGTCCAAGACATATTCAATTTAACTAATCATCTATACCAATTACTTAACCAGTTAATCAGTCCACTTATCAGTCTAATCCAATTTTTATAAGTATGATATAAAGACAACATTCTTCATTGGGTGCTCAACTGTTCTCAAAGCCCCACATTGCATTTTAGTTAAGCTTATTTACATAATAAATGAACCAAATGAAACTTGAGCTTTTAATGAGTCAAATCAAACTCGAGTAATTCACCAATAATTTTATTAAAATATAGTCAATATTATAAACACAATTATAATCTTATTGCAACTAGTCACCCCTTATAATTATGAATGTGATTATCTTGGTCGTGGACATTTTTATACTCCTTTAGTTGGGTTTTTTATATAAATATATCTAAAAAAATAATTATATTTTATTTTATCACACTTCAAAAATTATGTATTAAAATATTCTTTTTTTCCTATATTAGAAAGTCAATTTAACTGAAACCGACTTCTTAACGTGCTTTTTTTTAATTAAAAAATAAGTTGATTTGGGAGAAACTGACTTCTCAACGTTAAAATTTAATTTTTTTAACATCCTATTAAGAAGTCGATTTCTCTCAAACTGATTTCTTAACAAGTTTTAAATTAAAAAAAAAAAACATGTTGAGAAGTCGGTTTGAGCCAAATCAACTTCCCAATATAAAAAAAATATTTTAGTACATAATTTTTAAAATGTGATAAAATAATAAATAATTTTTTTAGGTATATTGATATAAAAAAAAACCCCTTTAGTCATTTTAAGAATATCTTTTGTATCGAGATTTACTGGAATTTATGACTAATAATAAATTCCTTATTCAATCATAGTTTTTTTTTAATATAGCTTATATATTTGTTTCCATAGGTACGTTAGTCAAGCATAGGCAGTTTCAAAGGAAATTTGTCCCCATGTATATCACAAAATCAATAGTATGTTAAAAATTTAAAAATAGAAAAAGTAATCAATAAAATTTGCTTTGCAACCATTTTTTTGTGTGGCTGTAGCTCTCGTGATCACGAACTCATTAGAGTCAACAAAAATGTTATTGAGATTTTGATTAAATAAGAAAGAGCATATAATTAATTAAGAGATCTGGTATACGGTCCGATTAATCAAATTACCTAGTACCAAATAACATTTAAAGATGATTATAAGGTTGAATATAAGTGATTAAATAACAACTGCTGAGTGGTGGGTCGAGTACCATTATGACTTTTCTTTATGGAATTTGCGTGATTTCATTTTGTTTTTATCTATTTTTGTCTTTTACCTAAAAGTGGGTCTAGCACTTTTTTTAATGTAACTTGAGTGGAGTAAGCTCCCATTAAGTTTTTTTTATTTAGTATTTTTTTCATATTTTTAAGTGAAATTTATAATATTTTCATATGTTTTCTAAAACATAAAAAAAATGAAAAATGATTGTTTTAATAATGATAAGTAAAAAAATAAAAATAAAAATTGTAACTTAAAAACTACCTTTTTATTAATGTATAAACATATGATTTCATTAGATATTCTATGATATTAGTATAAATTTTATTTATAACATCAGTTATTATAGACATAATATAAAACTAGTATTTATAAAAATCTTATATTATTTTCATTTGTATTAGCCAAAAAATTAAAAAATTAAAAATAAAATTATAGGATGTGCAACAAACACGGTCCAATTGTATTCAAGAAATATCTTATACAAGTACGTATTTAATATTAACTATTTTTATTACCCGCACGATGTAAAGGTTTGTTATATAGATTTTTTAAATTATAATGTGTTGTTTATTTTGATATTTTTTATAAGAATTTTTTAATCATATTTATGCAAACAAAAATAGCCTAATCACTTTCTAATTTCATTATCTTAATATAAAAATAAATAAATAATCTCATAAAAATAAGCTTTATCATGAAGCATTTAATATATCTAGTATATATTAAAATGAAAAAATAATAATAACTATAAAAATATAAAACTTGAAGTATTTGATTAAGGTTAAAAATGTTTCAAATTAAATGTTTATTATAATATTTGTTCATTATAATAAGTAAATAAGTATAATTGATATTTAATTAATTTAAAAATATTAACAATTTGAATATGCTATAATATATGATATTCATTAATCACATTGATTAATAAGTAAATAAATAATTAGTATTTAAATTAATATAAAATTTAAAAAATTAGAGTAATTAAACTGATCACTTAAATATAATTAAAATTTCAATTGAATTTAAGTTTTTTTAAATACATGAACAATAAGATTATATCAAATTAATAATTAAATATATGAATAACATATGATATTAACCTCATTTGTATTTACTGTATTTTATTTAATAGTATTAATATTAGATATTAAATTAGATATAGCAAATATTTTGAAAGATTCATGCTTCCTTGGGGAAAAAGGCCTTATTTTCGCTGAAAGAGGTAAATCCCTTATTTGAGTTATTTCCTTGCAAACGAAATCGATCACCAAGATCCAGTGGGTCTTGGCCCGTGATTTCATACGCTGGACTAAAAGTGGGGGAACACAGGCCTCATTTTGGGGAACACCTTGCAATTAACTAAAAGCCTTTTGTTTTAGATGAACCGAAAAAAGGGTAAGCTCCTATTATAGAATGTGAATATATAGCCTAACGTGTATCCTGTAAAATCTATGGTTAGATTAAAAAATTTTATCAAATAAATTATATCTATAAAATTTTACATTAATTTAAAATTATTTTATAAATTATTAATATATATAAAATTTAATGTAATATAAATTATTAAAATATATAAAAATATGAATTATTTAATTATATTTTTATTGATATTTATTTTTTTTAAATTTTGACACAAATAAATAATATGATAGATAATTATAATTTAATTGTTAGATCAACAAAAAATATACTTAATAAAAAATTATTAAGTGATGTAAATAAATCAAATTTTACATTAATGTAAGTTGATGCTGCTTCTCTCTCTCTAACTATATAAATTATATTCAAAGCATATATTCTTTCAATTTTTTTTTTACAGTCAAGCAATAAGCTATTTCAAATTTTCATTTTTTTTTGGTCTGAAGCAGATAAGTTGTTTCTTGTCATTTTAGTATTTTACAATTTATCTAAAGAACTTCTGCTCTTTTTTTGTTTTCATTGCACGGATCAAAAAAGCATCTTCATGTGCGTGCACAGTATTGAAAAATGACAAGTTGATTTGATCTCTCATTTTTGGGCATCTTAGTTGGCATTCTCAAAACATATTCTTCATGTTGTTTAGCTTAGGAAATCTCATTTAATTTACAATACAAGAGGAGCATCTTCTTAAACAATTAGCTATAGTAGTTTAGACATACTACTTCAATAATTCCATGTGCGTGGTTGATTGTTTTACATTTTTTTATGTGCTAATGTCTTCTTCTTCTTTTGTTATACATCCTAACATGCATGAAAATCTATGTACTTTAGATAAAGTTAATTTATTTTTTTGTTTTTTTGTTTTTGTAATTAAGTAGTGATTGATTAGGAGGTTTCACATGTATAGTGAAACTGCACATTGGGTCAGAAAAGATAATTTAATGACATTTGTTAACGAGTTAAAGAATTAAAATATTAAATGTAAAAAAATATTTAAAACATTTAATAATTTATTTATTTAATAATTAAAAATATTTATTAAGAAGCATTAAATGATTATTAAAAAATACACTTAAGACTAAAAAAATCCTAATTTAATTAGTTAAACAACAGAGATCTCCACAACGCTACCGATCTACCGATATTGGTCATTTAGTTCAATTAACACAGAAGGATTTTTCAACTATACGTAGGTTATTTATAATATTTATAAAAACTATATATTTTTTATATTATGGCATAATTCTTTTGTAATTTCAAAGATATATAATATTAATTATTAATTATAAATATTAAATTATAATTTGTAGATAGAAATTATAAGTTTCTTTTATAAAAATAATTTAAGGTACATATTATTATTAAAATTATAATTTTTTAAAAAAATATTAAAATTTATAAATTATTTAATAAATATCATAATATATATATATTAAAACACACATGTACCGTAGAATGTAAGAAAAAAGGGATATAATTGAAAAATAGAAAGAGAGATGAGACAAGCTAAAAAGAATCTAATAAAGTATCTTTTTTGCTTTTTGAAAGCAAAAACAGGTCATAAATTAAACAAAGAATAATGAATAGCAAGAAACAATCGAATTATCCTAATTAACTAAAGGACAAAAAAGTAATAGTCGTGACATACTATATATGAAAAAGGCATGCAAATTAATTAAATTATCTATAAGAATTAAATAAATTGATGATATAGTTATTTAATTTAAAATTTAAGCTAAATAATTACATTATGTGATTATTATTTGCTTATAACAATTATGATTTGTAATCTTTTATAAATTTTAATTATGATTCACTTTTAACTGTTATTTAATTATATATTATTAAATTATTAAAAGAGTTTAATTATTATAATAATTATTTTAAATATTTTTTTATTAAATCTTAGTGTATTTTAAAACTTTTAACCAAAGATTAATTACTCTTTGGAGTGTATGGCTGCCCATTGGCCATACATTATTTTGACACAGTTAAAAGTTAATCTTAAAGACACTAAGTCGACTTCTAAATGTCATAAGATTAATCTTACAACCACTTAACAAAGAAGTTTGGTTGTTATCTTAAATGTTTAATTTTTTTAATAATATGTTATTATATAATTAAATAATAATATATATTTTTTTACACAAATAATAAATTAATTTTTTTATATCCTTTTAATTAAATTTTACACAAAAAGTATTGAAGAAGAATATTATAAAGTGTGTAATGGTCACGTCTCACTATAGCAATGGTTGTGACACCACATCACAATCTAATCAACAGTTGAGCTTATCTGTCATCCAAAAACGTTATCAGGAGGAATCTTGCGACCCATATGAACAGAAAAAGTGGCCCAAGTAAGCACTACAGAGTTTGATTCCTTTAGCATTTAAATTTCTATATATAGCCCCACTACTCTATCCTCGAGTTCTACTAACATCCCACCCTCACACACATTATAGTTCCAAACACAAATTAAGGCTAGCTTAGCCAGAATGAAACCTCACGTCTCCGGCGAAAGCTCTCTGCCTCTGGCCAAAGAGTCCAGCAGATCTGTCGGAGAGAAGCTCCACCGCGTCTACGAGGCGGCCGTGGTGGCAATCACCACCGATGCCTCCAAGCAACGCCGGCTTCTGATGTGTAATCAAAGGTGGAGCCTCCCTGCAGAAGACCCAATCAGGACCTTGATGTTCTTGGGATCTTGGAATCACACATGACTCATGAGGCATTCATTGAACCATGCCTTGTGTTGAAACTCTTTTAAGTTGGGTGAAAATTGAATCACGAATCTGTGAAAAGAGCCAAAATTCATTCAAATTGTCACTTAATATATATAGCATATACTATGTTAATGCATGTAGCAGTGATGTAAAAATATTAGGGTCTTCATAGCTAGATTTACCCCCTCGCTTGAGGCTGTAATTTCCATATTGATACCACATGGCAGCAACCCAAAAATTAAAACTCACTGCATATGGCTGCATCTATGTATGTAGTACTCAGATCAGACCCGTAATAACGTTTTATTATAATAATTAGATTCTCTTTATTCTGTTCTTTCAGAAGCTTGTAATCTGAAATGCTCTCTAATCTCCCCAGTGGACTTCTTAATATTGAATTATTAATAACTGGGCTCTTATGGTTTATTTGGGAACAAATTAAAGAAATAAAGAAAATTAAAGATTAAAAAGGAAAAATAAAAAAAGCTTCAAACAAATATGACTCATTCTTTGCTTTCCTACAAACTGCATTCTCTGCTTCCCTTGAGTTTCTTGCTTTGATTTTCTTTTTCTTTTTTCCTTTTAATTTTTTTTCTCTTTTTTAAGAGTTTTCCTTTGTTGGTTTGTAACCCCGTTTGAATTTGCTTAATAATTTTGTTTACAAGTAACTTTTATAATAAAATTTAAAAACAATTAATATACTTTTTAAATATTTTAATAAAGAATATCTAATTTAAGACACTAATTCTCTCTTCAGGCTAATTCCATTTTCTAATTCGACTATGATACTAAAGATGTTCAATTCGATTGATATCGCTATGGTACAGCTTAATTATTATTTTTTAAAAAAAGTTTCAAAAATAAAACCACATCATTGACTCCCCGTTTAAAATGTAATTGTCGATATGGTACATTATAACAAACGACAAGTCGTCAAGGTGTAACGTTTGTAGGCAAAGCCCTCGTACTCAATAGATAAAGAGTATCGGACCGTATCGGCCTCTCACTGCCTCACAATCTCACCGTCACCGATCAAATGGCCACCGTAATCGACGGCAAAGCCGTGGCCCAAACCATCCGATCTGAAATTTCCGATGAGGTGCGCCACCTCTCTCAAAAATACGGCAAGGTAAGCCCTTCTTTCCCTCTTTCAAACCCTAACTTTGTTTCTCGAAAACGAAACGTAGCAAATCGTAGTTTGTTGGGTTGGTTGACGCAGGTTCCGGGACTGGCAGTGGTGATTGTAGGGAACAGGAAGGACTCACAAAGCTATGTGGGCATGAAGAGAAAGGCGTGTGCTGAATTGGGGATCAAGTCCTTCGACGTTGACCTTCCTGAGCAAGTATCTGAAGCCGATGTAATCAAGCAAGTCCACCTGTTGAATGCTAACCCAGATGTACATGGTTGGTCAGTTATTAACTAATTTCTGTCATCTCTTATCTATAGGCGCTACTCCAACTTTATCTCAAATACATTCATTCATGATCACATTTGCACCTGTAACCCTTAACTTATGCTTTTATTGGCACTTTACTACTGCCGAACATTCCGTACCATAAAGTATCGCTGGTCTTATAAGAATATTTCTTTGAGCTAGAGAGGAGTCACCTTGTAATCACAAATAACGCTTGAAGGACAGTAAAATAAAAATAAAAATAAATTATGCTTTTGGAATGTTTTACTACTATTCTAAGCAATTTTTGTAGCTGATTTTAGTCACGTTTGAGGGAGATTTTTAGATGTAAAAATATTCAATTGTCAATATTTATCAGTAAGACAAATATGCATCTGTTCTGCTAATTCTTTGTTGGTGTACGTTCATTGGATAGGAGGTTAGGTACTAAAAAAAATGTCTTCTTTTCCAAAATCCCAATGCTGTTTGGTTGGGTGTATAAATTATGGATTAAGTGAAACGATTCTTTTGCCAAATAAAGCAGTATTTTATCTTGTTTGCAGTAAGATCTGATGCAGACTCTTTTTTGTGCTGGGTTAAGAATGCCTCAATAGCTTTACAAGCCGAAAGGCATACTTTTGCATACAAGCGCCATTTTACGTATGAAATCCACATATTCTTTTGGACCTTTTTATTTAAAGGCTTGGTTTGTTATATCCACAGGTATATTGGTTCAACTTCCATTGCCTAAGCATATAAATGAAGAGAAAGTTCTGACTGAAATCAGCCTTGAGAAGGATGTAGATGGATTCCATCCTTTGAACATTGGCAAGCTTGCAATGAAAGGCAGAGATCCCCTATTCCTTCCTTGTACTCCCAAGGCAAATACTCTTGGATCTGAAATATTTTAGAATAGACTCAATTATGTCAACAAATGAATGAATTTTACCCACCTCTTTCCTTTCTTATTAATATAGGGTCTTTTTCTTACAAATTATCGAGAAAGATGACTTTGGAGTTTGGACTACTTAAATTAGAAGAAAAGAAAGCAACAAATCTATCAAACTAATCTGTATTTTTTTTAAACAAACTAACCTGTCATTGGTGTATTGTTTTGATTAAGATAGCTCTTCTATTAAATGAGATTTTGCTTGAAATTTATTGATGTTGGCAACTTATAAATTTTTTGTGCTAAAGCAGAAGTTTTACTTGTGAGGTAGCTTCAGCTGTGACATTGGTGTTTGATGTAACGCTTTTATCCTTTATTGTTTTGGAGAGGTGATGAACTCATACTAAGAGTGGTTTATATCTGAATTTTTTAAAATCTATCAAATGTAAGAGTTGAGAAAAGAGCTGCACAGAAAGCAATAGTAATATACAATCATTTAGAACAATTGCATCAGAGAGATTTTCTTTGTTCCTAAAAATAGAAAGGATTTTTGTACTTGTTACTAAACCCTCTGTGATCCCCCCCCTAAACTGGTGGGAAGGCTGTTGTAATTTATGCTTTTCTCTATTTTTGATTTCAACAACTCTTGCTGATCAAGAATGTATAATTACAAGTTAGCTTGTGAAATATTTTCTCAAAATGATAAGTCATTCGTTTACATTTGCTACTTGTATGCAGGCATGTCTTGAACTTTTATCACGAAGTGGTGTAAGTATAAAGGGAAAGAAGGCAGTTGTGGTTGGTAGAAGTAACATAGTTGGATTACCAGCTTCATTGCTGCTTTTGAAAGCAGATGCTACTGTTACCATTGTCCATTCGCACACAAGTCAACCAGAAAGTATCATACGTGAAGCAGATATTGTTATTGCAGCAGCTGGACAGCCGATGATGGTACTAGCAAAACATATTTTACTTTATCTGCATCTCTATTCTGAGTCCTTGCACAGTTCTTGTCAAGTTTCAAATTTTAGCACTTGGGATTGGGATGGTTCTTACTTTAAAATGTCACAGATAACATAAGGTATAAATGCCTAAATGGGATGCGTTAAGAATTAGCTTACTGAAAGTTTCTCCCATACATCCCCCAATCCTTGGTAGGCAGTACACACGCAAATCTGTTACAGGTACAAAAGCTTTCAAATGCAACTGGTACTGTTTAAGAGCATTTTTTACTTAGAATTTTATCTTCCTTTCAGTTTCATGTCAATGGTATAAACAGTATATGCCTGCACTTTTCACCAAAGAAAGAAACATCTGCCTGCACAAAAGAAAAAGCACGAGAATTCTTTTTGTCCTAATTTCTTGACAAGTCAAACTGTTCTGCAGTCACAAGGGATATTGGGAGTTAAGTCTGTTTGGGATTTTTGGAAAAAATTGTGGTTTGGGGCCTTCTATCCCTTCAAGTAGCTACAGTTAATTTCTGTCTTCTTCATGATGGAGAGTTCACTTTATGCATAATGAAATTCTTTACTCTTTTAGATCAAGGGCAGTTGGATCAAACCCGGAGCTGCAGTCATAGATGTTGGCACAAATGCTGTTGATGACCCAACCAAGAAGTCAGGTTACAGGCTTGTTGGAGATGTAGATTTTGTGGAAGCATCTAAAATTGCCGGTTGGATTACTCCTGTTCCTGGTGGTGTGGGTCCAATGACAGTCACAATGTTGCTGAAGAATACTTTGGAGGGTGCCAAGCGCAACATTGAGCAGAATAACTGATCTTCCTTTAATTTGAATAAAAAAAATTAATATTAGGTGAAAGTTCTTTGAGAATCAGTTATATCCAATTATCTAGTTTGGTTTCTGCTAAGGTAGATAAATAAATTTTATGATAACGCAAGCATCGGTTTTGAAACTAGATTTGGTCAAATCGGAGTAATATTCCTGCTCTTTACCTCTTTATTTTTCTCCTTACCCTTTTCCCCTCTGTATTCGATATGTATCTCAGAAGAAGCATTCTCAATGCATTACTTCCATGTATCTTCAACATCTATATATAAACTCACCTTTCTTGGCATTTGTTGTTTTAGTGGAGTTCATTATTTAAGTGTGCAGTCTTTTGAAATGCTTCTCAAGCCTTTACTAATATATGCAGCGAATGGAGACTGGCACACTCATACAACTTGGATGGAGGTTTGTAGGCATCTCTGGGACTGGGATAACATTATTCATCTTATTCACAGTGCTAGCTCCTTGAATATAAAACTTTTCTATACAAATTAGCTCAGTCAGTAAACTAGACAAAACAACATTAATCTCTACTCTCTCTAGGACTTGCGTATAAGTGGGGTTAGGCGTATTTATAAAACATCTGTCTTTATACTAGAAAAGACCGTCCAGCTAGCAAGTGATGAATGTGGTCTCCGTTTGTCCAATCTGAATCCATTTGGGTAGAGATTGCTCGAAAGATTTACTCCTCTAAATGACCCTATGGTTTTGCCGTGAAATTTTGCATTGTTAATGATTTATCTTTTTAAAAAAATTATACTTTCTCTACCTTTTTAATTAATGTTTGATCCACTTTTTGACATTAGGCCGTCTTCTTCTCACAAAGAAAAGGAAAATAAAAACATCAAAGCTTAAGGAGAGATGAACCTATCTATATTCGTGAAGTAGGGTAGTGCCACATAGCTCAAAAACAGTAGTTAAAATTTTGACAGAATTCAACTATGGTAATTGTTGGATGATCATAGATGAGATAAAATAATAAGGATTACTCATCCATGTCAATAAACTTGTCAACTCCTCAAATAAAAAATTTTAACAAAAAATTCTGAATATCTAACATTTTTCATTCTAGAATCAATCATACAAGGAGAGATTGAGGAAGAGTGTATAGTTGTGAGGGTTGAGCTAGAGCAGATACCGAGTACTGTGAAATGAAGCGACGTCGTAGCAATCAGAAACAAGGAGCAGCGTATCTTAAGATCCTCACCGTCCGTTTTCACAAAGGAGAAGAACGACGGTCCAGATTGTGACATGTTTGGATAAGTGGTAATTAATAACAGTAACTGAAGTGAAGAAGAAGGACATGAAACTTGGCAATGGCTGTGGTTGCAGTTGGTGTGCAGCAGCAATTCCCGTGCTTCTCAGAATCAAATTGGAGGATTAGAACAAGACCATGCCTTCCTCCTTACAGAGCCATTCTTTTACGTTCACACAAAAAGATTCCATTTTCAATGATTTCCTGCACTTCTTCCTCCTCCTCCTCCTCATCTTCTACTTCACAGACCCCAGAATCTGATACTCAAACTGCCGAATCTTGCGTCAATTGGGGTCTCCAGCTCTTCTCCAAAGGACGGGTATTCTCTTCAACTTCTAATTGGTGATAAAAAGTTTAAGGTTTTTTAATCGAATTAGTATGCTGCAATAATTATGTTTCTAGAAGGTCACATCTCGCGTTATGGAAGTTTTCTTAATTAGTATTAGTACTGTTGGGATGGATTGTTCAGGTTAAAGATGCTTTAGCCCAGTTTGAAACAGCGCTCTCCTTGGATCCCAATCCTGTGGAGGCCCAAGCTGCGCTCTATAACAAAGCTTGCTGCCATGCATACAGGTAGAAGTCCCTTATCTGATCTTCTTTTTGTTTAATGTCTTCTTATAATGAATGTGGATTCCACAGTTTCCAATGGGTAATTAAATTCCATTGGTTTTTATACATTATATGGTAGTAATTCTTATTCATTCAGATTGAACCCACTCCTTGAGTCATTGAACTTTTATTGTGAGATGGTAAGGCAAGGTATCTACTTGATATCTCTAGAAGCTCCCTCCCAACCTTAGTGAGCTTTGATTCCTAATCCTGGGGAGTTCATAGATTTTTTAGCAACCAAACAGCTGAACAAGTGGTATCTCTAAAATGATTCAATTTCTCCAGTTCCTTGCACTTTCTAGATATAATAAATGATATGAAAAATCAATTTATTTACGTAGGGTACAGGTTAGGTTATACTTCTATGTTTATGATATTGTCACTGGTGGAGTAAGGGAATTTATCTTTACATTCTAATCTGGTTGTTATTTGGTTATTATTTTTATGAAGAGGGGAAGGAAAGAAAGCCGCTGATTGTCTTCGCACTGCTTTGAAGGAATACAACCTAAAATTTGGTACAATTCTCAATGATCCAGACTTGGCCTCCTTCAGAGCTTTGCCTGAATTCAAAGAACTACAAGAAGAGGTTTCTTAATTAGTTCTCAAGGATTTTGCAACGCCAAGTTATCTGCTCTCTTATGTGCTTTATTATAGTAGCTTGGAAACTTATTATATTCTGTAGAATCATTTATCAAAATTCTTTGCCTCATTTGTTTCCTCAAGGAACCAACCCTCATTCTAACATTATCTAATTGATGATGAAATTTTTGAAACATCGATTCTCTTACTATTTTTCCCTGCAACCAGGCCAGGCTGGGTGGGGAAGATATTGGCTACAGTTTTCGTAGAGATCTAAAACTTATTAGTGAAGTTCAAGCACCATTTCGTGGGGTTAGGAGATTCTTTTATATAGCACTGACGGCGGCTGCAGGAATATCATTGTTGTTTACCGTGCCCAGGCTATTTCAGGCAATTAAAGGTGGTGATGATGCTCCTGATCTCTTGGGAACTTCAGGGAATGCTGCCATTAACATTGGAGGTGAATAGTGACCTACTTAACTTCCTGGTAGAAAATATTCAGGTTTAAGTTATACTTACTTAATTTAGTGAGTTACTATCTAATAACTTTTTACTTTTAAGATAACAGTGTTGCGTAACACCTGAGCAAATGCCTTTTACATTGCTTCATTAAATGACTAAGCACTGGAATCAGCAATGTGCAGGTATTGTTGTTCTTGTGGCATTATTCTTCTGGGACAATAAAAAAGAGGAGGAACAGCTTGCACAAATATCCCGAGATGAGACACTATCAAGGTTGCCTTTGCGCCTTTCAACTAATCGCATAGTTGAACTTGTGCAGCTACGGGACACAGTTAGGCCAGTCAGTATCTGTGTTCTTCTTTCCTCTACTTTACTCTGTGTGTGTGTGTGTGTGTGCCACTGCATTATTTTGGAATTTTTTTTTTGCTTTACTTTTTATTTACTTGTTTATTTTTTTCTCCTTTGTCTTCTGGTTTTTGTTTTTCTGTTTTTTGGTGGGGATGAGGGAGTTCTTACAGTAACTGAAATGTTTACCCTGTATTTAAGGTTGCCAGCATTAAAGGGAAAAAGAAAAACTGCTTTAACAAGAGATAAATGTAATTTAACTAGTTAAAATTTTTGTACCAAAATATTTTAGTAGCTTACTGAGTAATAAATTATTCTTTTTTTTAAGAGTTCTGAATGGAATTTATTGGAGAGACAAAGCTGCCAGCTTTCTTCTTCTGTTGATTAACTTGTTGGGAGTTCCTTATTATTAGAAGCGAAGTGACAATAATATCAAACACTACTACCATCTATTAACAGTATCATTTCCTTTCTTATAATTCTGATTAGTTAGCATTGTCTGCGGGGGTTTTCAAGGGCTTCTGAAATCTGAAGTGGTACTTGTATCTAGAAATTCATAGATAAATGAGAGGTACTGGTAACTTGAAGTTGATTTATTAAACGTTCATGACAGATTTGTGATATTAAATGGGTGGATTTCACTCCTCTCAAGCATCTCCTTTCTGTAATTTTATTGAGTACTAATAATTATGTTTTAATGATAGAATAATGTAATTAACAAGTTATGACTGTTTGTTCTTTCTCTTTGCAAAATTCCTTTTCTGTTTTCTCTTTATTTCTTCCCTTTTGGTCTCTTCCTTTTTAACGCGAATGTTCCATGCTTTAACTGAAGATTGGGTTTTAGGTTATATTAGCAGGAAAAAGAGAAACAGTATCTTTGGCTTTGCAAAGAGCAGAGAGATTTCGTACTGAGCTCCTTAGACGTGGTGTTCTGTTAGTTCCTGTCATCTGGGGAGAAGGTCGGGAAACAAAAATTGAGAAGAAAGGTTTTGGTCTTCAACCAAAGGTTGCTGAAGCTCTTCCATCCATTGGGGTAAGACTTGATAATTGATATAACCATGTGCCTTCATGAATCCTGCTCTTCATCCAAATCTTTTGTTTCTTTGATGGCACTAACCCATAAAACTTTGTTAGGAAGATTTTGAGAAGCGAACACAGTCCATAACTACAAAATCAAAGTTGAAAGCTGAAATTAGGTTCAAGGCTGAGGTTGTATCACCAGCAGAATGGGAACGGTAATATGCTCTTATATCTTTGTCTTTATTATTGACTTACCACTATTTTAATCTATTTCTTCATAAAATGAGGGAGACAATTAGCATCAACATAGATAGTGAAAGGGTGGATTGATATCAACTAAGAAGTGCAGGATAGAGAATGGAGGAGAGAGAGAGGAGATGCTAATAGTTGCATGCTAACACATGCTTACTTATCTAGGTGGATAAGGGATCAGCAGAAGTCTGAAGGAGTTACTCTTGGCGAAGACGTCTACATAATACTGCGCTTAGATGGGCGGGTTCGAAGATCAGGGAAAGTAAGTGCCATTTCAGAGCAAACTTGTTTTGCTTTTCTTCCCATTGATGTAGAATTGTCATTTATTAGCGAGCTTGCTGGATGTGAACAAAAACTATGAGCATCATAAGACTTGATTGACAAGCCAAATTTACTCTTCCCACCTGCTAAAAGACAAGCATAAGGTAAAAGGAATTGGATTTTTAGAATACTATTAAAACCAGTTCATCATTTGTATTACTTTCTTGCTGTGATGACTTGTTTGCAAAGCTTGATGACCATCCATAAACTGCTGTACTTTGAATTCATTTTACATCTGAGTAGTCAGCAATTGAGATGTTTTTCATTTGACTAGCTGGAATTGCATTAAGGGATATTAAATATTGCTTCTTACCTATAAAATGTCAACAAAGCAGTTTGATTCAAGGAAAAATTTGTGTGACAAGCTCTTAAGCTGTTAATAAATTCACTGCCAATTTTTTTTTTCCTGATTGCAATACTATTTCTAATACTCTTGCCACTGTCAGTAATAAATGCTAATGCTTTTGCAGGGTATGCCCGACTGGCAGCAAATTGTGAAGGAGCTGCCACCAATGGAAGCATTTTTAAGCAAGCTAGAAAGATGAGAAATGTTACGTGGGCTACTTTTCTCCGAGAATTCGGAGGGTACAAATACTGTGTGTCATTCGTTAAACTAAGCACTGTACATCTATGCCTCCACGATTATTGCTGACAATTGCAAAGTAAATGTTACAATTGAGAATTTTTAAGGAAGATTAACACTATATACAAATATAGTTTGGTAACAAGTCCATAGTGTACTTAAGCCAAGTTGTATATTTTTTTCTTTTAATGCTTACAGAAATTAACATGTGAGTGTATCTATCTGAGTTCAACTATCCTGACCCTTCATAAATTAAATTTTGATGCAGCTGGTTAAACTTGGACATAACCACTTGGTAGTTTAGTCTAAAGTTTTTATGAGAGTTTTGTGTAAATCATGATTCACAAATTATGGTGACACAAAATTGTTGGGAGCCTTGGCCCTTGAGCAGCGCATGCTGCTTTCATCGCATTGTTAACTGAAAGGCCGCGGAAGGAACCCTAGTCAATGTACCCTGGAACTCGTCTGCAGATGAGTTCAAACTTAAAAGCTGAATTTCAGTACGGTATCCTCAAATAAATGTCAATGACTCAAGGGCGGTCGTCATTTGGATTTTGGACTGGAGAACAAAAGTTAACTTTTTTTTTTCCAGTTTTGTTCAAAGGTTTCAACCTAATTGAAAAGATTGGGAAAATAAATAAATAGAAAGATTAAGATAATGTCCGGTATATTGTGAATAAAAGTTTTTTTAGTATAGTTATATATTTTATAACTAAATAGCCACATTTTAGAACTGATATAAAATACTTTTTGTTGAGCCAAACAAAAAGGTCGTTTTCCTTTGTTTATATGACATAATTTCACTTGTACGATATAAAATCGAGTGATGAATATTAAATGGCAACTGCGTGGGACATTGGTCTATGTTGTTGTGTAAGTTTGGTAGTTTTCACTCTGAAGAAACTTGACTTGGATAAGCACAAGCGTGGTCCTCAATTTCAATTAGCCAACAGAATATTGCGGGTAAAGGACTTGTAGTGGCCTCTGGCGTGGCAACATGATTTCAAACCCAAAATCAATTTTTTAAGGGCTCAGATACAACCCAATGTTGAATTAGACGTCTGCGTAATCCATACATTTTAGGCCCAATATTAGAATATTAGCGTTAAGTAGTTAATGCTTTGAATCCGAACCTGGTATCATCGATAACCCTTCATTCTTTATATCATTTTCTTGGTAGGTTTTGAATGTTCTCATTTATCGTGTGCCCAACTTTCTTCACAGCAATTGGAACACTTTTGAACTTGAAAATTACTAGAAGGATATATAAACTATCAAACTGTTGAGTTTCCGTTTTCTTCATTTCTAGGTGTTAGGTTGTTGGTGTTAGTTTTTTTGTTTTTTTTTTTATTCCGAGGTTGTTGTTATTTGTTGTTACTATATTATTATTATTCAAAGATTGCGAGAACCAAACAATTGAATAGTCATTGTTTTTTATGTTCTGATGCAACAAAAAATAAAAAATAAAATAAAACCAGTGAGATTTTCGCAAGATTGTCCCTTCCCTTGTTATAAAACTGCAATGCTTTTTAAACAAGTTTTGCTTACCCGCTCTCACTGTCCAAGTAAACTTTTCCTATAAAATGGTAGAAATAGAAACAATGAAGACTTGAAACTTGAGAGAACAATAAGAGCGCCATCACCAACAAGGAGAAACAATGGGAAGAGCTTCTTTTCTCCTAGCCTTCTACTTGTTCATGGTGGCCATGTCCATCTTTCCACCTACCACTGGTGCAATCAGCGACCACCGCCTACGTTGGGTGCCCATGACAACAACACGCTGCCAAGGTTCCATAGAAGAGTGCATAGCAGATGGTGAGTTCGGAATGGACTCAGAGACCCACCGGCGCATCCTAGCCACCTCGCAGTATATAAGCTACAAAGCGCTGCAGCGAAACACCGTGCCATGCTCTCGGAGGGGTGCATCCTACTACAACTGCAAGCCAGGTGCGAATGCTAATCCTTACAGCCGTGGCTGCACCACCATCACTCGTTGCCGTAATACTTAGAAGAAATTCAAGTTTCTTCCTACCGTTCCACTTGCTTACTCCTCTCCTCTGCTTTGTATTTATGATAAGGCTTGTTATATTTTACTTTTAATACTGTTTTCCCTTCATTTTCGCAATTTATGTAAATTAAAGTTATATGATTATTGCTCTAGTAAAATATTTGTGTTCTCTCATTTGCTAATTCCACCTTAAAACATAATTTTATATCGGAAAATGTCCAAGGAGAGTGGAAAAAAGGAGTGATATAAAAATGAACGATGTTATTCACAATTTTTGCATTCATAATCATACACAATCCTACGAGTTCTATCACGAAAAAAAATAATCACAAATTCAGATGGAGCTGAGTTTTAAATACAGAACTGCAAATCTCAAAATCTTTTTTTTAATTATATATCTACACATCTATGCAACTATTGGGAAGTGTATATCAATTGTAGTCAAATCAAATGAATTGTCCATGTTAACTTTGCCAATCCATATGAAATTACATAGTCAACATATGGAACTCGCCGAGCGAAAAGCTACTTACTGAAGCTCATGTGCGAATAATAGTAGTTTTTTTTTTAATAGGATAACGGGATTGAAGCTCATGTGCGAATAATAGTAGTTTTTTTTTTTAATAGGATAACGGGGTCAGAGACCCTAACGAATAATATGTAGCTCAACTCTCCTTTCAAGGATTTGAAAATAACCTAGATTAATATATGGTGGATTCTCCGGTACCCTTCCATTTGCTCGGGTTTTGAAACCCTTCTGATGTGTACCAATCAAAATCATTGTCATATGTTTGACAAAATCAAAGTTGCCACCTAATAAAGGTTAAACGGAAATTCTATGATACCACTACATTTATTGTAATTTACAAAACCACCCCAAGTCACAATTTCTAAGATAATTTCAAATTTTGATTTCCAAAATTACCCCCAACCAATGATGTGTAAATTTATAATACCGAAAAAAATATAAAAAATGATGTGCTTTCAAATTTTCACACAAATATAATTTTTAAAGACATGAAAAATGTAGGGAATTTTTTATATGAATAAATTATATTATTAAAATATTTATTCTACACATTTTCCACAGTTTTAAAAAATCACACAAATATAATTTTGTAAAGACATAAAAAATGTAGGGAATTATTTATATGAATAAATTATATTATTAAAATATTTATTCAACCTTATTGTTTACACATTTTCCAGAGTTTTAAAAAAAATGTGAAGGGCGTTAATTAATATAATTCAAGTTTTTTACATATTTAAAATTTTATTAGGAGCTTTTAACCTTAAAGAAAGTGTTTACTTTGTGAAAAAAAAGGTCTTGTGAAAAAAAGGACATCTTTTTTAATTTTTTTCTATAATATAATATTTTGAAGGAATTAGAAAAACAAAATAGATGTACAGAAATTGAAGACTCGAAGAAGAGTGACATTCTATAAAACGTGGTTGGTAACCACATTTTTTACCCATTAATAAAACATATTTTAAAATAGAAAATAATGAGAAAACAATGTTTACAACCATGTTTTTAATTTAATAAATTAAAAATTAAAAATTAAAAATATATGTAGAGAAATTGAAAACTTGGTTAAGAGGGACGTTTTATAAAACGTGGTTGGTAACCACCTTTTCATCCACGATTTGAAAAAAATTATTAAAAAGGAAAAATAATGAGAAAACAATGTTTACAACCACGTTTTTAATTTAATGAACTAAAAAAATAAAGGAATATAAAATAAAAAAATAACTAGCCGTAGAGAAATTGAAAACGAGTTTAAGAGTTACGTTTTATATTGATAACGAGGTTAGTACCAACGTTTTGAGTAAAACATTTTATAAAAAGGAAAAAATGTGAAAACGGTGTTTAGAACCTCATTTTTCAAGTTTGAAATTTTTTTAATTTTTTATGGATTTTCCATCATTCTTTTATTTGAAAACATTATTTCCATATTTTTATTTATATAATAATCCAAGATGTAAGGTGCTGCAAAAGTTTTAGCTTTAATGAGAAAATCGAACCACGCATTTGCTATCAACACTTTTCACCTTGGCCAAATCTCACAACCCACATCTGTTTTTCTATCTCTATTTCAAAATTTCACAGGAAAACATGATTCGCAACCATTTCTCATTGGCTGAAAATAGAAAATGGGTTTGCGAACCACATTTTGTTTTCTTTCTTATTTCTAATTCTTTTGCTTTCTTTATCAACTTTTTTTTTCACGTTTTCTAATTCTAAAACTTCCAGCATAATTTTTTTAAAAAATACAGGAATATACCTTTTCATTTTTTCAATTGCAAATAATTTTGTTTTCATATTCATATATTAAATCACAGAAAGTTTAAAACCTATACTTTGTTTTACCATCTACATTTTAATCAATATAATTCTTTAATCATCAAAGGTTTTATAGAATTTTAATTATTTTTTCCAAAACATCGTTTTTTATTAAATAAATTGTGAATTTTTTTATCACCTCTAATTATTAATTTTTTTAATATTTTAAAAATTTCCCAAAATTGGAATATCATTTTTATTTTTTTATCTATTATAATAATTAATTACTATAAAAAAAATTAAATAATGTCAAAACCTGCAAATAGATTTTTCTTTTTTCAGTATTATAAAGTAATGAAATACGAGCGTTAAGGGTAATCTTGGAAAACAAAATTCGAAGTAATCTTGGAAAATGTGCCTTGGGGTGGTTTTGTAAATACAATAAACTGTGGTATTAATTAAGAAATTTGATTCAATCTTTCCCATGTGTCACTTTTTACTTTTATCAAACCTGTCAACATGATTTTGATTGGTACACATCAGAAGGGTTCTAAAACCCGATCAAATGTAAAGGTACCGAAGTGTTCACCTTAATATATCTATTATTTAGATCAAGTATCAGTGTAGAACGACCATTACTTGCCAAAGAAAGAAGTTAACATACGGCTTTCTTTTGGCTCAAATTTATGTTCAGCTTTTGGTTAGACAGTTGTGGTTTCGGTCACTGGTCCTGCTCCATGAGACTCGGTCTCCATTGGGATGCGAGACGAACTTCTCAGCGCACTATTACAAGTTTACAACAATATAGAATGAGGTCGTGTAGATGCCCGAAGAAGGGCGAGTAAGTAAGGTGCCAGCATGTGAGTATATGTGAAATTGTAAAGCGCATGGAAACCCGGTCTTAAGTCATTCACCTGAAACACGCACGGATGGCCTCAGCTTCAGACGCAACATACGAGGGGGAGTAAAAAGGGGGCCTTGGGGATTCCTTTTTTTTTTTTCCCTCCAGGAAGTATATTCAAGACTTTCAAGTAACTGCGGTACATAATCTTGAAATATAGTGCAAAAAAAAAAGGGCATACTAGTTTCTGAACAGCAGCCCCCGGATTTAGTGGCATGGATTCACTGCTCCATGGAGTTTGTGAAAACTGATGAATAAAGACAACCCAGAGCATGCAGAGAAAAGAAGGGATGGGAGGGTAACAAAGTAATCGCAATATAAATTATAGGATTATCATTAAAAATTTCCCCTCCACAAATAGCACCCAATCAAGCCCATCTCGAATTGGAAAAACAAACTAGTCAGCAGTACCCTTTTTTTTTTCCCGTTTGAACAGTAAGGCAATTTAGCTACAAAAGACCAATTCCACTCATAGCTACACGGCAAATATCTGTTTACTTGGCCAGTACTGCAGACAAAGATAGATGCACAATACCAAAATCCTAATGTATCGCAAGACAAGAACAAACCAAAAAGCACTTAAAACTCGAAAAGTGACTTAAGCTGAACCCTCTTCTTTGTTCGACTCTTCTTCCTTTGGCTTTGCAGGGGCCACAGGTGATGGAGAGCTCTCCACTCCCATCTCTGCTCTTAGGTCATTGATGCTTTGCTCCAACTCATTTATACGGTTTCCCATCTCATCAAGTGCATTGACGTCAAGAAAAACATTACTTCAGCAATTTGAGTGATGGGCAAATCGGCAATACCCATCTAATAAAATTGGCATCACTGCCCATCCACCTTAGCCAATAACATGACACCACATATACATGACCGTACACAAATTGAATTAAGTCGTGAGTCACAAATTGTGCACAACTGCACAGGTGGTTGCATTGAGTTTATAAGGAAAAAGCTCAGGATGCAGCCGTGCACAGAAATTTTTTACCACTTGTGCTGTTGTGTTTACATGCCATCATGTTATTGGTTTGAGTTTTGATACCCATTTTATAGCATGGGTACTGTAGACTTGCCTGTGAGTAGTAAAGAGCAGCTTTACCTTTTTCAAAACACACAATCAAATGACACACAATTCAACGATTTAAACACTACATAACCAAACTTGGAAGGTTCCATTTAATTCTCTAACCAAATGTCCAAAGACATTCCTTGCAAGATTGTTTTAAGAATATAGGTTAACAAAATGTACGCCACTTTAGATCTCCTATCATCTGACCTCTTTGAATCTTATCTTATTTCTGGAAAAAATCACTATCATGAATTACCATTTTCTGAAATTAGTTTCCTTGCCAAATCCCTATTTATGATTAGCTTACTTTATCAAATTGAAGAGTGTATGAAAAGGATATTCTTTGTAACGATGGAGTCAGACATTGTCTGGAACCTATTTTGCTGGAAACAAAATTCTTGTTAGCAGCAATGAAATATATTCTGAAATCAGCAATGCAGCTCTAGGAGCCTAGACTATACAACTCACCATCTGCTGAAGAAGATTTTGCACCTGAAGAGAGAGAAAAGGGGCAGACAGACAAAGGTCAAAACTGATTGACATTTAAGCACCACAACTAAATCATCTAAATAAAATCTGTCCCAAATGTTAACATCAAGGACACCAATTTGAATATTCCCAATCTCATAATTGACTTTGGGATGCCAATGGACAAGTTACTAACATTATTGACATGAACACATGCAACCCGAGAACAAAACCATTAACAACTTACAAAAGCTGTCATATCAGCAGTGCTTTGCTTTGGGTCTTCTGAATCAGGTCCATCCTGCCATAAAAAAGGGAAGGGGGGCAAAACGTTACAAAGCCAATGAAAGAATGCAGATATCAATGCAAGAGCTCCTCACCCAATGCCATAAATAAATAAAGAACCATCTATGATGCACAGATACGGGGAAGGGTATTGGATACAACACCAGTACAACACGGGGATACGTCATTTCTTAAAAAATTAGGATATAAGTACAACAGGATACGGCATAACATATATATCAAAAATTATAAATATCATCTTATAAAACATAAAAAAATATATAAAACCATCATAATACATCTGAAATTAAATAAAAAAAATAGTTTGGTCATTCCATGATTAAGGGAGAAAAGTGGAGAAAGTAATTTTTATTTTCAACATTAGTCACTACAAACACAATATAAGACTATAACTTATCAAATTCTTATGATATCTCACCCATATTGACACAAAAATTCAAAAATAAAAAATATAGGATATAGGATCCAGTAGTTTATTTGGAGTATCCGGAATCGGATCGGCACGGCAGAAATTTTGAAGTATTGGTACTTCCTAGAGAACCATATGATGAGCCAAAACTTAACAAATGAAACAAAATTTAAATGACATAAAAACCATGCAATAGGTTCCAATACAGAAGTGGCTGTTGTATTCATACCCCTAAACATCCTTATCAAGTCACACAAGCTTAAAATAGAAACTGAATAACTCATTTAGACTCTAAAAAAATTATTGATGATAATAAAAAAAAAAAAAACCAACCAACCAACGCCCGATTTGGGCAGAAATTTAATTTTGGAAAACGTGGACAATAATTCTCAATCAAAAAGAACATCACCGTGTATGTCCTCCTAAAAATAAAAAAAGAAAGAAAGAAAAGGGTGTAGCACAAAGATTAGAACCAAATTTCCGAGCAAGTTTAGACTAGTTTCTCGTAAGCTGAAATCGGCGAAAATATTGAGCATAGAAATGTTCCAAGAGGGTGGATAGGGACATTCATACCCGTTTTGGTATTGAATTTTGGAAAACCTAATCGCTTAAATATTGAAACTGAGATTGATGTAGCAGAAAACATTAGCGGGGATAATGCCAGAAAACGAAGAACATAATAAAGAAGGGAATGAGAAAAAGAGAGGCGAACCATGATCTGATCAACGTAGCAACTCCTTCAACAGATCCGCACAGCCAGAGAGCAAAGTTTCAAAAGCAAATGCTACCAAATGCGAGCGAGGACTCTCTCTCAGCTCCATTTAATCGTGGCAACAAATTAGATTGAGCCTTAGCCGGGTGGGTGACCCGATGGGTTACAGTTGTAATTACAAAAGTACCACCTTTTTTTTATTTTTTTTGTTATTATTGTGCATCTAAGAATCTTTAATTTCTCTCTCGTTTTTTAGTTAACAACATGGTATTGTAATTTTAAGAGAAATATAAACACAACATTTGAACTAACAACGTGATATTGCTAATATTTCCCGTGTTTCATTTGTAAGTTGCAATGGGTAATAAAAATATAAACTGATCCAAAAATCTTAGTTCAAGTTACACTAAATTTTTATTTCTTTAAATATTGCTTATGAAATCTTAACTAGATAATTTTATTTGTAATTTAATTTATCATTTCTCTTTACATCAGATTTTAGACCTCTTTTGTGGGGGGAAAAATTATATATTTGATTGCTTATTTACAATATTTTAATTTTCAAATAAAATAACAATGGGTATTTTCGTCACTTGAAACGGCAAAGTTGAAGAGTTCAAAAGAGTTTTAAGTGCCATTCCATTCAAATATATATTTTTTGAATACATTCAAATTTGAATAGTTGATGTCATGGCTTCATTATACCATTTTACTATACTTTTTTTGTGACAATTTCACTCTACTTTTACATCAACACAGATTGATTGTGTCACGTGCTTACACGTGAGTTGAAAATGTTAAAAAATTATTAATATATTATAAGGAAAGGGAAAATTATCAGACCCACAACTTCTTAAAAAAATATCAATCACAAAATATTAATCTACAATAAAGAATGTAAAGCATAAGCAAAACGTTCCACGTATTTGAAAGGACTCCATGAGTCACATGAAAATGAAAAAAAAAACAACTAATGAAATAAATCAAGCATAAATAGATTAGTTCTTCATATATATTTTCTTAAACTATAAAGTTAAATATATTATCTACCAATTTGATATTGCTTTTTAAATATTTTTATTCAACTTTGAATTAGGATGCTTACCATGCCAATATTAGTTGACTTGGTCACAGAGATATCTTTAGAGATTTTTTCTATTAGCCTTTACATAATAATTATCATATCTTGGTCATATGGAGACCTTACTTTGACCCTCATCATACAGATATTAGTTGACTTCAAAAAAAAATGGTTAAATTACTCAGTTGTCCCTAAATTTGTTAAAGAAATTCAAATAAATCTTCATATTTTAAAAATTTGTAATTAAGCCTTTATAGGTTTAAAAATTTATAATTAAGTGCCTGCTAGAGCACTATTAAAAATTGTTAATGATAACCTAAATTCAAGGACCTAATTAAAATTTTTTAAAACTATAAGAACTTACAAAACTTGTAATTAAGTCCTTATAGTTTCAAAAAATTATAATTAAGTCCCTAAATAAAGCATACCGTTATAACATCATTATAAGTTTCTAACGATAGAAACCTAATTATAAAATTTTAAAACCATAAAAATCCAATTACAAATTTTTAAAGTATAAAGACCTATTTGAATTTCTCCAAAAAATTCTTGGACTAACTGAGTAATTTAACCAAAAAAAAATCTATACACAAAAAAATTATTACTTTTCTTCACTTTATTTAGTTGATATTTAGGTTTGTGACATTTTATTAAAAAAAAAACCCAAATAAGAGGTTAAATTCCTAAAAAAGCGAGTGGAACACCTTGTGGGAGCCCAACAAGTGTCAACAATTTCCTTCAAGATACATTCAGCACTTCAAACTCCATTACTAAATTTTAGTGCTAAATTTCAAATTTATCAACCGCATTGAAAATAAAACAAAAAACTTACCAAAATGTAAGCATCGAGATCTAAATTGATTGTTACTCCTATATTCTGTTTTACATCCAAGTTAGTATCCTTAAGGTTGCACCAAGATACATAACAAAAATTACATCAGAGGGAGGGGACGGCGGGAGAAGGGAAAATTCATTTGTCCAATTCATCCCCTTTCCTCGACAAAACAGAGGGAGAGGTACCTTCGAACTTCTATCTGTCTTTGTGAGAGGATGGTTTATCTTCTGCATAAGGATACTCAGGTGGAGCAGACCACAAACCCCAGAGAATAATTAAGTGAAGGCAGAGAAGTAGCGCTGATGAAAGGCTGTTTGAAGGATAGATATTCCAGCACAACTCCACTCCCACGAACAAAATCAAACTACTTGATCATATAGAGAAATGGATCTTTTATGCATTTAATAGAAGATAAAATCATAAAAAATTAAAGCAAACCGAGGGATGTGGATTAACCTACCGCAGCAATGTTGGGTAATGCGTTCTCCACAACAAGTAAGGTAAGCTATAGAAGTACCTGTACCAATGGCCAAGTTACAAGAGTTAAAACCGTTGCACTTCAGAGAAACACAAACGTGAAGCAATTGTTTTATTATGTTCATAATATCTGTCTACCAGAATTAGTTCACGAAAGCTTAGCATAAAGAAGGTAAATAATATATGAGAAAATATGACCTAGGCCGTAAGAGAATTAGTAATTGGCCATCAAGGGGAAAAGGTTGGTTCACACATATGCAGGACAACACTAATTGAAATACCAGCATAAATGGAAACCGTGAGAGAGAAGGCTGGCTGATAAAAATTACACCAAAATCCAACTTTTATTCACCAAAAAATCTATAGCCAATTATGAAGAACGTCTTCACTATATTAGAAACAGAACAGATAGGTCATAAGGGCATTCAGGCTGGGCCTTAGAATGTTCCACCATCTTATTACAAAGTATAACCCAGCAGATCCTGTTACAAGAGGCTGTTTTCTTTTTCTTTTTTCTTTTCGTTTTTTAAATTATTTTGATAGGTAAAATTAAACCAAGCAACTTTTGCATCTAAAACTAGTATCATTAATACAAAAGGATCATTCCCAGCAGACTTACCATGAATAGAACTGATAATGCAACGACCGGGCACAAACAATGCCAATGAAGTTTCCAACAAACATAGTTGTCACAATATCTGAGTAAAAGGCAAGATTTAGTATTTAGCGACAAGTGGAAGTGATGTTATCCTCTTAAATCCTCCATGAGACTGGTTACTTACGTTCTTTAGTAAGGATCTTGATGGATGATGAACTGCTCTTTGCAAACTTCGTAGAAGAGGAGGAAAAGAAAAGAGCAAACCTTAGTCTCATAGAGACATATCTGGAATGCAGAAAGTTGACAAGCCCTCCTTCATGCCTGTAAGCGAATAAATAAGTAAACATATATAATCCAGCTGCATCAATATTTCAATCCACTGTACACCAGAATCCTACATATCCCAATTACAGCAGAAACATAGAGGAGGCAGGTCCATGGCATGGCCAATATTAAAACGTTAGTCATGGTCACATTATTTATTGCCTCAACAGAAGATAAAAAACTGATCAAATCTATAACTTGACAAGAATAATTAAGAAATTTTAGCAACAACCCATTTCTGGATAGAATGGAAATAAATAAATAAACCTTTATACCTACTTGCACCATCTATAATGCGCAAATGAAGCGAGTAATATGAGGTGAGCAGCCAGTAAAAAGATTGCAAATCCCTTGGATACGAATACTGGTTCAGGGATGAATTTGAAGTTAACAGACCTGATAACATACAATTGAAATAATATATCAGGAACACCTAACTGGACCTATTAAAAAAAAAGGTAAATACAATTTACAGGTACCACAAACTCGGTACACCAACTTCAAAATCCTACACTAAACCCCCATGACGTTTGGACCAAAGTGAAACTGTCAGCATCTCAGTTAAGTTAAACGGTACAGGTATAAGGGCACAATACATGACCATCCACTGGAAAATCACACAAACCTTCTCAACTCCCCATTCATCAAAACCTAGTTCTTAATTGCCAAATTGCCAGCATCAAACCCTTCAAAATTCTCCCCCCTTCAATCCATGGCAAGCAGTAAGGTCTTTATTAGTGAAATTTTTGCCCCCACTCACAATTGATTGAAGATAAACCCATAAAAACAGGAGTTGGTGTGTTGGGTCTCTTCAAGACCTTTTTCACAATATTTTGATCTTCAACCAAGAAGGCTCAAATAATCCTTTCTCTAACAGTACCTCCAGACAAAATTCCACCATGCACAACGTTCATAGTCCTCTGGCTTCCAGGTAACCTTGATCTCTTATATTCATCCAGGGCTTAAGTGCGGAATCCCTTGAATCCTCTCACCAGTAACAGGCCACTTAGGTCCACTGGCCCTCTTCTTAGTGCTCTGATAAATGAACTTCCCACCAGGGATTTTCACAAGGGAGTAGTGTGTTGCCCTGTTTTTTAGCCTTGAAACAGTGAGAAGGAAATAAACGGAGAGGAGACGAGGTGGACACGTGAGATGCATGTGAGGAGAATTTTCATCCATCTAAACAGACAAACTAATGTTTTCACCTTCGTCCAAACATCAGGGGAGGGTTTAGTGTAAGGTTTTAAACTTTGTATTTTGAGTTTGTGACACCCCTGACCCAAAAAAGAATAACTATAAACAAACGAAGACATAGATGAATAGAGGCATTATCACATGAAGAAAACTTAAGTATGGATATACATTCATGCAGCCTGATGCAAAACCAAGAGAAAAAGAAAATATCAGCTATCAGCTATATTGATCAATCTAATACATGTGAATTATAATTTAGGAGTCTCTTTAAGTCATTGTAGACTTTGGCACTTGCCATGAGCTTTAAAGTTTAAAGTGAAAAAATATAAGCAGTGTCTCCAATCTCCCACCATTTAAGACACCACATCTTCACAGCTTATTAGTTTATGTATTGTATCTGGAGGCATCTACATAATTATGTTCCATAGTGCCAGAATGTTGCAGATGATCCTTGCATAAAATAAAACTTCAGATACCATTGATTCCCTTCTCCCATTCATCATCATTTGACCCCAAAAAAATGGCTTTCTGATTACATTAAAATGCTAAATTTGTTTGCAGGGTTCCGGGAAATCAAGCATACATCAAAATACAAACTTTAAAAACAAGTACCAGAAATGGATGAAGACACGGCCAAGATTGAAGGCTCTTGATATGTATGCAACTGGATGTGAAACCAGGAATGGAAGCCCCAATAATATCTGTAGCAGTATTTCATCATATAGGAGTTAAGGAATGACACTTAAATTGGACAGTGCTCATTCAATCGATCTGGAAGCCCAAGAAGACCAACTCACCTAACAATGTGGAAAGAATATTTAAGAAAGAAATACACCAACCATCAGGCATCAAAAGATGTGTTTCACTCTGTGAAGCATGTTTTATGAGGAAAGTAACAACAGTGTGCAGAATAGAGAAAGAAAGTCTAATGCCAGTTAACATTTTCACAATTATAACATCACAAATATATAGAGGAAACAGCAAGGTAAGGGACCTGAACCAGTGCTGCGCCAGCTAACGCCAATAACACCCCACTGATATCCATAGCCTGCACGGGTTTGAAGAAAAGGAGGCTGCGTGAGCAATTTTGTGGCAATTGCAAAGAGACAATAAATTCAGCATACCCAACTGTAAATATTGTACCTTTAGCATGAGGAGCAGTAAAGGTGGAGCATAAAGAAGCACATTCATCTTTACCGAAACAGCCCCACTAACAAATAATTATGAAGAGCCATATAAACATTTTAACCTTGTAGAAAGATGAGTTTAGGAAGAGAACCATTACCTAAACATAATCAAACCTAGACGCCACCTTCGATGCATGAGTAAGAGCAATGCAGCATGAAGAAGCGTCATGGCCACACAATCATTAAAGAGACGAAGCACGAAGATAGAATGCACTCTTTTTGACAGGGAAAGTAAGCTAAGGGCCCACCATGGAAGCTGTTGCATTTCGAGAACAATGAAAATCAACATCAATAACAAATAAGAAGAAAACCAATAAGGGTTGGGAGAAAACTAGCTGCAAAGATCCTTTTGGTGTCCAAAATGTATTTTACAGGTTGTATGGATTGGCACTTTATATGAGAATAACTTCTATAAGACAAATAAACCAAAGTAAAGCACAGAAAATTGCAATGAATAAAAAGTGAGTTCCTTGAATCGATGCCAATGTATTTATGCACTCATCAGCAAAGACTAAATCTAAGAACAAGAGCATCGGATAGTAGTTTTGGCATGCAAATTGCAACTGACCACATGTCTGCTAATATGGAAACTTATAAAGGGGAAGGAGATTCAGCAGTCCACCATTACAGAGATTTGAGATTTCCTTACCACATCAGTCTTCACATAGATGAAGAGAATGATTGCCAGATTAATGATATACAACATTCCGAACAAAATCTGCAATGAGGAAAAAGAAAAAATAATAAATCATCCAGTATTGCTTCTATGAAATCATTAATCATAAAAAAATAATAATAATAAATGGTGGAGGAAGCAAGGAGTAAGTTTGAATCGCTTTATTACCAATGTCAGTAGGGATTCTTGCCAACTAAATTGTATAATAAAACATCAACATCACTTGTATAGTTCTAGAAGAAGAACGCATCAGCAAGGCAATCTGGTGTAATATAAATAAAGTTACAATACAATTGGCAGGATAGGAAATCCAAATGACCTGAGCTGGGTAAACTTCTCCTCCCGTAACATAATGGAATGCAGAATAAATGTATAGAAACCCAGCTGGGTAGACAAGAGGCCCCGTGTCGCCCTTCAGGTTCCCATAATCTCTCTCCCCACCAACAAACCCGCTAACCTGTTTAACGAAACACCATAAAAATTCAGCAACTTGTGAAGATGGTTGCAGTTACAGAAAAACCATGAACGGAAGTCATGTAATCAAAAATTTGAAGCTTAAATTTTCTTGGAGCAACAAATTTTGAAGTTGATTAAACTCAATAAATGCATCCTCATCATGATACTTACTAATTAATAACCATCTCAGCGAATGCGTTTGTTAATTGTCTCGTTACATTTCTCAGCAACCAAACAGATATGATAACAAAGCTCAAAAATAAAAATAAAAAATAAATAGTTACCTGTGACATGTAAGCGTCCCAATCTATCTTTGTATCTGAAATGAAAGATAGAGATGATATGAGGATTGTATGTGCATTCAATTGAAGGAGAGGATAGAGTATCGAACTTACAGGGGACAAAAGCGATTATGAGAAAGACAAGGACGGCGTCAGCAAAGAGGAGAGCAACGGCGAAGGGTATCTTTGGGTTTTCGAAGAAATTGTGGGTTGAAGCCTTTGATCTCAGCGGAGGTGCTGACTGCGTCTCCGATTGAACAGCCATCGTTTCTCTGCTCTTCGATCTTCTGCCTCCTCCTTTCATTTTCCACACTCGCACACTCCTCCGATCAACGATCTGAGTTCGTTTGAAACTTGAAAGGCCACAGTGGGTTTCAATTTCTTCTGGGCTCAATGAGATGGGCCATTTAAATTTTAAAGCTTATTTCAGACCAAATAATGGTCCACCATCTTCACCTCAATATGATACAAAATGGATATATAGATAAAAACTAAAATATAAATAAAGGGCATTATATACCACGATGACCAGGCTAATAAAGGAGAAGGAGCTCTGTTAAAGATATTTGCTTAATTGGTAGTACCGAATAGTATTGATTCCAAAGTTTTAGATTTGATAAGTTATTTGAAAATATCAATATAAGCTTTTGTTAAAATGTATTATATATTTGACTTTAGAACGAGACCATTTTTACAACTTTTAAAAAAATTATAAAAAAAAAAAAGAAGAGAAAAAGCACCCATTTTATTGGTTAAGTGTAGCTTTTTTGGTCAATGTATATTTTTTAAAAAAAAGTTCAACTGTTATACTATTAAACTTATATGGGGGAAACAAAACACGCTATACAAGTCAATAAGCTTTTTTTTTTTAGTTTCTATTATAAAATTATTTTTGAGTTAAATTTGCGTCAATTGAAATAAAATTTCTCTTTAAATAATCTTTAAGGCGGATCTCGCACATTGACATAATATATTTACGAAAATTAATTTTTTAATTGTTGATCCAAAGTTTAAGTATAAGTTATTAAAATAGAAAACACACGTCCTTAAAGTTTAAGCCTTCTTTGAAGTAATATAATTCAATAAGGCTTTATTTGGTAAATTCAATCTGCTAAGGTATAGTAGATTTGACTAACGGATAATAAATTAAAAAAATAAAATTGTTTGGTAATCAGTAGCTTATAATATTTTTTTAGTAGCTTATAGCGTTTTTTCATACACTACTTGAAGTGACATTTGAACTTATAATTTATAGCGTATTATTTTTTCTCGTTTTTACCCTTATTATTTTAATTAAATTCATCCTATATCCTCTATTAGATAAAATAAAAAAATATTAATCATTATACTCTCACTTCTTACGTCTGACGATTCCTATAGTTCGTGGGTAGCCCCTTATTCCTCTGTCATTCGTCGGCTACTATCCTTATTTTCACGAACCTCCCAATTTTTTTCTTTCACAATTTCTTTTCTTTTTCATATATCAATTCTTGTTTTTGGTCTATGATTGTTATGTTTTCTTCTTCCTAATGAATTTATATGGGATTTTAATTCAAATAACCTAAATGAGAAAGAGATCTGTAAAACCACCGATTTAGTCTTTTATACTTTCGTCTTCAAATGTCACGTAACTTTTAAAATATATAAAAGCTGCAACTTTGGTAATATATTGATAGGAATATGACAAATTATACAGATAAAAATGGCAAAATATTAATGCAATCTTTATTCCAAAAGTCAAATTCTCATTATGCCTTTTGGTTTTTTGTTGTATATTCCTGCAACTTGTATTTTTACAACTCCTTTTAAAAATGTTCTTTTATATCATTTTACATTTATCAGTTAATTTAATCGTTAATTTTACTAAACACTTCAAATTCAATTTGTTAGCTTATCCACTATTAGCTATCCATTATAAACTTATCCGCTATCAGCTAACTTATTCACTATCCATTACTTTTTACTAAATAGAACCTAAGTTAATAGGTGCAATATTATTTATCCCAACCTTTCTAAAGTGAAACTGAAAGTTTAGATATACAAATTAACCTATTATAGAGGTCAGCAAAATGCATATGAAGATTTAAGTTTGTCAATTCCAACCTTATTTCTTGGTATTCAACATGTCTTACTTTATGTGTGTTTGGATTAGATTTTGTAAACATAATTTTAGATGAACTGAATTTTGTAAACTTGATTTTAATTAGAAGTGACTTTGAGTGAAGTGATTTATGTTTGAAAATTTTTATCTGAAAATTAATTTTGTTAAATAAATATTGTTTAGATAATGTTGATAAAAATTACTTTTAAACATGTAATTAGCAAAAAAGATTTGAGCTATTTTAAATTTAATTGTTAATAAATTGATGCTAAAAAGATTGATTATAAATTAATTAATTTACAAAAATAAATTTGTTAAAAAGTTAAATTTATTTATAGTATTGTAAAATAAAATCACATAATAATATTTAAAAAAATTATTATGTTATATTTATTTAAATATTATTAAAATAATGATATAATATAAAATTACAATGACATTTCTGTTAATATACACAAATATATTTTCTTTTACCGTAAAAATAAAAAAATGTTGCTTTATACTTAAATGTGATTTAGAATAAAAATTTCGTTTACTTTCTTTTATTAAAATTTTACTTAAACATAATAAAATATTTTAAAAATTAATTTATATCTTACAAACGGAGATTTACTCACCCAAACATATCCTATGTATGGTGGGGAGATTTTTTTTTTATCCGTCCAAGAAGACTTGGGGTGAGTGCAAATTTATACTCAATTTGTCTGTGCTGGCACTTCAAATATCAAAATTTATAAATTAATTTTTTTATTTTTTTATTTTATTTTTAAATATTTTTATTTACTTAGTTAAATTATAAATAAATATGGTAGGAGTATTTTCATGTATTTCTAAGATGATAATTAATTTATAAAATTATGATTGATTATATTAATAATAATAATAATAATAATTGTTTTCAATTTTTATAAAAATAAAGTGGGGGAGATAAAGTGCAAGTTTTAAATATTTTTACGTGCACGAATTCGAGTTTTTGTGACTTGTGATACAAGAGCTACTTTATTTTGTTTTGTTTTTTTAATCCTCGTGCTCAGTCGGCAGACGCAATTGAGCTCGACAGACTATATACAGGTGTTGGTGTCGGACATCGCATTTGATAGAACCTTTGAAGTCAAGCATTATCCCGTGGAGAGGTCGAGAGACCAAGTATGAAACCGCCACGTGCAGTTTCGACCAGCTTCCACACCTCCATCTTTAACCTTAATCACATCAGGTAACACACAAATTAATCTTATTCCTATCTATGTCACTGCTGTCTCTTGCACACGCGTAATGCTGTGCGGTGAAGGCTTTGTATCTCCTCCATGATATCGATCCATGTGTCACTCACTCACTTTCCTAATACCCCAAACATGGTTGACGAGAGAAATCCACGCTCTTCCCTTTAAAAACATAACGAAACCCCTCCACTTCCTCCCTAACACCCACTTCTCTTTCTATCTTTTCTTCCCACTTTCAAAGTCTATGCTCTTTACCCATGGCTTCCAAAGAACTCAAACAACGAGTCACACTCGATCCAGACACCACTGCCAATACCAACACCAACACCAACACCAACACCTCCATGAACGACAAGAGGAAGAGTGGAGGCGGAGGAAGCAGACGAAACAGGCAAATGGCGATGGCCAAACGTGGCCTCAGGTCACTGGCCATAGCTGTTTTACTCCCTCTCTCTCTCACCCTCTTCTCCGTTTACCTAGGCTCCATCCGCACCCAGTCCCATGCCCGTGATGCTGTCACTTCGAGAAAGCCCTTCTGGTTCCCACCCTCGTGGGCCTTGCACCTCATGTGCCCGGCTTCCAGCTTCTTGACGGGTCTCTCTGCTTGGATGGTGTGGGTTGATGGGGGATTCCACAGAAACACCACGGCTCTGTTACTTTACTTGGCTCAGCTCCTCTTAACTATGCTCTGGGATCCGATTGTATTCGGGGCCGGGGCAACAAAGGTCGGCTTGATTGTGTGCTTAGGATTGTTGGGGGCCCTGGTTGGCTGTATGCGTCTCTTTGGGCAGGTGAATTCCATTGCTGGTGATTTGATAAAGCCTTGTTTGGCATTGACTGCTTTTCTGTCTGTTGTAAATCTTAAGCTCCTTTTTGTTTGAAGCTATACATACGTGTAGCATAGCAATCTTGTGGTGAGGTGAAAATAAACACAGTTATGTAGAATTGCTTTGTAAACAGTCAGCTTAATTACATCTTAGACACACTTGGTGCATATAATATTATCCCAGTATTTTGTACCTCTTTTTTTTTGGTGACCTTTTTTACTTTGTGTCCAAAATATGGTTTAAGTGTGTTAAAATTTGAGAAGCAATGTTGTTTAACTCGTCACTACAGATCTGCCTTTTTCTGCTTTTATTATTTCCTTGGGATTTGGATTTGAATTTGAATAAGAGAATATTTGTGCGCTCTCAATTTTCTTTTTTATGTAACTCTAGTACAAGTGAGAATTTTAATTAAAAATGTTTTTATTTAGAAAAAATAGAGAGAGAGAGAGAGAGAGAGAGAGAGAGAGAGACAAAAGGAAAAAGCGGATGGTTGAAGCATCTCTCCCTGAAGCAACCTGGAGTTTCTATTTCTTACATAACACAGTCGTAAGATTGTAACAGTGATGTAATTGGCACATTTGACTCTAATCTTTATTGAGCCAAAAACATATGAATAGTGATGTTTACAGAAATTGAGTTTCAAACAAAATGAAATGAAGATATAGGTGACTCTAACCGTAAGTCTACCATTTCCTACGTTTCAAAATTATAGGTTAGAATCTTAATTTTAATTTTATTTCGCTTAAAATTTAAATTAATAAATAAAAAGATACAATAAATAAATTTAAATTAATAAATAATAATTTAAAATTATATAAAAAAATTTAATTGTGATTGTGTTGATGAATGTCAAATTAATGAATGCATTAACTGAAAGGTGATCGTAATGAAATTTAGTCATTACACGTGTATCAATGATAATGGCATGGTAAATAACATAGTGTATCAATGATAATGGCATGGTAAATAACATAGTCGGAGCATGGCGACGACATTATTAAAACACGTCTGGAATTATTTAGACATTATTAAAACACGTCTGGAATTATTTATATTGATATTAGAGTGTTGTTGGATAATTTTTAATTTTTAATTTTAAATATTCAAAAAATAAAAAATTTGAGTACTTGAAATAAAATTTTTTAAAATTTAATTTAAAATTTAAGAATAATATAAACTAATTATTTTTAAATTAAATACAAATACTCAATTTTAATCTTAATTCCGTGCTGTAATAAGACGTCGAGATTTGATCCATAAGATGCATATAAAACCAGGGCACATATTAAACTGAATGGCCAACCCAATCCCTGAGCTCCATTAAAATGTACGAGTATGGTGCGGATGCAAATAGCTGACACCTTTGCCTTCCTTTCATACTTAACTCCATTGATATGGTATATGTGGTGACCACTTCTGTCTTTGGCTTCGAACTATCAACTGAACTACGTCGTAAAGAGATCGTTAGGAAATGTGGTAATTGGAAATATCCATAGGTGTGGCTAGATTGGTTGTTAACCTTACCCGCTGATCTATGGCTCATGCAACTCTTCGCCTAATATGCTGACTTGCGGAGCCAGCACCTAGCAGATAGATGTGAAGCAGCGAAACACAGTTCTTCATCGCGCATCTTTCTAGTTTAGAAGTTAAAATCGTGCATGAGACGAACATCTCACGCTCTCAAGTGATAAAGGAAGGAAGATAGTTCAGTCAACAATATTCCTGAAGCAGTCTAAAGTCTAAACTAATTAATGATTGCTTTATTCATAGCACACAGTATACGTAGGGAGCACCTTCAACTATGCATACTAAAGCCACTTGAAGATTGGGGTTTAATCAAGTAGGAAACATATGAAACCATAGGAAGAGGAAAGCAAAATAAGAACTGGGAACCACAAAGAGAGACACATGAAGATGAGGTATGGTCGAGGCCTTGGAGAGAGGAAGCATAGGCGCGAATTGTGTTGTTTTATTACAGAAAACCAATGAAGCAACCGATTGCAGTTTGGCATAGAAGGTTGATGAACGAACAGTTGAACCTGATTTCTGACTTACCATGGAGATAAAACATAACCTGTCTTGACTCCACCCTAGAGGTAAATAATAATAATAATAACAAAGAAAAGATCATGTGGAGCTTTTCCGCCAAATTCAACATCTTAACATGCTTTCAAACTGCTATACTTACACTTTCCTGGTTTTGTAGGTAATGCCCAGTCTCAACAATGTTTTCTAGATTTTTAGCAAATGTCAGTCATGATTCTCATTTCAACCATATGCAAATGTGGAAGAAAAGATCCTCTTAGTCATTCAAACAACAATGAAGCAATAAGACACCTACTAATATCTTTTGAAACAGTTTCCGCAATGCACAAACATGACATAGTAATGGGCAATCTCACAGCGCGGATAGAATGACAAATCACAACATAATTGTACTTTGTGTACGAGTCCTGTGAGCTTGTATGTTTTAAAGTTATGCGTGTGATATATTAACTTCGCAAACAATTGAGCTTCTACCATTCCATTCATAATTAGATGTTATAAATGCTAAAATTATATCACTATCACTCACAGAAAGAGCAGATGACGATAAAGCACAATATATCCCAATTAAGATCAACTTGACAGAAAATAGTAACAATGCAGTTTCAGTTTCAGCACCAACCACAAAAATTCAGATACAGACAGATAATAGTAACAATGCAGACAAAAGATGGTTTTTTCTGCCTCTCTATCTATAATTTCTCTTCAATCACATGTAACCTTGTAAACATGTAGGGTAGTGACAATCTCAACTTTTCCATTGTCCTTATATTTTTGCTTAGATATCTATTTCATTTATTATTTATTTCTGAGAGAGATATCACTCTCAGCTTCTTCCCATACACCATGTTAAATTGTGGCTCAGTTGTTATGAGATAAATTTTGTTAGACAGCTTTTTCAACAAGAAAGATTTAAATTCAATGCCTGAGTGGGCTATATGAGAACTGCGAGCTGATATCAACTTTCTATATACCATTGCATGCTGAGATGTAACATGGACATGAGCAGGTAATCAAGAATAACTGTACAACAGCCACTATTACTCCTCTGATAAGTCACCTAAATACCTAATAATTCACCATCCTCACCGAAGTTTGTTTTGATATTTAACTCCACCTTTTACAATATTCCACAAAGTTTGGCTCACACATTTTTGTCAAAAACCACTTCTAGAAGCCCCGAATGCTTGAAATATTGTACAATAAAATTCCGAGGTTGAGACCAGCTGATAGTCCAAGGATATTCTAACTTCATAACTACAAACAGAAACCAAGATGAAAGTTACAATGAACCATAGACAACAATAGTAATTATATACAAAGCCACCATGCAACTTTTCCATTACTTCATAGTTCATACAAATTTGTGTTACAATCCATGGATAGGAATAATCTACAAACTTGAAGTTGAGAAGCTATAAGGCCAAAAAAAAAATAAAAATAGAGAAGCTACATAATACTATTAAACCAAAAAAAGAAACTGCTTTCCTCTACATCACAATATACCTTCTATCTAAAATAATGATAAGGAGCCAAAAAATCTATTTCTGCAACTAAATATGCGACACATTCCAACAACATACACAGACTTGACTTGTTTTCTGACTATTTAACGACATAAGAAGAATAAAGGAGCTCAACTAGGAGGATGATACCTCGACTGCTTTAAATGCTGGATGAAGCAAGCCAAGTTCATCTTTGACCTCAAGAGGATTGCTAGTCTCATTCCGTACTCTCTTAACTTTCCTACTAGCCAATGACTTGTGAGTGAACCCATAAATCTGCAGTATCTGGTTATCTCCAAAATTGAAAGCTCTGTCCATCTGCTTTAAGCATCTCTCAACAGGGTAATCCCCAAACTTCCCACAAGGCTTGCAACCGACAAAATGAGTCACCAATGGCCACCGATGGTCACCAAGACCAGGATGGTAATTCTCAATCATTTCCTCGTATCTATCAACCAAAATACCCCAATAACCATGCAAGTAATATCCATTCTCAAGATAAACCTTATCACCCCACTTATCCTTCTGTTTTGCAAGTAAATAAACCATCGCTGACTGATCATCAGCTTCAAAAACTGGCCTGTCCTTGAGTTCGCGAGTGAGTACTTTCCCAGCCTCATCCCTAATTTTTCCTTTAGGCCCCATTGGCGCCCAAGCATCAAGAATGTCCAACGACCACTGACAGTTCCTCAACAAAAAGCTCCCAGTATTCAACCCAATCCAATTCTTCTGATCATAAACCATCTCATTCCACCCGTGCAGCACCAAATTATAGTCTCTGTACCTCTCCCACGGCACTTCAAAAGCCATATCCGTAAACATGGCATCACTATCCATCCACCACAACAATTCCACCTCCGGGTGCGACAAAAGAAGCTTCCGAATCAAAGGAAGCTTGGCCCAAAACCCAGCCATTTCAGCATCGAGAAGGGCCATGTTGTAAAACACCTCAATCCCATGTAAACGACAATAATCAATCTTGTTCTTAATAGACTTCAACAAATAATGATCACCAACAGGGTTCTCACAGGGTTTCGGCGACGACCCAGTCACCAAAAGCACCCGAGGCTTGTTGGGTCGTAAGAAATTCGGATAATTAGGGTTTTCGCGAAGCCACGTGGATCTCTGATCGTCCCAATCCGAGATTTTGGGTCCAAGACGATAAGGCTCACCTGGGGCTGGGTTACGTTTCTCATCATCTCCTTCTTCATCGACCAATATTGTGTTGATGTCGAAGGAGTTGTAATTGGTGGAATAAGTATCTGAACCAGACGACGACGCTTTGGAATGAAGCTCCTCAAGAACGCGATGAGGCTCGGCTAGCTTGCGTGAGTAGAGGTGGTCGCGAATGTCGATGAAATCCTGCTCCGGCGTGCCGAACTTGCCAGCGCCGATTGTGCCTCGAAGAACAACGATGGTGAGGAAGAGACAGAGGATCGTGACCTTGCATTGGGTGAGAGCTCTCTGGAATCTTCTTGCCCTTTGAGCTCCCAAACACTTATCTAACATTTTTTTTTGTTCGAATCTGCTGCTGCCTGCCGGTTTCTGTGATTTGATTGAGTACGTAACGTAACAATTCAAAACGGAATAGAAAATTGAAAAATGAAAATGAAAAATGGGTGTAATTAGAAAACCTAGAGATAGATTTGCAGAACGCTAATTTTGGATATTATGGCAATTGGAATTGGTAGCGTAATTGTTGTGTTGGCGAAAGCAGAAACGCGTTTTGCTTGTTACCCAAAACAAAAACAAAATCAGACAACAGTTGTAATGGTATATTGATAAATATGATGTTTATGATGAGTATTAATTATTTATTAATTATTAATTTGATAATAAATATTTTAAAATTTATTAAATATAAATAAAAATTAATAAATATTTAATAACTAATTTTAAATGTTAATATTTTTTTAAAAAATGAATATCAAAATAATGCTATCCTAAAGACAGCATATTCTCTGCCATGACATGCCGTTAGTTGAACGTGTAGGTGATGCATTTTCAATTTCTTTTTCTTTTTAACTGAGTTTTGTTTGAAATTAATTAAAAATTATATTAAATTAAATTGAATTGAATTAAATTAAATTGATTTAAAAATTAAATTTTATATTTACAACTCATGGTAAAAAATTGAATATGAATTGATTTAAAAAATAATTTTTATGTTTGGAACTCATTAAAAAAATTTAATTTAAATTTATTTTATTATTTTATATTTTTAACCTTATATCATTGTGAATGATATTATTAAGTTAATGAAGTAAAATAAAAAATTTAATTAAGGATAAAATAGTCAATTTAAATAATTATATTTAAGATTAAATTAAATCCACTTAAATTCAACTAAATTTAAGTAAATTTAAGTAAATTTGTAATACACACAACTTAAATTAAAAGAGTTTTAAAATTAAATTAATTCATATTTTTTAACATTCCAAACACACTTAATAAGTTTGATTTGATTATTAAATGAAATATAAATATGAATTGATTTTAATTTTAGGATCTTTTATATATATATATATATATAATTTTAGCTATATATATAAAATTTCACTCAAATATAATTTGATTTAATTTAATTTAATTTTAATTTTAATTGTCTAAAGTAAAAATTTGTATTATTAATTTAGTTATTTAAATAAAAATAATAAAATAAATTTAATTATTATTAATGTGTTTCAAACATGAAAATTAATTTATAAATCAAAATTTTTTTTTTATGATTCTAAACATAATAAACAAGTTAATTAATAATTATACGTTCCGTTCAACTACTCGAGAGAGATAGGGGGGAAAAGAAGAAAAACCATAAAAGTCCCTTTAGGGCTTTCATTTTTTTTTTTCCTAATTTTTCTTCTGTCGTTTTGTCTAAGAGGCTGAAATTGCTAATGAATATGGAATACTCTCAAATCATAAAAAACGAAAAATCATAATAATTAAAATTTCTTAATCATAAGAATTTATATATTGAGATTATAAAGTTCTAAAAAAATAAGGAGCTAAATCCGCAAGCTTTAGCCTATTTTGATATTATTATCAATAATATTTAATTCTGATTTTCACTAAATCAGCATTACTGATTATCTTGGATTGCCATCACAGCCACAAGTTCCTATTGAACTTGTGTTCACACAAAATTAGGAAGAGTAATGATATGTTCATATTATTTTTTTCACACCATTTTTATACTTGATTAACAATGAGTATATGTTTGGTTAATACAATATATTATTTAGTTAATGAGTTTTACTAACTTATAAGTGATTGGTTACCAAAACTCATTAACCAAACAATATACTGTATTAATAAAAATTTTACTTATCGTTAACCCAATATAAAAATGACATAAAAAAAATAGTGTGCAAGAATCTTTATTCAATTAGGAAGGACTGCGTTCCACTGCTCCCATGCTGCCTTTTTTCCACTATATTGAATTAAGATTGTCATAGCTAACCTCGTACCTAAAAAATATTGAGAGCCAAAATAAATGAAATTGAGGGACATAACGTAGAAGTAAGAAAGAAGACGAATAATGGAAGAAAATTCTTCGATTTTTCTCGTTTTCTAAATAAAATTTACTGTGATATAACTTTATCCCATACTTAATTAATGATTAAATTGGTGTTCTCACTACTTTAAATGAAGAAAATGTACGTAGTAATATACATTATACAAAATCAGATCATCACCCAATTTAGATCCACGTAAACATGGCAATGATTGGACCTAATCCAGACCCTGCATGATTAAGCCAGCGCGGGTCCTTACTTTTAGAGGGTTGCATGTGGTTTCCATTCTAAATGATACTTATCTAGCTCTTAACTAATTCAATGGTCGATCGATATGGTACTATATATAACTAAAATTATATATTAATTTCCAAATCCTGTGTGTTTTCAGTCAGGGGACAACTCGTGAATTGACTAGATCACACAACAGATTCTAAGATGAGGAGCTGAAAGAAAGAGAAATATTAGAGAAAGCATCTACATGACAAAAAAGGGTATGTGAATGAAACCCCACGTCGGCTCACTGTTCAAGTAAATTCAGTAAACTTTACGTGACTGCGAAGCTTCTCCTAAATTAGTGCTACTATTTAATTTATATACTACTGTGCATACAATGAGTGTGGGTTGGAATTTGGTCTACATCTTTCACATTATACATGTAGCTGGTATCTACTATGCTGCAAAACCTAATTGATAATGCAAAAGGGAACTATACAACCATAAATCATATCTCCCCTTCGCAATTGGTCGATGTAGTGTAGGATATCTAATTCTATTTATAATTTGTAAGTTAATCATACAACTCTCATTATACAAGTTTCTGTACTGTGTATTGGGTGTTATATGTACCAAGTTTGTGAAGTTTAGAACGCAATTCTAGGTCAAACAAGATAACATATTAGTTGAGTATTAGGCAACTTTATTTATTTATCTATGAGCTTATATCCTGTTCGCATGAAACCCGATAGCAGTGCTGCCTGGCAGCGGTTATTTACCCGCGGTTTCTAAACTGTGGCTAATTGACCAGATACTTAACGCTGAAGCCCACACTTTGCTGAAGCCCACGATTCACTGAAGCCCATTTGCTATGTTTCAGACACCATTTGCTATGTTTCAGACACCACCAATTACTTGAGTTTCTCTCAAGAACTTTGTGATGGTGGCTTTAGCGATGGTGGTCTCAAAAAATGGTTCCTCTCTCTGAGTTTCACTGAGAGCTTTGCTGAGTTTCTAATCTTCATCGTTCCTCTCTCTGAGTTCCTCAAAGAATGGCTGCAACTCCATGATTTTTGCTGAGATTCACTGAGATTCGTTGTACTTCGCTGATATTTGCTGAGATTCGCCTAGCTTCGACATCACTTCGCTGCGATATTGCTCAACTCTGCGCTAGGGCATCAATCTCATATTGCTCACTGATTCCAAGTGGTAATTCATATTTACTGCAATTTTGTTCATATTGCTTACCGATTTTGCTCCTCTCACTGATTTTTCTTTTCTCATCTAACAATGTTTTAGGATTGTTACATATCTGCCATTGTTGCCTCCATCTGCGCCATTGTTGTCTCTACTCGGCCATGGAGTCCAAACCAGCAAAATATCCATTTGGTCAAGCTCACCGAGATAATTCCATCTGAAATTTTGAGGTCTTGAGGTTTGCTTGATGAAAGTCTTAAATGTCTAGTAGATTTTGGTACTTAAATCTTTCTTGAAGTTTATGTGCTTGCATCTGATTTTTGCTTTTTATTTTATTATTATTGATTGATTGATTGATTATGAGGTATGCATATGCATCTTGGCTAGATATATTTAGCACATTTTTTTATATAAATTGTTTGATCTTCCGGATGTGCAGTAACTGTTTGAATAAATGTTTTAATGGTTAATTCAAAATGTAGGAGTTTGGAAGTGACTCTGAATTTCTCAAAATTTTCTTCTTCACTATTCATAGATGAAATTTGGGAAATTTGAACTATACTATTACTACTGATAAAATTCGATCACATAAATGTTACTATTTATGAGTTACAGCTAGTGGCTAGATAGATAGAATGCCTCTATTTGATTTAGGCAAATTCTTGTGTAGAGTAGTGGCAGGGCCCAACATGAACACGATCACACATAAAATTCTTGTGTAGAAGTGAGATAAAAAAATGTGCAGTAAACAAATAAAGTGAAAAAGTATAATTATAGATGAATATATTCTCTTTAAAAGTTATTTGCCTTTTAAATATTATTATTCCTTCCACCAACTTTAGTCCAAATATGCTATATATGTGTCCAAATATGCACAATAGTTTTTAACATTTTCTTGCATTTGTTTTTTTTATTGACGTGTTGTTATCACAATGCTGCTCAAAATTAGACTATCCTTTCTAAGCTTTTATTTCATCGATATTACTCTCAGAGGCAGTTTTGGTTTTGTGTGCTATTTTCTACTTCACTGTTGAGGTATCTTAACATTTTCTTCAAGTTTATGATCTATCAATAATTGATGTGTTAATCAATTTTTTTAATAATTTAATAATACATAATTAAATAATAATAAATAAAAAAATTTCCCCCATGTGTCATACATTTTAGAACATAGGCATAGCCATCGGCTAATGACCCATTCATTCCTGTGGCTGAGGTCTCCTACACTTATCATTATCATTATATATAAGCAGCTAAAAGGCTGCCCTATGCTACACCATTAAATCACAGTTTATTTTGTTTGAACATTTTGGTTCTGGAATTTTGATGGCTGTTCTCTGATACTTGTATAGGGTGTGTCAAAAAATCTCAGTCTCATGGAATGGGACAAGCTCTGGACCATTAATAAGAAGATTATTGACCCCCTATATCCCGGACATACTGCTGTCATTGCAGACAGACGTGTGCTCTTGACCCTCACTGATGGTCCTAAGAAACCATTTGTCCGCATCAAACCTAGACACAAGAAATATGAAGATGCTGGAGAAGAAGCTACAACATATACTAATAGGATATGATAGACTATGCTGATGCAGAGTCCATATCAGTGGGCGAGGAAGTAACCTTGATGGATTAGGGAAAAGCCATAGTGAAGGAAACAAAGAAGGATCAAAATGGGAATGTCACAGGGTTGATTGGTGTTTTGCATCTTGAAGGATCTGTGAAGAACACAAAATTGAAACTCACTTGGCTACCTGACAACATAGATGAACTAGTTAACCTGACATTGGTGGATTTTGATTATCTAATTACAAAGAAAAAGGTACGTGCTTGTTCACTGTAGTTAAGGCTATTGTTGTCTATCATTAAGAAATATATAATATGCATCGTGTTGAGCTCTGTGTTTGTTGAACTGTTGTTTTGTCTTTAATTTCCGATGCAAAGTGGATTACATGAGAAGATTCCAATGTTTAACTAGCATAGGTATTTTTATGGAATTGCTATCATTTCCTCAATGCTAACTTGCTATTGACAAAATGACATGTTTAAAAAGCATTTATAGCATTAATAATGCATCTCATTTCCCCCATCCCCCTTCCTATCCTATCCCTTCCATTTTGTCTTATTATAAAAAATACATTTAATGTCCTTGTATATGGCTTTCAAATTAATTTTGTTCTGTCAGTTACTTAACTTTGCCTTCTTAGAAATCTCCCAAGAGTCAGGAATTCATGATAAGGGACCTTTGATCCAAATGCTGGGGCACCCACTTCTATATTTAAGGTTTCAGCCTTCCTGCAGAGAGTTATATACTTGGGTTTTGCTTATGTTCTGCTTTGCTACATGCCATTGTTCATTGTTGCAATTCTTGTCAGTGATCTTTTCTTTTGCTTCTCCCACTCCTCCCCATCCAAAGAAAATATGAGTACATTCTTTGAGGAAAGGGTACCATGCTGTGAAACTCATTTTTGGATTTTACTAAGCATGTGCTGGTTTTTTGTGTTATTTGCTGCTATCACATCATGTCTTGCTCTAGGACTCTTGTCCTTCAGCCAGGTTGATCTTGAGGTTCTTGTTAAAGTTAGGCAACCTCAAATCCAGAAAAATGCAGGTAGGTGATTGCCTTTTGTTAAATGTAATTTCCTTCATTGAAGAGTAACATAAGACTCAAGAAAAAAAATAACAGCAGACAAGTGACTAGTAAAATCGAATTTTCTGTTGTCTAATTACTTAAAGTGGGGAAATATCTAACCAAAAAAGAAATTACACTTTACTAGAGGCTATTATTGAAGAGAAGATTTGGGGGATGAAACTCTGAACTTTGAACTCCATATTATTAAGTACTGAAAATGTTTTTATTTTTTCTGCAGTGAAGATTATGTCCAATGTTAAATGAGCATTTACTTTTATGCACCCTACTCATGGCTAAATCATTGGCACTGGAGGTATGATACACAGATCAGTACTAGATCTATCACCTGATTTAAAGTACATTTATGTTCACTAAATGAAGACCTGAAGTTGATTTACATTAGCATATATTACTCCAACATTCCAACTCCAAAGATATCTTCGGTATGATTGATCTAAAGTGTTGTAGAGTGTTCTTAGAAATTTAACCATTTATTGAGTAAAAGGATATGTCTTTTTAAGATCCAATAACCTGCGTATACACATTTTGTCATGCTTAGGACCATTGCTTAGATAGTCGGACCATATAGCAGATAAGCAGGATAAGCATAAGACACCTAGCCTAAATGTTTAGCTTCTAATTTTTGAAATTCTCTTTCACTTATATGTTTGCAATTCCCGCTATGGAAGTTGTTGGATTGGTTGCTTGGCAAGGGGCATACTGCACTTTTAGGATGAGCAGAGCTGAAGACTTTAGTCAATTTACATGCCAATGAGGTTTGCTTGTTTTATTGATTCAGGGATTTTTTTAGTATTTTATTGTCATATGCTTAAGTTCACTATTAGGCAGGGAAAGGTGGAGAGTTGACACACCATGAAACTACAATAATTGCTGGAGCTTTGGACTTAACACTAAAGACTGCTAAAGATGCTATGTCACCTATAAGTGAAATGTTTTCTCTTGACATAAATTCCAAACATGACATGTAAGTCCCTCATGTCTTCATGTCTATCATTGATATTTAAGCGTTACTTTACTTCCTATCCCCCATTCCCCTTTATGGCACCGGAGTTGTTGGCTAGAGGAATCCAAGGGTCTTCACAAAGTAGTTTCAAACATGCCACAAATTAATTGTGTTTTTGCTTAGTGCAATTAATTGATTTTTCAGCATGGTATGTAAAAGTGCTATAACATCTGTCTATTTTTATGAAGATTATACGTTTGTCTGCGTGCTTGTGTGGATATGTTATCCTGTTGCTTTTCCAATTAGCAAGGTGACATACATATAGCAGAGTTTTTATCTCTACTTTTATTTGAGTAAACTAGTTTCATGTACTTTTGAATTGGATAATAGATAATTTTGCTTTTGAATATTTTATTTTAATTTTTAAAAAAGGCATTTAGCTGCAGTTCCAAATGCGGCTAAACAACCATTAAAATATGTCACCAAATGCTCATCAGCATGTGTTTCCCGACACCTTAACTGCGACACTTCTGGAAACTGCTAGAAGATCATTTAGCTGCATTCAAAAACTGTGGATAATCGCTCATTTTGAATGCGGCTAAATGTTTATTTTTTTGTAGTGTATTATTGAGCATATTCTCGTCTTGTTCGAATCAGAAAATAAATAAAAAATAAGGGGTATTTTATTTGAAAATATTTAATCTTTTCAAAAATATTCTCTTCAAACCGAACATAAAAATATAATTTTCAATTTTTTTGAAAATAATTCAAAAATATTCTTATAAACTAAATATCTGGTAATATTTTCCAAGATAACATTCTTGTGGATCATAACTCCTGACAATGAAAAATTATCCTACGAGCTACACACCCACTAAAACTTTTGTATACACATTAATGCATGAACGCTCATTATATTTGGCGAAGAAATTATGACATGATTGATAGGTTATAGCGTATTGAGGTAAGTACTTTTAGAAATTAGAAACCTTATAAATATATATATATATATATATATATATATATATATATGTGTGTGTGTGTGTGTGTGAAGTATATATAAGAATTTTGCAGACAAAATATTTAAGATTTATTTTTTAATAAATAAATATTATATATACTTTTTGGTCTAAAATTCCTACATTTACTTTTATTTTTTCTAAGGATTGAATGAGGTTGATTTAGGGGGGACTAAATTTAAAAAATAGGACGACTTAAAAAGTCAACAAGCCTGCAGTTTTTGTTTTTTCAAAGGACATTATAAGGCCAAAAAAAAAAGGACCTAGGCACCCTGCCCATCAATCAGGGCATCCAGTTGCCCTCCCCAATCTGTCCAACTTGTTTTAAGTTTTAGGTGGTTCTTCTCTTCTTCCTATGTTAGCCCAATAATGGTGTGCGATTGTACAAAAGTGAGTGATGACTCGTACTAAATGTGTGTTTGATTTATTTTTTGAAATTTTAATATTATAGTTCTAGTAAAAATAATAAAAAATAAATTTTTATTTAAATCATAATTGAAGAATTTTTAAAAACTAAATAAAACATGTTATAAGCAAGTAGGGTGGGATGAGTTAACGATGAAGTTTATAATTTTATTAGAACGTCCATATTGGATACATTTGTGAAGATTATGTTTATTATATTTAGCATCTCCATCATAAATATTGATATTTTTTATTTCCCCGGATTTAGGGAATTGATCCTTGATTTTTTTTAATCCTTTATCCTTTATTTAGTTGAGAGGAAAAAAACATAAATGAGGAAAGAAAATTTTAAAATTTAAAATGAAAAAAAAAACTTAAAAGAGAAAATTTTAAATTTTGTTTTTAAAGTTTTCACTTTCTCTTCATCTAACCAAAAAAAAAAATTAAAAATTAAAAATTTCTTTCTACCTTATTTTCGGTCTCTTAATTCAAACAGAGGCTTAAAGAGCTCATCGATAGAAGTTATATGAAATTTCTTTTAATTTTTTTTTATAAAAAAAAGTAACTTCACATAACTTAATTATTGTTATGCTTTGAGGTGACATGTAGATCAGTTGAAGAGTACTGATGTGGTGCAGATGTTGACGTGATTAGAACGATGGTCTCTAAACTACTAGGTTGAGAAAGTTGGGTGTCCGTGAGTTTATAGTTAGATACCTGCAATGAATGTGAGGTTGGGTTAGACATTGAATTCACTCTAACGCTCGGTCGTATTCATAAAGGATAAAGATGAATAAGCGAATTTAGAGAGTTAAAGTTTTTACGTACATGCCAACCACTTCATTATTGAGGCACTTATTTATTATTTAAGTATTTTATTCACTAATTCATATATATATATAAGTGATCTTACATATTTTTCAACACATTTTTTTTATAAGATTATGATATGTTCTTACACACATCAAAAGTAAAATTTACTCATATAAAACTTAATTTACTAAGTGAGTTGAATCTCATGATTTGAAGCACACATTTTTAAATTTTTATTAAAGCTATGCAGCTTAAAAATGCATCATCACTTTTCACGTATCACTTTTATACATATTAATTAATGAATAAAGTGTCTAAATGACAACATTGTATGCCGTGCCTTTGAATTGCTCCCTAGAATTTCTCTTTCGAGTTTTTGAATTTTTTCACCTAGTGTGTGGTGAGATGTCATAGATTATAGCAAATCGCGATTATACCTCTATTTAGTACCCATGAAATGGGTAGAAAGGAAATGAATAAATTTCTCTTTCCTTATTTAGTATTAACCTAAAGGTGAAAAGGAAATGGATTCATTTTCCTTTCATTTTCATGGGCCAATATTATTCATTTCCTCCCATTTTGGAGAAATTAAGAGAAAAAGGAAATCAAAATTTCACTTTATTCATTTTACCAATTTTATTAGATGGAAGATAATATAGTAGTTTGATATTTATTTACATACATTTCTATTCTTTTTCTTGATAAAACAAAACAAATGAATGAAAGTATCCCTTATTTTCTATCCGATGATACTACACAAGGTAACTTTGCGTCTCTTTTCCTTTTTTATTTTACTCTATTGTATTTCTTTATTTTCCTTTCCCTTTGACACCAAACTAAGCCTACATGTTACAACTAATAAGATGTTTTTTGCTTGATAAGCCTTTTGAGATGGATCAAACTTGGTGAGTATCAACCAAAAAAGTATATCCAATAAAGTGACAACATTAACGCTTCACTTTGGATGAGAGTAGAAAATGTGAAGAAAGAAAATGGAAAGTAGAGAAATTATGTAGAAAAGTACGGGTAAAAGTTAATTGTTTGGATGAAGAGAAAATGTAAGAAGAAAGAAAATAATTAAAATATTCTTTTTACTACAAAGTCAAACCTGAATTCTCAATTTTAACCACCATCACAAAACAATTTTCCTTTTCCTCTTTCTTTTGCATGTGTTTTTTTCCCCTAACAAAAATCACCATAAATCTTTTTCCATTATTGGCTAAGAATTTTACACAATTTTCTTTGGATTTTATTCTTTATATTTCCAACCTATTGAGGACTAATTGCCTTCTTTTTGCTGCACTGTTGAAGACGAATAAGGTGGTGATACAGCTGATGACGTCGATGCCACCTGCCTCGCCAGCGGCACTCCTAGTTCCTGGTCGGACTTGCCACCACCAAATTGCATGCAACTAATTTAGAATTCAGATCGCACATTCAGATCTATCATAATTGAAAAATCAAAATCATAGGAAAAAAAACAAAGAAACTCCACAATAGAAAAAGTCTCAAATCCCTCCAAAAATCAAGAAAAATAAAAAAATTTCCTTCAATCCCAACATCAAAGAGCATCATCCCCCATTTGTTTTTTCTCTAGTTGAAGTTGTCGCCAATTTTCTCTCTAGAAAATTAGCAACTTTTGGAACAATAGATGATAGAACTAGGAGCAAAAGCCTAAAGAAATTGGTTGAAATAAAAAGCAAGGTATGAGTGAGGTCATGGCTAAATTGAGTGATCATTGTTGAATAATAGAATATATTTTTTTGGTTGAGGTTGCTGAATAATAGAAGAGTGGGACAAGTTGTTTGTTCTTCTCTCCATTTTCTTCGCATTAGGGAGAAGAAAACTTTTTGGTGGACTTCAAAGCCAAAATTTTATTTCTTTCATATTTTCTTTCCTCGTCTAAATAGAAGAAAATACATTTTTCTACTCATTTCTTTTTTATTTTCTTTCATTTCAAACAAATTTCTTTCTTCTCATTTTCTTTCATTTCAAACAAGGGCTAAGTGTTTTCCACACCACGCCTAACATTATTTTTGTGCAACCATATATGGGTTAGTCTGACTTGTCTTTATCTTATTTTTAAAGCTATATATTTGACCATTCTTATTATTTCTTTATTCTACAATCTATATTGTTCATTTCAAAATAGCTTAGAAATTGTCAGCCACAAAGCTAACATAGAGACGATATTTATATAACATCAATTAATAAATATTTGCAAGCTTCATTTCAGTGAAAAAGCAAACAACCAATGCAAATATCACACACCAGATATTATGAACTGATTAGTTATATAAACCATGCTTTTGACTATTGGATTGACCAATTACCCATAAATTCAATACGCAGGACAACATTGGCGGATTCACATAATAAAAAACTTTTATCTTAAATACCATTATAATAAAATGAACAAACTATAAAAAGTTTGTGTAATATTTGCAAGAAATCCATTACAAAATATAATGATTCAAATCATTAACTAAGTCACTCATTCACACTGGGCAGATAATTAAGTCTTCATTATAAAAATTAACCTCCAAGAAAATTTATTTAACCTATTTAATTAAATGAATTATAAATTAGTTTAACGAAAAAATCATATCAATAAATGTGGCAGATATGCAACTTCAGAATATTGTTAGCTTATATAGTATAATTGTTCACAATTGCATAAGTAGATGTATATATTTTTATTTTTTTCAGATCATGAAATATTCTCACATTTTTTAGGTGTAAGGCTAATTTTTGTTCGAACGTCGACTTAACTTTGATCAAAATGTGTTTTTAGTGAGATTCAAATTTTTCACTATTGGTAAAAATTCGTCAACATGTAGCTGAATTTTCTAATTAAGTCACAATTCATTGTTAGTTTTTTTCTTTTTTGGTGAATATAATGGTAATAAAGATAAGTTATTTCAATATTACCGGTCAAAGCACCAATAACACGTTTGAAATCCTGAATGGGAATTAGAGGTCCACCCAAAAAATTACTTTTAAAATACTCACTTTAATGATTTTAAACGTGTTATTAGTTAGAAACAATTTATTTAAATAAGATTTGTCCTTAACCTATTCACAACTTGATAAGATTTAATTTGATTTTAGATTGTTGTATTCGTTAGAAACAAAATTTTAGCACTTAAATTAACCGATACCTTCAAACTGTATGCAAATTGAAAAAAAAAAAGAATAAGTTTTTTTAATTTTAAAAATATCTATTATGGATTAATTGGATTTGGGAAATGAATCAGCCCGTTGCAATAATCACGTATAAAACATTTTTTGAAATTGTTTAGATGAATTGATTAAAACAACTTCTGAAATTTAATGTTATTCTTAACTTGTTTTCATAACTTAAAAATTAGAATCGATAGTTATGTTTATAATGTTGTCTTTACCGCTTATATTTCTTGCTTCTCAAATTGTTTATTCAAATATTTTTTTTCTTATTTTAAATTGTATTTATGACAATAAAACTTACTTTGACAAGTTATATTTAAATAAGTACTTAATTAAATTATTTATCCAAATATAATTGAGATATACTAGTCGAGTACACATGATTTAGCCCAAACACTATATAATTACAATAGATATATATAAATGAAGTAATTTAAAAATATTTTATGTGTTTAATTTTGATTTACTATTAAAAATTTTCTATATTCATTTAATTATGTGTTATTATAGTATTAAAAATGTTTAATGTGACAAACCTATAATTAAATAATAGTGAAAAAAAATTACTAATGAGAATATATTTGTTGTAACGTGAAAATAATCAGCCATTTGATCGACTAATACTCACACTAATGATTTCCTCAATCAGTCGATTACGCTAAGAAAGGAACTCTGTTTCTCAACTATGAGTTCCTAGACTTCTCTAAAGAGCGTCTAAGGTATGAAAATGAATTAAAAGCTAAATTTGCATGAAAATACAAAAAAAATTGAGAAAAATAACTTGCATGAAAGATAAGTTATTATTGATTGCATCGGTTTTTTTTTTTAATGACATATACATAACGTATTTATAGCCTCGTAAAATAACTGCTCTGCTTTTCATTATATCAGTCTCGTTTCTTGGATATCAACAACTATTTGAATGTTGTGACTGACAAAATATCAACAACTATTGAGACCATTTAACAAAATCCTAAAATTCCAGCCTCTTCCTCTAATATCTGTTGGCAACCACTCATACACGTTCTTAGTTTCATCTTTTCACCTTAAAACCAATTCTATTTTCATCCCTATTTTTTCAGACTTAATGATTTAGCTAACACGAATCATTTTATCATATCTTCAGCTAACTTAAATCACTTCTCTTTATCATACTATTTCTAAATAAGATTCATCTAAAAAATCAACTAACTTATATTTTTTCATCATTGGCTAAACAAGTTAGTCTACTAAATACCATATTTGACTATTAATTGATAAATCTTTATATCAACTAATTGTCTTAATTGATTGCAAAATAAAAAATCGACTAACTTCTATCATCAACTAACATTTATCAAATCACTGTATCAACTAATTTATTTTTGATGATAACAATATCTAAATCAAACTTGTCAATATTTGATCATATTATAGAAAGCTGATATAGATAAAAGAAGAATAATAATAATAATAATAATAATAATAATAATAATAATAATAATAAGTTGTGAGGTGGGGGTGATTGTGAGGTGGGGGTGAAGGTAATAGAGGAGGGGGATTTGCACCTAAACGGAAGGAAAGGGAATCATAACGAGTCCATATATATAGCAAATGGACAATTGCGTATTAAAATTTAAAATCCAATAGATCAATTACACTAAAAGAAAATCCAATAGATCATATTATATTAGATTACTGGTTGACCGAATTACCAAACCCCTCGTAAAACCGCTGCTCGCTCGCTCTCGCTCTCGCTCTCGCTCTCGCTCTCGCTCTCACTGACACAGACTCAACTCTGTGTGTGGGGTGTTCCAGACTACTTGCAGGGACCGGCTCCCACATAAATTTCACCCATTCATCCCATTCCACCCACCTAGACCTGCCCAACCCAAAACCCAAACAAACGGACACACAATCTTTTCTTTTCCTTTTCTCCACCCCACCGCTTCACGAATCACAACCACCTACCTCTCTCTCTCTCTCTTTCTTGGCGTCTTAAAATATTTTAATATAAATTTATTAACTTATTTATTATATTGTATTTGTATTCATTCAATTTTTCATTCCTTCACATATAAAAACAGAACACAGAAACCTTGATAACGGGATCTCCTGCAATCATTCATAGTTATACACCTCTCTCTCTCTCTCTCGTTTCTCTCTCTCTGATTCTCTCTTCCTTCGCCCAAGCCTCGTTTGGATCAGAGACGAAGAGGGACACAGCACCCATAATCCCCGACAACTAGACCAACATCATGGTTGAAACCAGACGCAGCTCTTCTTCTTCTTCTTCTTCCAAGCGAGCTCTCTCTTCGTCCTCGCCTTCCAACGCCAAACGATCCAAGGTATCTTTTTTACTGCTTTTTTGTGTTCCCACGTTTTTCTTTCGATGTAGATTTCCATATTTCTCATCTGGGTATCTGATTTTCATCCCAATTCTTGATTTTTCTTTATCGGTTCCTCATGGGTCTTGATCGATTGTTCTTGATAAAACCTAGGTGTCCGAGGATGCCTCATCAACAACCCTGCCGACCTCGGAAATTCTCGGTCCGGTCAACGAATCTGGAAATGAATCTCGAGAACCGGAGCTACGGCCCTCTGATCTGCCAGATACCGGTTCATTGAAGGATGTTAACGCTTGCGATGCGATGTTACCCGATAAGTCTCATCCTGTGCCCGCTGAAGAGGAGGCTTTGGTGTCGCCCCAGTCTTTAGGTGCGAAAGTACCCTTCTTTTTCCCCTTGTCTTTCGTCATTTGTTGTATGGTTTTTTTGCCTCTACGCGTGCATGCTGTTTTCGGATTGATTAGTTATATGAATTTATGGCCACTTCAGGTGAAACTGCGGTGGATGCTGAGAAATCAAAGGTGGTTGCCACGGCGGCGCTTGGTCGGTCAAAGAAACGCACCACAAAATCCACAAAATCAACCCCCAAGACTGCATGGGGAAAGCTACTCTCTCAGTGCTCACAGGTTTACTTTCTCTCTTAGTTGAGTATCTGCATGTTCTTAATTTGATTAATTGCTTGCGTCTTCGGCAGTGTTTGTATCATCTTAGTTGAGTGTTTGTATCAGTAACTAATTAGTAATGACGAGCTTTAGTTGCCGAGGTCCCTTACTCCTGAGGAGAATCTGTTTGGCGCTTAATGTTGTGTTGCAGTAACAAATGACAATCCATCTAGGAGAAGCGAATTGGTGGGAGCTCATTAAAAGACGGAAATTAATAACTTATCATTTTTTTTGGGTTAAATTTTTTAACTTTAGGAAAATTGAAATTCTTATTGTGCATTACCAAAAACAGAAGATATTCTTTTATGCTATGTGACATAGTAATTACTATTTCAGATTTGTAGAGGATGCATCATCAAGTTTGTGTATAAGATTTGGTATTACTTGGTCGAAACAAATATTCTTCTTGATTTTATCCCCAAAAAAAATGATTCATGATGGTGGACTCGAGTAATACTCACAGTCATGGATCTGCTTTGAGAATGGGAGTTTGCTGTTTAAGATGAAAATATTGATCCTGTTGCAGAATGAGTGTATAAATTGTTTCACATTTGTTGCAAGGCTTCAAATGCTGTGTAGGGGATAACGAGTTGTCATTTTTTTTTTGTGTATAATTGCTATTGGTAATCAAGTGTGACCATATGTGCCTCCTTTTGATAAAGGATGGAAGAAAAAAGGGAAGAAAAAGAATACAATTTCTGATTTATATGATAGATAGTTATACGAAACGAATGCATCTGCCTCCCATTGGTTGGCTTGGTGTGTCACTTTGGAATGTCATTATTGGTGAATTGAATATGCTGTCTCTATTTATATCTTTCCTTAAATTCATTTATCTAAATTTTGAGCATTCTTTTTATTTGGTCTTACTTATCAAGTGAAAATTAAAAAGAAGGGCTTTTCTTGTTTTGTCTAGTTTTAGAGAGTTACGGATATCGTTAGATTAGCAACTTTTGGTGTGTGTCTGTTTGTATGTAATATGTATAATTTTTCTTGTTGCCAACACTGCTATTGTTTCAAATTTGCAGTCAGACATTCGATTGAATATCAAAGTTAGGGGTTTGATAACTTCATGCCTCTCTTTATGTTATAGATAGAAGTATCTTCTATTTGTTGTATGCTTAAAATGGGGAGAACTGGGAGATGATTTATGCTTCTGTTTTCTTATTAGAGCTCTTCCATTTCTGGTTGTACTATTGTAGGTTTGGAATTAATCTTCTTTTGTTGCTCATGCTTCTCCAGAATCCTCACCTGTCCATGTGCGATTCTCTCTTCACTGTTGGTCAAGGTCGTCAGTGTAATTTATGGCTTAAAGATCTAGCTGTTAGTAATGTTTTGTGCAAGTTGAGCCACCTTGAGGTAGAGTCTTGTCTTTTGGAACTTAAAACAAGTAGCTGAATAACTAAGGGTTCATCTGCTGTACAGCTTTATAGATTACTGACCACTGTTGTTATTTTATCTCTGCATAGCGTGGAAGTTCATCTGTCGCATTACTGGAAATCACAGGGGGTAAAGGTGCTGTTCAAGTTAATGGCAGGACTCATCGAAAGAATGAGCGTCTGATTTTAAGTGGAGGTGATGAGGTGGTCTTCAATTCTTCTGTCAAGCATGCTTATGTATCCTTTTACACGTTTTAGGTGCCAGTGTGCCATCCTGGGAAGAATTCGTCCCTTTCCTCTTTTGGTTCTTGTTTTCTCCTTCCTTCCTTCCTTCTTTGCATGGTTCTTTCTGTGTTTGCTTTTATGAGGAAACATGTTAGTCATGTCTTCTGTGTACATTATGTACTATTGTATTTTTTCATACTGAAATTTCTTTTATGGATATTTTACGGGCTCCTTAGCGTGGAATTTAGATCTTTCAGCAGCTCACCAATAATAATATTAGTACTACTGATATACCTTCTGTGAGTATTTTAGAAGCCCAGAGTGCTCCAATAAAGGGAATGCATGTTGAAGCTAGATCTGGTGACCCTTCAGCTGTTGCTGGAGCATCGATATTGGCCTCTTTATCTAATCTTCATAAAGATTTATCTCTCCTTCCACCTCCCATTACAACTGGCAAGGATGTCCAACAGAACGCTGAGGTTTCATCACCACTTCCTGGCTGTGAGGATGATACCCCAGACAATGAAATGAAGAATACCACCAATGATAATGAACCGGCTGGAGTTGTTTCAGCTGAGAAAACTGTTCTTGCATCCTCTACTGCTGTTAATGAAAATCCTGGCCTTGACAGCATGGAAGTGGGTGATGGTGTGGATGCAGATGTTGGGAAGATGACTGGAGTTACTTATGAATTAAGGCCATTGCTGCGCTTGCTCGCTGGCTCATGTCCTGAATTTGATTTAAGTGGTAGCATTTCCAAGATATTGGAGGAGAGAAGTGAATTAAGAGAACTCCTGAAGGATGTTGATGCCCCAACAATACTTGCATCGACCAGGCGGCAAGCATTTAGGGACATTCTACAACAAGGAATTCTCAATGCTGTTGATATTGATGTGTCATTTGAAAGTTTCCCATATTATATAAGGTGCAAACAATTGCTTCTTGTAATTAATTCATGATTCATCTGTTTTTGACTTCCTAATATATGCTACCTTAACTATATGGTACCTCTAGTGTGTTTACAATTAGATGTAAGCTACAGCTACATCGATCTTCTTTATTGCTATGTTTCTGGACTGAAGTGCTAGTAGTTACTGCTTTTCAGAGATATATATTGAAGTTAATTTATTACTATTCGGTTATGATGTTTTGTATTGTTACAGTGATACAACGAAGAATGTTTTGATTGCTTCTACATATATTCATCTGAAATGCAATGGCTTTGGAAAATATGCTTCAGACCTCCCGTCAGTGTTCCCACGGATATTGTTATCTGGTCCCGCAGGTAGTTCCATCATACTTGTTTATACTTTTATTTTCCCATTTAAGTAATGGAGAAGTGATATCATTCTTTGTGATTTTTGTGTAGGTTCGGAAATATATCAGGAAACTTTGTCCAAGGCACTTGCTAAGCATTTTGGTGCCAGACTACTTATTGTGGATTCTCTTTCACTGCCTGGTGTATGTTTTCTCAGATATTCTTCATCTGTTAGTGTTACCTTTATAGAGGTTTTTTAGGAATATACCTTACTAATCTAAGAATTTTATGACTCTTTCCGGCATCATGGTCTTTCACATTTTCTGCTTTCTTCTGTTGAGATTTTTTTTGCTAAATTGCATTAAAATACACTCATAATAATTGTTTTACTGTGCAAATTTTTTTTTCAGGGATCACCATTAAAGGAAGTTGATTCTGCTAAAGAAAGTTTAAGGCCTGAAAGAACATCTGTGTTTTCAAAGAGAAGTGCCCAGGCTGCCACATTACAGCATAAGAAACCAGCTTCTAGTGTTGATGCTGAAATTATAGGATCATCCACGTTAAGTTCTCAGGCTATGCTGAAGCAAGAGGCTTCTACTGCATCATCAAAAGGCACTGTTCTTAAAACAGGTATGCTGTTTTGTCCACAAAAAATTTGTACTATCTGCAAAGTTACTTCCTATCATCTTATTCTCTTAGTGTATGCTAGGTGCCATTTTGAAAGTTTTAATGACATGATGCTTTCATAATTTGTAGGTGATCGAGTAAAATTTGTTGGTAACTTTCCTTCTTCTGTCTCGCCACAAAATTATCCTTCTAGGTAATTTGTGTTATGAAAGAATTATATATCATAATATTTTTACAGTTTCTCTAGCTTTTTTGTTGAGGAGGATATTCATGAAAACTCTTCTAATATTGGCTTTAAAAAGCATTATAGTTAAAGATAATGAGTAATAATTTTTGGCGGCAAAATTGTCCTCTTTTGCAGAGTTTTGAACTATTGGTTTTGTTCAAATTCACTAATGAGCAGTTTCTCTTGGTTCAGTTTAGAAGTTTTGGTAGAAATAAGGAGGCAAATTTTTTTTTGTGTGGTTATGACAGGCAGTGTGTGGTTTTTTCTGTTCTCTGTGTATGTGGTTGGAGCTGAATGCAAGCAATTTAAGGGTCTGTTTGCTCATAGATTTACTTTGGGATAGAATTGTGTTTATCGCTTCTCTCTGGTGCTTTGGTTATGGCTGTTTTAAGGGGGTTTCCATTTCAGATATGCAGAGAGACTAGACAGCTCCGCTGCGTTATTTTTTTCCTTTTTTATGTTTTTTACTTTTAAGTTTGGAGGATATTTTATCCTCCCCCTAGTTGTACTTTCCTCTTTTCTCTATAATAAAACTTCTTTTTCTATCAATTCTTTTGTTTCATTAATGTTCTTCGAGTTGTGGTATTTCAAAATTTCTATTGAGAATGTGACTAGATACAAAAGAAATTTTGTTATGCAATAGTGTAAATATATTGCTTAATGAGAATATATAATCTTGTTAGGTACTATTCTATCAATTTCTTGTGTCTGACTTTTGTTTTATATTTGTTCTTGCGGGAAGCTAAGAGTTTATTTTTATTTTTCTGCTGTATTGGGCAGGGGACCAAGCTATGGATCCCGGGGCAAAATTCTCCTTGCTTTTGAAGATAATGGGTCTTCAAAAATTGGAGTTAGGTTTGATGAATCAATTTCAGATGGCAATGATCTTGGAGGTCTTTGTGAAGATGATCGTGGTTTCTTTTGTTCTGGTAATTCACTTTATTTGTTTGAGCTTCTGTTCCTTTGGCTGCATATTGGCTTACTGTATGCTATAATTTTGAAATTAATGATTTATGCTGCAGCTAATCATTTACTACGGGTAGATGGTTCTGGAGGGGATGACTTTGACAAGATTGCAATTAATGAAGTCTTTGAGGTGGCCCCAGTTCTATACTTGTCCAAAAGTTGTCTTCACTCCTGCAAAAATATATTTAAATGTTAACACCCTTCTCTGCTGTCGTGTACATAGGTTGCCTCCAATCAGAGTAAAAGTGGTGCACTAGTTTTATTAATTAAAGATATAGAGAAGGCGATGGTTGGGAACTCTGAAGTTTTGAGAAGTAAACTTGAAAGCTTGCCACAGAATGTTGTTGTAATTGGCTCACATACCCAGCCGGACAATCGTAAGGAGAAGGTGCTGTTTAATGATTGTATTTTGTTAGCTAGCTTTTGATTGTAGCGATCTCATGATTTGAGAGAAGTTAATTCTACTGATTTTGATGGCTGCATCTTTATGTTTCCAGACCCAACCTGGTGGCCTTCTGTTTACAAAGTTTGGGAGCAATCAGACAGCACTACTCGATCTTGCTTTTCCTGTATGATAATCATAGTCATTGCTCTGTGTACCTTGATTCATGTAGTTATATTGTGGAAGTGATACCGTACTTGTCCTTTTTTTTTCTGCTTAACATTTCAACCAATTTTTGAAGGTCACATTTACAATACAATTTATACTTTATCTGATTTCATTGTTGGTGTAAATCCAAAGTAGAATGTTGGCATGCAAGTGGCACTTTTTTTTTTTGGGGAAATACTGGATTTCTTCCTTGAACTTTTATGGCTCTAAGCTAGATGGATTTCTGCATATTTGCTAATATCATTGTAATATTGTATATACTTATGTAGTGCGGTTGTTTTTTGTTCCTTCATGAATTAATTATTAATCTACTACAATTTTGTCCTTCGTTTAGGATAACTTTAGTAGACTGCATGATAGGAGCAAAGAAACCCCCAAAGCAATGAAGCAACTTAGTCGCCTTTTCCCCAACAGAGTAATAATACAGCTGCCTCAGGTATCACATATATGAATTTTATTCTGCAATTTATACTGTTGTCTGTTGATATTTACTGTTCATATATCCAATTATACTTACAAACTTGTACAGGATGAGGCTTTACTTTCTGATTGGAAGCAGCAGTTAGAACGTGACATTGAAACTATGAAAGCTCATTCCAATGTTGTCAGCATTCGCTCAGTGAGTCTTGCGACATCTACTGATCATTTTCATGTGCCTTTTTTCTTATTTTATGCTTTCTTATCCTTTTATTGCTTCACTTTTTTTTTTGTATGTTGTGCTTGTTCTTGGATGAGATTAGTTATCGTGTGCCGATGGAGTGTGGCATCACGCACATTTGTTTTGTAAATTTTCTCCTAGTAGGATTGACAGTTCTCAATGTCATCTTAAAATTGATTACAGGGAGACATTTCTTATTTGTTTCCTGCTTTTTCAAGCCTCTCTTCCTGGCCATCAATATCCGTGTTTTTTGGTTTTGTATTGCCTTTCTACTAGGGCTTATCCTTTTCCATAAACAATAAAATGATCCACTTGAGGTTGGTTTATCAAACAATATGGAAAGTTTCATTATATTATGTTTCTGACTTCCACTTGGATATATTCAATTCTAAAGTTTATCTTTGCCTTGCTATTTGTCAAACCTAGGATAAGATTCTTCAATATTTTTCAGGTTCTCAACAGAATTGGATTGGATTGCCCTGACCTTGAGACTCTTTGCATTAAAGATCAAGCCCTAACAACTGAAAGTCAGTGTTTTTGAAGTTTGAACGTAACTATATCACTAAATATGCAAATATTGAGATTTACTGATATATTACTGATAACATCCCTTTTTTTTTTAACTAGGTGTGGAAAAAATCATTGGCTGGGCTATAAGTCACCATTTTATGCATTCGTTTGAAGGTTCTATCAAAGACTCTAAGCTTGTGATATCTACAGAAAGGTTGTTCTCATCATGATATTGACCTCAAAAAAATTGAGCAATAAAATAAAATGAAGTTGTTTGACCTTAGATTCTTCTTGTTAACACTATTTTACATTTTATTGGTGCAGCATTAAGTATGGGCTGAACATTCTACAGGGCATTCAAAGTGAAAACAAGAACTTAAAGAAATCACTGAAGGTAATTTAACATGATCCCTTACAAATTGTGGAATAAGAATTTTGCTGTACTAGTTTCCATCTTGTTTGTATACAGTTTACACTGTCACATTTTGAATCAAGGCATCAATGCCCATGTGCCAACTGTCTTTGAATTTGGCATGTCAAATATATCTTTGATGTGAAGATATTGAAAATTCAGTTAGTTGTCTTGATGGGTTCTTTACTGAAATTTATGGGGACTATGCATTGATCCTTTATATTTAATGGTTTTTTTTCCAGGATGTGGTTACTGAGAATGAATTTGAGAAAAAACTGCTTGCTGATGTTATTCCGCCAACTGATATTGGGGTCACATTTGATGATATTGGAGCTTTAGAAAATGTGAAGGACACCTTGAAGGAATTGGTCATGCTTCCCCTTCAGAGGCCTGAATTGTTTTGCAAAGGACAGCTGACTAAGGTGAAATGACTTTCCTTTTGGTTACTATTAATGACTAGTGGAATCGATTTTGAAGTAGATCATGCCATATGTTTAGCATCTCATTGCAATTCGTTTGGATATATATAGCCTTGCAAAGGAATATTGCTTTTTGGGCCCCCTGGTACGGGAAAAACAATGCTTGCAAAGGCTGTAGCAACTGAGGCTGGAGCAAATTTTATTAACATTTCAATGTCCAGCATTACTTCAAAGGTATTAATGTTACTAATTGGTAATTTTTTGTTGTATTTTCTACGTTAGAGATATAAAACCAATCTTTGGCCTTGCCGCCTCCATTCTTCTAAATAAAGTTGAATTTCAGCGCAAGGTATGGTGGGCCTGTGCATTGTCCACGTTTTGAGCCCAAAAGGTTCTTGCGTGGGGGGACATGTTAAAGATATAAAACCAATCTTTGGCCTTCACCTAATAGCTTAAGCTTTTGGGAGAGTTGGTCCTTGACAGTCTATTTCCTTTTATGCTTTGGTGACTGAGTACATTTTATTTTGTTTGTTGCAGTGGTTTGGTGAAGGAGAAAAATATGTCAAAGCAGTCTTTTCTCTAGCCAGCAAAATTGCCCCAAGTGTTATTTTTGTCGATGAGGTTGGTATAACATGTCATATGTCTATATTACTGAAAAATTTTAGAATTAAAAGGACCCAAATGAATATTTTAAAATGATAAGGACTAAAATGAAAAACCAGTTGAAAGGAAGGACTAAAAGGTAAAAACATATTTAAGCCTTGTTTCTTTTATGATGGGAGCTGCTATGGATGTTCTTGGTTCCAATTATCTGTATTCGATTTGTTTTGTGGTATTTATGGCAGGTCGATAGTATGTTAGGAAGACGTGAAAATCCTGGTGAGCATGAGGCTATGCGTAAAATGAAGAATGAGTTTATGGTGAATTGGGATGGTTTGCGTACAAAAGATAAAGAGCGTGTCCTTGTTCTTGCTGCTACAAATAGGCCTTTTGATCTTGATGAGGCTGTTATTAGGAGGCTTCCACGAAGGTAAACATGTCATGTTTGATGTCATCCTCTTCTATTTCATGTTTTACAGATTATCTATTTTAATTCATGTTCTTTATTCAACAAATATGCAGATTGATGGTTAATTTGCCAGATGCTCCGAACAGAGAAAAAATTATCAGGGTCATCTTAGCAAAAGAAGATTTGGCTCCTGATGTTGATTTGGAATCAATAGCAAATATGACTGATGGATATTCAGGGAGTGACCTAAAGGTTTTCTTTCTATCTTTCTCTTTCATTCTCAGTTGATGGAGAAGGTAGAGTCTGCTTCTGCATAAAATATTCTCATGTTATGTTTTGGTTGCAGAATCTGTGTGTGACAGCAGCTCACTGCCCAATAAGAGAGATCTTGGAGAAGGAAAAGAAGGTTGGTTTATATATATCCATTACCACTGTTTGACTTCTGTCTAAATCTTCAGGAATAGACATGCATTGCAGTTTAAACTCTTTTCTTGTACTGAATCACTCTAAAGATGTAATGCGAGTTTGAATGTTCCATTTCAAAACTTTAAATAACCTACCTTGCAATGTTCCCCCCCGTTATTTATTTATTTTGTCAACTTTACGTTTTTCTCATTATATAATTTCAATGAATTAACATTAAAACAAATTAATAGTTTTTCTGTTGAAAAATAATATGGAAAAGAGTCTGCCTGTTCTATGAAGTGTACCGACAAAATACCAAATTAATAGGTGATGTTATTGATAGTACTTGGACTGAAGTGAAAGACAAAACAGTTAATAGCCTGTTTGTTTATCATTTATCATTTATCTGGACACAAACGGGCATTTGCTAAAAGCAAGAAAAACTTGCTTCACCTAAAAGTGTGAGAAATATCTGAAACAAACAGGCCATAAATTGATATTGTGAAGAGGAAATGAAGGAGGTGAGATATGCTGGCGGATGCATCATCATCATCACGGTAGTCTGAAAAATAAAAAGTATAAAATAGAGAGGATAGCTGAGGGAAACTTCTGATTTGGCAGTACTGCCATCTCTAACACTCAATAGGTTATTTATTTTTGTAAGTGAATTTGGGTTGTAATTTAAAGAAAACAACTGAAGTATGATTGTCACGTGAAAAGTTATAAACTTTAGTCTCTGAGGTCAGCGTTCAGTGCCCGTTTTCATGCTGAATGAGTCCAGAGGTTGTTTGCTCCAGCACTACCTTTTCAGTGGAACTGATTGAATTTTTCATACAGAATTCTTTCATTTCAGTGCTAAAGCTGTACTTTCCCCCCTTTTGAACATGAATGGATATATATACTTTATGCATGACGTTGATATATGAATCTGTGCACTTTATCGGGTATGCATAATAGTTCAGGGCTTGTTGATCCCTTCCATAATTTGACATCAAACCGTCTTTCAGGAGAGAAGTTCAGCATTGGTTGAGAACAGACCTTTACCTGGATTGTGTAGCAGTGCTGATATCCGTTCCTTAAAGATGGAGGATTTTAGATATGCACATGAGCAGGTATAATTAGTTTCAATTCATTATCCAAGTTTTCGTTGTTCTTTTTATAAATGTTAGTGTTGGAGTTAAACTGAGAAAAACAGGGCGAAGAAGTATTTGAATTTGAGGGGGTTAGTTCATTGGACATCTAGCTACGTTTTGTAGGGACTGAAGTTCTTTGCTTAAAATCAGTTACATAATTGTTTTTCATTCATGGTGGTCGTGTATTGCATGATAGGATTCCTTATCGTCTGAATTTATGCAGGTGTGTGCAAGTGTGTCATCGGAGTCAACAAATATGAATGAGCTACTCCAATGGAATGACCTGTATGGAGAAGGTGGATCGAGAAGAATTAGATCTTTGAGCTATTTCATGTAAAGCTCTGTATAGCATTTCTTGCTTAGCCTATTCTTCTATCACCTAAATGGTGTTAACAAGTTCAGCGACCAATGGATATGGAAATTCCATTGTTGGTCAACCCTGCCACCACTGTATCATATCATAGGTTTTCTTTTTTCCTTTTTCTTATTCTCCCTTACCGTCCTCATCTGTTCTGCCTCTCCAAAAATTTTCATACTTTGTAGAATTGTCGACAATTCACTGGCGATAAAAAGCTTATTTCTAGGTCCGTCTGCTGAGCTGATCCAACTATTTTCCGCTCTCCTTTCTTTGGTCTTACCCCGCGCTCTATGACTATGAGGTGCCCTGTTCTGGGCTTTCTGCTTGTAAATACCCAGTTTTTTCCCAGGCAATAAAATGATTATTATTTTTGCTAATTTCTCAAATAAATTGTATGGCATGGTATGTGATTTGTAGTTTAACCTGCAACCACAAATAAGAAATCATTTGCATGGTACTTGAGTAACCAAATGGAAAATCAGATACTGTAATTATTGTTATGGTATCCTCTTCAAATCCATCGTGGAAGGTGAATCAGCCGGTATTGTTTTCCATTTGAGTTTGTTTGCAAATTCTTACATATTGTTGATATGGTAATGGTATACTCTGGAATGTTGATGGAAACTTGTTTCTTGGCCACAAACTTGGAGGTAACCATGGTATAACTACTCTCCTGCGTTAATTTGGCGTTAATTTATTTAATATATGTTATATGTTGCGAACATCTTATACAATTGCTATCCTGTTTGGCGGACAGAGCCTTGGAATTAGAATGGAATTTCTTAATTTCAATTATTTTGGTTAGTGTGTATATTAAAATTAGAATTTTAATTTTAAGTTGAATTTTATGGAATTAAAAAATAAATAATTTATACTACTCTCAATTTTTATTTTAAATTTTAAAAATTTTAATTTGAAACATTAAAATTTTTTATTTTTTGAATATTAAAAGATAAATTAAAAATTAAAAATTATTCAATAACCATTGTTGCTCGCAACATTAACTTAGTTTGGCAATGTCATTGTTGATGTGCAATGGTCAAATCATCGCGCTTTCTTCGATCATTGGCGCTGGTGTTTTACAATCATTTTACAATCATTTTTGTCATCGTCAATGACATCCTTTAGTTTAGGATTCATTGTAACTATTGCAATATAGCAATGTAAGCTTTATTAATTTTTTTTTATAATTTAAAATTATTCTTTATTAATTTTAAATTATTTATTATATTTTTATAAATTCTTAATAAATTATTTAAATAATAAAATTTTTCAGAATTATAATACTAAACTATAATTTCAATTTTCACATCCACACATACCCTAAATAAAATTTGTCCAGATGACCTTTGGCATACTTTACTACTGCCTCCCAGGTTATAATAATAAATCGAAGTTTTACTAATTCCAAGAACAATGAATTTTGTTAACATAAATTTGTGCAAGTTAATCAATCCAAACTCACTTTATACGTTAGTAAAAAAAATGTAATAAATAATTCTTTTAATAGATTGTTTTTTTGGTGGTAAAAAGGGGGCCTGGCCAGAGGCCGAAAGGGGAGGGAAACAAAGAACTAGAGAGAGCACCCCTATAGCATCATGAACCAACAAGGACGCGAGACCCTGAGGAGGATCAAGGATCTGGGATGAAAGGCTATGATTGGCCAACCAGCTGTGAACAAATTTAACTATCCAGTTCCGATGACTAACGCAGAAGCAGCAGCTTCGGGCTGCAATTAATTAAAAAAGTGGAACGGTGGGGGAGGAAGAATGAGATGCATAAGGAAAAAGATGGAGTTGATGTGTCATTGTTCAAGCTTCCTCCTTCCCACGAACACCACTTTTCCTTCTCCTTCTCTAACCTACGCTCTTGTTCTTCTCAATCAACGCCTCCCCAGATTTGCTCCTCTGCTTTGGGACCACGGTATTTCTTCCTGCTCCCTTCCACTTTCATCATTCTCATTTTCATTCATTTATCTCTTCATCTTCCGCTTCTATCTGCTACAGCACACCTACGACTCTGCGCCGATGGAGGTGCCAATCGCGTCTATGATGAAATGCCTCTTCTCTTCCCTCATCAACATGCTTCCCATGTTCGCACTAGGTTAGGTTCCAACTTCTTTCTTATTCAACTCCCTCTTTTTCTTTTGTGTGTCTGTTTCTTTCTTTCTTTCTTTTCAATTTAGTCATAAGATTTTGTTTCTCACCTTAGCGTAGTTTCGTGTTTGTGGATGGTTGTTTCACGCATAGATAAGACGGTTTTGGCATCGAATGGTCCAGGACAAAAGACTAAGTTTGTACTAAAATAATGGTGTCAGGATTTGAAGTTTTATAACATCATTAGGTATAAGGTCACAAAACCCCTGATGTTTGTGCTTGGTGACTTCAATGAATTTCTTGAAGGTTTCAGTCTTTCAGAGTTGCTATTATTTTTAAGTTCTAAATTAAGTATTTATTGTAGTGCTGGGTTTCTTAAAATCCTTCCTAGGTGTGTACTATTTAAGGTGGTAGAATAAAAAAAAGGAAATGAAATTCAATATAAAAATAGTAAACTCTTTCCTTTTTTTTTCCTTTCCTCTGATTGGATCAAAATTGCCACATAAGGAATAGCTCTGGGTAATACGGCATTTCTAACCATATTATTGATTAATTAATAGTCTAATACAATCCTAATATAGAAGTGGGAAGGTTTCCATTCCCACTGTGGTCCGTGGATTCCTGGATTCTAAGCATAGCCTTAATTTCAACACGTTTTTAGTGATTATGTTCAGGGAGTTTATATATATTATGTGTGTCTATGTTTCAATAATTAGATTCTGTGAACCATTTTGCCAATTATTGTAAAAAAGAAATCCGTCCATGTTGCCATCAGTACAATTGATCATGCTGAAACTGCTCGATAGATATAGTACTGAGTACTCTAACCTCTGGTACTCAGTGACAAAGAGCGCTTACTGCTTGTTTATTTCTGCTTATGGTGGGGTTGAACTCCTATGTACCGCATTTGATATTATCATATTAAAGACATCCAGCCATATTATGATCCATTTTCTTATTCATGTTTTTTAATTGTGTATCGGGGTGGGGTTATCAGTTTTTTATATTGTATGTAATTGTGGTTGCTAATTCATTCATGGGTATATGTGGAACATTGTATATGTCATCTATGACTGGTAGTCAACCATATCTTTCAATTCATTGGTACCTTTTCTCATAACATGCTTCTTTACACATTTTTGCTTTTGGGATTGATGTCAATGGTGTAAGCTCTCCAAATGAACTTTATTTCCACCTCTAGTCTATGGAGTTCAGTTGTTGGAGGACTGGGTTAGACTAAAAACTATGCAATCTTGATTGTTTTCTGTGCTACTGGCTATTATTGTCTTTCTTTTGTTAGTGACTGAGAGCATGCTTTGCTATCTTAAGTCTACGGTTGCAGGTTTCCTTTAATATAACTTGCTAGGTTTCTATCAGGTACAAGCCTGATGTAATCAAAGGTGACATGGATTCAATCCGGACAGAAGTACTTGATTTCTATACAAAGCTGGTATTTCTCTCTATTTATATGTTCATGGTCTTTGTGTGTGTGTGTCGTGCACACACATGTGCATGTAATGAGAAAATGAGTTCAAAATTCAACTTTCTGGTTCACACCAAATCGCCATTTGTTTTGTTCCTATGTTAGTGCTATATATGCAGTCTTCCATAAATCATGTCATGGGTCTTATGCTAGTTTGCTGCCTGCAGGGAACTAAGATAATCGACGAGTCTCATGATCAGGATACCACAGATTTACACAAATGTGTAGCATACATACGTGACTTTACACCAAATATTGATAAATCAGCAGTAAGTTGAATATCTGGTTATACTTTTTATTTTCTATTTTTCCTTTTTTTTTTCTGGAGGGAGGGGGTGGGGATTGAACTGATGTCAATTCTAACTGAGGGCTTAAGATAATTTTGCAATAATTGAAATGAATTAAGTCTGATGTATTGTAAAGAACTGCTATGTGTATCTAACTGAGGGCACTCTTGATTTTTTTTTCTTTCTCTTAACGGAAGCTATGCATTCTTGTTGCTGGAGCACTTGGTGGGCGGTTTGACCATGAGATTGGAAATATCAATGTGCTGTGCCGATTCTCCAACACTCGAATTATCCTTCTATCTGATGATTGCCTCATTCACCTTCTTCCAAGGAATCACTGTCATAAGATCTTTATTCAATCTTCTGTTGAGGGCCCGCATTGTGGACTCATTCCCATTGGGATGCCGTCTGGAAGTTCTACGACCACCGGACTCAAGTGGGACCTCAGTAAGTATTTCATTGTTTAATAATACTATTAGGTGATAAATTTAATTCTAAACCTGTAAATGAATGAAAAGGTGCTTCTTGAGGCTTTCATTGAGTCAGATGGTAATAGTTTCCAGTGATACGCCACCACAAATATTCGATACTTACGTGGCTGTTATAAATCAGTATATAGGACTCTAAATTATCCTGTCGTCCAGTGAATAAATAAATACTTTAATTGGCAGTCTATCAGAACATCAACACAGGACGGTATAAATATGATGCTTTGGTGTGATGGGGCAGTGATGGTTCTGATGAATTCATTTTCTTTTCATTTCCTTTTTTAATCATCCTGTTCTAATCTTGTTTGTCAGTGGAGCCTGATGAATAACATTTTATTTTGTCTGTTTCAGATGACACCGAGATGAGATTTGGAGGTTTTATTAGCACATCAAATATTGTAAAAGGAGATATAGTAACAGTACAGTCTGATTCAGATCTTCTTTGGACTATTTCTATCAAGAAGCTCTAAATTTTAGATGTTGCATACTGCACTGATTTTTCAGACCTATTATACCTATACAGACGGGTCCATTTCCGCTTCATTCTTGTCATTTAATGATGGGAGGGTGGAGGGGAATTATTCATGTTGGTGTAATGTGGAAAGTTCTTTTCCTAATAAGCCTTGGAAGTTCAGTTAAAGGAACTTGCTTAGTTCAACGTTACAGTGAAGAGATAACTCTATTGTCAGTAACTAGAGTCACTAGCAGGATCCTGATATCAATCCTGCATGAAGTAGACTGTTCATGTTTCCAGTTTGCTATAGCCAGTACAGAAATGTTGCTGTACCATTATCTCTTATTTACTTTCTCATTTTAATTAATTTGATTGTCACTATGATTTGCCACATGGACATGGATTGAGATCCTCTAAAGTGACGAATGCACTTTAGAGAAAGTGATGAATGCACCTTAGAGAGTAAAATACAAAATTGATAATTGTTGATGAAAAAATCAGTTGTTTAGAATTTTACAAAATACAATCATTTGGATAACAAATCATAAATATGTGAGAATTCATTCACTTGTTTTTTTTATCAGTGGTTACCATTTGTACTTTAGTCTCTAAAGTGTATCTTTTGTTTTAGAGGATTCAAATATATAGTTGCATATGGTCAAATATGAAAAAATGACCGTATTGTTTATCTTTCCTGAGAAAGATTAGTTTTTCCAATTAACAGCTTTTTTTCCTTATAAAAGTTGTTTTGTGTAAAGTTTATCATGTTTGGTTAAAGTATATAAAATTGATTATAAGTGAAAATATTTTTTCATACACTAAAAATCACTTTTGTTGAAAAGCTTTATTTTGAGCATTTTGATTATGTGATTATAGGTTATTTCAAAATCTTTGGTAAATAAATACTCTTTTGTCCTTAACTAAATAATTTTTTCAATCATTTCATATCTGTTTTGGTAATATAATATATATATATATATATATAAATGATTCTTTTTATACAATCTGAGTAAAATCTGTCTTAAAATCAGTTATGAGTTAATATAATTAAACATAAATTAATTTTCTTAAAAATTGATTATACACATAATTGATTTTTAATATTTTTTTTTTACAATTAATTTAAAGACACTCTTAATGTAATAACTAATAAGTATCTTTTTTAAGTAGTAAGAATTATCTAATGTCACTAAAAAAAAAACCATTTTCTGATGTACCTGTCATTAATTTTTTCAATTACCTAAAGCTGAACGTGTACATTTCACTTATGGTCCACTTGAGAGCTGTTAATACACCCATGCATAAACTGAACATGCTATACTCCGTTGATTACTACGCCAATTTAATGACTGACCTAGACAGCCTTAATTGGTCATGACCAGATAATTAGCAGCCACAGAGTGCAAAGCAAGAAACTCAGGCATAAATGTATACTGGATTCAATTTATGTTTGATATCTTTAACCAGATCTTTAATTGGTTTAAGATGCAATGGTGATTATGTTCTTCCTTCTATTTTGTGAGGATTAAGCATTTTCATCTTTGGATTGATATATCGATAGAACAGAAATTGATTTGTTGATGGTAAATAGCAGTACTCTTCTTCAACTACAGGTTGATGTGGAAAACATCTATACTATTCAAATAGATTCATCTTTAGTTACCAAAAGAAAAAAGATAGATTTATCTTTTTTTATTCCTTGTTTTTGGTAGTAACACCAGGTTAGACCCATAGACTGAGAATTTCGTTGAGGTACATGGTCATTGTAGAGGCAGGCCTCAATAGCGATTTCTTTTAGGTGGCAAGAGGTGGCGTGCTGATATGAGAGAATATATATGTTCGGAAATTGCTAAGTGAGCAATACTTGAATGTCATGTTTGAATAAAAAACACGAGGCAGTGAAAGCTTTGAGCTAGAGAGTTCTCAACCCCTTCCCCGCTTGCTGAACTTGTTTATGTTCCCAAATTCTTTAACTAGCTGTTGCCTGGCAGGTAATTTAAAATAAAGAAGATTAGTGTGATTTCTGAAAAGAAAAGAAGTTAGTGGATACTGCATAGCAACCAAATTAAATGCCTATGTACATTTTATAGGCCCGTTTGTATTAGTTTTTTTAGGAGTAGGAGTGTTTTTTTGAAATAATAAAAATATTTTTTAAAAAAATTAAAGAGTTTAAGCTTTTAAAAAAAACACTTCATGTATAACAAAAAAACACATGAAATATTTTTTTTTAAAGCTTAAATTCCTTAACTTTTAAAAAAAATATTTTTATTATTTAAAAAAAATACTTCTACTCTAAAAAAAAAAAGTTAATACAATATGCCATAATCATATACGAAATCCACTATCTTCATGTAACCAGAAATCTTTAGGTAGATTTGATAGTCCATTGATAGTGGAGTTAGGATTGAGTCTGTACATGAGTCATTCCTGTGGGAGAACTTGGGAAACCTAAAAAAGGAATAATAGAAGGTATTATTTTATTTCTTTTTTAATGTTAATAGTTTTTTTTCGTTTTTACTTTTAAAGTATTAAATATATTTATTTAAGATAAAATCATTTCAAACAATTATGTATATTGACTTAGATAATAAATAAATTTGTTACTCACAAATTTAAATTAGTTAAAAAAAAGCTGTAAAAAATTTAAATTTTTATAAATTTATCAAACTAAAGCAAAAAGTTTGTTTGAATCAACTAAAAAAGCTATTAACACAGCTCAAGAATGTCATTCTATAATAAATAAATAAATAAAAAAAACTCACAATCTAATTGGGCCAGACTTGCCCATCGCCTGCCTGACACAGCAAAGACGTCACTCACACTCACTCACTCAAACTGGTTTGCCTTCTCAATAAAGAGGTTTTTTGAGGTAAAAAAATTTTATTAATTATTTTAATATTGGTATTATTGATAAATTATTATTTATTTATTAATCTTTTATTCTCACTAAATATTTAAATTCACTCCACTAATAATAATAGAATAATATGGGGCCGTTTGAAAACCCCTGCACAACAAGAAAAGAGAGGAACAGTGAAAGCAATCATAGAGGTTGTACACTAGTACACCTCTCTTGTCTCCTCTGTCTCGTCCTCCTCCTCCTCCTTCTCCTCCCTTTCTTTCCTTTTTATTTTATCAAACACACACCACAACATCATCGTTCATCGTTCATCATTCACCCACAAACGACATGGTAAGTCTCTCTCTCTCTGCAAGCTCACTCTTTTCAACTATCAGGCACTAAAAATGAATACCTAGATCTCGTGGGGTATCCGTACCCTGACCCTCGTCTTCTCTGTTCTTTTTTTTCTACCTAATATATAATTTTTAAACGGAAACCTGAACGGGTTTCAATTTCAACCTCCCCCCCACTGATCATAGGATGTCGTGTCGGTATCCTTAAACCTTTCGAGTTGAAGTTTTCATATCAAATCGAACCAATAAGGTTACTGTTACTGTTACGGTTACATAGAATGTCCATTCCTCTTCTGTTTTCTGACTCATTGACTCTTTCAGCTTCCTCTTTCCCTTCTCAAGACTGCCCAAGGGCACCCAATGGTATGTATTGTGAGGCCTTTGCTCTATTTTATTACCTTGTTCAATGAATAGCTTGTGTTGTTCTGTTTGATTTGTAACTTTGTGAAACTTGCTTGCTTTATTTTTGCACACTGTAACAGTTGGTGGAACTGAAAAATGGGGAGACTTATAACGGGCATTTGGTTAATTGTGATACATGGATGAACATCCATCTCCGAGAAGTCATCTGTACCTCTAAAGTAATGTTCTTTTACCTGCCCTTGTTGCTTTCTCGCTCTTGTTTATGGTCTTGTATTTTGTTGGCTGCTTGATTATGTTTATCCAAAGGTTCTTTGATAGAGTTTGATTGAAATTGGCAATGTAGGACGGAGATAGATTTTGGCGGATGCCTGAATGCTACATACGTGGAAATACAATTAAGTACCTTCGAGTTCCTGATGAGGTGTGTAGACAGTGTAGTGGTGGCTCAGTCTTTTTCTTTTCTTTTTATTTTTTACCTTTCATGAGGGTGAGGTGATGAGCCATGGCACAACAATAAAGTTGCTCCCTTGAGATTTGGTGGTCACAGGTTCAAGTCGCGGAAATAGCCTTTCCGCTTATGCAGTGAAGGTTGCTTACATAATTACATTGACCCTCCCCATACCTCACGGTGATGGGAGCCTCATGCAGTGGGCCGCCCTTTTAGTAAATAGGTTGAGAATTGTCTCGTGAAGGTCTGAGCTATACATACGTTTATCCACTAATCTTGCTTTATTGCCTGTTATTTTAGGTTATTGACAAAGTTCAGGAAGAAACCAAAAGCCGTACAGGTAAGCATTGTTTTTTTTTTGGTTAATGGTAAGCATTGTTTTGACATCTAGTTGGTTGTTAATCTTGATATTTAAATTGTCTAGGTGATCTATAATCAAAAAAAAAAAAGGAAGATTTCTATGCTTGACATCATAATAAAGATGCATATTTTTTTTTCTTGAACCTAACAGTTTCAGAGTCACACTTATTTCTTTTCTAAATCAGCAAATAATAATTTCATATTGCCACTGCAAATGAGTTAATTTTACCCATTTAGTATGAGCTGCTATTCATGCAGCCTTCCAGTTTCTGACGTCACCTTTTTCAGATCGCAAACCACCCGGTGTGGGACGTGGAAGGGGAAGAGGTAGGGAGGATGGTCCTGGTGGACGCCAAGCAAAAGGAATTGGACGCGGCCTTGATGATGGTGGTGCTAAGGGAGCCGGAGGAGGCCGAGGCAGGGGTGGCCCAGGGGGAAAGCCTGGTGGAAACAGAGGTAAATCATACCTTACATTCTCCCAAAATGCACTTGTTGCATATATTCCAACTGCTCATATGTTGGCTTCTATCCCTCAAATTCACCATGATAGAGTTCAAACAGGTTCCTGCTATTTGCTTTTATTTTCACCTACTAGATGAGCTCCTGATGGGCAAGAAATTTCTTCAATGTAAAAGTATATTATTATTATTAAAAGAACTCAAATTAATAATTCTTTAAATTGTTGGTTTTAATGTTAAAATTTATGGTTGAAAATGTCTTGCATATGGTTGTATATATGACTTTTTTTAAAAATGGTAGCTTAAAGTTAAATCTTGTGAATGAATCTCATCCAATTTCTTTGCTTCTTGTGGTAGGTGCAGGGCGAGGTAGAGGTTGATTTGAACAAGTGATGTGGAAGTGTGGAACTACTTCAGATGGGCCAGTTTGCTACTTTTAGAGGCATTTGTGCCTGTCTTATGCGTATCAGCAGCAGATTTAACTGCCCGTGTTTCTTGTGCATCCTTGGATTTTAGCTTTCCAATGTTTTTCTTGTGTTTATGGTCACAAAAAATGTTTGTGCTATTGTATTACTCGACGAAAGCTTCTGTGCCTGCATCATTTTCTAATGCCTTCCCGATGTGAAACTTGCCTTTCTGTTTCTTTGCCCCCCAATGAGAAGTAATGATGGGCAATGTGTTAAATATTCGACCGTGATATATTTAAGAGATGTTCCTTTCACACTTGTACATGAAACGTTTGGGTAGTCTTAACTTGAACTCATGTTCTAGTAATTTCGAGGGTAATTAGAGATGAACTGTGTTTTTTTTTCAAATGCTGAGTCATGATTATCGTCACTGTTGAAGGCTGAAGGCTGAGGTAACCATAAAAGTGATAAAAGTAAGTTGCTCACTGGGATCTAGCTCTACAATTTGGCTTTCTTTCTTCTTTTTTTATGAATTACAGCATCAATGCCTTTGCCCTTAGTAGTTTCGACTGTTGAATTATGTGCTTGTTCACACCCTGGCTCGAACTGATTAATGTTTTTCTTGCATCTAATATTTCCCTACCTGTATTTGACAAAGTTGACCATGTAATTACTTTTTACGATTGGGTTTGGATGACAATTTCTCCCGAAGTTCGGCGATGGCACCACTATTCACTAATTACTCTGGACTTTAAAAGATATAATTCCACTATTAAAAGGAACAGTGGCAATATCCAAAATTGTCATTAATTTTTCCAAAAAAACTCGTATAGATTCTCCGCAAATGTTTGCTTAATTGGTATACATAACTATCATTACAATAACGTAAATGAGTATTAACATTTAAATTTGACATCCGATACAAAATTACAGAAAGTTGATGTTGCATGAGACCAGCGTAAAGAATCAAATATTATATGCAATGCAGGAGGTACATATCTGACAACAATGTAGCATTTTTATCAAAATCCAACACATCCCAACCCAAGTTGTAGTGAAAAAAAAAACTAGTTGAAAAAGAAAAAGAAATGCTCTGTTGGCATTGAAGTCGTGCTATTGCTAGTAGGGCAGATGACGATTTTTCTTGCGAGTCCTTTCTTGCCTCATAATCAATGTGCTTGAAATCCACGATTGATTTATTTGAGGGGAATCATCAGACAGCCAACAACATAGCCGACCATCTTCCCCACCTGTCCATCCAAAGATGCCTAGGCTAGGGGCAGGTCCACTATGAATTCTTGACATGGGTAATACACTCCTAATAACACTTGTATGGCCACCCTCAAGAATTGCTTCTACAGATCCAATTGTTGCCACTCCGTTATAGTTTACAGGAAAATAGCCCAAAGCACCAGCATTAGTGCCACCAATCACCCATAGTTGTTCAGCTTCTCTGGAGTAGTGACAATCAACAAAATAGTCAACCTGCCAAAAGAAAGTAAATATCAGATTGTGGGCTAAGGATAGGAGTGAGTGGAATTTATTTGTACACTGGAGCAGTATATAAGTTTTGCTTTGGGCAGCAACATATATATTTTATATTTAATTTTGATTTATTGTCAGGTAAAACATTTTTTACACTAGCATTCATTGATGTGTTGCCACATTAATAAATTGATTAATAAATTGATTTGACTATGACAACAACTACTTGAAAAGTTAAAAGATTTTAACGATGTGTCAACATATAATTTGATGATAACAAAAAAAATTTTATACTGACAGTAGATCAAAATTAATATATATATAGCCTTTGCTTCTCTCCTGGAATTTTCCTCAACGCTGGGCTGTTATTGCAATTCATCACACTTGTGTAAAGTTGACCAAAAAGTAGGTTATGTGATTCTACATGGCTCAAACATAATATAAGCTCCATACTCCAATTCACTATGGGGGCAGCACAAAATCACATTATACGAGTAGAAGCACAAGAAGCATGTCCTCTTTTGCAAGGAAAGCTCCAGAGGATTAACCTTTAAGAGAGCTATAATTCTTTCAATATATGCCACTTTACCCCTTCTTTCTTATGACAAACAATGATATATCATGTGCAAAAGATGCCTACACATCACATCACGTATTTTTATTTTGAGATAAAAACTACAGTTTTTATACATGTTCGCATAAAGCACAATACTTTTCCAGTTCAATAAAGTAAGCATATTCCATCAAATAGGGAGGAACTCACATGATCCAAAGTCCATCTTTCAGAAGCTAAAGTACGAGCATCCAAGAAGTTTACTTCATTTCTAGTATCTTTCCAGTCCCATATACTATAAGGCAGCAGAGTAGAATGAAATATTAGAATCAAACGTTGCAAAAGAAGAGGAATAATTGATGGCATAAACAGTGTTGCTGGAAGTACTATCTGCACACACAGTATGAATCAATATAATAGTCGTTTCTTGTCTTTATGAGTTTACCTTTCTTTAGCAACTAAATTGAATGCAGGACAAAGCACACCATAATATGCATCATTGCAGACAAGATAGAAAATGAATAAACTATATCGAACTGTTAAGAAAACCAACTGATGGAGATAAATTGTACCCCAGGGTTTCAATATGTGTTAACCACCAAAGCTTCTGACAACTCTCTCCAAAAATCCCCACCTTTGCAATTGAAGTCCCCACATTAATCACCTACATTTTTTAAGCAGAAAATTAATTAATTTTGTTCGAGAAACTTACTGGAGTCCAAAAATACAAAGGACTCAAAGAAAACTCTTATTTTTCAAAACATGGAGCTTGAGCTCTATGTATGTAAGCATCCTATTAGTAGATAGAGTAATGAGTATCAATTTCACCATGAAATTGCATAGCTATGAAAGCAAACTAAAAAGTGACAAAAAGAAACCAAGAGCAGAAATTTAAAAAGTACATCATGCAACTTTCTTCATGCAAACTACATACACATAGTACATTTTTTATAGAAAAATAATTTTACTAGGAAGATAGGAGGGAAAGTACAGCTAAAGGGAGGATAACAAATCCACCAAAACAAAAAGAGAAAAATATATCATGTGAAAAGAAAGTAAAAAATGTAGCAAGGCTGCTCAATCTCTATAAAAATAAAAAAGGTATCTCCCTTGAAACACTCATTAGCAGAGCACCAAAGAGGCCAAGAACACAATCATATCCCAATGATTGCTAAGCTGTCTTTCAATACCTTTGGTCATTCAAGATGGTTGCAAGAATTATCAACTAATGGAAATTGCATTAGATTCCCAGACTTACTGATTCCAGATGATCGTCATCATTGATATCTCCAGTGGTATCAAATGTGCATATCAACCCATCTACTGAAGCAGAAATAAGCTTGCCTTGTTCTTCAGGGACAAAATGAACCTAGCAACAATCATACACTTTCAAGTTTCAACAAATTAGACATGAATCCCAGCCTCACGTGGAATAATTAAAATCTTTTTATTTAGTGAAAGAATAAAAGCTAGTATAAGAACTTGCTAAACCTTTATTTTAGATAATAAAAAGGTCCACCATTGTCATCCTCATCTTATGTACACAATATACCAGGTAGTAAATATTTTCATCACCTCATTCTATAACAGGTTACAAGCAGAGCAGGTAAGCCCCACCAGGAATATAAATGCATTAATTATGTCAAGCAACTAGAGGGGGCCCGGTAAGTGGTTAAGAAACAAGTTGAAAATAGCAATACAGCAGCCAAACAAGGCCATAACATATATGTGAGGTCTTCATGTCAGCAATATCACGCCCATCCAACGAGAAGAAGACTTCTACTCATAGATTGCCCTTCAGAAGGCCAAAGTTAAGAAGCAAAGTCTAATTAAAGAATTCATCCTTAGTAATCTTACATCAATAGCCAGTTTGAGTTGAATTGAATTGATAGAGTAAATTCCAAAGCCATGCTGAATTATAAAGAAAATGGCTACAGCCTGAACTGCAAAATTCTAACCAGTCTGACTAACAATTTCAGACCCTTCTAAGGAATCAAGTATTTTGTTTCATATATCTGTTAGGAACATCGCCCATTCCTCTCTTCAATTCTAATAAAGTTTACACTGTTTTTTCTTACAGAGATATTCTGAAGCCCAGTTCTTGCCAGTATTAACAATCCTACAATTTTTATAAGAGATTGGATTAATTGCTTGCTGCATTTCTCACGCCAAAAATTTTCTGGGAGGGGATCGCCAAGCCAAACATCTGTGTCTCTCAAGGCTAGAATTTTCAACTGGCTCCATTAGATCAAGTTTTAAATTTAAAATCCAAATTGTTGTCACATGTAATTCAAGCAATATGCACAGCACAAACCTGAGTAACATCATCCACATGAGAGTCTCCCAGGCATGCAATTTGCTTCTTATTTCTCCAATCCCAGAAGAGTATCTGAGCAAAATCATACAGCAGGGTATAGCTTACATACTGGTTTAAATCATTTCATATACAGAATCACTGAAGTCACAGAGGAAAGCAAACCTGCGATTTACAGCCAGCAGCAATTAAATTTCCATTAGGCCCTCCAAACGAGAAGCTGAAGACCTCTTGAGAAGAACCAGCATTGATGGAAGAAACCTGCAATTGACATTCAATTCAACACTCGCGCAGAAAATTGCCCACATCTGAGAATCAAAAACGAACAAATCAAATCTACCTGCTGAAATGTTCGGGTGTCCCAAGCTCTAATAGTTCCATCTGAAGAACAAGAGCTAATAACATGGGGATTCGAAGGACCCGAAAACAAAATTTGGTTGATGGTTGCAGAGTGACCCCTGCACTCTCCATCGTATTGACCCGACACTGGTGAATACAGTTTCACTGTGTTCGTCGACAATGACACCGCCATTGTACTCCAATCATCACTTTCATCCAGAAATTGCAGCACCACAAAAAAACAAAAATTAGAACCCAGTTCACAACTATCGTTGGTATTTCGATTAAATGAACAAAAAAGGAAACTTTCGTCTTTTCCATCAAGTTTGAGAAGAATTCATCACTGCTTAAACAGAAAACTAAAACAACGTACTTTGGGACGATTTGGAAAACATAGTCGTCGCCGAAGTTAGTTTGAATAGAGTTTTTAATTCCGAAGCGTTTAACGTTGTTGGGGTTCGGTGAAGGATGTTCCTCGACATCCATGGCTGTACTGGTTTCCATTTTTACTTTTTGTTTGCGTTGCAGAGGAATTAAACAAGAGCCACCACCTCTTTGACATCAGCGAGGGTTTTAGGGTATATTCGGATTGGAAGTAACGGATGCAAGACTCCGAATAAATGAAATGTTAAAAGGTATGGGATTATTATTTCGGAGTCTATTTTTTTTTTAGAGCGTCGGTATTTATAATGAATTGTCTACTATGTATTATTTGTTATTTATAATTATTAAATTTTTTAATATTTATTATATAATTAATAATTAATAATTTATTTTAAGTATTAAATTTATCAAAGTATCATAACAATTCTCTAAAAAGTATCATTTTTTTCACATTACAAGATATTTGAACACCAATATTTTATCTTATTTTTATATTTAATTAACATTAAGTAAATTTTTTGTTAATATAGTATATCATTTGATTAATAAATTTTGGTAACGACACTTACAAACTGGTAATTTATTAACCAAACGATATACTAAACTAACCAAGAATTTGTTCATCTTTAACTAAATCTATAAGGAATTATCAAAATCTATTAACTAAACAATATATTATATTAACAAAAAAATTACTTATTATTAATTAAGTATAAAAAAATGTAAAAAAAAATGTGCGCAATAATCATTTTTATTGATGTTATGATGTAAGGATAGGCTACAAGTATTATATATGACATCGATATGAAATAAGGATATGCATTTTTTTAAAAATTAGAATATGAGTATGTCAAAATATGACATAATATATATATATATATATAATTATAAATATTATCTTATAAAATATAAAAGTTTATATAAAAAATTATTATAATATATCATAAATATAAAAAAAAATAGTTGGATCATTTTATAATTAAAAGAAAAAAGTAAAGAAAATAAATTTTTATTTTTAGTATTAATTATTACAAACATAAGAAATGACTATAATTTATCAAATTCTTATGATATCTTACATATATTGACACAAAAATTTAAAAATAAAAAACAAAAGATATAGGCTCCGATAGTGTATTTGAAGTATTCGATATCCAATACTAATATCTGATATGGGTACATATCTAATCCAGGTACGGTAAATATTTTAAAATATTGATGCTTCCTAGTTTAGATGTTTAAAAAAGAGATAGAATTAAATAACATTAGAAAAACTCCATCCTACTCCATATCACTTCATTCTTTTATTTTTCTTTCCTTCCAAATTAGAAGGCAAGGAATGAAATGAGTTATACAATTATATTTTTATTTTTCATTCTTATATTTTTGTATTTGAGATAAAAATAATATGTGAACAAAAAATTTATAATTATTATTATTCCATTCACTTCTATTAAAACTTACAATTAATGAAATAAAAATTTTTTCCATTTCACCATTAAACATACAAGCAATGGTTTCGATTCCATATCTTTTCATTCAACTGATCATAAAACTTCCGAAGGCCTTACATGAGGTGTGATGAAGTCCAGTAAGCCACTTCCTAATACCCAATCATCTGTTTATGTTTTAATGCTATACTATTATTTAAGCTTTTATATTCAATAAATATGTTACATAAAGTTAATTATTTTTATTATCATTGTTCCATTATTATATATAGATATGATTACTTAAAAGACATTTAAAAAAATTGTCCTCAAATCAGAACACTTGTAGAGACACGTAGAATTTAGAAATATTTTTATCTAATTCTTTTTCTTTTCTTATCATGAGTTGAATTAAGAGTTCATCACATAGTGATTTTATGAATTTAATTTTGATATGGTGTTAGTGTAAAAAAAAAATTATACTACTATCTTATTATGTATTGATAAGTCAATAAAGAATTTGACTATCACAACAATTATTTAAGAAGTCTAACTCTTTTAATGATATACTAACAAATCATTAAATGACAATATAAAAGACTTTACACTAACACTATCAAATTTAAACTCTAATTATATACTTCCAACTTCCGAAGAATTGTAAGAATTATTTTTAAAAAAATGGAGGAAGAAAATAATAAACCATTCATTGGAAAGAAGTTTCATGATACTCCTTTTTTATGTGGTTTTTTTTTTTTTCAATTGAAGGTTACAAAACAGATAATAATTTATTCACGAGTCTCATCGCATCTAGTTCTAATAAAATTTGAATCTTGGACCTCTAAGATGGAGTATTTATTGCTCAACTACATAGGTTTCTCATTGGAGACTCATGGTATCATTTTGGTTGATTGATTATTTGAATGAATCTTCACACAAAATCTAATGATTTATGGTGTGAGAAGATACCATAAGAACTTCCCATTGAAAATTCTATTATTTAAATTAGATGACCAAAACCCCTGTGGCTCTATCAATATATGGTTTAAAACAAGAGTAACTCTATCAACGTGAGGTTTGGAGAAAGCATAGAGGGCACAGGGAAGAAAGTACATAGTTACAGAATTAGGTAGATTTAACAGATAACATTAACATCCAATTTTATAATCAAATTATAGATGAAATTAGTATAATGAAGATTATTGATTTAGTTCTAGATACGAATTTAATGTCTACAAGAAAAATATAGAAAGTATTATGAAACCTCACTGGTAACTTAATGCAATGAGAGAAAATGACCATTCGATCTGGGAATTCACAGTAGCAGGAATCAATTTAGTGTTCCCTTAAAAATAGGAGTAAAAGTTTTATGAATAAACTATATATAAAAAATTATATGAAGAATGTCATTTTGAGTATTTTTTAAAGGGCTTCAGTGGCCAACAGAGTAGCATTATCCTAAAATTACGAAGCTCACTACACGTATTCACGCAGACTACAACAATTCATGGCAATTTTGACGTTGCATTTCGCAGCTGTTGACTACCGAATCCATCATCAGAACACGTCCTCAAACATATGGACGATCCTAAATAATATAGAAATCCAGATACCGCCATTCATTCATGAAATAAAAATCTCAATTGTACAATATTCTAATTCAACTAGAAGGAACTTTTGCTGGTAAATAACACGTGCTAATGTTTAGCTAACACAGGAGAGCAATATGAATGTCTCCACTTAAACAACTACCAATCAATGGTACATAAACTGAAAATTTCACTCCACAAATTTATAAGCACCTTCAAGTGTTGCATCTTGATGCAAGGATATTATGTGCTTGGAGCAGCTTCTTGTTTCTCTGTTGACGCCTCACTAGCGCTCTTGCCAGCATCTTGTTCTCCAGGCTTTGACACTTCTTGCTCTATTACAGATAGCAAACAAATATATTTCAGTGAGCCCAGTAAATGAACCCTCGAGTATGACAATAAAGGCCCAGGACACTATACCTAATAACTCGAGGATATTAGACCGCGAGATATCTTTCTGATTCCCACATATTCATGTATGTCAAAATTTCATAGGCATTTTTGTTCATTAAACAAATTATAAACCCAGAGGATGAGCCAAATGCAACCATATAGCAATATCAAGTGATGGATAAAGAAAGACAGCAAGGGAAAATAAAGAGGGTACGATACAGCTTATTGATTCTAAGAGTTGAAGATGAATTAGCTTTTCTTTATTCCCCTTTTCCAAGTTGCAATACCCTTGAAGCAACATGCACCAAAATAATGCCACACCAGTTACTTTCTTCTGTTTGATGGATGATACTGCAGACATAAAAAACCACCTAACTGCCACACACTTCTAAGTTCTCTGAATTAGAAGGTTTAAGGGTCTCCAATGGTGTAGCACTATGATTGAGACTAGCAATAGCAATTTTTGAAAGATTTTTAGGGGTAAATACCATAAATTACAGTATTAGAAGATATAAGATCTATTCTGAATAAAGTGATTGGTTAGAGTTACCACTTATTAGTGTCTGCCACAGACCTGAAAATTTTCTAAGTGTTCCTAAACCACCCCAAGTGCACATACAGGCATATTTCCATAATTGAACATGGAAGAAGCACAAGCCACAACTTGCTTAACTACCATCCCCTAATTCCTAAAACCATGCGTTCTTTATTATAGTCAAGTACCCTGCAGACAAAATAAATGTCAACCACATAATTGCGCAGCATAGTTACCTTCATCATCACTGTCATCAAAATCATCACCCACTGCATCATCACCCATCCCACCAAATTTCTGCAGCATACAGAAATAAATAGGAAAAATAACATCAATAAGAGAAGAGGTTGAAACAGAGAATCAAATGAACACATTGCATACCGAGAAATCCATTCCTCCCATTGCATCACCACCCATACCCATCCCACCAAATTTCTGCAGCATAAAAAAATAATTAGGACAAATAACAGTAATAAGAGAAGAGGTTGAAAAAGATAATCAAATGAACACATTGCATACCGAGAAATCCATTCCTCCCATTGCATCACCACCCATACCCATCCCACCAAATTTCTGCAGCATACAAAAATAATTAGGACAAATAACATTAATAAGAGAAGAGGTTGAAACAGAGAATCATATGAACATATAGCATACCGAGAAATCCATCCCTCCCAAGTCTGGTTCACCAGCAACTAATCCACAAACAATGAGACAACACAGTCAGTTGATACATAAAATTATATTTCCTTTTCATAACTTACGCTAAAATATTTCAGTAGAAGAACATGGTTTACAGATGTGCATACCATCTTCTTCATCCTCATCCGCCCATTTATCCCAATCTACTTTCACATAATGTGGAGGCTTGCCTTCTCCACGCAGTAACCTTTTCCACCATCCATTCTCCGCCTTCTGCACTACACAGAATATGCTTCGCACTCCTATATTAATTTTGCTTTCCTGAAACAAGAGAGAATGATGAAGAAAATGCATTAAAAATAAAAATAAAAAAACCACTACAGTGCAAGTGAAGCATATCAGAAAATATTACTTAGAGAAAAGGTTTAAACAAATAACATGAAACTTAAACACAGACTGTTAGAATGCATATAAAGCTAGAAGAAATACAACGCCCATATGAGCAGGCATATATCAGGCCATGTCATCATTCAACTCATACCAAAAGGAAAATAAAAATTCTTAAAGATGTCAATGTTATCCATTAATTGGAAACATCTTCTCACCTCTACATTAACCTTGTCAAAGAGCTCCAGTTTCAGCTCATACTGGTGGTCTTCAGCACCAGCACTGCCAGAAAAGGTAAAAACGCCATCTGGAGTAAGATCCACTTTTGCATTTTTGGAATCTGGCAATTGCACCGTGATATAGACCTTTTCAACTCTTTGAGCCCACTTAACCTCAGGATGACGACTGCATGACAAAGTGCAACATTAAAGAGACAAGAGGCAAAAGAAAGCGGGTTCAGAAATGATGCAGACAAGAAAATCAGATAGGAAAGTAATCAACCTGCTGAAAGTTTTCATAACTAACATTAAAACATATTAAAGAATCACTAATCACAACCCACTTTCATGATCTTTGCAGTCATGAGCGAAGAAAAGGGCAACTCTCACCTCCAAAACACCCATCTTAACACAAGAAAGGAGGCAACTCAAGAAAGGAAATGAGGGTCAAGGAGCAAATTAGTCATAGTAAACAAGAGAAAACAAAACTTAAAAACAAATACTAGTACTTACTTTCCAAATGAGTTTTTTAGTAACACAATCTACCTCCTCTCCTGTCAACTATAGGATATGCCTAAATCTAAAAGTAAAAATGAGCAACTTTTACCAATATCATCAAAACCTTCTATGACAGTTCAGTCAGCACTGGCCGTGGACACCTATTTATATCTAGAAAGGTATCTTTCAATTGGCACTAGTAGTCTCAAAATGCCCCGTATACATTTTTACTATCATTTTTTCAACAAACCAACTCTTCATAGTCGCAGTATAGCTAAAAAGGGGGGAGGGGGAGGAACTCTTCAAGATCGTTCCACAAATTAAAGGGGAAAATAACACTATTGTGAGCCCTCATCCACTGGCAGATAGTCACTAACTAATCAGCCAAGCTCCGGGACTCACTTTTAACTGAGTTTTATCCTCAGATAACAGGAGAGGAAAAACAATTTGATCGCCTAGAAAGAATCTGAAGAAAAAACAAAACGATTTCTGACCGCAATGAAATCCTTCACTATTACAAATATGCAAATAGAAGACTCAAAAGCATGATACCCAACCTGTTTCCACCTATATAACATGACATATATGAGCATCAATCAAACACACCATAAAACTCAAACTTGTCTCATCGATAAAATGAACTTTTACAGGTCAAACAAGGCGATTACAAGCCCAAATCATAAAAGTAGACAAGAACGAGGAAAGCAGCGTCATAAGATTGTCGATAAAAGAGAAAGAACAAAAAACGTAAATAATAAGCAGAAGAGGTTCGGAACATCTAGCATATGAAGAAGCAGGGGTTCTACTTCTACCTCATATTTGATTTACGAAAATCGAGAGAAGCAGCTGCAAAACCCTAATTCCGTCTTCGAGTTAGCGACTGAAGAAAGAAACCCCAAAAGTGACCCTCCTTCAGTAACTTTGAAGTATAGTATATGATACCCCAAATGTTGGTTGGGCGACACTTCTAGTACCTTCTCTGCGCTGAATCAATTTCTAGAATATGCTAAACTCACACATGGAGGAGAATTGGGCCAAACTTTGTAATTAATTGGGCCCATATATCTTACGTCCGTCCGAGGGTTCTGTAACACAACTTTGTGTTTTGGGCCGCCCCTTATAGGGCTCAAGTATAGGCCCAGAGAGGAAAACACCTATCATATTCATGCCGTGGCCTAACTTTCTCAATCCATGAAACTCATTTCATTCCATTATGTTGTGTGCCATCCAAGTCCGTCTGGAACGTTCCATTTACATTAGTTGCTTTCCACTTTTCTCTTCCACTTCACCTTGTCCCTGCTTTTAGCTTTCTCTTCGTTCTTTTGCAAGTTCATCAACATCTCCAATTTTGCTTGTATTTCAGTATTTGTAAGGCTTTTTTTTTAACTACAAGTATGTATAAGACTGATCACATTTGGACTCAACAATGACGACTCTAGAAACTGTACCTTTGACTCTACACTTATATTAAAGTCACTTAATTGGTAGTATTTGTAAGGCATTTAAGTGCACGTGAAGAAAGGAAATTTAGGGGTTTTCCTTTTAGGAGATGGGATAAGAAGTGGGTGTGGCACGAGGGTAGGAAACATTCTTCATTATCAAAAAATTGGAGTTATGATTATTACAATCTTTACATTAAATATGGGGATTACTGTAGTATCTTTTTTTTTTTAAGTATTGATTTTGAGAGTAAGTTGTCAAATATTCATTAATTGTTATATATATTTAATAGACTTTTAAATATTTAGTGTAAAATTAACAGTCAATAAATAATTGACAACTCACCCTATATATTAAACTTATCATAATACTATAGCATCTTCCATTAAATAGACATTAATTAGCAACTTGTCTTTGTCTCTCTCATTCATGGCGACAGTGAAGTCTCAGTCACAGTTTCTCTATCGCTCATGGCAATGTCAAATTTGAAAGCAAATGTGAATTGGGGGTTGTTAGTTCACAACTTGATGCCTTGTTCGATTTGGATTCATCAGTTCACACGTGATGGGCTATTGCCTTATTAGGCTTCAGAAACTCGCAAATTTAAAGGAAGAAGTTGCCACTTGAAATTGGTTTCAAAGATTGTGATTGAGATTATACGTGCCCAGTATTGCATTTCTCCTTGCAAACCGGTTTCTCAAGGAATTTCGTTACGACTCGTTTGGCAGGTAAAATTACGCTTGAAATTAGAATTAAATTTTTTAATTCTAATTATCTTGTTTAATTTTATAATATATTTAGAATTTCAATTTTAAATATCAATTTCATAAAATTAAAAAATAACTAGTTTATAATACTTATAAATTTTAGTTTATATTCTAAAAATTACAATTCTAAACACTAAATTTTGTTAGAATATCAAAAAAAAAAACTTAAAAATAATGTTTTATATTTCATTTGTTGCTTGCTTATTCCGTTAACCATCGTTGCCCGCTAATGTCTTTAGGCTACCATCGTCAATGGTGTGTTTTGGTAACTGTTTTTGGAATTATCTTCCGTCCAATCTATCGTAAGCACCTTGCTCCAACCATTGTCATTGGCACACGCAACATTCTTAGACAATCATAAAATTCAATTTATAAGAACAATTATGTATCTTAATTTTTTATTTGTCCCAAACAAAAAATTTAAGATTTCAAATCAGTTTTAATTTTGGTAGAATTAAAATTATAATTATAATTATAATTACAATTTAAAATTATAATTTCAATTATGTAATCCAAATCCACTCTAAGAATAATTTCTATGCTCGACCAAAAAGTAGCAATCCCAAGCTTTCTCTAGCATCCAATGTTTCTCACTTAATTAGATCTTAATCGAGACTCGATAGTAGAGATCCCTTGAAAATAAAGTGAACAATTACCCATCCTCCTCCGAAAAAACGAATTGTGACCAGTTGTGTAGTAGGCAGTAAGATGTCCAAAGCTACCGCAATTGGAAGTTACAGGCACAGCACATACGCTCAAGTTAAAAATCATTGACACATTTAAAAAAAAAAAAAGAAATAATTAAAAGAATCAAGATAATTTTATAATTACTACATAAACCCCTACCTCAAATAACACTTCACTTATCAAATGTCAATATTCTAGCAACTTCACCCCCCCCCCAAAAAAAAAGTTAGCTTGCCCCTGATTGGAACATACTTACCATACTATCTCTTTGAAATAATATTAAGAATGATTGCAAAACGCTAAACAGAAACCAATTTATGTAAACTAGTCCCGATATCAACATGTCTATGCTGCAACACTCTCCGTAACATCACCTAGAGATTTAAGATTGCACTTAAGTTATACTTTCATGTCTTGAAGTCCTTTTAGTTGATCCTTCAGAGACAAAATGTGTGCAAACTGCAGATGTTGCTTCCATAAACAGCTGACTTCAGTCAGCAAACTCCGAAGTATGTCTTTCAAATTTCAATGCAAGATCGTTAGACTATGTTCCTTTACTCTAGATTCCAACCAGACTCGGTCCGCAAACTCCTCACATTCTTTACAAAATTATTACTCGATTAAGGTTTGACAACAAGACAAATTAAACGTGCCGAAAGTAACATGCGTTAGTTATATCATACATTGATACAATTTTGAATTTTATTTTAATTTATTTTTAATGTAAAGTTTTTTTATACTATCATCTAATCATGTACTGACACTAAAAGTATTAGACTTTTAAAGTAGTTATTATAATAATAAAACTCTTTTAATGAATAGATAATACATAATTAAATAACAATAACAGTGAATTAAAATTACACTCTTTTATTTTTTTATCAAAGGTATTGTTGGAATTTCACTAAACTGAACAGAAAGTGCCTAGAAAATATATCAATATCATACAGAAAATTATTGTACCCAGAAGGAGAGAAAACAGCCCGGGATCCACAATACGTTCAGCTTAGGCCAAATCAATAAATAAACAGCTACCAAGAAAAGGCAGTGTTTCGTGAACCTACCGCAATTATTGCTTCTGTACTAGTAGCTTTAAGTTTTTCTTGTTGCCATAATTTTCAGCCATTCTCGCTACGGGTAGGCATAAATTAGATTCGGTTGAGTTTAGGTTCATATTTTATTCAATTCACTCACAAAAAATTTTAGATCCGAAATATCCTTTCATGAGATTAGGTTAGGTTTAATTAGTGATTTAAATTTAAAGTTTTTTTAAAAAATTAACATATTAAAATTAAAATTAAAATCTATTATAAATAATGTAATATAAGTTTTCAAATGATGTAACATAAAGAATTTAATTTTGATTCATTATTAATGTAATATAATATCATCTAATTATATATTGTCATATCATTAAATAAGTTTGATTATTATAACAAATATCTAAGAAATATAACTCCTTAATGATGTGTTAAAATATTATTGGATAATAGTATAAAAATTATTTACACCGACCGTGAATCAAAATTTAATCATAACATAAAACATAAGTTTCAAAATACATATAATTTTAAGATTATAATTATAATCAATACAAACAAATAACAAAAACTCATATAACACAATTAACTAAAGACATCATAACTAACGTCTTATCTTCTCTTTGATTAAATTATTATTAATTGACTAAATAAATTAGGAAAAATTTAAATAGTACACTACTTGCTTCAAATTTTTTAATTTAATTCATTTAATCTCGTAAATTAATATACTTATTAAGAATTCTTAATTAGTTCTAAGCTCAAATCAATGCATCAACAGTTATAAATTACAAAGAATTAAAAAATAATTCAGAATTGATCTTATAATACTAAATACACTATGTCAGTGTAACTTTTATTTAAAAATTCTCAAAAAAAATATTTAAAAAATTATAAATTTATATAGAAATTTAGAAATTACAATAACATATAAAAAAATTTAAATTGATTTAAATTAAATTTATACAAATAAAAAAAAATTAATCTGTTATCCAATTCATACATGATAAATTTAACTATTTTAAATTCAGTCTAATTAATTCGTCTGAGTAAATTAAGTAAAAGTATACGAGTTTGTATGTCCAACTAATCAATTGTCCACCCCTAATTCTCATGGCGGGGTAGCCCAAGGTTATTTCTTTAGGCTTTGTTTGGATTAAAAGAGAAATAGAGTAGAAAGAAATAGAGTAAAAAAAAATAGGGAGAAGAGAAATAGAATAGAAAATAAGTAGATTTTTAAGTTGTTTGGATTAAGAGAATTAGGAGAGAAATAGGAAAGAAAAAAAATTAAATTTTGTTGTAAATATATATTTGTCCCTATTTAGTTATTTATAAAACAAAAAAAAGAAGGGTATATTAGTCAAATTTTCATCCCTACCTATTTATTCTTTACTTCTTCTCATTTTATGAGAGAAATAAAAAAGCTGTAGAATCCATCATTTTTTTTCTTTATATTTTATTTCTCCTTTAACCAAACAAGAAAACTTATTCATTTTTTTTTATTTTTTTTCTCTCTTTTATTTCTCTCCTCTTTTCTTTATTTTCCTCCTACCAAACAAAGACTTAATGTTTTCGAGACCAAGACAACATGAACGGGACCACTAAACACTTCTCTGTCTTTCTTACAAATTCACGTTTTCGTGCGTGGACCTGTGTTCACAATCGTAAGAAAACACAAAGGCCGAGAATTTTGGGAATTGTTACGGTATTGTTATATACTTAATATTTAAAATAAATTATTAAATATTTATTAACAGTTAAAAAAATATAAATAACAAAATAATGTCCGAAAAGTTTATGTACTTTGATTGAGACTTCCTTTTCAGTCTTTTTTTTTTCTCATTTTCCTCACCGGATTATTTTCTTTCTCTTTTTCTGTAATTTCTCTTTTTCCTCAACGTTGCATACAGTACTCATATACGATGGACAGATAGAGTGATGATAAATTCTTTTTTTCTTCCTCCAGAAAAATTGTAGCCGTTAGATTATCAGTGGGATCCACATAACTAGTAAGATCCATGTAAAATTGATAGCAGATATTTAAATGGAGGAAGGAAAAAACTTCCTCCCAAAGAAAGCAATAATTTCTTGCAAGTGACAATAAGTCTGAGGCCATATTCCAGCGAAAGTGATTTATCGAAATCACTTACCACTATAATCCATCACATGTTGGTGTTGCTTACAATTAAATATATAAATGTATATACATTGTATCTGTCTTTTTTTTTTTTGGCAATAAAAAGGTTTATAATTTTTTTTATAAAATTAAAGTTTAGGTGGAAAAAAAAGGTTTATTTCTCCTTCAAGATTAGAACAAATTTTTAATTTCAACAAAAATTTATAATAAGATTATAAATTACTTACTAATTAATATATCATAAATTTAAACTTAAGTCATAATTAATATGAACAAAAGAAAAAAAATCATAAATTTTACTTAATAGATTTTTAAAACAATTTGAATAAATTTTTATATTAAATTTTAAAAAAAATTACTTCCCACAAATTCTTGCTCTCACCAATATTCCCGTCTCATTGTTACTCACTTTTGAGTTATGAGAACAGGTATTGGGGTAATTGAATCACAATACTTATCACGGTAATTTATGTTTTTTTTTTATATACAACAATGATATTTGTATACTAATTTTTTATATTATTTTTATATTTAGTTAATAATGAACAAATTCTTAATTAATATAATATATCATTTAGTTAATAAATTTTAATAATCAATCACTTACAAATTGATAATTTATTAACCAAACGATATATTGAATTAATATACTATAAACTCATTAATTAACCAAAAATCTAAGTAATCGATTATCAAAACTCATTAATCAAACAATATACTGTATTAATAAAAAAATTATTTATTATTAACTAAGTGTAAAAATGATGTTAAAAAAATTTGCAAATATCATTTTCTTTTTTTATATTGTTCTAAACATGTATAGTTGACATTTTAAAGGATTGCAAAACATTTAAATAAATATTTTGTTCCAGATATTTCAATTAGACTTAGTAGTTCATTGGTTTGTGTTTGGAGTTTTATTTATAAGAGCTAGGTAACTAATATTTATTCAACAGAAAATATATTTAAAATATTTATGCCACATACTATGTGCTACATGTTCACGGCATAGTGTATTCGCAGCATGTGTGCTAGTGTTTAAAACATAAAAACGGTTGTTTTTGCCAACATAAACAATACCAAATTAAAAAATTAAAATAAAACAGTTGGACGCTTTTTCTTATTTAGTTAAGAAAATCGGCTAAATCACACTAATGATTTCTACATTTAGGTGATGGGTTAAGGAAGGAACTCTATCTCTTAGCTTTTGATTCCTAAAATGTTAAAGAAAGCGCATAGTGCAAAGATAAGTTAAAACCCTAAGTAATGAAAAATTGGAAATTGTAGTAAAGGGTGTGAATTAAGTACAAGACAGTAAAGAAAATGATAAACAAAGTTGTAAATAAAACAATAAATGACATAATTGAAATGTAAGATAAATTGATTGTGTTGATTGATCGAGAAATGTCACTTTTTTTTGCTTCAAGCCCTTTTATAAATGAAAAACTAGTCATTAACCCCCTAAAAATTGTCTGTCATGTCTCCTTGTCTTTCTCATCTACTTCTAATCGTTATGGGATCATGGTTAAATAGTTATTGTAGTGTTATTGGCCTCATTAACTAATTTCCTTCATTTTAAGGCAAAAACTCTTCATTTCAGCTAAACTGGATAACTGAATAGCTAACCTAGTCTTCCCTTATCCTTATTTTTGTGGAAATAGTTGTTGTGCAAATCATGAGTTGTTGTAAACTTTTGGACCTAGTCAAATAATCATATATAGCTTTAATCTTCAACTGACCCGCTTCAATAGGCCCATTACCCGTTGGATTTGACCCGATTTGAACTCCATAATCAAGTTTGAGTGTTTTTAGGCTTAACTCATTATTTGGCAGTGCAAAATTTAGTTCATCAGCTACCTGAACAGTTTTCATAATTCAAACATGACTAGGTCCAACCCATAATATTTTTTGGTATTAACATAAACTATTCCTGGTTTAATAATTAATTAGAAAAAAGACCCCAAGTGAGGCATTTAGCCGCAAGACCACTTAGGGTGTGTTTAGGTGGGCAAACAAACCCCCATTTGCAAGGAACCAAAGAGTTTTTAAGACATTTTATCTTGTTTGGGTGAAATATCGGTAGAAGAAAATAAACGGGATTTTCATCCAAAACTATGTTCGGGATGAAGCAACATTTTTTTACTTTTGCAGTGAAAGAAAACTTATTTGTACGTGTATTGATAAAAATATACTTGTAATTTGATATTATATCATTATTTTAATAATACTTAAATAAATATAACCTAATTGTTTTTTAAAATATTTATTATAGTTATACTCAAAGTGGTTTTATTTTACAATACCTCAAATAAATTTAACTTTTTAACAAATTTATTTTACAAATTATTTTATTTATAATCAATTTATTTAACATCAATTTATTAATAATCAAACTTAAAATAACTCATATTTTTTTATAATTATACATTTAAAAGTAATTTTTATCAATATTTTTCGAACAATATTCATTTAACAAAATTAATTTTCAAATAAATATTTTTAAATATAAATCAATTCGTTCAAACTCACTTTTAATTAAAATTAAGTTTATAAAATTAAAATCATCAAAAATTAAATTTATAAAATCTAATACAAATACACGTTTTTTTTTGTATCCATATTCATATTATTTTTATCAACGTTGAAATCACAGTATCCATATTCATATCATTATTATCGATGTTGAAATCCGGTGACAGTATGATACGCAATAGCTTGATGTTTTTGTATCCATATTCATGTCATTATTTTCAACGTTGGAATCTGGTGATAGTGTGATACGCAAAGTCACAACTAAACCTAAAAACAACAGTTTGAGTCCTCCCAGAAAAATTGAAGTACTTTTAAAGTAATACTTCTAACAATTTATATTTAATTTAAATTTTGTCATATAATAATGACATGCTAATGAGAGCTTTAAAGACATTATTTAAAGAATTAAAATAAAAAATATTTAATATAAAAGTAAAATATTCAATATTTTGCATATTTAAAGAAGTTTAATATTTTTATTATTAAGTAATTATAATAACTTGTTGAGAAACATTATTCTAGAGGAGAAATTTTTGAAAGAAGATGAAAGTGAAATTAATTGAATAAAAAAGTATGAGAAAATTATTTACAATAGTAACTTACATAGTTCTAGAAGTGTAACTAATTATCTAATTAGTCACACATAACTAACTAATTAATAACTACTTAACCATATCTGGTAATAGCTTCCCACAAACTGGAAGATATGTGCTTAATATTCTCAGTTTGAGATGAACAATACAATTTATATTAAGTAAAATCACAAAATACAAGTAATATCATAATCACACCGGTCAATATAAAAAAATCTAAAAATTGATGATGATGAAAACTGATAATGGCTGAAGTGCATAGTTATTAGAAGTCTTTAACCTTTTCTAATGCTCATTTGATTTTCTTCTAACATGTCTACGGTATTTGTCTCAAATAAATTAAGACTCTTCATGCTACTAAATAGTATGACAATATGATACCAAACAATCCTAAATGAGAGAAATAATGCTCACCAACTAAAGTAAAATAGAGAAATTAAAGTTTAACTACCATAAAAAAGTATAAGCAAATTAAATAAAAGTTTAATCACGATAAAAAAAGCTGAACAAATATTAACATAAAAACAAAAACAAAAAGCCAAAAATTTCTTAGCCAAGAATTGAAACCAACCCACAAAGGCTCTGGTAAGGCTTTGTTTGGTATTATAGAGAGAAAAGAAAATAAGGGAATACAATAGAAAAGAAAAGAAAAAAAAGGAATAGAGAATTAGAAGAGTTATTCCCTTCCTTTATTTGGTTTCATCAAGGAAAGGAATGGAAATATATGTAAATAAATATCAAATTATTTTATTATCATTCATCAATAAAGGAAATAAAGTTAATAAATTGGATAAAATAGGAAATTTACCTCATTTCCTTTCCAATCTCTTTAAAAAAAGGAGAGAAAAAACAATGTGAGCCCTATGAAAAGAAAAGGAAGAAAAATTTATTCCTTTCCACCTTTAAATTGATACCAAACAAAAGAAGAAATATTTTTTTTTCTTTTTACCTATTTTATACATACCAAACATAACATAAATGTAAACAAGCTCGACCACTACATGGCCCAAAGTACAAGGCATCCCCGCGTTAGCAAAATTAAACCACAATCCAGTCATATTTGATTACATTGGGCTTGTACTTGGTTCGAACAAGGGAAGCACCTTGATGAGGAGGAGGAGGAGGCATTTCATCATCCACGTGTATAATTGGTATTTCAACCTCACAAATTCTGTAGATCATTGAAGATTCTGAGAAAATGAAGAGAAAGTGCAAGAAAAAAAAAAGCAAGTTTGGCAATTGAAGAAACTTTAAGAACTATACTTTTGTGTAGTGAAGTTTGGTGGATTCATCATTTCTATTACCACCAAACACAACAAAATGAAAAGTACAACAGTAAAAAAATTAGAAAAATGCAAACAAATATGCTAACGAACTAAATCTAAGAATCTTGAAAAAGTGAGAAAGTGCGAGAAAAAGGAAAATTATGGAAACAAAGTTCTTAAACCAATTACCAACGAAATCTTTCACTGGAATAGACAAAAACCAAACCTAATCAAAGAGTGAAAGAAGGATGGAAAGAAAAAATTCGAAGTTTTAAGAGAACTCAAAGCAGCAGAAATAGATGGACAACTTCAAGGTGGATATTATAGAAATTATGATATCATGTTGAGAAACATTAGTCTTGGATGAGAGAAAATTAAAAGAATATAAAAGTAAAATTAATTGAATGAAAAAGTATGAGAAAACATGAGAAAGTTGTTTACAATAATAATTTATATAACTTTAGAAATGTAACTAATTATATTTAATTAACTAATCATTAATTAATTAATAATCACTTAACCATTTCTAGTAATACTTACTAATAAATATTAAATATTTCTTAAAAAATATCATTTGAATACTACTTAATAAGACCCTATAATAATTTATTTAATCAAATGACATAAATTATTATGTTGTGGTATATGTTAATTATTTAATAAATTAATGTACTATTTTCAAAATACGTAAGAATCTCTATAATAAACTAGACATTTATTAACCAGTGTTTTTAGTATATTAAATAAAAAATAAAAATAATCATATGAAAAATTAAAAAGTATTAAAAATATAAAAGAACATTTAATAATTTATTTTCAATTAATAATTACAAAAATATTAAGAGATACCAACCCTCATAAATGAATTTGGAAATTTAAAACATCAATAATTACGGGTGTCAGATTCTAAATTGATGTTTTTATATCTTTTGAAATTACTTATAATATTTATATATTTTTCACTATTTTAATATAATTATTGTAAATTTTATAAGTAAAGTATTTTATAAAAATCATAATATATTAAGTGTTTATGATTTGTTTAAAAAATTTTTAAATGATTTATTGATACATTTTTTTAAAATTATATTATATATCATAATAAAATGTAATTTTAGTTTGTTAAAAATATAAAAAAATTTATATCATTACACTGTTTATTTTAACATTTTTTACAACGTAAACGGAATTTTCACATTTTTTAAGACACATTTATAAGAAATAAATTTTTTTACTTCTGCTTAATTTTCGTTTCCAACCTACTAAAATTTAAAACAAACATACTTTATAAGTAAATAATTATATAGTATTAACTGCTTAAAAAATTGTTTCAAATGTTTGTTTACGGAGTGTCGATTTATCTGATAATTTTTTTAATTATATAATAATACATTATGAGATCATAATGTGAACTTTTTTAATATTAAAAGTCTATATATAGATATATATATCAGTTTTATATTTTTGTAATGAAAATATTTATATCAAATATATATATATATATATACAATTACAAAAATTATTATAAAGTTAATTTTAATTTACTATCAATATAATATTTTTTAATAATATATTAACATATATTATAATTAATATTTTACTTTTTAAATAATTATTGTTATAATTAAAATGTTAAACCTTTTCAATGAAACATCAATAACACTGGTAATTAATTAAAATTAAATCGAATTATTATCATAAATAATTTTATTATAACAATATTTTTTACAACAAATATTATATATGATAAAACAAGTTATTATAAATTTAAAATAGTAATAATTATTATTATTAATTTTGTCATAATTTATGAAAATTGTTATATATAATATAGTTGTCACAAATAAGTATTTTTCTTGCCGCCATACTGATATCTTTGTTTCTCATGAGTTTTTTTATTTTTTATTTTGTTTTTGTTTGATGATTTTATTTTTTTATTTTTTAAATATGAAATTAATCTCGACGTATTAAGACTATTCTTTTTTAAAAGTGCTTTTATATGTATTCAAATTTTTAATATTGCATAAGTCTCAAATCACTGACTTTAAACTTGTAGAGATCCTTATGTGAATTTAAGACTATTATCTATACAAGCAGTTGATGAATCTCTACCATATTAAAAATCTGAACTTATATAAAAATACTTATAAAGAGAAATAATCTTAATATTTTAAACGAGGTTAATTTTATATTCTGATGATAAATGTAAAAATATCTATACAAGTACTAAAAAATAAAAATAGTTATGTCATCTACAAATTAGACAGCTACAAGGAAGCCAATCATTATACTAATGCGTTGGCCAAACATGAGCGTCAGATGCAAGAAATTATCTAGCGCTGTCAAACGGGCTAGCGCTGTCAAACGGGCCGGGCCGTGGGTTAAACGGGCTGGACCAAAATTGCTCGTGTTTAAATGGGTTATAAATTAGTCAACTCGACTCACCTCGCATCAACTCACGGGCCAAAACGGGCCGGCCCGCAAAACTTTTTTTTTTTAAACTTTTAAACTTTGAAATAAATTTAAATTTAATACAAATTTTAATTTAATAATCTCAAATTAAATATTACATTACATAGACATAGTATTTAATACTTTAATCTCATTTAAAGGGTTAAGGGATAATTTAAACAAATAAATAATATAAACTTATGGAGTTTGAGGAATGTGTTTGTGTATAAGTTGTATCATTACTAGCATGTACAATACATACATTTTGTATTTTTGTTTGTGAAAAGACTATTTAATTAACTTTTAAATTTTTAAATTGAAATTTTTTCTTTGTATACAAATAAATTGAGATTTAAAAAAAAAAAAGTTATGCGGGCTGCCCGCGGGTCCCGGCGGGTTGGCCCGTTTAACTCGCGGTTAAACGGGCCGATCCAAAATTACCCGCGTTTTTACGGGTCATTAATTTTAAAACCCGACTCGCATAATTTATGCAGGTAAACGGGCCGGCCCGACGAGTTTGACCTGTTTTGACGGCCCTAAAATTATCACCACTTTTACCCTTTGTTTTTTTAAATCAGACTTTTTTTACCCTTTGTTTGGTGGGAGGAAAGAAAATAAGGGAAAGAAAAAAGTTTTAAAATTTAAAATAAAGAAAAAAATTTAAAATTTTTGTTTCTAAAGTTTTTTTTCTTTCATCCAAATAAGAAAAAAATTCAAATTTTTAAAATTTTCTTTTCACTTTATTTATTTTTTTAATCCAACTAAAGGCCTAAAGAGAAATTTGTACGTACGAGTACTATATTAGTTTATTAAAAACTTAATACGTAACATAACATAATAATATATGTAATTAGATCGTCATTATGTTCCTTCACGCCTACTTTCGGTTTTCTTATGTATTCATGTGCTTTTTTTTTTTTGCTCACTTTTTAAATTTTGAATATTTACTACTATGTACAATAATTTAAGCAAGTTTAATCTAAATTAGGATATTTATTGATACTTTTAATTATTTAATAATATTTCTATTAATAAAATTAAATATAAATTTAGATTTATTTGAAATTAAATATAAATAGATAAGTACAAATATAATTAAATTTTGATTATTTAAGAAAAATAAAAAAATTACAATTTAAAAAGATGGCTAGTACATATGTAGTTGTTAAATTATTTGATGTGAAATTTGTTGATGTGACATTACCATGAGAATTATTTTCCTAAAGGTCTTTTCACGAGAAAAAAATTGAGTTTTTATTCGATTAAAGAAAGAAAAAAAGGTGAATTCGACGAGTGAGGTTGGAATGAAGAATTCTTTCAATGATTAAAGATCTTACAGGTGTTTGTGCATCATATGACAGTCCTCGTTGGACAAATTCACTAAATTTAATTGTTATATATAGGTGTCTTTCTTTTAAGGGTTAGTTATTTTCTTTAATTTATTTATAAATAATAAGATTTATAATGTAAAAAAATTTAATTATTAAATATTCAAGCATATTAAAAAATTTAATCTAAATATGCCTTTCATTTTTATTTTAATCTACTTTAATGTAATTTTTTTTATAATTCTTTTGTTTTAAATTTTATTTTTTAAATTACTTTACATTTTATTATACTTTTTACTTGCATTAATTTACCATTATTTTTTTATTTTCTGTAACTTACTTTACTTTTGAACTTTACTTTCTTATTTTATTTCATAATCTTTTTACAAAGTTTAATCTTTTTTCTTTTTATATATTAAGTTCTACAAGTTTTATCATTTAACTTTACTTTGCTTTTATAAAAACATTTTCAATACGAGATTATTACATAATTTAAAATTTATATTTAACTGATAAATATATATTTGATGATTGAAATGTGCGTTCATTAAATTTTATCATAAACACTTTTTCAATAATTAAGAAATAAAAAAGGAGAATTTATCAATTATCTTTGTTTAAATACGTGACACAAAAATATTAAAGCAGAAAAAAAAGAATATGACTTTTATCAGTCTTTTTTTTTGGCAAAGTTTTATTGACGCATTACGAAAATCGTATAAATGCTACTGTAGAGAAGTTGAGGAGTGAAAAGTAAGAACACAAAATGACAAAATCATATCTCACTTAAGTATTGTTTGGATTGATGGAAAAGGGAGAGAAGGATAATTTTTTATTTTAAATTTATATTTTTTTTATTTAGTAATTTTTTTAAATGAAAATAATTAAATAAAAGACTATTATATAATATTTTAATTATATTTTTTTATAAATATTTTATAATTTTATTAATTTAAAAATGAAAGATTACTCCTCCATTCTCTTTCTTTTTAAATTCTTCCAATTTAAATATATTTTTAAAGGTGAAAATAAGCCACATTGAATACTACAACTTATAGTTTAGTCTATTTTAAATTTATTTTAACCTAACTTATTTATTAAATAAGTTAAAGTTTTGGTTTTTTAAAAAATTTATTATGCTTAACAGATGGATTAATTTATTTATTATAATGATATATAATTAAAAATTTATAATATTAATATAATTTATTTATTTTATATATAATATAATAATTTTATAAAAAGTTAGATATGTTTAAAATTTATAAAATTTAAGCTTATTGTCTTATTTAAAGATTTTTATATAGTGTAAGTTTTTAAATATGTTTTTAAGATAGACTAAACTTTATATTTTCACAAAAATGTCATGTTAGATCCAAAATAAAAGTTTATAATAAGTAATAAATCAAGTTAAAGTCAACATTTTATAAAATAAACTAAGCCTATTTAAAAGAATAGTTAATAGTCAAATTGATCCTTTAAAAATATATGGGATATCAGTTTGGTCTTTAAATTATTTTTAACATCAAAGTAGTTATCTAAATATACACTGGACATCAATTTGATCTTTTAATATCATTTTTGACATCAAATTAGTTATCTAAAGTTATTTTTGACATCAAATTGATTCCTACAAATTAATCTAAAATAACCAATTTAATGTCAAAAATAATTAGAAGACCAAACTAATATCCAATATATCTTTAAATGACCAAATTAAATATTTACTCTTAAAATAATACCGAACCCAACTTAATCTATTTTTACCCACATATAATTTAGGGGTGCTAAGAGCTAACAACGACCCATCTATTTTCCGAACATATAATTCACTCCTTTAGTTGGCATCCGTGACTATTTTTCAAAGGTGTATTATCTTATTTTCTTTTTTAAAAAAAGTTAAAATTAAAATTTTCTCCATGAAAATTTAAAATGTAATAAATTATATTAAATATGAACCACAATAATTTATCTCGTTTATAGTTTCAGCATAAAAAATTATTCTTTATTTAATAATTTTAATATAACTTTTGTGAGTTCAAAATTACAACTCTAAAAAAAAAAAAAATCCATTTCCCCATTGATAAAGTTTATTTTCTTCATTAACCTTCCTCTCTTGAATCTCTCTATTTTATGAGATAAATCTTAGCATAAAATCTGTGACCGGAGTTTTTTTTTGGGTAGAGAATCCGTGACCAGAGCTGACATGCACGAAATGTTAGATGTTTTGTTAGATCCGTGAGCTTTGGTTTTGCCATTATGGGTAAATTAACTCTCATTGTACAGACAAGAATTGAAGTTTAAAATTGTTCAAAATTAGAAATGAAAAATAGTTGAAATTAAAAGAATATTTGATTTTATTTATTAACAGTATAAATATTTTACATTATTACTAAATTATATAGTATCACATGTTTAAAAAATAAATAAAGTTTTTTTTAAAAATAAATTATTATAATAATCCAATATTTATTTATTGAAAATCTTAAAAAATTTACACTAACAAAATATTAATCTTAAATTCTTAAAAATAAAAATTGAAAAATATAAGAAAAAATGTAATAATGACCCGCAACTTTTAACTTTCTCGAGACACTTTTACGAGAATGAGAATTTTTGTTCCTTTCCCTAAATGCCTATTGGCGTTTAAGAAAATTTAAAACATGCAACTTTTACTCTACTTTTAAAAATATGTGAAATAATACTTGTTTTTACTTTTCACTAAAAAATAATAGAGTAAATTTTTATTTCAATATTGTAATGATAAATTTTCTTTAATTTAGTCTTTTAATATCTTTTAATATTAAATTGATCTTTTAGATGATTAATTTAATATAAAAATTAACATTAAATGACTTATTTTATATTAAAAATGACATTAAATAATTAATTTAATGTTAAAAATTAATATTGAATAATGTTAAAAATTAATATTGAATGATTATTTTTATATACATTTCATTAAAAAATTTAACTGATGTAATTATATATTTAAAATACCAAAATAAATATTTACTAAAAAATACTTATTTTTACGGATCTCAGTTTGTTTGTTACTTTTTTCTGTTTGTGACCACACTTCACGGGTTAACAGTGTAATGAAAACTACGTGAAGTCGGATTTGCTCAACTCCTTAAAGAGAAAATATGTTATGACAAGAAAAAATATCTTTGGAAATAATTTTTGAGAGTCAATGCATCCTTACGTCTTTACCCTTAATTTTTAAATAATATATTCTTATTATCATTTTTATCTAAAAAAAAGTGTAATGAAAAATATTTGAACTGGTTTTTCTTTTATAAAAAAACTAATAGCTAATTTATTAACGCAAAAGTTGTTCATAGAGTTTCAGGAATATATCACATTCTGCTCTTACGGGGAAATTCTTTTCCCTTTAAAACATCAGAACATTGGGGATTAATGATTATTCTGGCGGGTATTTTTATTCCTTTCAGATATTGATATTTAAAGTGAGATATTAAATATTTATTAACTATTGATTAAATTTAATAAAATTTTAAATATTTATCATCTTATCAACAATCATCCACCTTAACTACTGTACTTATAAAGATATCATATAACTCTAAATATAAGGGAACATAACGCTCAAAAATGTTGGAACAATCTTAAAAATGAGAAATTGTTAAATAGTCTAAAGTTGTTAAAATGAGTTAACTTAGCCCACTCATGGGTTGGCCACCACAAGTTGGAAGATAAGTGAGTTGAGTTGGGTTTGCTCACATTGTTAGTAGGTTAAAAATTGACTAACCTAACTTACTTTGGGTCAGTTGGTGAGTTAAACAAGTTGATTCACCCAAAAAATATTAAATAAACTCTAAAGCATAAAAATAAATAATCATCAAACTTATGTTAGATCACCAACAAATGTCTAAAATCATATAATAATCATTAAACTTAAGTTATATAATAATTCATAAGTTATAATCACCAACATAAACATAAAATTTGGATTCATGGGTTAATGATTTTAAAAAAAATATAGGTCAACACACTTAAACTCATGGATTAAATGAGCCCCAAGTCAAAATTGACCCAAATTTTTGTGGGTTGATTTTTCATCAACCTAACCTATCATTTTGGTGGGTTGAACTAAGTTAGTTCACTGATTGAAACTCACTTTGACAATTCTAAGTAATACTCTCAATAATGCATACTTAACTTAAATTTTATTACATATTATTTTATATTTAATATAATGATATATATTGTTACACTGTGTTACGTGTTAAATTTTTAATAAATTAGTATACTATTTTTAGAGTAGTAAGAATGTCTCCCTCTTCTCTATCCCTACAAATATGTGGGATTGTGGATGCTTGGTACCTTGCCGACTGCAGCAGAGAGTTAATGACGCATGCCATCTTGTGTTGACGAAATAGCATTTTAAAGTTACTCGATGTGTCCATGAGCCTTAGGCTCCCTTTGTCAAGGCATATGCTGGTATTCGAGAGCGAAAGGGTTCGATTATCCTAATACAGTCATACCCTTTCCCCCTCCCCCTCAGGTCCCTTTGTGGGAGGCCGGGCCAAAATAAAAATTATTTAGATAATGTTCGGTAATATTTAATTTTTTAGAATAATTATCTTTTTAATAAAAAATTATTTTATGTAAAATTTATCTTACTTGTTTAAATTGTATAAAATTAATTATAAGTTAAGATTATTTTTTCATAATTAAAAATATTTTTTTTTAAAAATTATTATTTTAAGCTTTTAATTATTTGATGTCAGATTATTTTAAAAACTTTAAGAAAAAAATATTTCTTTATCTTCAATCAAATAACTTTTTCAATCATTTTATATATATTTTGATAATTTAATACATAAAAATAATTTTTTTATATAATTCAAACAAAACTCTTTATCATAAAATCGGTTATGAATTAACATATCAAAACATAAGTTATTTTTCTCATAATTGATTATATACATAATTGATTTTTCATATTTTTTTTTCACAACTAATCCAAATACACACTTAACGTTGAAATTGAAAGCCTCAATCCTATACAAAATCTAAAAGATAAATTTTATGGGTAAATTTAGAATATTAAATGTTCATATTTTTATTAAATACATTTTTATTTTTAAATAATTAAAAATATGTTTAAAAAATTATTAAGAGAATATAATATTATTCTTAAATTAAATGTTTAGATTAAATTATTATAAAAAATATTTAGATTTAATCAATTACAAATTACATGTCATCATTTTATATATGTAAAAGAAATCTATGATTTTAAAAAAGAATAATGTTACAACAATAAAAAAAAATAGACATTGAGCTAAAATTTTATTAAGATTTAAGAATTATTGTTAAATAAGTTAAATTGGTAGGAATAAATTATTCATTTAAAAGTTAAAAATTAATAATGATGTCAATTTATTATATAAAAATTTTAAATATTATTTTAATAAATTTTAAATTAAAAAAGAAAATCGAAAGGCCAAAACTCTGTATTTGGTTCCCAAAATACAAGCGACGAAGGAGTGCCGATTCCACGCTCCTCGCAATTTTATATTGTTTACCGACGGAAATGTCAAAATAAATGCAAGTGAGCAAAAACGAAGAGGCCACGTTTAGCCACGTCAGGATAAAGTGAGAGCTTGGTTTTTACTTTTCAGCACGCGCCTCCTCTTTTGAGGTAGAAAATATTTATATATATTATTATATTGTATCATATATTATATTTTTAAGAAACTGATATCATAATTTCAAAATACATAAAGTTCTCATTTCAAGCCTTCAAATTTTACGGTCTCCAGCCTGTAACTAATAATTCTTGTTAAACAATCAAAGTAAAAATATTTTATATTTTAAAATATTCAACACTTGCACTTTTGGGTTTTTTTATATAAATATATTTAAAAAATTATATACCATTTTATCACACTTTTAAAATTATGTATTTAAATATTTTTTTTCTATGTTGAAAAGTTGATTTGGCTCAAACCGACATCTCAATGTATTTTTTTAATTAAAAACTTGTTGAGAAGTTGGTTTAGGAGAAATCAGCTTTTTAACATTAAAATTCAAATTTTTTTTAATATCCTGTTTAGAAGTCAGTTTGGGAGATTTAAAATTCTGTTAAGACGTCGGTTTCTTCTAAACTAACTTCTTAACAGGTTTTAAATTAAAAAAAAACATATTAAGAAGTCAATTTGAGCCAAACCGATAAACCAAACTGATTTCTTAACATAAAAAAATATATTTTAATATATAATTTTAAAAATATAATAAAATAATAAATAATTTTTTTTAAATATATTAATATAAAATAACCTGCACTTTTAGCTTTTCTTTCCTTTAAAAATATAAAATATTTATATCATCTGTAGGGTTGACAAACGGGCTGGCCCGGCCCGTTTTAAGCCCGCCCGCGACGGGTCGCGGGTTAAACGGGCCGGGTCAAAATTGCTCGCGTTTAAACGGGTTGTAAATTAGTCAACTCGACTCGCCTCGCATCAACTCGCGGGCCTAAATGGGCTGGCCCGCGAAACTTTTTTTTTTTTTTAACTTTTAAACTTTGAAATAAATTTAAATTTAATAAAAATTTTAATTTAATAATCTCAAATTAAATATTACATTACATAGACATAGTATTTAATACTTTAATCTCATTTAAAGGGTTAAGGGATAATTTAAACAAATAAATAATATAAACTTATGGAGTTTGACGAATGTGTTTGTGTATAAGTTGTGTCATTACTAGCATGTACAATACATACATTTTGTATTTTTGTTTGTGAAAAGACTGTTTAATTAACTTTTAAATTTTTAAATTGAAATTTTTTCTTTGGATACAAATAAATTGAGATTTAAAAAAAAAAAAAGTTATGCGGGCGGCCCGAAGGCCTCGGCAGGTTGGCCCGTTTAACTCGCGATTAAGCGGTAGATCCAAAATTACCCGCGTTTTTACGGGTCATCAGTAAAGGAATGAATTATATATAGGTAGAAGCTTATGCTATGTGTACAATACATTCGATTTAGTTAGAAGCTGCATTTGTTAGAGTTTGTTATGAGTTCAGTTGTATCAGACTACTATATATAGTAGCTATGATTCACAGAGAATGCAAGTTAATCATTTCCTTCAATCTCATCTTCTCTGTTTACGACCCTTTTCCATTTTCTCTCATTACCTTTGATGGTATCAGAGCTCCATTAATGGAGCACACCACTTCCGCACGCTTTGTACCACAAACTTTCTCAAATCCAGTATCTTTCAAACTAGATGAGAATAACTTTCTGCCATGGAAACAACAAGCTATGGCAACGATTCGAGGATTCAAACTTCAAAAATTTCTCCATGGAGAAGAAGCTGTTCCAACAAAGTTCTCTTCATTAGAAGATGAGCAACAAAACAACTACAGTGAGGAATACCTCAATTGGGAGCAACAAGATCAACTCTTGATGTCATGGCTGCTTGCCTCCATGACCGAGACACTCACCACAAGAATGGTGGGATGTGAATTCTCATACCAGGTATGGAAGAAATTAGAAGAATTTTTTGCTTCTCATACCAAGGCAAAGATCAAACAACTCAAGGTTCAACTCAGAAACATCAAGAAAGAATCATCCATTAGCAACTATCTACTTCAGATCAAGAAGGTTATAGATACTCTTGCTGCAGTAGGAGAACCTGTCAGTACTGCAGACCATATCGAAGCAATCTTTGATGGCTTGAATGAAGATTACGATACATTTATAACCTCAGTCACCTCAAGATCCGACCCCTACACTGTGACTGAGATTGAAGCCCTCTTAATGGCTCAAGAAGAAAGAATAGAAAAACACAAGAAAACCAATGGTGAACTTTACTCAGTGCAAGCGAATGTAGCTCAGACTACTCAGTCAAGTTACTCCAACAGAGGCAGGTTTGGCTCAAGAAGCAGAGGATCCTCAGGAAATTTTAGGGGAAGTTTTCCCCACAAAGGCAGGTTTGGCAGAAATGGAGGCAGGCAAAACTGGGGAAACAATAGGCCTCAATGTCAAGTATGTGGCAAATTTGGCCATCAAGCATGGTACTGCTACCACAGATTTGACCAACAATATCCCACTCCTTTTGCTAATCAAGCATCGTCCACTCCCACTGCATCAGCTCAAGGTGCCCCTGTGCAAGCATTTCTTGCCACACCAGAAACATTGTTGGATCCTGCTTGGTACCCAGATTCCGGGGCCACCAATCATCTGACACCAGATGCTGATAACTTAAAGGTGAAATCAGCATATGACGGACATGACAGAGTTCAAATGGGCAATGGTACAGGTTTGAGCATTAGTCACATAGGGCATTCTAAATTTCTTTCCAATTCCTCACAGCATCCTTTATCTTTACATAATCTCTTACATGTCCCCAACTTAACCAAAAACCTAATCAGTGTGTCCCAATTTGCTAGAGACAATAATGTCTTCTTTGAGTTTCATTCTGACATTTGTCTTGTCAAATCTCAGGTTACCAAGGAGGTAATCTTACAAGGGAGAATTAAAGATGGCTTATATGCCTTTGAGAACCTGAAATTCCTATCACCAAAGTTCACACATCACACCATTGTAAACATTCAAAGTCTATCCAAGCCAGACAATTTTCAATTGTGGCATTGTAGGTTAGGGCATCCCTCACAAAAAATTGTACAATCTGTTCTTCACTCTTGTAACATTTCTTTTGATAATAAAACTTCTACTGTATGTGCATCTTGTTGTATGGGAAAGTCTCATAAGCTTCCATTTCCAATTTCTGAAACTGTATATTCCAAACCCCTTGAACTCATCTATTCTGACATATGGGGACCCTCACCCATTGCAACAGTAGAAGGATACAAATATTATATACACTTTGTAGATGCTTACTCTAAATTCACATGGATATACCTACTGCAAACCAAATCTCAAGCCTTTTCTACATTCCTTAAATTCAAAAGTATGGTAGAACTTCAACTAGGCACCAAACTCAAAGCTGTTCAAACTGATGGAGGAAGAGAATTCTCTCCTTTCACCAAATACCTACAAGAAAATGGCATAATACATAGGTTTAGTTGCCCATACATCCATGAACAGAATGGATCTGCAGAGAGAAAACACAGACATATCAGTGAAATGGGCCTAACCTTACTTGCTGAGTCTTCACTACCTTTACAATTTTGGGGAGATGCCTTTGTCACTGCTACATACCTAATTAACAGACTCCCAACACCTCTCCTCCATAACAAAACACCCTTGGAAGTCCTATTCCATCAGAAACCAAATTACCCATTCCTAAAAACCTTTGGCTGTGCTTGTTTTCCACATCTTAGACCATACAACCAACATAAGTTAGAGTATCGGTCCACAATGTGTGTGTTTCTGGGCTATAGTCCTAATCACAAAGGATACAAATGCCTTGCTCCTAGTGGAAGACTTTACCTCTCACGAAATGTTATCTTTGATGAGTCAGTTTTTCCTTTTAAAAGTCATATGTCTGATTTTCTTCATCCTCCAAGTTCTGTGCCTCCCCCACATGTCACCCCTCCACCCCACATTCCCATTCTCCCCACCTCATACATTCAGCATGCACTATCACCTAATGCTCAATCTGAACAACTTGCACCATCACACTCTCCATCACCATCAGCTGATCAAACCACCTCCAATGACCAACTGCATCACACTGAGTCAGAGACCATTACTGCAGTATCTCCAAACTGCACACACAACAATCATTCTATGGTCACTAGAGCCAAATCTGGCATCTACAAGCCTCGGGTCTTCACTGCTACTATTGAACCCAAATCAGTTGATGAGGCCCTCTCTCAACCACATTGGAAAAATGCCATGATCTCTGAACACAATGCCCTTCTGAAAAACAATACTTGGAGCCTTGTTGAGCTACCCCCAGATAGAATCCCAATTGGCTGCAAATGGGTATTCAAAGTCAAAGAAAATCCAGATGGCACAGTGCACAAATACAAGGCAAGACTTGTTGCCAAAGGCTTTCATCAAAGGGAGGGATTTGACTTCTCTGAAACCTTTAGCCCAGTGGTAAAACCCACCACAGTTAGGGTGGTGCTCACTCTAGCCCTCTCAAATTGTTGGCCAATACACCAACTTGACATCAATAATGCCTTTTTGAATGGTGATCTCCAAGAGGAAGTATATATGCAACAACCCCCGGGGTTTGTTAAGGATGGTGGACATCTGGTATGCAAGCTACACAAGGCTTTGTATGGCCTTAAACAAGCACCGAGGGCTTGGTTTGAGAAACTAGCCAGCACCTTGTGCAAATTTGGGTTTCAGTCTGCAAAGTGTGACTCCTCTTTGTTCCTGAGAATCAACTCACAGTCTACAACACTAGTTCTGGTGTATGTGGATGATATTATAGTCACAGGCAGCTCACCCACTGACATCCTAGATCTCATCACTCAACTGAATGTTGCTTTTGCACTGAAAGACTTAGGTCCATTGAGTTACTTCTTAGGAATTGAAACCAAGAAAACTTCTGATGGAGGCTTGCACCTGTCCCAGAGGAAGTACATCACAGATCTCCTCCACAAAGCCAACATGCTCCATGCGAAGCCTATGCCTACACCTATGACAGCAGGGTTGAAACTATCAGCTCATGGCAGTGAATATGCGAAAGATGCCAAACTGTACAGGTCTATTGTTGGGGGACTACAGTATGCCACCATAACCAGACCTGAAATTTCCTACTGTGTCAACAAGGTTTGCCAATTCATGCATAACCCATTGGAAGTTCACTGGAAGGCTGTTAAAAGAATTCTAAGGTATCTAGCTGGTACACTCACCTATGGACTTCATCTTAGGAAATCACCACAGCTAAATCTGATGGCTTTTTGTGATAGTGACTGGGGTTCTGACCCTGATGACAGAAGGTCTACATCTGGCATGTGCGTCTATCTCGGATCTAACCTTGTCTCCTGGACATCTAAGAAACAACATGTTGTTTCCAGATCAAGCACAGAGGCAGAATACAGAAGTCTTGCTGCAGTAGTGGCAGAGATCACATGGATTAAATCCCTACTTAGTGAACTGCAAATTCTGCCCACCAGAAGTCCAGTAATTTATTGTGACAATCTTAGCGCAGTGTTGTTGGCTGCTAATCCTATACTACATGCCAGGACTAAGCACTTTGAGTTAGACCTATACTTTGTCAGGGAAAAAGTTCTTCAGAAGCAAGTCAATGTACAACATATCCCTTCTAAGGAGCAAGTGGCAGATCTGTTGACTAAAGCCATTTCTAGTTCACAATTCCACACACTGCGAGACAAACTCAGAGTAGAAGACTCTCACACTCTGAGTTTGCAGGGGGCTGTAAAGGAATGAATTATATATAGCTGTTAGACAGTTATGCTATGTGTACAATCTGTTACTGATTTAGTTAGAACTGTTAGCTGTTAGAGTTTGTTATGAGTTCAGTTGTATCAGACTACTATATATAGTAGCTATGATTCACAGAGAATGCAAGTTAATCATTTCCTTCAATCTCATCTTCTCTGTTTACGACCCTTTTCCATTTTCTCTCATTACCTTTGAGTCACTAATTTTGAAACCCGACTCGCATAATTTATGCGGGTAAACGGGCCAACCCGACGAGTTTGACCCGTTTTGACGGCCCTAATCATCTGAACAAGTAAGGACAAGAATTTATGTTCATATTTCCAAATGGGAGACTGGAGAGGAACCAACTTCCTGTGCGTGGAGATGGGAGACTCCACGCTCTTTCTTTCAACTTTCAAGCCAGTGGACTTGTGGTCCAAGTTCCAGCTCTCCAACCCGTAAGGTTGTTTTGGATGTTTTATAGTAAATAGAATAAAATGATATATTATCAAAAAAAATAAAAAATAAAATGATATATAGTAGAATGTAATAAAATAAAAGGAGATTATATAAAATAAAGTTTATATATAATTATTTGAACGTTGGACGGTGGAATAGAAATTTTTTATATATCATTATTTAGTAATTTTAATATAAATGAATAGGATGATAAAAATTATAAATTTATTATTTTTATATTATCTTTATTTTAAATATAAAAATATAAAAATTATAAATTAAAAATATAATTTCATAATTTATTTTATTTTATACTCTTAATTTGAAAAGAAAAAAATAAAATAAAATAAAAAATAGTATAAAATCTCTTTTATTTTATTTTATTTCATATCTTTTTTAAATATTTAAATAATAATACATTTTACTATTTTATACTATTTCGTTCAATTTCATCCCTTACTCTTCTCAAACGTTCTCTGTGCACACGGAGGCACCGTTGCTTTAGAATCAGGCTTTTTTTTTTTTTTTTTTTCTATATAATATACCAAAACGCGAAACACCGCTCTTTTTTATATTCTCCAGTTGAGCAGAAGGCTCGACAGAAGCTCTTCTTTGTTCCCTTTCATTCCATAAATCCTTCTTCGGTCAAGGTGAACCGAGGTTCAACTCTTTGTGTTATGTCATACGTGTTTATTATTTCCTTTGATAATTATTTGGTGTCTTATTTATTGTGTTGTGTTAATTTTTTTCTGGTTCTTTCATCCAGGCCCTCTTCCTTTGGGCTCGGTTTGACTTTATTGCCTTGTGTAAGTAACTAACTATCTTTTATGTCGTATCTCCGAAAAAGGTTCCCTGTCCACTTTCTTAAGATCTAACTGGGTTTGTTTTTCCTTGCTCGGTCTCAAAATTTCTCCGAAAATAAATTAAATATTGTCAGAATGTTTGTTGGAATATTTCTTACTACTGTAGTATGTTTCTAAAGGAAAATAATAGTCAGAATTTTTGTAGTTGTCAATGTTATGATTGTTAGATGGATAAGTGGTCTTTATTATTTTTATTTATCTAATAATTACTCTTTTAATCTTAATAAATGCTGGCTGAAATTTTCTCAAATTTTTTTAGTTGCTCTGCATCTTGTTTCTAAAAATATTTTCCATTCCAGAAAAAATAATTGGTTGACAATTTTCTACTGCAAATGGCTTGCTTTGGGTCTGAAGATTCCATGGTAGAAGAAGAATACATTATTGACTACCTCTGTGTTTTGCTTTGCACTTTCCCGTTTCGCTTGTCCGTGTTCGGGCTATTTAAGGTTGTGAAAGCATTTTAAGGTTTTAACGTGGTTTCACGTGTTTGAATCGGATTTTCGTTCCTGGCTACAACTTTTCGTTTTGTGATCATGATTATTTCATACTTTTGGGCCTTTTTTTCTTGTTCAATCGTTGGTGAATTCAGGCCTTTCAATTATTGATCAGAAGACCCTTTTTATCAGTATTCCAATTTTGTCTTTTTTTCTGTGGTATTTACTAAATAGCCCTGATTCTTTCAGGATACAGAGAAAGAAGAATGATGAGAAATTGAGGATCAAGAATAACAGAGAGACTTCCTTTGTAACACAGCTGAAGTTTCTTCTGGGTGCACAAACATGTCCTCCGCAACTGCAACTTGGATCACGTCCCTCTCATGTACATCCCCTGTGAAACAAACCTCAGGGGAATGGCTGAGATTTATTTTCCTCTCCCCCTGTCCTCAGAGAGCTCTGTTGTCTGCTGCTGACGTCCTACTCCTGCTCGTCCTCTTTGTGTTTGCTGTCACGAAGCTCTATTCTAGGTTCACCTCCAATGGCCGCCCCGCCACCGACCTCAGCAAACCCCTTATCAGAAATAGCAGATCTTTTGTCAGAACAACTATATGGTTTAAGCTTACTCTAACTGCAACAGCTGTTTTGGCCATATTGTACACTGTCGCTTGCATTCTGGTATTTTGCAGTTCAACCCAGGTGCCATGGAAGCTAGTTGATGGAATATTTTGGTTAGTCCAGGCCATAACCCAAGCAGTACTTGCAATCTTAATCATCCATGAGAAAAGATTTGAAGCTGTTGCTCACCCACTATCGCTTCGAATTTATTGGATTGCAAATTTTATTATCATTTCCCTGTTCACAGCGTCTGGGATTATACGTTTGGTCTCTGTGGATGTGGATGAGACCGAAGACCTCATCTTTAAGGTGGATGACATATTCTCTTTCGTTTCTCTCCCTCTGTCACTTTTTCTTCTTTTTGTTGCGGTTAAAGGATCCACTGGCATTATGTCGACGGAGGAAACACAAGCACTTATTGATGAGGAAACGAAGCTATATGATCATACTCTGAGCGAATCCGACGTTACTGCCTTTGCTTCAGCTTCTATAGTATCCAAGACCTTTTGGATTTGGATAAATCCCTTATTGACTAAAGGGTACAAGTCGCCGCTGAAGATTGATGAAATTCCAACCCTTTCCCCTGAGCATAGAGCTGAGAGGATGTCAGCTCTCTTTGAATCAAAATGGCCTAAATCAAACGAGGGGTCGAAGCACCCAGTTCGAACCACATTGTTTCGGTGCTTCTGGAAGCAAGTAGCATTCACAGCCTTCCTTGCTATTGTTCGGCTCTGCGTCATGTTTGTAGGGCCAGTTCTCATACAAAGTTTTGTTGATTTCACGTCAGGGAAGAGAAGCTCTGTATATGAAGGATACTACCTCGTGTTGATTCTCCTCGTTGCTAAATTTACAGAAGTTTTGACCACTCACCATTTCAACTTCAACTCTCAGAAGCTTGGGATGCTTATCCGATGCACTCTCATCACTTCTTTGTACAAGAAGGGGCTAAGGCTATCATGCTCTGCTCGGCAGGATCATGGTGTTGGGACTATTGTGAATTACATGGCTGTTGATGCCCAGCAACTCTCTGATATGATGCTTCAGTTACATGCTGTGTGGATGATGCCGTTTCAAGTTGGTATTGGATTATGTCTTCTTTACAGTTGTCTAGGTGCCTCAGTACTTACGGCGTTTCTTGGACTTCTTGGTGTTTTTGTGTTTGCTGTGATCAGTACGCGAAACAACAACCGTTTCCAATTTAATGTGATGAAGAATCGTGATTCAAGAATGAAAGCTTTGAATGAGATGCTTAATTACATGCGTGTGATCAAGTTCCAGGCTTGGGAAGAACATTTCAACAAGAGAATTATGAATTTCCGCGAATCAGAGTTTGAGTGGCTTTCCAAGTTTATGTTCTCAATTTGTGGCAATATTGCTGTGATGTGGAGCACACCATTATTGATATCAACTATCACGTTTGGTACGGCTATTTTGCTTGGAGTTCCACTTGATGCAGGGACGGTTTTCACCACAACAACTGTTTTTAAGATCTTGCAGGAACCCATTAGGACATTCCCGCAGTCTATGATATCTCTTTCACAAGCAATGATATCACTGGGGAGGTTAGATAAGTACATGTTGAGCAGGGAATTGTCGAATGATTCAGTTGAGAGAGAGGAAGGCTGCGGTGGACAAACTGCCGTGGAGGTCAAAGATGGGTCCTTTAGCTGGGACGATGATAACCCAGAGCAGGACTTGAAAAATATTAATTTGGAGATCAAAAAGGGGGATCTTACAGCTATTGTTGGGACTGTGGGGTCGGGAAAGTCATCTCTTCTCGCATCAATTCTTGGTGAGATGCGCAAAATTTCTGGAAAGGTATGATTTCTGGTTGAGAATTGAGAACTATATAGGCGTTTGTTTTTCTTCTCTTTTTTCGACTTACGGAGGTTAGGTTGTTCACGGCTGAGTCTGATTATATATTTCTGTAACAGGTTCGGGTTTGCGGGAGTACTGCTTATGTTGCACAAACAGCGTGGATTCAAAATGGTACCATTGAAGAAAACATTCTCTTTGGTTTACCAATGGACAGGCTGAAGTACAATGAAGTTATCAGGGTTTGTTCCTTGGAAAAAGATTTGGAAATGATGGAGTATGGGGATCAGACAGAGATTGGAGAGCGTGGCATCAACCTAAGTGGAGGCCAGAAGCAGCGTATACAACTTGCCAGGGCTGTATATCAAGACTGTGATATATATCTTCTTGATGACGTCTTCAGTGCTGTTGATGCACACACTGGCTCTGAAATTTTTAAGGTGGTTATTCTCAAAAAGTTACAGTTTCCTACTCAGCATTCTGTTAATTTTACTTATTCATAATTTCATATATTACTGAACAGTAGCAGGCATGTGCTAGTTATTTAGCCTAGTTTGTCGCTTGAAGTCAACTTTGTGAATTGTTATTATAAGAAATGACATAGAATTCAGTTTCATTACTTACTAATTTAAGTGGGTTGAGCTCAAAACCTCGTCCAATGCTTTTGGGATGACATAATGCATTTGGCGCCATGAGCAAACCCGAGATCTTCTGCCATTTACGCAAAATCTAGTGTTTATCTACATAAATATTCATTGTTAGTTTCGCCAAAATGCTAGATTTTAATGTTTGTGGTATGCCTTTTATACAGGAATGTGTGAGGGGAGCTCTAAAAGGCAAGACCGTTATTCTTGTGACACACCAAGTAGACTTCCTACATAATGTGGATCTTATATTAGTAAGTTTCTTTTTCTCATCCTATAATGTGTCATCTGTTTTAATCTTCAATTTGACTTGAAGAGTGATTCAAGTACTTATATTTGCTTGCTAAAGGTGATGAGGGATGGGATGATAGTCCAATCAGGGAAGTACAATGATATACAAGATTCTGGAATGGATTTTAAAGCTCTCGTAGATGCACATGAGACCTCTATGGAACTAGTAGAACAGGGTGCATTTATACCTGGTGAAAATTTGAACAAACCAGCGAAATCTCCAGAGGCAGCTTCTAAGTACAGGGGAACCAATGGTGAAAGCAATTCTCTTGACCAGCCCAAGTCTGGCAACGAAAGTTCTAAACTCATCAAAGAAGAGGAAAGAGAAACTGGCAAAGTGAGCTTACATATCTATAAACTCTACTGCACTGAGGCCTTTGGGTGGTGGGGCATTACAGGAGTATTGCTTCTTTCTTTGTTATGGCAAGCATCTATGATGGCAAGTGATTATTGGCTGGCATATGAAACCTCAGAAGAGCGTGCTCAAGTGTTTGACCCTTCTCTGTTTATTTCCATCTATGCAATGATTGCTGCTGTTTCAGTTATTTTGATAGTGATAAGATCCTACTCCTATACAATCTTGGGGCTAAAGACAGCGCAAATTTTCTTCACACAAATTCTTCATAGCATCTTGCATGCCCCCATGTCTTTCTTTGACACTACTCCATCCGGGAGAATTCTCAGTAGGGTAAGAACTTAAGGGCCCAAGTATGCTGTGTTAAGCGTTATATGGAAGAACCTAATCCGTATTGATATAAACTTTTACATCACTGTCATATGTTGAGTACATACTTATAATGCTTATTTTTCTTTATGTTCAACTTCTACAGGCATCCACTGATCAAACGAATGTTGATGTCATGCTCCCCTTGTTCTTGGGAATTGTTATTTCTATGTACATAACAGTGCTCAGCATCTTCATCATCACCTGTCAAAATTCTTGGCCAACAGTATTCTTGCTAATTCCTCTTGTTTGGCTGAATATATGGTACCGGGTATGATTATCCTCTTAGTCAAATGAATTGCCAACATAATTCTGATAGATCTATGTCTAAGATGTAAAGCATGACACATGACACGGGCCAAATGCTTTGCCTTTCTTAGATTGCCAATGTCCAAGGCCCCAAAAATTTGTTGCAGCTAGGAACATGAAAAAATGGGCTTATTCTATAACTTGCAATATGTTAAGGGTTAGCTAGATAATCTGGAGAACAATAACCACTATACTCATTTGTTTGACAATAGAATCCATAGTAGTCAGAATCTAATTTGTTCCCAACCAAATATATCTTGTGCACTTTATGTTAACAATTCCTGTGTTTCTTTTTTCTTTTTGGTCTTCCAGGGTTATTTTCTTGCTTCATCTCGTGAATTAACTCGTCTGGATTCAATTACCAAAGCACCCGTCATTCATCACTTCTCTGAAAGCATTTCAGGGGTCATGACAATCCGTGCATTTAGAAAACAGAAGGAATTTTCTGAACAAAATGTTAAACGGCTGAATGCTAATTTGCGAATGGATTTCCACAACTATAGTTCCAATGAGTGGTTGGGATTCCGCTTAGAATTGCTTGGAAGCTTGGTTTTTTGCATTTCTGCTATGTTTATGATCCTCTTACCCAGCAGTATCATAAAACCAGGTAAACTGAAAGTAAAGGAATTCTTAAATTGTTGCCTTGTCGTGATCATTACCAAGTGATCCTCAGCAGAAGAGACAGTAGTTCCTGATTTGCTTTGCTAGTAGTTGAAGGATTTTCTGTCACTAGTATGAACCCTTGGAATAAGTAACTGTTCTATACAAGATTGTTTGTTAAGTTTTGATAATACATATACAAGCTCCATCGCTGTAAACTTTTTTGTTGGGTTATTTATTGAAAATTTGTTTTTTGATAGAGCCCAATGGTGTGTTTGATCCATTTAAGAGTGCAATTAAGTAAATACACTAAAAAAACAACAAGACTACCTCAAGGTGTTGCTTTAGATTACTCAGCTATCATTGTGTATCCGTTGTCAGATTATAATCAGTCACACGTTGAAAATACCTGTAACTTGGACTGTGAAGTATATTCTTTACCTTGGATAATGTTGAGTGGCATATTTTGTAGACCCGTGACATTTATTCCTGTGTCAAAATTTTATTGACATGATAAACTGACTGGGTGGTTCTGCTTGATGTAGAAAATGTTGGTTTATCTCTCTCTTATGGACTGTCCTTAAATTCCGTCTTGTTCTGGGCTGTATACATGAGCTGTTTCATTGAAAACAAAATGGTATCTGTTGAGAGGATAAAGCAGTTTACAAATATTCCATCAGAACCATCATGGAATATTAAGGATCGTCTGCCTCCTTCAAATTGGCCCGGTCAAGGCAATGTTGATATCAAAGACTTGCAGGTAACTAGAATATGACACAATTGATTATATCTTGTGATGAAATTAATTATACATTCTAGTTGCAGTCTATCCTCAGGAGGTTATTATGCTATTTGTTTACATAGTTATCCTTGGCACTATTCCCAGTGATGTGTTTTTCATTATTAATTTGCGTTACCGTTGAGCAACACTACTGTTTCCCTGTTGTAATGACTTGAACTTCTGGCAAACAGGTCAGATATCGTCCAAACACTCCTCTGGTTCTTAAAGGCATTACTTTAAGCATTAGCGGAGGAGAAAAGATTGGTATTGTTGGTCGAACAGGGAGTGGAAAAACAACTTTTATTCAAGTTTTCTTTAGGCTGTTGGAACCTTCACGAGGGAAAATAATCATCGATGGTATTGACATATCTGTCTTAGGGCTTCATGATCTTAGATCTCGGTTTGGTATCATTCCTCAGGAGCCTGTCCTTTTTGAAGGAACCGTCAGAAGTAACATTGATCCCACTGGACAGTACACAGAAGAAGAGATATGGAAGGTAAATAATATGCCATTCCAACTATATGAGGCCTAAAATTCATGCCACACCAAATTTCCTCACATGTTTTATGCTGTGCTTTAATGAAACCCATCTGCCTAGTCTAATAGCTTTTTATTGTTGTAGAGCCTTGAACGCTGTCAACTAAAAGATGCAGTGGCTGCTAAGCCTGAAAAACTTGACTCTTCAGGTATAAAAGATTCAAACCACTTTCTTTGAGCTGCTTGAATTTCACTTCCATCCCATCTTTATACTAATGGGAAATTTTAACTTTATAGTGGTTGATAATGGAGAGAACTGGAGTGTGGGGCAGAGGCAGTTGCTCTGTTTAGGGCGGGTTATGCTTAAGCGAAGCCGGCTCTTGTTTATGGATGAGGCAACGGCTTCTGTTGATTCTCAAACCGATGGTGTAATTCAAAAGATCATTAGAGAGGACTTTGCAGCATGTACCATCATCAGCATTGCTCACAGAATACCCACAGTCATGGACTGCGATAGGGTTTTAGTTGTAGATGCAGGTACGATACTCTTGCTTGTTTTCTCATTAGATGATCATCGTGGACCTTAATGTTTTGACCATGAAGTAGCCTTAATTCTGTTTTTTTTCTCTCTCTTTGTTATAGGGTGGGCGAAAGAATTTGATAAGCCCTCCAACTTGCTTCAGAGACCATCGCTCTTTGGGGCATTAGTTCAAGAGTATGCCAACCGCTCCTCCGGACTATAAGAAACCCTTCTGGACCTCTTGACATATCTGGCTAGCAAGGAAAAATAAAAATAAAACATCTTCCTAAAGACACAATCCATTTGATTGATCTTGGAAGTACCATGTGAAGGAAATGGCCATTCGTCTCGACACAGAAAATTGACGTCGAGAGGTGCAGTCAGTATTTTGCCAATCATTCAAAGTTGTGTTGTTTCATTGCCGAGGTATGTTGACAAGTGAAACGTGGGTAGTGCAGGGCAGTTATTAATGTGGTTCTAAATTTCCAACTATTTCATATGGCCGCACTAGCGCTAGTATACAAAATTGTAGCCGTAGTAGGTCCTGATTTTTGGCACTACCCGCCAATTGTAATAAGTGGCACCATTGGCTTTATCATATACTTTGGACCTCTAATTTAGCTTTTGCTTATCATTGAATACTTATATGCTTGTGTCGAGAGAAGTGCAAAAGTAAATGGAAAAAAATGGCTATGTTGCTTCAGCAAGCATGACCATTGCTTTCATGAATATTGTTTAAAATTGAGAAAATTTTCATTTGCTGTCAACTAAGATTAAATATTTTCACTAAGTTATCAAAATGTAATACTGTATAATAAAATATAGTTCTTTTATTATACCCACGGGAAGGTTATGATGTTAGCGAGATGGAAGTAATGATTTATTATAGGAGGTGATTGTAATACTAACATACTCGTTTAGACGTCGTTGCCAAAATAAAAAAGCATTTATATTAACATTTAAAATTTTGAATATCACGAGCAAATTATCAATTTAAGATGAATTTAATTTTGATTCACTGTTAGTATAAAATTTTTTTAACACTTTCATTCAATTATATATTATTAACTTATGAAAAGAGTTCAATTATTTTAACAACCACTTTAAAAGTTTAATACTTTTAATGATGTGTCGGTACATGATTGAATGACAGTGTAAAGAAATTTTACACTGACAGTGGATTAAAATTAAATCCATTTAAGATTTATAACAGAATTATAAATTATCTACTAACAAGTGGTTTTTGAATTCAAACTCAAATCATAATTAACATAGGCGAAAAGTTTGACCAAATGAACTAACATCCATTGACTCATTATATCCTCATTCTAATAATAAGTTTCCAAAACACTTGAGAGTCTCACATTTTTAAATAAAAAACATGTTTACTTTTTTTGAAAAACCATTAATTTTAGGGTAAATTACAGTTTATCATCCTACAATTTGACTCAAAATCATTTTGTCCTATTGTGATTTAAAATAACACTTTACCTCCTGTAGTTTGTTTTGTTATTATTTAACCACCTTGTGATTTTTTCCCATCTGTTTTTAAAACAAAAAAAGATATGTTAGAATTTAAAAACCTGTTACTAACATAAAGAAATCATTGATAATTTGTTTATCATATATTTTTATGCAGGATTTGATTCGATTCCTCTATTTTTGAGTAATTGAATGTTTCATATTTTCTGTAAAAAAAATTAAAACTATTTATGTAATTTTTTGAGTAAACATTCATTTTGATTATCTAAAAATATATGTAACATCACATTGGTTCTCTATTTATAAAAACATCAAATTGGTTTTTAAAGGACAAAACTACTAGCATAAATGATCATTTAAAGACTCTAATAAATAGGTGATCAATTTGTTGTTGCGTTTATCTTTAAAAACCAAAATAAGTGTTTATTATATTTTTTTCACAATTAGAACATATGCTTTCATTAAAAAAATGGATAAAAAATTCACATGGTAATTATATGATAAGATAGCAAATCATAAGAGGGCAAATTAACACTTTTTAAAATCATAGGGAGACAAAGTCTTTTTGAGTTAAACCGATAAATTGTAATTTACCCTTAGTATTATCTATTCGTCACATATGCCTAAAATTATTTATAAGGTGATTTTCACTTGTGATGTCAAATATAAAGATCTTCAATACTAAAAGCCTTGCATTCTTTCTATTTATGCAAAGCTCTATACATCTGCCTTGATTTTCTTCTTTTAGTGAATTTTTGTTTGTTTTGGTCACATTCACTTATTATAATCTAATGGTATACTATGCGTGTAATTTGTGGGAAAAAAAATATTAATTTGATGTCAAAGTAAAACATTTTTACATTATCATCAAATTATATATTATTAAATTATTAAAAAAAATTAATTATCATAATAACTACTTAAAAATTTTAATATAATGGATCATTGTATGATAGTATAAAAAATTATACACTTAGTGAATCAAAATTTAAAGTATAAAAAAAATAACGTAAGTAGCACATGTGTTCCACTTTCATGGTAAAATGAAAATGGAGTTCATTATCAAATTTATTCTTGTATAAAGGAAAACGACGGCGTTCTAGATGATGGTGAATGGTAGGCAATTTTGACCACGTTTGCCCTAAACCCTCCCTGACGATGGAAAAAAACCCTTCTCCTGCAGCCATCTTTTTCGTTTGCCCTAGAGACTAGAGTAGAGAGAGAGAGAGAGAGAGAGAGAGAGAGGATGGGAAGATCGCGAAGAAAATACAAACAATCAAGAGCGAAGGTCCGAGTGGGGTTTTTAAGCCGTCCTTCTCTCTTCCTCCGAAGCTGTTGGCTGAGCTAGACTCCAACCCCAAATGGGACGACAAAGGCACCGTAATTCACAATTACAAGTCCTTCCGCGTCGTCTCCAACCCCAACTTGCTCAGCGTTCGTTCTCGCACTCCTCAATTCGTCGAAAGCGATTCCCTGCAGGTTCCCCCTCCTTCTGCGCCCACCGATGAAACCGCCGCCGACTCTTCCGGCAGCGATCTCGAAGAAGACGGTCAGTCACGTGCTTCTTTTTACTTTTAGTATTCTGTTCTAATTTCTATGCTTTTTCATCTAAGTATTTCTAAATTGGTCTATTTACAAGCCCTCTAATCATCCCTCCAATTGATCGTAATTCATGATTCTTGTCATCTGTTGGCTGTGAGATTCGTAATTAGATTCCTTTTAACATTTATTTATCTGTAGCCTTGTCTAATAACAATTGACTTGACGATGGTTGATTTAGGTCCTGATTGGTACATCTGAAAATGAGATGGTAGAAAAATAGATGCAAATTATTTTAAACTTGCTTGGATATAGCAAACTCGAGTGATGGTTGATAATGTGATGTACCTTTTCTTTTATGAAAAATAGTGAGATGTATTTTCATTTTCCACTCTCTCTATTAAGTGCCCTGAGTGAAAATCAAATCATATTCATGTTCACTCTCTTCTCCTTTTACCATGTTTTCTACCTAGCACACCTTCAATAAATCTATTCATGTTAATGTTCTTTCGTTAAAGTTGGGGTTGTCTTTCAACTTTTCTCTCTAGTGAACAAGTTTCTCTAAACTTATTTTCTTAGTTCACTTCATTTTTCTCTCTAAGTGGTAGCTTTAGTCTCAAGGTCCTTAAACAGTGTTTGTTAGAAGCTTAATTGACTTATTAGAAGGAGCACAGTTTCCTGCATGTGCTTGAAACTTTAAGTAGTCCTAGGTATTCAACTATTCACTTAGGAAGATGGTTTTGACTGAGGAGTTTTGGTCTATCGAACTCATTCGCATATTTGTTATATGGTTGTTAGCTCCTACGCTTCTAGCATTCATTATTCTGGTGTTAAAATTGAATACAGTGGTCATGTATAACTGGCTCTCGGGCATTGTCTTATTTTATATATCTTCTCTTTGGTTTGTGTAGACTTGAAATCAGCCCTAGGAAAGAAGCGAAGAGATGGAAAAAGTGCACCCCCTCAACCTTTGACTGCAATGCAACGTAAACATATCGGTCGGCTAGTAAATAAATATGGAGATGATTATCAGGTTGGATATTGCTTTTATTTTTCAGGACTTACAAATTGTGAGATGGGTGCTTACGTGTTTGTCTTCTTTTGGCAGAGTATGTTCGCGGATATAAGGCTAAACTCCATGCAGCATTCAGTTGCGACTTTACAGAAACTATGCACGAGGTATCATATGCATAAAAATAAGAATCCCCTGATTTTGGCCAAATGAAAAATTTCCTCTCTGGACTAGTTGTAACGATGGCATGCTAAAGGTTGTAAGTTGTAACTTTGATCCATGGGCAACTTTCTGAAGTTGCACGTGGAAATGATTGGATCATTCTGGCTCCAAATCAGCAAAATTTTGTGACAGTGAGGATGTATTTTTCATTTTTTGCCGATAACACTCAGAATATTCCACGAGTAAGATCATTAGGAAATGTTAATGCTTTCAAATTCACATATGGGCGGAATTTCGCAGTGAAGATGAAGCATTCTGGTCTTTCCTAACCTGCCGCCCCTAAAAAGAAAATCAATAAATAAATGCAATTTGTTTTGGATGGAAAATGTTTATAACTAGGTTTATGCACGATACTGCTATATTACCATGTTTTGTAATCTGCCCTGTTCCAAGAAATCAAACTTGAACGACTCAGCCTATGGTTGACGTCAATATCATAAATTGACTGTGGGATGGATGAGATTTATGGGTTTTTTTTTCGGGTACAAGGATGCCTTTTTCTTTTATCCTTATTTTAGTTCATACTTGGCTTTACGAATCATGAATCTCATACTTGCTCGATTGTAAGCAACTCCAGAACAAGATACCAACCATTAGTACAGAGTTACATCGTAAACGGTACCCAATAAAATAGCATAGTCTAATCATAACTGGCTTCCCATCGCTGTGTTCTCTAGTGGTTGCTTGAAATTTCAGTTGTGGCACAGAAACGCCTTTTTCTATTATCATTACTAGGGTTTACCCCTTATTGGATCAGAGTCAGGTAAAGAACACTTCCATTAAAAACTTTCTAAATAGCGTACGAGCAGCTTCACATTATTCAGAATGTTACATACAAAACAGCAATCAAACAAATGCATATTCACATCTCAGCCTACCATTGAACCTGCCAAAGAGAAGTTGTTTGTCTACTTAGACACCCACGAACGCCCTACACTGCGATTCCCAGTGCTCCTTTATTTGCTTAACCCTCTCAATCCTCTCTGTCTGAAGCCTTTGCTCCCAGTATTCCTGGCAGCTGTAAAAATATGAAAATTATTAGGGTAATAGACTAGCAAACGATGTAGCACAGGCAACATTATAGAAAACAGTTTTATAGAATCTTTGTCCATCACATCCTTTACCACGCCTCATTTTAACCTCCTCCATTTTATAAGCTTAATGCGCAGCCTTGCAATCAAGCTACCTTCATATATCCCCCGGGCCTTATTTTTCTTCAAAAAAAAAAAAAAACCCAATTGATAATGGAACAAATGGGATCTTACCTTCGGCCTAACAGAATATTTAGTTCTTCCAAGTGCACAGCACCTTCATAAACTCCTCCCTGCAATTAAGAAAAGTAAGACTCAATATAAGTTGCTTAACTGGTTCGTGTCCATAAAACAAAAGGAAAAATCTAAATGATTTTAGTTGCCAATTCTTAACAGCTCCACTCTATATGGTAGAAGCAAAGAGCGGATCAATCATGTTCAGCAATAAGATGCCTAAAATAAGTGAACAGATCTTCCTTACAAACGGCAATTTATCACTCATCACAAAATTAAAAGAACGGAGCTCAAGAATGTCAGGGACTGCACATAGCTTATTCCAGAAGATCTAAATATTTGATTGTAAAACTTAATAGATAGGCCTTAATATTTGAGGTCCTGGCAAATTTCACGTACAATATTCTCTTTAAATTGAACGGCAAATGAAGCTTAGAATAGGATCCTGATCTCATGAGCAGGTGCGGTTATTTAAATTATAACAGTTGCTTTGGCAATTGCATCATAATTAAGTATACAGGCATTCCAAATATGACAATTAAGCACATAGGTCCGAGGTCAATGACCATCCATTGGCTCTAATGACCAATAAAGGGTGAAATCACGAGTTATACACCAATTAACAGAAGTTATGGATGTAATCAGAATGGACATCCCCTTTTTACACTCCCGTTGCAAATAATGACGTTGTAGGAGAGCTTGCAATATAAATGTCATATCTGGCAGCTTACCTCTCGGCATAGAGGACATTTCTCTTTAGGATCTGCTGCCTTAAGTCCATTAACAATAGATACTGATGCAGCCGAGCAAGCACAAATATAGCAGAATATATGGCCGCAAGTCAGAGAAACTGGATCGAACACCGTGTCCTGTCATGGAGGAGCCAGATGAACATTATCAATGGATCAAAAAGTGAATGACCATACAAGAGAGTGATTTCCCGTAGAAAACATATCGTTGATGTTGAGGAACCTAAGGTGATATTGACAATGTACTCCAAAAAAAAAAAAAAAGGAAAATGCTTTAGGGCTACAGGATAGGAAAATATTGGAGAATATCAAGAGGGTCCGGATTCTGAAAACTGTTGACATATCTGAAATATTTAAAACCGTATAAAAATAAGATAGCTTATAAGTAACTAAAGTAAGTATCCTTTTTTTGGTGGAAACATAAGTTTCCTTCAGTTTAAAATTCTAATGCGTAATCTTAAGTAGATCCTGCTTGCATCTGAGTAGCAATAATCTTCAAATAGACAACCTCAGTGTATGTGCAATCCAAATGAAAACATTTAGAATGCGAGTAATGCACAAAAAATGAGGTGAATTCATCCAACAACTGAAACTGAGTAACTTACCAAGCATATAGAACAAGTCAAATCAATATCTATTTTGATGGAATCAAAGAGCTCACAAGTAAGTGATGGTTTTCCATCCTTAAATGTGAGCGAACATCCATCGAACAAAGCAGGTGCCTTCCTTGACTTGACCTTGGTTTCCCTTAAATTGATGTGGAAGGCCATAAGCTCACAAAGCCAGGGACTCTGAAGAATTTCCTTGTGCATACTCTGGATTTGTGACTTGAATAATTGCCCTTGCTTGGAATAATGAATCTGCAGTGGCAGTACTAGTAAGAATATATAACTACTCATAATTTTCACCTGAATTGTCAAAACATAAAATTAGCACACCTAAGAAATAAGGACGATCTTAATATTTATCCCCAGAAGCAAAACAGACAGTGAGACAGACATACCTTATCATATTTCTTTAGTATTTTTCGAATTGCAATGGCATTTATCAGTGCATAAGTAACCAGATCTTTGCCTTCTTGACTTATAGCAGTATGGTTTCCTTGTAATTTGCCTTTAAACCAGAAAAAGTACTTTCTGAAGCCAGAAGCGAGATGTAGCTCCAGCAATTTCTGCGCACGCTGATTAAAGCAGCCTACTATGGCTGACATTTCATTGAGAAGAGAAGGGAAGAAGGTCCCATCGCACACTGAATAATTGTATTAAGTTAGCTTAGAGGTAGACAAAAATGCATGAAATATTGATAGTTGAAACATACCCCCTCCCCCCTCTTTGCACAAAAAAGTTCTCCTTACTATATATCATCGTATACTTAACAATGGGACCAAAAATCCTTTGGAATTCGTTCATAGAAAATACAACAGATCAAGCATGCCAGCGCAGGCAACAGAGGAAAGGGTCTTTTTCCACCCTCTCTGGCTTCAGTTATTACTCAGAAGTCAGACCCTTGAGACAAGTCTGCAAGTTAATTCAATTTTACACATGTCCACTGCTGTTCAATGCATGCCTATACACAAAAATGGGGAGCTACAGACATGGGACATGCAAAAAAGCCAAATCAGGTGTGCAATTTCGATTATCTTAGCAAGCATCAAAAGTAAAGAAAAAAACCTCAACGGAGCGATGAGAGAGAGAGAGAGAGAGGGCATTCGTTCAAAAATCAAAACTTTGAAATAGGAAAAAAGAAAACTTTTTGATCACCTGGGCAATGATCAGGACAGGTTTTAAGGCCTTTCTGGGATTGACAGTGTCTCCTGCACTTCTTCAAGGTCTTCTTGAGCTTCTTGAAGCCAACCCGAGGAAGCTTCTCCTCCTGGCCTTGCATGTACTCCCGGTATTTCTTGCAGAACTTCATCTTTTGGCACAAACATCGAGAAATACAACCCCCTGCCTTTGTCGTTCAAACGGTGAATCTCCCTAGAAACAGACACAGGAAACTGAACGAGTCTGAATAAGATTATAAGAATGAGAATGGATTTAACGTTTATGGGTTGAGCTTTGTATTTCTGGGTCCTTCTTAGTTCTTATATCTGAAACGATGTGAAATCTTCCCTGTGCTGCCTCTGTTAACGGTTTGACGGGTGCAAATGATAAACTGAGGAAGTGACACCTTACGACTCTCGCTCTGTGAAAAAGTCATAATATCGGATGTTTCTCTCATCGGCAATCCAAGAGAGAGCATAAAACCAACACATTGCTTCGTAGATGAGAGAATGAGGGAAGTGATGCTACTCCCTCCTTGGAAATAATTTTTAAAAGAAATATGGACATAAAAAATACATTAATTAGTCACCTAAAAACAAAAAATAGTTTACTCTCTTTTAATATCACTTTTTAATTACACTCTTCTCAAAGCAAGTAATATCTCTTAATAATTATTTAAAAATAATTTTATACCTTTATAATGAATCAACTTAATATTATTTTTAATTATTTAATGAAAAGGATATTAAATAATTTTTTAATTTTAAAATTATTAAATACTTTTAAATTTTTATTTAATATTTAATATTTTAAGTAATTAGGAGATTATTAGGAAATACTTAAGAGGATATAGCATTATGCATTATTTAAATATAAGTAATGATATATCTTTTTAACAAAATCTTCTTAATATTATATTAATTACTTAAAATAGAAAGAACTAAATGACCAAGTAAAAATATTTAAGACTTGTTAATGGGTGTTGGCTTATTTGATTGAACTTTCTTCTAATGCTAACTATGACTTAGATTAGAATCTAGTGTACAACTATTAATAGATAGTCTGTAATCTTATCATTAATCATATCTAAAATTGGTAATTTGTTATAACATTAAACTGAAGATGAATCTTCTTCTCCTCATTTAAACTCTTTTAAATAAAAAATAAAATAATCTTAGAAACCCAAAAAATATTTAATATTTTTTTTTAAAAAAAATTATAAAGATTATTAAGCTGATTGGTTAGGAAGATATAAAATTATTCTTTAAATATATTACTGGTGATATTAATCCATAGATGGTAATATCCTCATGTATAATATATAATATGATGCAATGTATGTAATGCTATATCTTATATATAAATAAAATAATTTAAAAAAAAATAATTTTAAAAGGCAAAACTTTTATTGTCTTTGGTTTAAAAATAAATTGAATTTTTTTAAGCAAACATGTCATATTTAATTATATTTCAAAAGTGTGTTACATATTAATTTAATACATGATAAATTGTAAAATCATTTTTAATTGTGAAAAATGTACTAAATGATATAATAAAGAGAATCTTATGTATTTTTTTTTTTGTATTTTTGTGTCAATTGATTCTCCATAATGTGATTATAATTAAGACTTTGAATTCAAAAATTCTTGTATTAGGTTTAATTCTTGAGATAGTGTGTATTTAGAAAACGTAATTGAGAGAGGTCCTTGCTTCACGCGTCTGATCGTACTCCTTGAAATTAATCTCTTGCCTTTCGAGTAAGAAAATACCATGGTTTACACACAAAAAATTAAAAATTCTACTCACATATAATGAGAGAACATGTAAAAATAAAATAAAATAATTCATAAACTTCTATTTAATAAATTGAATTTTAAAAAAAATATTATTGATAAATTATACAAGAATAGGTAATTGTTTTTTCTTAAAATGATTTATTTTTTAATTTAATTTTGATCAATTAATTTTAAATTAATATTAATATATAGTTTTTTATGCTATTATATAAAATTATGTGTTGATAAATTATTAAAAGAGTTTAATTATAATAAAGTTAAATTTTATAATTAATTTTTTAATAATATAATAATATATGATTACATGATAGTGCAACATTGATATTTATATTCTATATATAAAATTACCTTGAAATGTATTTAATAACACTATTAACTATTAACTATCAAGTCAAATGTAAAATTAGTTGTGTTTGTATCCACCCCAAATCCATGTTTAGAATTCCAAACGGACTTTCAAACTTTTGTTGACATGTTTGGGAGAAATTTTAGTAGAAAAAAGTAAATGCGATTTTTATTCTAAGTGTAGTGTAGGTAAAATCAATATTTTGTTGTTTTTACGGTGCAAGAAAATTCATTTGTTGTATATTAACAAAAATACCCTTATAATTTTATATTATATCTTTATTTTAATAATATTTAAATAAATATAACTTAATAGTTTTTTATACAAACTTAACTTTTAAAATAATTTCTTTTATTATCAATTTATTTATAATTAATTTTTTTAATATCAATTTATTAAAAATATAACTCAAAATAATTCATACTCTTTTTTATAATTACACATCTAAAAGTAATTTTTATCAATATTATCAAAAAATATTCAGTTAATAAAATTAATTTTTAGATAAAAGTTTCTAAATATAAATCACTTCATTCAAACTTACTTCTAACTAAAATTAAGTTTGTAAAATCAAGTTCATCCGAAATTAAGTTTGTAAAGTCTAATTCACACTTTGAGTGAGAAGTAATTATGGACACTGTTAACTACCAATTTAATATACATATTGCTTTGTTTAAAACTTGAAAGGAAAAGTTACCAAGATATAATTAATATCAAGTTAGAAAATTATTAATAAAATTGTAAAATAAAAAAGACAAAGAGTAAAAACTATATGAGTCTTCTATGTTATAAAAAAAAGTCACTTAAAATGTAAACATTAGCTTAAGAAGTGCACCTAAATATCATTACAAACAAATAAAATAAAATAAATATTAAATTTTGAATAAATCTATTTATTACACTTTATAAGGTTAGAAATATGTTTGGATTGATTTATTTTGTACTAAAATGTTTTTAGCCAAACGTTCTCTTTCAAATATTTTAATTATAGACTTTAAGCAAAATAAACTAATTTAAACATATACTAAATATTTTTTCATTAAATCAAAAACTCATATTCAATATATATTAAATTTAAACAACATGTGCAACGCGCACGCGTAATGACAAGTAATTTAATTTAAAATAAACAAATTGTATTAATTAAACTAACTAATATAGTTACAGAAATAGTCATTTATGCATTGACAATTCGATACGATGGTGTAGACAGCTTTGTTTTTTTGGTAGATATAGTATAGACAATTACGTAGTGATAGTTCATCTGGATGAGACTTTGGAATTTGTAAACGATAAATTGGGAGCGTATGAACAACGTCAGCCATCTTGCGACGCGTAAAGTAGCAACTATGCCACATGAATATGATTAAGATTTATTATGATGATCGTGGTTTGTAGGTGACGCTTTTTGTGAGCCCACACACACTATAAATGCAAAAGTCAAACGAAGTGGTAGATACGAATTGGTGTGCACAGTGGACGTCGAATATTTATGAGAAATCTTCCGAAAATGTTACCTTTTTTTATTTCTTTTTCTTTTCATGTTTCAACTTTTAATAGCCACAATTACACTAATATTGCCCACCTTCCAAGGCTTTCGTTCGGTGCCCTTGTGGTGTGGCACTGAACGTGGTTTGCTCCGCTACGTTGCGTCCACGAAACGAAGCGGCCCCTAAGCTACCCCCTTCTCCCTTTTCCTTTTTTTGATGGTTACCAACTTTGCCATGAATGCCATTAACATCTATCGTTCTCATCTCAATTCATATCCGTTTTTCAGTTGTATGTTCACATGCAAATGCAGCTTATAAATTTGATGTTTTATCCAAAATTAATTATCAGCTAACTTCTGCTTAGTGTTTAATTACTCGCCCACGCCCATGAAATATCATGCCAAATTTATACAGGAGTAAGCCCATGCGGTTTATGTGATTGATCAATGAAAAAGAAAACTTTTTTCTTTGAAATCTCTTGCCAATTAAATCTAAATTATTGTTTAAAAGGTTTCTCTCCATAATTTGTTTTATTTTAAATTTTAAAAAATGTTAAGAACACCCTTTTTCTTTGTAGTATATTTAAGAATTGCTAATGGAATATTAACCACCAATGACTATGAGAAAATGTGATCGATAATATTATCGAATTAGTTCTATGAGAAAATGTGATCAATAATATTATCTAATTAGTTGCAGAGATACTACTTTGCTAATTATTACCTTATCCTTTTGGAACCTTTAGGCCAGGTGAGGTTAATCCCAAGTTGTATCTTTCTCTAGTCATATGTTCATCCGGACACAATGCACACAGAAAAAAAAAAAAATTTGATGGTGGTTTCTGTTAATTGTATTTATGCATGCGTGAATTCCACGTCAGCCAATTAGTTAGCTTATAGCTGTTTCAAAACTGTTAACTTTGTTAATATATATACTCAACCTATTCTAAATTGGTTTAAGCAGATAATGAATAAAACTAAATAACTTTGATATAGCTGTAAGCTAACTAATTGGTTAAGGTGAAATTCACACGTGCATAAATATAATTAACAGTTTCGATCGAACTCATCTTACTGATGAAGATGATGCCATATATGCTTGCTATTGGTCCCAAAACTGGTATCTTTATCAACATTGATCAATATTTTATACTCCACACACTTAAATTACAGCAGATCAAATCATTCTTATAAGCCCCTTTGTTATGGATGGCTGTGGTTGTGGCCCTTTGTGGGTTTTCTTCATTCAGAAACTAAAATGGACAATAAATCATTGCCTTTTGACGGCTTAGAGACAGTAAGTGGAAGGATCACCAAGAATTGTCGAGCAATCCATCACTTAAAGGCAGCAAATACGGTAATTTATGTATCATATATTCATCTTATTCTTTACGCCACCAAAAGTTGTCCATTCATTGCACAGAAAATATTAATGCTTGTTATTCTGTGTGCTAAATACGATTGATGTTATCCATTCAATACATATCTGCGACTAGTACTACAACAACCCACTCTGGGAAAGTGGCAACTTTTTATCCGTCAAAAACAATTCAGTGCTTTGCTTTATTTATTATTCATTTTGGCCCTTAGCTGCTTTTCTCATTTGTTCATGCCTCTACATGTCCAATAATTTTCTCTGTATATTATATTTTTAATAATAAAAACGTTGTCGAAGTCCTATGCGAGAAATTGTGTTATTGAGTGCATAGATTTTATTCAATTAAATAAGAATACAATGGCCATACTTTTTGAGGTGACCAAATTGACAATGTCATATTAGATGGGTGGAAAAAATGCTGACACTTTAAAAAAAGAATGAGTTTATTTTCAACCTTTGATTCTTAAAATAGGAATTTATACTGTCAAAAAAAAAAGGAATTTATACACGAAGATTAAAGGATATACTTAAAAAAAGAAGTGCTTGGAACGTAAGTATTTTTATTTGAAATTCTAATACTCTTAGACGTGTTCAGATATTTAGATAAAGAAATTTAAATTTAATGAGTATGAAATTAATACAGACATTTCATATTTCATATTTATGTTTCGAATATATTATGTTTTGTAAATACATGATGCATTGATGCCTTTCAAAACATGTAATATGTTTAAGAATTTTAAATAATTAAATACAATTAAATTAAATATACATCACACATATCTAAAAAATTATACAACTTAGATCTTTAATTATGTCAAACACTTTCTAAGCATCATATCTATCCATCACTGTGGCGTATAATCATATAGAATATACAAGCTCATGTAAATTTCTATCAAATTAAGAATGAATTGTTTTTAATCAAGATATATTATTAAATTATACTGATAAAAATGAGTATTTATGGCACCGGTCGAGAGAATTAAGGGAAAATAAAGGAAAGCAAGTGTTTGTAGAAATACTAAGATGAATAACACGTGATTTGCTATATTTTAAGATATCTATTTAAAGAATTAACCTCGCATTCAGTTCATAGAATTTTTTTTTTTTGAAATCTTTACATAAGAAGGTTGGACTTTCACGTTTGGTACAACATTTTAAAAAATATTTTTATCAAAAAATGATTCTCAGGAATAATTTTTGTCCAATATTCCCACACTTTTCATTCTCATAGGAGATGTGAGTTTGCAACATTCTTATGACATGAGAATATTTTTGTCATGTGAAATGTCAAAAATACCTACCATTCTATCACTAGGTCATCAACCAACCACCGTCACGTTATTATCAGTGACCACCATCCATAGTGGCCAATCATTCAATGAATTTGACTACCCTGTCATCGGCCACCGCGTCGCCGCTGTTGGTTACGGTAGTCGGCGACTTCCGCTACTTCGTCGGTCATCAAAATCTGGCCACACCAATCATTGCCAACGATTTCAGCCACTGTGTCGGTTACCAAAATTAGACAGTAGTTGACGTTAATGGGCGACTTCAGCCATCGTGTTGATCATTGGAATTCGGCTACCCCTCGCTGCCACTGACGATTGGCGGTAGCTGATGACTTCGATCACTGTATCAGTTATTGAAATCCAACTACTCACCAATGACGACGGTAATTGATAGTGGTTGACAACTTCAACCATCACCAATGATCGAAGTCATTCTCGAAAATATTTTTAGTCAACAAAACATAATAATTACCATTCTTAAAAATACTATTTCTACAAAATATCATTCTTGAACATGTTATTTCAAAAAAATAATAATTCAAACATTGAACCAAATAGCCCATGATTCTTTAGTCTTTATATGAGTTAAGCAATCTTTGTATTTTTTTTGGGAACATAATAACATATTTGTATTTACTTAAATTTCGTGCACAAAATTAGGGATGGATAGCGGGACGGGTAAATCCACAAACCCACACGTTTTTACGCAACTCAATCTATAGTTAACGGGTTAGTTTGATTCTGTGAATTTGGTTAGATTTAAAATAGCCAAACTCACAAGGTATAAATCGCATAGCGGGTTGAGACTCTCAAAATTCGCAAAACTCAATTCAACCCACTGAAAATTTTTATTTTTTTAATCATATTTTAGGATGTGTAATCATTTTTTATTGGAGGCATTGAGAATCTTATATATAATTTTTTGAGATAATTAATTTTTTTAAAAAATTAAAATTAAAATTACACTACATTTAGTATTGAAAGGCGAGTTTTGTATCATTTTCGTAGTTCTTTGCAACTTACTACTATTGATGCATTGATTTATGCTCATAACTAATTAAGAACTCTTGATAAACACATTAATTTGTTTAATTTGTAATTTGAAAAAATTGAAATAGGTAGTATACTATATAGAATTTGCTTAATTTGTTTAGTTAATTACTAATAATTTAATCATTAATATTTGCTAATGCTTGATGATTGTTTTAAGTGTTAGATATGTCTACTGTTAGAAATGAAGTTATGGATTGTAATAATTGATCATTTTAGATGTTTTCCATTTAACTGATTAAGATTCTATTTCTTTTTAACTTATTATTTTATTGTTGGTTTCAATTTTTTATTTTATTTTGACAATTGTATTGATTGTGATTAATGTTATGGTGTTGACATGCAATAAATCAAAGAAGAGATTAGACGTTAATTATAGTATCATTGGTTAATTGTGTTATATGTGTCTTTGTTATTTGTTTGTGTTGATTATAATTGTAATCCTAAAATTATATGTATTTTGAAATTTATATTTTATGTTATATCATTGTGAAACTTATATTATTCAAAACATATTTCAATTTCTATTTCTATTTTAGCATGCTAAATTTATTTGTTAGGTTCAAATTTAACTCACGAATTGAACCAAATCCAACCCACACATAAACGGGTTGGATTGGTTTGGATCGAAATTTTTTTTTTTTCAAACTCAACCTACTACTTCTATAAATAAGTTGAGTCTAAAATTACCTAAAAGCTAACCTAACCTAACCCAACCCCATAACCACCTCCACACAAAATTATCTTTTATGATGCAGGCGCATTTATGACGGATGGTCATCAATGAAGCCCAATTCAAACTACTCATATAAATGTTTGTGTAATAAATCAGAACTAGTCTTTTTTTTCACATGGATGTTGGGACGTCTAGCCTAAGCCAACCTTGCCAAAGAGAAGTCTATTTAAAGATTTAGATGACTAGTTTTAATTCAATCAAACATAATCTAATTTAAGAATTTCCACAGTAAATTGTAGTATTTTATTATTAGGCTATTAATGTGGTGGAAAACAGATGAGCTGTTTAGTGGAGAACATCTAGGAAGGAGCTGAAGTATTATCTAGGTCGAAAAGTAGGGGCATTTTAGATATTACGAAATGCTTGGAGGAGTGCTCCAAGCCTCTCTTTATTAGCTTCTCACCTTTTGTCTTGGGTTTGATTACTTGAACTTTTATGCTTATCTTTGGAGAACTTTTGCTTTTCTATATGAGTCTTTGTCTCTTTAGTGATGATCATATCTACATATTTAATCTGATAAAAAAAAAAAATCTACATATTTAAATACTTTTAATTTCTTCAGTAAGATATTTAGGAAGCGGTAAGTGCTCTCGTACTGTATTCCTCAAAGTGGTGTCTCATCTTTGTAATCCATTTTTCCTATTTTCGCACCAAACAATTGCTAGTATATATCGATATTTGAATGATAGTGTCCCCTTTGTTATTTTTTAGGCTTTCATTTCGCTATGAAATAGCGAGATATTATCGTTTAAATTTTTATTACCAGTTTAAATTAGAGAATAACCTTACATATTCCTTCTTTCAATTCGAGTCCCATATGATTGTTTTTCTTTCTTTTCCTAAACTGCATTGTGCTTCAGGAGATTTTTATTTTCTAACCTCGTGAACCTACCTTGTATTGAAGATGATGACGAATATAAAAGAGTAATGTTATATATATATATATATATATACATATATATAGATATATATATACATACATACATACATATATATTTGTAATAAATTATGTAAATCTATTAATGTGATTGTATCTGAATTTGAAAAAAATAATTTTTAAGTGGAATTAGACGTATCCACACAAATAATTTGTGCATGATTTATTAAAATAGATTTTTTTAATAGTGTTATTCAAGAAAATGGGAAAAGAAATAGAGGATGGTAAAGTTATCCGGGTCCCAACCCTCACGGGTCATGGCCTGTCATACAGTCCTACGTCCAAAATTTAAATTTAGAAGGGCCCAGAAAGGTTTTGAGCACAGATCACAAATGCAAACGATGGGCTGAAGTGAGCCTTAGGGCTGTTTGTTTTAGACAATATTGTCTCGGTCCAATATCGTCTTCCTGGGGCTACTGGCCCCCCTTGATGTTACAGTTAAAGTAAAGTCAAATGGAAGTGTCGCGGGAGAAACAAAGTGTAAACACTCATTTGAACTTTGAAATATATGGAAGATATTATATTAATAATTTATTTATAAATATATTAAATTTATCTTATAAAATATATATGTGATATTAAATTGGTCTTTAAATGTCATATTTTTACCATCAATTTAATTTTTGCAATGGCATCAAATTGTTTCTTGAATAACAAAATTAATGACATTAATTATTATTGAATAATCAATTTAATATCATTGATAATTGAAAGACTAATTTGATATTATGTATATTTATAGAGGATCAAAATAAATATTTCTTAAAAAAAAAACAGAATACAAAATCTTTTTCTTTTCTTTTATTTTAAAAAAGACATAAATAAAATTTTATAATTAGATATATTTCAAATATTTTATTTGTTAACATTTTTTTAAAAATGTTTTAGGACAATTATTGTACGATGTTATTTGATGCACTATATTTGAGTATCTGTAATTTTTTTCATATATTTTTTAAAATCTTCTTTGATTAACAAAAGATTTTTATAAAAGAATCACAATTAAAAAAATATTGTGTGCTTACTTCATTGTAAAATATTAATAAATTTATATTAAAGCAACCACTCTATTTAGCACAATGACCGTGCTTTTTCTTTTGTTGTAATTATTTTATAATCTTTGGTTATTCAAATAGCAAGGGAAAAAAGGAGTACACGTTGATATGTGTATTAAACAAATTAATATCATCAAATTATTTTAAGCTGTAATTTATTTTTATATTTTTATTTTACATTGAATTGGGTTTTAAACAAGCTCTCTGTGCTTTTTCTTGTCCTCTTTGTAATTTTCCTGAAATTTTTATCCAATAAAGCATGTAAGAATAAGAAATAGATAGAAGCATATCATTCCATTTTTTTTTCGGGTTCAAAGGAGTACACCCTATTACTGAGGTGGGACCCAGTAGGGGACCCACGAAAAGGAAAATGAGAGGTGGCAGAGAATTGAGGAATCCCCTCAACAAATGTTCCGCACTCTAACGAGTGGAGCACTCAGGGGACGCATGTCTTTTTTTTTTAATTTATATGTTTTACATTGTTATTTAATTATGTATTATTATCTAATTATTTATATATTTTATATTGTTATTTAATTATATATTATTAATTTATTAAAGATATTTAATTATTATAATAATTATTTAAAAAATTTAATATTTTTAATAATATGTTGATAATATAAATTTTTTTAGTCTAATATTGATTAAAATTAAATTCATATATATATATATATATATATATTTTTTTTTTTTGAAGTGATTGAGGAATAAGTTATCTAAGGTGCAAGAAAGTACAGGGGAGAGTGATCTTTGCCAAATGACCGGATATATATGTTTATTCCTTAAACAGTTTGTGGATATCTCTGGAAACTGCGACTCCAAACGATTTCTTTATTTATTCTTTTTTTATTATTAAAATTGGCATATACCAAAATGAAAATCCATAACATTATAGAGTATATTCATTTGACGGTATTTTTTTTATTTAATCCGGAAACAAAAAAAAAATGAAATTCCATTCTGGCCTAATAATAGTAAAGGAACAAGAAGAGTAAGGCATTCAATTAAGAAGCATGACTCATTCAGCGGAAAAAAGGAAAATAATTAACGTCGTTGGATTATTGGTTTGAAGGTTTGTTACAAAGGCAAAGTAATAGCCGTCCAATATAGATTAGCTTCTACGCAATTCACTATTCAGTTTCCACCTGGTAGAGTCTACAACTAGATAGAACAGAATCCCAAGTCCCAACAGAATAATGCGACGCCGTTTTCGGGAATCTGATTCAAATGCTTGTATTGTAGTAACTATGCTTCAATCTGCTTCGAAAACGAATAAATTCTGCGTGCGGGTGCAGCAGCACAATACCACTTGCACAGTTGCACTCTTGATAAAGTAAAGTAGCATAGTACTTGACCCTTGTTTGGTTTGGTTTGGTTTATTTAGTGTTGGAGGCAAGTTAACTGAAGGTTCGGGAAAAGAAGAGTTTGCAGTTCCAACTTCCAAGTTTCCAACTCCAATTCCATGGCGACCTGCTGCTCAATGCCAAAGCAAGTGTCAGAGAAGCAAGTGATGGCGGTTGGCATCGACGAAAGCGAGTACAGCACCTACGCACTCGAATGGACTCTGGATCACTTGTTCACGCCTGCACCCAATCCTATCTTCAAGCTTGTTCTTGTTTATGCCAAGCCTTCTGCTGCCTCCACTGCCGGCCTCGTCGGCCCTGGTATAGTATATATATGCTACTGCTACCCCTGTGATTTTCTTTTCATCATCATCATCATCATCATCAGTTTTAGATTTTCTTTTTATATCTGGATTTGCCAGAAACGGGGATGATGTTGATGTTGATTTTGTAATAATGTTTGCAGGAGCCGCTGAGGTCTTGCCTATTTTGGATGCCGATTTGAAAAGGACTGCTGCCAGAGTTGTTGAACAAGCTAAAGAACTCTGCATCAAGAAATCCGTAATTTATTTAATTTAATACCATCAGTTTCAGTTTTGAAACTTTAGATGCTTTTCAATCTGTTAACCATCTATATAGTTGATGCTGCGTTTTCTCTGTGGCGCCTTGTATGGTGCCTGCCTGGTATTTTGCATTTATTCTGTGACTAGTGAGGCATCCATTTCCTCTGGCTTATGGTACTCACGGTTTTTCCGAGCTGACAATCTTCGCTGTGCTCCATGCTGGACATGGAGCCCACTCTATGGCATCAAGAACACCAAGATGTATTATGCTATTCCAGTTAATAGGCTGCACAAGATTCGAACTTATTAATGATGCATTATACTCAGAGCTAGGCTAGTACAAATAGCTTTATCTCTGCTAGTTCTGGTCTTGATTTGTTTAATGAAAGAAGCTAACTTCAAGATATGATTATCAAGATCTGTCACTTCCTAGTTCCTAAGCCAGGGTCAAGTTGCATTTCATGGTGGATTACATTTTAATGGCTTCAATTGCTTAATAAGCCAGCCTGGGAGGTGCATTGATTTACATGATAGATTCCGTGCACGCTTGTTCTCCTTTTGGAATGAAAGTACTGAAAATTGCCGAATAGTGCATCATGGGTCTGCTTGCAGCAAAGAAAATGTGGTGTTTGAATGATTGTGTGCTTTTTTTTTTTCCATTTCAAAAAAAGAAGGAAAATACAGATAAAATATGATGCTATATCATTTTACTTCATTTTCTGATGTCTCAGAACATTCTATGTGGATGCATACCTGTGGAAATATTATCTGATAATGACCGAGTTTTTCTCAGGTAAATGACGTAATAGTGGAAGTGGTGGAAGGTGATCCTAGAAATGTTCTTTGCGATGCTGTGGAGAAGCATCATGCTTCAATATTGGTTGTGGGTAGTCATGGTTATGGGACTATAAAGAGGTACATGTTCATTCTGCTCTTAGTTATCATCCTATTGCTTTGCAGTGACAGGTTATAGGAGTATGATAAATACGTTCTGAAACTTGTGAATGGGGTGTACCATGAATATAATGAACTGAGTTCTAGCATTCTGAAATAAAGAAATATCATCACAAAGTAAACTTGCCAAGAACATGAGAAAGATGTTATTTGCCACACTTCAAATCCATGGCAAGCATTGGCAGCTCCAAGTCTGCTCCTTTAGTTTTTTGTTCCTGCAGAAGCTGGCCTGGCAACAGTTTTTTTGTATGGTCTGTATGTTAGTTTATTCACATACAGTTTTCGTGCTCATCATTGCCTTTTTTTTACGATCACTATCACTTTTAACTTATGGTATTTGCCTTTTCACCCTCATTTGGCTTTATTTGTTTTATTTATAGCAAAATGGAACGTGTGCATACATCGTTGTCAGAAGCCAAACTCTTCTTTACTTCAAAATCTCCTATTCAGTTATACCTTGACACTATTTTTATTTGCAGGGCGGTTTTAGGTAGTGTGAGTGACTATTGTGCTCATCATGCTCATTGCACTGTGATGATCGTGAAGAAGCCAAAAACCAAACGCTGATTTCATTGGCTGCATCTAAATAGTACAGCAATAAACATAATCTTTCCAGCAAAGGGAAGAAAGCGTTCTTAAAAAATTCATAACGATGTTTGTCATGTGGCATGTTGACTTTATGCCTTAAAGTTCAATTTACTTTTTATATTTAGATAGAACCGACAAAAAATATGTAAGCTCTGGACTTTTCCCCCTTTCGAGGTACTTATTTTATATTGTTCATGAGAAACACCTGGATAGATGTGACTGTTCTATGCGTAAATAACTCATGAAAGTGGTGATTTGGTCGAATTAAGTCAAACTCTTGTTTTTTCTGATATCAAATTTACGAACATGGTTATGCCGTCTCGTTCAGCCATTTCATTTACTTTAATTTTGATTATAGCTTATCCTTAAAGTTCTACGGATAAATTCTATTCATTTTTTATTAACTTTATTCAACTTCAATGATCTACAACTGAACAGTTAAAAAATTTGCGGATTTGATTCCTAAACTTTAAAATTGGTTAATTTGATCTTTAAGGTTGCCTTTTTTTTGTTGTTGTCAATTTCTTCTGCAATTTTACTGAAACAAGTTATGATAATAAAATTCCTGGATATTACATTTTTTATTTGGATTTTTAAGTAGGGAAATAAGGACACTCTCGTTCTCTTATTTGGAAATTAAAATTAAAATCAAAGTAAATGTCAACTTAAATTTATTGTCTTCTACAACATACTTTTGGTCGAGGGCGTTGAATTTTGTTTATTTTGTTCTATAGTTATTTTTTTTTCCCTGTGATGAAGAATATGATTCCTCCACAACACAATTTGTATTTTTTTTTTAATAATATGATCAGGTTATTAAAAAAAATGAGAGGATCTAAATCTATTTTAGAGTTACTAATTATTCACCATGTTTGTCAGTTAATGGAGAGAGGCAGACGATAACAGGGGCTAAAGGGATAGCTGCCCCTCAAAATTTTCTCTTCCTCCATTAAGATAGACTCATCTTTATGTCATACATTCAGGTTTTACTATTTATCACAAAGATGGAATTATATAGGCATGTGAACTCTTAATTACCCTTTATAAAAAGAATGAGTATAGCTTGGTGATAAATTAAATGTTCTATAGCTTTATTCTGTGTTCCATGATCATATCATCATCAGAATTAGAAAATAGAAATAACTTTCTTTTTGAGCAAAAATGGTGAAGATAAATTCAATGATCTTCTTATATTATGTCATAATGTTATTATAATCTCTATCTTTAATTTTATATATCCTCTTATATTATTCAATTATTTATTATGGCTAACAATCTTCTTCTGAGATGGTAGGTGGCAGTTTTATTATTTTCTTTCTTTCTTTAATTTTTTTTAGTTACATAGGAAGTGCAAACATTTAAGTAGGAAGAAGAGGAAAGGTAACCTAGTTGAGGTTTGAACCTCCGACATCGACATCACTCCCTAGTCTTAAAAGCTTGGGTGGATACTAGTTGAAGTGAGAAACTTATGTTGAACTGAGATTCAGTCTATGTTGGGGCTCAAATTGAATATTCATGCAGTGTTTCATTGGTTATTTGCTTGAACATGCACGGGATTCATATCTGGCGATAAATTTTCTTAGATGCTTTTCTTTTGTGAGCTTGGAATTTGAATAAAGTCAAGTTTAAAGAATTATAAATGCTGCTCTTGAAATCAAATGAGTCTCAGAATGGGATGACATACATCCAATTGTTTTTGTTGTACACTACAGGTTTTCCTCTACTTCCCTTCTCCCTCTCTCCTTTCTCTGAATAGACATTTTGCCCAGGGAGCTAGGCTTTCTCCAAATAAACTCTTATTTAACCTGCCGTTTTTAACTAGTAGTATATATATATATATATATATAGTATATGCACATCAAGAGAAAGATACGCATGATAAGGGAATTAAGCATAGCTAGGAACACGAATATGCAATGATGCTGTAACGCAAACAAAATAAAGAACCTACTGGAATAAATGGGCAATAGAAACAACTGATGGATCCTTCTCAAGTTCAATACCTCCAAGTCGAGAGGTGCTTCTACCTCTCAAAAACCAGGAGTACCATTTTGCGGAGAGCTTTGGGTATCTCTTCACGTCTGGGTCATGCCGATCAACATAGTATATATAGGCCAAAGCTCGTTTTATATCCATCCAGTAACTCGAATACATCCAGGAAAGACCATTGAAAATACCCGATTGTATTTGATCCGTTCCTGAGAAAATTTCGAACACATAGCATAGGTGCTTATGGACACTTTTTAAGAAAGAGACCTCTGTAATAATGAACATGAAGTTCAGATAGAGATTGTTGTTCAGAAATTTATTTTCTTTTATAAGATTTATCCATAACTTATTCAGAAAAATAATAATACTCATTAGTTAGATAAAAAGGTAAGAAAATGAAAATTTTCAAATAGTTAAACAATATAAAAATTGAAAATTTTCAATAAGTATTTTTTAAAATAATTATATAAAATATTTATTAACTAACAACCATTGAGGCCCTTTTTCCCCCACTATTGTTATATTTATTAATGAATAAATTATTTATTGTTATTTTTGGTACAATTCATTGTTTGTTTTTTATGAGGCGATTTAGTATATTTTATTAGATTGCATAAGTAGATATATTTTTTAGTGGCAACTGGGGGCAAATAAGATCGAAGACAGTGCATGTTTGGTTTGGATTTTACAAGAGGAAATCTTGATTAAGGAAAAAATAAATTACCTACAACAGTGTGAAACAATATTTTCTGAATGTTTATTAATATTTTTATAATTAATTTTTATTATAAAATTAATTTAAATGAAAATAAATCAGGAATAATTTTTTTGATAAGAAAAATTAATTTTGATGTAAAACCCAATATTTTTTAAAAGAAAACCTACAATCAATATTATAAAATTAATTTTAACAAATAAAACTCTATAATTTTTTAAAATATTCTTACAATTACACTTTAAAAGTAATTATATTTTATCAGGACGGGCCGGTGGAACCAGAGAAAAAATTTTGGGGGACATTTTTTAAAAGAATTAAAAATACTTTATAAAAAAATAAAAACTTCAGGGATGTGTTATTCAAAATTTAAAAGCTTGCCCCTTAAGCCTGTTTCCGCTACTGAATTTTATTATATTCAAACAAGCTTATCACTCTAAAATAAATTTTCTTTTACAATCTAATTTAAACCGAACATAAGTTGTACTTGACTTTACCACTGCAAATGAGTAATTTGCTCTCAATATAAATTCATAATCCATAATTTTGAATGGATTCATAATCCATACTTCTGATTCCTAAGTCATAATCATAAAGCTTATCAATCAAATGTGGGGAAATTTATTTTTTGTGATCCAAGTGTCAACTAGATAAATTGGAGCAGCAACTGCATATCTCAAGGCATCAAGCACGCCACCAATGTACCCATGCAAGTATTTCACCCTTGACACGTCTTGCAGTGATGAATTGCGTGCTGTCCGTTGACCTAACAGGTCATGCCAAGCCAAATTTTGATCAATAATGCAACCCAATTGAACTCACCTTGAGCCACACTAGCAGGCAGCAGCATATATATCATTAACACAGTAGTGTAAAATTTCATACAGATTGGGAAGCCCAAATATTGGAAAATACATGATTATCACAATATGCCATAACGGACTAATGATATTGTTGGGTACATGGGTTAACAAAATTGGGAGGGGGGGGGGGGGGGGAGGCGGATAATAAGCAAGAATCCAACATGATTGAAATGCTGACGCTATTAAGTGGCCTTGCCTATTATTTACAACAAAAACACTTTGCCATGAAGTTTAATATTCAATCTCCATCAACATCAAGAGAAGTTTTTCCTCACTCAGATTCATTTGCAATTGTATGTAATCTTCTTCACTCCTGTTAATTTTACTCTTTTTTTTTTTTGTGGGAAGGGGGGTGGGCGGAGAGGATGTGTGTCAGAGAGAGAGACCATTTCATAAACGATTACAGGAGGATTGCCATAAAGGAGCTTGAATTTATGCAGTTCTTCCTGTAAACCCCACGGTGTGAAAAAGTACTGAGTCAAGTAAAGCCAAGTTGGTCATACATTGAAGTAATCTAGATAATTGAAACAATTAATATTAATTGTGAAAAATTATTTATTTGGTTTCGACCGTTACCTCTTCTTCTGAAAACAAACCCTGTGCATCTGCCAAAACCAGGAAAGCGGTGAGTTATTCACATTACTCCTCCAATTATTTGGAAATGATGACACGCGAGAGACATGGTTGTGCGCATTAATGACAAGTATTGAAGAGTCAGGTGGTAATTATATGAAAGTTAAACTAATTGGAAATTTCAGAATGATAATGAAGAAGATGCGGTGAATCATGAATGCAATTAGCACAGTAAGCTTATATCTAAACTTCAATCTTCTACTTTATTCACAATCCTTCAACAGAACCAAAGAACGTACGGATTAGCTGTGCAGCCAAATCTAAATTGTAATCTCTCAGTTTTCTCTCCAGGATGTCAGAGTTGCCTGTGACATTAACATTGCAGTAGAAGAGTAGGCCCACAAAGTCATACGAACCCTTGACTTGTTTGGATTCGCGATTTGTGAAGGCAGGAATTCTTGCACCTGCAATTTTCTTCATGGAATTGGGATAATCTCCATAGACCAAGGGTTCCATAATCCCTTAATAAAGCAGACATATATAACTGCCATACCCTTCGGCCTTCACATCATATACAGGCTCAGAGTTCAGACCAAACAAAAATTTCAGTATGTCCAATGAAAGAAAGACGCAAGTTTTGGGCTTATAAGGAACTGAGAATACCAAGAAGTTTTAACATAAATGAAAATTTCAGTCATATATATTCATCTGTTTAAATAAGAGAGCAAAACCAAAGAACATAAGGGAAAGAAACGAGTAAACCAACCAACATAGAAATCATGGACTCTTTGAGTTGCTACCCTGTCTTTTTCTGTATTTGTTTGAGGAATGATTGTGAATGTAAAGATAGTGATACCAACAAATCCATGTTGTTTGTCCTGCAATGTAACCTAGTGTCTATGGAATCATGAACATTCTTTGCCAATTAAGTTTTCCATATGTGCCAGGGATCAATATAAAAAGATTGAGAACCAGAATAAGGATTTTAAGTTTTATATTTAGCAATTAGCATATAAGTTAAAGTTCCATTTAAACATCTAGAAAGTACAAGGCAAATTTTTTTTGCAGAATGTCAAATGCATAACACGGAAAAGATTAGGTGATATACCTTGTACTTTCTCCTATACAATCTCGCAGCTGAAGAATGTGCTAACAAAATATGATGCACCGCCAAATAAGGTTCATGCGTTGAGTTGCCCCTAGTGCAATTCGCAACACAAAATGGGGGAGAACCTCGTTGAGGTGGGGATATTCCCAGATCATAACCACCCAGGGCAAACATATTGGGTTCGTTCACCGTAGTCCAATACAAGACCCTGTCTCCGAACTCTCTAAAACACACATCCGCATAGTGTGTGAAGTCTCTTCTGCATTCACATTCAAGTAATTTATCTATTCATATCCCTCAATTCTGTCTTTACTGTTACTGTAAGGACATTGTATCCTAAGCACAAAAAACACACACATTATGGAGCAAGAGCTTAGGTACATACATGATGTCACGAAGTGTTGAGAAATACCACCATAATTTTCTTCTTCTATGAATTTAAAAATAGGTAATATACGGAAGCAAAAAATAAGTGTAATAACAACACCAGAAATTTTAGTGTGGAAAACTTTCTTAATGTGAGTAAGGAAAAAATCACGGGACTCATAGGTCACTTAAACCTCCACTATAAAAATAATAAGAATACAAAAAATACAATAATAATGTATCTTCAATTTGTGAATAACACTCACAAATTGACTTACTATTTTTCTCTCTTAGAAAATATTTTTTAAGGATCTCTCTATTTTTCTCTCATTCTCTTTCTTTTGATTGTGAGGAACTGATGCATCATCCTTTATCTCAATTGTTTCTATTTATAGAAGTAAGGAAGTGGGAGCACCGAAAACTTGTTAGGTAGATGTTGAAAAAAAATGATGCTCACTTCACTGTACACCACAAGTTGTTTTTGACAACTTTATAAAAAACGATGCTTAATTGTTGAAATCATTTTTCTTTCTTTTGGCCAACACGACTAACCCATCCTCCATAATCATCCTCGAGTGCCTGTGGAAGATCATAGTGGTGTAGTGTGACATGTGGTTGGATTCCTGCTCAAGGGGAAAGGTCGACTATATCAGTTGAAGAAGCAAAAGTTATTGGAAGGCACGGTTTATTTGGCAAATTTCATTGATGAGATTGTTCTAGTACAGTAATCCCTTGGGATTGGTGGGTCCTCTACCATCTGGGAGAAAGAAAAGCATTTTCAAAGGAATTAAGAAAGGTTTTAGGGAACAAAGAAATAGAGAACCTTAAAATTCAATGGTTCTCATTATGTACAGAAGTTTGGAGTCGAGATTATACTTGGTATCAGTCTCGACCAAGAAATGGAAAATCTATAGGCATCAAGGCCTGTTTCCACCATGAGCCGCACATCTTCCTGCATTATAGATTTTCAGGGAAACAATTAAACTTCGTTGTTCTAGTTAACAGTGCCACTTTAAAACAGAGAACTGCATCTTGTACCATCCAGTTACGAGCTCATGCCAATCAGGATCATTAACCATAGACAAATTGCAATACATGGTATGGTAGGGAAGCTAACCAAAAAAGGTATATGGTAGGGAACACTTGCCTTTAATTTTCCACAAATTATGTCAAGCACAAAGCATTGTGAGGTTCGACCTGGCTGGTCAAGTGTCAAAATGGGTTGGCCCCAATAACTTGACAAAAAATATAGGTTAAGTTGAGAAAATTTTAGCCTGAACTAACTATGAGCCGATTTAGCCCAGCCTGAAAATGGGTGGACTGACCCGTTGACTCGACTATGTGAAATTTTCTTTTTTTGTTATATATTTAATTTTATTATTTTTTATTCATATCTTTACTTGACTAGTTTTATTTTGATTTAAAAAATAAAAAAATCAAAGTTAGTGAATACATCTAAGCATTTCTCTTTTTTTTCCACTTGAAATATGATGTTAACTTGTGCTAGTTCCTTGAATTGATTAATTTATGGTTCGCTTCATGGATATATCATAAATCGCTTATGTCAAAAGTAATGTAGTAAATATTCATTATTTATGTTGATGACATTTAATATAATCTGTTATACTTGTATCTAATTTGCATACATGATTTTTGTGAGTTTTAATTGATGTAAAAGTTTAATTTATCAATAACTTATTATTATATATAAGAAAAAAATGAAAAAAGACAACAAAAAAATTGAGTCCATAAGCCAACCCAGCCCAGTTTGCAGCCCGCATGGGCTAAGTTGATTATTTGCTAACCTGCATCTATTGTGAGCCGACCCAACCCAACTTGAAATAAGTTTGGCCTAGCCCGCCTCGGCCTAACTCGAATTGACACTTCTAGTATCAGTTGTCACCAACCAAAAAAATTAAAAAAGAAACAATTGGCTAACCACCAAAGGGCTTGTCTTGAGCACTTGACAGTTGACGCATAATGACTCTTTAAGTCTATGTTTGTTTTGAGAGAAATAGGCAAGAGAGAGTTAAAGAAGAGAGAAAAAGAAGAGACATGACACATCTCTCTTGTTTGATTAGAGGAGAAATAGAGAAGAAAAAAAATTGGTGGACCCATAACTTTTTCATTTCTTCCATAAAGTGAGAAGAAATAGATAAAAGTGAAATACTTGTTTATTATACACTTCTTCTTGTTGTTTTATAAATAAATAAATAGGGGCAAATATGTATTTACAACAAAATTTAATTTTCTTTTTTTCCTACTTCTTTCCTAATTCTCTAAATCTAAACAACTTAAAAATTTACTCATTTTTTACTCTACTTCTATTTTCCCTACTTCTTTCCACTTACTCCTCTCCTTTCTAATTCTTTCATAATTCAAACAAAGCCTAAGAGTAACCGAGTTAAGACTAGGGTGTATTGGGTCCCACTCATTGCAAGGCTGCCCTTCATCTAACGGTTGAGGTGCTAAGCGTTTCCCAAAATTAAATTTAGTGCTCAAAATAATATTGTCTTACCACGATGTACCTAATAATTTCTTTGATAAAACTTGGAAAAGTGTAAAAAAAATTCTTATATAGGTATGTTCATTGTATTTAACATTAAATATGTATAGAGTTATGTGAATTAAATTATACATTTACACATATTTAATATAAAATGTAATATTTATAATAGGCAATATCTACTTAATTTCTCAGTGACCCAACGAGTAAAATCGTCCGATGGTCACTTGTGTGCTCTCAGCAGTCAGCAAGTGAAAACCAAGTGTGAGTCTGAGAGAATACGACTTTTTCGTTTTCTGGAAAAAAATTATATACTTTAGGAGAGAACTTCAGCCTGCAAATCGGATGCTCTGTATCTAACAAAGTTTTAGTATATATATTGTTTGAGTTGTTGAGAGGTACGTTTTGATACGGTTTAATTATTATTGTTTTTATTTATTTGGTTGTATTATCTAATGTTCGGATTTTTCTGTGTTTGACTGTTAATTTCTATTTTTTTTTTGTGCAACTGTTAATTTCTATTTTATTGACGATGAGTAGTGATTGCAGCGAGTTCTTTTGCTATATTTATTGACCATTGTTAACATCTAAATAAATCTAGTGATTTTTATATTTTATATTAAGAGAGCTTTCTACGTTAAAAGTTATGTATTATCATGTGCTTTTGATTTTATACATTTTTTATAGATCTAATATTTTTAAATATCTGTATACTTGTTGGATATGTTTTTGCTCCCGCGTATTTAAATAAGGAGAAAGGTTACCTTAGTTGTTGATACTTGATAGTACTACTGTGCTAGACTTCCCACCACAAATAATGCATGACTTGCAAAGCAAAAAAGATTGAGGCGTAGTGTATTCACCTTATATTTATGGTACCCATCACAGGCTACATCGCCATTCTCTCCATGCGCATCCCCTGTTTATAAAAAACGACAGCATGAGAGTCTTGTCTTTTGGTGAATGAATACGACTAATTAATGATAACCTCTAGCCTTCTAGATGAAAAGGAAAAACTGGATAATTAACCTGTATATGTTGTTCCCAGTTTTATATTCTGGATTCTCAATTTAGAAAAATTAATACATAATCAATAATAAAATACAAATCTATATATTGTTTCTTTGAATGTGAGGATTTAATTTCTCTTTTAAGCTTCCAAAATGATCAAAATCGATAAATAATATGAGGGATGACAATAGCTAGTACGAACCAGCATGGGCAAAGGTATCCCAGATGCTAGGAGTTCTTCCATTCGTTAGCAGCTCCTTCGACCTGTTCAATTCATAAACACATGTATAATATAGATAATTATACACTAATCTTTTCTCCATATTTCTGCTCGCTTAGTTGCTACACTGAATCTCTTTCAGATAAAAGAGAAAGATTCATAATCCAATGCAGGAAAGACCGACCAGATAAGCGGAGGTGAACGAACCAAAAATAAAATGTCGTGGGAAGTCATCTCTGCTATACTTATCAGCACTCAGCACTCCCACAGACAAGTTCAGAAGGAAAAGTGTCAGCAAGAAAGCAAGGCTCAAAGATGGTTCCGGTTGCATGTCGTCAATGTTTCTGTTTGTGTCCACCTTAACTCTCACTTCATTCACTGCAGGCTGTCCACATAAATGCAGATGAAAAGAGAGAAAGGACAAGCATTATAGAAATTTTTGTACGGACATAATTTTAATTCATTTTATTAATTATTATTATTATTTTAGAAGAGAGATAACAACAAAACTAAGGACGGGGTATATTGCAAATCACGTGCTCTTTGGCTGCTGCTGGATATTATCCCAATAAATTAGGAGTTTAATTTTAATTTACAGGTGTAAAATTTGTCCACTCTCACTAAATCATGCTTTTTGAAAAATCATTAAAAGTAATTGACTTATTAATTAATTGTAGGTAAAGATAAGTTTTTTTTAATGACGTGGTAATATATAATTTAATAATAATATAAATTTTTTATTTTAAATTAAAATAAAATTCACAAATATTTTGTTTATAGATTTACTTTTAATTTATTGTTAGTGTAAAAAAAATAAATTTAATTTAAATCCATTATTAGTGTAAATTTTTTTTACACTGTCATCCAATCATGTGCTGACACATCATTAAAAAAGTTAGACTATCTAGGTAGTTGTTATGATAATCAAACTCTTTTAATCATTTGACAACACATGATTGGATGACAATGTAAAGAAACTTTACACTGACTGTGGATCAACATTAAACTCAAAAAAAATTTATACTGTTATTTAATTATATATTAATATATTATTAAAAGTGTTAAAATTTTAAAATAGTTATTATAATGGGAGTTACTATAGTATCTTGATGGGTTTGATAACTACGGTGAGTTATTAATAATTTATTGACTGTTAATTTTACAATAAATATTTAAAATTTTATTAAATATAACAACTAATGAATATTTTACAACTCACTTTAAATATTGATACTTTAAAAAAAAATAAGCACCTAAGTAATTTTTTATTATAATAGTCAATTTTTTTAAATAATTTTATAATATATAATTAAGTCACAATAGTATATCAAAATTAAATTTAGGTGGCACCCGTACTGGTGCACTACAGTTGTAATCCCGTAGATGAAAATTAAATTTACGTGGCGCCACTATATGGTGTACTGTGCACAACAATCTTCCATCGACTCCTGCCGTCCTCTCACTTATGATAAGGTAACTTGAGGAGGTGCTATTCCAACAACTTTGCATTTTGGTGAAAAGGACTACTCTACTTTAGTACTCTTCATTCATCTATTCGTCCTCACTTCTAATCGTATATTCTTTTGAAATTGAATAACATACTGTATGAAATGGAAGCGTCATTACATACGACTAGCTTGCAAGCAGAATTTCACTAAAGAATATCATGGACACAGTGAGTCTATTTCGTCATGTATTTGTACTCTTTTTTTTTTAAAAAAAAGAATATAAATCTATTATGATTCTACTTTTATTTTATGTACCAAAATATATTTATAAAATGCGCTCATACATGTAATCTATTTCATTGCAAATACAATTTGATTTTGGGCGATCATAAAAATTTCTTCATTTTTAGATTGGGATGAATTTTTGAATTATCATATTGGGACTAATAACTTTCATTTCTCACAAGTTGAAACTCATGCTAATAGACATAGAATATATTAGCTAGTGGATAGACATTATCAACATATTGTATGCAATTTATATAGACATGTACACACGTAGCAACTACATGCGAATAAGAAAATTGAGTGTTTGAAATTTTCCACAGTCACATCATATATTTATATGATTCACTTTGTAAGTCATTGCAGGAATAATAAGGGTATGTATATAATTTTACATCTACTAAGCCATAAGCATTCTTTAGCTTAAAGAGACCACGCCAAGGAGAAAAGGAGACGGAAAATATTACTTGCTTCTTTTTCATAGACAGAACATGTTACTCGAAACAAGTAACCAACATAAAGAGAATATGGATAAGTTCAATGGTTCCAACTTCCAACTAAAGAGGTGCTTCTGCCCTTTTACAACTAGAAGTATCATTGCGTGAGCTCTCCCTTTGGACGTCTCTTCAAATGTGCTTCATCCTTATCGTCCTCGTATAACTTAAAAGCCTAGCCTTGCTCTGCACGCATCCAGTTAACCGAAATTTCAAAGAGTAATAATAGAAAATGTTAAGATAATAATAGAAAACCAGAGAGACCATACATAAACAGATGCACTCTACAAAGTTAGCACCTGTTATTGAAAAAACGTAAAAGGAAGATCACTACTGCATGCATTTTCCCTTTGTTTATGTAGTGCGTTTGTGTGTTGGAACAAGTAACCACTTCTTGCTTAGAAACCTCTTCAATTACACTCGGTGGTGTTTTATCAATCATCCTTAAGTTTCCGCATGGTTGTCCTGTATACCCCCATGGTTGGAGTACTGCCAGGTCTGGTTTTAGATAACCTTCAATTTTTAAAAGAGGATAGTTTCTTAAAGAAGACGAGGGAAGGCTTGATATATACACAGCGAATTGATGTATTTACTTAAATTTGTACACTCTAATACTGTATAATTAACATGGTTTACTTGACTCTATATTTTGTTATACTCTCAAGAGTTTAAACATTTTCACCATATGATGTAGCTTGATATTCCCACCTTAATTTTTGAACCAGCAATTTAATCAATGAGGCTTATTTCCATGAGAGGTCTATCTCTTTATAAAATTACCCACTAACTAAAGCACCTTCATACAAACCCTCTTATATATGGTAGTATTTTCTAGTATCCCAACCCCGAGCTTCTCACTCTAAAATTGCAAAATGCTAACCCTGAATAGATCTCAATATACTTAAATTCTTTTCCTCTGCAATCCTCCTACTACAGGAAAATGAGAAAAATGAACAAACTTAGCAACGATAATATAAATCAAGCACTAAGAAGTGAATGATAGTTCAACACCTCACATGTCCTGATGTCCATTTGGCAAAACATAAGATCGAAATATGGAAAGTCATCATGGGAAGGCCATAAACCCCTGCAAACAGAAGGATATGCCGATCCCACAAATATTTGCAATCTGGTATGGATCCGATTTCCTTCTTTGTAACCTTTAGACTGACTACTTGAAATTGTTAAAACACCCTTCCCCTGGAAAAACATGCAATGTACCACCATCTGAGTAGAGGACAATGAAGGAAGAAACCGGATTAACATTTAGTCACTTTCTTTTCCAGCAATTGCTATTTTTGGGACTCCAAATATAAATACACAAAAAAATTATGAAATCAAGACAATTAAAAAAATAATAAAATTACCATGACACTCTAGAGCACTAACATGCCCTACTGCCTACTCATGAATTGAATGCTATAATACATCAGAGGCAACTCTTACATGACATAAACTTGGGATAAAATGCAATACATATGCAATCCAAAGAATATTACAACCTAACACATAATTCAATTCACCCTTATAGGATGCGTTCCCACAGCTTCAAGTCTTATTCAATGATGATAGTGATAATTTTCCTTGTTGATACTTTCAACAATATCATAGCCAGAGCATAAAGAAAGAATGAATCGTTTGGTAAATGTAGAAACTGTAACAGTTTCCTTGCACAAGTTTTGGAAGGACTCGTCAGTTGCTAAACCAAACCAAACAGCAGCATATCCATAACAGATGAGAAAGCTCAAGCAAGCGAATCTGAACCGTACCCCAATACCCATCCATTCAAAATGTGAGTCATATCAAGTGTACATGGGCACATCGGTCCATGCCCCAGAGACATGACCATTTTCACAAACATAAGCTCGAACCACAGGCTCCCCATCATCATGGTACCCAAAACCTCGCCTGAGACAGAATGCAGAGTGCATATCCCAAGTCTCATTACACATGCAAAAAGCACAACTCAGATCAAGTTTTTTCCGATTCCCATCGTTGATTGTCCTCCAAACCCGGGTTCGTTTGAAATTCTTAAAAACCCCTCTGAAAAGCCTGTACTTTCTCTTCTCCTCGAAGTGAACACAACCGGGCCAATCACAAATATACAAACAGTCATCTCGAAACTGTCTAGCAAGGAGCTTGCTCCCCTGCTCCCTACTAAAATTCCAAATCCCAGAAGCCAAGTGGGAACCCCAAGACCTGCAAATCTTCCTTTTCTTACAGGAAGAGGAAGGGGAAGGGGCATCGACAACAAGTTGGTCAACGTCAACGTCAACGTCAACATCCTCCAACAATGTCAATAGGGGTTGAGAAGTAGCATCATGGGATTCAGAAGCATTATAAACAGTATCATAATAAAGATCATCGAATAGGGACCAGCAGCAATCAGAGACGGAAGAATCAACGAAATCCAAAGGAACATGTGGCTGTGGGAGGGAGGGGGATGGACTCATCGTGAGGGGCTGGTGATTGTGGGAGGGGCCAAGCTCGAGGTCGAGGCCGAAATCGGAGGTCTCCAAGAGGACGCCGGCGTGGTAGAGGCCGGGGCAGCAGACGGCGAGCTTATGGAGGGAAGCCCAGCCGGAAGGGGGAGCGGAAGAAGCGGAACCGGAGAGAAGATGAGAGACTATGGAAGGGATGGTGAGGGAGCACTTGTTCTTCCAGCAGAAATTGCGTATCAGATATGAGAATTTGGTGCAGACGGAGGCCAGGCGAGCCCAGTGTCGCGGATCGTCTTCAAGGTTGAGGAAAATGTTGAGAATAATATCGTCGGTGAGCAATGAGAAAACGTTTTCCATAGACATGTTTAGAACCATTTGAGATTTGAGATTTGAGATTTGAGATTTGAGATTTGTGAGGTGGGTCCGATACTCAGAGCCCAAGTTATTCCGTGAGAACTCAGCTGGGAAACCAAAACGATCAGGAAGCCTTATGTTTGTTATGTGGTGGTGTAATCCTGCCTCATCAGCTAGAATCTGGCTTTTTATACACCACCGCACCCTTGGATTTCTTTTCGATTTTTGCCTTTTTTTTATTCTCTCTCTCCCTCCTTGAAGGAAGGGAACTTATTATTTAATTTTTTAAATATTTTTCAACAAATATGACGTTGATAGATATACACTAAGGTAATCATTTTTAGACAATACTTAAAATAAATATTATACTGAAATTTTAAGGCATGAAACATTAACTCACTCTCCATTTAAGTATTTGACTTACCTTAGTCATGAAATTGGATAATTATTTACTATTTACACTTTTTTTTATTAAATTTTGCACATAGATTAGTTCATGAACAGAATTCACACATTCATGAGTCTTTTGTGTAAGAATTAGGACAATTGTTATGATGAAATTAAGTAATGTAAATATAAAGTACAAATATGTCAAAATAATAAAAGTAATCAAGCTTCAATTACCTTTCCTTTCATGGTAATCCTAACCATTTTTGTCATAAGCCTACCAACCTTTTTTTTTTTTTTGCAGGACAAACTTGGGAATACATATTAGAAAACTAGCACGCATTAATGAAAATAATTATGAAGATTAAGTCCGAAAAATTAAGAATAAGAAGGAAGACGGGCAGATAAAAACGTAGCACAGCAAGACAGGGCTCACCAACAATTATCGGTGCTAGGTTGCAAAGCTAAAAATGTAAGAGACACCACTCATCAATATATTTACTTTTAGTGGAATGGTGTCACAACAGAAAAAGATGTCCAAGAAATTAGGCAAGAAAAGAAACAAAAGTCACAAGGAAAAAACCGGGGGCCACGAGGGACCAAGAACCAGTAGATTTCTATCATTTCAATGCAGCTTCGCGAAGAACAGCACATGACACGAAATAAAGATAAACCAGAACCACACAAAGGGGACAGGCCAACAACCACCAAGGATGGCTCGTCAAGTTCAGAGTTGGCAACTTTGGCAACTTTAAATTTGACTTGACAATCACCTTGCCCCTTTGTTTGGGGATAGCGGCTGCTATTATATCTAGTTGAATTGCTTATCTCCATAGACTCCATAAAACTTACGTGCCTTATCCAAGTAGAAAGAGGAAAAATACAAACACTTGACTTTGCTGTTAAAATTAAGAACAATTTTTAAGAACCATGATTGGTTGAAGGAGAATAATACACTCATCCTTCAAGAAAGAATACCATTTCAATGTTGATGGGACTAGAAATCTTTCAAGTATAACTTTTAGCAAATTTTGAATAAATAAGAATGAATAAGCATAACTACGAGAATATTGAACTAATCCATGTACAGATTGACGTTTTTCAAATTAAACATCCAATATCCGTATGAAGTGCTATTCGGAATCTACTCAATTCGTTTAAAATAACAGCTACGCTACTATTAATGTTGTGCCGAGCATGGCTGCAAATGCAATAATGAATAGGAGGAGGCAGTCAATAAAACGTCGATTTCAAATGCCTTCCCACGTAAATTATCCATGTAGTTTAACACATTATGTCCCACGTCCTTTAAAATTTTAATTGCATATTGCAAAGGGTAATGTAAAACTCATGGCTCTTATAAGAAAGAAATTGCATAAATCCTTCAAGGGAAACAGTCCAGAGCATAGTTCCCAAGTAGCCATAACTTACCCGGGCAGTCAAATATCATGCAACCACAACCAAGTTAAACCCTTTAATCAAGTGGGCAATAAGGTCTCAGCAAAAGAGAATTGGACAACAATGATACATAAAACATAAGTATAAAAACACTGAATTATGATAGTGTAATATAGGCCAATACCAAATCAACTGGCGAAAGGAACCAAATAGCGTAAGTTTGACATTCAACAGTCTATTACAGAAAACTAGGGTCCATAAATTCTCATAAACTAAGACGCCAAAGGGTAGAAGTCTAAGTTCAATTCAAAGGAGTTCAATCAACAACTTCAACGCAAACAGGTGTCTTTTTCGGCCAATGTCAATTTTACTAGGAAAACTTCGTAGCACTCACCGTCATCCACAACTTCATCAATTGTAAAGATTGACAACAATCAGAGCTCACCTGCCAGATCAAGACCCAATCAGATCCAAAAGAAATACCTCAGATAGATTTGATCATGACTCCAACACCCAGACAAAATTTGAATTGAGGAAGTCAACGAATGCAAGGCAAAATCATCCAGAGAGAAATAACAGAATTTAAAAGAGACCGGGACAAACTCTTGCTCCTGCTCCTGCTCCTGCTCCTACTTGGACTCCTGCTAGCACTGCGTCTTTTTGGGCTTTTATTACGCTGGCAAAGAATACCATTAATTGTGAAGGGAAAAGAAGGACTAGTCTACCAAAACTGTACTTCAAATTTCAAATATGCTTTCTAACTCGTGATCATACAATCCCCATCCCCACAATAGTGCTGGAACACTTTCTTAGGAGCCATAAGGATTCACTAATAAAAATGAGACTTCATATAGTTTTAACACCCACATGTTTTGCCTTAATGCATGGCTTGACCCAAAAGGCCAAGCTCCCCATTCTACGATGCAAATCAATATATCTAATTCAGCCAAGACAAGACACAGGCAGTAAAATAATGTTTAATCAAAGTTAAGAAGATTCACTCACCAAAGGCAATGGAGACCTGGACCTTGATCGTGATCTGCAAAAGTTCCACAAACAACAGAATTTAAAATCCACAAGTTCCCTTATCAAATTAGATCCAACAGCCTTGATGCCTCTCCCAAGTCACAGTTAACATATACAAGAGAGGTAAAAACAAACATCAAAAAATATATAACAGTACAACAGAGAGAAGGCAAAAAAGGGAACAATTATAGACATTCTATGCATAATAATATTATAAAAGCTAATGAAAATAAAGCATCACAAGGTAATATATTAAGACACCAGTGGACTGGAGAGAAGAAATCTTCCCTACTGCACCACAAAATCCAGAGAATCCAGACAGTGCACCCTATTGACTTGGCAAATCTTGAAGCTGACAATAGTAATGAAATTGTCCCTATTGCTCATTGGTGGTGATTTTCAAATCCCAATTGCCTTTATACACAAGACATCCAGCTCTAAAATAGCAATCCATGATCTCCTTTGTTCCCAATCTAGCACCCATGGACATTTACATGCTAAAAGTATTAGAACAGATGTACTGTGAGGGTATCCAAAGTCGCCCATCTAAAAAATATCATTACCTCCACAACAAATTGAGTTGCAGGCAATTGAACCAAATCCCACCAAGTTCCTAATTTCCAATTTCCAGTTTGCTGCAAGTAGCCATATCTAAGAAAAGACAAACAAAGGAATTTTCACAAAAACAAAAGGAAAGTGAAAGTGAACACTTTGACAAGGAGGCATATTTTGCCAGGGACTGCACAAACAAAGCATGAAGGGAAAAAATTGACAAAGGAGGGAATGGGAAGAGAGCAACCGTTTGTGTCAGGAAAAAATGATAAAATCTGAAGTTCATAGAGAAAAACTGATCAATAACAGTGTATTTACAAACAAGATTCTCTATGTCATTTACTTTGATAAAGAAGGGTGTTAAATGAAACAAGTTCCAGTCTTCAATTCATATCAACACAAACAACAGAAGGTACAGACAACTGACTTCACTGGGACAAAGTAGTTGAAATTTTGAGTTGTTTATATTTAAAGTTTGCTAACACAAGTTATGCATGAATTCAATTGATTCATGAATTGAAACTCCAATTACTTATATTCTGTTCATTATCAATACTCATGGTTCTCTATGTTCCCCCAATTCCATCAATTAAAATGCCTCTTCTGGGTGGGATCTTTTGGTCCCTGCACATACCAAAGAAGCTCTAAATGGATTGTTCAATGGTCAAGTTGGGTCAGCCAGCCATTAAGATACCAAACAAAAGTATCAATCATAAAAATAATACTTAAAAAGGTAAGCCATCAGACAAATATTAATGGACAAACAAATGATACACATTCAAAAGATTTCATACCCTGATAAAGAACGGGACCTTGATCTTGAGTGAGAATGAGAAGCAGATCTTGAAGGAGATTTAGCTGGTGAACGCTGTGAAGATTTACCCTTCGGAGATTTGCTGCATGAAGAATACAAATTTGATTTAAAATCAACAATGAATCTCACATAAGGAACAACCTGGAATCTAAAATACATGTTGTACAGACCTTTGGCTCTGGCCCCGACTGTAACTACGGCTACGACTGCGGCTATAGCTTCTTCCTCTAGAATGAGATGGGCCACGACTAGGGCTTCTAGAGGAGTCCCGCCTCGAATCGTATTCCCTCACCTACAGGGGGAAAAAGAGATAAAATATAGAGTAGAAGGAGAATGCACCTGAACAAATATAATTTTTCTAAATACCAAATTTAGGACATACACGAACATAAGCCCTGGAAAATGCATTCCGGAACTCAGAGTCATCAAGCTTCTTGATCTGCAGAAAAAAATTACCCGCATTTCAAAAATAATTAGGTATTTATTAGAGATGAAACAATGCAAAGACAGGTTATCCATAATGTATTGATGTTTCTTTGGAATAAATAAAACCATACAAGTAAAGAAGTGACTTACAGCATATTTCATGTCATCATAGTTTGTGTAATCCACAATCCCAGTAGTACCTACAAACGAACCATAATACATCAACGAATCCTACAAATAGTTTTGAAGTAAGAAACTAATAAAGAATTCCATAGACTCTTTTGACAGGCTCAAATGCCACCCTCGGCCCTCGCACAAAGAGAATAAGTCAGGGGAGATGAAGGGAAGGGAAAAAATAAACCAACTTCTTAAAAAAAATTATATTGCTAATACATCCAAACCATAGTGTACAATTAAGAACCAAAAAGCTTATTTGAATTTCCTGTACTGTACCTCTTCCGTCATGAAAAACTTGGGAAAAGCAAACATCCCCTGCCTTTCGCATGTGATCCTGAATTTCAGAAAATCATTGTTTTGAGACATTATCCATAAATTCCCCAAAGAGATAGAACTGAAATAAACACAATAGCTCACTTTAAGATCCTGCCAGGAAGCAGAAGAGGGCAATCCAGTGATTAGAACTGCAAATGGAAGGATGAAAAAAAAGAAAAATTAGAAGCATATCAAAACATCCTCAAAAACACCTTATTAGTGTTTCAACAAACTACACACCACGATATTCAGAGCGCCTAGATACCCCACGTCCACCCCGGCCATTGCTGTGACTACTGTATCGATCTCTTGAAGATGAATGACCACGCCCACCATGTGCAGGCTCTACCTATAAAGATATAAGTTTAAACAATATTGGCAAGGAACTGTAGCTATCTTTCTTTCTTTCTTTTTCTTTTTTTTTTTCCACTTTTGATAGAGGGCACTGCAGCTATCATATCACTAAAGCATGTAATTGTAAGATATAACCAACCCGTAACCGGTGCCCATCAAAATCATAGCCATCACGCCCACGAATTGCATCTTCAGCATCTTGAGCATCTTCAAACTGCAACAATCAATCCTCAATTAGGAGGAAGGAAAAAAAATATTAATATCAAACTGTGTAGCTCCAAACTCACCTCTACAAATGCATAGCCGGGGGGCCTTGGTGGAACCTTTAGGTCAATGTGAGTTATTTGTCCATACTGCAAAGTGAAATTTATAAGATAAGTAAACAACCAGCAATCTCATAATTGGAAGAGCATATAAGAACTAAAAATTCCACCAAACCAACTCATACTCATATGCATCAATAGCTATCTAAATATTCCTAATTGTACAAACCAGTGCATCAACTTTTTTTCAAAATAAAAATTGCTTCATTTTTTAACATCAATTGTATAGGAGGCAAACTACAGCTAATTATTAACAAGTCATCAACATCAGGAACACATCCTACCTACACTGTCCCATAAGAGACCAGAAAAGTCACCTTAACTAGTGCAGACCAAATGAAATCCACAAATAGACGAATAAAGGCAATGTAGGTATAGATCCTAGCAAGCTTATGGCTTTCAAAATCATGCAAGTTTTATAATGTCAAATGGATTGAAATCAGATAAAAATAAAATCCCCAAATAATTCCACAACCAAACCTTATTTAGTGAGAAATATGCTGCCGCCCCCCAACTTAGCACCAGGACCATAATTCCAAATCAAAATGCAAATAAAAGAAAAATACCAAAGCACCTTGAGAAACAAATCTTCCACTTCTCTTTCACGAATATCACCAGGTAGATTCCCAACGTAGATAGTTCTGCTCCCACGTCTACTCATTTTTCCTGCGACAGGTAAAATAATCGAATAATAAGAAACAGCAAATTACAATAAAAAAAAATTCGATATTTTTCATCTCCTAGCAACCAGTACAAGGAATATTAAGCTACAAACCGCACTGAAGCAAATTCAGCGAGGAATTTAAATTCTTCCCAGGACAAAAACACAATAGCGTAAGAAGAAAAAAAATTCAAAATTGGATTTGCGTGGTTCTCTTCCTCTAAATTTAAATCAATAGCTGCACAGAAGCCTTGGGGATTTTATCGCCTGAAATCTGCTTACCTTTGATTCGTTAGAATTTGGGATCGCTAGTGAAATCGTCGAAGGTTAGGGTTTTAATTAGGAGGACGAGAGGGTAAAGTACTTTACCCTTTGCTCTACGGAAGGGAAATAAGATATACTATGACGCCTTCCAGAGATATTATTGCGAGCGCCGCACGGTCATGCGTCGTGGGCTTAAGCATCCAAAAAGCCCTATTTAACTACAGGCCTGGGACTTGCCCATTTATTTATTACTTATATATTTATAATTAAAATTTTATAATAATTATATAATTTATCAGTTAAATATTAATATTATTTATTTATTTTATATATAATATTATATATATTTTTTATTAAAAACTAAATATATTTAAAATCAAAAAATCCTATTCCCCTATTAGATAAAGGCCTTTAAACAAATCAAGTTCAGCTTTTAGTTTTTTATTAAAAAAAATTGAATAATTTTTTTTATAATAAATAATAAGAATATGCCCGATTACAAAAAGACAAAATGATGTGGCAGGTTACATGTCATTAAGTATAATTAATATGTTAAATGAGGCGGCCAACGACTTCAATGATAAATGACATTACTCATCGTTTTTCCTCCCCTCGTGTTTTCTCATCGTAATTATCAAAAGTCGGAACTCGATCGCCAATGTTGGCTTTTGATGGCGCTGCGATAGCCAGCAACCAAAACTAGTATTTTGGCGAGAATTGTTTTTACAACCCACCAGCAATTGTAGACATATAGGTAAAGGCAAGAGCACTCGGAGGACAAGCCCGGGTAATCTTCCGATTGCTTCATTCCTTTAGGCGAGACAGGTGACATGTCCAATTTGTGTTGATTCTTGGAGCACATCACTCCACTTAAATGATTTTTCCGATAATGTCACTGGGAACTCCACCAACTCCTCTAGCGTTAACTTCAATTCCTTAATTTCTGATTGTGACATCCATTTCTTCGACAACTATTGTCCCTAACGAATTCGCTGGCGATCCTCAATTCTCCGGAGGATTCTGCTTTCCACTAATTCACACATTTCACGCTGAAATTCTTCAAAACCTTTGAATGCCGTGTTCATAAAATTACGAGAGATGGGCAAACTATCAGAATGAAAAAATAATAATAATAATAATATGTACTTTCCACCTCATTCAGGCATTAGCAAGTCGTGCAATTTTTTGGACTTCATAGTATTTTTCTAAAATAACACGCATAACAAATAATTCTACACCTTAAATATGGACAGTGATCCGTTGGTGCTTGATAGTAAAGAGCCATTTAACTTACAATAAAATTAATATTGATTCGTTACTTCACTCCTTATTTAAGATTAAAAATAAAAATGATTTCAGCTCATTCGAAAATTGATAATATCATATTCTAATATAATTGAACACTCAATTACATAATTCAAGCCTAGTTCGAAATGTTCGAGTTCAACTCGACTTAATTCCATCCTTGAATAAAAATATGCACGTTAATAACAAAATCGATTTCTTAAATAGTTCACTATACACCAGGGCAACCAACATGATTTTAAACCAGAATATAGTTTTAAAAAAATCCCAAAGAGCAAAATAAGTTCTACCTTGCAGGTACCAACTATTTTTTTGGGGTCAATTAAGTAATGTTTTTTTAACCCAGATTTGATGCATCTAAAGTGCACGGTACACTTTATCCAGTAAATACAAAATACAGTCTACGCAATAAAATGCAAGTGTTTAATGTGCAAGATCCACTGACAAAAAAAATAAAAATTAAGAGAGTAAGTTCTCAAAAAATCCAAAATTTATTTTATAAAATTTTAATCTGTTGATTTTTTCATTTCGAGAATTTCAGTCCTTTTAACCCAGCATGTTAGCAACTCAAAAGACACATTCCAAATTCACTCAGCAAGCATAGTCTAATTCGCAGTCCCAAGCTGACCTTTGAATTATTGCACAGAGAAAAGAAGCCTGCAACATTAGAGGTATAAAAGAAGAGCACATAGAACATGCAGGAATGACGGTCCAAGCAAAATTACAACGTTTCATCAAAATACTTATTCAAAAGCTTAAATTGACAATTAATTACGAGTGCTAATGATGTTCATTAACAACCCCATCCTCATGGCCTTTCCTAGCAGCAGCTCTTAGTTTGCGCTGCTCCTCCTTGTAAATCCGGTTTCTTCGTTGGAACTGCATTAAGCAACAGATAAGCAATAAAATCGATATCTGCGACTTATTTGCCAATCAAACCATCACATGTTATCATAAAATTTACATACAGAGTGCAAAACAAGCCTTGCATCAAAAGGAGGACATTCATGTTATATATTTTTCAAAAGTCTGGGGCAAAGTAAAATAGAAGATTCTTTATAACATGGCATTCTCAACTGCTTTTAAGGCCTGAGCAAAAATGCCAGGATATACTTTTGTCACCAAAGTAAACTTCATTGAGAAAATATTATAAGAAGGAGGCGGTTTCCTGGTACCCTTCTTTTTTGTGTAGGTAACGGTACTTTTTCACAATTAGTGATCAATATTTGGTCATGTATCCCATTTAGTCGAAACATAATTATTTTATTTATAATTCAACCAAGTCGGACATGTGGCTAAATATTAGTCACTAATTACTAAGGGTACCAGTACCCTTATAAAAACAAAGTGTACTGAAGGAATCTCCTAAGAAGGATAGCTATGTAATCAAGAATTCTTTATGCTTAAAGTGAAATACTCCCACCATTTTCATTCCTCCCATATTCCCATTAGTTTCCCAAACAAGTTATACAATTTTCACCCTTTATTTTGGTTCCTCCCAAAAGCATTCCATCTGTCTTCACTGCTCAGTATAACATAAAAACTATATACATCTTGTTGCCAGAGCAATATTACTTGACTACTAAATTAGAGAAGGAAAAGGTGGATTTGACAAGGGCGGAGCCACTGTACCTGATTATATGATTAAACCATACAAAATGATAAGCTTGACTAAATAAGGTGAAAGACAACCAGATGACAGCAAGAATAGAAGATCAACTTTAATATCACTCTTCTAAATTTCTATAACTATAATATTTGTGTCAATCATATACCCAACAATGTCTTCATATTTTAGGTTGTGTGTGTAATTACTGAATGATGATAATCTGTGTAAGTTTTCACCAGAAGTTTGGAATTCATTCACTAAACTAGAGCTACTAGGAGTCCAACGGTCCACATGAAAGTTTCTAACCACATAATCAAACAGTATTATATGATAAGTTCGACTCAACATCAAAATTTTAAAACTAACTATCATATTATTGTCAACTACAGCATTATACCTCCTCATAGTACTAAAACCACCGTCATAATACAACATGAATATGGAAACAGGGTAAAATACAAAATTTGGTCAGGGCAGAAGGGAGGCATGGAATACCGAGGTATCACTTTACTAGTCCTGATGGCTTCATTTTGGGAGAGGCAAACATGGGACAAATGGAGTGGTTGGATGGAATGAAATTAGCAATGCATAAAGACAATATGTGTATTACTATAGATTGTCAGTCCTTCCACATCATCCCTCTCATTTTGACAATTCACCTGTCCCACATACGACTTCCTTGATTTATTAAACTGCTACTCGACAGTATACATAAAAAATAAAGATAAGAATAAGGCTTTATTGTTTCTCTAGTCTCCAATTTATAGAATGGATATGTGTTTACTCAAACGTAACCAAATGCCTTTATATTCAAAGCAGAACACATCTTATGGAGTCACAGACATAGTGATAAAAGACCACAAGATGTTTAAGTGCAAATTTAGGAGTTCATTAAAATGGATATGAATGAGTAACAAAATTATCAGATATCATTATTTTTAGCTCAATCCCCTGTGTAGAAGTAAAGGATTTAAAAAAGTTGTTGCTGTAGTAAAATGATAGTCCACAACAGAGAGTAAAAGGTTTTAAGATAACAGAGGCCCAATGCAATCATTTACCATTTACGACACAATAAAAGAGGGTTTAGTTAGTTAGTATTAGGAATTCCCTTTCAACGAAACTATAAATAAATATGTTGTTAGTTCTGTTCTTTCTTGTATGTTTAGTCATAGTTCCAAAACACTATATTTGTCTTCATATTTCTGTTGTGGATACTAACAGGGGCGGGGAAGTTGCTAATTCATTCCTAGCTTAAGCATTTCCGCAGTTCTCTGACTCTTCCTTTCTATATAGTTAATTAGTTACCGACAATTCAAGATCCCAAACAAAGCATGAATTAATGTGTATCGGACTAATGCATTAAACCACAAAATCAACGGGTTGTCTAGGTAAATTGCAATAAAGATAAGATTTACAACTCAGATAGCATCGAGAACACAATTAAGCATGGAAATTGATAGGGTTTGTAAAGGATTCCAATACAATAATTAGGGTTTTCATAAATGAAAGAGAACTGATGACGATGATGATGATTATCGATGTGATTTTGTGCATTTGGATGAATCTAACAAGAAAATGGGGTTGGTTATGGAATGAAAAGAGAGAGTTGACCTCTTTGGAATGGTGAAGGCACTCGAGGTAGTCTTCACGGAGGAGAGAGCAGTCCTTGGGCTCTCGGCAGCGAGACATACACTCGCTGAAGTCGATCCAGAAATCGTAGCACCGACCTTTGTTCCCTGTAATTCCCCACCCTGACGCCATCGCTCCGTCTCTCTCTGACTCACTATTAGCTTTCGCAATATAAGAATTTGCTTCCTTTTCCAAAAGCATGGGTTTTGTTTTTGTAGCTGCAGTCCCATTTTTTAATTTATATCGTCGTTATCTAAACTAGCGTATTTACAGGCACGTATTTTTTTTTATTGTTGTTCATTTTGTTTATCATATAAATATTACAAAAAGAATCAACATAATATGATATAGGTGGTAGATACTTGGTCCCTTAAGCATATAGTTAGGAATTCGATTTCTGACCCATGTATATGGAAAACATCTGTTGGAAGAGATCAACCCTTTAAATGAATTTCAGTACCTCGAAGAATTCCATCTCTTAATCTCTTATCTTTTGAACTTACTTGAATTGACATGAACTTAAGTCTAATACTTCATTAACCAATAAAAGTATATTATTAAATTAATAAATTATCAGCTTATAAGTATTTAATTACCAAAATTTATTAATCAAACAATATATAATATATGCTATTGGCGGGTATGTGAATCCACATTTTTAAAATTTTTTTCATATAATTACATCATTGGGATATATCTGCACTTAATTATATATATCTATCTACAACTATATGCACGTCTTTAACCTCTAAGGAATATGAATATTTATCAAAATCATCCTAGTATAAGATGATTTTCATATTATTTGGTACAAACTTAATTTTGATATTTTAGTTTAACTTATTTGCTTTCCATTCATTCATATAAATTATGTTATAATTTATTAAAATAGCAAATCAGGTCTAATGTGGCATGGTTCGTTCTACAATTTTCAGTATATTTATTTCTACTGGAGGTATTTTGTGAGAGAAAACAAAGCAAACTACATCATGTTCCTCATTCCTTAACAACCATTATTTATTGCTTTCATTAAACTTGGCTTATGGTTGATTTTTATATACTACTAATAAGTGGATATGTGGATGTTTGGATATGGAACCTGAATTATGTTTGCACTACAAAGTGCATTTAGAACGATTTTATATTTGCCCTTATTTATAATTAAATAATATAATATAACAACTGATGCGTCTTTTGACACTTCTATATCAAAAGTAACAGGTTAAATAATATAATACAACAACTGATACGTCTTTTGACACTTCTATATCAGAAGTAACAGGTTTAATATAAGGTGAGAAACAAAGTATAGAAGTGGCTTGGCTTCTAATCCTACTTGAACGCCTAATTGTCTCCTCATCCCCATTCCTCTGAAAAATAATATAACGAAACACGTGAGAAAAAATTCATGAGTGACGCTCTTGAATAAGAATAAGCCAAAAACTCACATGCTTAATTGGGATTTTCTCGTACATGGTTGTGAGAAAACCCATGGAATAGTCAGATGAGACATCTGATTCTCTCTTGTAGTTCTTGCGATTCTTCTTGAGGATGTGGACTTCATTCAACACTTTCACTATTTTTTGGCTATTATGAAATATTGGATTTAAAAAATGCAGAGAGAATTGTTCATATTACTTATCTTTGCTAGTCTCAAAAGTTCCTCCATCAGAATAAACAATCATCAATGAAAAACATTATTTGATAACTTGCAATTAATATTTCACTGCTAAAAGGAAATAAAGAGGAAGTGCAAAGAAATGACTTGAACTAGGGGTTGAGGTTCAAGAATAGTATAGATTCAAGTAATATAGCAAAATCTCAAAGGGATAAATTTGAGTATCACCTGTACTGTGTGATGCACGGATACTTCAAAATTGGTGACGTATCTGTATCATACCCGTATCTAATACCGATACGCATATTATACTCCTGCATCCATATTTTTATTGTATCATTGTGTTTTTTGTTTCTTGAATACCTACCGCCCTAAAAATACTACTACTTGAAAAATCCTAACTATAGATTCAAGCCTCGTTCTTATCAATTACTTTCTTTAAAATATATTTTTACTCTTGCAATCTTGCCCTCCTCAAAATTGAAGTAAATTAGTGAGGAATTTCACCAAATTTAAAGTTTATTTTTTTACGTATATAAATCTAAACTTATTTTATTTAATAAGCATTGTCATACTCGTATTCTAATTTTTTTAAAAATTACCGTATTTACGTATTATATAGTATCAGATATTCGTACCCGTACTCATGCAACATAGCCTGTACTTATCATGACAGCATCAACAAAAATTAATTACTAACAGGAATAATCACTACTTACTACCATGTAGCTTATATGGCACATGCTATTCAAAAAAATTCAGAGCTTATCTTACCAGAAGCCGATACAGTTGACTACAGGGAATATCAATCTTAATTAACAGGTTGAACTTAGACCTGTATTAAAAAAAGGTCTATAGAACTGAATCTACATCTACAGTCCAACATATGACCCAAATCCTTTCCCTGAAAAAAGGCCTATACAATGGGTCTCTGCAGCATGCATATCAGATATGTTAAATGAGTTCATGGCTAAACTAATCTGCTTTCAGGAGCTTCAGCACACTCGACAAATGCCTGCATGGTTTTTGCTATATCACCAGGATCAAACTCGTCCCAGAATCTTGCTGCTCTTTTGCTTTCCTTTTCCTTTTGTGTTTTAAGTCATAAAGTTCCATCTCCTTTTGTCTTTCTATAAGAGCATAGTTCAACTCTTCCTCTCCATTGTACCATGAATCATTGGAGGAACTTCCTTAAAATCATCAACTGAATGCAGTAAAATAAGAACTTCATCTATGCGTCTAACATGAGAACTTATCAAGTCAGTCATTTCAACAAATTTTTACCTTAGTAATTGATAAAATAACATTAACCAAGATAAACTGGAGAGCTAAAATGGCAACCGATCTTCCTAATTCTTCATATATTTTTTGTGTAAGCAATTTGATAAATTAATGTTAATGGTGTGAGAGAGACACCAGAATTTTTTAAAATTTAAATGCTACCTCCTACCTTCTACTGTTATTCAAAAATCGACTGTGTCACCACTCAACCATTCATTGTTATTCAATTGTAAATTCGTTAAGATCAAGACCATGAAAAAAACCATACATAATCACCAAGAGTCAACATCATCATTCCAAAAGAAATTACTCATTTACAAAATCTATTAAATACGAAATTAATCTATTAAACCATGGTATTATCAAGCATGCAAGGATGATTGAAGAGCTCAATCCATTTCTAGTAGAAATAACAATATATAAAGCCATTATATACTCTCAAATTTAGTATATATAATCCGCCAAAACTAATAGGATTATGAGGCTGAGAAAACGTAGTCTAGAAAATTGGATTCTGCATTGAGGCAAAAAGGGCAAGACATGAACTATATTTCAAATTGACATACCCATTTTCTAGCCCAACTTGCAATTTCTTGGATTGCGAAAAAGGAGTGGTGAGATATCACATTTAAAATTTAGTTTATACAATAATCATATACCAAATTAATATAACTTCAAAACAATAACATTCCTTATGAGGATTTAAGAGAGGAATTTACCCAGCAATCAATACAATAAGGGAGGCAATCCATACAATAAGGGAGGCAATCCATAAAACATATTGGTAAGCCTTGTATTTTTGACTTGAGGCGAACACCGGCAGGAAGATGTCGCTGCTCTAACCATTCGAACTGAGGACGGGGCAGCAAAATAAAACCAAGGAGAAGTCCCGTCATGAATCCCCCATTGTGAGCAAAATTATCAACATGTGGTAAAATGACAATGGCAAGATTGATGACAATAATAATCAGAAGTTTGAGCAAAGCAGTTGTCTACAAAATGCAGCAAAGGGGAGTCAGAAATAATTGGCCCTGTTTATATTTGTTTTGGGAAATATTTCTCTTTCTTTTCACCCTTTACTCTTTTTGGTATTATAGAAATAATTTTTGTCTCAAAATGAAATGATTTGGTAATATTGGGATGGGCATGCCGCATACTTTATTTTCGTGGTTTGCTAATTGTTGTTTGATTATGTTATGTATCATTATTGATTTTGTTTTTCCTAACTAGGATATGCATGGTGTTGTTCGCTCGTAATCAAAGTCATGGTGATGCCGAGTTAGACATTATTAGTTGCTGAAAACATGAATAATTAATTGGGAATACACTATGTCATTACATATCATTGGTAAATTACAATAAAACCAGATATTCGTGTTATTTTCCAGTTCTATACTTGAAGATCAGAGTTCTACATTATTGCCCTGTTTCCCTAATTTGCCAATATAGCTGTTGTTAATCCCATGATTTTTGTGACAGATGCATCTGAATTAAACCTATTTGGCTGGCTGATATAAGGGCAGTTAGTTTTCATCTCAACCAGTTCTTGTCAGTCCTTTTCCCCCAAAAATATTACTTGGTTACTTCTCATCAATGAATTTGTTTTTTCTAATTAGCAAATTCTTCTTAGTTGAAACTCTTCCCCCCCCCCCCCCCAACATTTGTTTTACATTACAAGAACTCAATAATGCATCCTATCTATCAAACCTCCCATAGTGACTTCTATTCGAATGTTCTGTTGCTGGAATCAAGTGAGATATATGTCATGCCTGGGGAGTTTAAGTATGCCGAACTATGTCTGAAGTGTGCAATAATCTGAACATAAAAGGTCCGATGCATCATTTTGAGGACCTTGTGTGCCTTCTTAATAATAAGCAGGAATTATCCTCTTCGTAGAAAGCATGTAATTCTCAAGAGGAAGAAGCCACATTGGTTGCTGGGACCCTATAACTTAATTCTGCAAAAGATGATGGGTTGTCTTGAAACCATTATTTCCTAGCATGTGATCTTGCTATTTCAACATATCGATATTAGCATTAATTGTCATCAAAATTCAGCTTACAATTTCACTTGCCCTAGCTATGATGTTATATCAAATTTAAAATCCACCCACAGAAGATTCCTCAAGAAGACTTTTGCTAATAAAAAGGGAGGGGAGTAGGGGAGAAGAACATATTCCTTAGAAGAGCACCAATGATTCCTGGAATCACCAGTGACCTAATAGTACATATTTTCCCAAACTTTTTGCATTTCAGTATTGTTTTCTCTTGATTCTCTGGTCTGAGCAGTAGTTTTGGAACATAAACGTCAAATGAAGTTTCTTTTAGAAAAGCCCCTTTGAAACTCCAAAATCACCTCCAAGGTCAAGTCATCCTTTTGGACAGTGGTGCTCAATAGGATTAATAATAATGATATGTTGCAGATGTGTAGGCCTAACAAATTTTTCCTTCTGATATGTGTGTAATGAATTGCTATTAAGTCAGAAACTCCTGCACTTTTTTTAACGTTGCCCAGAAACTAATTACATTTGGAGTAGGCTTTTCAATGTCTATGGTGGATAATGGGTGTGCCCTCAAAACTGGAAGTGCTTTCTTTTGATTAAGGAGGGCAGAGAGTTATAGCAGTGTGTTTTGTACTTTTAAAGGAAACTTTTTGCCCTAGATTTGCTTTGGGAAATGGATTTGTCTAATATACACCTAAAAAATATTGGTGTATTAATGCACTAGTTAATATAAATCGTTGATTAAGAATAATAAAATAATGATAATAATCTAACGATTGAAATTTGTTTGAAATTTGATAGGAAACCGATTGATGAGGCGGTTGATGAGGTTAAACTCACATTGCAAAAAAGTCCTTAAACTTTTATAATTTTTTTTAGTCCACATATTTATTTTATTTGATATTTTTAGCCTCGAGGTATGTATGTTTTTCTTGGATCAAAGTCGAAGTAAAATGTAAAGGGATCTAAGGTTGATGGTATTGAATTTGAAATTCCAATCTAGCGCCTAGTGAAGAGAATACAATCGAAGAAAAAATTAATACCCCTCATTCAGTTTGTGAGTTATCCAAAGCTAATTCTACATTTGGTTTCACTCCCTAACTTTACAATCCATCGACGGATGCCATGTGTCATTTCCTTGTTTACGAAACTGGGCTGTGAAATCCTAGTCGGTGACGAACGTTAAGGAAGAGGAAGATAGATCCAAAAAACCTCTAGAGACAAAGAGATTAAGGAAATTAGAGAAATCCCAATCAAACTGAATGTGAGGAGTGACGACCGACGACCGAAAAGGGAAAGAAGACTCTAGAAAATAAAGCCTTGACGTCAAGGTCAGAAAAGAAATAAAATTTTTCTTAGACCCCTTACGAGATTCATGGTCTCGAAAGGGATTAAAATAAAAATAAATAAATAATGTATAATTCTTAGAAAACCCTTTATCACCTTATAAATTTGTTATAAACCCCTTATGGGATTCACACTATCGAAAGGAATAAAAAATTGCCAAAGCTCTTAAATTTATAAAAGAGAAATGATACTTACACAAAAAATTTTCTCACAAAACCCTCACAAAAACCCATATAAACCATTGGATCAAGTTTAGGTCCCACTATAAATTTTTTTTACTTGATCCAATGGCTTTTATGGAGTTTTGTGAGGAAAGTTTTTGTGTAAGTATCATTACTCTTTATAAAAACCACCTTTATGGGATTATGAGTCTCGCAAGGGATCAAGAAGACATAAATATAAATTTAAAATTTTTTAATAACCGATTAAAAATATAGATTAATGGAAAATTTAAAATTTCTTACAAAATGGACAAAATATAAAAATAAGGAAAGAATATATAAATGTTAATATTATTAAAATTTATTAATGTAAAATTTAAAAAATTTAAACAGGAATCTTGAGAAAAAAATTTTAAATTAGAATCTGTAAATTATCTGTTAGCTAAATGTTAAATTGTTTAAAATTTAAATTAAAATAAAGGTATGAAAATATTATAAATTTTTCAGATGGAAACAAAATAAAATTTAGAATTGCCATAAAGCTAAATAACCAAGTGCAACAATTAAATATATTAAAAGTAATTAAAAATTTGATACCCACATTAATAACTGTTGAAAGAAAAATAGAATATGAAGAAATGAATTTATGGAAAAATATAAGAAGGAAAATAATTTAAAGATTCATAATCCTAAACAAAAATACATAATAAAAATTACAAAAAGAAGCCATACATATAGAAAAAAGAAAATTGCAAAAGCTCTTAAATTTATACAAACTACCTTTACGGGATTATGAGTCCCGCAAGAGACCAAGTATAAATAAATATAAATTTTAAATTTATTAATAACCAGTTTAAAGTATAAATTGATGGAAAATTTAAAAATTATTACAAAATGGACAAAATATAAAAATAAGGAAAGAACCTATAAATGTTAATATTATTAAAATTTATTAAGTAAAATTTTAAAAATTTAAACAAGAATCTTGAGAAAAAAATTAAAATTAAATTTTGTGAATTATTTTTTAGCTTAATGTTAAATTTTTTAAAATTTAAATTAAAAATTGGTTCAATAAAGGTATGAAAATATTATAATTTCTGATGGCAACAAAATAAAATTCAGAATTTCCATACAGTTAAATAATCAAGTGCAACAATTAAATATATTAAAAGTAATTAAAAAAATTTCATTGATATCCACATTAATAATTATTGAAAAAAATAGAATATGAAGAAATAAATTTATGGAAAAATCTAAGAAGGAAAATAATTTAAAGATTCATAATCCTTCCAAACAAATTGAACAAAAATGCATAATAAAAATTACAAAAAAGAAGCCATACATATCCAAAAAAAATCTGATCAAGAAAATCCAATAAAGAAATGAAACTAAATATTTATAAATCATTTAATAGTCATCCTTATTTTAAAATAATATATAAACTTAAATCAAACAAGTAATTTAACTTGAAATCCAGCATAAATTATGAAAATTTTAACCCTTACTAACCAAGAATTTGATTTAAGTTGGAATAAACATAGTAAGAAATAATACTACAAACTTTTGTTTAATTAAAAGTTCATGACAAATGTAAAAAAATTACATATTTTTTAAATACCAATACAAGAATAAAACTATATATAAGAATAATAAACAAGTCATTTGACTTAAATTTTAACATAAATTATGAAAATTTTCTGCCATCAATAATTGAGAATTTAATTTATGTTGAAATAAAAAATAGGAAAAAAATTGTACTGAAAATTTAAAATGGTTAATGAGTCAGTCCCACAAATTATAAATATTAATGTAAAAAATCACATATAAATAACAGATAAAAAAGTTCAATCATAGGAAATGTTTGAATGTAAATACATTAGTGCCAAAGTGTTGTAATCCTTTAAAAAGCTAGGCAATTCATAATAACAAACAAAAAATTGCCCACTTTGCCAATCATTGTGTATTTAACATATTATTATTAATCATAAGCGCCTATTTTAGAAATGTTAATTTCAAGAATTTTTTTTTAATACCAAACCATCTAAAGTAATGTATAAAATGTTTCATATTATTCTTTATATTTAGCAATGTATTTTTATTTTTCCTTTTTAAAATAAAATATTTTTAAGAAATTAACATGTAATAATTTAAATATTTTATTTATTATTGAACATTATTAGAAAATTAAAACTTTGATGACCCATCATGAATTAAAAATAAAAGATAAAAATTGGACTAAAATGTAAAAAACGAGGGATAAGCCTCGTAAAAAACAAATAAAAGTAGAAACCCTTTTTGTAACAAACAAAAGTAAAAATTCTTTTTTGTAATATCATGATTAAATTTGTGATAACCGATGATAGTAGGTAAATTTTTTTAAGTATGCATGCACTACTTTTCTTTAGGTGGAGGGTAGAAGGCTCCTGTTGAGGTGCAAACAAGTCCCACATTGCCTAAACAAGGAGAGGGTCATAGGTTTATAAGTATGTAAAAATGTCTCAATTAGTATGAGGGTCTAAAAGTAAATCCATGAGGGTTTAAACTCAAAGTGGACAATATCATACTAATGTGGAGATATGTTAGATCTCCGATTCCTAACAAGTGGTATCAGAGCCGATGGTTTCGGTTAGGGCGGATATTGGAACAACCGTTGATAGATCTGCGTCGAAGATTTCTTGTGTCGAAGCGGTACAAGTATAAGGCTGAATACTCGAAGAAGTTTCCGCTGAAGGAGAGGTTGAACCATGGTCCTTTGTTTGAGGGGAGGATTGTTGAGGTGCAAACAAGTCCCACATTGCCTAAACAAGGCGAGGGTCATATGTATATAAGTATGTAAAATTGTCACCATTAGTATGAGACCTTTTGGGTGATGTCCAAAAGCAAATCCTTCCTAACAGCTCCTTGGGACAGTATTGAGTTCATGGCCTCTCTTTGGTGTTCAGATCATGTATCTTTTGTTAGGTTTCTCCAAGGTAGAAATGCAATGCGATTGTAGAGCTCTCTTGTCTTGTTTGCTTTTATTTGTGTTTTGTCTAAGAAGAATATCTTATCTCCTTTTCTTTGTTTTCGATCATCCTTTCTAATAAAGTTCCTTTTTCAATCCAAAAAATTGGTGTTGTTGAACCTAGTCATGAATGTGGATCAGAATAATTTAAAACTTGTTGAAGACAGGTGAGTTGGGCAAAACATCGTAAAACTGGATGGTAAATGAGTATTGGTCAAAATGGAAAACGTGTCGTATATGAAGGGAAAGATGAGAGAATATATGAAGCTCTTTTAGTTCATATCTAACCTGCAGTTCTAATTTGGTTTAATTATATACCTAACAGTTGATTGTACCTGAAATTTCTGTTCCTAGCTATAGTAATAATGTAAACAAAACAAAGTTATGGCAGTTGTCCAGTAGGCTTTCTTTGAATGCCTTATTAGATTTCTGCAACCTAGAATTTCTTTATTCAAGGTTACTCTTAGTACGTAAGCCTTTAGGGGATTTTAACGGTTCAGTGTTGAAGTATGGTATTATCATATTATGAGTAATGTTAATTGTTCTAATTACCTTGCCAGCGAGTAGTTCCTGTACTGGCTAGTGTTCACTTATGTGAACTTTGAAGGGACCAACCACTCTTCTGGTCTATTTGACATGCACTTCAATAAAGCTATATGCTTCTTTCTTTGCTCCATATGCTGTATGCCTGTATGCTATTGTTAGGTGTATGACGTTAAATGGTGCATGCATATAATTCATTCTTTAAATCCTATTGTTTTGGATAAAACTTTCTACTATATTTATCTAGCGTACTGCAAAATACATGATTTTGTATGTAACATTTTTAAATGTGAATAATGTGCATTTTCTTGTATTTGGAATTTTGAACAGGTCTTTCAAGACTGACAACAGACGAAAAACTTACGGAAGCATTTTCTTCTTTTGGGCAGCTGGTTGACGGTGATAATGAGTTTTTTTTTTCTTTCTTTCTGTGGTTACTTAATGCTAGTGTCCTTATTTAGCTTGCTGTATGTTGTGCTTGACCTTCAGTCATTTTGATATACAGCTAAGGTGATAACTGATAGAATCTCTAGAACATCAAAGGGTTATGCTTTTGTAACTCATGCAACCATAGAAGAAGCTGAAAAGGGGAAAGAAGGAATGAATGCTAAGTTTTTGGATGGATGGGTTATATTTGTTGATCCTGCCAAACCAACAGAGCCCAGACCTCCTCCACAATCACAGTCTCAGCCCTCTGGAACAGGTTTTACAGTCAATAAGACGATTGGATGGTGTGGATGATTGTTGAAGAAACTTTGATCATTCTCACTGTGTTGGGATCGTTTTTTAAAGACTATAATTCAACTCAGCCAATTATACTGCAATTTCTTGAGGGATCTTTGTATCAATCAGTTGTAATAGATGATTGGACTTCGTCTGTAAGGCACCGCTATTTTCGGAGATTTTGATGTCCATTGGAAATTAATCCTTCATTTGATAACGTCATATGGAACTGCATCCAACTTTTTTTTAACTGTATTATTGGTCTTCTCATTTGTTCTGTCAACATTATTGAGAGAATATTATGTATCCTCTTTGAATTTAATCTTACCAACTATTTTGTACAATTAATTTTCATACAATATTGATGTATAATATTCCAAAATAAAATAAATGTTAACTGACAATAATATCGTGTAATAGGAGGAAACTCTTTGACATTATATTTTCATTTGAAAATTCATATCAATTTTAACATAAAAGCTAAGAAAAAAAAATGATCCTAGTTGATGATGCTACATGACATTCTCAAAAGAACTTCAAATTTTATTTTTTATATTGCCATGTCATTGACTCCGCAAGGGATTGATTTGAGGATCTGTGCTGTATCGACCACGCCAATGAGTCACTAATGGATCCTTCTTTAGTTCATTAATCGGTAAATTTACTGCCATTTCTTTAACTTGTTTAATTAGCATGTGAAAAGTGATATTATATTGACTTACAGATTGAGAACTTCAAACGGAAATTACAAGTTATTGTATAAACGTTGTCTAGTATGAGAGTCTTTTGAGAAATTCTCTCTTTCGTTGATTATTGATAGTATACTATACTCTGTTCTTAATGTTTAATGGGACTTCTGAAGTAACTAGTAAGTAGTAACTTGATCCAGATGCTTTGTTATCCTGCACTGTTTGTACTGTAATTTCTGATGACAATATTCTGGACTGACCAAAGACATTGAAAAGCCTACGGTACAAAGCAATTTATTGCACACTCGCAAATACATTTATTTTAATTTCAATCATTCGCAATTTTTCTTTCTAAAATAATATAATGAAGTATTATTTGGGGACATTAATTTTTATGATAAATTAATTAAATAATTGAAGAAGAAAAAATATCTAATTTAACAAAAAAAAGTTATAATATAAACAAAATACATGACACATATGACCTAATTTTTTCTAATTGATACATATTATGAAAATAATTTTTTCTTTAAGTTGAGTTCCTTAATTGATTATCATAATAAAATTGGGGTCCTTAAATGATAAATTTTTAAGTTAATGTCTTTAATTAGTAATTACAGCAAAATTGAGGTTATTCCACTACACTTTTTCTCTAAAATAATATATACCGTTTAATTTATAGATAAAATTGTTCATTGGTTTGTCCTTTATAAATGTATTTATTATCATTTTAGTATATAAAACCTATTTTTTTAAAATAATAACTAATTGTTTAATTTGATGGAAAACTATTCACCTCAAAAGAAAAAGATTATGAAACAATTATTTTCTTCAATTATATATATATATAATTATTTTATACTCGTATATATAATAAAATTTGATCCACATTGAAATTACTTAAATTCTCTCTCTAAAAAAAATATTAAATTTTCCTTCTCATCTCCATGTTTATAAGGACAAAAAAAAAACGATATGCCAAAATAAAGTCTAAATAGTTACGATGCGTGATTTATTTAATAAATTGAGTTTCAAGTAAAGAGATTTTATCTACAATGCATAATTTCAAAATTTAGTAGAAACACTCTTTGATCAGGACTAAATCGACAATTCAAGAAGGATTAGTTTTAAAGAGTATAAAACACTTCATGGTTAAAAAAAAAACTAAATAGAATGGAATTTTAAGATTTGATTTATTCCCATTTTGAAAATTCGATGAAAATATAGAAATATTGTTGTAATTTTAATGCAATATATCTTATAAAAATATATATTATTTTATACTCATTTATATAAATTTTTATATTTGTATATATAATAACATTTAAGCCACATTAAAATTACTTAACATTTTTTTTCCAAAAAAGATATTTAAATTTTATCTTAACCTATTTCATTTTTTACGGGTTTGTCAGTTGAACGTCTGCAGGGTGACAAGTGTTATCATGGCCAAGCAAGTGTCTGTAGGTTTGAGGGAGTTGATATGGTACTCTGATGGGTTTGGTATTCAGGGTGAGTTGTCAATAAGTTATTGATTGTTAGTTTCATAATAAATGTTAAAGAGTTTATTCAATATAAATAATAACTAATGAATGCTAGACAACTCACCCTAAGTATCGATACCCTGAAAAAAAAAAGATGGGTACCGAAATAATGCCCAAGTTTGAGATACTCTGAAAGCCGAAAATGACAGTGGGGCCTATTGTGTTCTTAATTGCGCGCCTCCAGAATCTTGTGAAATATCACTTCCCGTGAGCTACAAATTCTGCAGTTCGCAGTGTCACAAGTCCCAACCACACAAAATTGTAGAAAATTAACACAAGAGAAGAGAAACCCATTACCTTATCGATTTCAGAATTCAGAACCCAACCTCAAAAATCCTTTCTTCGTTCATTCTGATGATTAAATCCATGTCGAACAAGCCTCTCGATTCACGGCACTCGCACTCCATAGATTCGTGTATGATGCAGCTCCATAATTGGAGGCCCTTTCACCTCCAAACCACTCCCACCAAAACCCTAGACTCTGATTCACAACTGAATCCCAACCCAAGGCCACACTACTCCAATGGCATCCACGCCAAGCGTCCATGCCTCTCCGACCGTGCCACCGCGTCCTTCTCTGTCGATGCTATCGACATGTCCAAGCTCACATTGATCGACGACGATAAGCCCATGCCAGCTGGCCACTACACCAGTGGGAGTTACCGCTTGATCGCTCGGAAGAGGCGCCACAGAGGGTCAAGGTCTGTGTCGGGTCGGAGCAGTGACCGGAGCGGCACGCGGAGGTGCTGCTCGGTTGGGGCTTCTGCAGCATATGGGACTTGCTCTGATTTCCCTGTGGCAATTGGTACAGACTCGAGCGGAGAGTTGTTTGTAAATGGGGATGCGAATTGGTCATCGGATGTGAGCGAGGCAAAGAATTCAAGGAGGGACAGGGACAGTGGGAGTGGGAGTGGGGAGAAGGAGAATGCGGGTATTGGGTTTGGGGTAACTGGTTGTTTTGATGCTAATGGAAACGAGTCAGGGTATGGGAGTGAGCCGGGCTATCGTGGGGATGCAGAGTTTGGATATGGGGATGAGCTTGATGAGGAAGAGGACGACGCACGATTGTTATTTTGGGGCGACCAACTTGGAGGTGCATTTTTTCTCTTTGATATTAGATTTGGTTCCTTGAATTTGTTTACTATGCTCTGCTTGGATAATAATACATCCTCTTTCTTATGTTGCTTGCCCAAAAGTTAAAAATTTTGAACTGGTCTAATGGGGTTGTTTATTTGGCGTGATCACAAACTTGGTGCTCTGTTTGCGTGGTGATTTTTTTTTTTTTTTGGTAGTAGGTGGTCTGAAGAGACCTCATATTTGGATATGCTTCGATTGGATTGAAGAAAGTAATGCGAAAAAAATGTATTTGTTACATAAGGTTTGTTGTATTGTCTGAGGTGTTGCTAATACTGTAACGCAACCTCCTTCTAAGCTAAGTTCGGTTGCTGGAATTAATAATTATAAACTATCAATACTTGCAAGTTTAATCATTATTACTAGAGTTTGGTAAAAATTTCACAGATGATTATAATTTATCTGGTGTTGGGAGAGTAATTATTTGGTTCCATCATCCCCTGTATGTTGGAGTTTGGTGAAGCTTCTGGTTGGGGATAGAAAAGGATCATATGATCTGCCCTGTCTGTTTGAAGTTGCAAGTTACGACCTGTTAAGAAGACAATAATGACAACCTACTGCCTCATTCCTCCCCTTTTCAACTGTGCGGTATCTATTTAGGCAAATCTAAAACATAGTTTGATTAATCAGTTTTCTCTTTGAAATAAGCCTTCAATGATGATTCCAATATTCCAGATGTTCAACAAGATGCTTGCAGAGTGTGCCAAGAAAACTGTTTGCAGATTTCTTAAGTCCTTTTTGCTGGATCTATTTTTGAAGTTATGCATATAGTCAGAAATCTGACATGGAAATGTAGTAGCAAAATCTAGGTTTGACTTTTGTGGCTTGAGGTCTCAGTGAACACAAGTTGAAGGATGGAACAACACAATTGTGTTTGTAGTAGTGTTGTGAACTTGTGATTTGGCCGGAGTTGAGCATAAAGGCAAGCATACGGTAAAAGTGAACGTTTTGAGAGATAATTAATTCTAAAAGTGCTACTATGACGTTACATGTTATATTGGTGGTGAAAACTCTATATCGTTCCCTGATAAACGTGACTGATGAGTGATCCTCTGTTGTGCTTGCATGCGCAGTTGCGCACACAAACACAAACACAAACTATATGTATTACGAGAAAACAGATAACTTTAAAGATTCTATATTTATTGTGTTCTTATCTAATTTTTGGATTTCAACAACATTTCTTGTAAGCATTATTTACTAAGGCATGAATCGCATATAAAACTAATACTGTAATTGGTTGTTTCAGATACTGACTTGACCTTCATTCCTTCGGCTGTAGATTCTAAAATGGAGATGGTTGGGGAGAACACCTTATTAGATCAGAAATCCCATCATAGATGCAGACGTAGGAAGCATGATTGTAGAATGGTTGATGCATTGAGGTGACGATGACCGAGGTCTGTGACTACGAACATGACAAAACTCCATCTTCCATCAACAAGGGATTTGGCTAATTGGCTTCTTTTGTGCAAAGGTCCCTGGGTTCCACTAGTTCAGTGATTTTAGAGCATCAATGTGATGCGTCATACCCTTGTTTTAAGTTGCCAAATCAATATTCCCAAGTGCTTCGGCAATTATAAAAGTAGGACATGGATTAGTATATGGGTGTGGGATCATGCAGCTTCTGTGAACTGTGATCCAAATAGTGAAGCGATCTGCTTAATGACTTGTGATGAGGAAAAAATGTAGAACGAAGGACGCAAAAAGTCTGAATTATTTGATTACAAACCGTTATTAGTTATGAGTTTTCATGTTTGCTGGTTGTCAACAAACAAAAAAATGCTTGCACATTATTTTCGTTCAGTCCATAAATTTGTTCATGTTTCTAAATGGGAAATTATTGCTTGTTTGCCCATTTCTTTCTTTTGCGATTGCTTGGAAGTTGCAACTCCCATCATTTGGCAAAAGAGCACCTCCCCTTAATGGGAATGCAGGAATCAGGATCCTCTCCAAGTTCATCCGGAAAAATATAGCAAAATAAAATGGTTTGAACTAACTGCTGCATGGAGTGTAACCCTGTTCAAGTTTTAACGTTCTCCCAACTTCTAAAGTCCAAATGAACACGGATTGGCGTTGTACATTATATTATTTTGATACTCATTTTTTAAGGTATTGATAATTAGGTACTCATTTTTTAAGGTATTAATAATTAGAGTGAGTTGTAAAATATTTATTAGTTACTATTTATACTTAATAGATTTTTAAACATTTATTATGAAATTAATATTCAATAAGTGATTCATAATTTACTTTTAAACATTTATTATAAAATTAATATTTTTAAACATTTATTATAAAATCAATATTTAATAAGTAATTTACATCTCAAGAAACGTTTAGCCCTTTTGAAAGAAAGCCAAAACGTTTGCCGACGATGAAGAAGGGTTGGGTGGAGGTGCGGAAGCAGTTCTAGGAGAACAGGCACGTGACCTCCGATTCGGAGATCCAGAGGCTCTTTTCCAAGAGGCCTCCCATTTCATCACCAACATGGTTGTCCAGGCAAAGCTTAATTCCACCGCCGGCACATGCGGTATGTTTTTCTCTGCTCTGTGAGTCTTTAATCGTTGATTTTGCTTCTTTCTTTGTGCAGCCCATCTGTTTGTCAATTAGTTTCTGTTATGCCTTTTTTGTATCAGCTGGTAAAGTGCCAGTGATCATTCTGCTCTGTCCCTTTTCATTTTTTTGCCGATGGGGTTATGGATTTTACGTTCTCTATATCTTTCGGGTTTTCCATGAGCACTATTAATATACTTTTTTAATCCACAGATCAGCATTAGTATTTTTGCAAACTTTGATTTATACTTCATCCTCATAGAAATTTTGTAACTATAATGACATTTGATACAATAATCTGTGGATTTCCTGATTGTTACAATTATTTCTAAGATAAGCTTGAGCCACTGTTATCCACTATCTATTAGGTAGTAACAATTACCTTTCACTGCCTTCAAATGCCTTTGAATCCGGTCAATAGCCATTAATTATGGATTATTTCTGTCTAGTTAAAGTGTTGGCTGTCATTCCCTTAACAAAAAATTTAATAAAATGTGGTAATTTTTCTGGGAGTCAAAAAAGTCGTACAGTAGTTCCATGCTTAAAAAAATTTATTTACTTGTAAATGAAATCCCATTAACTCTGCCTATGTCGTGATTTGTGGATAATCTTTACATGGCTTGTTTCAAATCTGGATAAAAGATGAGGGTTGTGTTAGTTAGTCGATAGCCAAGGTAAAACTTTATGAAATATTTATGACATTGATAAATAATTTGATTTTGTTTAAATCATTAAAAACGACTTTGATGTAAATAATCTTTTTAAAAATATAATTTTTGATAGAGTACAATTGCTTAATTTATATAGCCCACTCTACTTAATAAGAAAAGTCTTTTGTTTTATAAATGAAATCCCATTGGATTGGAGCTTTTATTGATCTTGTCATCCGAATTTTTTAACATCTGTCAATTTGTTAATGGGCTATTTAGTGATTTTTTTCCTATTATTGTATTGATGACAAAATGCTTAATACTAAGAATTTAATTTTGATATATTGTCAGTATAAAATTTTTTTATAGTCATCAAATTATGTGTTATAAATTATTAAAAAAATTTGATTATTACAATAATTATTTAAAAAGTTTAACTCTTTTAATAATATTGTCAATGTATAATTAGATAATAGTATAAAAAAATTATACTAAACTTAAATAAAAATTAAACTCATATACTAACTAATGCATTTGAAAAGAATAAGAACATTAAGTGAAGAATAGCTTCTCTCCCATCATTTATAGTTTTACATGTTATTTTTTTTAATCTCCTTTCTTCTTCTTCTATTTCTTGTTTGTTTGAAAAAGGAGGGAGCATTATTCAATATAAGTTATATTTGATTAGAAAGACATATATTTACATATTTTTTTATGTGAAACTAATTTTTATTTATGTGCCAACTTTGTTATGATTACAGCATGTTTTTATTGGGATTCAAATTTTTACACCGTAAGTAAAATTTACCTCATTACTTTGCCAATTACTGGTGTTGAACTCTTTGAACTTCAAGAAACTGTTGGAAAGTCCGGATAAGACTGGAGGGAAGAAGTTAACAGAAAGTGTTCTGACATTTTTGCCCCTTCTAGACAATTTATTTAATTGCTTAGGAGCAATTAGTAGTTTTGATATTGCTTTTAAGTTTTAAGGGAGTAGCTTGTAATTTTGTGCTTAGATTCCTTTTTATGGTAGTACTTTCTTTTCTTTTCAATACTTGTGTGGCCCTTCCAATTCTGGTAGCGGAATGGACATGATTTGAAGTTTATGGGTAAGAGTTATTCTTGTATGATTGCATAGAGTTATCTTTAGTAGGTAATTGTAAACGCTGTTGTAGCTTCCCAATTTTCAGATGTTTAATTCAACTGCATCGGACTTCGAAATTAGGCCTGTGTGGTTTGAGACTTGGAGGTTGAGTCCCCAAGACCAAGACATCCTGTATGTCTTAGCACTGTCCTCCCTTGTGCCCACCAAGGCATTAATTTTTTTTTAGGCGAAAGTGCACTCGATAAGCATGTAGAGTAGAGTATAACGAGCTTACTCACTGAGTCAATTGACAAAATTAATAGGCGTACAGGCACAGGTCTTTTCTTTTTCTTTTTTTTTTTTGGTAATAGGCACAGGTCTTTTTTTTCTGGATAGTTTCGAGGATTGCTGACAGCTGAGCTCAGCTAAGTCTTTAGATATGAGCTTTATAGGCACTAATACTATAACTGTTTTAGCTTTGTAATTATCAATACAGCTTAAGGTCATAAACAAGGTTCCTAATTTGGGTGCGTAAACCGAAAGCCTTCTTTCTCATGGAAACAGCAAGCGGAGCAATCCTATGCTCGAATGGCATACAGATGATGTAGCTCCTGAAAATATACCATAATCTGATTAACCCTATCTGATAGTATAGAATGCTGAAGAGAATTTGCATAAAAGAGAATATTGCCACCTCAATTAGTGTAATTCATGGTTTTCTGCACAAAATTGGGTCCAACAGATAATGTCCTGCTCATTAATGCGTTGATAAGACTTAAGAGGGACTCTGTGCTCATACAAACCTTAAGACGCGAGTGCCAAGCAATCTAAGTTTGTCTAGGAAAAGATTAAGAGTGTGTTAGGTTAAGATTAATTATTTGAAATAATTATTATTTTTAATTAAAAGTTATTTTATTTAAAATTTATTTTGTTTGTTTAAAGTGTGTAAAATTAATTATATGTTAAGATTATTTTTTTATTAACTAAAATTAATTTTTTTTAGAAAATTTTTTATTTTAAGCTTTAATTATTTAATTTTAAATTATTTCAAAAGTTTTGAGAGCAAAATATTTATTTATCTTTAACTAAATAATTTTTTCAATCATTTCATATATTTTTTAGTAATTTAATACATAAGAATAATTTTTTGTTATACTCTTTATCTTAAAATTAATTATGAATTAATATATCTAAACATAAATTAATTAATTTTTTAAAAAATCAGTTATTCATATAATCAATTTTTAATATATTTTTTTATAACTAATCTAAACACACATTAAAATTTCGGTCAGAAAAGATAATCTTGCCAAATTGAGTTTAGGAGTAAAGTAGAAGAATGTATATTTGCGGGAGGAATTCATGGTAGTGAATTATTGTTCAGCCGAATTACGAACCCTATTTTTAATAACATATAAATTAAACGACGTTATCACTTGTATAATGTCCCTATGGCCTAATCATAGAGTCTAGTTTTTGGCTTTTTAGTCAGGCACATAATAATCAATTTCTTCTTCTCATCTTTTTTATTTGTCGAAAAGAGGCAAGCACGAAAGAGACCTCCTGTAATTAAACCCAACATGCATTTGTGCCAATGGGATTAATTTCCCGTTCGGCTACCTGCTCGTCGTCTTCTACTTCTTTGCGTAATCGTTTCATTGTCATTAACACCTTTGGCCATTGGCATGAAATAGTAATTAGAAATTAAGTACAACTAATGGCAACATGACATATTCCCCTTCTTGTTGGGTGAATAATATCGATGTAGAAGATACTGCTTAGCCGAAGGGTTTTTAATATTTTAAATGAAAATACAGTTCTGCAAACAATTGATGTCTCAAAGTCCATTAAGTTTTTTATTTCCCTTTTTATTTTTGGCTTTTTGTTGGCAGTTTGGTGAATTGATTGTTATGGATGTTAATTCTCTTTGATTCTCATTGCTAGATCTTCATGAGATTGATCAATATAGAAAGTCGAAACTTTCACAATATTTTAAAATAGAATATCAAACTTTTATTCAAATTATAATTTGAGACTTTTCAAAAATTAATCCAAACATGATATTATTCTTATCAAGACTAATGAGAAACTCACCTTCCATTCACATGTTACTCGCTCTTCCCACCTATTTCAGTTCACCACCCGTATCCCTTTTTTTAATTGCACTCACTAGCCTCTTGCCTATGCATCCCTAGAAAAGGTCCAATAAAGTGAGACATAACATGCTGCTTTTTTTTTGTTTGTTGGTAATATCACATGCTGCTTTTAAAGAGCCTACCTTCTTCAAAGCTAATCTCACAGTTCTCTAATTCCTCTAGAGGAACTATATGGTCATTCCTGACTCTTCCATTCTGTTATTGTATTGTTAGTTCCAAACTAGCAGCAAAATTACTTTTTTTCCATCTTCTTTCAACTTCTTCTATAAAATGATCATAATAGCACGCCTCATGTTATTGCTTGCGTTGTTTCTTTTATTCCTAACAAATACTGGCCAATTGGTATTTGCAAAAGGGAACGATAATGTTCGAGATGCTTGCAGTGTAACAAGGTATCAAGACCTTTGTATCCACTCGCTAGGACAATTCTCTAACACTGCCGGAAGAAGCCCCAGCAAGTGGGCACGGGCAGGAGTTTCTGTGACAATAAGCGAGGTTAAGAATGTTCAAGCATATCTAGCAAAATTGAAGAGGTACGGGCGTATGAGAGGAAGAAACAGAGTTGCCCTTTCAGATTGTGCCGAGTCTTTTGCAAGTGCCCTTGATGAGCTTCACAGATCACTCGGTGTGCTCAGGAGGCTAAGCAAAAGCACATTTAGTACCCAAATGGGGGACCTCAATACATGGATAAGTGCAGCACTTACTGACGAAGATACTTGCCTTGACGGGTTTCAAGGCCAAAAGGAGAGGCAAATCAAATTGCTGCAAAATCGGGTTCAGAACGTGTCTTATATAACCAGTAACGCTCTAGCTCTTGTCAACAAACTTGCCACTACTGGTCTGGGAAGCATCACTGATCCATAGAAGTTGTGAAAAGGGTAACAGAAATATTCTCTAAGGAACTAGAATAAGCTGTGAGTGTGAACAAGAGTAGCTAGAGTAGTGATTTTATTTTTAAAAATATACTTGTTCCTTTTTAATCGTCCAGGAAATGTGACCATGCAAAGAAATATAGCCTGGCTAGGTAGATGTGATCATATGTCTGAGAATTGAGTTTGGTTCAACTAGCACTATGGATTGGATGCTGCTTGCTCTTTGTAATTATGATATATATGCAATCCTATAAAAGCCGTCTTATAGTTAAAGTTATTTTACTTCTTTAGTTCTGACTTCTGATAGATTTGAGTACCGTCTTTGTAATTATGATGACATGCTGCTTGCTCACGTGTTAGAATCTGCGAGTTAGTTCCAGCCAAATTATTATCCATTCTTAAACGCACTACTCGTGAAAGCAAGAGATTATATTTCATCTGCTAATGACGGATTTGGCTCGTAAAACCCAGGTAGAGGCTGAATTGTTACATATGAAATCTGATTCGCATGGCACTATAATAGTACAATTTACCTCCGTATATGTCTTATGAAAAATATAAATGGTTGGCAAAACTATATTTTTACTTATTAGAATCAAAGCATGGAATATTGACACTTGAACTTAAGTTTATAAGTAACAGTGTCAAAATGAGTTGAGTTTCATGAGTCAGCCTTAATAACTCAATATAAAATATGTTAGCTCACAACAGGTTGGATCAGTCCATTGGTTCAAAAAAAAAAATTTTAATTTCAAACCCAACAATAATTAAAAGAAGCTCAAAATTTACGGGTAATGACTTTTATTCTTGTTGGGCCCAAAGGTTGCCATAAAAGCACACAATCTTATTCTTTTGTTTAAGCTCGAGGAGACTTAGAAAGAAGGCACAAAAAGTTGTAAAAAAAATCAAAGTGTGCCTCGCAGGAAGCCCACTTTACGCACACGATATTCTCAAATTATTCAAATTGTGAAAAGATTGCATTGATTTTTTTTAATTTCTCAGGATATTTTGGTGCATAACTACATAGACTAATCTTTTAAGGTATTGAAATTCATTTAAGGGGTTGACATCTATTAACAAATATTTTTTTATACACATGAGTCAATAATTAAACCCTTAACCACATATTTAAGGAAACTAAGTATTTACCATTTGTGTCACTCCATATTATTAAATGATGACATTGTTTACTCTTAAAGTTTGGTGAAATGAAAAAAAAAAAAAAAGTGGGCTAACCTATTGCATTCGGCTAGGTTGAACTAACAAATAGTTGGACGAGCCAATTTCAATCTAGTCTAGTCTTAAAGTTTAAGTAGCTTAAAGCCTCAAATTGACACCTCTATTTGTAGACATATTTTATTTTAATTATTTTACACTTTTAAATTTTTTTGTTAAATGTTCTCTCTTAAAATATTTTTATTATAAGTTTTTTTTGAAAATAAAATAAATTAATCTAAACACACTAAAGGGGATATAAGCTTTTTTAGTACTTCAACATTTTTTTAAAAAAGCTTAACCACACACTAAAATATACCAAAGTGTTTTTTTATATATAAAAAAAAACACATCAAAACAAGCACTTTGTCTTCCTCTCACTTCTGTTATTGTTCACCCTCTTTTTTATATTAATTTCACTTGTCCCAAACCACCAACAGGCTTCTCTTTTAGGTGTCTTATTTGTATACAAATTCATTGAAATCTATAAGCAGTTTGTCTCGTTATTTTTTTCTCAATATTGAAGAGGTTTTTCTCGTTAAATCTAATGAGCAGTTTTCGATCTATCTTTGCTAGTGTGAATAGTGACAGTAACCCCATGGTGAATAGTAATAGATGGGCCCCACAAGATAATAATATTATTGGTGCACTTTGCAAGTTTTAACTGTTTTTCTTCACAAATATGAATATGCTTCCACTCACATCCATAAAGTGTACAAAAACCGGTGTATTTGATTACCTAACATTTATATAATTATTGAATCAAATTCTGAATTTCTTTTCTTATACCAAACTAAATCAAAATATAGTAAAAGGTTTGGTTTACTCAATTGAATGGCGGGTGGCTTGCTACTTTCTGGTCAAGGTAAAAGAAAAAATCTGTTAAATTTAACTTGAATTTCTCCATCTTTCAAAGAGATTATAATTCTATTTTGGATGCTTCTTAACGGTTTGTGAAAATCAAACCGTGGTGGGCTTGATAGTTCGTTACTACCATCACGGATCACCTTGCGCCATGTACGATGCCCAAAAAATTTGTGAGTGGCGAAGTACCTGAAAGTTTACTCTCGGTAAGGGCTAACCATTTCTTAGCAATGCCGTTTCTCGTTCGATTAGCCATTTGTTTTGAAAAGTATTTCGAAGGAGTTATGAGTTAGGACGTTTAGGAGTACTTGTAACGATTTTGGGACCATTGGATGAAAGGAAAGGGTTGACCTATCAATCTAATTAATTAAGCTATTTATTGATTTGACGATAGTATGAGTTTGACATGAGCTACCGTCCCACAATGCTTCCATACAACTTCCTATTTGCCTTCATTTCCATGCGCTGATGCGCAGGTCCCTTTGTGATAAGAGATGTTCTTTCGATCATTTCGTAAAACAAGGGGAGACCAAGTGAATACAACACTAACAACCATATGGTTATGTTGGAATTTTAAAAAAAAAAGGTGCGTGTTACGAAACTTAATTTAATTGGTCATATTTGCGACATGATTTATACCAGATGTGGATGGTATAAGGAAGTGAGAACAACAAAACTAAAAGATTTGCAAAAAATCAATTTACTTCAAATGATGTAAAATATTTAAGTGTTGTCTCTAATTTTAATTACATTTTTAATATTATAGTTAAACACATTTAATAATAAAAAGATGTTTGATCTAAATATTAGAAGCCCAATAAATCAGCACAATAACTCAAATTAACATTTATAAAAACTCTAACTATATCAATCTTAAGACTCAACTCTATTAAACGATAATTCTCATTAATATCAGTCTTAATCAACACTTAACTCTTATTAAAGTTAATCCTCTTTAGGTAATACTCCTAACTCCACTGAAAAATCACCTTCTTATAAGTGAAGATGATAAAGTCCAATTACAATAAAGAATTTCTACATATCAACTTATAAATAAAGGTATTAGCCCTAAAGTATGATCACTTAATTCTTACTTAATTAATTACTCTGATATGAGTTAGTGTCTTTTTCTTTATTTTGTATATTCTTTCTCACCTGAAGATTACTTCACTAAATTTAGACATTGATACTTTGTTTGAATGAAGAGAGAAAATAAAATTAAAAAAATGAAAAGAAAGAAAATAAAAAAATATATATATTTTCTCTTCATGTGTTTCGATGAAGAGAAAATGGATAGATAGAAAATAAGAATTAAGTAAAAATGTGAAAGAAATATATATATTATTATTGTAAAAAGACACATATATCCTTTATATATAATTAGATTAAAAACATGCTATTTTTTATTTTATTTCTCTAAATATATTTTTCATAAATTAAATTAATAAATATATTTTATAAAAAATATGAATTAAAAAGTTAAGTAATTAACATCTAAATTATAAAATTTATTTAAATTTATTAGTTTAATAATAAAAAAAAGTATAATTTATAATATTATAATATAAAAATCTCTCCCTCACTCTGTCATCCCCTTCCCGCACCCTCTCCCTCGCCCACCCCCACCCCCTCACCCCCTTCCTTTCCCTTCCCCTGACCATCCCCACCCTTGGCCTCCTTTTTTCCCTTCCCCTAGCCGTCCTCCACCCCGTTGCCAATTCAACCCAAAAAAATGGTCTCATTTCATCCTTGCACTTGCCGTTTGATTTATCCTTTCATCTTTCTTATATGATTGCTACTGCTGTAATATTGGGAGAGTATGGACTAGTCGTCATTTTAAAAGAAAGGGGCAAAGATGTAAACTTATAATGCTAACATTGGTTCTCTTCATTTTCTTCGCAGAAGTGCGAAGAAGACTTTTATGTGGCCCTATAGGAGTTTTTTTCTTTCTCTTGTCTTTTATCTTCCTATTCAAATAAGAGAAAATGTCAAAATTTACATATTTTTTTCTTTTTTATTTTCTTTCTTTTCATTTTCTCTCAAACCAAACACAAGTTGAAAAGATAAATAAAAAATAAAAAATCTCGTGTTCACGAAGTAACTAAGAATTTCTCTTAAGTGAATAAAGAAAATCATGAGTGAATGTTCCTTATTGATTGAGATTCTGTGCAATCATGGTGGCGCGTGGACATAAACCGGCGCAGAGGTACTGGACCGGTGGAAGAAACGTGCGCAATAGTTAAGAGCCACGTGTATGAAGACAAGTCAACGTTGCTTAGGAATCAAAGCTCCAAGCGACGTGCACACCAAGCCCGGTCCAACCATGGCCCACTCTCTACCCTCCTGGCCCTGCCCCTGTCCCCAGGCTATGTGCCTTTAACAGATTCTTTTTTTGTGATTTCAATTAACCATTATTATAACAGAGAAAAGTTTGTCAAAGTATTTTTTAACAGACCGTAATCAATTTGATGGGATGAATTGTTTCCAACAAAATATATTTGTTGAATAATTATGTTTAATAATATAATATTTTATTTAAGAAAATAAATTTATTCTATTTTCAAAAAATTAAATTAATATTTTACTTATGTTTTATAATTAAATTATTTTTAATTTATAATAATTATATATTCTTTGATAAAATTATAAAAATTCCTTCATATAAAGCACTTGATAGAAGTGTACAGTGATCATAAGTATCGTAGTATAATTATAAAAAGAGTAAAAATTCTAATGATGAATAGAATAGTTGTATAATTTCAACTTTTGGTTAACCCGAATAAAAAGACAAGTTATTAGGTTAATGGTTTGACCGATGGTTCAACTGTCAGATAAAAAAATATGGTTATAGAAAAAAAAATATATGTTACAACTATATATGTATATATATTTAAGAGTACAAATTTAATATTATATAACTTAATATAAATATAAATTTTTATATTATCAGTTTGTTCATAATTAAATTAATATAAATGATAGTTTGCTTAAGAATCAATACAAATCTAATGTATTAAGTTACATATCAAACAAAAGGCTCTTGGTAAGTTGTGAGGCAATTGTGAACTTAAGAGAAAAGATGACAATAATACTTCACTTAAAAAACAATTTACCCCACAAAATATGTTTTAATATGATTCAGTTCATGAAAAACCCTGCCAGGTCAACCGGGTTTTTTCGAGTTAAAAGACTTAGATCAGACCTGTCGCAAACAGAAAAAATCGCGACGGGGAATAGCGAGAAAAAAATTATTTTTAAAAACAATGGAGATGGAGTTGCCCCTAATTATTTATTAGGTATGGAAAATGACTGGCAAAACCCTTTTAAAATGGATAAAAAGAAAAAGAAAATGTCTACGAAAACAGGTCAGGTTTGAGAGTTGATTATGTGCAGGGAATAGTGAAAACTTAATCTCACAGCACCCATGATGTATCTGTCCTGAGATGGTTACAGATAACCTAAGTGATATCCATTTTACTCCTTTTAACAAATAGAGAAATTAAACAAATGCGCACAAATATTTACAGATAACAATAAATTAAATTGTGAAAATTAAAAGTTTGGCTTGATTTGCTGCTCTACGTATCCCCTACTACAATAAGGAACTCAAAGTCACGTAGTTCTTCATAGAAAATGATTGTGGGTTAATTGATTTTAATTAAAGAAAGAAAGAATCAATTAAAAGAAAGGGAAATAATTTGATTAAAAGATAAATGATTTGATTAAAAAGAAGGTTTTATTAGCGCGTCCTAAACAAGATGAAATGCGATACTATACTCACTTATCCATTCCAAGAAAAATGTCTAGTGGGTACTTGACCCCTGAAGATAACTAAAGCGATTTGTGGCATTGAGCCACCTATTTTTAGGAAAGAAAGTTTCTATAAATGTGACCTAAAAGGAATGGAAGGTGGTACTAAGCTCACTGATCCATACCAAAAGGATTGTCTAATGAGTACTTGACCCTTGAAGACAACTAAACGCAAGCTTTAGGGCAGTCTCAATCCAATGGATAGTGATCTGTCCAAGAAACATTGGACTGTCCAATAAAAGTCTCGGTCCAATGAAATGTTGGACCGTCCAATGAAAGTCTTAATCCAATGAAATGTTAGACCGTCCTGTTAACGAAATTGGCAAGTGTACCAAATCGTGCAAGTAATAAAGTGTGAGTGAGTTATCGTTCCCAACGAGGACTAAGTACAAATACCAACAATTACAATTGAACTACTATCTAAGCGTTTAAATTTGGAGAGAAGGGAGCTCAAGTAATCAACTAAAATGAACTAGAATAAAATGAACTAAAACTAAATGATCTATTTCTTTTTGTAATTTTATCAGACACCTAGCATGCACGATTGGATTTTACTTCAAGGAATGATGAGATGTTGAGGTTAGGTTCACTAATCTTCCCTCTAAATGCAATTAACTGACATTTAACATAATTTCATACTTCAATTATGACAAACAATCCTCTAATTCACTCAAATCCTAATTCCTTAGGTGAAATGAGCCTAAATTCCCTAATTAATCCCTAATCCCTTAGGTGATTCAATTAGTCAATTTGCATTACGGACAAGGATATCAAGATTACTACTAAATCAAGATCTATTCCTAGATTCAAGACTTAATAGGTAATTGATCTCAGATCTAGAGTTAATATCAATTTTCCAATCATATACCAACTCAAGAATCGAATTATGGATGATCACGCCACAATAAGCATTAAGCACGGAGATCAATTACTCATAAAGAAGTAAAAACTATATTAAAAGATCAAGTCAATTACATCAGAATTCAGATTAGCTACATCTAACCCCAACAAAAGGGAAATTAGCTATTCATAGTATGAAAATTAACAAGAAGGGAAGAATGCACAAAGATGGAAAATAGAAGAGGCATTGGATCGTCAAGAATTGTCCCCAAGAGCTTGAATCTCCAATGATTTGAGAAGGATGCGTCCCAAGTCCAAGTACGGTCCCCCTCCTCAAAATAGTCAGATCCCCTTTTATAACTTCGCCAAACTCAACTGCCAGCGCTCAGCTTAGCTTTCCAGCGCTGAGCGCTGAGTTCTTGATGGAATCCTTGCTCCAGGGGTTGTACAGCGCTGAGCGTGGGTTTGGTAGCGCTGAGCTCGGGCTTTACAGAGGCAATCCAGAATTTGGGCGCTCAGCTTGACATCCTAGCGCTGAGCGCTGGCTTCACAGAGGCAAATCATGATTGTGGGCGCTCAGCTTGACATCCTAGCGCTGAGCGCTGGCTTCACAGATGCCAAAGTCATGTTGGGCGCTCAGCTCAAATTTCTAGCGCTCAGCTTTGGGACAAGTTTCCTGCACAAATTCAAAATTCTTAAAAGAATTTATTCACAAGTAAAGCTAAAGGACTTAAACTCTTTTTAGCAAAACAAAGTCCCAAATCTAACAAAAGTCCTCTAATTCCAAGCAAACATTTACAACTTGTCAACTAAAAAGCCCTATAAATCTACATAAGTTGTAGATTTATCACGTCCAATGGAAGTCTCAGTCAAATGAAATGACAGAAATGTTGGATCGTTCAACAGAAGTTTCTTTTGAATGGAAGCAGCTTCGTCCAAAAGAGGAGTGTTCGTCTAATGGAGGATCATCCATTTCTTCTGTCCAATAAACATCGTCCACTCTTCGTTTGATGGGTTCCGTCCAATGGATTTTGTCCAATGGGCTTCGTCTAATAATCATCGTCGATTTTTTGTGTCCAAAAAAAATAAATCACAGATTTGGGGCATGGTTGTTAGTGGGTATCCTTGAATGAGGCTTTAGGGAGGTAAGATAGCTCTATTTTTTTTGGACGGGAATGTGCAGAAAATGGTGAGTGAAATGTTTTGGTGATGATAGAGGTGCTGTTTTGGGATTGTGGAATTTGTGTACAAGTGTCAGTGTGAATTTTGGTGATGAATGGATAAGAAAATGCACAAAGAAGATCAATCGAAGCCAAACAGAGCAAAAATCATCACCATATCATACACATAACATCTTAGAAACATAGGCAGAAGATGGCAATATCAAAACACAGGGAAAATCACGGGACTTACCTTTTGAAGCTCAATAATGGAAATGCCTCATTCTTTTATCTTTACTTTTCCTTCTTTCCCTTTCATATTTTCTCTACATTTTTTTTAGCCCTCTTTTATCTGCGTCTTTCTGGCCTTCTTTTCTCTACTCTCCTTCGCCTTTTATACGTGAAGATGAGACAAAAAAGAAACCAAATACAAAGAATGTTTATATGCTAAGAGTGTGTGATCCAGCCGGTGGCGGTTGTGTGTGCGCAGTGGGGGCAATGTTTGAGTGTGCGTAGTGAGTGTCGGTGTGTAGAAAAGGACGTCCTTGGTAAAAATGGGGGAAATTGACTGAGTGAATTGGATTAAAAGGAGATAGGCTGAGCCTAATAAGTCAATGCATGGGTTGAAAAAGAAAAAAAATGGGCTAAGTGAGTTTGGAAATTTATTTTATTTTGTTTTATTTTATTTATTTTAAAGGCTCGAATAAAATTAGGTGCTGACAAGACCAATCAATAGGATGGGGCATCGATTTTTTTGTCTGACTGGTCAAGCCGGTTTGATCCATACAACTATGATGAATACATAAAAATGGTCATTTAATAATGTCAATTTTTTTACGTTAAATCAATCTTTTAATATCATTTTTTAATATCAAATTGATCCTTCAATATCACTTTTTATATCAAATTAGTCATTTGAATGATCAATTTAATGTAAAAAATTATTAAAAAATTAAACATATATTACTTATATCTTTTGAGAATAAAAATAAGTGTTTACTTTTATAAAAATAAAAAAACCTATCCCCATGTTAATAATCTAATATGAATATTAAGATAATCTATATCAAGAAACAACGTACAACGCTTTTGGCATGAGTAACGATATAATTTTACTTTTTAGATTTTTTGGTAGATTAAGTCCCTACAAGATTAGAGTCTTCTGTTTTTCAGCCTTTTTAGATGAAAAGTTAAAAATTGATGTTTGCTAAAGTTTTTTTACATTATTTTTTGTAGTTTTTAAATTATTTCCTTAAACGAAGATCCTTTGAAAATATTTTACCAATATTTTCAAATTAGTTAGAGATGTAAATGCAAGTTATATTTTAATTTTAGAATACATTTTTAATTATTATTATGGAGAAGTATGAATTTTTTTTAACTTTTTTAATAATATATCAACACATTATCATGTGATAGTATAAAGTTTATTTACGTAGATCAAACTTAAACTCTTTTATATAAATCTTAAAAGACTTATAATCAATGACTATGATTAATTATTAATAGTGTATGCTTTAATTTAAATAATTTCTATCAGGTTTTTTTATGATAATCGAAAAGAAAATTTTCTAATATTAACTGCGAAATTATTAAAAATAAATTATAGTCAAATTTGAATTTTGTTTACATAAATATTAAACACCACTATTAATTAATTTATATATTAACCACCAATTGCGGCATTGTGGTCATTAGCTAACCTACATGAAACGCTGCTTCGTGCACTTTTTCCTTCTTGCCTTTTGGACAGGAAGACATTAAAAATAGTAAAATCAGATAAGCTTCCTTGCTAATTAGAAATGAGCCTGTCTTTCGTCCCATTTAATAAGAAACATGTGCATCCTCCGTATCTCTGGACGTGCACATATGTTTCATTCAAGCAATTAATCACTATGAATCTTATAGCATTATTTACTTGTATAGTTGTATATACTATATTTTGTGATGAAGTGGTGGAAAGGGAACTAAGAATGTGTCCACGTTCATTGGAGCTAATGACAAATTGGTTTATCACGTAAAGGGATTTTTGGCATGAAAAGAATAAATCTTTTTTCAAGGCACTCATAAGAGAGAATTAAAGGGAAAACGAATAATAAAAACAAAATTTGTTCTTACCAATGTAAGATTATAAATAAATTTTCACTAGTGGAAGTTGTAGTTTTTTAGTCAAATAGAATTCCGGGTTTAAAAGGTAATTGTTGAAAGCGACCTCTTCACTATTATAAATATTCTCAAAGGTTATCGACATCTGTCTCCCTGAGGATACTATTTATCTTTTTCTTTGATTTTTTATTGTTATTTTGTTATTAAGAAGTTAAAGTTAATATGCTTTTATAGAAAGAAAAAAATAAACAAAAGATGAAAAAGAAAGAAAAATAATACTTAATTGGGGGTAGTAATTAAGAGTTTAGAAATATTAGAATGGTGAATTTATTTTCGGTAAAAGAACGAAGCGATAGCCCAGAACAACAAACAAAACTAAAGAGAACACAATATAGGTAGGAGTAGGGACTCTTGTTACATCACGAAGTAATAATCCTCTAATCTCACAGGAAGAATCATCCCAAATCTGGTAGATTGCCTCTTGAGTAAGGCTTAGATTAGCTAAAGCATCAGCTTCTTGATTTCATTTCCTGAAATAATTGGAGATCTTCACGGTCCGCTCCATCTTAACAACTTTTTAAATATAAGAGTGAAAATAAATAACTAATTGAAATTGAAATAAGTAATTATTATTTAATTAAGAGTATTTAAAAAAATAAAAATAAATTTTAATTGGAGAAGAATGACACTAAACTCACCCTCAGTAATATAATTGCAAAGTTGGTTTATGCGGTACCTTATAGACCTCATGATGTCGAAGTTACCTGTGAATAAGCTCAACCGGCAAATCAAAATGGGAAAGTAAGTAATCACACTTTGGGGTCTAAAATAGGGACATGATTGCCATTTGCCAACAAATACAAGCAGCCAGTCTTACCAAAAACTCTACTGGTCTAAAATGTGAGTCTTAGGTGTTTCATAATAAATAAGACTTGTTGTAATTTATTTTGGATATTGCCTTACGGTATTGAGAAGTATTTTCTAATAAAAAGAAATTTTTAGATAAATATTATCTATTACAAACACTTGAATTAACATTAAATATGTATAAAATTGTGTGAGACATAACACAAATACATTTTTTTTCCAAAAAAAATGTCCTTTCATATGTTAAATGTTGAATATAATGTTTATGTAGGCCGTTTCTGTTCCTATCTAAGAATTTCACATAAAAGTATTATCTCAAAACCATTTTTTTGGAGGTTAAGCTAATTAGTTTCCCAAAGCGTTGATAAGTCATGAAGCCCACTTTGTATTTTACATATCAAGTTCGTGTCCATTTTTACTAATCTCATTTCTTATCAACTCATCAATTTTCTTGTCGTGATTGAACTTTTGTTTTTATCTGAAAGAAAAATGCTTAAGGAGAAAATGTTAACCCTAGTTATGTATATATAAACAAAAGGGATTTGTGTACATTCCATATATATATATATAGGGAGCATATCTAATGAGAGGAATAGTTTATTGTGAGAGTGAGATGAACAAATCTTGACCATTGGATCATCCATGTATGGTCAAGATTAAAACATAAAGTCATGTGACTTTTTTAAGTGGTCATGTGACCTTTAAGTAACTTATAATATTGACCATACATGGATGATCAAATGGTCAAGATTTGTTCCTCTCACTCTCACAATAAACTATTCATCTCACTAGATATGCTCCCTATACATGGATGATCTTTAAGTAACTTCTAATCTTGACCATACATGGATGATCCAATAGTCAAGATTTGTTCCTCTCACTCTCACAATAAACCACTCCTCTCACTAGATATGTCTTATATATATATATATATATATAAAAAAAAAGAAAACAGTAATAATATTATAAGAAATAGACAACGAGTCACCCCATGATGAATTTTCTTTTTGTCATGCTATCTTATAGAATTAATTTAACGATGAAAGGGGAAATAAATAGGTTAGCCGTGTTATTAACTGAATGTAGATAATATAAATCTAAGTAGAGTTCATTATCATGAATTAAAAACCTTTAAACAAAAAAGTTATTGATAAGGGCTTCAAGCCAGATTTTTTAATCTTATTGTTCATTCTGTTGTGTGAAAATGTACGCTTGGTTTCCAGTTTTTTTTTTTTTATATATATATATAAATTGTATAATACGGTTTCAAAAATAGTTTATTGGCCAACAACTTGTTGAACTTGAATATTATAAATGTAAGGAAATTATTGCCACGTTCCATTGGCCTCCAGCTTCCTTTTCTTTAAAAAGAGAAACACACCAGCAGCCCGCTGATTTGTTTCTGTGAACCAATGAAATGATCACATCAGACCAAAAACATAATATCATGCAATGCTTCGATTGGATTGACAACTAATTACTGATAAGATCTAGAAAGCAAAAATCAAAGAATTAATACATCACTCCCCAAGAAAGTATCTTCACCAACTACAAATTGTTATTTTATACGATCGTAACTAACCACAATGATTGCCATATATAATACATTTTTATTAAAATTTATATACTGTTTTATACTTATATTCATGTTTTTAATATAAATTTAATAAATTATTTATATTATTCGTATAGGTAAGATGGTAAAGAAATACCTGGAGCGGGTTGGTTTTGGGGCGGTGTGGACTATTTAAGCCACATCTCCTGACACCTGCAGTTAACAAGGATCAGGATCATCTGAAATTCAACTACATAAGTCACAATTTCAAAAATTATAAGATTTATCTCTTATCTTTTATCTCTTTTTAAAAGTGATATAAATCCTAATCAATCAACAGACCATTCAGGATTTGACCTGACGGGTGAGTTTCCAATTCCATATGGAGTTCCAAGTCAAAGCAGCCAACTCCGTGGACCCTCTCAAGAAAGCAAGGTCAGTTTTGAAATTCACAATCACAGCCCAGCCCCTCAGTTAAGGACTTTTAAAGCATCTTAACACCCCATTTCACTGCGCGCATTAATTGGGGTTTCAATTCCATTCTAACTCTAATTACCACTTTTTTTGGGAGGATTCTCAAATGCCAATCTCACCCACTCATTGCACCTGATAACAGCCGTTCACTGTTTCAAGCAAAGTCGGGGGTTGCTTCCGTAATTCCACAGAAATCCCTTACCTTTTTTAATCAAACCCTCCTACTTTAAATACCCAAACGCACTCGTAGATCAGGTCACAAATCACCAACCCGCCGGAGACAGAGTGCCCGGCTCTTCCCACTCGGAACTCACTCTCTACCTTCCCCCCATTTTATTCTCTCTTCTTCTTTTTTCATATCATCATATAATAAACATCTCTCCCATTCAAATTCTCTCTTCCATCTTGTGCCACTCTGATCTTCGTTCTATTCAGCGTTTGGTTCAGAATTGGCTAACAATTAAACAACAAATTAATGGCTTCGGAGTTGATTTTCAGAGGGCACGAGGCCCAGCCCGTCAACGACGAGTACTCCCCGAAGCCACACAAGCCATGGCTCTCCGTGACCCGTCCGATTCGCTACATGCTCCGAGAACAGAGAATCGCTTTCGTTCTGGTTGGCATTGTCCTTGCTTCCTTGTTCTTCACCCTCATGCCATCCTCTCGCACTTCCTATGACCCGGTTCCGAACTCTTCCTTCGAGAGCGACTCCACCCAGTGGCTCCACAAGCACAGCACCCACCGTTCAGCTGCGTACGGGATATCGGTGCACTCGGTTGGGAAGGTCCCGCTGGGGATCAAGCGAAAGGGGCTCCGAATCGTGGTGACGGGTGGGGCCGGGTTCGTCGGGTCACACCTGGTGGATCGGCTGATTGCTAGAGGGGACAGTGTCATCGTGGTTGACAACTTCTTCACGGGAAGGAAAGAGAACGTGATGCACCATTTTGGGAACCCCAGGTTCGAGCTCATACGCCACGACGTCGTTGAGCCTCTGTTGCTGGAGGTCGACCAGATCTACCATCTTGCTTGCCCCGCTTCCCCTGTTCATTACAAATTCAATCCAGTCAAGACTATCATATCCTTTTCTTTCTTTCTTTATTTATTAAAGTGCTTCTTCGTTCAATTCAATCTTCAATGTTTAGCATTTTGCTTGTTGTTGTGCTGTGTTTGGAGTGTCCTTAATTGTGATAGTGTTCACAAGACCAATGTGGTGGGGACCTTGAACATGCTGGGACTGGCTAAAAGAGTAGGCGCAAGGTTCTTGCTAACCAGTACCAGTGAGGTTTATGGAGATCCTCTGCAACACCCTCAGAAGGAGACCTACTGGGGCAACGTCAATCCCATTGGTGCGTACCATCTCTCTCTCTCTCTCTCTCTCTCTGTTATACTATTTTCCTCCGGTTACCGTAATATGAATTCATATGGGAATCATACAAACAAATAGAAAATGTCAGGAACGGCTGGCCTGCCTATCTGGCCCGTGGCTTTTCGCGTGTGCGAAACGGCGTACCTTAGCATGCCTTCTGGTGTTACGCTAACGTGCTCACCCGCAAACTAGCGTGTAGTTTAGATTAGATCAGACTTCTTACGTCACGTCAGAACCGTGGGGTTGCAACAGTATCGTGTGTGTTTTCCTTTTCAAACTACAACCTTTTTCTAGGTTGCAAAAGAAAAAGGAAAAGGGCAAAAAAATTTCCCTTGTAAGACACGTGGTACATCATAAGAGGAGCACGTTCCCAGATCTGGTCGGAATTTCTCGGTCAACGAGGAACCCGTGATTTGAGGGTCCACCAAATGAAGGGTTATCTTTGTTGCTGTTGTTGTTTACGCCTTTACGGTCATACTTTGCAGAAGTTAAAAAATAAAACCCTGCCGTAAAAAGTGAAGGAAAGGTCAAAGGATGAGAGAGCGAGGGTCACAGTCACAGGCATGTGGTTTGGTGATTTCAGTGAGGGGGGGACACTTTAGTCTGACATGGTTGTCTGTGTGTGACAGGTGTCCGAAGCTGCTACGATGAGGGAAAGCGTACGGCCGAGACGTTGACCATGGATTACCACAGAGGAGCTGGAGTTGAGGTCATTAATCTACCTTCTTAACTGTTGTCTATTGAATTCTTTTCTAGTGTTTCATTTTCATTGCTAATTAATTCCATTGTTTGAGCCTTTCTTGATGGAGGAGATACTTAAATCAAAATTAAAATTTTTTAAAAAAAATGCCTCTGCTCTGCTGTATTATTTTTTCAGGTTAGAATCGCTAGGATCTTTAACACCTACGGGCCCCGAATGTGCTTAGATGATGGTCGTGTTGTCAGTAACTTCGTCGCTCAGGTCAGCTTTTTCTTTTCTTTTAATGTTTAGACAGATTAGATAATGTTACCTCGTATAACAGAAAGGAATGGATTGTTGGCTTTCTTTGTTAATTATCACTATTTGGGGGGCGTTAATGCAGGCACTAAGAAAGGAGCCTTTGACGGTTTATGGGGATGGGAAGCAGACAAGGAGTTTCCAGTATGTTTCTGATTTGGTAAGTGAATATACTTCTCTCATCCCTTTCCTGAAGTGCTAGTGCTTTAATTTGCTGAAGCTCTTCGTATGCTATTGAAATTAACATATATTAGCTAAAAATATGTAGTTTGTTTTCTCTCAATCATATATAAATTCTAAATTTCATATATACTACTTGTTTCTGAAGGTTGAATTTGGATTGATTCTTTTGGTTTAAAGCCAAGACATGTGACTTTTCTCCATGTGCATACTGCATATGTAACAAACAATTCCTGGGTGCCTGCAAAGGGTCTGTTCTTTTAGTAAATTGGCTTTTTGCAAAGGTTCTGTTGTGTGTTTAAATGACTCGATTGCCCATACTCGTGTCGGATGTTTTTTGTGGCTCATTTAACTGAAGAAGCATTGGCAAGTGATGGAAGCGATTCAGAAGACCCAGTTGGGCCAGTTCTTATAATTGCTCTCTGGATAATTAAAACTCTGAAAACAATGGAATATGAAGCATAAATAAATGAAAGCGGTAACCTCGTTTGTAACATAAATGCATGAAGTTGAGAAATAATACGTCCATTGTAAATAATCAAATATCATCGTGAACCTTAGGTTATGATCCAGATCAGTACGCAGTGAGATTGCTGGTAGTACATTTGGAATATAGCTCCAGGTGCTGCTGTTTGCTGGATTAATGGGATGTTTATGTTGGTACAGGTGGAAGGTCTGATGCGCCTTATGGAAGGAGAACATGTGGGACCTTTTAATCTTGGAAATCCGGGTGAATTCACCATGCTTGAACTTGCCAAGGTAAAGTTGGGTTTGTGCAATTATAACTCAAAAGGAGAAGTTAGAAAGAAACTTTTCTTTTGGGTGAACGAAACTTTCTTATTTTTAAACTAGGCTTATATTAATACCTTAGAGAAACTGGCCATATAAAAGTGCAAAGATTATGATGGAATAGAAAATTACTCTAAGTCATAATCATGCATATTACACCAATAAAACCCAAAAGTCATGTTTATCCGTATAAGCTAAATGAAGCTTACTCATAGGAAAACATCTAGACGTCATTGTTAGCATGGATATCAGTTTTTTCATTTGTCCTATTCTTAATTCCCTGAACAGGTAAAAACAAAGTTAGATGGTGCAATTTGTCTCGTTGCCTGATTGTTTTCCGACGGATTTTTTTATTCATATGCATTTGGATGAATAGCTCTGCCATACAAATGGCTCTACTCACCCCCAAAGAATTAGGGAGTATGATAATAGTTTTGTGTAAATGCAAATGAAGAAAGGGTTGTTTTGGTGTCGGTGGACTCAGTACCTTCACGAATGATATCCATTAACTGATTGCATATATATATACATATTAAAAGAAGCTCTGCTGGTGATGCTGATGCAGGTGGTCCAAGAAACAATAGACCCAGATGCTAAGATAGAGTACAGGCCCAACACAGAGGATGACCCACACAAGAGAAAGCCTGATATTAGTAGGGCTAAGGACCTACTTGGCTGGGAACCCAAGGTGGACCTACGCAAGGGACTCCCTCTAATGGTTTCTGACTTCCGACAACGCATTTTTGGTGACCACAAGGGAGATGCATCCTCCGCGTAATCCTTACTTGGAATATGTTCTATCATGTACCTTAGTGGGAAAGGGAAAAGATTGTAGTTTGCAGTCAGATAACAGTTAGTGAGGTTTTCTCCCCAAGGTCCATTAGTCACAGTAGCATATGAGCTCTACTTAAATTTTTCTTTTGTCGTTTGTTCTCTGTCAATCTTATAATATGCGGGTTATTACCCTCTTCATATTGGTAGCCAGGATGATTGTATTTCTCAAATTCCTGCCCCGTATTCTCTCTCTCTCTTGTGGGATGTAATTGGTATGTGTAAGATGCTACAGTTATAGTTATCTCAACATTTCACCTTATTCTATGCTATTTGGACTTTTCTCTCCGACCCCCTTTGCAATTCGTTCTTGGATCTTGTGGAGCTTGCTACACTCATGTTTGACAATAGTAAATCTAGCTCTCAAAACAAATTTCACTGACCACTAAATTATCCTATTTACCTCGTTTAAGTTTGTACTTTTTGTTAATGTAGTCTGCAACCATCAGGTTCTGGTCAAGGTTTAATATTTCTTCCGCAGCGCACTAGTCTAATATGATACAAATGTTAGTTAAGTCCCACGTTTATGAGTTTATCCCACATACGACTGTGTTTTAGACATGGTGCCTAGTAACAATATCTCACCCAATATTATTGCTATTCTCTATGAAATTTTCTGAAACAAACGCTATTTGAAAGCCTTACCGAACATTTTGCTTCACTTACGTGAGGCATGGGTGGCTACAACTCTTGGCTGAGGTTTTTTAGAAATTTAGATCTTGAATTTTACTAATATTATTGAATACGGACTAATCACATAATATTTTCGGTTATTTTTATCTTCTTAATTTTTGCACCATTTAGTAATAATATAGTAACTGATTTCATAAATCTATGGAATTCCCCAAACCAAATAATTTATTTATCTTATTATTAATCAAGAATTTCATATATAGCTAGAATGACCATCACAAATTGTAAATACTAATTTGTTAAGAATTAATTGGATTAAAGCTATAGCATCCTCATTAGCTAGAATCTAAATATCTACAAGATTTGGGTCATAATTTGTATCGATTAAACAAATCATTAAAATTCTCAAAGTGATACATTCTTGAAGAGCTGTATATTTTTCTCGTTATTCAACGATTATTACAATATCAGATAACTTCATCATATATTTAATGCTAGTCATATATGTTTCCATGTGAGATAATTGTCTCATATAATTATTATATTTATTTATAATAAATTAATATCCTTAACTTTTTAAGCTTAATATATAATAAATCTGATTCTTTTATTCATATTAATTAGTCAATTATTACTTGATCACTTTCATACAAATTTATTTCTTTTTCTAGTATTATTTATTTGGAACCATTCATCAGCTACTTCTATTTATTTCTCATCTTTCCAATGCATTAACATTCATATATATATATATATATATAATTATTTTTTTAATCTTTATTATTCTTATTTTCTTGCCTACAAAACAGACTTATTTTTATTATTTTGTGCTAACCTGCACGCTCTCCTACTAAACTTTTTAACCATTGTTGTTCTTCATAATCTTCTTCTATCTCTTTTTCACTCTTATTTTTATTTACATTTAAACTCACAATGCCCTTTTTTTATTTGAGTCAAAAAAACAAAATTATTCTATTTTTTGTTAAAAAGTATTGAAGCAATAAAATTTTATTGAAGTACTTGACACTATTATGAAGTAACATAAAAAAATGTCTCAAGAAAGATTATATAGATTAACTATATTATCAATTGAAAAATAAATGTTAGAATAAATTGAATATAAAAGTTTCATTAGTAAGTTTGAATCTAAAAAACCAAGAAAATAAATTTTAATATTAATTTTTTAAAATAAATTAAAGGTCTAATATAAGGTTTAGTTTTAAGCTACCAATTCTCTTGAGCCGCCCTATTTTTGTGATCAATTTGGACCGCTATTATTATGCACCAAGTCGTCAATGGCTAGAGGTGTTAAAATGGATTAAGCTTATAGGTCGGCCCAAATAACGTGATAAAAAGTGTATATTGAGTTAAGGAAATTTTAACCTGAACTAATTATAAGTCAGCCTAGCTCAACCCATCCCAAAAATAGACTAGCCCGATGTGGGCCGGGTTGGCCCGCTGGCCCGACTTTGTTATATATTTAATGTTGTTATTATTTATTCATATCTTTACTTAACTAGCTCTATTTGGACTTATAAAAAAAATAATCAAATTTAATGAGTACATCTAAATCTTTCTTTTTTCTTTACTTGAAATATAATGTTAATTTACACTAGTTTGTTGAATTGATTAATTTATAATTCAAGAGATGCTTCATGGATATATCTTAAATCGTTTATGTTGAAAATAATGTAATAAATCTTCATTATTTATATTAATAACACTTAGTATAATTTGTTATACTTGTATCTAATTTACGTACATAATTTTCGTGAGCTTTGCTTTATGTTGAAATTTAATTTATCAATAACTTATTATTATAAATATGAAAAAAGTGAAGAAAGACAAAAAAAAAAGTTTGAACTCATGGGTCAGCTCAACTCAGCCGCATAGGTCTAGGCTGACTATTTACGAGCTTACACACATCGTGGGCTGACCTGGCACTATCCGAATTAACACCTCCAGAGATGGTCAAAGTAAAACTATTTGTCCTTTCAAGCGGCGTCCTTACATGGTCACATTCCCTAATAGAGTTGGATTATAATCTAAAATGCCGAGTGGTATAGCAAGCGGCGTCCTTTCAACCCACAAAGATAGCTTCCTCGCCGTTGTGTTTGCTGTACAATCTTTGCTGGTGATGCAGCTGTTGTCAATTTCTCAATTGGTTGAAGAGACTCCAAAGCGGGATTGCTAGCGTGCTTGTCTAGCCAAGTTGTGATGTCAGCAAAGACGTTTTCGATGTTCTCATCAGGCTCCCCAGATGTTAAGCCATGCCACATTCCGTGGTACAATTTTATGGTCTTGTCTATGCTACTGGCTCGCTCATATAATGCCCTGCTTACTTCTGGGTCAGTCACTGTATCTGCTTCTCCATGCAATACAAAGAACGGCAGAGTCACCTGCTCAAAACTCAGCCAATGAGACCGAACAAATTGGCTATAATAAGTATATTTGAAAAGGGGTAATTTGTTTTTTCGACAAAAAAAAGAAGGGTAATTTGATTACAACATAGATTCATTTTAAAAGCAAATGCGCAGATCACCTTATATAAGCTGTCTTCAAGACTCATACTGGTTCTGAGCATTTCTAATGCTGTTTTTAACCTGGGCTTTTCCTGATATATCAACTTGTTTTTTCTTATCTGCAACCATCGTTAAAGGAAGAGGTACATTAATGAACTCTGGCACTATATCAACATGATTTTAAGTCATTTAGTAAGCCTCAATTATAGTATGAAGTTTAGAAATCTATTAAAAATTTAATTTCAATCCACTGTCAGTGTAAATTTTTTTTATACTGTTATCTAATTATGTGCTGACACATCATTAAAAGAGTTAAATTTTCTAAGTGGTTGTTGTGATAATCAAACTCTTTTAATGATTTGTCAACACATAATTGGATGACAATGTAAAGAAACTTTACACTAACGGTGGATCAAAATTAAACTCATCTATTAATATTGAGAAAGAAGGATATTAAAGCTCACCCTTTCTCGTTTGGCTGGGTCTTTGAAGGCTGAATTGATGACATCTTTTGCGGGAACTATCTTCCACTTTGGTATAATATCTTCCACTTTAGTCAATATGTTTACGACCACCGGGTGTGGTTTCACCTTCTCTGATATCTGGCATATGTTCGTAAGCTATATTACCATTTTTAGGTAGGAATAATTAAGTATTTAATTGATTAATTAAGTCAATAAATAGTTATTCTTTAATTATTTTTTAAACATGATTAATTAATTGAATGATTAATTATCCTGAATAAAAAATATTTTTAACAGTATTTTTTTTTAAAAAAAATTTTCCAAGCTTAAATGAATGTCCACGCAATAGATATTCATACCTTACACATGGGGGCAACAAGAACAGCACCGTCCCAGAATGAAGGGTCCTTTTTATGCAAAAGTAGGGCAACTGCCCCTCCCATTGACTCTCCATACAAGAACCTGGCCTTTCCCTTGTACTCTTGGAGCACTGAAATACGCAAATGAATCAACATAAAGCAGTGCCAAAATATTTCAAGTTTCAACACTGAGATCAATGCTAATAGAGGCAAAAATACCTACCGCTAACTGACTTGAAAAAGTCATAACAGTCGTTAACAATGTTGTCAAACTTCTTTATGTAACAACGGGAACCTTCAGAGCGTCCATGTCCTTCATAATCGACGCCAAACACAGCATATCTGGCACACGCTAGCCTTACTCCACATTCTACAGGCATCATGTAAGCAACAAATCATACCAAGGCTCATATTCATTTATTACAGTACTAGTAGCGCAGTAGCTGTATGCACAATTACTAAATCACCAAGAATTAATCGGCTTGTTACGAATGACAATGATCCATGTATTGAGATACACTTTTTGTCTAAATACCTTGTAAATTTTCATTCATTGACACCTTCCAAACATATAAACCATCTAAGGGAATTAATCCCTATTGTCATTTGTTCGTTTATTATGAATTGACAAAAAAAAAAATATCTTCATTTTCAATTAAAGGTTATAATTACTAGGATAGTGCTAGATATTAATGCACAAAAGTTTATTGTAGTACTTATATATATTTTTTTAACGTATTTATACTCAAAGTGAGTTATCATATATTTATTAATTATTTTTAATAAATTTTTAAATATTTATTATCAAACTAACAATCAATAAATAATTAATAACTCATCCTCGTACCCATAAGAGTATATCGCAAGTCTCTCTTTTTACACTATTAGTTTAACTCTAATAAGTCTGTACATAGATAACAATATATTTTTTTCACACAAATTCACGTAAATTTAAATGGCTAGGCATATTACTTATGCTTTTTATCTCTCCACTTATTATTATTATTATTATTATTATTATTTTATTTCACTTGGGGGTTGGGTCATGGTGGTAATTAGGTTGAAAGACTGCTGTGATTTCCTTTTGTCATGAAAGAGCACTATCCTATTTCTTTTGTCAAAAGTCGTTTACCCTTGAAAGCTTAAATTGAGTTTTTTTTCTTCTCAGATTGGCCCATTAGGTCTTGAGATATTGGCGTATTCACTAGACGCATATTGCAGACTGGGGGAGCTTCTCTTTCTAGTGCTGGGACTTTCCTCCTCGATTACGAAAGTAAAACAAAGCTATTCTGATTTTCTATTTTTAGAAGATGCCAAACCAATATGGGCCTTAATTATCCAGTCCAACTGACAAAATAATTCCACGGGAGAAACAAATAACCAAGAGATAAAAAATGTCTCCTATTCCATGGTTTATATTTTTTTCAACTACATTCATTCACCTTATAAATATTATCAAAGTATGGTTGGATAAAAGAGAATGGAGAAAAAAAAGAAGGGAATAGAAAAGTTTAGATAAATTTTCTTTTTGTTGGAATTTTATAAAAGGGAAGAAAAAGAAGTATTTTTATGAATATTTTAAAATCTTTCTAAATTTAGAGAATTTCAAATATCTAAACAAAAAAATTATTAGTTATTCTTAAGTTCTCTTCCTTTCTTTTTCTCTTTCTTTTTCTTTTACTTTTTTGTTTCCTTCCTTTCACTTCTTAACATCTACGCATACCAAGAAGAGAAGAATGATATGCGAAAGAAATTGATGATTTCAAATGGAATGATCTATTGATCATGACCGATTTGGAAAAAAAGAGAAAAGAAAGGAAAGCAAGAAGGAAAAGCTGGAAAATGTGGAGAGCATTACCAAAGAGATCGATAAGAAAGAAATCATAGAATAATATGGTCACCAAACCACCAGCAGCAGCGATAAAATAATATTTTCAATGAGGTCAGCTCCGGTGGACAAGAGTAGCAGATGAGATATGGGCAGGCGCATAGCAGACTCACCAATCTTCTAGCTAGCTTTATCTTCCATGGCGTTCACTGCTTGTTGTCAAAACCGCACACCACAAATCAGGTCATCTCTAACTCCGCACACCACAAATTGTTTGCCTCCCGCGCATGCACAATTTAATTTTGATTCATTCACATCAAATTTTGTGGTGGATCCTCGCTACTCAAAGTTTTGATCTAAGATTTTTTAATTTGGAAAGTTTTGTTTTAATTTTAAGATTAATTAACCTATATTTTTTATTGAAAGAGTTTAATTTTGATTCATTATTAATGTAAATTTTTTTTACAGTATAAAATTTCTTTATATTATCATCTAATTATGTGTTATCAAATTATTAAAAGAATTTAACTATCACAATAACTATTTAAAAAATGTAACTCTTTTAATAATGTGTTAGTATATAATTAGATAACATTATAAAATTTTTTATAATAAATTAAAATTAAATCAGTTACGTAAAATTTAATTAGTTGGATCACGCCAGTACTATATCTATATATATGACATGTTCGTACGTACAAGATGATTTTATTTGGTTCAACTGTATCCTTACCTGGCAGAAGGCAATGACATTATTATATGAAAAATTGGAGGAAAATCCAACCAAACCTACTACAGAAATTTTTGGTGAACGAATTTTTTGCTGAAAATCAGATTACTCACCTAACATGGGTGGGTGCAAGATTGCCATCTCGATGGGGTTAGCTCTGTTCTATTATATTAGTTATAGATTTTAATGTTTTATATTATTATTTAATTATATATTATTATGTTATTAAATTTTTTTAACATATGATAATAATTAGAAGTATATTTTATTTGTTTTTTATTTTTATTTTTAGTAAGATATATTTTTATTATAATTATAAAAAATATTTTTTTTATTTTTTATTTTTTAAATTTATGAAAAAAATAATCAATAAATTTTTTTTTTCATTATTTTATATTATTTTATTATTATTTTCACAAAATTTTAAAAATAAAAAATAAAATAATATTGTTATAATTATAATAAAAATATCTCTTACTAAAAATAAAAATAAAAAACAAATAAAACGTACTTCTAATTATCATCATAAGGTAAAAAAATTTAATAACATAATAATATATAATTAAGTAATAATGAATCAGATTTTTAAATTAAATCAAAATTAAATGCTTGTGATTTCCTATTATTAGAGTGAGAAACATTAAATGACTCACTTCCTCGCTTCTTATAAGCATTATTTTAGGCTGGATTTATTCCATCATTCATCAATGCGACTTTCGGGAGGATTTAAATCTTTTGTATTTTTTTTAATTTTTTTAATTAAATATTAATAAATTAACAAAAAAAATCTCTCTTAATTAATAATAATTCCTTCCTCAATTATTAATTTTTATACTAACTTGTTGGGATAAGAAAATGAGACAGAATTTGATTCCCTTACGGAAAACATGTAATTATTACTGGAAAGCAACAATTAACTTTTAACAGTAACAGAAGATTTGGAATAGATTTGATTCCAAAGAAGGTAGGGGTAAAAATGAAAAATGAAGGAAACAAGTCATTGAAGAACATTTATTACCTCTCATGAAGCGACCGCATTCCATGCCATAACCTGCAATAAATAATTAATGGAGGCGAAGTTAAATATTCACACCCACTAAGAGAGGGAAGAATAGCGAGAGAGATAGAGGGAAAATAGAAGTGAACCATGGCAAAGGAAAACAAGGGCCTTTGGAGAAGAGAAAGGCAACCATTTGCAGGTGAAGAGTTGCACTCCCCTTGAGTTCCTCCTGTATTCCTGAAGTTACGTATAATACAACCTCCACATTAATATAACAAATATAAAAGAAGAAGAAGAAGAAAAAGAAGAAGTGAGTGTGTGAAAGAAAGAAAGCTAGGGAGGATTTACTTCTTGATATTCAAACTCTAAATCCATGAAAGAGCAGCCAAAAAATCCGATGAGAGTAAGATCGATGTTGAACTGATAAAATACAACTACATTCACCAAGTGGTAGATCTGCAATGACACTAGCTCAAAGACCAAGAAGTCTATAAGTACGCGATGGGGCTGATGAAAGTTGTTAAGTGGAAAGCAGCGAGAAAATTCAGCTTCTTGCAGAGGCACAGGCTTTTTCTTTATAAGAATAGCAGACGAGAGATAGAGAACAAAAATTGGGGAAGCTTTAATAGCAATGGGAGGGGAGGGTGAGACCAGTGCTGACTCATTTTCCTTATTAAAGCGAGTTTTTTAAAACTCCAAAGTCCAAACAAAGAGACGGTGAGTGTTTCTTAATGAGGTGGACATTGAATTAATGAAAGCCCATTCCGTATCTGCAGCGAAGTTCCTAGTAGTCCTACACGGCTACACCTTTAGTTTTTGGAGGCTCGCTGGTACTGTCTCAGTCCACATTCAGCTGGTCACATCCCTCCTCCCAAATCCCAATTCGAACATTAATTTGTGGATGTATGTACATATATACACGCACACCACTAATATCGTCTTCTCCAAAGTATGGACTTTCACACTAAAAAAAAAGTGCAAAATTTGATCATTGAGTTATACAAAAAAATTAAATAAATTTTACATACGAAATTTAATTATTGAGTCCATCAGAAGTGAATTTCAGTCGGAATATATAATTTTCTGTAAAATAATTTGTATAAATAAAACTATTCTCCATTTCTTATCATATATCTATTTGGATGTTTCGCACTCAACATTATGGTGATAATAATAAGACTCTGTCAATCGTTAGATACAGCGAAAAAAATAATCTAGACCGGAGTAAAAGATGATATTATTGCTAAATTGTTTAGGTCAAATGGTAGTTGCATTATCGATGGTTTCCACTTGAAAAAATGTAATATGGATACAGAAGAAGGATGGACGTAAAAGGAAAAAAGAAAGTGACACGACAGAACATTTTTGTTAAAAAAAATCATGCCAAATAACATCACTCAAAGGAAAACCAACACAAGCACTTTGTAACTTAAAAATTTCATTAGAAGTCATTTACCAACCAAGCAATTATTTTGATACATCTAAAATCGATACTTTAAAAAGCAATATAATACCAATTATTCGAAGTTATAAGTTCACATGAGGTATTATTTGCTTGTTTCAATAAGTTAAATTGTATAATTTTGTTCCTAAGAACTGTCTTACATAAGATGAGTGAAATTCTTATTTACAGATCTTGATTTTGTGGAACATTTTACAGTTTCTAACTTTCTATGAAAACAAAATCAAAATTTTGAAGTGAATAGCATTACTGGGTAAAAATGAAAGCAAGCAACAATGTACTCCGATCCCCCCCAAAAAAAAAAAAATGAAAGCAACTTATCGTCTCTTTGTGGACAAGTGATATTCACCGATTCGGAGTTGCAGATCACCCTAATATGTTGGTGGGATCAGGATGTTGAGAGAACTCGAGATACTTCATTCACCACGGAACTTTAAAATAGACAGTTTGGGAGTCTTCACTCACCCCTGTTAAACTACCCCACTTATTAGCGCATTTTCTTCTCAACATGGTCCTACTCCATTTACGATTTGGAGAAAATAGTACTTCTTGTCAGTGTAAGTTTTTTTTCTTACACTGAAATAATTATCACTACTTAATTTTGTAAGTTCTATAAGTCTGGGGCACCATAATTATCACTATTTAATTGCTTTGCCAAAACTCACTGTCACTATCTGAAGTTCTGAACTGAAAGCTGACTTGATTGTTAAGGGGACTTGCCAAAGCTTTTTTTTTTTTTTTTGGCTGAAACTTGCCAAAGCTTTTACTCCTGTTACTCGTTGGTCTTCACGGCAGTTTTATCAGTGGGAACCTATCATAATATGAGAAAGGGTTTAAATTTACTCTCTTATTTTATTTTATTTTATTTCTTCTTTTTTTAATTAAATAATAAAAATTTAATAAAAAATATTTTTTAATTAATAATAAATTTTCTCTTAATTATAAAATTTAAATTAAAAATAATTATAATTGTTCGTACCAGTAACCAATCTCTTGTGTTATTATTTATTTAATTATTATGACTCAATGAGAATAATTTATCTCAAAAAATTAACTTATTAAAAATAACATTGTATATTAAATTTGACATTAGCCTTCTTATTTATTATGTAAGATATAGATTGCATACCGGAAGAAAGATCACTATATTCTACCCTAAGCCGTAAACTTACCTCGATGTTAAAAAGGTCGTTTCATGATTAAAGAATATTTTTAAAATAAAAAATATTACTTTATTATAAATTTACTTTGGATTCATAAAATACAGCATGGGGTAATTTAGATTGCCCATTCTAGAAACAATTTTGATTTCGTGTTGTTTGACTTTGGATCCTTTCTCAAAGGACATAATAAAGCAAACACGGATCCATGTCAAATCTTATGTACATTTGTTGGATAATAATTGTTTCACAATTTAAATAATTTGAATCATTATAAAAAGTAAAGTAAATATATTCTTTAGTCAATATTTTTTTTAAATATTTAATTAAGATGTTATTTAAGAAATATTTAATACTTTTAATAAAAAATTTAAATTACTCAATAAAAAGATATTAAATATTTTAAAAATTTTAAAAATATAAAATGTTTTCTTGTTATATTTAATATTTTTAATTTTAATTTTTTAATCAGGATCCTTAAGAATGCCTTAAAAATATTTATTAACAAATACTTTTAAGATACTCCGTAATGAATTAAAATAAAAAATATTAAATATAAAAATAAAATAATTAATATTTTAAAAAATGAAAAAGAAAATTAATATTTTTTATTAAATAATAATGAAATAAATTTATTAAAAAGTATTAAATGATTCTTAAACAATTTTATAATAATACTGTTTAAAATATCCTAAAAATTGTGTAAAAAATATGTGAGATAGAGCGTCATCAGCCCTAATCTGTTGGACACCGTGTTCGAACCTGTTAAAAATGGGAAAGTTAACTAGTTATCAGAAATTCATCTTTCACTAAGCTAAGACATCGATTCCGAATCTGATTAGTTGCATAACTTACAAGAGTAGCCAAGTAGGTTACTGTTTCCCACTATCAATCGAGATAATATAAAAGTTGTCATCTGCTCCACCTACATTAACGCTACACCAACTACTATTATTGACATTATTGATTCTTAGGTGAATAATGCTGTTTTCGTAATTATATTTTAAGTAGTTTTGATTATTTTTTTTATAAATTCAAATAAAATTACCCATACAGTTATCAGTTCTGCAAATAATACTAATATTATGGCCTCAAAAAAAGATAATAACATTATTAAATTTATCCCCTTCTACCCATATATTTTTGTTTTTAATTTTTTTAATATCTGCTTTTTGTAACCAAAAACACATCACAATTGAATTAGGGTCCAATACAACATTATATATAATTATTAATTAACATTATCAATAGCATCCCAACACATATTCCACCTTCACCATTTATTTCGTCTCCATCCATCAACCATGGCCCACGGGTTCAACTTCCAAGAGTGAATAAATAAACATTTCAACAAAGCTTTTTCTTTTACATGAATTTAGAAATGTAGGTAGTTTCTTAGGTGTTCCTACGGCCAATAACATTGTCAAACCTTCGGGGAACCGTAAAATTAAAAACCTCTTTGATAGTCATCCATATATATTAACCTGACCAAGATTTTACAGTTTCATTTTTAACATATTTATTTTTAATTATTTTACACTCAATAACAACTTTTTTTTTTAAATTTCTCTTGAACATTTTGATTATAAACTTTTTTTCAAACAAAAAAAAGCTAATCTAAACATGCTTTTTATCTTTCTGCTCTCTAATTTTGGAAAAGACGAAGAAGAAGATGCAGCCAGCTAAATATAGGAGCATGGAACGACGCCGTACAGTACAGGTCCTCTTCCATCTTTTTTTCTTCTTTTCCCCATTCTCATTCTGTGTCGTAGCATAGCGTAGGGAAATGTAATGTTCAAGAAAAAGGCTGCTTGCTGTGATGGCCCATTGGGTTATAACAGCACAGGGTGCTGTGGCCCAAAAAGGAAAACAAAAAACCAAAAAAATGGAGTAAAACGGCAGCAGTTGTTGGCGTTTTAAAGAAGGAAGAAACCCTAGATGAAAGAAATCCTATTATAGTTTATAGCGGTGGTTTATACCCAGCGCATCTCTGGTAGCAAATACAGTGATTGAGGAAGAGAGAGAGAGAGGCGCGACAATGAGGCGAGGGACAGGAGGCGTAGGTGCGAAGGGGAAGAAGAAGGGGGCGGGCTTCGTGATCAAGTGTGCGAAGCCGGTGGAGGATAAGATCATGGACATTGCTTCACTGGAAAAGTTCCTTCAGGAGAGGATTAAAGTGGGTGGCAAGGCCGGTGCACTCGGTGATTCCCTCACTGTCACTCGTGACAAGACCAGCATCACCGTCACCTCCGACACCAACTTCTCCAAGCGGTAAACTAGATCGTCACTCGTGTGTTGATTTTTTTTTTCTTTTTTTCTTTTATGAATTAATCCCTTCGTTCTATTAGGTGAGATCTTCAAAGAAACTAGATCTAGCAAGATTAGCTGTTGCTTATAGTGTTTGGATTTCCTTCACTGAGTATGCATCACCTTTCTTAGGTACCTGAAATACTTAACCAAAAAGTACTTGAAGAAGCACAATGTCAGAGATTGGCTTCGGGTGATTGCCTCCAACGAGGACCGGAATGTCTATGAGTTAAGATACTTCAACATTGCTGAGAATGATGGTGAAGAGGAAGACTGAAGGTCTACTTCTGTTACGAGGCATTATCATATTAGGCTTAGTTTTTTTTTGGAGTCTCTTTTATCTGTGTTGTTTATTAACTTGTTACTGGTTATTTCAATGTTTTTGTGTTTCTTTTGCCCTTACGAAGTTTTATAGTGATTATTGGAGAGTTAATCATAACATTTAAGATGAAGTTGATGCAACTTATATGTAGGCGATCTTGAATTTGATCACCATTTACCCTTCCAATGGGGCATACGCACCAAAGGAGTATGGCTGGTTCGTAGGAGGTGTTTGGTTGGGGGTACTCTGGATATTTAGGTGTTTCGTTTGGTTGTAAGTCATTCAAAATTTTCACAAAATTGTTCACAAAGCATCACTTCCTTATTAATGCTTAGCTTGCAGGCATTTGGGATCTCTAGCCACTAGGGAGAACATAGAAGACCTAGCGAAGATGAAGATGTGTTGTGAAGTTATTTCCCATCTATTTAAACTGGTGCTAAGAATTTTGTTACATACCTGAGTATAGTACTGTATGCATCAAATCCCCTCTAAGTAAGAACTGGATGATAAGTAATTCAGCGCATTAAATTTCTGTTCATGTGGATGATAATCATAGTAACGCATGCTAAGCTAACGAACTCTGCTGCCTAAAGTTATTTTACTAAAGGGAAAAAAAAAGATTAAAGGTAAAATTATTTTAACTTCTACACCATTTTAGTTTCTTATTACACAAGTAACTCCCTATAGATATCTCTTAGTTGTGAGTGTAGAAAAAAATTTAGACTTCTGTTTCGTAAGAATTCTAGTTGATAATTCAAAGGTATATATGTGGGGGAAAAAAACTTAGTGTGTCTGGCAAAAAGAAATATAATGAACATTTGAAATTAAAAAAAAAGATATGTGGAATAACTAAAACTCGAGGGAGTTTTTTGCATTAAAATCAGATTATCTCCCCGCTTCTAATTTATTCCATCTCATTGTGATATTTTTGTTCATGAATGCTAGGAAGTGACACAAATGTTTGTACTAGTAAAAATTGATATCCAAGTTTAGTTTAGCTTTGACATTTGGATTGGGAAAAGATTTAGGTAATTTAGTTTTGTTAATAACTTTTTTTAAATTATATTAAAAATACAATGAAAAGTTGAAATATCAAAAAATGAGTTTCACTTATCTAAAAACGTAAATTTCACTAATGAACTTGTAACTCAATTAACACTTACATAATACTGTCAAAGTTTTAATCTTCTACCCTCTCCTATACACTTTCAATATAATGAAAAGTCAATTTCTATTATATTTTAAATTTTTTAATCTAATGCATTTGCATTCCTGAAATAATAATCCTCCACACATAAAAATAAATAAATATAAATTTAAGATAAATTTTTATACGAATAGAATCGTTAAGTTGTATATAAACTTATATAGAAAAATGTATACTTTAAAATAATTACATAGAAAAATTGATGTGACCCATTTAAAAGTAAAGTTTTCTAAGAAAAATGAGGTAAGTAAATAGAAGTATTCTAAATAAAAATTTCTAGCAAAAACCATAATAATTATAAAATGTTATTATTCAGGAAGAGACGCGAAATTTGGACTCAATATCTACTCAGGAAAAGACACCGGACGTAGAAGAAATGCTATTTGAAGAAGACTAATATTTGCCATCCAGAAAATAATATAAAGCTTCCACATTCAATTTATTATTTGCCAGTTACCACAGAAGTTCAGAAGGGGAACCAAATCTTGTTCGTTCCAGCACCCGACTGTCACAACTGCGCTAGGAAGCAACCCATATCCAAAACCAAACCTTCTTATGTCCACTAGAACTTTAGTTTAAGCAAGTGCACCCGTACATGCAGTGGCTGGAGCAACTTCCAGCTGTTTCTTTGCAGAACTGTATTTTTTGGTAATAAACCTGGACAGATCAAGAAGATGAAAAATTCACAAATCATTCAGAGCAAACAGCCATATTTATTGTTAGAAACAGTCTCCATAAATATTTTTTGGAGAACAGATAAGACAACAGGTTAATTACAATATTTTCACTGAAAACAAAAACGATAACAGAAAAAATAAAAAAGAGAAATCGTTATGATGCAATCTCAAACCATGCTTGTCATCTGTAAAATAGTCATGGAAACTTTCATCAGAATAATACTGTGTTTTACATGATTTGGAGAACATAAAGGTAAAACTATTTTATGAGCAGGAATGGTAAGGCCCCTACATTTCTAGGGAAAGAGGAATGAAATCCTTAGTTACAATTGTTATCCTGTTAAAAAATGTATATTCATGCGGGATTTACCACATTTTGAGAGACAGTCACAACTTTTATGTAGTAAATAATGTTTTTTACTTCATGGGCAAATTATGTAACCTTTTGTTTTTTGAAAAAGAAAAAAGTGAAGTTACTACAATTACACAGAAGTTACATATTTTACCAAATATAGAGAAAGAAAATAGTTAGATACTTCATGAAAAAAAAAATACGACTTCAATTAAATTGTAACACTAAAGTTTCAAGGTCAAAAGAGCTGTACAAAAAAAAGTTACCTAAAGAAGTCCCTCCATAACAACTCAAACATCAACCAATTTGTTCCAGTTTTGGATGAGCCACTGCCACCGTCGTTTTGGTTTGATGAAGCAGAAATGTTCCTATCAGTCATCATCAGTGAGTATATACCCTATTCATGACAAGAATGATAATAGCATCAAATGAAGATCATCAGGGAGCACACCTGCTGGCAGTCTTCTTTAGCTCATCAAATATTGTGCGAGGGGAGAGGCATCCCATTGCCAACCATGGAGAAATTTTGCAGGAGAAGTTGGCACCATATATACTATCTTGGGTTCCATCCTTAAACCCTTTGTGGGGTTGAGCTTCGCACTCAGCAGCAAATTTTCCGAGTCTCTGTAGTGCTACAGTTTCCCCTCCTACCATTGAAGTATTAGCAGCTGGCTTCCCATCCTACATGATGGTGACAACCAATATAGTCACTGTATTCAGGAAAGATAGAATCAAGTTTTTCTTCATAATAAATAATGACTGCAAGTGAATTTATCATCACGAATCTATGCTCCTTCTCAGGGTACACAAGAATGGCAAGCAAAGAAAGATAGCAAGTTAGCAACACAAACGTCAAAGAAGACATAGTTTGGCAAAAAGAAAAAGTTGTAAATGTCCAGTAACCCTTTAAAAATTTAACCTAGATATAAAAAATCAGATAGCAACAGCTTGCAGCAGAAGCAAGCAAGGTGTAATGTTGGCACTTGGCAGCGGCATAGTAGTTATCCTGTGTTTCATGAACAGATTCATTTAGACATGTTCAAACCTCAAAGTAGAATTATCTCTCGATCAGGCTAATAGGTAGCCTAGTGTCAGCCATTTTGAATGCAAAAATTTTACAGCACCCAAAAGCTAATTTTTTTTAAAGAGCAGAGGAAAATGAATAACCCAACTTCACCCTTAAGTCAGAACTACTTCATGTCTCTATTAAACGGGATCGCATAATACTCATTCATATTCATTTCTCAGCCAAGAGTAGTAGGGGGAAAAACTACCACAACATTCGTTGATGATCCACTCTACTCTGCATAGATTTGGATAATCGGTTCCAACCATGGAGACCAACCTAATGATAGAATCAAACTTTCTATCACTAGTCTAGATTTACTATTAATAGTGTTTGTGTCAATGTAATAGCAAGACAAGCACAAACTTGGACTACATAACAGTCTCTAAACTCTATACTTAATACTCTACAGTAAACAACATAGAGAAAACCACAACAGCGTTACCATCACAGCAGTAAGCAGGTAATTAATAATGAATTAATTAATATTACATAACTGAACAAAACCAAGAACACAAGAAGTAAGAACCAAACCTGTGGCATTGTGGCGGATGGATTAAGGCCAAGGTCCAATAAGGAGGGAATATCCCCAGGCTCAACATCTCCTCGAGATGGCAATCCCTTGAGCTGATCCAATGCCTCAATTGTCTTCCTTATCTCCAATTTCTGAACTTTATCCTTAAATCCTCCGTAGTTAGAAGGCATATCCTCCAATATGAAAGGCAAGTCATCTACATGGTACAAAGTACTCCCCCAAAAGTACTTCACCTCCACATTCTCCTCCTTCATCGCCTCCTCAATCTTTTCCTCCGCTTTCACCTCATCGTGGGAAACCTCTCTGTGCGCGTACACAGCGTCAGCACCAACCTCCTTCGCCAATTCAGCCAAAACAATGTGAGGCTTCCCAATTCTGACCACGAGATCAGACCCTCTCGCCTGAAGGTTCTTGCGGAGGTCTGAGACCGATTCTATCAAGAATGTGGCACGGAAGGAGCCGGTCTTATGGAACCCAGATGAAGATTTCCCATAATCTGAGGGATCGAAACAATAAACAGGTAAGACCGACATAGATTCGTTGTTGGCAGAGTTGAGGGAATCGTTGTCGTGGACCCGCAAGTCGTTGCGGAACCAGACGATGGAAGCACGGCGAATGGCAGCCCCATTGGAAGGGTCTAAGGGGCGGTGAGGACCCAAAGTGAGAGGTTTTTGGAGAGGGTTGGCGGAGATGGTGGACTTGAAGAAGGAGGTTTTGGAAGGAGAGGGAGAAGTTGCAGATAGAGAAAGATGCGCAAGTGATGAAGGGACCTTCACCTTGTTGGGCTGCGGCCAAAATAAAGCAGCGATTTTGGGTTGTACGAAGAAGTGAGCGGGGCTGGGGAGAGAGAGAGTGAGTGAAGCAGCTGCAAATGGAGGTGAATTAGCAAGTGGGTTTTTCTCTTGAACGGATTTGGGGTCTTCGTTCTCCGTCATTTCGTGATTGGAATCCATTTCTGCTGAGCTTCTGGGAGAGTGGAATTCAAGAATCAAGATAAGCTCTTCTACTTCTGGTTGGTTGAGTTGAGTTGGGTTGTGATGTAAGTGACGTAATTGCATATGCAATTTCATGGGTTTTTAAAAGCGTTTTTAGTTTAGACTTTGAAAGTCCTCCACCAACACCACCACCACCTAACCTCTACTTCTACTCACTGTTCAACTTCCTTAGCGTGCGGTCTAATCATACACATCGGTATTTTGCAAGTTTAAATAAAATTTCAAGCATTTAAGAAATTAAATTAGTTTTTAGTCTACCTGCATCCCCAAACTATACTACTATCAAAATCTGTGTCTCAAAACTCACAAAAAAAAAACAAAAAATCTGAGTCTCAAAGAGAGTATTCCTTCGTATGTTAAGAAATCAATTCAAAATCAATAGTTTAGCGGCTATCATCTCATGTCGTGTGGGACGCGTGTGCTGTGCTATCCTGCGGCTAGTGATACTTATATAAACTTTTCCATAAAGATGCTACACAAACTTATATATGGCTACATTTATGTATAACTTGCCCTTAAACCAATAGCCCTACCAAACCACAGTAATTTATTTATGTGAATTGTGTTAACAAGTTTGTATACATGACGTTATTTTTTTCTCTTAGAATAAATTACATTACAAAAATGAATTAATAGTGAAAGTTTCAGAGAATATTAAAAAAGTTGTGTCTCGTCATTTTATAAAGAAAATTAAGAATTTTCATGGGTTGAGTTGATTCGGGTTTTGAAAAAAAAAATCTAAATTGATCAATTTTGATTGAGTTGGTTTAGTTTGATTTTTGAAAAAAATTTCAAACAACCCAAACCAAACTAACCCGATTAAGGTTGGGTTGGGTTAGTTCGGGTTATCGGGTTCTCCGATCATTTTTTTTCTCATAGCAAAATAGTAAACCTACTATTGCTAAATACTTCAAATTCAATTAGACAAAATTTTAAGCATACAAGTCTTCCAGTACAGTATAAGTATTAAGATAAAAGTAAAATCAAGTTTGGGAAGAAACATTTTAATGTTTCAAAATTATTATAAACTTTATTTGTAATATAAATGTATAACATTAAATATATATTACTTCACAAATAAAGTTATATATATATATATATATATTACTTCACAGATAAAGCTTTAAGTTATAGAGTTTTATAACACAGATGAGTAAGTTAATAATTAAAACATCACTATTCTAATATGAAATTAAAACAAAATAAAGAGAATTGAATGATCGAGGCTTAAAAATAAAAATTAAAGATATATCATTATATCTTAGATTTTTAAATAAATGAAAAGTCAAATAACAAGAAGATAATGTCTAAAATTTTATTACTCTTTAGGTCATCGAGTTAGAAAATACAAAAATCATGAATCAAACCAGTCATGGTCGATTTTAATCAAATTAGACCCCGATTAGATCTGTTGACCCAACTCGAACTAATTTTTTTTAATTGGTTTGAGTTGATTTGTCTAATTGATCGGGTCAACCCGAACTAATGAAAATTCCTAAAGAAAATACTGCATATTTAAAATAATTAAATAATATTGAAATTAAGTAAATGTCAAATCTAATGAAGTACATTGGCGATATACTCTATTGAAGTATGCAATTGCCTGTTTCGTATTGGGATTTTCCTCTAGTGTAGTGTAACTATAAAACTGCTAGTTAAATTATTTAATGAAAAAAAATAGTAAAAGGTTTTTTAACTGATTTTCAGATTCATAATAAATTTTGCGGCTTCGACCAAATGTGAAATTTTACGAGAGGAAATGAGAGAACCGAATGACCCTCCTGAAAGGTAAAAACTCTGGGCCAAAATCATATATATATATATATCTGAAGCGGATATATTCTTTTTTAAAATAGCCTTTTCCGTACACACAACTTATCTATCAACCGGACCTTGTTGATAGTCATACGTATATGATATAACGAAAAGGCGTGCGCATTTGTAATGTTACTTTCACTCACATACGCAGTGCCCATGCAGAAACCAGATACACAGATACAGCTTTAACTAAAGACGGAGCTCCCAGTCCCACCTTTGTATTAATGCTTAATGGGTTTTGCGCAAGCACCCGCCGTTGCTTATATCAATATGCGCCCTCCACTCAGATGCACATACATGCACCTCTAAGAGAAAATTCTGTGTTTCTGCAGTGAAACTCAGCGGCGACAATGACCCATTACTCCTTGCTGCCACTGCTTCTGCTTCTCTTGGTTACCACGAAACTCATCGACCAGGGCAGACCCATTTCTCCCTCCCCTCTTATGCATTCCACACAACTTCTTAAGTAATACTAACTCTGTTAGACATTTTATCGAGGATTTCAGGGATGGTGAAGAATAATGTATGGTTGAGTTTTCTTGCTTCAAACTTATTTTATCAGAGAATGATTCAATACATATTTGGTGGCGTAGCATAGTTCATAGGTTACGAGCTAGCTGTCAATGTCTAAATACTGCATGCATTGTCTGATTGATGATATATTCCACACTATACATAAAGGGTTTTAGTTTGTTTGAAGAAAAAAATGTTGTAGTTCTATGACCATGCCCGGATCCTTGAATTATGTTTTGTGGTCTTGGATTCATATTTGGATCATGCTAAGCTAGCGTTTCTAATCCAGTGCACTTTATAGTCAACATGTAGAAGTAGGATACTGTTATTGATCATGCCGAAAATTAAGTTATACCTTTTAATGTTCTGCACTTTATCATGTCATGTAGTGGATAAGAGCAACACTCACAGTATCACTTCTCCGCAAGTGCAGAGCCTCTGTTTGTAGACCCATATGTTGGTTGTTTTGTCCCTCCTAATATTCCCAAGGATATGATGCATGACTTGCACCCCTATTGTCTTGCAACTAAGCTCATTGATGATAAGTTGCTTCGTACAGGGAGCCAGATTGATGGACTTAAGCAGCTACTTGCACCCCTATTGTCTTGCAACTAAGTTCATTGATGATAAGTTGCTTCGTACAAGGAGCCAGATTGATGGACTTAAGCAGGTACTTGCTGATTGCATATATATATATATAAACGAGAATTTGTGCTGTTTTCTTTCATTGTATAGTTTGATAGGGTTCTTCCTCTTAATTGCAGGTAGTTTGTTGACTGATGGCATGGATACACGACCATACAGACTTATCTGGCTGACTTCAACCATAATATTTGACATATCCCCTGAAAGAGTATTTAAGACAGCAGCTGAGAAGCTTGAAGGTGATATTAGTTGACTGAATTAAATGAATGATGATCTTTTAAGCATATATCATTGCCAAAATTAAATATCCTTTGGGAAAATTTGATCATAGGGACAATGGTGAGAGTGGGAAAGTTGGTTGTTAAACACACACTCAAATTAGATGTGTCAAGGATTTGGATTCTCTTATATTAGTCTTTCAAATAATCATGTCAGGTGAAGAGAGACACACAAAGACAGGGAGTCCACACCCCTGCATAGGGCCCCACAAAATTTGTTTTGTGTAGGGTCTTTGTGTCTATTTCTCTCCACGTGACCTTGTCATGTGAAAAACTCATGAAATGATCCAAATTCATGTGACAACTATTTTATAAAGGGAAAACATATTTGCACAAACTTTTGTGAGATATGTGCACAATCTAGACCATTTAGAAAATGTTATAGTGGGACCAAGTTGTTATCTAATGGCTTGCATAGGAGTAAGTGAGAGTGTGTGAATGTAAGTTTGTGCAAGTATCATTATTCTTTTATAAATTACAATGATATTATTATACACTCAACAAAACTAGGTTACTGCATGGGTAAGAGTTACCTCACAAAAATCTTTAAATAAGGCTTGTAGCTTGTTTTCAATATTATTTTTCTCTCTCCTTTCCTTTTTTATTTCCTTTTATGTTTGTGACTGTGTGTGTGTGTTTTTTTTTTCGGGGTGTGTGGGGGGGAGGAGAGTAACAAGATGAAGGTATCTAATTGTATCTTTTCTTTAAAGCTTCAGGTGTGGGGCTAAGATTCTCAAAAGTTGCTTATTCTATCATATTCCATTGGAATCATCTGATATAAAGCAAAGTTTGCAATTTAAGGGCTAAAATGGTAATAGGCCAAGTGTGTGGGCCATACAGGTGATTAAGTATATCATTCTTTTTCATTAGTAAACGGTTGAGTTCACAAGCAAAGTTAGTGAATATGGGTGGAAGAGGGGGGCATTGCTTGAGCAGTTGAGGAATTAGTATGGGTTTATTCCTGCAGGGGTTTCCTGGTATGACATTGGCAAATTTTGAAGAGGTTTTGTCAATGATAAGCAGTTTGGCCATGAAGGGATGCTTTTTTGTGGGAGAGTTGCCTGCCTTGTTAGCTGAGACAGATATAGAAATCAAGGTCAGTTTGCAATTAATTATTAAGTGACACCAAGTTTGAATTTAATTAATTTTCTTCCTCAAGAAAATAAGAAAGGACAAAAAATCTTTTCTGGTCCCTTGCACAGTCCACTACAAGGCAATGGATGGAAAAACTATTCATGAGCAATGGCTTTCGGGTGGAAATGATTAATTATGAAGGAGTTGCAGAGAGTTTATGCGAAGAATTTGCTTCAAGACACTACAATAATATACAGTTTGTTGCAGAACAACTGCGACTTTTTGATGACCAGGTGAGGCATCTTGCATTCAGATTGACATGGCAGTGCATAGTGGTATGTTGTTTAATGAGGATGTTATTAGTCTTGATCATTATCCTATTGGCGTCTGGGTTCAGAAATATTCCAACATTTTAGAAGTTGCTACGCCCCTTCCCAAAAAAATAAAACCAAAACCATGTCCTAGGCAAGAAAGACATCGTAAGTGCTTGCTCGGGAAGTCTGGTTTTGCTATATGACAATGACATCAATCTTCATCTGGCTTACATCTGTATATAGCTTAAGTGATCCAAGGTATTGATATTCTGGCAGATGGAAACGTGGAGAAGAGAATTTCAAAGGGTAGAGGATGAGGGGGAAGAAGAAGGTTTTGAAGAGTTATAGAAGTATATAAGCTTCACCACAGCCTTAAAAGGGAACTTTGCTGCTGCTACAAGGGCCTAAATTTCAAATCACTTTGATTTATTTCTTCAGTGTCATGACATTGTACATCTTCATAATAAAACATCCAGAACTCGGTTGCATAATAATCCCCTTCCCTAAAAAGACAAGTTAATGCACACTATATCAGCCTTTTATCCTGTTTTGTCCTCTGTACAATTGATGGTATGCTCATTTATCTTTGAAGGAAATTCTGTCTAAGACCAACTCTTCCAAAAGCTTAGGTTATTAGGTGGAAGTCCAAGAATAGTTTTATATTTCTAATAGTCTTCCAATTATAGTAAAGTGCAATATAATTTTGCTGGTTGTGTTTGCACAGTCAATGAGCTTCATCATGCATGATCCACAAATGGTTGTAAAATTAGTAGTCCATTTAATTTGTTCGTGTGCTACGCCAGAATTGTTTCTACTAGTGTGAATTATCCACCTTACTTTTTACAAATTCGGTTTTTTCTTTATATTCCCCTGGGGGATTTCTCGCTAGTTGTGTCATGCGCTCCCCAGACCCAACTTCTGAAGAGGGCAATAGTAATACAATGACAACTCCTTGGCGGGTTCAGAAAACTGTAGAGAACCAATGTCTTAAATAAAAGGGGGGGGGGGGGGATGTGTGTTTGGGTGGGGGAGGGGAAAGGGGTTTCGATAAATAATTGAACCATGCAGGAAGAATTGTATTAAATTAAATATCGTAATATTACAAACCAATTACACTATACGCACCGATCACTGCTCACTTTTACAAAGACTACCAAGTGGGAAGGACAGCAAATGCCATCCACCAACTACCTAAGAAGCACAAGCATGAACCACCGATCACTGACCAGTGTTTACAATAAAATCAAGTAGCTGGGAATGGGATCAAGAACTACATCCTCCAAACAGCTAGGGGAATGTGCAGCTGACTTTCAAAGGACGGTTGCAGGATTGTCAAACAGCAATGGCCAATAGATAGCAACTTGATTGTCAACAGCGGAAACTCGTCCTACAATACAACACAAGATGAGGGAGGGAGAATTGACTCAACCGAAGGTCACATGCCAATACTACTGTTGATTTAAAACATGAAGTGTTGGGCGTGGTCTGACTACATTTAGCACACCTCTTGCAGTTGCCTGTTGAGGGACAACAGAACAGCCAGAGTAAGAGATGACCTAAACAGTGACACTAAGTATCTATCTATCTGATTGATTTACCTCGAAGGAGTTAAGATTTAACCGCAACTGTAATTGATGGATTTGTCTAATATACACTTAAAAAATATTGGTGTATTAATGCACCAGTTAATATAAATTGTTGATTAAGAATAATAAAATAATGATAATAATTTAACGATTGAAATTTGTTTGAAATTTGAGAAGAAACCGATTGATGAGGCGGTTGATGAGGTTAAACTCACTTTGCAAAAAAGTCCTTAAACTTTTATAATTTTTTTAGTCCACATATTTATTTTATTTGATATTTTTAGCCTCGAGGTATGTATGTTTTTCTTGGATCAAAGTCGAAGTAAAATGTAAAGGGATCTAAAGTTGATGGTATTGAATTTGAAATTCCAATCTAGCGCCTAGTGAAGAGAATACAATCGAAGAAAAGATTAATACCTCTCATTCAGTTTGTGAGATATCCAAAGCTAACTCTATGTTTGGTTTCGCTCCCTAACTTTACAATCCATCGACGGATGCCATGTGTTATTTCCTTGTTTACGAAACTGGGCTATGAAATCTCAATCGGTGACAAACGTTAAGGAAGAGGAAGATAGATCCAAAAAACCTCTAGAGATAAAGAAATTAAGGAAATTAGAGAAATCCCAATCAAACTGAATGTGAGGAGTGACGACCGACGACCGACGACCGAAAAGAAAAAGAAGATTCTAGAAAATAAAGCTTTGACGTCAAGGTCGGAAAAGAAATAAATTTTTTCTTAGACTCCTTACGAGATTCATGATCCCGAAAGGGATTAAAATAAAAATAAATAAATAATGTATAATTCTTAAAAAACCCTTTATCACCTTATAAATTTGTTATAAACCCCTTACGGGATTCACACTATCGAAAGGAATAAAAAATTGCCAAAGCTCTTAAATTTATAAAAAAAAAATGATACTTACACAAAAAAATTTCTCACAAAAGTCCATATAAACCATTAGATCAAGTTTAGGTCCCACTATAATTTTTTTTACTTGATCCAATGGCTTTTATGGGGTTTTGTGAGGAAAGTTTTTGTGTAAGTATCATTACTCTTTATAAAAACCATTTTTATGAGATTATGAGTCTCGCAAGGGATCAAGTAGACATAAATATAAATTTAAAATATTTTAATAACCGATTAAAAATATAGATTAATGAAAAATTTAAAATTTCTTACAAAATGGACAAAATATAAAAATAAGGAAAGAATATATAAATGTTAATATTATTAAAATTTATTAATGTAAAATTTAAAAAATTTAACAAGAATCTTGAGAAAAAAATTTTAAATTAGAATCTGTATATTATCTGTTAGCTAAATGTTAAATTGTTTAAAATTTAAATTAAAAATTAGTTCAATAAAGGTATGAAAATATTATAAATTTTTCAGATGGAAACAAAATAAAATTTAGAATTGCCATAAAGCTAAATAACCAAGTGCAATAATTAAATATATTAAAAGTAATTAAAAATTTGATACCCACATTAATAACTGTTGAAAGAAAAATAGATTATGAAGAAATGAATTTATGGAAAAATATAAGAAGGAAAATAATTTAAAGATTCATAATCCTAAACAAAAAAACATAATAAAAATTACAAAAAGAAGCCATACATATAGAAAAAAGAAAATTGCAAAAGCTCTTAAATTTATACAAACTACCTTTACGAGATTATGAATCCCGCAAGAGACCAAGTATAAATAAATATAAATTTTAAATTTATTAATAACCAGTTTAAAGTATAAATTGATGGAAAATTTAAAAATTATTACAAAATGGATAAAATATAAAAATAAGGAAAGAATCTATAAATGTTAATATTATTAAAATTTATTAAGTAAAATTTTAAAAATTTAAACAAGAATCTTGAGAAAAAAATTAAAATTAAATTTTGTGAATTATTTTTTAGCTTAATGTTAAATTTTTTAAAATTTAAATTAAAAATTGGTTCAATAAAGGTATGAAAATATTATAATTTCTGATGGCAACAAAATAAAATTCAGAATTTCCATACAGCTAAATAATCAAGTGCAACAATTAAATATATTTAAAGTAATTAAAAAAATTTCATTGATATCCACATTAATAATTATTGAAATAAATAGAATATGAAGAAATAAATTTATGGAAAAATCTAAGAAGGAAAATAATTTAAAGATTCATAATCCTTCCAAATAAATTGAACAAAAATGCATAATAAAAATTACAAAAGAAGCCATACATATCCAAAAAAAATCTGATCAAGAAAATGCCAATAAAGAAATGAAACTAAATATTTATAAATCATTTAATAGTCATCCTTATTTTAAAAGAATATATAAACTTAAATCAAACAAGAAATTTAACTTGAAATCCAGCATAAATTATAAAAATTTTAACCCTCAATAACCAAGAATTTGATTTAAGTTGGAATAAACATAGTAAGAAATAATACTACAAACTTTTGTTTAATTAAAAGTTCATGACAAATGTAAAAAAATTACATATTTTTTAAATACCAATACAAGAATAAAACTATATATAAGAATAATAAACAAGTCATTTGACTTAAATTTTAACATAAATTATGAAAATTTTCTGCCATCAATAATCGAGAATTTGATTTATGTTGAAATAAAAAATAGGAAAAAAATTGTACTGAAAATTTAAAATGGTTAATGAGTCAGTCCCCACAAATTATAAATATTAATGTAAAAAATCACATATAAATAACAGACAAAAAAGTTCAATCATAGGAAATGTTTGAATGTAAATACATTAGTGCCAAAGTGTTGTAATCCTTTAAAAAGCTAGGCAATTCATAATAACAAACAAAAAATTGCCCATTTTGCCAATCATTGTATATTTAACATATTATTATTAATCATAAGCGCCTATTTTGGAAATGTTAATTTCAAGATTTTTTTTTTAATACCAAACCATCTAAAGTAATGTATAAAATGTTTCATATTATTCTTTATATTTAGCAATGTATTTTTATTTTTCCTTTTTAAAGTAAAATATTTTTAAGAAATTAACATGTAATAGTTTAAATATTTTATTTATTATTAAACATTATTAGAAAATTAAAACTTTGATGACCCATCATGAATTAAAAATAAAAGATAAAAATTATAAAATAAAAATTGGACTAAAATGTAAAAAATGAGGGATAAGCCTCGTAAAAAACAAATAAAAGTAGAAACCCTTTTTGTAACAAACAAAAGTAAAAATTCTTTTTTGTAATATCATAATTAAGTTTGTGATAACCGGTGATAGTAGGTAAATTTTTTTAAGTATGCATGCACTACTTTTCTTTAGGTGTAGGGTAGAAGGCTCCGTAATTGATACTAACATTTGGGAACGTCTAATATGCTCCTTAAAAGCATGGGTGCATCAATGCACCATTTAATATCAGCCATTGATTTGTAATAATAAAAAAGATGAATTCATCCAAGGGTTGATAATTGTAGAGGGAATTGGTTAGTTGTACTTGATAACCTTTGAAAACATTCTTTGCAAAATAATCCTTTGAAAATTAAAAATTGCTAATTCTGTCATGAGTTGTTACTAATTTTGTCTTGAGTTGTCCAATTTCCTTTGACGACCAATAAAGAGAGAGAGAGACAGAGAGGTGTTTGTTAGATGGGGAAGAAAGAACAGTTGATGGTTGAAGAAGGTGAGCAAAGAGCTGTGACCATGGAGGTTCTCTACATTTCAGTGGAAGCCATTGAATCTTCAAACGATTATCATAGACAGCGTTGTTTCCAATATACTCTTCGTGGTAGTGGTCGCGGTCCTTGTCTCTACCATGCGCTTCTACTACCTTTGTTGTGGTTGCCATTTATGAATAATGAGCTTGCAAGTCTCATTTTCTTGTCATTCATTTATTGTCCCATTGAACCCCAAAACAAACAGAAATGAACAGGTTACACTTTAAACTCTGGTTTGGTTTTTTCTGAAGCAAAGCAAAGTCGAAGCCACAAATAGAAGCAACGTTGTATTCATCGCAAAATGAATAAAAAGAAAGAAAGGAAACTATAATTGCAAAGCACTCTGATACGTTAAATTTCGCAACGTAGTGCCATCTTTTATTGTTAATGTGTCATCACAAATCTGACCAGCTTCAAATTGGAAAAGAAAGCTCAAGCCTTTCCTCAGATTCTGTTTCAACGCCACCACTTTCCTTCTCTCTAAACATCCAAATTCACCCTCACCCAAATAAACCCACAAACTCAAACTAGTTCCACCTTCACTCCAAACCAAACCCATATCTCAATCCAAGTTCAACCATTTTCTTTCCCTTCACACTACCCACCAACACCAACCTAACAAAGCAACATCAACACCTGCAGTCTCTATCATCATGAACGAACGTTTTTTAAATAATCCATCAACATTACAAACTCCATTCTTGTTATCCCATAAGAGGCCTAAATGTTTTAGTCTTACTCACTTGACTCCTCCATCGTAATATCTCCTCCTCCCATAATAGATGACAAATTTACATGATGCCGATGATAATCCCGTCGTGAAAAAGGATTGAAACGAAAAAATAATTAAAACATACATAAAGGACATTTTTGCAACATGTTAGAAATCGGGTATTGTAGGTGAAATTTATGGAGCATGCATGCACTCATGTCCTTTAGGTGTATGCTAGAAAGCTCGCAACTAACATTTACTTGTTTCCAATTCAGTAGTATGATTCATCAATTATGGACATATTATATTGAAACTTCAATTATTTTCAGAGGCCTACACAAAGCTTTGGACTCTGGAATATCACTTTCAAGATGTATTTCTTGTGATAATCATTATACTTGAAGTACAACACCATTACATCAGAATACGCTCGCAGAAGATTCCAAAAGTGCTGGCTTTACTTCTGAGAGGGAACTACGTAGTACCCTACTAGGGGTTCAACTTTCAAATCAAAATTTATTATTTTTTCCATTTTCTGTTCATGATAAATTAATTAGAACAAACATTATAATCAGTGAATCACAATATAAATAAGATAAAACTAATGGATAATTAAAATAAACACCCCAAGTATATCTTAGGAAAGAGTTAGGACTTCAGCCCAAATTTGGGAAAATTTCCCAATATCATTGTGAAAGCAATTCTCAATTGAAATCTGAAAGCTTCATCAATGGAAATATCAGAAGGAAGACAAATGTAATTCAACCTAAGAAGGAAAAGGAATCCCTTTCTCATTGAAGGAAGGGAAAGAAATCTGTCAAAAAAAAAATTAGTATTAGGCAAGATATCCTCTCATAAAAACTAATTTCACGAAATACAATCAGACACATAAAATATAAATCCCTTCTAACTACGTTTACTTCACATACACCACCTCAAAAATTAAACTCAAAATAAAATACTTAAAGTGACCGAATCAAAATCTATCAAATATAAATAACAGATTCTTTGCCACTACCTTAAGAGCATAAATATTATCTAAAGTGGGAAATTAAAAAAAAATTTCGTTAAGCATCAAATTAATTAATAAAAAATAAGAAATAACTTTTTCGTTAAGCATCAAATTAATTAATAACATTTTAACACCTGCCAGTAATACATCAAGGGACTTCCACCCCCGTATTTGAATTCTATTTTCTTCTCTTTCTTGGATGCCATAAACTTCCATACTTAGTAATTTCTCTGCTTTCTTTATTTTTGGCTTTTTCTTCCCAAATACTGAAAACTGCAAATATTTCTACAACAGGAACAGACCTAAAACTCCCGGACAAGATTATCTTTTTCCCTCGACCTTCGTCTTTTTCAAGGTTTTCCCACCAATGCCTTTACTTTTCTTCAACCTATGCTTATCTCCACTCCGTTGCTCTGGTTTTTCATGAGGATTAACTTCCTCAAACTCTACTGGTTTTATGATAACACCTGGTCTCTTCACCACCTGCAAATACAAGAGTGAATTTATAAGACAGCTAGAAAAGGTACATATCCAAGTGCATATTACTGTATTTTTCCCAAATAGTTTCATCTGGGTATAAAGAAAAGCACCCACTAACAGTGTCCAAGAAATTCAGGGCTTCCCCCCCTAATGGGGGGCAGGACTGTCCAAATATTATATTTAATTAATTTGGAATAAGGGCTACAGCATGATGCACCCATCCAAAATAAGAAAACCAAATCTAAATCAGGTTATTTGGTTATCCCACACCAGACTTCTTTTTATTCATAAAATTAATTCAATACTCTTAAGCTAGAAGAATTCAAGGATAGCCAGTTTGCCAAGGAACTGTTCAGAAGCACTTACTTCAGGCCGGTTAAGAGGTCCAATTGCAGTTGCCGGATTAACTTCAGGTCCAATGGGCACACGCATGCTCTGTTCAAAAACCTCTTTGGAAGTAAAAGGGTAAGGCAACGCTTTTGTATGGAGTTTCTCAGCCTGCCATATCCAAAAGAAAGTTTAAAACCTGCTCAATTAACTTAATTGAAAAACAAAGCACATACACAAAGCAAAATAATAAGTATTGAACTAGTCAGCAGATAATTGGGAGCAAATGGTATAGTTGGCAACACGATTCAAGCCATTAATTCATAAAACTGAAATTAGAGCAAGGTCTACCCAAAAAAAAAAAAAAGAAAGAAATTAGAGCAAGAAGAAAACACCAACATCAACAACCATAATAATAATAGAGTATATTACTCCCCCTCCCTTGTATTTTGCATTTACTATGCAAACCTCCCCTCTATCATAAAAAACACAAAACTCCATTATATTTATATAAAAAACGCTATAACTAACTCCAAAATGTTATCAAGCTTAACTGATTTGTTAACTGTGCCATTAGCTCATGAATGTTTTGTAGTCAAATGTTCATTATTGCCCTTATTAAGCCTTACGTCCCAAGAAAAGGAGAAGAACACATTCATTTGATGCAACTGAGTTGACGCTTCATTCGGTGCCCAACAATTTGAACGGAAGGTTCAACTACACCAAATGAGTGCATTCTTCCCTTTTCTCGCATACAAGGCTGAATAGTGGTAGGAATGGTATTTGACCACAAAAGCCCACAAGCTCTGGCTTAGTTAACGAATCTGCTAGGACTAACAACATTTTAAATTTAGTTGTAGCATTTTTTTATATTTACAAGGGAGTTTTGAATAATAGTAATAGAGAGGAGGTCCATGTAGTAAATGCAATATATGAGGTAGGGGAGAGTAATTTACACATAATAATAATAACATTATTATTATTACTACAATCTTAATATTATTATTTAGCAATATGCCCATCAAGAATAACTCCTCAAATTTCTTATTGGAAAACAAATTTAATTGCATGCATGTAATCAAGTTGATATCTATCATCTGAAAAGAATACAAAAGGTCCTAAACCATGTATTTAATGTCACTAACCTTCTTATCTAACTTCTCAGAGATGATCACATTCTTTAGCTGAGCATCCTTCCTCTTTTTGAGAGCTTCTTCCCTTTTTTTCTGGGCATTTTCACGCTCTTTCAGCATCCAAGATGGTAAACCTTTCTTTTGCTGTATATGGGTCCATTGGCCCCAGCCAGGAAGCAATAGAGGCTTTTCTGGCTCAGGATTTTCTTCGTTGAGGATCTCCTGTTTATCCTTTTCAAAATCATCTTCCACATCATCCCCCGCAAAAGCTTGCCGAATGAGCTCCTCTTGAGAAGGAAGTTCATAAGACTGTTTAGATCCAGAAGACAGAATTCCATCAACCATCTGTCCTTCGCTATCTGTATCGCTATCCTCTCCAAATTCCTTTTCAGTATCCTAGGACATTAAAGAACAAAAAACATAAGGCTAAACCAATAACATAGCAGTTGTTCTTAACAAACAGAAAGAGTTCATACTTTTATATCTTGCCTAACAGGCCCTGTAAGCTTTGGAGACTTCTTGATATTGGTGTCTTCTTCATCTCTGTTTTTTGCCTGCTCATCATAAGTACATTAGTCAAATACAACGCCCATGTTTATATGGAAGATTATAAAAGAAAGAGATTACAAAGATTAAAACAAAACAATATACTTAAAGCATTTAAACCTTTTTCCATGTATCTGACGCAAATATGGCAACTTCATATGTAGTTTTTGGCCCAGGATTTTTAATAACCTCATTGAAGTTCTGTGAACAAAAAATGCATAGTATGTATCATATCTGTCAAGCAAGACATAAATTAAGAAAAAGTTTTAAAAGATAGGAATTTCATCACCTTAAATACAGATTCCTGATGAGTATCAGTGTCTCCTTGAATTAAGACCGAATCATTGTTTACATCCTTCTGCAAAACATTACTTCCCCCATTCTCTATATTGCCGTTTTCTCTGGCCCCTAAGTCATCCTCACTGTCACTGCTACCATAAAAGTTATCTGATTTCACCTTATTACCTGCATCAGATATCTGGGCTTTAGCTGTTCCAAATACTCTTCTGCCACTGATGGAAGCAACTATTGGATCTTCTGAGCCACCAGAATTCTCCAGCTTCTTCAAGGAATCTTCATATTCTTGAAGAGCAAGGTTGGCTTCTTCAACAGCTGCCTCTTTTCTTTTCTCCAATCCACGTCTCTACACCAGAAAAAATCAAGGGGAGACCACAAATAAATAAGAAAGACTTCCTAACTAACAAATTTCAATCTCTAAATTTGACACCAAAGAAAATAATAAAACAAAACTAACAGAAGACAAAGATATATGCTTTAATGCTTCTTCCTCGTAGTTGGTGATCCCCTCTTTTCCAGTGCTAATAGAACAAATCACTTAAAATGATAATAATCCATGTAAACAATTTAACCCAAAGTCATCTCGGGATTAGGAACATATATCACCATGAGATGAGAGGTTATTATTTATATGGATTATTACCATAAAAGGTAAAGGTAAAATTTGAGAAGGAATGGACAATTACCATAAAAGGTAAAGAAAGCAATCCTGACTTGGGAATTTCATCCTCTTCCTCTAACACTTTCATTGTCTTTTCTTTCGCTTTTCCCAAAAGCTTGGAGGCCCTATCCTGATCAGAACCTGTGGAGTTCTCTTCTGCATCATCCTCATCACTGGTATCATCACTGCTGCTACTATTACCCTTCATAGAGTGCATTTTTCTAGTCAATTCAGTATGCCTTTGGAGTTGTTCAGCTATGGCAGCACGAGTTCCATCATCTTGGCTATTTAAACCACGTTCTAAAATGCGCTTAGCCCACCGATTCTGGTTCTTGTGTCTCAAAGTCATGCGTTCCTGTAGCAAGTTGCGAAGTGAAAAGGATTAGTAGACATGATTTTCCTCTTTTCATTGATAAAACAATATCAGTAAACAGAATTCATTAAGCAAAATTTCTCCAGCTCTTATTTCATGGGGGATGAGGATATACCTCAGCTCTCTGGCGCTCTTGTTTCATGGCATATTCTTTAGCAGCTTCAGGGTCCATTTGAATCTGAGAAGATTCTGCCTTCAATCTATCTTTCTTCAACAATCGATGATATGTTTTGGACTTGATCTTTTTAATATGCTTTGCCTTCATTTCATGACGAAATAGAAGGCCCCGCATTTTAGCTATCCGATTTTGCCTATCTTTTTCATCTTCAAAAGTGACCTGCCAGGCATCATAAACTACATAAAACAATTGACATACAGCCATACACCAGTAATTCCACATTATATGCATCACAAACACCAAGGGTTAAAAAGAATCATCAGTATGATTCAGTAAACAGAAGTTTAAAGATGTAGTTGGTGCTTAATTTATTCTTAAACTCCAAAAGACACACATGCACCATTGAAAGGCACCTAAGATTAAAACTAAGATAAATTGAAGGCATCGCACCTATTGAGAATTGACCAGATCATCTCAAAAGCATTTTAAGTTTTGAACTTTCATCTGCTTGTCAATAGAATTATGGCATGCCTACCTCTATGTACATGCCAAAGCCAAACTCATCGAAAGTGCTACTTCAGCTTATGAAGTGCATTTGGGAGGAGCCCAATATTACTTTTGGGCATAAGTAATGTGAGTATTACATGATCTAAATCTTCCCAAAAGAACTGATATTCTATTCATCCATGTTATTAGATTTTCCCAGATGGTGCAATAAGAGGGGAAAAGAATCAGATAATATTTAAAAAAAGAAAAGATAGATTAAAAAATTAGGACTTGTCAAAACAATGATTCCAATCATTTGTAAGCACATCATTGAAGCCAAAAGTTTATCATCATTTCACTCTAGAATAAATAACATTATATTTCCCCCCTCAATCATGTCAGTTAGATAGAGATGATCTAATTTTTTTATAAATAAAAAAAAACATGTTATATGTAACCTTCAAGACATCCCCATTTTTTAATGGCCAGCAAAACAATCTTATTCAAATCAAATCTATTTCAGAACAATATCCAAGCACCTTTAATTTAACAAATAAGTTCAAGTTTTACTGTTTGAAACTTTAAAAGCTTCCAAGCATGCCAAACCTCAATTGATTCAACTTTACCAATTACTATTCAAGACATTTTATCATACAGAAGAAATTAGGTAAGAATGGAAACCAGAAGGAGGCAACTTAACCAGATTCTAGATTCAAGCTAGTATCTGTAATGTCAAATTCAATTATCAACTAATATGTACAACATTCATACCTTGTTCATTTCAAGAAGCCTAGAACCGTCATTTTTATGAGCTTCCATGAGTTTGTCATCATGAACTAGTGCAGCTATTTTCCTCTCAAATTCAGTTCTGGGTTCAAATTCAGAAGCTATTGCTCCTACAGTTGAAAAGCCTAAATCTACATTTTCATCAAAGAAAATAGTTGGAGCCTCTCTATTTCTCTGAATAATGTGCTGCCACTTGGTGACATCTTTCTTTGATATTTCATATGCTGCCTTCCTCTCTACCTTTGCTTGATCTGCCTTAGGAAGTGGTGCATAAATAGTTCTAGCATTCTTCTCAATTTGTTGCATTCTCTTCCTAAGTTTTCCGTAACTAGGATTTTCACGAAGAGGATTCAGAAGGTCCTCAATGCTAATGTGTCCATTACCATCCACAACATCACGACTAGGATTATATTCAGACTCTGGATACAGCTCTGGTATAACAACATCCTTCATCTTCTTCTTCTTATTCTCTGCATTGTGATTAAAATTTACAAGTGTATCAAAGTTTTGAAAACAATAATAAACAGATTCTAGAGCAGCAGTAGTGTGATTCTCTCTGGGAACCATTCCTCTGCAAAAACAGCTTCAGTGTCCTTCCCACATATCTCCAAAACCAGAGCAGTTATTGTATATACACTTTTCAAACTTCCTTAAAGGCATAAGATTTCAGTCTCTTGAAGTATATTCATGGATATATTAACAGTCATTGGCAAAGAAAACTACCAAGCTAAAATAATTCCCATATAAGAAGGAGCCAGACTTGTCTCAATAAGTTTAAGATTAACAAGTGTGGTTTCTCCTATAATGCAACATTAAAAACTTCTTCATATGCATCTCCAATAACTATTTCCGTTTTCCAATAAAATAGGGCAGAAAATTGAACAGATGCTTTTACGTTCTAACCTAAATAATGGGTACCAAAAAAATTAAACACCAATTTTCTTACCTTCAAAAGCCTCACTCGGCATACCAGTAATCCCTTGTAACATCCTTGCATGCCTTCCATCGTCTTCCTCTCCAGAATCATTACTCACATCATGTTCATTCCTCTTTGTCCCATTGTAATTATCATCATCATCCTCATTTTCATCATCAGATTGCACATTCTCATCCTAAAAATAGAAATGGACACGTTGTTGACAACGAACAAGTATGGATACAATGGATAAGTTGAAATATGAAATATACCAATCACCAAAGCAATGAAATAATGCAAACTGAGGCGAATATTCCAAAAGTATTTAAATAAGGACATTAGGGAAATAAAGAAAAAAAATTTAAATTTAATCTCGCGATAGCATTTTTTTCCTTTTTGATAAAAGACTCGCTCTTTATTTTTCCATGACATGGTTTTGTTTGTATCACTCTACCTACCATACTCTAATATCATGTAATCTACCCTAGAGTATAATGAACATTATGAATTTACTACAAAGGGAATCAAATGAGAATGGTATAGCATAAAGGGCAAAATGACAGAGTTCAGATATAGGGTGGCAAACAAAAGAAATCCATCCGTATTTCACTATCTATATTAAAGATGAGATTCCCTTAGTATGTTCAACAGAAAAATGTTATATTTCAAAATTTCAAACTCAAGGTTGAACTTGAAGGTTCAATAGACATCAAGACAGATACATCCAACTAAATTCTAATTAAGCTTACCTGCATCTGAAAAAAGGCGACTGTCCCGTTGGCAATAGAGTGAGAATGCTACTACAGCTTTTTAATCGCTTGTTGGTAATATTTCAGGTATCATGCATCAAAATTGAGCCTAGAACTTTTAAAAGTGATAATGCAGCAAGCTGCATCAGTTTCTCACATAAAGACTGCATTTATATTGACTTTCACTTCCCTTTTTTTTTGTATGATTTACCCGTTTTCCAAGTACATAATAAGCTCTAAAGCCTACTGCCTAAGATACTCAATTCAAGACAATGGCACCTCAATCCTGAGAACCGCAACGATTCAGGGAAAAAAGCTTACATTATTTAATATGGGGAAAATCAACCGATGAAAACAATTAATTAGAAATCTAGTTAAGAAAATTAATTTCCAGCTAAATACTCCAAATCCTGAAACGAAGTAACGAACAGTTTGAAATGAAAACCTTGAATTCATCAGAAAGCTTATCCGGCAGCTCAAACTCGAATTTATCCACGGAGCCTGGGTCGTAGCGCTTGTTCTTCCTGGACTCCTCCTCAGCTTGTTCTTCCTCGTACTCATATACATCCTTGCCAAAAAGGATTCCTTCTCCATTGTCATCGTCGGAATCGATTTCTCCGTCACTATCCAACGCAGTAGTAGGTTTTAAACGTTGAACCTCCTTTTGCAGAGATGAAGGCAAACGGGGGCCGGTCTTCTTCCGTTGAGTTTTGGAACTAGAAGACTTATGCTTCTTGATCTTCCTCTTCGACCTCTCTCTTCCGCGGTTTGCTTCGTCCCTGTCCTTTCGCTTCGTTTCTGCCATGGCTGCGGGCGGCGCCATCCAAAGTGTATATGGGTTTCAGAGAGGGAGAGGGATATATGGGTTTTGGATTTGCAATGGAACTAAGGCTCTTTCCCGTTTTCCCCCTACAAGGAAGGATGCAACCTAAAACTAAAACCCTACTTTCACTGCAATTTTTTATTTTTTATTTTGTTTCAATGCAATTTAAATATTCTGTTTTCATCATATATTAAGGTGAGTGTTTGGATTAATTTATTTGTTATTTTATTTTTTGAAAATTTATAATCAAAATGTTTAAAGAGTTTTTTTATTGAAAATATTTTTTTAATACAAAATAAGTTAATGCAAATATATATATAAATGCCCAGATTGAATGAGTTTATTTGAGTTTGAGTTAGTTTGGATTGAATCTTTTAAAATATATTTTTTATATAAAAAATTACTTTTGTAAATTTTTAAAGTGTTTGGATGTAATTTTATAAAAAAAAAGTATAAGTTTAAAAAAAAATTTAATTATCACTTTTTTGAAAACTAATAATCTTTGACTTCTAAAAATTTAAAAGGGGAACTTGTTTATAATATCATTTTTTAATAAAAATATTCTTTACCTTTAATAAAATTTACATTTTATGTCCTTATTTTTGTTATTGCAAATCATATTCAATAACGTCTCATTCTTTCTCGTTGGCTGTTTCATCTTACCTTAAGCAAAAATGGTATATTCTAATTTGTGTTATTTGTTGTTTGTTTGAGATTTTATTTATCGTTAGATTTTGTTTAACTCTTTTTTTTGTTAATTTCGTTTGAGATTTCATTTATGTTTATTCATCTCAAGTAATTTTTTGTTCAATACATTGAGTGTGTTTGGATAGGTTTTATTTTTAAAATAAATCACCTTTCTTTTATATAAAAAAACACTTTAAATTCTTAAGTATATCTGAATGAAACTTTTAAAAAAATATAAGTTAAAAAAAATCAATTATCACTTTTTTTATAAAGTAGTGATCTCTAACTTTTAAAAAAAATAAGAGAAAGTAATTTTTAATACAATTTATTAACAAAAATATTGTTTACCTTTATTAAAAATTATATTTCATGTCTTTTCTTTTTTCTCCTTACAAACACATACTCCTTCATTATGAATATCTTACATTTTTTAGAATTTTATTATAAAAAGTCATTTTATTATTTTTTATCTTAACAAACTTACAAATCCTTAAAAAGTATTTTACAAACATTACAATTAAATATAAAATATATTTTTTTAAAAAAAGAAACTCTACTGAAGGTTTATAAAACTTATTCAAACGAGCTAATTATTCTTTCCCCTAATTTAACAGCAAAGACTTGTGTTTAGTATCCCAATTGTGGAACAGTAAAACAATACAACAAGAAAAAGATATTCATGATTATTGCAAGAAAATTGTGTAACCCAAAGCTCAATTAAGCAAGAAACCGAGTTCTAAACCCGTTTGATAGACGATGGCTATTGGAAATTTTTCTTTGAGGGTCTAAAATCAGTACCCAGCGGCTTGAACTCGTATAGATTTTGTTTTGTTCCTTTTACAAGGATTACACTACAAGAATTTTCTGGAGAACTGTGAACTTACTGAGTCACTGACTATGTTGTCTCTTCAGAAGATCTTTTCTGCGAATAATGTAGGCATCTCATTTAGTAAAACAGTTAAAAAAATGATACGTGAACATTATTTTTTTCACATTATTTTTACACTTGTTTTACCCTTGATTAACAATGAGTAAATGTTTGGTTAATATAACATATCATTTAATTAATAAATTTTACTAGCTTGTAAGTAATTAATTATTAAAATTTATTAACTAAATAATATATTATATTAATTAAAAATTTATTCATAATTAATCAAATATAAAAATAGTATAACAAAAATAGCGTGCAAAAATCATTATTGAAACAGTTAACAACAGTTAACAGGAACTCGAAAGCATTTGAACAGATGAACAGTTACACTGAGTTTTTAATACTTCAAAATGTTTCATCATTTTTTATTACACTACAAGGCTACAAGCCTTGCTCTGTCGCTCAACGCATTGAAATATTCTTGTATTACACTCAAAAGAAACCACCTCCGTTGATCTGCTTTGTGTCTGGCGCTCAGTTACAATATCCAGTTAACTTTCAGTCCAAGAATCAAAAGAACCTAAAGGTGTTGAAGTTCAGAACCTGCTGAAACACAGGAACAGTGTCCTTTGGTCCAGTTTCAAACTACAAACATGGTCTACAGCAGTATGTGTTCAGTTGTTCATACATAAACATCCTTGCTATGATATCTCAATCGAGTTTGTTCATGGTGAACTCTATACAGACAACATATCCATTTACTAAATTTTATCAAATTTATAATATGTAAATATTTATAATTTTAAATTATTTAAAATAAATAGACATGTTGTCAGTTCACTCTTAACCGAGTTCAGACAAGTCCATGAAATACAATTACTGTTTATTGGGAAGTGAAAAACTCAAAATGGTAATTCTTTCTACCCATTTCTCTTTTTCTACGTATAGTTATTGGAGACCACAATTTAAAAGTGACATGCTTCACTCTGCTTCTCGAAGAGGATGCATATTGCAAATTAAGAACTTTACGTATGAACAAAGACAGAAGGAAAGCAATTACCTCATAAACTGCAAGACACACTTGGTTAAGAGAGACAAGGGTGAGGAACCGTGTTGGAGAAGGGGAGCACGTGCAAAGGGTTCCGTGGCATTTGAGAGCCAAGAGATTTGCACGTGCCCTGCTTCTCCAGCAAGGAGCTTCTCACCCAGTAAAGACCGCACACCTTGAGTTTGATGAGAGCGGTAGTGGAAGTTGAACTAGACAAAGGAAAAGGCTCAGTATTTATAGGTGCAACTTTAGAGAGAGACAGAGTGAAGAGATTTATCTAAGGAGCTTGGGAGGAGTAATGAGTGAATTGAAGGTCTTTGTGTGGAGAAAAAAAAATACACTCTGCCAAACCATGCCATATCATCATGCCAGTAGCCCAGTACACAGAAATTCAAAGTAGGGATATCGAAGGAAACCCAAATCGAGTCTTGTCTGCTTTAATTTCATAAAAAAGCCAACAACCCCTTTGTTCATTTGAGGTTCACTGCAGCAATGAGACAAGCACAGGCCCTCTGAAGGAAGGCACTTTGCCATGTACTAAATCTAATACCAGCCTTTGGATCAAGAATGTTGGGTCCCACACGCAAATGGGGCTCCCTGTACTGGGTTGCCTTTTTCATTTGCGAAGAATTGGATGGTGCAAGCAGGGGGAGAAGAATAATGTATGAGTGCACGTAGGCTTTGCGTGTTGGGCGCAAGTTTTTGAGCATGGCATGTCTGCCTGTGTGAGTTCTAGAGAAAGTTGGGAGGCTCCCTAGGTAGATATGATTCCCTATATGCAATAGGCCCTTACCTTTTCCCCCAAAGTTTTTGGTGGTTTAACAGAGGGTAGACTACAGGAATTTCAAAGGCTAGCATTTATACCTGGCACCGGCAGCAGAAGAAGGACACAACTTCCACCAGGCAAACTTGGTATTCAGGGGACATTTTCCATCTATCACCATTTTTTTTTGTGATCCATCCATCACTTTATATTTTGCATTAATTTTGTTTGAAAGTTGATTTATAGTTAGATTTTTTTTAGTGATCCTTATATTATTAGTTAATATGATAAAAATTTGACTTTATAAAAATATTTTTAATTTATTTTAAAATAATGTGTAATTTTTATTAAACAACTCATAAGATAATGAATTATTTAAAAGTTACTCAAGAAACATAAAAAAATTTATTTAAGAGTTGTAAAATGAAAAACTTGTTATTACTTTTAAATTACACCAAGTATTAAAAAAAATTGATTTTTTAATGAAATCCATTATTTTTATTTATTATTTTAAATTTTTACAAAAATCATTTTATATTCAATTATATATTTGAAATTTTTATGTTCACTTTTTTATTCTTCTATTTTAGTTGTTTTTATATTTTCTTTTGTTCAAAATTTTCAAGATATTTTTTATATATAAAACTTGTTGGTTTATTATAATATTAATTTTTATTATTTTAACCAAGTCACTATTTTACATTTTGTATTTGTATTTTTTATTTTATTTTTTAATATTTTTTTATGTTTTCTGAATATATTTTTATTTTACTTTTTGAATTTAAAAAATAAAGTAATTTCATAAATAAATATTTTTTAAAATTAAAATATAATTTTACTGTTATAGGTAACAGCCGGCCATAGTATTGGGTATTCAGCTAGCATTACCATGGTTTGGTCAAACAACTTGCACTTACATTTCTCATGGTTGTCTTGAGGTTATTAATATTTGGGGATGTTATGGTACCTTGATGAATTTAGTATTCAGAGTGAGTTACTAATTATTTATTAACTGTTGGTTTTACAATAAATATTTAAAAAAATTATTAAATGTAAATAACAATTAATAAATATTAAACAACTCATTTAAGTATCGATACTTTAAAAAAAAAATATAGATACCAAGGTAATCCAATTAATATTTATCAAAGCTCATCACTCTTTGTAATGCGTGAATAATTCGCCTTTAATGCATAATTATTGGCGACCATCCTCTGTTCAGAGCATATTGCGCACAGCATGCGAGAACCTGTGCCGTGCGACAATGGTTCAAATCCTAGTTAAGAGTTTCTACATAGGTCATACTTACGCGGCCATCATTACTGTTTGGTGTATCGTTCACTGCCATATAAGGAAAGGAGCACAAAGGTTAAAAAGGAAAATGAAACAGTGCTTGTATGTGACGGTGGATGCCTAATTTTTGACAAGCACTTATGTCTGATGCATTAAAGAGCAGATGAGGTCAATGTAAGGAAGGGTATTTTTTAGTGTCATTTAAAGTTGGATTGGAACTGTTATCACTTTAAAATGGCCATGCTCTATCTTGTGGAAGAAGAACATAGATTCTGGATGAGGTCATTATCATATCTAAGGACTTAAATATTGGCGTGTTTGCATCCTGCACTTGGTATGTAGTAAAAGATTTATTTGGTCTCACACTCATATTATTCAAAGGCTTTTGAAGCTCAATCATGCTACCAAGCAGCTAAAATTCTACAGCACTTGATGCATGTTTTTTATTGTGCTTCAGAAAAAGGAACAGCAAGGCAACAAAAAGGTACTTCCTTCCTTGTCCATCAAATTTGAGAACTGATGAAATCTTCCAATTCATTTGCTAGAATCCGAACCCAGTCACGTGTGAACTAAAAAAATATTCATTTAATAGCCATACATTGCCAGTATGGAGCTAATAATAATACCATCATGATTGTCAAATCTTGAATCAAATTGCGAATCGAAAAACTTATTTTTTGAATCATGAATCGAAACATTACAATTCACGATCACTTATTAAACATAGTATAAAAAGTCAAATTATTAAACATAACATCAATATTAACATTTTAAAGTCAAATAATAAAATTTAAACTTCAAAGTAAATAAAGATTCAAGTTATATATATTCAAAACACTAAAAGATTAATATTTCGAATCTAATATAGTGATTACATAGGTTTTGTTTATTCAAAAAAAGACAAATATGCATGTGAAGCAGAACGAGCAGACCACCCAAACCCAAACAAATATGAAAATGGGAACAAAAACACATGTGGAAACCTTTCAACCCTTGAAAATAGGAACAAGCAAATATAAACGGGTCTATTTCTCACTTTTAAGAGGGGGAACTTTTGGCACTTTCTCCCATGTCTGTAAAAAAAATTGCAAAAAAAACAAAAAAATATTTTTTTCACATAGGTCACACAAGACTCGACCCATTTTCACAGATGACTTGATTTTTGCAGAATCGTGCAATACGCACCAAAATTGCGATTCCGGCGATTCCTTTACTATTCTGGCAATTCCTCTGCGATTGCGGTGAGAATCCGATTCTCACATGCAAACTATATCGCCAAGAGCTTGTTTCGCATTGTTTCGCATCGAATCGAATGAATTGTATCAAGATTCATATGATTTTAACTACCATTAATACCATTACCCCCTTCTGTTTTCCCTTTTGGTTACCAATATGGGCCAAGACAGTTAAAACTCAAGACTTACCCTCAGATTAAATGAAACCAATTAATGTCAGTTTCTTCAGAAGCAAATTGCTCCCAATACGTCTATTGAACGCCAAACCCAGACAGGGAATTAAGCTATTTCATTTGGCCAAAATGACTAGGGATTTAATAAGGTTTAACAGATATTCCATTGAAACCAGATGATGGGGAACATGGGACTAGAGTACTGGACTAACTGTGGCGTGCTATTTACCGAGTTCTATATGTTCATCGCTTGTACACCATTACGTATATTAACGCATGAGTTTAAATGAACCCACCTAGATTTTAACTTTAGAACTACAAGTTACTGAACTCAATTTTCTTTTTATATGGCTCACATTTCTACACACCACTTGTGTGCGTCAAGTGGTGTAAGAAAGCTTTTCCATTTCTGATATTAGAGTTTATGACAAACCTTGAAAAAGCTTTTCGTTTTTATTCTATTTTTGGCCAATGTTATACAGAATCAATATAATTTCAAATTTTAAGCAGAGATAGTTCGTCACGACAGGATGACCAAAATGGTTGTATACGCAAGAAAGACATCGTGCATTCATTTAGTCTTCATACAGTAGATGATTATGGGAAATCTTCATCAAATTACACAGGTGCATGACAAATGACGATTTAGAAAATTAAAAGCAATTTTGTGATGAACTTGACACCAGTTAGTAAGTTATATAAATACAGATTCTTTTATAAAAATGGTAAAAGTTTTTACCCTAACTAAATCATACACGAACCAAGGCTGCTTAAGGTAAACACCAAATAAGAAGATACACCATTGCATTAGATGGATTAACAACTCTATGTTGAAGATATATGATTGCCGCCCTTCTCATACCGTAAGTTGAAACCGCTATCTATTTCTTGGCATAAGTTATCAACATAGGGTTCTGTGGGGTTATCTTAAAACCTTGTAGCGTCTGCATTGCCACCGTGGATTGCATCTCATCTCCATACTCCACAAAGGCAATTCCAGGCTTTGTTTCCACCATTCTAACTTCCTTGAAACCAGGATATTGAAGAAAGAGCATTTGCAACATCATAGGAGTGGTCTCATTAGGAAGATTCTGAATAAAGAGAATATTATTTGGTGGCGCAGGAGCCTCAGGTACCATGGATTTTGCACCACCTGGATAAGGTATCTGGGATAGCTGCAATATTAGAAAGAGTATGTAACAAATGTAGAAGTAACTAAGTAAACATGGTCACCAAAAAGAATATGAAACAAAATTGTTCATGCTTCTGTGTATTTGAATCATTTGTTTTGAATGAGATAACGTGCCATCTCATCTTAATTTCTAGTGGCTGACAATAATCTCTCTCCCTCTCTCACTTTCTGTTAGAAGAACACTTTGTTCTTTTTCAGAAGGCTTCTATCAGAAAATAATTTTTTTTTCCAAAGGCAAACCAATGAACTTGAAAGAAAATTTTCCTGTTTGAGAAATTTTTTCACAAGATACGCCCTACCTGCACTTATCTAATCTAAAAAGTATGTCATAGCATCAGTCACAAGCCAGTTTCCAACACTAATTACAATAACAGGGAAAGAACTCTAAAGTTTGTAAACTCAAATGAGAGAGACAAATTACTAGCATATTAATAGGTCTTTAACATCATCACTGACAAAAGAATCAACTAAAAGCAGAATAAACTTACAGCAGGTGTTGCACCATAGGCACCAGCATAAGCTGGATTTAGGCCCATTCCAGCTAAATTAGCATCATGTTGGTCCTTCCGTTTTTTGCCTGCAACAAAATGTAACAAGGTCACTTCCATATAATTTCCTTCCCAGATAAAAGCAATTGTTTAGTAATTATGTAATGCATTTAACAAAATATGCATAGTATATGTTTCACATTACACATGCTTTAAACAAAAGAGTTGCACCCATCCTAGATGCTCAAAAGTCAAAACTATAGAATAACCTTGCCCCTTGCTGACGTATATACAAATAATATCATAATTTTATGAAATTCAATAACTACACTTGTCTAAAGGAAGGCTGGCGGCAGATATCACGTTTATTAGAACTTTTCCTCCTTCGAAATTCTCAGTTACAAAAGCATCAAATGGATTTGAACCCTAAAAGCCCCCCTCCAATTTATTTATATTTTAAAAAAGAATCCTTTGGTTTTAAAAGGGGAGACAGTTCCATGAAATATATTGGCCAATGTCTTGTTGGCATTTATAGTCATTCAGTGCTTTGGGTTTCCATGTTAAAGGGGGACACAAGCTTTAGTTTAGTCTGGTTTTTGTTCCCGTATGGGTTTAAACTTTACAGTGTAATATCCTTAAAAGAGAATAGAGAGCTGGGAGAGTGTTTTACCTTTGTCATCATGCCTCTTACGTCTTTCCCTAGGAACAAAAGTACCATCAGCTTTCGCTATTATATCTGATTTAGTCTTTGCATACTGTATTCTCTGCATAAATTGCAATATCAAATTCAATTTCTAGCAAAAGAAAGAGTTCTATGGCACTGGCATATACTGAGTAAACTACAGCATATCTAAATCAGCAGCAGAAAGCATGCAGGTATAGTTGTATGAATCAATCTGTTCCCTTTTAAAAAAGAAAATAAAAGTGTTCTTATTAAACAAAATACAAACGAGATGTGTGATTATAATAAAATTCATTTCCCAAGATAAACTCTATGAACTTTTTTTATTTGACTAGGCTCTAGACTCTGTAGAGTCAAGAATTCTATTTTAGCATATGAGACAAAATGGATACATATTAAAGTGAAAATTTATGAAAGCATTATCGCTAGAGATTTGCTAAATATCCACAAATTGAAATATGTAAAGTTTAAAGCTTAGAAATAATTTTCAGCAATCTAGTACAATGAAATCAAACCATGTATCACAGAAAATCTAAAATCTCATTTTTTGTTTTTGTGCTACATAAATCTAAAATCTGATTTGATTCATGAACTTGTGACTAAATCACTAAAGTTTGTTCAATAGAATTATAGTGAAAAATTTCCCCCGGGACTGACAGAGGATGAGATTTATCCTGGAGGCCCCGTAAACCATAGTGTGGTTGATTTAGTTCAAGAATGGTAAACCACTGACCACTCTTGAATTAAATTAACCACATGGATCCTTGGGGATAAATATTGTACTCAGCCAGTCAGCCTCAGTTTTCCCTAGAGTCCTAAAGACTATTTCTTTCTAAAATCCACTGTTCCTGCCAAGTAAAGATCTTCCAATTTTGTTCAGTGAGGGGAATTGGGGGACTCGGAACCTAGCTGTTAAAGGGAACTTATTCAACTAATTATATAGCAAATATGATAGCCAGTATTGCTACTTGTCACAAAGCAAGAGCAACGTAATGCAACATTTGACATGTTTAGAAATTTGTTTTCTTCCTTTAGCATTCCCATTTCTCATGAACAATTTAATATCTACGGAGAAGAAAAGAGTTGCTACTAGATGAGCATTATGAAGGCTGTGAAATTGAAGGTGGAATCTTGCAGTGGAACTGAACTGATAAAGAACCATACCATGGGCTTATCGTAGAAGGGGAAACCTTGCATTTGCCTAAGCGCATTGGAAGCAGAGGAGACATCCTCAAACACCACCCAAGCTTGACCTTTGTGCTTGAGGGTTTTGAAAGCTAACACCTCCAGTATCTTCCCGAACTGAGAGAAAACAGCGCGCAAAGACTTCTTCAACTCTGCATCCAATTACCAAAAAACAATAAAAAAATTATTGTAATTGAAGTCGCATAAAGAGAGGACAATCGTGCGTATGAGAAAGGACGAAACGTGAAATAGGGTACCCTCAAGCTTAATCTTTTCGTTAAGGTTGTTGATGTAGATGGTCATGTTTTGAGGGGTTTCAGCACCCGCATTCACTTCAGACATCTTTTACTTCACAGGCCAACGCCAACGCCAACGCCAACGCCAACGCGCGCTTCCAAGTGGAACCAGTGGAGGGTGAGTTTTCCGTGATGAATGATGATTCTCCGAGACGGGGAAAAACTGAAAAAACCCTAAGCCCACGGCCAGAGACGGTGCCCGAAGCCAGTAATACCACTGCACTGGGCTTTTCAGCTTCTTAGTTCGACTTTTGTTTTGGACCGTCTTCTACATGTGGGCCTAATAGGTTTCTAAGTTCAATGAACTGGCGTTCTTGCTGTGGACGTAGGTGCATGCTATTCATTAATCTTGGTTGGCCCAATATGGGGCAAATTGAAAACTTTTCTTTCTTTTTCCTTTTTTTTTTTGGAAATTAAAAATTGAAAACTAAGAACGTGTTTAGTTGAAAGAAATGTTTTCCATTTTGTTTATTTTTTACTTAATTTTCATTTTCATTTTTTAAAATTTTAAAAATCATATTTCATTTGCATAATTAAATTTTGTTTTGAGAATGAAAATATGTTTTGTTCACCCAAATGAAACACTTCGGCCGAAGTCCATTATCAATCTCTAATAGAAGTATCAATGTGGATTATAATTTATAAGCTAGCCCATCTTGACTCACTAAAATAATGAGATGGGTTGATTAATTTTGGCTCATATCAATTTGGGTTAAATGTGACTCAGCTCACATAATTTGTGGATTAAGTGAGTTAAAGGTTTATTCATTTATTATTTTAAAAAAATTCATTAACCCACTAACTCAATTTTTATATTTATATTAGTAATTATGATTTATGAATTATGATATAATTTAAATTTAATGATTATTATACAATTTTAGATATTTTGTTAGTGATGTAATATATGTTTAGTGATTATTTTATATTCTAGAGTTTATTTAATATTTTTTTTTGGGTGAGCCAATTTATTTAGTCCACTAACTTATCTAAAGTACGTTAAATTGATTATTTTTTAATCTATTACTAAAGTAAATTAACCTAACTCAACTCATTTACCCTCATATTGTAACAACTCTAGTGCCTAACCCGTTCGCATTCGCAAAAGTAGTTTTTTAATTAATCTATTTAAGGCATTAATTTATTTAAAATATTTTATGAGAAACAGTTGACAATTGAAAAGTTAACAAGTGGTGATGTCACAGACTCTGTGGGATAAGGATACAGCAAAATGCTGGACGTAGAGCAAAGTTATGGTTGACTTTGGTTGGCATACCATACAGAGATAGGGTCTTCCAAACTTGTGCTTTCCTCACCGTCATGTGGCTCATGTCTTTCATTCTAATTTTTTTACACTTTCAAAAAAAAAATTCTAATTTTTTTACATATGTGGGAATTGTTATTATGATATTTTAATCGGTATAATATTTATAATAAATTATTTATTTATTTATTTATATATTTCTAATAAATATATTAAAATTTATTAAACATAAATATAAATAAATATTAATAACTCGTCTTTGATACTAATATTTTTTAAAAAAGAAATATAAATGTTAAAATAATACCCATGTTTTGATCAGTAACTAATTCACTTGCCTTACTGTGATCATCTAAATGTGTGACCAAACTTTTTTAATTAATATCTTATATTTTGAGTTATTATAGTACTTTGATGAGTTTAATATTTATGATAAGTTGTTAATTATCTATCGATAGTTAATTTTACATTAAATTTTTAAAAATTTATTAAATATAAATAATAATTAATAAATATATGACAATTCACTCTAAATATCAATACTTTAAAAAAAGAGTTTAATTTTGATCCATCGTCAGTGTAAAATTTCTTTATATTGTCATTGAATCATGTGTTGCCAAATCATTAAAAGGATTTGACTATCACAACAACTACTTAACAAGTCTAACTCTTTTAATAATGTGTCAACACATAATTAAATGACAATATAAATAAATTTTATACTAATAATAAATTAAAATTAAATTCGTAAAAAAATATAAATATTAGAATAATCTTCCTTTATACTCTTACTTAGAAAAACTAAATCCATTAATTGCAAGTAGAGAAAAAAGGTCAGAATGGCTGGCTCATGCGGATACCTCGGAGCCAAATAGAACGACAGTTAAAGTGAAGTACATGGCCTTTCTCATTCTCCAAAGGATATCTGAATTAGTGGAACAAAATAGCTGCGCTCAATTGCGTCAGGAGATAGGCATGCCTTGAGTTTCTGTGACATTTTATGTGGTAATTTGTTTTGGTAAATTCATTTTATATAGAGGACACATATTACCAAGAATTGCGTCAGGAGTAGCCTAGTAGGTATGCCAAAGTTTTTTTATTATTAAAAATAATTTAATAATTTTTTAAATTTTTTAATGAATAAAATATTGAATATTTTTTAAAATTTTAATATATTAAATATTTTTATTTTTTATTTAATATTTTTTTATTTTAAATAATTAAAAAATATGTTTAAAATATATAATATCATAAAGAGAAATGAGCAATGCAATGATCTAAAAAAAAAGTCAACTACTGACATGGATGAAGATATTGGGTGATGACTCTGTTACCCTTTAAAGTTGGAAGGGTTTTGAAACCCATCTGACGTGCACCAATTAAAAGAAGTCATTTGGGTTGAGAAAAGTAAATTTTGCCAGGAAGAAAAATAAGAGATAAAATTTGTATATGACCCACATTTTTTTAAAATTGTGGTGAAAGCAATTGCCTATTGAATTTTGCAAAACCACCCAAAAGAATCCTTAATCATAGCTTAAGCCTTGCATTGCATTGCATTGCCCTCCCAAAAATGTCTGCTTTTGTTCCGCCGACATCGATATCTTCGACAAGTTTGACAACATTACTTTCTTCTCCAGCTAACAAGACAAAGCTTTGGGCAACTCCATCTGCTATATTCAACTAGACCCATGTAGTTTTATTTCATTAATACTGTTTTTTTTCGTTTGCCTATTAAATAAGAAAAAGCAAGGAAAAATTAGAAAGAAGGGGATTTTTTTTTCCTTTTCAATCTTTATGGTCTGATTCCGGGAAAGAGGAGGTGGGGGAAGTGCTTTAATTGAATCTAATTTTTTTCTTTTTCACTTTTTAATTGAATGAAATGGATGAATTTGTCTATGAGCTAGCTTATTTAGGATTATCATTTATGCTTTCATTTGAAATTCAAACATTGAACAAAAGACGTCGTCCGTGAAAGCAAGCTCGTCGAACACTTCTCCCTGCAGTCATGGCCTTCAACGAAAGATCCAGAACTTTCACAAGAGTCGATTCCTACCACCAAGCATGGACTAGGTCATGGTTTGAATCTTCATCCGAGGCATGGCCCTAATGTTGCAGATGGTCTAGAGGTTATTTTGAAAATTTAAAATCACTTGGGGTAAGACTTGACGATCAGTCACTTTTTGACCATACGTGCTCTTCTCATAGGGCCAACTCATTGGGGTTTCAAAACCATTCAAACTCAAAGGGCACCGGAGAATCCACCAAGATATTGAGAACAACCAAATCAGCATGGATGACATAAAGGAAATCATTACAACATAAGCATAGTTGTCAAATGATGTCGAATTTAAGGAAGATCAACTCAGAAAGAGCAAAAGGAATTGTGCGCCTAACCATTTACTGAGAGAATTTGTGCAGTGAGGGGAAAAATGCATATCAAGTGAGGATTGAGTTGAGGAGGGGTATGAAAAGTGTGAAGTTGTTTTCCTTTTTTGAGTATTCTTCTTCCTCTCCTCCCTGATGTATTCTCCTTCTTCTTCTTTCCCTTGTACGGGAGCTCTACTCCTATAACCAGTCTTTGGTTTATCTCTATTAATAAAATTCTCTCTGAGATATTTCAATCCATTGTTTGTGTTCTATTTAATATAGTTGTCATTACAATTTGGTGCTTTCATCAATCTCATGATGGCTGAAAACACTCGTATGAAAGAGCTTGCAGCATATATTAAACGAATCTCCGAATTTGTGGAACTTAAGGATGCCTTAGCTTTTGCCATTGAGTTTGAGTTTGGACCTTCTCAATTCGAGTGTCCTAAAGCTACTTTATTCAAATTAACCCAAATTGCCATAGTAGTTGTCTATTATACGGAGTTCACCTCTCTTGCTAATAGAGTCATCAAAATCAACAAAGAGACACTATTGGACTATTTTATCAGTGGCCTTAAAACATAAATTCAAAGAAATGTGATAGCCCAAGCACCAGATTCCCTCCTAAGAGTAGTGGCTTTAGCAAAATTGTATGAAGAAAAACACCTCCCCACTCAGGAAGCCTACAAACCAAGATCCTCACGTGTTTCCTCTGTCAATTTTACCCCTAAAACCATTGTAACCCTATCAAATTCCTCATATCCCAGCCAATCCAAATCGACCTTACCTCCACTCCTACCTACACCTATAACCAAATCAGCCCCCAACTTTAATACCCTTCCTAGAAACCCAATCGTAAAAAAAATGACACCAGCTGAGATGCAGATTCAAAGGGAATATGGACTTTGTTATAATTGTGATGAGAAATTCTCATTCAATCATAAGTGTCCCAATAGACATTTGTTTATTTTTGAATATGACGAGGAGGATGAAACTCCACAAGAAAGCCCTGCTCAACCTAACCCACCTGACCCTAATATTGAAACAGAAATCACCGATGCCTATTATCACCATCTTTCTTACAATGCTTTGAAAAGGGCTCGTGGATTAAGAGCTATGAAGTTTCAAGGATATGTCCATGGAATTCAGATACAGATACTTCTTAATAGTGGCAGTTCAGATAATTTTATCCAATCGAGAATTGCAAAATGCTTAAAATTACCAGTGGAGCTTGCACCTAATTTCAAAGTGCTAGTGGGCAATGGTCTTATCTGATAGCAGAAGGTCAAATAAAAAATCTAAAGATTTCTATCCAAGGGCATCATTTACTTTGGAAATTTGAAAGTGTGAACTTGCAGAAAAAATAACAAGAGAATAAAAATATTGGAGGAAGTAAATTTCAATATTATTCATAAAAGAAAGTGCCCATAAATAGGCTTACAAACTCAAAGGATAAATTCTAAAAATTCTAAACTACATCGGATTTATTTGGATAACATCTAACAAACTGAAAATTGAAAATAAAAGATAAGATTTGAAACAGTAACAATAACTCTATCTAGACTTTATCTAAAACTTATTCAAAAACTCAAATTTCAAATAAGGCAAAATCTCACATCTTCTTGTGTATATTATGCCTATTACAGGTGTTGACCTTATCTTAGGTGTAGCTTGGTTGGCCATTATAGGACCAAATGTATCTGATTGTAGTGCTTTAACTATCAAATTTTACCTTGCCGGAAAATACATCACCTTACATGGTGGAAGTCAAGCTTTCCCAACACTAGCCCACCTGCATCACCTAAAAAGATTGCATCATACTCAGTCAATTGCATTATTGTACACTCTCCAATTGCAGCGCATGGATACTCTTGCTGATAGGTTGTTGGATTTACCTAATAGCATCGAGCTTGAATTGGCTATCATCCTTCACACTTATAAATAGGTTTTTGATAATCCAGTTGGGTTGCCACCTCACAGGTTGCAAGATCTAGCTCAATTCAACCAATCTGACAGGTACTAGAAAAATTAGGAACAGAAATGGAATAAGAATTTTGATATATTGATGAAACTCTGGTTGATATCGAGTTGATATCAATACTAGAGATGTTGTATCCAGCTTATGGGAATTCAAAGAAAACAAAGGAAATAAAAGATAATGAGCATATTTGATAGTGCTTAATTCTCTCCCAGCCTTAGCCAAAGTCCAACCTACCTACTCTTTAGCCTTCTCCCACTAACCGAATCACATGGGATCATCATTCCCTCCACTATCACTGCCATATCAACTGTTAGTTAGCATTACATATATTGTTATTATTTTATTAATAATTAAATTCTTTGCCTATTGGAAATAGTCTCTGACCCCACTTGAATTTTATTATGGCAATCTCAGCATCGGTAGGCTATTTGTGCTTTCTTAAGAATTGAATTAGTTATCTTAACTCTTATTAGATGAAATTAGTTCGAGGCATAAATTTTTCTATTAATAAATTTCACGGTCCAATTTGGCTCTAAAATCATCTAAATTTTGCTAAGAGAAGATACTCATCTACAATCAACACACAAATAACGATTTAGAGTTTATAATTAAAATATGAAAATTTTAATAATAATAATAATTCATAAAACATGTATTTTATTTTATTTTATGAGATATCAATCAAATTATAAAAAATTAACCAAATTCATTATTAAGAAGGGCAAAAACAAAAAAGAAAAATCAATATGCACGACACATGATATGTTGATAATAGATTATAGTGGGGGAAATGTTACGGTACTTATTATGAATTTGATATGTAATATGAGTTGTCAAATATTTATTAACTATTAATTTTATAATAAATATTTAAAATTTTATGAAATATATATTTAAAATTTTATTCAACATAATTAATAATGAGTTTAATTTTAATCCACTGTCAGAGTAAAGTTTATTTACACTGTCATCCAATCATGTATTGTCAAATCATTAAAAGAGTTTGACTATCACAACAACTATCTAAAAAATCTAACTCTTTTAATGATGTGTCAGCACATGATTAGGTGACAGTGTAAAGAAACTTTACACTAACAATGGATTGAAATTAAATTCATTAACAATTAGTGAATTTAATTGTTGATACTCAAAATAATAATAAAAAAGATGGTACTTTGAAAACTTCAAAGTTGGAACATACTATTTCATGCGGCGCCAGTTCCTCGCGTTTACCGACAAAACTGTGCACTTGCTGATAGTGTGGCGTGAGAAAAGAGATCATAATTTTATTGACATTCGTTATCAAATTCTTTTAATTGGTTAAGAAATTGAAATTAAAATTAAAATTAAATATTAATTGTAAAAATAAAATATTTAATGTCCTAAAATTTTAAAATATATTTAATATTTTATTACATAATTAGAAAAGTATTAAATATTTCTTACATAATTTTTCTTTAGTTTGTTAAAGAATTTTCATACCCAATGGCAGTGAATCCCATGGCCTCCCCTTAATTTTATTTTAAATTTGAAAATTTACATACAATTTTTTATTTTTTATTTTTTGGAAAATGGCCCCTCAACCATTAATATTTGTGGTAGTCTAGCTCTATCATTACTAAAAGATATAAAATTAATATTGTTTGAGATATTGAGATGGTCCATAGTAATTAGTAACACTTTTTTTTTTCTTTTACAATAAAGATATTTGTATATTAAAATTTTACACTTCTTTTATACTTAATTAATGATATATTTTTTAATTAATACAGAATATTATTTAATTAATGAATTTTAATTATTAATTTATAAAAAATTGATTATCAAACTTATTAATTAAGCCATATACTCTATTAATTAATAATTTAGTTATCCTTAATCAAATATAATAATAATATAAAATTTGTAATGTGTAAATATCTTTTTCTTTTTTTGTATCATAAATATCCAAGAACGCAGCTAACATCTTGTTGCCAACTTGCCATGCCAATAAGTGCATGTAAGTCTAATTTTCTTATGAATTTAGAATCTTTTGAATTATAAATAATGTGAAAATATAATTGACAGTACATTTATATGTTTTCTTACAATAATAATTATTAATAGTTTTTTATATAAAGTTGCATTGATATTTTATTCAATAATAAATTTAATCTTCTATCATCCGTAGATATAAGTACGTTAATATTATTAAATATCATAATATTTTATAGTATTTTTTTCATAAATGTTTATAAAATTACGTGAAGGTTCACAAAAAAGTATATAATTAGTAGATTTGTTTATCAACGTGATTAGGAGATTTATTTTCCAACACTCCAAAACAAATAAAGGAATATATAATTGCATCGTATTATTATTATTATTGATTAATTAATTGAATTATACGTAATGAGTAATTGCTATCATATTCTTTTGATATGATTCTCTTTCCAATTATTTCCCTTTCCCTTTATGAAACTCCAAATTAAAAGTGCAAATTGTGTATTCCTCTGGACATTTGTATTTAGAGGCTTTGAGCAATGTGATTGTCAAGGAGAACTTTCAAGGATGTTGTCAGTGTCAATCCTCGTAAGGCAACTAGCCTCCGATGTAAACCCCATTCCCTGTTACATGTATATTCCTATTCATTAAGGAGAATCGAATGCTTGAGAGTAGGGACGTTTATTAATTCAGCTTGACTTGATTAATCCAATAAATTAACCTAAAAAAATTATTTGAGTTAAGTTATTAGGTCTAATTTAGTCAAAATTGATCAAAATTGGTTCAGTTTACGGGTGTTATATTTTATAATTTAAAGACTTAATGACTCGGTAAAATGACTCAAAGAGCAATAAATTTTTAAATCTTATTTTCTTGTCATTTGACTTTTCATTCATTTAAAAAGCTGAAATATATATTTAATTTTTATTTTAAAGTCTCAATCATTTTTTTTTATTTTACTTTCATATTAAGATAGTAATATTTCAATGATTAGTTTATTTATCTGTGTTACACAATTTCATAACTTAAAGCTTTATATATATATATATATGAGTATATCTAGTGAGAAGAGTTGTTTATTGTGAGAGTGAGATGAGCAAATCTTGATCATTGGATCATCTATGTATGGTCAAAATTAAAACATAAAGTCATATGACTTTTTTAAGTGATCATACGACCTTTAAGTAATATATAATTTTGATCATATATGAATAATCCAGTGATTAATATTTGTTCTTCTCACTCTCACAATAAGCCACTCATCCCACTATATATGCCATATAGATATATAACATTCTTTGTGAAATAAGATACATTTAATATTATACATTCATATTACAAACGAAGCTTATGATGATTTTAATACGTTAAAATATCTCTCTCCAAATTTAATTTTACTTTTATCTTAATACTTGTATTATATTAAAATATTTAAATATTTAAAGTTTATATATAATTATCTAATTGAATTTAAAATATTTAATAATTATAAATTTACTATTTTGTAATTATTAAAAAAAAAATTTGATCGAAGAACTTAAATCAAACTAATCCAATTTTCATTGAGTTGGCTTGGTTCATGTTGTTCAATTATTTTTTCAAAAAGTAAACCAAATTATTATGAGTAAAATTGATTGATTTAATTTTTTTTTTAATCTCAAAGTAACACAATTTAGGAACACTCCTACTTGAAAGCATGAATGTGATTGATTGGGAAAAGAAGGATTCAAATTCAAAACCCATTGATGTTAATGCATAGTATTTACGATGTTTCGCTATGACACGCGCAGAGATCCCCATTGACCATTGCTTTAGGCATGTGATTCATGTCACTAAAAAGTTAAAAAAATTAAAAATAAACAAGTTGTAAAGGTCGCTGGTCAAATTAAAATAAGATATTATTTTAATACTTATTATTATTATTTTAAATTTTAATATTGAAGATGAATTATAAAATATTTATTAATTATTAATTATATTTAATAAAAATTTAAATATTTATTATAACATTAATAATTAATAAATATTTGATAATTTATTCTTAAATATCAAATTCATAAAAGTATGGTAAAAACTCCTACCAAAGCAAGGCCAAGTTCAGCTCACTCACTTATTCATAATTCGTCCACCGCCATTGACTTGGGGATGACTTCCCAACGAAGACTAGGTCACCCTCTCCCACTACAACCAGTGTTTTTTCGATAAGTGGACCGGTAAATTGGTCAAGTGATCGGTTTAGGTGACTAGTTGAATCGGATATGTCTCAGAACCAATCCGACTCGATCAATTTTGAATGAAAATCGATGACCCAATTAGTTGAACCGAACCGGCCAAGTCACTAAATTAAAAAAAAACTTTAAACTTTAAAAAATCATAACTTTTGACTCGTTTATTTAATTTAGACTAATTATATGTCCATTTTATATAACTTTTCGAGATCACACATTGTAGTCATATTTTTTTCAAAATAAATATATTTTAGTTATTTATAATGATAAATATTATTATATATAGTGCGTATTTATATATATATATATATGTATTTAAATATTTATTTAATTTTATACAATTCAGCCAATGATCCACTGATTGAACCAGTGACCCAATAACCCAATATCTTAACCGTGACCAAGTCGACTACCGATCCAGTTTTTATAATTATCAATACAACATTCACGACGCCGCCCCCACACTCTCATAAACCACCCTACCTTTGCCACCTGGACCATCCTGATTCCACGCTCCACTTTCTCATTATCCGATTAGATTTAGTTGCCGCATTAACTTTCGGAGATTACTTGATTTTTTTTAAGATATTAATATCCAAAATAAACTATAAGTATTCAATAATAATTTTTTTAAAATTTATTATAAAATTAATAATTAATAATTCACTTTAAATATTATCTTCTTCGAAATATCATAATAATTTGTTAAGTTCTACTTTAATTTTGGGATATTTTTAGTGCTTTTAGATCAATTTTTTAAAAAAATTATTATGATATCTTAATAAATTTATTACTTAAAATAAAATATTTATTATTTATTAACTGTTAATTTTATATTAAATATTTAAAAATTTATTAAATATAAATAATAATTAATAAATATTTACTAATTTATTTTAAATATTATTATTTTAATATATATATAAATATTAGAATAATTCAGTTTGCTTTTTTGTTTTTCATTTAGGGAGAATGATTTTTGTATTCAGTTTTAAAAAAATAAATTTTTATTAGTTTATTTTAAAAAATTAATTAAGTATTTAATTATATTAAATAATAATTTATATATGATTAATTAATAATTTATTTTCTTTTGATAATTAATATATAATTAATTGTATATAAATTATTAATTAATATAATTAAATAATTAATTAATTTTTTAAAATAAATCAATAAAAAAAATATTTTTTTCAAATTAAATGTAAGGGTAATTTCCCAGAAAGGGGCAAACACAAACGGCTCTACCAATCAACGAACAGGTGGCAGAAAACGAAAGGTTCCAGATTACTTTGACGGGGCTCGTTTCTAGCTCCATGATGCACCCAATTTTCCGTTTCCATACGCGTCACGCCTCTCCTTTCCCTTCCCTATATAAACACCCCCACCTCTTCTGTCTGCAACTCAAATTAAAAGCGGTATAGGGAAGCACAGAGAGATCGTAGAGATAACTTGAGAGTGAAACTGTGGAGGGCTTGTTTTTTGTGATTGACTCACTTAGAAAATCATATCAAAGAAATAAGCTTTCCGCAGTTGTACGCCGATCCAGATCCATTCGAACTATTATCTCACTCTTTAAGTTTTCATTTCAATTTGAACCACCAATGGCTCGCTCTTTCACTAACGCCAAGCTTCTCTCTGCTCTCGTTGTTGACGGATTCTCCAACGCTCTCTCAAGGTACCGTAATCTTTTTCTTTAGGTGTGGGCTTCGATTCAAATTCGATGATAACCCAAAGCTGTTGGCTTTGCTTTTTGTCCACGGCGATTATCTTTTTCATCTTGACGCGTTAAATGATTATTAAATTGAATCCAATCAGAGATTCAATATGTTTATTTGTTAATAACATCATGGAATAATAACGTTTGTGTACGTGTTTGTGAACAGGCGTGGGTACGCGGCAGCAGCACAAAGCGCAACAAGGGGAGGAGCTGCCTCCGTCAGCGGCAAGATGCCCCCCAAGTCAGGGGAAGACAAGGTTTCTGTCACCGACAAGGTATCGTGGGTTCCAGATCCCGTCACTGGATACTACAGACCGGAGAACATCAAGGAGATTGACGTCGCCGAGTTGCGCGCTACGCTTTTGGGCAAAAAATTCAACAACTAATTTCAACCAATTGAAAAATAATGCCTTCCTTTTAATTAGTTTAGAAAAAAAAGATGGGTTGGTGATTTCATCGTTGGGTCCCTTGAGCTTACAAAATCGGCGTCAGACTCGATATGCTTTAACAAAACCTCTGGCGATTCAGATGAAGGCCACGGAGTATTGATGGTTGAGATTATCTGTAATGCTTTTGAGACAGCGAAGATCTGATTCACGTTTATAATTTCTTCGTTGTCTATTTATTTTCACCAGATATGTAAGTTTTATTTTTAGAAATCAATAGAATGAGAGTATTAGCAGCTAATTAAAGGGCAGTGTCTTCTAATTTTATGAATCCGATAAATTTTTCTCAAACCACTGTGGCCACGAACGTTTTCTCTTTACCAGAGTTGGTGTTCCGTAAGTTTCATATGACAATGGAACCCGTAGGACTAGGAAAAAAATCGTAACCGTAGGTCCCTGAAGATTACAAGCACGTCAAATCGTAATCATAGGTCCCTGGAGAATACAACCACGTCTTCCTTCAACTTTTTCCTTTTCACACACCGGAGAAGAAAAAGAAATTCCTGGTTAATAAAAAGTCAAATTTTTTATGAGCCAGGTAATAAGTTAGAATGTGCCATAACTCGTTTGCGAATGTAGGCTGCGACCCATGAATGTAGCAAGCACTACCAATACCATCATTGGGAATCGTAAGAACATGATTGGCGCCTATGAATATAATGGTCATGGCCTTTTGTTTTTTTGGGTAGGCAAAATCACGGTCATGGCTTTGGTAGTAAGACTTGTATGCTTACCGTCCAAATATTTTGTTGAGTATTCTTTTAATTATTTAAAATAAAAAAATTAAATAAAAACATATAATATCATACGAAGTAAAAAATATTTAATACTTTTTTAAAATAATTTAAATGATTATAAAGAAGATTTATTACAAAGATCTAAAATTATTCTTTTGATAATTTTATAAACACACGAGCAATCGTTGCCGCAAAATGGATTAGGTTGTCCGAGTAGTAAGCAACATTGCACCTTTGTTATTGCGGTGGTGATAATTAATGTTGATTGTTTAATTGATCACGCTTTTTTTATATTAAAATAATATAAATTGATATTATAGTCGATAATTCTTTCCTACGGAGATATATTCTCACAATTTCACAAAAAGAAATAGGTTTTCTCCGAAAGTAAATACTAGTCAATATTGAAAGGGACTCGCGAAGTTTCTCTTGTGACTGATGATCATGATTAAGCAAGAGCTAAAACAAATTAAAGGGTGAATTGCAATTTGTGAAAAAAAAAAAAGGTAAACAAATGACCATGATTATATTAGACATTAGAGTTTTAAAAAATATAAATGAGCTCATAAATTTCATACTTCGTGTATAAAATCTTCTTTTATGAAATAAACAATTTAAAAACAAATAAAAATGACATGTTACTGCATATAACACTATTAAAATATGTTTTAATGTCTAATAATATAATAATTAAGTGAAAAAATTATATTTAAATACAAATTAATCATTTTTTTATTATGTTAGTATTTTACTTTAATCAAAAAATTTCACTTAATTATAATTTTATTGAAAGTTAAATTAGGTTTTATTGCCATCACTTGCACATCACATCACATTTTTGGCAACTTTTCAACAGTTTTTTATTTATTTATTTATGGAAAGCGGTTTTGAGTTTAATGTGTAAAATTTAGGGAAATATTTATATATTTTTAAACCGTAAAGCCTAATATGCTTATGATCTAAAATTAAAAGGATTAAGCTTCAATTTTATCATAAAACAAAACGTTTTTTTAGTAGTGTTATTTATTATAAATAATTTTATATAAATTGTATTATGAAATCATCTTTTTATAGATTATAAAGATATGGTAAATCAATTTAAAAATAAGGTCCACATTTATTATAATTTTTAAGTGTATACATTTATAATATTCAATTCGTATTATTAAGTTTTGTTTTTTTTATGAAGCAGTTGATTTGATACCTAAACATGATACAGCGTTGGATTTCTCTTGCTTTTACGTTTTTCAAACTTAAATAAATATAATCAAAACGAAGGAGAAAAGAGCTTAAGTGCAAATGGGAATCAGCTTCCGTTTTGTCCGCCATTAATATTAAATAAATAATATATTATTGTTTACTTGGAATGTATTTTTTTATTACGTAAGAAATGCAAATGCAAATATTTTCATGTTTTGAATCAATTAAAAATAGATTTGATTTGCTTTTAATTGAATTAATTTAATTTAAAAAATAAATTTTACATTTAGAATTTATTATAAAAAATTAAATTTAAATTGATTTAAAAATTAATTTTTATGTTTGAAACTCATTAAAAATGAAATTAATTTGACTTGATTTGATTTTTTTTTTAACCTTATATAATTGTGAATGATATTGTAAGGTTAGTTAAATAAAACTAAAAATTTAATAAAAGTAAAATAATTAATCTAAATAATTAAACTTAAAATCAAATTAAATTTATTTAAATTTAATTAAATTTGATTTAATTTTTAAATACATATAATTTAAATTAAAAAAATTTTAAAATTAAATTTATTTTTATTTTTTAACATTTTAAATATATATTTTAATTTATAAATTAAATTAATTTTATTTTTTAACATTTCAAACACACGTAGAAAGACCGCACGTAGAAAGACCACACGGTATAAGTAAATTTGTAGAGGATTGAATCTCTTACATTAATATTACACTCTTACAGTGTTTTCTATTATTGTTTTATATACACGTACGTGTAGTGCGTTTTTAAATAATAATAAAAAAAAGCAAATAGAAGTGCGTGTGGTGGCAAATAAGTTTAAGATGCGGTGAATTGTTGTGGAATCGGTCGTTTTCAATTTGTTGGTAGATTCCGGCTTGAACGATACTAATCAATAAAATAAATATCAATTCTATATTATTCAATATTAAATGAAAATATATTGATTATCGCGGCATATGGCATGGCAGGCAGAGTTGTAGTCATCTTTACTTTGAAGTCGCCCAAGCAAGCAACAAACCCCATTATAATAGTCCGGTGCTATTCCATTTTGTAACGCATGCATGTGGATAAAGCTGCACTTGTTGCTCAAATCAATCAATGCCCCGGCTAGTAGCCTAGTACTACATTATTTTTAGAGTTAATGTACACTTGAGTCCGAAGTCACCTAAAGATTCATTAAAATATACTTTAGTCCTTAAAACTTTTTTTTTGTCATGCAGTAGTCCTTATAAATTGAAACATTCATATAAATTAATCATTATGTTAAGCTCTCACATTAAAATCTAACGAAATTGTTGATTTATACAGCAAGTGTAACTTGGATCCTATTTGGCACCCCTCCTTTCTTGCTCACCTTGGCTTCTCCCCTCCCAAGTCCAGAAGATACTCTCATCACAAACATAATGGTGGAAGGGTACTCAAGTATAAGTTTCAGTGGGAAATATACAATAATCATTGAGTGATAACAAACATAAAATTCTAATAAGAAAATTACGGACATGCATATCTGTAACATATCTATAATTAATGTATATTCTCAATTAGTCATGCATATCTGATATATATCTGTAACATATCTCTAAGGCAATCTCGTAGAATCAGGGATTGTAGATATATTAGTTGCTGTACAGAATCCTGATGTATATATTGAGATGATTGTGTAATGGAAAAGACATCTCTTTTCTCTGCCAAATCCTATTAAATTCTCTTCTAACAATTTTTCTAAAGCAGGAATAAGAAGTTCATCTAACATTTCCCAGAATAAGCGATGCATAATTTTCACAGATCCCAAATCTGATTATAACAAAACACTTTATTAACTAAAATTTGTATTAAAGTAAATGTGTGAGGGGAGTATTGCATGCTTCATAGGGCGAAACAAGCGAAAGACTCAAAATACTAGCAATTGGCATGAATGGGATTAATCCTAATTTACCAATCTGCATATTACATACATTCAAAAATTCTTGGAATCAAGAGGGGTTGCTGAGTAAATGATTCAAAGTCATCATAGAACGTGAACAGAGAACTGTCAATGAACCAAGGGGAAAGTCTCACAGATGCTAGGTGGAAGCATCATATAAAGAAGAGCTACCAATAGATCAGAGAAACTCTGGAAGATATCAATCAGGGATTATCTAAAGCGTTTCACCTCTTTATGATAGTGGGAGAGATGATCAGTGATTTTGTTCCTATAAGGATGGCAGGTGGTGTGGTTATTCAACCAAGCACCAATATAATCAGCATGATAACTGTGGTTGCATACCGACAGCAACCAAACCTTTTATCCCTTACAGATTTGGCTTTGACACACTGCACAATAATCACTTTCAGCCTGTTCAGCCTTATTCCCTGCAACAACATAACTATAATGGATATACAGTTCATGCAACCATTGGATCATATATTTTTTAAATGAGTGCACGATAACAGCAATCGCTGTGAGAAAGATAAGGATGATGGTCATGTTGCCTGTTGTTGCTGCAGCTGAGAGAAATTCCAAGGGAGCTTGCTAGGACTTCAATTGGCTGTTTTCTTTTATGATATATCTGTTTGTTGCACCAGAAGATCCACGCTGCAGAGCAGCTGAATAATGCAAACAAAGATAGCTACAAATGACAAAGCCAAGGTACGTATAAGCAGGAGAATAATCTGCTTGGAGAGAAAATTGCTAGTCATAAAGATGAACTAAGGACTCTTAAAAGTGAGTGAGACACCCTCACCAGTGGGTGCTCTAAATGGGTTAGATTTGGATGCTCTAAATGGCTTAGAATTGGCTGCTCCAAATGAGTTAGATTTGGTTGCTGAGAAGGTTGAGGAACACAAAGAGTGTGTGCCATGTCTCTAAAATGTTGTGTGAGGTTCAGTTTGCGAACGATTGGATAAGGAAAAAGAATTGTGAGATGAAACAACTGAAAGACAATGTGGATTGGAGGGGAGAAGCCAATGTGAGCAAGGAATGAGGGGGAGAAGCTGAACCTAATGATATAGATTAAGGAATTTGTCAAGTAAGATCAAAGTTAGCACTTAACTGTACAAATTAGTAATTTCACGAGATTTTAATGTGAGAGCTTAATAGAAGGATTAACTTGTATGAATATTTTAACTTACATGAATTAATGTGTAACCAAAAAATATTTTAGGGACTAAAGTGTATTTTAGCTAATCTTTCAAAGACTAAAATGTACATTAACTCTTATTTTTAACTCTAATTGGAGAATAAATGAACAAGAACTCTGCTATGCCAATTCTTGGTTGAAATTAATCTGCCACCACAAACTTTTGGATTCTTTCATGGCATGTTTTCATTAGTACCAGAAATTAATTGCCAATTTTGTTATCCCTGTAATCAGTATTTTTATTTTTGTGTTAACATTCAATGCATAATTAGAGAACACATTTTCATACATATTCACTTTAACTCCTTGGATTCCACCGTTATTATGTTTTATCCCTAAACCTTTCTAACTTTGCTTTATATGCTGTAGGCTTATTATTCGTCAGTAGCATCAATAAAATGTTCCACGCAATCTTTTTTCTTTAATAGAAAAAGTGGTAATAATAAGGATAAGTTTTTTTCTAGAGACGGAACTTTTCAAGGGTCAAGGGCAGCTGCCCCCTAAATTTTTCCAAACTTCCCAGGTGGTTAGCTGACTTTGGTTTATATTATATATAGAGCTTTGACATCTGTATGCCTAAACACCTAAATACAAGTATGTTATGCCTATGCGCTTGTTGCGAGCATGCCTTCATGTAGTTTTTTCTCATCTTTCTTATATTTGTTTTGGCCTTTGGCTACATTTCCTCCTCATAGAAAAAACTTGTATGTCTGATAAAAAAATACAATTCAATCACGTCTGAGAGTTTTAGAACCAGAATTTTCCAAAACTTTTTTAATACCATTGCTCTCTTCCATTGATAAAAATCTATAAGAATGGAAGGAAGGACATTTTTTCCCCTTTGAAGTACGAATGAAAATTTGATTATGTTCATAGAAGTCTGCCGAATAAAGTAATCCAAGAAAGATCAAAGAAGATATCGATTACTCTGGCTTCCATAATTAAAAAAGTCACTAAAAATAGGTTGATTGAGAGACCTAGATATATGTTAGGAGAGGGATGGTTAAGAGTGGGAAGACAAAAAGAAGGAAAATGTTGGTTTCAAAGTCCACATCATGAAAATATCACCAAAATTTGTGTACAAATTATAAGGAGCTATGTTACAAGTGGTAGGGTTTTTAAATTAACTATTCAATCCACTTTATAATATTCTAAACTTCAAAATAGAAATTTTTTGATCAAATTCCGTAATATGAACTAATTAGGATGTTAGTGACATGTATAGAATTACGGAGGATAAACAGAAATTCACTTAGAGAATCATTTCTAAAAATCCTTTAAGAAATCTCTACACAGAAGTTACTTATACTTAGTATCCGAGCATCAGGAGATCTCTTTTGAAAAAGTTGACCACATGTCCACAGGGACTACTGAAAGATTGAGGATTTGAACATGTAAAATTGGAAAGTGTAAAACCTATCCCAAACACTCTAATCATTTGAGACAACTTTTGTTAGCTATTCGAGGCAATCTAATTCTAATTACGCATTGAATGCTTAATTAAATTGGCAATAAAGAATACTTTCAATTATACTTATAGCAAAATTTCTGATAGTGGTATCGTTTCGCAAGCGTACCCACTCCAACCAACTTACAGAGAATTGGAGATCGGCGCCATTCAATAGAATTGGAAGTTATTGACTCACCATCACTGGTTTAGAATCTCCCTATATGATATGCAGCTTGCCATCTCTAGAAAATCCTATCAAGATCACCTAAATTTCAGATGGGAACCTTCCTGAAAAGAATAGACAGGGAGGTTCAGAGTGAGATTGACAGACAATGCCTAATCGAGCCCACAAGGACCCCAAGCGTATAGGATTAAAAAAGGAATCTCATAGGAAGGGAAAAGTATGAAGAAGCAAAGAAGATGTGAAAGTGAAACTTTCAACTTTGACGGCTTTGATTATAAGGGACAGTTGATATTTAAGACGCTCGAGGCATAATATACAGCAATACGTAACTACGACCCCTATTTTGGATTCTTTATCTTCAAGACTGAAGAGGAACTCTGCAAGAAGGTTGATTTCAGGACTTTAGGGGGAAGGAATCAACTATCATCAATCACCATACAAAGACACGTCTCGATGGCCTACTAACCCGCTATCGAGGTAACTTCAATCCTTTCACATGCTGTGAAGTGTGAATACATTTGGATATCGTTTTCCACATCTGGATTTGAAGTACAAAACGAAGATTTAAATGTTCATTCTATTCTAATCAGGTCGAAAAGCCACGCAGCATAAAGCCATAAATAGAGAAAGAAAAAAAAGCCTAAAAGCCTCTCCTTTTCTTTTTAATGAAAAGAAAAAAAGCAACCTCACGTTTGTGGACAAATTTATGCACGATATATTTTATTTGTATACATAGTCTGCTATTCTTAAACAGTGTGATAGAACTGATCGCTAGTTATACATGCAACATATTATACTAACTCTTTTTTTCACTAATCACGAAGTTCCAATGCATGAGTGGTTACATGCCAGGATATAAGTATTACGTGCTCTGCAAAGACAGAGCCTTCTTTCATCAGAATCACTCCCTATTTTTACATTGAGACGCCTTCTCCTCAATCTCATTCCCTCTAATAAAACTACAAAAGTCCAAACTCAAGCTTTGTAGAGCTTCACGCCATTAGTTACCATCCATACCGAACTTAATTTAAAACCAGACAAGCTCCATCTATGTCCAGCAAGCATTGGTTGAAATATGCTCAGTGCTTACACGAATTTAACCCATGAATGAATTCTTGATATCTACAATTTATATGACATTACATGTAGATACATGCATAAAATAGTAGCCAAAGGTTTTTTCTTTCGTTCAATTACTATAAGGACTGAAAATTAACCATATTCTATGAATTTACAAATTCTTGTACGTGGCTGGCATAGTTGAGAAAGTATCCCTGGGAATACTTAACTAAATCTGATAGATAAATAAACCATGCAAATGCTAAGTAAATCTTGTTACATCGTCCTCCCAATGGCAAATTACCTAATTAGATTCTATTTGGCGGTTCACAACTAGAGAACATTGTACATGCCCTGCTTCTCATTCTCTAGCAAGCCGCCATACCCTGAAGTCCTAGGTCAATTAGTTTTACTCTCTGGCGGCTCAAACAACATAAGCGCATATATATTACAATAAACAGGCAATTAAACGCTACATAACATTCAAATCTAATGATTAAGCAAGATTCTGTTTCTGTCCATGAATCCCAATGCAGAATGAAGGGTACCATTGAAGTCACATAAGAATTAGATCTCACAAGCCGGAGAGCGATGATGTGATCCCCATTTCGCTCCAGATCTAGAACTAGGTCTACACTTCTTAAGTGAAAACAAAAATGCCTCATCTAAAGCGCGTGTTGTTTTTGGTACTGAGGCCTTCGTGTTTTGTAAAACAATAACAGCTAAACAATTGTTGCTACTTGCTGGCTAGGGCACAAAAATAGAAACTTATCCATGGCCATTACGGAGAATTACACATTATACATCCGAAAGTAGATTTGATTCGCATGAATTGTTGTATTGTAAAAACTATGTTTGAACCAATATAATAACTATATTATTAGGCGAAGCTTATATATCTCTTCCCATAATACTAAAAAAACCTTTAAAACATAATTATAACACAAAGAACAAGTAGATTAAAAGCAGAGCACATCAGAATTCAACGTGTTTCTCATCCTAACTTGCTGACTCATTGCCCCTTCCCTTACCTAGAAATTATCCAGTATACTATATACCATGTTCTGTTTTTTGTTTTTTTTTTTGTTTTGGTGGAATACCATGTTATGTTCTTGATAATGTTCTAACACATCTGATACAGCTCAAAGCATCTCAAGCCAATTAGACGTACCTAATTACGCAGGTCCATCTCAAATTCTCACATAATTAAGAAGATAGCACAACATCGTGGGACTTAACCATATTCCTATGGTTCACAAGCCCATGGAGACAGTCAAAGCCACAACCACAAGTGGGGCTCTCATAGAAGTTACTGACCGCAAAGTCCGCAGAAGCGATCCCAACTGAGAATTGGAGCTCGTCCTCGTCGCGAGTGACTGTGACAATGTTTAGCCACAGAAATAACACTTTCACTTCAATCCCTTCTAAGCTGGAGATCTTGTCCTTCGTGATGACACCACTTATGGTGGACTTGTACTTCAATTCGTAAGATTCGATCGTAAACGTGCAAGTATCATCTAGGTAGACTTTGAATCTACCGGTAGACCTGTCCAATTCGTAGCCTGTCACACCTTCGGGAAGAAGCCCAACTGGGAAGTTGTATTGTTGAAGGATCTCATATGCAGTTAAGGCGGTGCTCACGGCGGAGGCAGATGGGTTTGAGAAGGTGATCAACAGGAAGAGGATTGAGCATAGAATTGGTATTCGGGAGATGGGTTTTGCTTCAAAAATGGAACCCATTTTTAGGTAAGTTGAAGCTGGTGGCCTGGTGTGTGTGTGTGTGTATGGGACAGTGTGAGTGACGAAGATTGGTGGAATTTGATTGTTTGGTTATCAAGAGATTCCAGATCGCAGAGTCCAACTTAGGTAGCGGAGTCTATTTCTAGTGGACGCGTGGAAAGAGCAAAAATGATGCCCCTTTTTCATGAGTTAACAGATCCAACCAATTATTTTGTTTTGGTGTCTATCATCCATCCTCTGGATCATAAAATTCAGTCTAACTGTACCTAAAAGTTTGAACTGGAGATCAATAAACAGGACTGAGGACACAACTACTGTGGTATCCTACTACTATCCTCTTGAGATCGTACTGTGAAGTTATGCTATGAATCAACTGTGTTGATCTGTGTTTTAGACGTGACAGAAATAAAACAGAGGATAAGGTTTATGTCGGCCAATTAAACAAAAAAAAGCTACACAGTGAAAAAAAATTGAACAACTCCATAATTGTCTTGAAGATTTAAAATTTTATATGATACAAATTATTATTATTATTATTTTACATTGTTCTTACTGGTGTTCCATGACAATGGCAAATATAATTTTATGAATACTGTATTTTTACAAAACTTAACGATAAGCCCAATGCTGATGGTTGATATGAGCAAGAGAAGAGGTCAATACTGGTTACAGTGACAGTTGTCTAGAGTCTCAGGCAGAGGGTACAGCAAAGCACTTAAGCCTTGATTTATGTGAGGGGAAAACAACATTATGGTCGAACAACACTAATTAATGAAAAATCATAATAATAGATAGATAGATCTGCATTCTGCAAAACGGAGATTCCTATAATCTGTTCCCCAATTTGAAGCGCACAATAAGTCTAAATAGAAGAAATAGAAGCATCACCATTTTTCTGGAAATGATTGCAATCGAATCCACACCCACACCGAGGACTCTCCAGAAAGTTGTTCACGCCAAAGTCAGCGGAAGCGATACCCACAGAGAATTGGATGTCATCGCCGTCGCGAGACACATCCACGATGTTGAGCCACAAAAGTGTAACCTTGACGCTGACACCCTTCAGCTTGGCGAGCCTGCCCTTGGAGATCACGCCCTTGATGGTGGACTTGTACTTGAGCGCGTAAGACTCTATGTTGAAGCTGCAGGTTCCATTCAAATACGCCGTGAACTGGCCAGTCTGTGGATTTAGCTCATAGCCTGTAGCACCTGTGGGAAGAAGACCCACTGGGAAGTCATACTGCTCAAGAATGTCGTAGGCTGACAAGTTCTCTTGTTGGCTTAACGCGTGTGCAACTGTCACATAGACCACAACAATACACAGAAATATAATTGAAGACCTCATGATCACTTTTGTTGGATGCAAATAAAGTCTCTCTTCTTCACACTTGCCCAGAAAGTTTGCCTTGTCCTGTTTGGTTGTACTTGTAGGGGAGATGGAGGTCGTATCGTATATATTGAGAGAGATTCTTAGAAAATGGGGATATGGAAATGTTGAGATCTGTAGGAAGAGATATTAAACTCAAACAAAGCAAGAGCATGCTTATAATTTTTTTATATTAAAAGGAGACTCATTCGAGGCGACCTCGCTTTAGTGCTTTGCTTGACTATTTGGACTGACATGTTTCTGTCCCCATATTAATATTTTCTTTTTGCTACACCCTAATGTTAAATAATATTCTAATGATGCGTGCAACTCGCATAGCACGTGGCAAAGCTTTTGAGAGTTGAGATTTGGACTAAAAAATTTTTCGTAGAAGAGATTCTATCATTTTAAATATCTTGTTGAGTTTAATTTTTAAGATAATATGTATAAAATAAATAAAATTAAAAGACGTCTCTGCATACTTAATCATATTTTGAGATTAGTTTTTTACTTTTTAAATGGAAAAATACTCAAATTTACAAAAGAAAAATTTAAATACCTTGATCCCATGTATATAAAATTTAATTTTAAGTTTTTAAATATAATTTGTTTTAAAAAAAATAAAAAAGGCAAAAATTATATTTCTTTTCAGTTATAATATTATAAGAAATTAGTAATAATCTTTTAAAAATTATAAAATTTATTGTGATATTATAAATAACAACAAAATTTATTGAAGGTTTCCGAGATAAGTTTATGCAATTATCTATTATTTTTGTTTCGGTACATCAATTATCTATTGTTTTTTAATTATTACAATATCGCAGGTGGGGAGGGGAGAAAAGGATGTAGAGGCCCTGGAGGGAGGCTAACTAATAACTCTTGGGTTATCGAGGTTGGGAAGCGAAAGTCGCCTTAAACTTGGGCTGTGTCCGGAACAAATTAACACAGCTAGGTCCCATCCTTCCCCTCACTCTAAAACAATTCTTCTCGAAATAGGGATAAGCAGGGGACAAAAATTATTTTTAATTAAATATTTTTTAAATTACATATATAACTTTAAACATGTTCTAAGTTTGCAACATAAAGATTATATTGGATTTAATTTTAAATTTATCTTTTATCTGTGCTTCAATTTGAACTCTCAAATAAAGGAAAAAAAGTTACCCTCCTTTCCTTAAACATCAAAACAAGAAGTAACTCCTCCTCGATCCCCTTCCTTCCTCGTCCTATGCTGTAAAAACTTTCAAATGTAGAACAAAGGTTATACCGTATAGACGAAAGGAAATATACAGTACCCAGGCTCCGCCTCAGCAAGGGCAACAAAAAACTGAGAATTACTAACTCATTTTGTTTTCGGCTAGAATCAGCAATTCTTTAGTCCAGTACAAATCTACAATGTCAGTGGCTGGGCCAAACAACAGAGATGGCCTTTTTTACCCCGATCCCCAATGCTGCTCTTCAATCTTCCCATGGTCATAATACATACACAAGGATTAAAGAATCTCATTATGAGTTTATGGGCCTGTAGGAAAACAATAGCCATCTTAAGTCTCCTGATTAATTTCATTTTACTAAAAATGAGCAAGAACAACAAAGGGAAACATGAACTCAATGTGAGGGAGAAGAAACTTGATCCTGGAGAACTGTAAATGAAGATAAAGAAGTTAAAAAAAGATTACAGATAATTATATTTTCATTCTTTTCGTTCATCATTTCTATTTTGGAGGGGAGATGCCAAGCAGGGAGTTCATACTCTCTTTAATTTTTAAATGCCAAAAATAAGTATAGAAAGTATATATGATACCAGAAGTTGGTCATACATGAACAAAGGAAACAGGTTATATGTATCTTATCTCGTTTGGTGACATGGATGAAAATCAATTGTTATTGTTATCAATAACCAACTCTCCTAAAAACTTAAACTGTTAAGTGAAGGCATATGCATGATTTTATATCTCTAATACACCCCTTCACGCAAAAGCCCTTTGGACTTGAAAAATAAAAGTTTACTTTAACTTGTGCTCAAATTTAACTTTTATTCAGAAGAATGAGGTAGCAAGGATCAAAACCCTTACCACTTTGTCATAAAGGCTCTAATACTATGTTAAGAACTCCCCTAAAGGTTAAGCTGTTAAGTGAAGGTACATAAATAATTTTATATCTCTAACTATTGTCAACAGTTCTGTATGTGTTGGTATATCACATTACTTAACATCCCAAGAGAACACGTTAAGGTCATCTAAAAATAAGAGGAAATATAATTGTTATCATAAATAAGATGCATTAGAGTGAGATACTGAAGATTGGATCTCACCAAGATCTTGATTTGGTATTAGAACGGAACTTTTGGCAGAATCTTCCACCTTTTCACCACCCTATAGCCTATACATATATTCTCCAAGGGCCTCTACATTCATCAACTTCGTATTCCATTCCTCTCTCCATGACGGAGTGAAACAGACAAGTATTCCAAATTCAGCTTTTTTTTCATACAGAATTTCTTACATTCTCATACCGATCCATGGAGTTCCCCAATTCTTTGAATTCCCATATTCGAAGTAATTACATTCCAATAGTCCAATAAAATCGTACATGACATCAGAACTTGGATATCAAATTACAGGAAACTTACTACTCTTTGTGATAGAAGATTGCATGGAAAATAGATAATCATTAATCAATAAATTAGGTATCTTGTTCAGTTTTCCAATTCTCTAAGTCAATTCAAATAAAAATGCAACAGAAATTGGTCATCATTAATATTATTAAGCATTATGTTTAAGATTTTAATGGCAATTTTTTATGGCTTCTTTTCTTATTTGCTGTATATCATATATATAAGACTTTTTCCTATTAGAGGCAGGATCCTACAAGCTACAAATCCTTAGGGGTCCTCATGCGATTCTGAGTAGGACCTACAATCATGACAACACAATTGGAAAAGTAACCTCGTTCCAATTTCACAACCTAAGGCAAGTCTCAATCCCTCATTATTCATTGGATCAATGTAAAGAAGCAACAGGTTAGAACATGATAAATTTTTCATTTTTCTGATAAAAAGGTACACAGCCAAACAATGCGATAGAATACAAGATTAAGGTTGATAAACATAGAGATTAGAAACAAATGTCAAAGCAATGATTATGATATATCGATAAATCTATGGTGACCTATCCGGAGCTCTAGACCAAAATCCATGAAAGTTGAATAAACACCAGCAGCTACTCATAAAGCATCATGTTATTACACATTAAAGACATCCTTCTAGCAAACAGAAGTCTGATGGGATATAGTCAGATTTTAGTTTCAAAAACTTACTGACAAAGCCAAAGTAAGAATTCTCAACAAATACAATAACATGATACAAAAGTAACTAAACCAAAGTCATTAATGAACATAAAAATCATACATTTCAAACAAATATTGGAAAATCTCAAAATACAAATGGAAGACAGTGAGGCTGGCCTTAACCAAATAACTTTATCAATGACTTGCTATTAAATAATTCAAATCAAAGTCAAAATGGAACTAAAGAAAAAACAAGAAAATAAAATAAGAGGAAGGATCATACATACAGCTATAAGCTCAATCAGCTAACATCCTTAAGTCTTTTTATCAATGCATCCAGTGATTTCTTTTTTGGATTCTGCCTGGCTCCACGACTACCAAATGTTCCAAAGAGCCGATCCGTAGGATCCCTCAACTTTTCTGAAACAGCCACCACTTTCCTGTAGTCCAAAGTATTGTAACTCCTCTCCCTGATCACTGGATTCAGGAAGTTCTCCGGATGATTGCTTAATAGCAAATTAATCAATTGCCTTGACTCAGCAAGTGCTGTTTTCAACTGATCAACATCCCCATCAGAGAAAAGGGGCCCCTGATTATCAGCAAATGATTCTAAGAGCCGGATATCCACATCAATTCCAGTAATAGCGTTCACATTAAACCTCTTAACAGAATCACTAAGTAAAGCCCCAACTATCTTCTCCGATATGTGAGAAAGAACTTCCTGTAGAACTCTTTTAAGGACTTGAGCTGGTAATATCTGTTGAGCAGTTGAAACCAAAATTTCCAAATAAATTATGACCTCATTTGCATATTCATTTCCACTCTGAGGTGACTCATCAGCCATCCAATTTACATTCTCAATCAAGGTCATAAACCCATCAACTTTGGCTTTGAGTAGCCCAGAGAGCATCTCTTCTGCGGCATCACGAGCTTTTCTCAGAGGGAACTGTCTCCTGCTTCTCTCCACCATTCTCAAGGGAACCCCTGAAAGCTGTGCAGCTTGGCGAAAGAAAAAATCACATGCACGCTCCAATACAGCCATATTTGCTGCTACTTGCATTGCCTGGGAGACACCATTAAGTGATGTATTATTATTAATAAGCTTTAATAAAGCTCCATCCAGAACCTCGCTCAAAAGCCTGTCTAAATATTTCTTAACAACTTCATAGAACTCAAGCTGCCCACCATAAGACATGAAACTCACAGAATCCTCAATGAAGGACCGCACAATACGGCAACAATCTGGTACCGTTGATGAAAATGGTGCTAAATAAGGAAAAGCAGGCACGATATCTGATGTTTGTATTTGGAAAGAAAGCACATTCATGGAATACTCATACTCTTTTTTCATCAACATCTGCTCAAACTTATCAGCAGCGAGGGCCTCAGCAATCTGCTTCCGACAGTCTGACAACAGCAGCTCATGGTATTTATCCCTATGTTTGCTCAAAACATCAAGCAAAGCATCAATGGGGTACCCATATCTTCGCAGGGTCACTCCTAATAGACTCACATAGTCCTTAATCAGCAAGAGATGATTAGCAGTTTGCATTCTAGAGAATTGATCTTCTAACACAGAACACATTTTGCTAACAGCAATCTCCCACAAATTCTCAACTTCCATTTTTGATATCAAACCACCACCAGTCCTAAACACCCGATCCTCCACTACAAAGAAACCCGCAATTTGAGCAAAAAAAGTTTGATGGGATTCAAGAAAAGGCGTCATTGAGGATACCTGGAAATCCGAAGTCAATTGAAGTTTTCGATTTTCAAAATAATACTGCTTAAACCGATCTTCTAATCCTAATGTCTGATGAATATGATAAGCCCTATATAACGGAGTCAAATCAAATCCCAGAATTCCGCCACCGCCACCGCCACCATCATCTCCAATTCCGGCACCACCAGCGGCGACTCCATCCTCATCCTCATCCTCCAAAGCATAAATGCATTCCCTCACGCTAAGCCGGCTCTGTTCCTCCGCTTGGCGCTGCTTAATTCTGAGATCCTCTTCTCTCTGCCTCGCCGAAGAGGCCTGTCCGATAGCCAATTGACCCAAATTGCGACTCACCACTCGGATCTCCACCAGCCAGTCCCCAAACTCCTTGCTCACCTTCCTTTCTATATGCGACCGAATCTCCGGAATCTTCTTCTCCAGCATTCTCTTCAGCGTCGACGACGGCGTTTTATCCGAGTACTCCCTCTCAATCGCGTCGACGCACTTCAAAGCCATGTAGAAATTATCACCGGACAGATGCCGGTTCGCTCTGGAGCAAACTTCCATCAACTGAACACAAGTTCGGACCGATTCGAGAGCGAGGTTGACGTTCTGAGAAACGTTTCGGGTTTCGACGAAGGCGTCGAGGGAGGAGAGGAGAGGGCGAGCAACGGACTGAAGCTTGGAGTTGGATTCGGAGAGAGATGATTTGAGGGATTCCACGTCGGAGAGGAGGGATCGGAGGTCATCGACGGCCAGGATGAAGTCCTGGTAGTGTGCTTTGCATACCTCTTCGATCTCGGATTCTTTGGAGCGTGCAAAGTGGCGGAGGTGGTGCTGAAGCGTTTCCGGCTTGCCGGAAGCGAAAGCCTTGCGGACGAATGGGCCCAAGTCCTCGTTGTTGCTAATGGCGGAAGAGAGGAGGAGCTCGTCCAGTTTCTCTTCGCCGTTCGCCGGAACAACTTTCCGGCGGGGTTTGGAGGAGGGCATCTGCATCGTCGGTGTAGCCGTGGAAACAGGAGGGAATTTAGGGATTTATGAGAAAATGATAGGCCGTACACCCCTTTTTCAGACACGTCTTAAGAGTCGTCGGAAACTCAACTTCTGCTACCCTTCTGAGGGTATGTTAGTAATTAAAGAATGAAAAATTTTAATTTAAGAAATTGCGGAATAAAAAATGATAAATATTTTGTATATGAACACATTCAAATAAGAAACGGCAGCTTTGTTCATTTATAAAACTATAATCTACATATGGCGGGTGCACCAACTCCATCAATCTGAAGTATATAATTCTTCTTCCCTCAGCTGCTAGGTTGTTAATTTTTGTCATGATAACACAAATTCATTATGTCTTCTGAAATACATGAACAAAAAGAACATGATATAAAGGATCGATCCAGTCATCAAAAGCTGAACTGAATCCATTAACAAATAAACACGGCTTCAATTTCTCTCAGTTAAGATGCAACTTTATTATTGCAAAAAATTATTTCTTATTTCCCGGAGTAAGATAGGTTTTAAAATCATATGAATGTCTTGTCTGTATTTAAATTTTTGTATATAATTAATTTTAAATAGAATAGGTGACATTATTTTAAATCAAACATGAAGAGAATGCATGAATCCTCAAATATGATGATCAAGTCTTATTACAAAAAGAATAATTATAGTCCTAGTAAGGATTCAATGAAGCACAATAACTTTCAAAATGTATAATGGCATGAGATAGGTACCCTTAATATTCCTCAAATACCATTGGATATTATTAGTATGGATTTTTTTTTATATATATATAAAAATAGATTTTTGTTCCCACACATATAAGTCATAAGAATTTAATAAATTATAGTTTTTTATTTATTGTGTTTGTAATGATAAATATTAAGAATAAAAACTATTTTCATATTTTTTCCATCAATCTTAAAATAACAAATTATTATATGTTTGCAATATATATATAAATTTAATTTTAATCAATTGTTAATGTAAAAATTTCTTTATACTGTCATTTAATCATATACTAATATATCATTAAAAGTGTTGGACTTTTGATATAGTTATTATAATAGTCAAACTCTTTTAATAAGTTGACAGTACATAATTGAGTAATAGTATAAAAAAAATTTATATAACACTGAATCAAAATTAAACTCTATATATATTTTGTCACATTCTAACGTGTTTGTATCTTAATTTGATAAGAAAATTACATCATCGTGTGGTATCGATGTCATAATCAATACCAATACCTATACCAGTAGATAGAAAAGTCCTAGCAACACCATTATGGTCTTAATACATGTAATAACCCTTCAAGTGATTATGGATAACGTTTACTTTTCTGGTAAGTAATTCAAGCTCTCATTTGACATTTAAATAGGCATGAATTTTGTTGTACCATAATTACGAATGTTTTATCATGTATAATTTTAATTTTTCTTATTTTTTTTAAATGTTAATATCGTTGAGAAAATATATCAAATTTTTAAGCAAGTGGTTATTTTATTATTTTTTAATTGTATTCAATTATTGTGAGTAATTTATTAGAGAATAATACTATCATTTTATTCAAATATGTGACCCATGTAATCTTTCATTATAACTCCATATTTATGTGAAATTAAATTTTTTGGTAAACTATTTTTGTTATTATTGTGATGAGTCCTATAATACTTTTTAAATTGAGATTTTTCATTTGAATTTAAACTTACAAAATAAGTGAAGGAGAGAAACTTTATATAAAATATAAAAAATACACACAAATAATATTTGATAATTATTATATTTATACATAGATTAATTAATAAAATTTAATAATTATAAACATCTAATTTTATAAAATTCATTTTTTATGCACCAAACAATGTTCAAAATTTATATTATTACCTATAATAATATGTACAAATCAAAATCATAATAATCACAACAAATTAAATCTAATTGATTTTATCACTTTAATTTATCCACCAACTACTTTTAAATCATGTTAAATTACACTACCAAAAAAATCATGTTGAATTTTGATTCAATTTATGTAAAAAAAAAAAAAGTTCACTGCACAATTTTTTTTTGGTACAAACAACGTTACTTTAAAACTAAAATATCCTTATTTATTTGAACAAAAAAAAAATATCCTTGTTTATTTTATTTTATTAAAATAGGATGATGTAAAGTTCCATAAAAAAAAAATTGCAGTAAAAAAATGACGTAACTTATTATTTTACGGGTCATGGATGCGATCCGAGTTGATTGGGTATTCAATTGCTGCCAAAATTGCCAAATAAATGCATTTAACCCTAAACAAAACTCTAGCTTCCAATTCTCGCTTGTGCAGCAGCTGGAGTGGTAGTGACAGAAGCAGCTCCGCCCACCCACCATGGTATGTCGGCCTCTGAACCCGAACGGCGCTGCGCCACCCATCCTTTGAGGGTTTTTCTGACTTATTTTGAATTGCAGGGAATCGATTTGAAAGCAGGTGGTAAGTCCAAGAAGTCCAAGCGAACCGCCCCCAGATCTGATGATATTTACCTCAAGCTACTTGTCAAGGTACCCTTCTCCCTCTTCTTCTAATTGTCTTCCTGTGAGTCACGGTTTGGTATTTCACATGCCTTTGCCTTGTTCTATTTCCAGCTTTACCGTTTTCTTGTTCGGAGGACTGGGAGTAATTTCAATGCGGTCATCCTCAAGCGCCTTTTCATGAGCAAAGTCAACAAGCCCCCTCTATCTCTCTCTAGATTGATTCGTTACACGAAGGGAAAGGTACCTCTCTATGTCTCTTGTTTGTTGTTTCTTTTCAGCAATGGTGCCAAATGGTTGTTTGGGACTAAATGTGATTTACGATTGAATTTGTAACATTTTAAATGATATAATATAATCAATTATGTTAAATTTGAATTTTTTATTATTATTTCTTTTGGATTTATTTTGATTTTGGTTCATGCATGCATTAGGAGGATAAGATAGCTGTAGTTGTTGGGGCTGTGACCGATGACATTCGGGTGTATGAAGTCCCTGCACTGAAGGTAACTGCCCTGAGGTTCACAGAAACTGCCAGAGCTAGAATTGAGAAGGCCGGTGGGGAGTGCCTCACATTTGATCAGCTAGCTCTTAGAGCTCCTCTTGGCCAGAACACGGTATGGACTTTAATACTACTCTTGTCTGCATATCATGACTTCATTCTTCAGTGAAAATTGCCTTGATTTTATTAATGGGCATGTGGGCTATTGTTAACAATTGATGAGAATGTGGCTCAGACTAACAAACTGTACATGTTTTCTTGGCGTAATGGCTATATATTGGATTTTAAGGATAATATCATCCTCCTTATAAATACTTCTTTACTTATACTTAAATATCTACTTTTTATAGACATTAGTGGCCTTTTGTACTAGTTGTTTTATGTCTGAACAAGTAGCAAATTTTTCTGTTTTCTCAACTCCCATATAAGTAGTTTTTCATCAGCAGACCGCTTGTGGGCACTTGGCCCTTGTAATGAGTTACTTTGTTAATTGTTCACCCTTTCCTGATAATCATGTTTATCGCCCTAGCTTATTGCCCCCTTATCATTGTAAAAGTGAAAATGAATTGGATGATAAATGTATTGAATGAATTTATTGTCTTATATTTCACCTTGTTCATGAGGAGGACAAGGGTGACGCCCAATTTTGTTGATCAGCAAATGATCTTTTATACTTTCACACCAAAACCATTGTACTTTCTGTTTTTAACTTGCATTATTTGTCCAGCAAATTTCATGCCCATCTAGTAGGGCAAGTTAAAATCTACTTTGACAATTGTTTGGGGACCTAGTTCTCTTGTTCTTCTATGTCAGTTGTAGAAGGAAGAAGAAAATAATACTGGAACGTTCATTTTCTTCCAGTTGGGTAATTGTTAAAAGACGACTTGTCTCTGAAGCATGACATGTTATATGGAATAATGTTTCAGGTTCTTCTTAGAGGTCCTAAGAATGCCCGTGAGGCTGTCAAGCACTTTGGACCAGCTCCTGGTGTGCCCCATAGCCACACCAAGCCCTATGTCCGTTCAAAAGGACGCAAATTTGAGCGGGCCAGAGGAAGAAGGAATAGTAGAGGCTTCAGAGTTTGAGTTCTGGAGCTCAAACATGAAGGAGCTTTCCTTTTATCTTATGATCGTCCATTCGTCCTGTATTGTTTTCTCCCTTTTTGTACGGTTTGAACAATTTATTTTAGTTTCATTTTTCTTCTTTCCAGGGGAAAAAAGAACGAAACGGCTGCACTGAACAATTTTGTTTTAGCACAAACTTTCTAATGAACTCTTGAAAGGATTAATGAATAGCTTTTCTTTTGCTAGGAAGGTGTACTTGTGCAACGATTTCTTCTATTTTTCTTCTATTCACCCTCAAATTTTAGGCTGCCTTGGAAAAGACAAAAAAAAGAAAAGAAGTTGGGAGAAGATATAGATTCATAGATTACCTAGTGTAAATTCGTTCTGCTATTTATCAGTTTTTCTTTAATAGTTTACAGTCTTGTAGCATATATTTGTGATCTTGTCCTTGTTGCAATTACAGTTGGCATTGCCAAGACTTATGCGACTTCAATTTACTTTCACCTTAAACCCCTGGTGACCCGTGACTGCTGTAAGGTTATTTCTCTGGTGAATACCACATAAGAATTGTTGTGTAGGAGCGCCCTTTCTAAGAGGTTAGCGGCATCGAAAAAGAACCCGTGAAATCTATGGTTGGTTAATTTCATTCACAATTTTTCATAACGAAGCAGATTATCCCCAACATTCAACTAATTCGGTCAATGTTTGCCATTGCGAATAAAATCAGATATCCTCTGATAATCTGATTGATTACAAACTTAAAAGTTCTTGTTAAGAGCGCATTGTAGTGAATCTTCTGGCCTTAGTTACAGGAAATGTACGTCTCGCTTCCGTTAGTATCGAGGCCTCTAGATTGAGTTGAGACGGGATTATCTACTACTAGTTTACTACTTCCGTTCCTTCTCACCCGTTAAAGGAATTTACAAGCTGATTTGTTGCCCGCCATAAGCCTATGTGATTCTACCAAATTACTACAACTTTCAAACCCAATCAACATCTAAAGCATAAAATACATCTCAGAAAATACTACCAGCATCTATTGATGACAAAAGAGAGAGACCAGGGGAAAATCTGCCACTTGCGAATGACTCAAGCGCGAAGGGAAGGGGTGGGGTTTCTAGTTATAGGCGTTAAGCCTGATTCTTATATAAACCAAATTGAGAGAAAGCGGAAATCCTAGCTGTTACGCCAGAAATTGTGCAGACTTGACAATCATACAAGTGTATGGAACAATGCAAGCCAAAATATAAATTATTAGTGAGTTGTACAGGGTGTACGTCTGAAGCATAATGCAGATTAAAATTTCTTGATGAAGTCGTAAATGTGCGCGCTGATCTCTTCTGGTCGTTCTTGATTTATAAAGTGAGCTACTCCTTCCATCACAACCATTTCTTGCAAGTAGGGCACTGCTCTCTTAAAGCCACCATTATGTATATACTCCTTTTCACCTGGAGTGTTATATGTAATGTCCAGGTCTCCCACAATGAACTTCACCGGTACTTTGATCTGTACTCCAGTCCATGGCGCTGTGAGCTCCCAGGTTCTGCAGACAAAACAAAATTTACCAGACTATACATCCACGTCCTTCAACAAAATAAATAAGCAAAACTTAATAATAGATTCATAACTTTGAAAATGAAAAACTTCGACTCTGAACTTTAATTGATACAGGGATACAGCAGTACAAGTCTGGTTCAAGTACTTCGTCAAAAGTAACATGAAAGCTACTCCAAAACGTGCCCTTTTTTCAAGCTAAATATGCTATTAAATATTAACCATTAGGAAAATGACACATTTTACTCATAATCAGCATATTATTTTATCTGTTGATTCATAAGGAATTTAAGAGCCTAAGGATAAAGGAATTTACTCATAAAGAGGGGGAAAAGGATGAGAAATTTGAGAAACAGAAAAAGATGGTAGAATTGATTTGGGGTAACGTTTTGCATCAAAGAAATTTTTTATCTCTTACCTAAACTAAGAATTTAAAGTTTCAAGTACAGATAGAGGGTTTCATTACAGTATGTATAGCAATGTGTCCCACAAATAACTGGAAGAAACTTACAGGTCCAGAGCGCGATAATAGTTTAGACCGCCTGTGAAGCCTTTCTGGTCAAATTTGCTGGCATAATAATTGACATCTTCTTCAGACAGCCACGAAGGTAAAGTAATTGGAGTGTTAGGTGAACCTCCAAATCCTATCTCTTTAGGCACACAAGGTGGACGTGGATCGCGAGACGTAAGAAATGTCTTTATTATTCTTGCAGTACCAGCACGGACAAACTCTTCTTCAACCTCCCCAGGTTTCTGCAGGACAAGAAAATACTAGATATTAACTTGACCTATATATATTTTTGAAACTATCAACTACCATACAACATATAGAAAAAGTTCTGAACAACATTAAATTGGACAGTTAATGTTCCACGTAAATCAGAAATTGATTCAGAAGCTTGTATTAGGAAGCAACTATTATTTTCAGGCACTCAAAAAAGAAGTGAGGTAGAAGAGAAGTTGAAAGGCAAGTGAGCACGCGCACACACAAGGGATTATAACTCAATCCGTAAGTTCATAAAGAACATTGACTAGCATTATTAACTTAACACTGATCTCAGAAGATCATCATAGTTATAGGGATTTCTATAAGGGGCAAAAAAATTATGGACTTCCCTCATATCTTGAGCACATATTGCCAATGTGTCATTCCTTCTCCTGTAAGACTGATTGTTCTTCGAAGCCAAATACAGACGAACCACATATCAGACTACTATAGATGTTGCTTTGTCGTTAAAGGAAGAAGAATTCGTACAAGAGTCAAGCATTATACGTGTATGAAATTGGATCCCTCAACTTGGAGAGACGGGTTTTTAATTTATTACCCGAGGAAGGAATTGACGAAATTAGCTCACCTAAGCGCAACATGTATAATTTGTCTATACAGACAGACAAGCAGACCAAATTTTGAGAGGGTGCCTTGTCTACACAAGGTACCAGCAAGGACTACTCATTCCAAGGCTAGGACATGCCAAAAGTCTTAGTGAGTATCGGTACTTACAGCCTAGTAGCCTACCAAGGAAGGTTGTTAGCAACATGAAACGAATCTAAGCCTTACAAAAGTGCTTTGATCCTTACGACCTGAACTAACCCCTTGGCAAATTTTGAGATTCTTAAATATCCATAGTGCACTGCTTAATTGTGCATTACACCATCAAGAATTTTTACACATTATATGGTAAGACATGTCTATCCAAGAGTTTTTTCTTTTTTTTAAAAAAAATTAATGTCATAGGCCGGTAATGCCAGGGTTCAATGGGACCAAACAAAAAGTGATGCAATGTAACAAATGGGAAATTTTAAGATTTGAAATATGGAGCAATTCATTTCAGCAAAATAAGAGTCAAATCTAATTAATGCTCGTCGAGGATAGCTACCGAAGGCTATCTACTTCTCATCAATAGCCCCCTAAAAAAGCAAAGAAATTCCACATCATACTTGGAAATGGCACGGTTCAGTGGCAATATAACCGTAAATTATATCAGATTATTACATTCTAAGGGCAATTACTTTCTTAAACGAGGATTCGAAACGGAAAAAGACAAGGAATATAATCATGACCATTGAGCACTGAAGAAGAGGAGAATTTACTTGAAACCTGCAGATATAGTAATCATCGCCCATCAAAGCCCTCATGCTTTCCAGGGGCTTTCTTCTAGGGTTCCTTGATCGGAACACGACGCTCATGTTGACCAAGGCCTTTACACGGTCCGGCCTGAGCAAACTGAAATACCAAGCCATGACAGCGCCCCAGTCATGGCCCACCAAGAACACCTGGTCGATACCCAAAGCATCCAGGAGTCCGACGAGATCGCCGACGATGTGGAGGGCGGAGTAGGAAGAAGCAGAGGGCGGAGCGTCGGTGTCGCCATAGCCGCGGAGGTCAGGGGCGATGGCGCGGTAGCCGAGGGCAGAGAGTGAGAGAAGCTGATGACGCCATGAATACCAAAGCTCAGGGAAGCCGTGCAGGAAGAGGACCACTGGGCCTGACCCAATAGATGCCACGTGCATGTTTATTCCATTGGTGCTCACCTTCGTGTGCTCTATTTTCTCCATCTTTCCACTTCTACTCTCTGTTTTCCTTTGGGCCTCTCTCTCTCTCTCTCAACTTTCAAGTTTCAAGACGCTGCTTTGATTTCTTCTTCTAATGGAACGGGAAGAGATAGATTTGGAGATATCCTTGTACATCAATTTTTTTTTTAAACTTTTTTTTTTATTGACAAATAGTATTTAATTATTATTTAATATAACAAAGAATTAAAGTAAATGTTGAGTGGGGAAAGAATTTGTGTAATGCCCAAAACAAGAGTTTGTTTTTGGAATGAATTGAGTGCGAATAGAATTTTTCTTTTCTTTTTGATAACAAAAGTAAGGAGGCAAGTCTCAATTCACTTTCCTTCTTTTAAGAAAAAAATTCGAAACCTTTTCCTTATATTGAAAATGAATCAATGATCTTTTCTAAGGCCACCACGATCACGAGGATTGATAAATCTGTAATCCGATTCTTGCCTTTTTAAAACCGATTTTACTTTTTAACCAACTTTTGATCCGATTCCAAATTTGTATGTTACACCTTTTTTTTGTCTTTTTCTTTTGGGTCTATGTCAGCTTATGTTCTTAGCCCGTTACAGTCACTCTCTTATTTTTTGTTCCAAGCCTTGAGTTCAGAGATCACTCTACTTCGGGTTTCAATTACCGCCAGCCCAGCCCATTGACGTTTGATGGCTCTCATAACAGGATGGCCCAAATTATATTGGGCCCACGACAGTGCCACTGCCACTGCCTCTGCCACTGCCAAACGATGCGTTGAGCCGGGAGAGTAACCATAAATAATTAAATATGTTCGTCTCTCTCTCTCTCTCTCTCGTAAAGTAAACGACAACACAAAACTCTAACCTATACT